>CAMAPE010000050.1:0-1298750 GCA_945859875.1 Cuscuta europaea
AGCTTGCCCCAGCTTGCCCCACCCCACCCCACCCCTCTCGATTCCCCCTCGATTCGTTAATCCCATATTGGTTCGATTCTAGAAGTTTCTAGAAGAACTGATATAAGAATCGATAGTATTACATCAGTGCAATTCTGGTACATCGTCACTTAACCATTAAGCAAAATAAATATTTGAACTATTACTTTCTTTCATCGTTAAATCGCTAACACATAAAAATATAATTTCAAATTAATAAATATATAATTGTAAATAAGTACACAAAATTTTACAAGATAGAGATGAAAAGAAAACTATTATTAAGAAGGAAAACTCGATTGCAACTATGCTTTTACCACATGTAGCAATGAGTGTAACGGTTGTGTAGCGATTAATGCTCTTAACTCATTAATAAAATGACCAAAATTCTTGAGCATTCTTGAAACTTTGAGTTTTTCTAATAAAAATAAATTTGGATTCTTATGCTTCATTTATTCTTGTAGAACTTTGTGTTGCTATATGAATTACACTGGTAGAATCTTATATCAGTTCTTCTAGAAGACTTCTAGAATCAAACCAATATGGGATTAAACGAATCGAGGGGGAATCGAGAGGGGGTGGGGTGGGGCAAGCTGAAGAAGAAAAAGAACGGAAGGAGAGGGGGTGGGGCGAGCTGGGCTGAAGAAGAAGAAGAAGGATCGAAGGGGAAAGGATGGCTTGGCTAAAGAAGAGGGAGAGTTGGGGGGGAGGGGAAAAAATACCATTTTTCCTAAAAACTACCATTTTTTCTTCTGAAAGTGCCAAAAACATGGCATATTTTCTCTTTGAGAATGCCAACATTTTCATTGTTTTCTACCATAAATATAGCATTCGTAATGAACTTGGCATTTTTTTCCACCGGTAGGGATATCCTTGTTCAAGCTTCAAATAAATAATACTACTGATGGAGTATATGGCCTAGGAACCCCAACCCCACATAGTTCCATAACTACAATCCCGGCCCAAGTGGCCCAAACACAACAAACAGGACTCCGTACAGCCCGTACTACAACAACGTACGTACTTGCACAAAACAGTTGCACCTGGCCCAGGAACATCAATGGGGATGTACGGCCACTAGCACATGAATGTCCCCGGGGACGTACATCCTCTAACACATGACGGCTCCTAGGTACGTACGTCCTTCCAAGCACATTGATGCCACAAGGGGACGTACGGTCTTTAAACACTTGAAGAGCCCCTGGGTACGTATGGCCTCTAACACATGAAAAGCCCTTGAAACGTCTTAGTCTGCATTATTTGTTTCTAGCATAATGATTTTTTTTTCATTCTTGCATATAATATTCTGGGATTGACATGTTCTATTGAATTATATGGATGCACAAGAGAAAACATACTAAGTAATGGCGTGTATTTTTATTTCAGTTCTTTCAATTGTGAGATTACTATTTTTGTAGGTTCAAATGAAGAACTATGAGGCACAAAATAAAGACAATAATGATGCCCGAGTTGATGGATATGCATATGTCATGTCAAAGGAGACTGATGGGCTTCCCATAATGTGCGGTAGAGGTGTGACAAAGAAAGACCTCGCTAAGGTGAATGAAGGTGGACAGTCATATGCTGCGACTCCAGATGATATGGAAACAATAATAAGCAATTTGAGAAAGCAGATTGAAGTGGAAAATGAAAAAAAGAATGCTGAAGTATTAGAGCAAATGCGGAAGGAACGTGAAGGTGAAAAGCAAAGGATGAATTTTGATACTATCAAAACTGGCTACTTTAATTCCAGATCTTGACCCTGACTTACTTGGACCATAAAGTTAATAATATGTGAGGTATATATATATTTATTTGAACACTATATATTTAATTAAACGAATCATTCATGTTTATAATCTCATTCATTAATTCTCTCGTTATCTTTTACAGATGTATCTCGGTGGCTGTGGCGCAACAAACGATGTTACACTATGCTCCATAGAGTCATTTAATGTTTTTGATATCTCCGGTTTTGTTGAGTATGCCAAGAGCTTTATGTTTGATGTTTTCTGATTTGATACTTTAGACAGATTTTTGTCAAAGTTTTGCAAACTTAGATTCTGACATTGTGATGGATTGCTTAGAACACAATTGAACAGATTATATTTTTCTTTCAAATAAATGTGTGTGATGATATTTATAAGTTATACATTGTGTAAAGTTGTTACTATTATTGTTATTATCATTATTACTATTATTCATATTATATTTCATATGTAAGATTTACTTGTATACTGATGATCAACATGTATCATATATATATATATATATTACTATATATATATATATATATACATATATATATATATATATATATATATATATTACGAATTCTGAATCAATGTTGCAATGTTGCAAAAAAATACAATTCATGTGTTACCCCAAACATTATTAAAGTGTTGCTTTAAGTGTTACATATTATGAATCAATGTTGAAAAAAAAGTTCAAAAATTATGTGTTACCTAAACATAATTAAAGTGTTGCTTTAAGTTTTATTTCTAGTGTTGCATTTTATTTTAAAAAGTGTTGCATAAGATAAATGTTAAAGTGTTGCATTTTGTCCAAAAATATGTTGCATAAGTTTATTGTTAAAGTGTTGCTTTATATCTAAATACATGTTGCATAATGGTGTTATTAAAGTGTTGCATTTTATCCAAAAATATGTTGCATAAGTTTATTGTTTAAGTGTTGCATTTTCAGGAAAAGGTGTTGCGTAAAGTTATCGTTAAAGTGTTGCAAACAAGTGTTGCATTTGATCTAATTATGTAACACTTTACCCAAATGTTACTTAACATGGAAAAAAATGTTGCACATGACTTTATGTAACGAGACCTGATGCAGCGCCCATAAAAGTGTTGCTAAAATTTTTTGTAACACTTTAAATACCTAATGTAATACTTTTGAGGTGTTACAAAAAGTCTAATTTGTTGTAGTGGCCCTTGGTACGTACGGCCTCTAACACATGAAGGGCCCTGGGTACGTAAAATAATCTAGATTGGACACCATAAAATATTCCTAACAATCCCCCCCTTGGTGTTCAATCTTGTTTACTCAGCATTGCAGCACAGATATCTTTGTTTGTGAGCTTCAGTGCAGCTCAACTTCTTTGTCTTTGAACTCGTCTTCTTAGGAAGGCATTCTGAAGAAGTCCTTGCAATCTCCCTTTTGGCAATTTGTTCTTTGATGCCGGGGGTTGAGGAATCTTCAATATCTTGCATGTAGTCCTTGCCTTCAAGAAGTTGCTCTTGATCAGCTTGGATGAAGTCCGGTGGCGCCTCTAGAATGAATATTCTGATGATTTCCAGGCACCCACGGGATTCCTCTTCGGAACGAGAGTATCTGACCTTTGTCTCCTCCACAATGTAGTCTTTTTGACTATTTGAAGTGAATGCTTTTGAGGAGAACCTGTCGGTGGCACAGTGGAACATAATGATTGACATGTGAGCGTAGCTGACCATTTGAGTTGAGTTGTAGAGATAAAAGAGAAGGTGTTGATTTTTGTGATGGAGGAGTGAAGTGTCCCAGAATGATTTGTTCAGTGTTAACAGCATGTGGATCACTCTCCCCCTCATGACGATCCGATGAATCGGGACGTCATGCTTTTATTCTTTTATTCTGCGGAAATAAAACAGGAAACAAACAGAAAGAGTAAATGATAAAAGCCCCCCGGGGTCGTGTAGACACCCGTTTTCATCACTATAGAGATAAACTCTAAAGCAATGACCTGAAAATGTTGGTGATTCTTATGTTGCCACAGCAGGACTTCCAATCATTAGTCTACATCTGCAATAGATGAGACCTATGGAAGTTCTAGCGGGTCTTTGAAGACCTGCAACTGACTCAAAAAGTGTGTCGATGTCTTAGAAAATTCAAAACATTTGGGAGTGAGGTAACTAGACACAATGTGATCAATGAAAGTTCAGTGGCATGAGGCTGAGGCCACTGTAGTCAGTATTACTTGCCTCGTAAGGAGGTAGTAATGAGAGATGCGGTTCCCCGTGAAATATGATTAAACACCTGTCTGTTGGGAGACAAGTGAGTGGTCTTGGATAGGGTTCAACATGCACTGTTGGACAAGATGCAATGACTTCTACCCGGGATCTGATTAAATCAGCCCTGAACCTATGGGGATTGTCCAGAGTATTTGAGTGGCTAGGAGTAAATGTTCAATGGATAGTAGGCAATTGAGGTAGCAGGCTTATCATTGATTATTGTTTTCTTGCTCACTTGAGCCTTCTGCTTCCTAACGCTCATAATGTTCACTCACTCACTCGCTCACTCACTCACTTACGATCGGCTTTGTCCCTTGGGTAGGCTTAGTTGGGTTTACTAAGCCATAGGGACATGTTCTCTCATTATTATTATTATTATTATTATTATTATTATTATTATTATTATTATTATTATTATTATTATTATTATTATTATTATTATTATTATTATTATTATTATTATTATTATTATTATTATTATTATTATTATTATTATTATTATTATTATTATTATTATTATTATTATTATTATTATTATTATTATTATTATTATTATTATTATTATTATTATTATTATTATTATTATTATTATTATTATTATTATTATTATTATTATTATTATTATTATTATTATTATTATTATTATTATTATTATTATTATTATTATTATTATTATTATTATTATTATTATTATTATTATTATTATTATTATTATTATTATTATTATTATTATTATTATTATTATTATTATTATTATTATTATTATTATTATTATTATTATTATTATTATTATTATTATTATTATTATTATTATTATTATTATTATTATTATTATTATTATTATTATTATTATTATTATTATTATTATTATTATTATTATTATTATTATTATTATTATTATTATTATTATTATTATTATTATTATTATTATTATTATTATTATTATTATTATTATTATTATTATTATTATTATTATTATTATTATTATTATTATTATTATTATTATTATTATTATTATTATTATTATTATTATTATTATTATTATTATTATTATTATTATTATTATTATTATTATTATTATTATTATTATTATTATTATTATTATTATTATTATTATTATTATTATTATTATTATTATTATTATTATTATTATTATTATTATTATTATTATTATTATTATTATTATTATTATTATTATTATTATTATTATTATTATTATTATTATTATTATTATTATTATTATTATTATTATTATTATTATTATTATTATTATTATTATTATTATTATTATTATTATTATTATTATTATTATTATTATTATTATTATTATTATTATTATTATTATTATTATTATTATTATTATTATTATTATTATTATTATTATTATTATTATTATTATTATTATTATTATTATTATTATTATTATTATTATTATTATTATTATTATTATTATTATTATTATTATTATTATTATTATTATTATTATTATTATTATTATTATTATTATTATTATTATTATTATTATTATTATTATTATTATTATTATTATTATTATTATTATTATTATTATTATTATTATTATTATTATTATTATTATTATTATTATTATTATTATTATTATTATTATTATTATTATTATTATTATTATTATTATTATTATTATTATTATTATTATTATTATTATTATTATTATTATTATTATTATTATTATTATTATTATTATTATTATTATTATTATTTTATTATTATTATTATTATTATTATTTAATTTTCTCTCTCTCTCAACTGGAGCACTCGGTATGCTTTGTCATTGTTAGGCACCGGGGAAGATACTATTGAACACTCCCCCTAAAATGTTGCATCCTTTGAGAGATTCCTTGCTTTGTTGGTGTAAGGTGCCAGGAGGAGAATACGGAAACTCCCCCTCATAATGTGCAAGGTTTGGTTGCTCACAGCTTGTCATACCCGTCATGTGTGTGGAGCAATTTGAACAGGTACCACACATGACGGTTCCCTAAGCTCATCATGTAGAATTTCACCATATTGAGGATCACATAATGTTGATGAGTCAGGGGAGGCTTCAGTGGTTGATTGTTGATTGTTGTAGAATGACCGTTGACGCGAGGTTGATTGAATTATCTACGATTTTCGGACCTTTACATTGAAGCTTAGACCCTATTCGACCTTTGGTTCGACTTTGGAAGAATTTGATCAGATTTGGGTAAAATGACCTCTTGACATCGGTGATTTACAAAGTTTGTCGGAAAACTTACGTTTTGACCCTCAAAGACTGCGAGTGAGGGCGCGTGAAAATGGGTTTTGGGGTAAACCCCTAGAATAAATGTAGATCTTTTCGTTAGCTTTCCAACAAAAAAAGTTTGCTAAAATCGGATCACCGAGTCAAAAGTTATGGCCAAAACAGTGAAGACATGCAAAAATTTTGAATTTTGAGATTTTGAGGAAATTTTTCGAAGTTGAGGTTCTCGATCTGGAATATCGAGATCAGGTGCATTTTAAAGAAAATTCTTAGGTAAATCCTCGAAATCCTAATCTCGAGGTTTAAACTTCGAGATTACAATCCCGAGGTTTGAACTTCGAGATTACAATCCCGAGGTTTGAACTTCGAGATTACAATCTCGAGGTTTGAACTTCGAGATTACAATCTCGAGGTTTGAACTTCGAGATTACAATCTCGAGGTTTGAACTTCGAGATTACAATCTCGAGGTTTGAACTTCGAGATTACAATCTCGAGGTTTGAACTTCGAGATTACAATCTCGAGGTTTGAACTTCGAGATTACAATCTCGAGGTTTGAACTTCGAGATTACAATCTCGAGGTTTGAACTTCGAGATTACAATCTCGAGGTTTGAACTTCGAGATTACAATCTCGAGGTTTGAACTTCGAGATTACAATCTCGAGGTTTGAACTTCGAGATTACAATCTCGAGGTTTGAACTTCGAGATTACAATCTCGAGGTTTCAACTTCGAGATTACAATCTCGAGGTTTAAACTTCGAGATTCCAATCTCGAGGTTTAAACTTAGAGATTCCAATCTCGAGGTTTAAACTTCGAGATTACAATCTCGAGGTTTAAACTTCGAGATTACAATCTTGAGTTTATCCCTTAGAAGAACGTCGAAATCCACCTGCAAAAACAACACCTCAAGACTTCGAAATCTTTAGAATTTCAAAATGTTTAGAACATCGAAAACTTTGGAGTTTCGAAAGCGTCAGAATACCGAAAACTTGCTGTTTGAAAAACATCAGAACATCGAAAACTTTGAAAAACTTTGAAAAGCAGAGATTCATCCAAAAATCCTATAATTTAAGCTTCGAAATGTTCTGAACAGAAAGATATCAAACTTCGAACGATTTTGAGTTTCAAGAAACTCCAAACTTTGAAAGATTCAAAACATCAAGAAATTCGTAAAATATCGAAATCTTCAAAGACTTCGAAATCTTACCTGTCATATAAAAACCAGAATCTCGAGATCTTCCAAGGTATCGAGATCTAACAAAATCTCGAAATCTTTCAAGTTGAAAATTTCGAGTTTTGAAATTTTGAAAACAGTTTTGAAAATCCCTTGATCTCGCGATTCCTCCTGTACCAAATTCAAGTCAAAATCGTTTCTGCAGCTGTGAAAAAATAGGATCTCGAGATCTCAGTATAGAGATCTTTGAAATCGAAAAATTGCAGAAATCGAAAACAAAGAAGTGATGTAGAATCGGTAAGAGGAGGCGATTCCAACAGTATAATTTTTACAAAGTTTCGTCCAAAAACAATATCACAAAGGCAAATATCGAGATAATGAAATACTAGAGAAAAACAGAGTCTGTCGAAAAAGCATATTCGAAAGACGCAGATAGATTCAACCTTTTTCACGCCTCAGCTCTGATACCAATTGATAAACCTAGATATTTAACAATCAAACAACCATAACAGTTAAGAAGAAGCAGATAGAAAGATATCGAGAAGATTAAAACCGAATCTGGTATACCGTATAAACCCCGCTGCTCTCCCTCGAGAAGAAGAGCAGCGGAAACCCTTCTCTCTATCTCGCCTCTACGCACTCTAAAGCCTTTTTCGATGGTTGGGTTCCCGTAAGTTAGCCTCCTTTTATAGGAGAAGTTGGCTAACTTACGGGCTACAAAGAACCTAATGGGCTGATACACATTTGTGGCCCATATTACACATCTAAACAATAACTACACTTTTACACACAAATACAAAGATATTTAATCTAGATTGGACACCATAAAATATTCCTAACAGTACGTACGACCTCTAACACATGAAGGGCCCTGGGTACGTACGACCTCTAACACATGAAGAACCATGGGTACGTACGGCCTCTAACACATGAAGAGCTCCAACTACGACCTCTGACACATGACGGTCCTCCCCAGTTACGTACGGCCCCAGGGGACGTACGTCCTTCAGCACATGAAGTCTTCCACAGCTACGTACGACCCTTAGCACAAGACGGTTCCAGGGACGTACGTCCTTTTACACATGAAGGTTTCAGGGGACGGACGTCCTCCAGCACAAGTGAGGGTCCCCCCAGTTACGTACGTCCTTCAGCACCTCAATGCTATGGTGGTACCCAGCTACGTACGTCCCCAGCACGCCGCCAAGGCCAAAATGGCCTTTGGGGACGTACGACCTTCAACACAGGCAGCCTTCGGCTCATACATGGCCTCCGACACATGCAGACCCCGGGTGCATGTAGCCGAGGGCACTCTCCTCGATAGGATCTCCTCTCCACATGCTCTGAATTGCCGCATTAAATGCGGTGTCACGTCCAACCGCCGCATTAAATGTGGTGCCACATGCTATGCCGGTGCCACATGTTGTGCCTAGGTGAGTTGACTCTCCACATCTGGTTACTTGCCACGTGTACCCTCATTAATTACACCGCATTTATGGTAACTATAAATAGTTAGCCACTTCTTCATTGTAAAGGATCCCAGATCCCATATACGAGATAACTTCTCCATTGAATACATACTCACTCTCTCTCTCTCTCTCTCTCTCTCTTACTTGTTCAGACTTCTCTCTAGATAAGTCTTATCTGGAGTTTGTCTACTTAAGAACATCCTAAATTCAGTATTAATCAGAGAAAATAGTAATTAGAAAATCAGGTATTTTAAGAATTTATAATTCATAAATACATGAAAAATCTAGCCGCTGAGAGAGGAGCGATGTTCCAGAAACCATAGCAGTTGTCTCCTCCTTTTCTCTTCTTTCCTTCTCTTCTTTCAATCTTCTTTGATTCAATAATGGAAAAATGTCTTCATCATGTGTATTTTCAATTTTATCAATATGTTTGTTTCCTAGCGTTATCTAGAGATACTATTTTCAGTGGCGAAGTATCGTCTGTGAGATGAATATTCCCCATCATATTTAATCTGAAGGTAGAGTCTACTTCTTTGTGGGGTTAGAAATTTGGCATTTTCGATTTGAATTAGGGATGGACTGGGACGGGTCAGGTCGACCCGGGACCTAGCCCAGCCCGCCACTGTGCAGGCCAAACCCGGCCTGGCGGGCGGTACCGGGATTGGTACTGGGGGGCCCGAACCAGGGATAGGGGGATAGGACAGGGAAAATGCAGACCGGTCTGGGCTCAACTTTTTTTTGGCTTTGGGCTGCGGCAAGGTGGGTGGGGCTGGGTGGTTTGGGGGGTTTGGAGGGTGGGGTGGGGGTAGGAACTAATTAGAAAAGCCATTTAAAAAAAATTGACCTAACCTGGATTGGTCTCGATACAAACCCCAGTCGGTACCGGGCCTGCAGCCTAGGACCCCAGTCACGCCCAGTACCGTCTCGGATCCTTCAGGTTGTAATTATTCTTATTATCTTTATCAATAATAATTAATTTATTTTCTTTCAAAAAGTTGATAAATACATATAGGATATGATGATAAAACTCATGTTTAGGCATATTTATCTATAAAAAATCGCCTATAAAGATAACCCATAATATATTAAATTTAAGTTTCTATTTGATCTAAAAACAAAATTTACATTTTGCATGCATTGTCCTTGAATCTTATCTTTTTTATCTTTTATATTATACAAAAGCAAGAAAAAAATTTGTACAGTGTTCTCACCCAAATATCAGGTCAGTCCTAGGGTCGGGTCGGGTTTGTGATTCATGGCCCAAATTACGTTTTTCAAAAGTCTATTTATTGTATTGTACAATTGAACATTAGCCTATGAACATTTTTCTTCTACACGGCTCTGGGATTCCAATTAATTATATGTTGTCCTTTTATTTACTTTTTGAATGCCAAACTACAGAGAAATTTAAATGAATTGTAAACCTGATCTGATATTGGCCGAAAGGTGTAATAGGCAGCAATTGCAGAACAGTTGTCCTTTAAAAGGTGTGCTGTTTTTTGCTGTTGTACAAATTTGTTATCATAGCAGGTTATTGACCAATGGATAATTTGGTACATCAATTCTCAACAACTCTTAGATTGTAGTATAAATACGTCCAATTTCATTACATGCGCCTCTCAGAGCAACACCTCATACCTCTGTTCTAAAAATCGTTCTAGGCGTCCGACTAGTCCCCGCCTAGGCGCTAGGCGGTGGTCGGGCGCCCCGATTTTCGTCTAGGCGCTCCGATTAATTGTTTTACCGTCTAGGTGAATTAGTCGGCTGTCTATGGCGCCTAGTTGCCCGCCCAGAGCGCCTAATCGGCCGCCTAGGCCGTCTAGATTCACCGAACATTACTTTTCTTTTCAATTTTAATTTTCTAAGCGATATAAGTACTTTAACTTTAGCCATAGATATAAAGAAATGAAATTGTAAATTAAGATAAAGACTATAGATGTTTGTATATATGCCTAAATTTTATTATTATTTATATTTATAACATAATGAGAATTCAATCATTCATGCTAGTTAATGTATGTGTATATATGTATTTTATTCACACAAGAATAAAATATTACTTATCATATTTATACAAAAATATATATAAAAATGCAGCTTCTATGTTCCGACTAATCCCCGACTAGGTGCCCGCCTAGCCGCCAAGGCGCTAGGCGATGGGTTGGCGCCCGACTAGCGCCTAGCGCCTTTTAGAACATTGCCTCATACTCATGGAGCTGAAAGTGGGAGTTGTATAATTCTTTGAAGTTTGACTGTATTTTAGTAGATGAGAGACAATCGAAGTAATTTTCCAGAATGAGAGACATTCTTACTGTGTTAACAATCACCAAGATTTGCAGAAATAGGGTATTGATGATACAAGTAATAACTTGCAACCAACACATAGGTAACACTCAATATCTATGCTCTTAACATTTCTATTATTTTGTATGTTTTCTAACAGTTTCATAAACATAGTTGTTATGAGCATGATTGTGGGAAAGCATGTTTCTCAAACATAGGAAATCAATGCCAACAACAAAAGGTAAATCTCACATGTTTAACTTAAAGTGTTAGACTATTTAAGTAATTAGTTAACCAATGGACAACTTAAAGTCTAATACTAAACACATGAACTATTGGAGTACGAATAATATTTAGCCTTATATATATATATATATATATATATATATATATATATATATTTAGACCTTGGTTATGTTCCCTTGCATATAACCAAGGATTATAAGCATGCCTTAAAAAAGCATTTTAGATTATACAATGATAATTAAAGGTATTATAATTAATTAATGAAGCAGGGAGTTCATAGCTTACAGTAAAGCTATAAAAGAAAGCATATTTGAAAATGGCTTTAGAGTTACCAAGGCTTTGACTAAAGGCACTATATTGACCAACACATACCAAAGCTCATTTACCAACTTCGTCATACATTGTTGACTGATACATACCACAGAAGCACATACCTTGACACATTTCTTGTGTTTTTTATAACATCTTCACTATAAGAAGCGAGCATTTAAACATGTCAGGAAAAATCAAATCTACATATATTATAAAGTAATGCATAGTTATTTTGAAGTATGCACATCAAACGAAAACTTGGTAGAGAGAACAATCAAAAACAACTTCTGTCCTAAGCTTAGTTAGGAACTAAATAATATTGGAGTTTAGATTGTAAGAACAACTAATGAGAAACTGATATAGTTTTTAAATAAAAAGGTAATGAGAAACATAAAAAGCTATTTATATCGGTGTTTATATTTGTTGGTCCAAAATAGGACGCTCGTAGGCTTTTAGGAAAGCTGCGTAAGAACACTCAAGCAGGAATTTAGGAAAGTACGGATATGGAAAGTTGTCAAGGGAATTTGGTAGCCAGAAATAGCATGTAGAAATTGTCTCCTCTTAATATGAATTACAAACCGCCTTTTATAGACGTATACAAATCGTAACTGCTACCGATAATAATGACTAATTAATTACAACATTAATACGGAATTAAATACATTATTAATAGCGCATTAATTGTTTGACTGCTACTCTTCCGAGCTGGGAGGTCGGCCGGACTGGCAGGCTCCCCGCTGGGCAGGCAGGCAGGCTCTAGGTGGTGGACTTGGATCCACGGGTCCAAGTTTGGGGCTTGGGCTGATTAGGCTCAGGGCCTAGTCCCATAACTCCATCACGAGTCCCCCACTCCCTTAGTCGAGTAGTAGACTCAGCTAAGAGGGAGTAGTCCAAGTCAGTTGCTCTTCTTCAAGACTGGAAGATCTCCTCCCTCGTCCATGTCGGGGAGATGCCTCATTAAAAACCTTCACTAGGAAAAAACCCAATGGGAAAAAATCCTAATGAAGGGAAAACGAGTACACCTAATGCCCGCGAGATGAAGCAAGGGGTGAAATCTTCAGCCTTCTCATGCGAATAGGATGACTAGAACTGTTCTTTTCGTTGGGCTCAGACTCGTCAGGTTCGTCATTTGCTTCCTTGAAGATGGAAAGACCCTCAATCCCCCACTTCATTCAGTTGTACCTACACATAAAAGAAACTAGTGTAGAATAGAGCATTCAGCCTGGTGTTGAACCACGACTCAATGTGTAAGTGAGTCGGACTCACTATTTGAAAAGAGTGACATCAAGTTCCAAGTTAGGCCTCAACCCAGTCTCCAAAAGAAAGATTGAATCCGCGAGTAAGTGAGTCGGACTCCTCACTCGAACAGGTAATCCAACCCCAAAGAACTAAAGTATATCAACCTTTTCGAGAAATGTGAATGTCAATTAAGTAACAAAATTGCTCGGAATAGCGTGGCTCTAGGCCCCTAACAAGAGTTTAACTCACCGCCCGAGGTTAGTAGTTCGAACCCGCAAGTAAAAACTTTTGAACGGGTGACTCGTCCCCCGAGGACGGAGTGTGATGCACTAGGAAAAGGTAAGAGTACGCAAGAACTCGTATGAAGTCAAGAGTGTGCGGTATTAACATTTGTATTGAAGCTTATTAATCGTCACACCCATATGACGTGATCCGGTGGCGCGAGTGTGTGTGCTCGGCCAGTGTACGAGTGTGTGTGCTCGTCCGGTGTACTTGAGTGATCAGATTTCACAAGTCCATTGTTCAATGTTAAAATTACACACACTTAACAAGAGTAAAAGCAATCTTATCACTTAAAATATCTTTTCAAATGTTTCAATTTTTGATTTTTTTATTAATAAAAAATTGGAGAGAGCACTTATTAGTCCGTTTCCACCGCCACCATCGCTGCTAGAGATTCATTAGTCCGTTTAGCCGCCGGGAGTGAGGCAAGATTGTTAATCAGCGATGGAGATTGGGTCGGTGGCGGAGAAACCAGAGGCAAGGCGTCCGGATCCTTGACGGTTGTGGTGGAGCTCGTACTCGTTGTTTGGCGTCGATCTCAACTTCGCTGTTGGGTTAGTGCAAGCCTGGGTTGCTTCATCGCTTCAGCAAAATCCAACCAACGGGTTTCTCCGTGACCTCCGTGGCTAGGACGATCACAACCTGGCACAGCAGTTTGCGGCGGCCAATTTTTGTTGGAACGCCTGAGTGAATACCAACGTCGGAAAATTGCAAATCCCAAATTTCAGAAGCTTTTTCTTCTATTGTTTTGCTAAATTTCTTGATTAATTCCTACTGAAGTGATGTGAGAGACAATAGAGAGTCTCAATGAAATCCCCAATGTTGCTCCAAAATAGGACGCTCGTAGGCTTTTAGGAAAGCTGCGTAAGAACGCTCAAGCAGGAATTTAGGAAAGTACGGATATGGAAAGTTGCCAAGGGAATTTGGTAGCCAGAAATAGCATGTAGAAATTGCATCCTCTTAATATGAATTACAAGCCGCCTTTTATAGACGTATACAAATCGTAACTGCTACCGATAATAATGACTAATTAATTACAACATTAATTAATAGTTATAAAGAGGACAGTTTCAAAGGAAAATAGTTGGTTTTGAATTCTACAACTGTTATTGGCCTTTTGTTTCAAAATTCAAGCTTCAATAAATGGATAGTGGCTTCCAGGTAATACGTAAACTAGCTGACTATGGAGCACTTACTAAACTAGCTGCTAGGTAAATACAGAGTAAGTTGCAAAAGTATAGCTTTGACCGCATAAACTAAACCAATTATTGTTTATCGAAAGAGCTGATAAGTCCAACTCAGGAATGAGGATATACATGAGTGATTGAGAAGCACTTAGAGATAACAGTTTGGCGAAAATTATTTCCATAAGATGTGATTATATTCAGAAAATGGATAAAAACACTACTTGATTTTGAATATATACCAAGTACCAACTACCAAGTATGTAACAATTAAGAATCAGAATTCCGAATTATAAAACCGCAGAAGATTTTGCAAAAAAAATAAATAAATAAGACGGTAGACAGAGGATTCTCTATTGTGACAACCAAAGGATTACAGGCGTTCAAGATGGTAGAGATTAACCTCTTAGAATGCTGGTATGGTGGAAGATGGGAGGCGGGACGAAGGGAGGTGGCTGATGGAGGGGGAGAGAGTCTTTGGTGGCTCTGGTTGCAGAATGAGGAATGGGGCAAATTAGGAGTGTTTATACATAGGTATTTTTGGGTGGGTAGAATATTGGGTTGGGCTTTAACCGAAAAGGCTGTGTTGGATCGTATTTAGCTGGATTGGGTCCTGAATTTATGGGCTTCTATTCAAATTCTTTATTTATTTAAATTATAAGCAAGTGATTAGATTAGTTCGGAGTCCGAACTAACCAAGAGTCCAAGAGTCCCGTTAAAAGGATTTTCGTGTCTAAATTTTTGATGATTTTTTGTGAGTATGCTCCATGAAATGTATATTATCTTTATAAAATTTCAGCTTAAAATTCAATCGACGAGTCAGTTAACTAAATTATTGAAAAATATTGCATTTTATGTATAAGATTTAATAAAAAAATATTAACCAAAACCCACTCAAACGGGCCGGACGATAGATACCCCCATCAATCCGGATTGGCCAGACCAGTTCTCTTAAGTTATATATTCATAAAAATGAGGTTGTTGGGTTTAAATTTGCTAGAAAATAATTGTTGGAGTACGTGGTTATAATATTTTTGTCAACGTTCATTCGATAATTCATAACAGTTAACAAAAATTAAAATGAAATGCGAACGCTTTAAGCATATATCCAAAGACAAGAAGAAAGTAGATTATTCGAAGATTCTTTGATTATCCCTCACCAATTGTAACCGTTCAATTTATTACTATTATTATCACTATTTTTATTATTGTATTTTTCTTATAATTATTACTACTACTGGTATAATTTATCAATCTTTGATATTATTCTTACTTTTTGATATTATCCTTAACTATATTTTTCCCCGTGCATCGCACGGGTGAGAATCTAGTAGTAATAAATTACCGTGAATTAGCGTTAAAGTTTGAATTAATATTGCACATAATAGCAAAAATAAATGTATTCATTAATAAAATAACCCTCCACCTAAAAAGTAATAAGAAATAACATCTTCCATTCTTCATACATTTGCTCCAAATTATTAAACATAAATAATTTAATTAATTCATCAAACAATTACACAAAATAAAAATCAACCTCAATAGTCAAGACCTAATTTGTTAAATTTCATACAGAATAATAGATTAGGAGGCCCAAGCCCTAAGGCATAAATAATAAATAATCTACTATTCTACTAATAATATAAACATATATGAAATTAATGAAAATTAAATAAAATAGGGAAATAGATTCACTTACCTGAAATGTCGTTGTGGAGACGGAGTCGACGACCGCATAAAGAACCAAATAGCTTTCATTTGAGAAGTTACCAATATAGCTTTCTAAAGAATCAAATATCGCTCTCAAGCATAAATAATCTAACATTTACCTGAATATGGGGTTCATCCGCGGCTTCCATCACTTCCGATGCTTTCACAAGTCTCTGTCTTGCTTGGGTTTTTAGCAGAGGAATCGTAGAACTTTTGCACTTCATGTTGTTTGAAGGGGATAGAAGATGGCTTGTGGTCGAAGTAGAAATCGAAGAATGCTTGTGCTAGAAATCGAAGAATGCTTGTGCCCTAAACACGGTGCTATGTAGAAATCAATTTCGAATGGTAGTGGATGGAGTGCGGGAAGTTGGGGTTCCGGAAGTTGGATCGTGCAAGGTGTGGGACCAAGAAGCCGTATTTCGAAATCGCAATAGACAATCGTTTTTAATTTCAAGTTGTCGTTTTATTAAGGGTCTTTATGTAATTACACCATTTCCTAATAATGTAATACAAGGAAGGGCAGTTTCATAATTGTTTTTTCTTTACTTACCCATAAACCCTTCACCTACAAAATCTTTAGGCTAATCAAATTGCAGGAAATTAGAACAAACAAAAAGGATCTCTATAATGATATTTAAGCTAATCAAATTTACAATTGCAGGAATGGTCACATCAAAAGTTGGCAAGCGACATGCCCTGACCGTTTATGATGCCTTAAGGGAGCTCTTTGTTTCTAGGTGAGGAGTGGGAAAGATATCCCCTTGAACTGTTATTACTTCCCTAAATTTTTCTTGTTAAACAAAATGAACTGATTTCCAGCCGTATTGTGGCGCACGATGCATTTTACCGTCTACAAGTGTAATTCTTGCACTTGAGGTTGGGATTTGAAAATTTTGTCACCCGACTAATTCTTTCCTAGTCTGATACGTGATCGCAAACTGAAGACGCTCTCTGTGCGGCCTCTAAATCATCTCCCTGACACGAAGGATGGTCACTCTCTTCTGCTCTTATGGTTTTGGGAGGATTGCTTAAAGCAAAGGTACTTTGATGTTAATACTTCAGTGGGGATTTATTTCATCTCTTCTGTGTTTTTTTATTGGTTATGAAACTCCAATATTCTAGGAAGTGGTACTTCTTGCATTTCATATTGTTAGAATATCACCAACTATCTTTTCATTTTGTTGAAAATGAATAAACGATAATAATCCTCAAAATAAATAGTTGTTATTGACCTAATTGGTACTGCAGGTATGAACGGTTTGTTATTGCTCTTGAGGAAGCTTCAAGAGATGTGTTAGATGCCCTCAAGGACAAGGCACTAAAGGTTTATTAAATATAGCATTTTCCTTTTTTTATTACCCTTTTCTGCCTCTTAGACAGATGCATATGTGTATTTCCTCCCTCTTTATGACAAAGTATCAACTAACTATCCTAGTTTCTCACGATTTTCATAGTACATTGGTTATTTTCTTCAACAAAATATTTCTGCAAAGGAGTGATTTTTATAAGCATAAATTGATTCATCTTATCCGTTCCTCTAGAGATTCAAAACAAGTTACAATTTTATTTTATTATCTAGGGAAAAAGAAATCTTATCAAGCTTCCTTTTTTTAATGAAGACTGACTGTGTGTTGCTGAGGAGCAAATCAGAGCAAGAACGCCAACTCCTCTCTGCCTTAGTTCAAAGTATTTCTTAGTCACTCACTGTTAATATCGTTAGATCCTAAGGGAAATATATACTAGTATTAAATTACTTTGAGATTTTTCTTTGCTGCAGCTCGGAGATCCTAATAACAAAGTTGCATCTAATGCTGATTTTCACCTTTTAAAGCTCGTTGGAGAATATCCAAATATGAAGGTAGTAAGATTTTCTTCATCTTTCGTGCATGGTGTCTAAGGCTTAAGAGAAGAGCCTTTCTCTCCCAATCACACATGGACTTCATTAAAGGGAGTAAGGGACAAATGAAGAATACTTAGTACAAATTTGAGGCCAACATATACTATTTTATGGTCAATGAGCAACCTTTTTGTAATCGCTTATTCTCTTTCTTCTTGGAATTGCTTAGATAAAAAAACCATCTCGCAAGTATACAACTACTGATGTATTTATATAAAACAATAAAAACAAGAACCTAGTTGATTCACAAGGAACTGATCATTTTTCAAATAAATACTTAAAATGAGTTTTTCTCAAGTATGAAAAGAACTATTACAGAGATATCAATTAAAAGAAATAATGAAAGTTTGGTATTCCGCCAGTACAAATGCCAAAATTGAAAATACATTCACACTGTCACAATTATATTGTGATACCCCGAAAATTTAAACAAATATAATATAAAAATAAACCAGATAAAATATATCTCACAAAGTAAACAAAAATAAATAAGTGATATCTTGTAACAAGTGATAATTATACATCTGTCATAAATAATAAAAGTGTCAATTTTAGAGTTACCACATGTGCACAAAAAAAATGTGGTTCGTACTATATACTACACACAATAACAAATTAAAAAGAGTTGACTTTTCAACTTTAATATCAACTTTAATATGCATACATGAGTGGAGTAATAATACGAGATGGTAGTAATGATAATAATATAAAAGTAATATACAACTACAATAATGCACATATCTCATAAGATAAGAATGGGTGAACGACCAACGCACATAGCTCATCCTTCTACACTCAAAATATATAATATACACATAGTACATTAATATATACACATGGGATGTCAAAACAACCCACGTGGCTTGATTGAAGATGAAGATGAAGCCAAAAATACATCACTCATTCGAGCAGGATAAAACCTTCGTTTATGGGTATAAATAGGGGTATTGGGAAGGGTTACCTCCACACCAAACTACATACATACTTGCTCGCCGGAAAATTCACACACACACACACACACACACACACACACACACACACACACACACACACACACACACACACACATATATATATATATATATATATATATATATATATATATATATATATATACAGTGGAGGACCTAAGGGGGGCTAGGTGGGGCACGTGCCCCCGCTTCGAGCCCAGAATTTCACTAGTAGTACTTAGGATAAAAACGAGTGCCCCGCCTTCATACCAGTATTTGATAATTAAGATACTAAAATGTTACGGTTATATAAAAATAAGGAATTTTATCAATTCACGACCTGAAAGATAGATTAATTATCAATTCAGGATCCGAAAGATGAAACGTATCGGTATAGGACACGAACGATGAAAAACTATCAATTTAGGACCTAACATTTCATAGGTTTTGATTTGTTTAATTTTGTATTAATTCCATTACTAATTTTTGATAAATTTTTCTTCACAAAAGTTTATTAGTTTAATAAAACTTAATAATATTTAAAAAATTTAAAATTAAAATAACAATAAAATTTATGGCAATTTAGGTCCTAGATTGATAATTTTTAATCATTCAGGTCCTAAATTGATAGTTTTTCATCATTCGGGTCCTATATCGATGCATTTCATCTTTCAAGTTCCAGATTGATAATTCATCTATCTTTCGTGTCCTGAATTGATAAAATTCATTAAAATAAAAGATATAGAATTATCAAAACACAAAAAATAAATAAGAATTGAAAACAAAAAGTAACAAAAAAAGTTTAAATGCAAAAAAGTAGCCAATGTGCGGGCAACTAAAAGTACGGAGTATTAAAAGTCCAAAAACTCACTAACATTTGGAAGACTAGAATGATAAAACATAAGTTCTCCAATTTCTGTGAGTCAAAGCTACTGAACCTTGCGGAGTTATATTTATGCAATTTTTCATTTGTTGATCGATGAAGCTGAAAGAGAAACTCCAGGTGTGTGGATATATGAAATGAGAACAAATGAGTTATTTCAGCCGTACAAAAACTATAGGTGAACTTTTGAATTGTAAGAAGATGATTGAGCTTAAAGTTCACAATTCTTTTCATGTGATATATCGTTTGATTGAGTTAGTTTTAATGTTACCAGTTGCAACGGCCACCGTTGAAAGAGCCTTCTCTGTGATGAATATTATCAAGACAGATCTTCGCAATAAGATGGGAGATGACTATCTTACGGATTACTTGGTGTGCTACATTGAGAGAGATGTTTTTAGAAGCATCGATAATAAACTATTATGCATGCAACATTTTCTGAATATGAAAACTCTTAGGCTCGATTTACCGAAGTTGCAGCAGTGATCTATTTAATGTGTAATTAACTATTCTGTATAATTTAATACATTTTGTAACCATCCTTATTACATTTGGAGTTTTTATTATAGACTAACTTTGGTGTCTAGTGTGCTCCCGCTCTTAGCTTGAAAGGCTAAGAGAGAAGCAACTCTTTGCCAAGTTCTCAAAATGTGAATTTTGGCTTAAAGAGATTGGCTTCCTCGGACATGTCATATCCGGATCAGGCGTTGCGGTGGATAATGCAAAGATAGAAGCTATCATCGATTGGGAACGACCCAAGAGTGTGAAAGAGATATGTAGTTTCCTTGGCTTAGCGGGGTACTATCGTAAATTTGTGGAGAAATTCTCCGTGTTGGCGTCACCACTTACGAAGCTCACGAAGAAAGGGGTTAAGTTCGTATGGGACGACAAGTGTGAGAAAGGGTTTCTTGAGCTAAAGAAGCGACTCACCGAGGCACCAGTTCTTGCTCTACCCATACAAGGGATAGGGTATGATATCTACAGTGATCCTAGCATCCAAGGGCTTGGATGTGTGCTGATACAAAACGGGAAGGTAATTGCCTATGCTTCTAGGCAATTGAGGAAGCACGAGGTGAACTACCCTACCCATGACTTGGAGTTGGGAGCGGTAGTGTTTGCACTAAAGATTTGGAGGCATTATCTCTACGGGGAGACATGCCACATCTACACCGATCATAAGAGCTTGAAGTATGTATTCACTCAGAAAGAATTGAATATGAGGCAAAGGAGGTGGATGGAGTTGATCAAGGACTATGACTTGATCATCGACTATCACCCCGGGAAGGCCAATGTAGTGGCCGATGCACTGAGCAGAAAGGGTACGTCGGGGGTGTTACTCACATGCCTACGAGCGTTACGGGCACACGTGGAGGTGTCCTCGAGCGGGGCACTCATAGCGAGATTTGAGGTTAGACCTACGTTGCTGAGTGAGATCAGTAGAGGTCAATGCATTGATGATGAATGTCAGAAGGTCCACGAACGGATCCTTGTGGGACCCGTTGAGGATTTTCGGGTACGTGATGATGGCCTTTTATTGTTCAAAGATCGCGTATGCATACCACATAATGAGGAGCTCCGGAAATCCATACTTGAGGAAGCCCATTCTTCAGCCTATGCCATGCATCCAGGAGGTACAAAGATGTACCGAGAACTGAAGGAAAGTTATTGGTGGTCTGGTATGAAGAGAGACATCGCGGAGTATGTGAGTTGATGCCTTACTTGTCAACAAGTTAAGGCGAAGCATCAGCACTCGGCGGGACTTTTGCAGCCACTTACCATTCCATAATGGAAGTGGGAACATGTCACCATGGACTTTGTGGTAGGGTTACCACGGACGGTGAACAATTACGATGCAGTGTGGGTGGTGGTTGATAGGCTTACCAAAAGTGCACACTTCTTGCCTATCAACATCACTTATCCTCTTGAACGTTTGGCCAAGTTATACACAGAGGAGATTGTGAGGTTACACGGAGTTCCAATATCCATTGTCTCGGATAGGGACCCAAGATTCACATCTAGGTTTTGGCCAAAGTTCCAAGCATCATTGGGCACTAAACTGAAGTTTAGCACGGCGTTTCACCCTCAGACGGATGGACAATCCGAGCGGGTGATACAGATTTTGGAAGACATGCTTAGGGCGTGTGCTTTGGAGTTCCAGGGGAGTTGGGACAAACATTTGGCACTAGTGGAGTTTGCCTATAACAACAGTTATCAGGCGAGTATTGGCATGCCTCCATACGAGGCATTGTATGGGAGGAAATGCAGGACGCTGTTATGTTGGGACGAGGTTGGCGAGGCCAAGCTCGAAGGTATAGAACTTGTCGAGATCACCAAGGCTAAGGTGAAGGTTAATCGAGATAGACTTAAGGCTGCCCAAGATCGGCAGAAGAGCTATGTCGATAAACGACGTAGACCGTTAGAATTTGCAGTTGGTGATGAGGTGTTTCTAAGGATTTCTCCTTGGAAAGGTATCATCCGATTCATATCGAGGGGTAAGCTTAACCCCCGATACATTGGTCCGTTTGAAATTCATGAGAGGATTGGGGTCGTGACTTATCGTCTCAAGTTATCACGTGAACTTGAAAAGATTCATGACGTGTTCCATGTATCGATGATCAAGAAGTATGTACGAGATCTGTCACATATTCTTGAGAGACCGCCGGTAGAGATCCGAGAGGACTTGCAATACGCAGTGGAACCAGTGAAGATAGTGGGTCAACAGGTAAAGAAGCTTAGGAACAAGGAGATTCCTATGGTGAAGGTACTTTGGAGGAGTGATCGAGTCGCAGAAGAAACCTGGGAGACCGAGGTCTCAATGAGGGAGCAATACCCGTTTCTTTTCGATTAGACACGTGATTTCGGGAACGAAATCCCAAATAAGGGGGTGAACTTGTAACACCGTCCCCAAATATATTTACTTTTTAGTAAATCATGTAATAAATCTTGAATATTGATTTATGAATTTACGTGGTTGTAAATTTTTGGTTATTTCTTTCGCGTGAATAATGAACTGCACGTGGGGCCCACACTGGGAGCGGGGACCGTCCAGTAATCCCGGGACCACATATTATATTCATCTTGGTCTAGATAATATTTATATGATGATATATATTTTAGTTGGGCCATAGAAAGGGCTCAGGGTTGACCCGTCGGTCAAACGAAGCCCAATTACCGGTATTGGTAATTTACCGGATAACAGTCTGAATTGAATTTAGGAGACTTCTAAATTAAAGTTGGGGAATCTACAATTATTCTAAAGGCCCATAGTGATTTAAATCACACAATATATTTTATTTGGCCCGATAAAATAAAATATAATTAAAAAAGTCCGAGAAATACAACTTTCGGGACCAATTGTACACTTCTGGACAAAAAGGGTTGACCTCCCCCATGGGTGGGGTCCAACTCACGATTTTGGCCACTCAAATCAGAGAGTTGGGCGGATGAGATGAGGAGGGAACATGGAGAGGTGTGAGGTGAAGGAAATAAAAGGCATCAAACAAAAAGGGTGGGCCTCCCCCCACACCACTCATACCTTTGAGACAAAAATTAGGAAACCCCCACCCTTCCCTTGATCAGTTCGGCCATACCACCCCCAATCAAGAGCAAGAAACCTCACAACCACCTTTCTTCATAGCCAAAGCAAGCTCAAACAACAAGAAACTCAAGAGAGAAAAGAAAGTAGCAAAAGTAGAGAAAAACTTGGAAAATAAAGGTGAAGAGTTCTTTAATAACTTTTCTTCCATCATTTGTTTTCCATATGAACTCTATATCCTATGGAGGACCCCTAGTATTGTTCTACATGTTTAGAAGTGTAGAATGAGGGGTTGGAAGGTGGTTCTAAGTCCAAGAACGAACTTAGAAGCCAAAACGACCGGTTCGTCGGAAAATAACCTTTTAGTGGTTATTTGTGTTGATATGGGTTTTGTAATGATAAAACCATGTTAGGAGCTTGACTAAAGTGGTTCTAGATTTCGCCGTAGTTTCGCCGGAGTTTCGGAGTTCGCCGGAGTCTCGCCGGAGTTCAACTAAGAAGAGTAGAATCTTCCTAAAGCTCATTTGAGGTGAGTGGATGGATTAATGTCTTGTAACTTTTGGGTTAAGCATGAGATTATCTAAGTATATGTTATGTGTGTTCATAATAATGTTTAAATGAATTAAACATGTGATTAGCCAATTAAAGTGATTAGGCTTGTATGAAGTGAACTATTTAAATATGCATGATTTGTGAAGTGAAAATGCTCATAAAAACATATGTGATATGTTTAGAGATGAAATGTGCATAAAATAGTTATTTATAACTTAGTACATATTGTGACTAAGTTTGACACGCATTGGATTTGGAATGGCGGGTCAACCGAGAGTTGACTGGCGCCGGTTTGGCCTTACTTTACCTGTATGCTAATTTTAATGCATAAGTTGCATGGATGATTTTGTTTAGGCCTTAAGACTTGGTCTAGTCTTGTTTATTGATTATGATATAGGCCCTATCTAGTATGATATGTGGTAGATCATAGGTCGGGTGGAGTACCCAAGGATGTAGAATTCCAGCTCCCAGCAAGCCCACTCCATCCTCCATACCATGGGATGGTCTTCCATCTCCTGCCCACTGAAGAGAAGCATGGAGAGGCATGAAGAGGAGGCATGGGTTGTAGAATGGGTTGTAGCATGGGTACCAAAAAATATGTCTCCAGCCTTGCCTATAAATAGAATACTCTTCCATTGTTCAAATGCATCAAAAATCGGAGAGAAAAGTGGTGAGAGTGATACACATATAGTGAGTGTATGAAAGGGTTGGTTTTTTGTATTAGTTGAGTGAGAGAGTTGCTCCTCCTATTGTAATTCTGTTCTGGTTATGAATAGAAGAATTTTCCAATCCTAACAAGTGGTATCAGAGCCAGTTTAGTCCAGAAATCCAGATTTCACCATTTTACTCGAATTTTTGGTCAAACAATTTTTGTTCCAGAATCTTGTTTTGAGGTTACCATTAGAAAGCTCTCGTTTTGAGGATTCCAAAAATATATTTTTCGGAATTGTTTGAGCACCGGAAGGCCTCCAAACGTCCGGTCAAAGTTTCTCTCTCCTGCCAGTCAAGCCACTGCAGTACTCCAGTCCGGCAGCAACCTCGCCGGAGAAGACGACCAGTCAGCTGCCACGTCATCAATCTAGCCACGTCATCACCAGGTCACGCCACGTCATCGACACGTCAGCGCCAAGTCATCTGCCACGTCACCTACGACCGGCCGATTGGTCCACCTGTCTGTGCCACGTCAGCTGCCACGTCATGGACACGTCACTGCCATTTGGTGCCACGTCATCAGCCTGATTGGCTGCCCTCTGGTTTTGGCCAGAACCGTTCCGGTTCGGTTCGTGGTTCAACACTTCGGTTCACACCGTTTCTGGCCGGTTCTTGAAGAGGTGAGACCGGTACCCACCATTTTTGGCCATTCCGGATTCAACGTTGTGCTCCGTTGGGCCTAGTTCAGCTTCCAACATAAGGTACGAGAAAAATTGTACACTTTATCATGGAAAAATCATCATCAGATACCATGATTGCGCTAACTTCCACGAATTACAACATGTGGAAACCTCGGATGGAGGATTTGCTAAATTTGAAAGATTTAGCTGATCCTCTTGATAATAATGGCGTTAAACCAGATAAAAAGACGGATGAAGAATGGGCTAAGATGAACAGAAAAACTGTCGCACAAATCCGACAGTGGATTGATCATAGCGTGTTTCATCATGTTTCTCAAGAGCAAAGTGCTCACACACTATGGGAGAAACTTAGTAGCATGTACCAAGCCAAAACTGCTCGGAATAAAACGTTGTTGATGAGACGATTAGTGAACCACAAGTTACGTGGTGGCATTTCTGTGTCGGAACACACGAGTCAGTTCCAGGATCTTGTGAACCAATTGAGCACCACTGGATGGGTCCTCAAAGATGAAGAACAAGCAATACTTCTACTTAGCTCTCTACCTGATAATTGGGAGACTCTTGTTGTTACTCTCAGTAATTCTGCCCCAAATGGTACCGTGACTATGCAGATGGTCACGGACACCTTGATGAATGAGGAAGCACGAAGGAAGGAAGCTGGGACTGATCAGTCTTATGCTCTCGTCTCAGAAACCAACAGGCGAGGGGGAGGCAGAAATGGAGGTAGAGGACGAGGTCGAGGCAGAGGCAGAGCTCGAGGTCAAAGTAGAGGGAGATCTCAAGTTTGAGGAAGATCACAAGAGCGGGGGAAGTCCGTCGATACCAATACTTGGTTCGAGGGCTATTGCAACCATTGTGGTCATTATGGGCACAGAAAGAGGGAATGCCGAAAGTTTCTACGGGAGTAGCCTCAGACGAGTCAAAGTTCAAGCAAAGAAGATGGTGAGACCATGGTCACCATGGCACCAGACATTGCACTTGTTACTTGCGGAGAAGAAGCATGCCTACATGTAGGTACGCATGATATTGAATGGGTGATTGATACCGCTGCATCATTTCACGCCACTCCGCACCTAAATTTATTTGCAACTTATAATCCCGGAGACCATGGTGCTGTAAAGATGGGAAATACAAGTTTCTCAAACATTGTTGGCATTGGAGATGTGCACATTCAAACAAGTGTTGGTTGCACACTTGTGTTGAAAGATGTTCGGCATGTTCTAGATCTGAGATTGAATCTTATCTCAGGAGTTGCTCTGGATCATCAGGGGTATGAAAGCCAATTCAAAGAAGGTACGTGGAAATTATCTAAAGGCTCTATGATTATTGCAAGAGGTCATATTTGTGGTACTCTTTACAAAACCCATGTAAAGTTGTGTCGTCCAAGTCTCAATGCTGTTCAAGGAGAGACATCACCAAATTTGTGGCACCAGAGGTTAGGCCACATGAGCGTGAAGGGACTAACAACTCTTGCAAAGAATGAAGCAATTTCTATTGACAAAGATGTTGCTTTGGACCCCTGCGAACACTGTCTATTTGGGAAACAACATCGGGTTTCTTTCAGTTCCACTAGAAAAAATCATTTTGAGTTACTCAGCCTTGTCCACTCTGATGTATGTGGACCCATTGAAGAGGAGTCACTTGGAGGTAGCAAATATTTTGTGACATTCATTGATGATGCGTCACAGAAGGTATGGGCTTACTGTCTCAAAACTAAGGATCAAGTATTTGATCGCTTTAAAATATTTCATACTATGGTAGAAAGAGAGACAGGAAAGAAGCTGAAGTGCCTTCGTTCTGACAATGGAGGCGAGTACACTTCTCGAGAATTCTCAACATATTGTGCTGAACATGGAATCAGACATGAGAAGTCAGTGCCACGGACCCCACAACACAACGGTGTAGCCGAAAGAATGAATCGAACTATCGTGGAGATAGTTCGGTGCATGCTCAGTATGGCTAAACTTCCAAAGCCATTCTGGGGCGAAGCTGTGCTAACAGCTTGCTATCTTATAAACAGGTCACCCTCAGTTCCCTTAAACTTTGAAGCTCCTGAGAAGAAATGGTCAGGAAAATACATTTCTTACTCTCACTTGAAAGTGTTCGGGTGCAAGGCATTTGCACACGTGTCTAAGGAGTTGAGGCAAAAACTTGATCTTAAGTCAAACCCATGCATCTTCATCGGCTACGGAGATCAAGAATTTGGATACAGGTTGTGGGATCCCGAAATGAAGAAAGTCATTCGAAGCAGAGATGTGTTTTTTCATGAATCCCAATTTCATGAGTTTACTCCAACACACAACAAACAACATGCTCCTAAAGATGTTCCTGTAGTATCACACGTTCCTCTCAACAACGAGGAAGTGAATGATAATACTGAACAAGTGCACGATGGCCCAGTAGATGTTGATGATGCTCAAGATGATGAAGTTCCTGAGCAGGGGAGCCTTCACATGAAGGCCTTGATGACAACGCTCAACTTCGACGTTCTACGCGAGGTACAGTTCCACAACGAAGATACCCGACATCTGAATGGATCCTTCTTACCAGCGAGGGGGAGCCAGAGAGCTTTCAAGAAGCTCAATCTCATCAAGACAAGTCCAATTGGTGGGAAGCCATGGGAGATGAGATGAAATCCTTGCAGAAGAACCAAACTTATGACTTGGTGCCACTTCCCAAAGGAAAGAAAGCCTTGAAAAACAAATGGGTTTTCAAGGTGAAGAAAGATGTCAATGGTAATATTGTGAAACACAAGGCAAGACTCGTGGTCAAAGGATTCCAACAAAAACAGGGAATTGACTTTGATGAGATTTTTTCTCCGGTTGTGAAGATGATGTCGATCCGAGTTGTACTCGGGTTGGTTGCCAGTCTAAATCTTGAACTTGAACACATGGATGTGAAAACTGCATTTCTCCATGGTGATCTAAAAGAAGAAATATACATGGAGCAACCTGAAGGTTTCCAAGTTCCAAAGAAAGAACATCTTGTTTGCAGGTTAAAGAAGAGCCTCTACGGTCTCAAACAAGTCCCGAGACAATGGTACAAGAAGTTCGACTTGTTCATGGTAGAGCACCAATACAGGAGAACAGTTGCAGACCACTGCATGTACCTGAAGAAGTTCCCAGATGGAAAATTTATCATCCTTTTGCTCTATGTGGATGATATGCTTTTAGTAGGTCAAGATGTGTCTCTCATCAACAACTTGAAGCTAGATTTGTCTAAGTTTTTCGATATGAAAGACTTGGGCCCGGCGCAACAAATTTTGGGCATGAAAATTGTTCGTGATCGAAAGACAAGGAAGTTGTTCTTATCACAAGAGGAGTATGTTGAGCGCGTGATGAAAAGGTTCAACATGGATAGTGCCAAGCCTGTAGGCACTCCGCTAGCCAATCACTTCAAGTTGAGTAAGGAAAGTTGTCGTTCTTCTGAGAAAGAAAAGGAGATGATGAAAGCGATGCCCTACTCTTCAGTCGTTGGAAGTTTGATGTATGCAATGGTGTGTACAAGACCTGATATTGCTCATGCTGTTTGTTGGAGATATTTAATTGTGAATCAAGTTGGTCATAGATTAGCTTTATATTTAATCCTTGTATTTAATTAGTGCATAAATTAGATAGAAATCAGGCCAAGTGTTAGGCCCATTTAAACAGGCTAAAAGCCTGGTACGCCTAACCTAAACCTCGCCTATAAAAAGGGAGCCGAGGTTTAGGAAAAGGCTGAACGTCGTACTTATTATTCATAGCCTTACGCATATCATTCTGTTGTACGCTTCCACGGTTTATCAAAGAAGGTTTTACGGTGATTCATTCTGTGTTCATCTTTACGTTTAATCTTCCTTGTTAGATCGATTATTCATTGCTGTTACAGAAACAGGGACTAACAATTGGTATCAGAGCCGATCGAGAATGATCAGAAGAACTCCTGCAGAATACTCTGTTTTTGTTAACGTAGTTCATTCTGTCGATTTTTTGCTCTGTAATTTTGTTTCTTGTTCAAAAATTGTAAAAGTTACACCTTTGGAATCGCCTTTTCAAAGCGATCAAAGGGTATACTTCAGATTGTGTTTTACGCAATTTTAGTTTTCGAGATATCTCGAGCAGGGGTTGTCGACATCCTGCTTTTTCACAGGTTCTGCTACGTTTTTCGAGCTGAAAACTTTACACGAAGATCTCGACATTCTACTCTACAGGAAACTACCTTCAGATTTTGTTTATCTGATTTTTACAGGTTGCAGGATTTCGACATTGAGGATTTCGACATCTAGGATTTCGAGATCTTGATTTCGAGAAAAGGATTCGACATCTGGTCTCGACATTTGACTTCTCAGATTAAGATTTCGAGTGATTAACTTCTCGACATTTCAAATCTCGAGATCAGCATATCGAAATTTGAAATCTCGAGATCCCTAATCTCGAGATCCTTAATCTCGAGCCCAAATCTTGATACCGGGCCTCCTTTATCGAAATCTAAGATTTCGAAATTCAGATCTCGACATCTGATTTTTTCGACTTTCTACCTCTGAAAATCTTTTGATCAATTTTCTCGAACGGTCAGTTTAGTACAGCAATGGGTTCAGAATACAATGCACAAGGGAACAGCAGTACCCCTCCTAGCCTCAGGAAGGGAGAATATCAAATGTGGAGGAACAGATTTCTAAATTTCCTCGAGCACAAAGAGAACTCTGCTGCGATGCTCGAATCTTTGCTTGAAGGACCAGCTGAACTCTTGATTTCAGTTGGTGGAGATCCAGAAAATAATCCTCCTATTTTTCCAGAAATAAGGAGAAAAGTGCCATCTAAATACACAGAAGCTGACAAGCTCAGACTTCGTGGTGACCTTATGGCCAAAACTTACCTCCTTCAAGCAATACCAAATGAAGTTTATGTTCTCATTGATAGCATGCAGACAGCTAAGGAAATGTGGGATGAAATAGAGAAGCTGCTACAAGGCACAAGCATCAGCCTCAAGACAAAGAAGACTACGATTCTCATCGCTTATGACTCCTTCAAAGCAGGTCCAGGAGAACCATTGAATGAGACTTATAACAGACTTGTTCAACTGGTAAATGAACTCAGAAAGATCAAAGTATTCAGGTCCAATCTGGAACTGAATATTAGATTCTTATCCAGCCTGCATCCTGCATGGGAAAAGACAGTGAAGGATGTCAGATCTCGGATAGATTTGGACGAAATTGACCTCTGCACACTCTATGAACATCTGAAGCAATTCGTCAACGAGGTTGCCTGTGCTGAGGATCATCACACCACAAACCCCTTAGCTCAAGTAATGGAGGCTCAGCCAAGAAGGACAACCACTTCACTAAAGAAGAAAAAGAAGAAGGTGGTGGTTGAATCAGATGATGATGAGAGTGACGATGACAAATCTGATCTAGAGGCTGAGCTAGCAGACTTACAGAAAAAAATGGCACTGCTTGCCAAGAGATTTGCTAAGAAGAAAGCTCCTCCAACAGGCTAAGAACTTCCTCCTCAAACTACAAGCAGAAGAACCATGATCAAGGATCTTCTAGGAAGGCATCATCAGCGGAAGAAGCTCCTAAATGCTATAATTGCGGCAAGCCTGGACATGTGATCAAAGACTGCCGCCTCCCAAAGAAGAAAGATGCTAACTTCTACAAGCAGAAAATGCTGTGGAATAAGCAGAAAATGCTGATGGTGCAGAAAGAAGAAGAAACCTCTGCCATGATTGCTGAGAATGAGAACTGGGCAGAAGATTCTTCTGAGGAGGAGGAAGAGGAAGACAACTATGCCCTTATGGCACGCGTGGAGGGAGATGAAATAAAGGGTGATGCTGCGATCCCCGAAAGCAAGTGCTCAACAAGCTCTGTAAGTACCTCTCATACTTCTTTAAATAATCAAATGCAGTCCTTACTTGAAAAGGACAATCTAATCAAAGAACTAAAGGAGAGACTAGACAATAATCATAGAGTTCTGAAACAGAATCTAGACCAAAAGTCTTCCTTAAGTATTCAACTTGAAATTGCAAAAGATCAAGTCAAAAAGGTGTCCTCAGATTTTGAAAGCTTTGAACTTAAGATAGCTGAATTAACTAAGAAATTTGAGGACAGTGAACGGGAAAAAAGCACAGCAAAGGCTGAATGCGATTTTTTGCATAACAAAAGAAGAACGCTTTTAAATAAATTAAAAGAACTAGAAGATCTAGCTGCTAGAAGAGGTCAATCTGAACAAACTGTTTTTCTGCTTAACAACAAACAAAAGGATGACCGATTCTACAATGCTAAAACAGGACTGGGCATAACCAACCCACGTAATCTTAAGAAAGTTAACTGTCTTCAATTCTATAACAAAGATTACATGGGACTAGGGTTTGGCGAGAAAATGTATTTTCGAAGTGATGAAGACTATGCTGAAGCAGAAGAAGAAAAGAGAAAGAAACCAAAACTGCGATTTCTTGTGATTATCCCTCTGTAAATGAAAAAAAACTTTCAGAAGAAAAACCTACTTCCTGCTTTAGTGAATGCCTTGACCCTTATGCTAAAGATATTCCTCACATAGGACACCCTCTAGACCCTCCCCCAAGAGTAGGTATTGCTAAAACTGGTGAGGAACCGTGTATTTTTCCCATGGCTCAAAAGCTCAAAAACCTACAGAAAACTCTTGATAACGAGAGAGAGAGATTTGAAACTGAAAAGAAAGGTTTTGAGCGCAACTGGCAGGAACTTCTTCAAAAATTTAATGATTTGAGTGAGCAGTTTCATGCTAAAACAGACCCTTCTACGACCAAGCCTGACAGCTCACACACCTCACATGAGAAAAACAATGCTTTTAAAGGTTCGTCCACTCATCTCTCTTCTCCTTTGTTTACAGGGAATGAAGTGAATAAGGAAGGAGAAGAGAAGAATGAGTGGAGGAAAAAGAGGAAGGAAATCGCAGATGGCAAAAAGAAAGTTTTTGAGAACAATGCCAGCCCTAGATCTAGTTCTATTTTTTACTCCAAAGTTAATTGTAATTCTGTCTCTACAAAGCAAACTTCTAGTAGTTCAGTCTTGAGTCCCAAGCTGAATATTTCTGAGACATTTTCTAGACAACGTTCTATTTATAATACAAGTGATGCTTATGGTTATTCTGTTCCAGATCCCCATAATTATGAATGTGATATGAATGTTGTTAAATCTAAGCCTTCCAAAAAGCTTAAACCTGAAAAAGAAACCAAGAAAGGAACTTCTAAGGGAACATTTTGTATTCCTGATATATAATATGCCCTTAGAGTTCATTCTAGGAAACATCTTAATCGGCTTTCTAAGGAGGAGATTTTCAAAACCAAACTTAAGAAACAACCGTTCAATCACAAAGCACCTGTCTACTCTCCTCCTGAACCTTAAACGGAAAGATGGGTCCCCAAGATAAGACCCGTCAAAGCTGAAACTGAGAGGTGGGTCCCCAAGATGAGACCTACCAAAACTGAAACAGATAAGTGGGTCCCCAAGATGAGACCTACCAAAACTAAAATGGATAGGTGGGTCCCCAAACAAAGACCCATCCAAACTGCAACTGAAAGGTGGGTCCCCAAACTAAGACCCACAAGGACTAAAATGGAAAGGTGGGTTCACAACATCAGACCCACCAAAATGGAAACTGCTAGGTGGACTCCAAAAACCAGACACACTGCAAAAGCAGATCTGGCTATTGGAAAGCCCACCAAAGATAGATCTTTTGTTGAAAGAGCAGCTGACCTTGGATCACCGCTCAAAGAAAGATTTAAAAAGGTGTTTCTTGATAATAAGGAAGGACCCACTCCAAGTTGGGTACCTAAACCTATTTGATTGTTTTGCAGGACGGACATGTGTGGCACTTAGACTTAGGATGCTCAACCCACATGACCGGAATAAAGCACCTTTTGAGCAACTACACCAACTGCTACGGAGGAAATGTCAGATTCGGGAATGACGCCTCATCTCCTATTCTTGGGTATGGGGACGTCGTCTGTGCCCGTGTCACAATAAAAGATGTTTCATTCGTCAAAGGGCTCAAACACAACTTACTGAGCATTGGACAATTCTGTGACAGCGGGATGGAAGTGAGGTTCTTTGCAAAACAATGTTGTGTTCTTGACAGCACAGGAAATACATTATTAACGTGTTACAGAACATCAAATTTGTACACTATTGATCTGAAAAGCGTCCAATCCACCACTTCCATCTGTCTGCTGTCCAAAGCTTCAACTGAACAGAACAACCTATGGCACAGACGTCTCTCCCATCTGAACTTCAAACATCTATCAACCTTGTCTTCCAAGAAACTTGTCAAGGGGCTTCCTCTGCTAAAGTCTTCCGCTGAAAATCATTGTAGTGCCTGCAAAATGGGCAAAATGACGCGAAGCTCCCACAAGTCAAAAACCGAACCTTCATCTACTCATCAGTTGCAGCTAATACACATGGATCTGTGTGGACCTATGAGAGTACAAAGCATCAACGGTCGCAAATACACTCTGGTGATCGTTGATGACTTCTCTAGGTATACATGGACAAAATTTCTCCGTTCAAAAGACGAAGCTGCGGAAAACATTATGACCTTTATCAGAACGATCCAAAAACTGCTACAGCACAGTGTTCGAATTGTTAGAACTGACAATGGTACCGAGTTCAAAAACCAGACTCTCACTGAGTTCTATGAATCACTCGGTATCACTCAGCAATTTGCAACAGCTAAAACTCCCCAGCAGAACGGAGTTGTTGAGAGAAAGAACAGAACCCTTGTTGAAGCAGCACGCACCATGTTAATTCAATCAAGACTGCCTCACTTCATGTGGGCAGAGGCAATCAATACTGCGTGCTTCACTCAGAACAGAACCTTCATCCACAAGCGCTTCGACAAGACTCCATATGAGATCCTATTCAACAAAACTCCTGATATTTCTTTCCTCAAGGTTTTTGGCTGCAAGTGCTTCATACTCAATGATCGGACAGAGAGAAGTAAGCTGGATCCCAAAGCCAGAGAAAGCGTGTTCATTGGCTACTCACTGCAATCCAAAGCTTACAGAGTCTATCTCAGAGACAAGCGGACTGTCATCGAGAGTGTAAATGTTACATTCTATGAAATGGCAGACTTTGCAATTGAACATCTCCAGACCGATCCATCAACTGCTGTACCAGTAGCTTCTGATAAAGCTGAACCAAACACCGAACACGACGATGTGATTCTCGACTCTCTCTTCAGAAACTTTTATGAGAACTCACAACCTCCACCTCCTGCATACACTCCAGAGTCAACATCAACTCCAACAGCAGAGATTCCGCTCCTCACAGGACCAGATGATGTACCATCCACACCCTCAACCATTCAAACTAATCCCAGAGGTGTGGATGATCACGGCTTTGCTATAAGTCCGGAATCATCTCCACTACACACCACAGCTGATCCAGAACCTTCAACCTCATATCAGGACTCAGATCAACCAATAATTACTCCAACTCCTCTAGCTCATGAGAGGAAGTGGACGAGAGCACATCCTGTTGAACAGATAATAAGTGATCCAAGTCAAGGTGTGCGAACAAGATCAGCAACAACAAATGAATGTCACTATGCATGCTTTCTAAGCAAGAATGAACCGTCCAAAGTCTCAGAGGCACTCGCTGATCCAGATTGGGCGATTGCCACGCAAGATGAGCTCAATCAGTTTGACAGACTAGACGTGTGGACACTCGTGCCTAAACCCCCTCAGATAACCATCATTGGCACTAAATGGGTGTTCAAGAACAAGAAGGACGAAGAAGGCATAGTGATACGGAACAAGGCACGACTGGTCGCTAAAGGATATAATCAACAAGAGGGCATAAACTATGATGAAACATTTGCACCCGTAGCAAGAATTGAAGCAATCCGCCTTTTTCTTGCGTACGCGGCCCACAAGAACTTTACCGTCTTTCAAATGGACGTCAAGACTGCCTTTCTGAATGGAGTCTTGGAAGAAGAAGTCTATGTCGCTCAGCCCGAAGGATTTGTAGATCCCAGATATCCCGACCATGTGTACAAGCTAAAGAAAGCTCTGTATGGGTTGAAACAGGCACCAAGAGCTTGGTATGATGCATTAACCGAATTTCTGGTTGACTCAGGTTTCTCAAAAGGGAAGATTGATACCACACTTTTCATCAAGCGACAGAAGTCTGACATCATCCTGATTCAGATCTATGTTGATGACATTATCTTCGCCTCCTCAAATCCACGTCTGTGCAAACACTTTGAGAAACTGATGAAAACCAAGTTCGAGATGAGCATGATGGGCGAACTGAATTTCTTCCTAGGCCTGCAAGTAAGACAACTCTCTGACGGCATTTTCATCAATCAGTCAAAGTATATTCTGGAAATGCTTAAGAGATTCAACATTGATGGCAAATCTTCCATGACGACCCCCATGTCCCCAAACAACAAACTGGACTCCGACCCCTCCGGGAAGCCAGTTGATGCTACAAACTACAGGGCCATCATTGGATCTTTGCTATATCTCACGTCAAGCAGGCCTGACATTGTCTTCTCCACATGCTTATGTGCACGCTTTCAGGCAAATCCGAAGGAATCCCATCTGACCGCTGTTCGAAGAATTCTGAGATACCTCAAAGGCACTGTGAATCTAGGCCTTTGGTATCCCAAGCACTCAGGTTTTGACCTAGTCGGATACTCGGATGCTGACTTTGCTGGTTGCCGGATGGACCACAAAAGTACATCGGGAGCTGTCCAGTTCTTGGGCGATAAGTTAGTCTGCTGGTCTTCCAAGAAACAGAACTGTGTGTCAACATCTACGGCCGAGGCAGAATACGTCGCGGCTGCTAGCTGTTGTTCACAAATATTATGGATGAAGACCCAGCTAAAGGACTACGGTTACACTCTCCGCCATATCCCGATCTACAGTGACTCACAGAGCGCCATCGCCATCACCAGCATCCCGGTTCATCACTCCCGCACCAAACACATCGACCTGCGCTATCATTTCATCAAGGATCATGTGGAGAAAGGAGACATTGACATGTATTTTGTAAGCTCAGAGCTTCAACTGGCTGACTTGTTCACTAAGGCATTGGATGAAAAACGATTCCAGTTCCTAGTCTCCAAGTTGGGCATGTTGAACCTCGAGCCTGTCTGATTATGTCTCCAGTGATCTAAAAAGTGTGTGTGTGGGACTTGTAAAAAGTGTGTGTGCGTGTGCTTTGTAAATAGAGTCTGTGCGTTGCATGTGTTGAGGGGGAGAAAACCAGAAAAATAACAAAAAATAGTGTGCGTGTGTTGCATGGGTTGCGTTTGTGTGAAAAATCAAAAAGAACAAAAAATAGTGTGTGTGCGTTGCATTTGTACATATTGTTCGTTGCATCTTTTTGAGGGGGAGAAAATTTTCACTGTTTGAGGGGGAGCTATTTTCACTGTTTGAGGGGGAGCTATTTTTCACTGATTAAGGGGGAGCTCTCTATTTTTTACTGGTTTGGGCCTCGAAAATCTTTTAAAAGGGCACTGTGTGCCAGCCCAATATCTCGGGCTAAATTGTTACGGAGGAGGTCCAAATTGTTTTTCTCTCGCGTATATAAACCTGAACAAGCTCTTCCCTTTCTCTTCTAAAACTTTTCGCAAAGGCAAAGCTCTCCGACGACTGTTCTTCTTCTCAAAACCGTGTTTTCGAAAAACTTCTCCTTCTCCGATTCACTTTCGCAATCACTAAGGTAGCTTTCCATCGTTTTCGAGTTCAATAACGACGCCTCAAACGAAAGATCTTCCCATCACTCGATTTCGAAATCATCATCTTCTACTGCGTTCGAAAACGAACGATCTCGAGATTTTTGTCAAATAGTTTTTTCTCAAAATCAACATAAAAAGGTTTTTGTTAGGTCGAAATCGCTTGTTAATTGTTTGATATATCGTTGTCTTTGCAGGTAGATTCTTCGCTTCGAAATCACGATTTCGAGATTTTGGATTTCAAGATCTCAAGATCGTCGATTCATCTTCTCGAAATCAAGATCTCGAGATGGGCATCTCGACATCTTGATCTCGAGATTTGAATCTCGAAATCAAGATCTCGAGATCTGCATCTCGACATCTTGATCTCGAGATTTGAATCTCGAAATCAAGATCTCGAGATCTGCATCTCGACATCTTGATCTCGAGATTTGAATCTCGAAATCAAGATCTCGAGATCTGCATCTCGACATCTTGATCTCGAGATATGAATCTCGAGATTTGAGATTTGGACTTAGAAATTTTTTCAAAACTCCATCTGCATAAACTTATCTGAAAACAGCAAATCAAATTCTTTCAAAATCAAATCAAACAGTTGAACTTCATGTGCTGACCCCGTGCTTCTACAGTTTAAAATGGCAGGAAACACAAAAGCACAGATCGATGATGCCATCTACTCTCAAGACAAATGGATCAAGGTGCTGGACAATAACTTCCAGTTAGACCTTGCAGTCTTCAAATGCCAGAACCCAATCGTTCCAGCCATCATGAAGGGTCACTATCTCTGGCCTGCACTTCACAACTCAAAATCGGTGCCAGAGATATACCTACAACAATTCTGGGGGCACATGCATACAGAATCTCCAAAGGATCGATCAAAAATAAAGACCAAGCTGAATGGCATGCGCGTGATCCTGACGCCATCAACACTGCAATCCACATTAGCGCTGCCAGTCCGAGATACATATGATGTGCTGCCGTCAATCCCAGATCTACTGAAAGACGTAACATCACTAGGCTACACGTCTCTACTGCCACAACTGTCGAACTTCAACGGCGCATATCTCAGTCACCCGTGGAAGAATCTCTTCGGGCTAGTGAACAAATGCTTGTCGCCAAAGCATGCTGGCTTCGACAAATGCAACAAGCAAATACTGCTAGTCTTCCACGGGATCGCCTTCAACAAACACTACGACTTGGCACAGCTCTTCTTCTCAGAGCTAATGGACCTGGTCAAGGCCAAAGAAAAGAATAGGCCAGGTACCATTCCGTACGCTAGATGGCTTGGGCTGATCATCAACGACTTCATGGCAGAGCATTCGACAATCCCAAAACGCAGCTCCGATCCACATTACAAAGCCCCAAAGCTGCAATACTTCAAAGCAGACAAGAACCCGACCTACGGTCTGAGGATCCCTGGGTTTCTGCTCAACCTTGTAAGGACTTCAAACCCAGCTGTTCAGCAGTACAAGGAAGCCTCAGAGAAGACCGTCCCTATGGTTCAGCAAAACCCAGCTGGACCTACCCAAGGGACAAAGCCGAGTGTGAGTAAGGGTCCTAAGAGAGCCCAAAAGCCACAGAAACCAGTGGCCGGTTGGCCCAATGAAGGAAAGTCTGACGACTCTCTTGAGATGAGTCAGGCGGCTGAGGGCACCGAAAAAGACGCTGAGGAAACGGCCAATGAATCGTCAAGTGACGCCCAAACGAACACTGACGATGAGGCTTCCGAGAGCGTGGGCACGGAGAGCGGAGAATTTGGCTCGGATGATGACGATGATGACAACGATGGTGATGATGTGGAGCTCACATATGCACTGATCAGAAAAGGGAAGCTGCCCGTCGAATCTCCGAAGAAGAGAAGAATTACTGCTGAAGACGCAGCACCAATCATAGCTGGCAGACCTCAAGTCTTCACTATAAAAGAAAAGGCTAAACCAAGAGCTGATCCGAGCGAGACTAATTGCTCCAAGGATGATTACGACGAGGCAGCTCACTCCATTAAGACATCAATCAACTCGGAAGAAGTCGTCATCCGAGAGACCAGGGCAAAGGTCAAGAATGACAAGGCTGCTAAGGCCAAGCCCCAGCCCCGAGCCAAAAAGAGTCTCTTTGATAAGGCAGACGAGCACATCTTTGCGGGCTGTGACTCTTTTATCCAGATAAGCCGAGCCGAATCCCTAAGCACAGGAGCCGATCTTTTCGGTTCCTGGGTAGAAGTCGCAGCATCTGGCTCAACTGCGCATGCACAGCCCTCTCCCAACCACTAGATAGCCTCTCAAAAGGCTATTGTTTCAAAAGAACGGGACTCAACCCCCTCGCTGGTTCCTTCTGAATCAGTTGAGCATACAATTGACCTATCTCCCGAGGTCAAAACCCCTTCTTCTCTCACATCGAGTCTAGGTGTCACATTCCCCACATTTTCTTCATTTTCTAGGACACCTACACTATTCACTGCACATACAGGTGCACTCACCCTGAATGCAACAACCAGAGCGCAAGCTATGACGGTTGGAAGCCCTGCTACGCCCATAATGATTCCATCATTAAATGCAGGCCACACATCAGCAATCTTCACTGATGCTGTGTCAATAGTTACAACCCCCGTAACTGGTCACCCTACCTTTGAAGACGTAAACGTTCTACTGACTCGCTTCTTGGATTCCACCATTAAGCCATGGGTGCAAGATGCAATGACCGCTCTAGCACAGGAATTTAGGACCACCCAGGCGGTTCGGTCTGAACAGACACCACCCCAACCTTCCCCTGAACCGTTCATCTCCCATACACAACCCATATCCTCCACCCCTCTATCCCACCAATCCATAAACCAAATTCCTATTCCTTCTATTTCTCGGGGAACCCAGGATACAGAACCAGTATTCTCCCCACACCCGACCACACCCTCCATCGATCTCTCCTCCCTATCCTTTGACACACTAGCTTCGGCTTTGCTGAACAACCTCTTAAATACCCCAGAAGACAACCTCACTCTTCATCAGCAAACCATACTTGAAGCTCTTCTTTCTTCACCCGAAACCAAGAGCACTTGCAAGGAGAGTCTTCGTGGTCGCAAACGTTCCCATGAGGACCCCGATGATTCGGATCCTCATGAGGGGGAGAACAAGCGACCTCGATCACTTGAGCAAACTGCTCTCCCAAGCCAAACTCCACAGCCAATTCAACCTGAAACCTCAACAAACCAACAGCCACCATCCACAGCCAAACTATCTAGCATGGTCGAGCTAGAAATAACATCCCGAGGCGTATCTCCCAGAGATACCAACCGAGGAGGGGATGGAAGTCCTGATGATGTTACCACTGGTACATCTTCTCCACCAGGCCATCAGTTGGAACCCAGTTCTAAGCTGATGTCAACGGGCAATCCTAGTGAACCCGGTAGTGCTACACAGGAACAATCACCGCCTGAACAAAGAATTCCATATATTTCCCCAGGCAAAGACATCCATGATGCACTGGAAGAGGCGGTGATATATGACAAATGGCCAAGAAAATGGACTGAATGGGATGATCTTCGGGTTGAAGCCGAGCAAGAGGACATGCAAAGAAACTGGTGGCTACGAGAGCTAATCAACAAATGCTCTGAAGATATTATAAGGCTCGAGGACGATGAACGCAAGGAAGGGGAGAATTACAAAGAATCCCAGAAGACTCTTGAATCGGTCGTAAGACAAACAGCGGGAAGACTTCCCAAGACAGAGAAACCCTGGGATAATGTTCGTATCAAAGCCCCCTTCCAAGAAGAAATCAGAGAGCATATCTGGCGTAGACCAGACAGAGTCAAGCCACTGAATGAACTGAAGCTAAGAGGCCTTACTCACTTGAAAGGAAAGCAGGCTGGAGGTCATCTGCATATGCTGCTACAAAGGTCAACCGGTACACAGAGAGAACTGATGGAACAAGATATGAAGTCGAATATTCTCCCAATTCATCAAATTCTACAAGTGAAGGCTGAAGACTATCATGGAGTAACATTCTACACTTACAGACTTCAACGCACCGATGAGAGCGAATTTACTTGTCAAGAGAACGACTTCATCATGCTGAAACCGGATGACATCTACCAAATGTTCATGGCCTACAGATACCTTCCAGTCAGGCAGAGCATAATATACAGCGAAGGCCTCGCAGCTATCAAAAGATTCATGCTTAGACAAATCCGAGTACACTCTTCACATGACCTACAGATGGCTATAGAGTGCAATCTGAAGAAGACAAATCTGACAAAGCCAAGACTGTATGGTCCAGAACTTGAAGATTTCCCAGCCTACCACATCTTCTTCACACCGCCAACAGTCACCTATCTGAACCACAAGAACGAAAAGCGTCTGATGGTAGTCAGTGAGATTGAGAAGTACTGTGACGGAACACTGAAGATAATCAAAGAGCAGATTCTAAAGATGAAGGCAAAGCTAGAGGAAAATCTTCAAGAGGCATCGTCTTATGTTCAAAAGGAACACTCTACTGTAGAGACAATTTTAAAGGCCATTGACGATCGCCTCGAAAAGAGAAATGTGTTGAGGCAGTATGAACATGCACTTGGTATGAGGAAGCACTACTTCAAGTCTCAGAAGCAATAAGAGAATGACACTTGATCACAAAGGGGGAGATTGTTGGAGATATTTAATTGTGAATCAAGTTGGTCATAGATTAGCTTTATATTTAATCCTTGTATTTAATTAGTGCATAAATTAGATAGAAATCAGGCCAAGTGTTAGGCCCATTTAAACAGGCTAAAAGCCTGGTACGCCTAACCTAAACCTCGCCTATAAAAAGGGAGCCGAGGTTTAGGAAAAGGCTGAACGTCGTACTTATTATTCATAGCCTTACGCATATCATTATGTTGTACGCTTCCACGGTTTATCAAAGAAGATTTTACGGTGATTCATTCTGTGTTCATCTATACGTTTAATCTTCCTTGTTAGATCGATTATTCATTGCTGTTACAGAAACAGGGACTAACACTGTTGGTGTTGTAAGCAGGTTCTTGTCAAATCCAGGAAGAGAACACTGGGAAGCTGTCAAATGGATACTCAGGTATCTGAAGGGTACATCAAAGCTGTGTTTGTGCTACGGGGGAGCGAAACCAATCTTGGAAGGTTATACAGATGCTGACATGGCTGGAGATCTTGATAGTAGAAAATCTACTTCAAGTTACATATTCAAACTAGCAGGGGGAGCCGTCTCATGGCAGTCCAAGTTGCAAAGGTGTGTAGCATTGTCTACGGCAGAAGCTGAATACATTGCCGTTGTTGAAGCTGGGAAGGAGCTTAAGTGGCTGAAACGTTTTTTGCAAGAGTTGGGCTTTCCTCAAGAGGAGTACATCATTCATTGTGATAGTCAGAGTGCTATGGATCTTAGCAAGAACTCGATGTATCATTCACGCACAAAACATATCGATGTTCGATATCACTGGCTTAGAGAAGCAATTGAGGAAGATGAACTAAAGCTCTCCAAGATACACACAAACAAAAATGCGGCAGACATGCTAACTAAAGTGGTACCACACGAGAAGCACAAGCTATGTACAAACATCATTGGAATGAGAGAATTACGGAAGAAGCTGGAGGGGGAGATTTGTAGAATTCCAGCTCCCAGCAAGCCCACTCCATCCTCCATACCATGGGATGGTCTTCCATCTCCTGCCCACTGAAGAGAAGCATGGAGAGGCATGAAGAGGAGGCATGGGTTGTAGAATGGGTTGTAGCATGGGTACCAATGAATATGTCTCCAGTCTTGCCTATAAATAGAATACTCTTCCATTGTTCAAATGCATCAAAAACCGGAGAGAAAAGTAGTGAGAGTGATACACATATAGTGAGTGTATGAAAGAGTTGGTTTTTTGTAATAGTTGAGTGAGAGAGTTGCTCCTCCTATTGTAATTCTGTTCTGGTTATGAATAGAAGAATTTTCCAATCCTAACAAAGGATCGGGCGGTATCCTCAAAACTCGGTTATATAGGGTGGAGTACCCAAGGATCGGGCGGTATCCTCAAAACTCGGTTATATAGGGTGGAGTACCCAAGGATCGGGTGGTATCCTCAAAACTCGGTTATATAGGGTAGAGTACCCAAGGATCGGGCGTGTATCCTCAAAACTCATAGATTACTATTTAGTAATTCAGGACCGGGCGGTGTCCTTATGATTATTTGATTTTGACAGGAGAAGTCCTATACACTCATAGGTCTATGGGTGAGTTGGGGTTTTAAGTCAAGGACATTGACTATTATTATTTTTCTCAATTAAACAATGACTTACGGGTCGGGTATTTCCAAGTGTATATAAGTACTGATATGTATTTTGTAACTTGGGGTAAGGAAGTATAAGTATATGTATCACCCTATGTTTGGGTCTTATACTTGAAACGCTAGTTACTCTACATTGAGCTTGCTACTCGCTCGGTACTTGTACTGACCCCTTCGGGGGGCCACCATTTCAAGTTGAAGCTAGAGCCTCTGTCTACACCTTTGCACGGGTGGAAAAAATATAGAGGAAGACGTGGTTCGTGCTTCCTTTATTATTTTAAATCATAAACTATGCTCATGGATATTTTTGTATTATTACATTGTTTTGGCCTGCGAGCCTACATTTTGCCATATTTTGCTTATGATTGACCGTTGAATATTTTCCGCTATTCATTCAATCTATGATGTGATGTTGTTATGTATGTTTACTACTGAGTATGGTGTGAACGATGTTCATGAACGCCTTGTGTGATTATGTGAGGTTGACTTGCGAGTGACGTCACTTAATCACACGGCGGTTGTACACGCGCTTAGATGCGGTCTGAGGCGTGACAAAATAAATCACTAAGATTTAAAATAATGTTCTGGACTAAAAATGATGTTTGTAATAAAATAAGGAAAAGAAAATAAAATTGGGTTATCTAGTATAAATGAATGACTATATTTGGACTTAATAAATAAGTTATTGAATTAATGGACTAATTAAATTACTGTGATTAAATTAATAATTATCATCCTTGAATAGTATTGATTTGGACTCCATATAAATTGTTAAACTATTTGAACTTATAAAAATTAGTTGATTAGTATAAATAAATTAATTAAGTAATGTGTACTTAATAATTTAGTTAATTGACTTTATTGGACTAGTTTAACTAAATCAATTAGTTTAATGAATAAATTAGTTAAATTATGGACTTGGTAATATTTTTGGACTTTACAGTAAAAAAATAGAAAATTAAAACGAAATTAGAATCTGATTATTGCCTTAATTGAATTAGATTAATGTATTTAACTATATTGATATAATTAAACTTATTTAGTTGATGAAGTTAATTCAATTAAATTTACTAATCAAATAAAGTGGAGGATTGAATTAGTTAATGTAATTGGACTTGTTAGTATAAATAAACTATTGAACTAATTAAAGTTGTTATTGAGAATAGATTATCATTAATGATTATTATTTCGAATTATTGCTTACGGAAAATTATTATTAAAAGGTTTATTAAATAAATTATATAAATTATGAAAACTGAATTTTGGACTGAAATTGGTTATTTAATTCGAAATAATGAAATTATTATGTAGTTAATTTAATTAGACTAGTTAACTAATTAACCAAATAAATTAAAGTAAATTATGAAGGGGATTAGTATGATTAAAGAAAATAATAAGGCTAGACTGAAAATTAACATTTAAATAAGGTTTATGAACCTAACTTAAAAGTTATATTTAAAGAAGGAATTATGAAACTAAAATAATTAAAGGTTGAATAGATAGGAAATAACAAAAATAAAAGAATAGTTATTGATTTAGAATTTTGATATATATTAGAAGGAGAATTCAAGTGAAGGCCAAGCTAGAGATTTTATTAAGGGGATTATCGCAATTTAAGGTACGTTCTATGTCAACCAAAAATGTTTTATCTCGTACTTATATGTATACAATATTTGAACTATGTGAATTATTTATGAATTGGAAACTATTTGTTTGACATGGAATGAATATTTTGAATGTATGGATATTGGTGGATTAATATCTATTATGGATTATTAAATGTATATTCTTTTTATTAAAGAATATTGGTGGATTGATATTTATTACAAAGGATATTTTGGAAGTGTGACAAGAATGATTTTGGGGAAAACTTAAAGTTTTCATAATATATTATTGCGTCTCGAGAGAAACACGAGGCGTGGGTGGTTAGGACTACTACTACTTTTGGTGAAATTTATTTGGGTCGGTAACCAGTCCGGCAATGACATGCTCCGGTAGACATCCCGGGCTTTTATTTGAGGACCAAAGGTCCTTTGGTGGTCGTAGTAGTAGTTACCTAGTTTACCCCCTGGACAATGTCCCTTAAGAGTAGGTGGTAGAAAACATTCTGCCTACTTTAGAGGGTGTGCACACGTAAGGTAGAAACTCAGCTTCCAGTTGGTGGTCGGTGGGAGCCGGAATTCCGAGATGAGTCGTAGATAACAATGACTCATTGGGTTCGAGGTATCTTGAGTTTCACTCACTCTTAAAAGAAATCTAAAGTATTACTTTTGGAGGAAATTGAAGAATGACATTATCTATTGAAGAAATTATTTTGAGACATGAAGTTATTTTGGAAATATGAGAGGGTATTTTCTATATATATACATATACAAAACCTAATTTCCAAATTATATTATTTTACGGGTTCGGGTGGAATCTTACTTAACTATAAAGCTAATTTTTGTCTCTTTTGTCTTCTTCTCTTTGCTCTATTGTACAAATGATTATGATTATGAAGATTGATGTACTTGCTGCCCGAGTGTTCCGCTAGTTGCACACGTTTGATTAATTATCGTTGTTTAAATATGTAATTCATAAACTTTTTCCTGAGACCTATTTGATTGTTATTTGAACTTATGGTGGATAGTCTGTGCACTCAATCATGTATAGGTTGAGTGTGGCGGTGACGCACCTGTTTTTACTTTAAAGACTTCTGCTGTACTCTAACTTTGTTTTATAATAAAGGTGATTTCATTTAGAATTGTGGTTTTATTTAAATGAGAAAAATGGGGGTGTTACATATATTCTGTACTCCTATTACAACATTTAATTTGTGATTTTTATGTGTGTGTCCTGCTATAACTTTGTGATCTGCTAGTCATGAATTCAGAAGGCTGTGCTGAATGAATGAACTTTAAAGTTATTTACGAAAATTATACATACAGGGAAACATTGTGTAGAAAAATTGCTGTAACTGGAGAGATTTATATGACCTGAAATTGTTTAACGTTTAACGTCTCTATTTTCTCCCCTGACTCTTACAGGCTGTGGTGATTAATGAAGTCGACAATTTTCTTTTCCGTCCTCATCTTGGAATGCGAGCCAAATACCATGTTGTATGTCAAGCTATTTAAATGTGTTACCTTTAATGTTTTAATTGTTTCGTCAGATTATTATGGAGTTCTGAATTCAATGCTCTTCAGATTAAATTCTTCCCAGTTAAAATTTTACCCCTAATAGACTTTATTGAATTGACAGATCAACTTTTTGAGTCATAGGGGAGATGGTCCTAAGATAGCAAAACGTTTGATAGAAGTGTATTTTGCCCTATTTAAGGTAATAGAAAAGCTACCCTATATTAGCTACATGTATTTTGTTTTCTCTTTACTTCTATGCAACTTAAGCATTTCAATGGCCTAGATTTTGGATCGTCAAAATTTGGCAAATAATAATAACTAGTTGCACTGGACTAAACTTCCTAGATCAGTAAGGTTTTCTTATATTCATTTTCAAAATCCTATTCCAGGTATTGAATTCTGAGACGGATAGAGGGCAAAAGATGAACAAAAAGGATGGAAGGCAAAATTCGAAGGATAATGTAAAAGATAATGAATCGGAAAATATGCCGGAGTTGCATGTGGAGTTGGATTCACAGTTATTGTCAGCCCTTTTAATTGTAAGTAGCAACACCCAGTTTAATCTTTGTATATACACCCACCATATTCTTTTGTTTGCTGCACTTTCCTTTCCGGGATGTATTTTAGTTTTTGATACGTTTTCCCTTTTTGGTAAGTTTTCCCTTTAAAATACTCAATTACCCTTTTTTTCTCCAGAAGGCAAACCAGCAAAATCGGTGGGGCAAACGCCGGAGGAACGCTTGCCAGGATTTTAATACTCAATTACCCTTATTTTTTCTACTTTTTATCTTCTATTTCATACTTTTCCGTCCCCTCTCCTACTTTTTCAACCCTACTACTTTTCATAAATAATGTGTCAAACCCTATGGTAGCAAAGGAGTATATTTTGTTATCTAGGTTGAACCAACTCTTCAACAATTCATCTTCTGTTGGTATTTATGAGCAATATTCATTAGTTCTTGTGTTTGTGTGCTCTATGAAAATGCAAGTGTGAATTTTATGTTTTCATTGGAAAAGCATAAATTGCCCATCTTGGATACACATGGGGCCAACATTGTTTACAATGGGAATCCCCTTATTTCATTGGATAAACACGGGGTCAACATTGTTTACAATGGGAATCCCCTTAATGACCTTTCATAGACAGCATTCTTGGACAAATTCATGGAAAAGAAACCAAAACAAAGCACGTGGCATGGTGCCTCCCAGATTGAACCTGCCAAGAAGGTTAGTTCACTATTGTTTTTTATTTTGCATGAAGTTAAATATCTGATGCAGTCCATTGGACATACACACTTCTTCTCAATTTGCCGAACTTTTTTTGGACACTATTTTTGACTAAGCAATTCAGAGTCAATTTTGTCCTCATATATAAAATATAGATTACTGTAATTATCAAATGTATTTTCGTCGGTTGAGGAGTAAGTTAGTAAATTACGTAGTTCGAGGACTAAATTGAATATTAAATTGGGTCTAAATTTAGTGAATTAATAAAGGTAGCAAAGTACCCTTCTTTTAGAACTAAATATGCATGAAAACTAAATTAGGTTAAAATGGCATTGTTGAGGATTAAGTTGACTCCTAGAAAAATCCATGATTAAAGCGGGTGTTAACACATTTAAACCTTTGCCAAAAAACATTTAGGCCGGTGCTGGATCAACTAGGTTCTTGTGAATCAACTAGGTTCTTGTTTTTATTGTTTTTTATAAATACATCAGTAGTTGTATACTTGCGAGATGGTTTTGTTTATTTAAGAAATTCCAAGAAGAAAGATAATAAGCGATTACAAAAAGGTTGCTCATTGACCATAAAATAGTATATGTTGGCCTCAAATTTGTACTAAGTATTCTTCATTTGTCCCTTACTCCCTTTAATGAAGTCCATGTGTGATTGGGAGAGAAAGGCTCTTCTCTTAAGCCTTAGACACCACGCAGAAAACAAGAAGAAAATCTTACTACCTTCATATTTGGATGTTCTCCAAGGAGCTTTAATAGGTGAAAATCAGCATTAGATGCAACTTTGTTATTAGGATCTCCCAGCTGCAGGAAAGAAAAATTTTCAATGTAATGTAATACTAGTATATATTCCCTAAGGCAGAGAGCAGTTGGCGTTCTTGTTCTAATTTGCTCCTCACCAACACACAGACAGTCTTCATGAAAAAAAGGAAGCTTGATAAGATTTCTTTTTCCCTAGATAATAAAATAAAATCGTAACTTGTTTTGAATCTCTAGAGGAACGGATAAGATGAATAAAATTATGCTTATAAAAATCACTCCTTTGCAGAAATATTTTGTTGAAGAAAATAACCGATGTACTATGAAAATCGTGAGAAACTAGGATAGTTAGTTGATACTCTGTCATAAAGAGGGGGGAAATACACATATGCAACTGTCTAAGAGGCAGAAAAGGGTAATAAAAAAAGGAAAATGCTATATTTGATAAACCTTTAGTGCCTTGTCCTTGAGGGCATCTAACACATATCTTGAAGCTTCCTCAAGAGCAATAACAAACCGTTCATACCTGCAGTACCAATTAGATCAATAACAACTATTTAATATTAGGATTATTATCGTTTATTCGTTTTCAACAAAATGAAAAGATAGTTGGTGATATTCTAACAATATGAAATGCAAGAGTACCACTTCCTAGAATATTGGAGTTTCATAACCAATAAAAAACACAGAAGTATTAACATCAAAGTACCTTTGCTTTAAGCAATCCTCCCAAAACCATAAGAGCAGAGGAGAGTGACCATCCTTCGTGTCAGGGAGATGATTTAGAGGCCGCACAGAGAGCGTCTTCAGTTTTCGATCAGGTATTAGACTAGGAAAGAATTAGTCGGGTGTCAAAAATTTTAAATCCCAACCTCAAGTGCAAGAATTACACTTGCAGACGGTAAAATTCATCGTGCGCCACAATAAGGTTGGAAATCAGTTCATTTTGTTTAACAAGAAAAATTTAGGGAAGTAATAACAGTTCAAGGGGATATCTTTCCTACTTCTCACCTAGAAACAAAGAGCTCCCTTAAGGCATCACAAGCGGTCAGGGCATGTCGCTTGCCAACTTTTGATGTGACCATTCCTGCAATTGTAAATTTGATTAGCTTAAATATCATTATAGAGATCCTTTTTCTTTGTTCTAATTTCCTGCAATTTGATTAGCCTAAAGATTTTGTAGGTGAAGGGTTTATGGGCAAGTAAAGAAAAAAAGTTATGAAACTGCCCTTCCTTCTATTACATTATTAGGAAATGGTGTAATTACATAAAAACCCTTAATAAAACGACAGCTTGAAATTAAAAATGACTGTCTATTGCGATTTCGAAACACGGCCTTCTTGGTCCCACATCTTGCACGATCCAACTTCCGGAACCCCAACTTCCCGCACTCCATCCACTACCAGTCGAAATCGATTTCTACATAGCACCGTGTTTAGGGCACAAGCATTCTTCGATTTCTAGCACAAGCATTCTTTGATTTCTACTTCGACCACAAGCATTCTTCCATCTCCTTCAAACAACATGAAGTGCAAAAGTCTTACGATTCCTCTGCTAAAAACCCAAGCAAGGCGGAGACTTGTGAAAGCTTCGGAAGTGATGGAAGCCGCGGATGAACCCCATATTCAGGTAAATGTTAGATTATTTATGCTTGAGAGCGATATTTGATTCTTTAGAAAGCTATAGTGGTAACTTCTCAAATGAAAGCTATTTGGTTCTTTATGCGGTTGTCGACTCCGTCTCCACAACGACACTTCAGGTAAGTGAATCTATTTCCCTATTTTAATTAATTTTCATTAATTTCATATATGTTTAGATTATTAGTAGAATAGTAGATTATTTATTATTTATGCCTTAGTGCTTGGGCCTCCTAATCTATTATTTTGTATGAAATTTAACAAATTAGGTCTTGACTATTGAGGTTGTTTTTTATTTTGTGTAATTGTTTGATGAATTAATTAAATTATTTATGTTTAATAATTTGGAGCAAATGTATGAAGAATCGAAGATGTTATTTCTTATTACTTTTTAGGTGGAGGGTTATTTTATTAATGAATACATTAATTTTTGCTATTACGTGCAATATTAATTCAAACTTTAACGCTAATTCACGGTAATTTATTATTACTAGATTCTCACCCGTGTGATGCACGGGGCAAAGTATAGTTAAGGATAATATCAAAAAGTAAGAATAATATCAAAGATTGATAAAATATAGTAGTAATAATTATAAGAAAAATACAATAATAAAAATAGTGATAATAATAATAGTAATAAATTGAACGGTTACAATTGGTGAGGGATAATCAAAGAATCTTCGAATAATCTACTTTCTTCTTGTCTTTGGATATATGCTTAAAGCGTTCGCTTTTTATTTTAATTTTTGTTAACTGTTATGAATTATCGAATGAACGTTGACAAAAATATTATAACCACGTACTCCAACAATTATTTTCTAGCAAATTTAAACCCAACAACCTCATATTTATGAATATATAACTTAAGAGAACTGGTTTGGCCAGTCCGGATTGATGGGGGTATCTCCCGTCCGGCCCGTTTGAGTGGGTTTTGGTTAATATTTTTTTTATTAAATCTTATACATAAAATGCAATATTTTTCAATAATTTATTTAACTGACTCGTCGATTGAAATTTAAGTTGAAATTTTATAAAGATAATATACATTTCATGGAGCATACTCACAAAAAATCATCAAAAAATTAGACACGAAATTCCTTGAAACGGGACTCTTGGACTCTTGGTTAGTTCGGACTCCGGACTAATCTAATCAGTTGCTTATAATTTAAATAAATAAAGAATTTGAATAGAAGCCCATAAATTCAGGACCCAATCCAGCTAAATACGATCCAACACAGCCTTTTCGGTAAAAGCCCAACCCAATATTCTACCCACCCAAAAATACCTATGTATAAATACTCCTAATTTGCCCCATTCCCCATTCTGCAACCAGAGCCAGCAAAGACACGGTGCTCTCCGCCTCCATCAGCCACCTCCCTTCGTCCCGACTCCCATCTTCCACCATACCAGCATTCTAAGAGGTTAATCTCTACCATCTTGAGCACCTGTAATCCTTTGGTTGTCACAATAGAGAATCCTCTGTCTACCGTCTTATTTATTTATTTTTTTGCAAAATCTTCTGCGGTTTTATAATTTGGTATTCTGATTCTTAATTGTTACATACTTGGTAGTTGGTACTTGGTATATATTCAAAATCAAGTAGTGTCTTTATCCATTTTCTGAATATAATCACATCTTATGGAAATAATTTTCGCCAAACTGTTATCTCTAAGTACTTCTCAATCACTGATGTATATCCTGATTCCCGAGTTGGACTTATCAGCTCTTTCGATTAACAATAATTGGTTTAGTTTATGCAGTTAAAGCTATACTTTTGCAACTTACTCTGTATTTACCTAGCAGCTAGTTTAGTAAATGCTCCATAGTAAGCTAGTTTACTGATGGATAGTGTACCCAGGGGTAGCTTATCCGAGGGGTTATTGTGGGGAATAACTAGAGAGAAGTCGGAGCAAATAAGTAAGAGAGAGAATGTATTCGAATATGTGAACTTGTTGTCTTTTAAAATGGGTAAATGGGCTGCTATTTATAGTAGCAATAAATGCTAGACAGGGACACATGTCAACAATCTGGTGGTCGAGGGGTCACCTCAACTGGGGTGGCACTGGCACTCGCATGTGGCCGCATTAAATGCGGTGGTTGGATGTGACGTTCGTATTTGGTGCGGTGATTCAGCGCATGTGGAGAGGAGATTCTGCCGAGGAAGATGCCTTCGGCTGTAGGTGACAGCCTGAAGGCTCTTTCTGTGATGTTTCCGAGCTCAAATCTGTAAACGGTAGCCTTTGGCCATGTCGCCGAAGGCACTCCCATGTGCATATGGTGGGCTGCTTAGAGCTTTGTCTTGCTGGGCTTGGCCCGCTTGGGCCTGTTGGGCCTGATTGCAGTAGTGGAAGTATGTTGGTCGGGGGTCCCTGAGCCATATACTCCATCATTTACGTATTACCGTGAAGCCACTATCCATTTATTGAAGCTTGAATTTTGAAACAAAAGGCCAATAACAGTTGTAGAATTCAAAACCAACTATTTTCCTTTGAAACTATCCTCTTTATAACTATTTTCAGTAGAAGATATCTATTTTATAGTATCTTTATCAGGCTGCAATAGTGATTCTCCTTAGTTGGATTTTCTTTCATATTTAGCCTATTATTATACTCCGTATGTTTTAAGGTATTTTCAGTTTCTCATTAGCTATTGCTATTACACTATGGTTTCAATAATTTCAGTTTCATATAGGTTGTTATTATTGGGAAGCTATAAAATGGCTACTTATGTTTCTCATTGCCTTTTTATTTAGAAGTAATATCAGTTTCTTCATTAGTTATTTTTATTGTAATATAAACACCAATATAAATAGCTTTTTATATTTCTCATTACCTTTTTATTTAAAAGCTATATTAGTTTCTCATTAGTTATTCTTACAATCTAAACTCCAATATTATTTACTTCCTAACTAAGCTTAGGACAGAAGTTGTTTTTGATTGTTCTCTCTACCAAGTTTTCGTTTGATGTGCATACTTCAAAATAACTATGCATTACTTTATAATATATGTAGATTTGATTTTTCCTGACATGTTTAAATGCTCGCTTCTAAAAGTGAAGATTTTATAAAAAACATAAGAAATGTGTCAAGGTATGTGCTTCTGTGGTATGTATCAGTCAACAATGTATGACGGAGTTTGTAAATGAGCTTTGGTATGTGCTGGTCAATATAGTGCCTTTAGTCAAAGCTTTGGTAACTATAAAGCCATTTTCAAATATGCTTTCTTTTATTGCTTTAGTGTAAGCTATGAACTCCGTGCTTCATTAATTAATTATAATACCTTTATTTTGTTGAAGGAAATTCAGTGTAGTGTGCTATCGTGTATATAGAATATGTATTAGGATCATTCTATGTAAACTATCTATTATATGGACCCATTGTCCCATCTATGTAAACCCTAATATCTCCCTATTTATAGGGCCTTTGATAATGAAACTATACACCCAATTCTCCCTACAACACGTTATCAGCACGTAGCCCTAAACCTATTTTTTTCTCCCGTTCTCCCTACACTCAATCCGCAGCCGCGCCTCCAGCAGTCCAGCCGTGCCGCCTGCAATCCAGCCACGCTTGGCCGCCTCCCAACACACCGACCGCCCCCCCCCCCCCCCCCCCCCTTCCTAGCCTGCGACTCACCAATTCCCGGATCTCTGTTGAGGTATTTTTTTACTCAAAAATCATTGCAGGATCTTATGTATATGATTTATTGCATCATGTTTACCATTGTGATGAACATCATTGATTTTTTTTTTGAGATTAAGTTGTCAATTTTTTGAGATCCATTTCTTGCACCCCAAGTGTTTGATGATATGCCTCATCCATTTTTTTTGAGAGATAGATGCAATTTTTTATTATAATTCCGTAATGCAATATGTTATAATCATATAGTTGGAATTAATATCACATTATGCATCCCTCTTCGTTTTTATACATCTATGTGATCATACTTTTTCGTAAAACTATATGCCATATACATATAGTTGGAATCAAAGATCACATGATTAATCTTATTTTCATGTATTTTATATGATTATATGATTATACTTTCCGTAAAGCTATATGTTAGATACATATAGTTGGAATTAAAATCATATTATGCACTTTTTTAATTATTTAAAACATATGATGTGATTATATTTTTCGGTAATGCTATATGTCACTTACATATAGTTGGAACCATAATCATGTAAGATTACTATATTTTATGCCTGATCCGTTCATTAGACCAATATTAATACTTTCTATATTAAAAACACCATATAACATCCTATAAAAATCTCTATGATTTTTTAAGGAGTTGAATATATATCTCATCACTTCGATGCATTGTAAAATATTGTCTACAAAGAGACATACTCTCATGATTATTTTTTGTGATAAAGAATTTTCACAGAAAGAATCGATTTTGTTTATACACAAGTTTCTGTTTTATATCATATGAACTACACAAGTTCATGAATGTACTCATGATCATGTAATTCTTTTTAAGATAGTTGACCATCTCAACTTGTATTTGGCATTTTGGCCTCGGACGGATTTGAGTACCATTATTCAGTTTTCTATATTAATTATTTGTGTGATAAAGAATTTCCACACAAGGCTCTACAAATTTAATTGACCAATCAATTTGACCGGAGTTTGACATTATGCACTCAAATGAACTTGAGTATCTTCAACGCTTATTTTAGAATTCAATGCTACTCCGGCACACTTTGTGAAAAAGCAAACCACAAAAGCTTATTTAATTTGATAGAAAAAAATTAACCATTTTTACACATACTTCTCTAGACATATACTAATGCACCAGTATATATTAAATAATTATGTAACTAACTAACTTTTAGCTGGCACTAGTGAATGATGTTTATTGTTATTGTGTCTTTTTTTTTTTAAATGTAATTACAATATTTTTTTGGGGATAAAGAAACCTCCCAAGAGTTATTTGGATAAAGAAATTGCCAAATATAAAAAATGAAAATATAAATTTTAAAGTAAATCCCTTAATATAAGAGGATTAAATGTGATTATCTCGTCAGGATATATATAACTTGAAAATATACTTTTAGTTTTTATCTTCGTAGAATCTCTAAAGAATAAGAGATTCACCGCATGTGAATATAAATTAAGTTTCATGATTGTCTACTATTTAGAGAATAAGAACACTCTCTAATTATTGGGTTTATCCATTTTTTATTTTACTCTTTCACGAGTTTTAAAAATATGAACATTACTAATTCTAATTAGACTTTTATTCAAGTCTTACAGTTTGGTATAAATTATATTCGTTTGAGATTTTTAATTAATTTAACATCTCATTGTTCCATCTGAAATTATATTTGAGATGTTTATGCATTCGAATTCATTACATGCATATCTTTGAATTTTATTCATAAAAGTGGATACAAAGGAATATATCCACAAAATAGTAGAATGATATGTACCACAGTTAACTTGGGGTCATAGCACTCTAAGGTATATATATGGGTGATGTTGGTCCAAAATAGGACGCCCGTAGGCTTTTAGGAAAACTACGTACGACACTCAAGCAAGAATTAGGAAAGTACGAATATGGAAAGTTACCAAGGGGATTTGGTAGCCAGAAAAAGCATATAGAAGTTGCTTCCTTCTTCTTTTCTTCTTTTGCACCTTCTTCCTCATCTCTTTTCCTCTGCAAGGCGTCCTCCGCCTCGGCTTGCCGGTCGGCACGGCCGAGCGCCTCCTCGTACGAGGTGGGGGGACTCTGACGAAATCTTTGTAAAGCTCGCCCGATCGGATAGAGTTTGTGAGCATGGCCACCCCGGTCCTATCATCAAGGCCCTGAACCTTGACTGACTCGGCCCTCCACCTCGCTAGGAAGGTCGACAATGATTCCTTCTTCCCCTGTTTTAGGCCGAACAGTTGGCTGAAGTTTTTCTTGACGTCTCGGGAGCTCGCGAACCTCAAGAGAAAGCGCTGAGCCAACTCACGAAAATTTGTGATACTCCCGTCGGGTAGAGAGTCATACCATTCACGAGTCGGGCCATCCAAAGTGGCGGAGAAATCGCGGCATCGGATGGCGTCCTCGTACCCCATCATGACCATGTAGGAAAGGTACCGAGATACATGATGCTGGGGGTCAGAAGCGCCCTTGTATGCTTCAATGGCGCAGGGCTTGTAGCCCCTCGGCAACGGCGCATCCATGACCGCCCGGGTGAAGGGTTCGGGTATCCGGAGGTCAGCCGTGTAGGGCTCCCCCCGACGACCCTCCTTCTCAACTCGTCAAGGCGCTGTCGTAGATCTTCCACCTCGGCCGGCGGTGGGTTCCACCGGACAGCTCCAGCGCGGGGCTGAGCATGTCCGGCGGCACCTCCAAGTCGTCCGTGCACGTGAGGTCGGGGCCCCACGTTTTGCCTCTCCGTGGAGCCAGTCCGACTGCTCGCCCGGTGAGAGTGGCGAGAGGGCTCGCCTCCTTCCATCTGCGTTGGGCGCCCCTGCTGGGCGCCCCTCCACGTCTACCGATGGGGTCGGCTAGGCTGCTGGGAGACTTCTTCCCCCCGCCAAGGGGAGACTTCTTCCCCCCTGTTTTGGTTGGATCCAGAGCGTCGCTCATCACGCCGCCTAGAGGACACCTCCACATCTGCTGGCGTCTGTTGACGGGCAGGCTCATCCACATTTCCGCCAGACACCATCTGTTGGAAATTTTGAGCCAAGGTCCCCAGAACCCGAGTTGCCTCCTGCAGGGCTTCCACCCCGGCATTGAGTCGAGCCGGGTCCATGCGCGGAGCATGACGTCGGCCTCCCCCCCGCCGGCTGCGGACCGAGCGCTCACCTTGGGTGTGGTTGAGCGTCGCCCTTAGGTCGCCGTGGCCTGATAATTGGTTCCGAAGGTCGCCTTGGCGCGCCGCCCTCCTGCCCTGTGCATGGTTGTCGAGGGCACGCTGGCGGCCAGACCGGGCGGACTCCTCGGTGTGGACTGAGACATGGTCACGTCGAGACGAGATTCCGGCCATCTTCCTGTGTGATTCCTACTCAAGTTATGTGAGAGACAATAGAGGCTCTAAATGAAATCACCAATGTTGGTCCAAAATAGGACGCTCGTAGGCTTTTAGGAAAGCTACGTACGACACTCAAGCAAGAATTAGGAAAGTACGAATATGGAAAGTTAGCCAGGAATAGCATATCTGTATTTGAAATTCAAATTGCCTTTTATAGGCGATTACAAATGGTAACTGTCGAACATAATAATGACTAAATTAATTACAACATTAATACGGAATTAAACACGTAATTAAGTCACACATTGATTGTTGGCCGTTACTCTTCCTGACTGGCTGGCAGGTCGGCCTGGCTAGCAGGCTGAACGCTTGAGCTCCTCGGGTGGCAGGCTTCCGGTTGGGCCAGTAGGCAGGCTTCCTGCTGGGCTGGAAGGCAGGCTGCTGAGTGGGCTGGTAGGCAGGCTCCCTGCTAGGCTGGAGGCAGGCGCATGGCCAGGCTGGAAGACAGGCCGCTGGCCGGGCTGGACGGCAGACTGCTGACTGGGCTGGTAGGCAGGCTCCCTGCTAGGCTAGAGGAAGGCTTCTGACCGGGCTGGAGGCAGGCTCTCGGGTAGGCTGGAAGGCAGGCTCCCGGGTAGGCTGGAAGGCAGGCTCCCCGTTGGGCTGGAGGCAGGCTCCCACCTGGGCTGGACCGCAGGCTCCCAGCTGGGCTGGAAGGCAGGCTCCCCGCTGACCGGGCTGGAAGGCAGGCTCTCCGCTGGGCTGGAAGGCAGGCTCCCCGTTGGCCGGGCTGGAGGGCAGGCTCCCCGTTGGGCTGGAGGACAGGCTCCTGGCAGGGCTGGAAGGCAGGCCGTCTCGGGCTTCCGCTCCTTGATGGGCCTGATCGGTTGGGCCGACTAGAGCTCTCTGGGTCACAGGGCCTGGGCTTGCTAGCCCAAGTTTGGGGCCTGGGCCGATTAGGCTCTGGGCCTACTCCTGTAACCCCATCAGGTGACATTTGTAAATTATTGAAATCTGTGACAAATAGGTGATATAACACATTGTGGTGATGTACAATAAATTAAGTAATATATTTATCGAAGTAATCCTTAAAATCAGTTATGATTGAAACAATTGTACCCATGTCCTCACATAGAATGGAGTCATGTCATGAGTTTGAATCTGGTGACTAGTCTCTTGTCAAAGTAACAAGAATGACCTTATATACCTTTGTGGGGCTTCCCCGAACCCTCACAATGTGAGAACGCCAATGTCCACCAAGGTACCCTCAATGTTTTTTTTACATAGAAACTCGCTATAAAAATGAGAGAAAATATTAGATTGCATCTAATAAATGCAAAAGAAAATGCATATTTAAGAAGGTTATGAGTCAAAGTGGTCATTGACTCATACAAACTTTGAAATAACTCATTTAGGTTATTGATTATTCGAATAAAGGATGATATGAGATCCAACACAATGTAAATTGTTGGTTTTAGCATTGATATATAGAAAAACAATATCAATCTTCTAAAGTACGAGAAGAAATATTTACCTTTCATTATGCCTTACAGATATAGTAGAAGGCACGTCAGTTATTTCTTAAAGTTTACTCCTTAGCAAAAATAGAATCGAGACATGTCCACATGTGCTAAGAAAATAACAATAACGATATCTCATTTTTTCGATACAATGTGATATGTGACGACTCATCTACCAAAATGCGAGCCATTTAAGTGATTATGGTTTGGTAGAAATTTACTCATGCTGTCTATTTTCCTGTTGCATAAAAATGTTGCATTTGCAAAACTTCAAGCAAAACTTGTTTATTTAAGGCCCACCACCCGACCAATCAAATCGATATGACTTGTTACGGCTAGACAGTTCTCATCAAAAATACTTGATGATTATTGCATATATGTCGAGATCAATGAAAAGATCTCGCATCCCATGTGCAAAATAAGATCTCAATGAAACTCACATTTAAAAGAATATAGATGATGAATATTATATCTACTATGCGCATGTGTATATATAATTATTTTCATGGGATTATGCAGTATTGCAAGCACTCCTGCACATTTGTTTTTAAACTGATACTAGACAACCACGTTTATGTATACCAGTTGGTGACTGGATATTAGCCTGAGATGTTCTACTTATGAATATGTGGTTGTTAAATAGTTGTGCCTATTGCGTCTCCCACAACGCATTATAATCGGTTTAAAAAGAAAAATGATGTTTATGTTGGATATGAATCCCCAACAATAATCCGCTACTAGCCTTAACAAATAATGTGTACACCGCTTTGCGGGATATGACTTTAATGAGACAATTGATTTTCCTATCATTAGGGGCAGATTAGAGAAAGAACTCTCTAATTGAATGACAAAATCATTATGATGGTATATCACTACTTTGTCTCAATGATAAATCTTAGACTTCAAAATGTAACATTGAAGTTAAAGTGGTATCATAAATGATTTAAGTAATCATATTATACACACTACCTGCAAACATATTTATAAGTTTGAATTTAAATTAAAAGAAACAATGCTAAAGGAAGAAGCATTGCAATCACAAGCAGTGGGGTTGTGGTTGAGGCCGTGGCTCTCTAAAGGAATAAAGGGAAGCCACATGGTTCGATTAATTATCCACCCCAAGTAGTAGAGGGTAGATAAGGCACAAACCAATATACTCGTCATCATATGAATTCCTCTCATGAGATTATCTCTGATTAAACATGTCCATGAATTTATAATGGGGGACGCCCCGAAGTTTAAATGATTTCAGAGAATTAAAATCTCAATGTTAATGAGAGTGTGTATGAGTCGAATGATAGACCTTACACTTATACTGACGATATATTTATACAGTTGCTCAAAGGAGCATAGAGCACGATGATATCGAACCATACTCTATTGCAATATGAAAGCAATGAGAATATTGGCCTAAATGCGTACAAGTAATCCAAGTATAAATTTAATATTTGACAAAGAGACAGGTATTTGGTATGATAGTGCTAATCAACCAAGTGTAAAGCCTGTAGGACATGAAATATTTCTTTGTTAGAAAGCGTACTGAGATAATGAGGTCCTAATTATTCTAACAACGCCCTGGATTCAAATATGAAAAGTTATACCTCTCTATTTTGACCACAAAAATGTTCAACTACTTAATCTATAAGTAGACTCCAAAGTAATGGAGACGCAGCTAAAGATTGTGGACATTAAATGTCCTAATAGAATTTCATTAAATAGATGTATATGAAGTATTTGTTATGTTTTTATTATCTTTAATCAAGTGGTTTTAAATTACATTGTATATTTACATTGAAACGTTCACATTTGGATTAAATTAATCTAGACGAGAGTGACATACCCGTCTAAGTGACCACTTGACTGAAAAGGGATAGAAAAAGATAGATTATGTTTTCCCATTATATGTCAAAGATATAGACATAGTATGTAGTCATATTAAAGAAAATGAGAAATCTTAGATACTTGGAAGTCATAATTGAGATAAAGGATCTTGGGAAACTCAGGTTGTTTTGAAAACACCAAGTTGGTTGAATAATAATTCGCCAGTTGCATATATCCAAAAGGGTTCTCAGGCAAATTAACATGGATAAATGTAAACTGTTAGCACTCCCATGATCGGTCGAAATATGGATGCTAGAAAATATATCCATTATTGGAAAATTATTGGGAGAAGGAATTTCCTATGAAAGTGCAATATGCGCATGCTTGTACTTTGACAAACACATTCGACCAAATATTACATTCTCAATAACGTGTTAGCTAAAAATAGCTCAGGACCAACACAACGTATATCGTCATTGGAATAAAATCAAGAATGTACTTTGATATCTATGTCAAACCATTGGTGTAATCTTTAGTCATTCCTTCTATAAATTAATTAAATGATTGATGATAATAATATTTCTAAAGGAATCGGAAATGTCAAAAGTATCACTCTAACACAAAGTAACGTGATTTGAGTTTTACCGATGATGGATATCCCCTTACCTCATTGATACTTTCTTAAATGAGTATATATCTACCATGAAAGAAACCAAGATGTTATATACGGAATATCTTGATAAAACTATATATCAAGTACATATCGAATTCTTATTGATGTGTTGCATTCAGGGGGGGTCCTTACATACTTATTTATCATCAGTTATATTGGTGTGTTGTACTCTTTTTCTTTTCTCCCTTTTGACCAAGGTTTATTTTTTCCCATTGGGTTTTGTTACTCGGTAAAGTTTTTTTTATGAGACAACACAATATGCACCATCAACCATTTTAATTTTGCGAAAGTAAACAATGTTGAAGAAAGAGCATAATTACTATATCGCAGTCAAAAGTAATTTCTTATTATTGAGGATGGCATAGTAAGCTCTGAATCCTTTAAGGGATATGAGGACGCCGCCGCCGCATGATTTCGTGACCGACGAGCCGTCGGTGAAGAGGATCCACGTGTCATCAGGATCCACCAAATAAGAAACATATTTGGTCGAATGTGTTTGTCAAAGTATTTTTTTATGAGACAACACAATATGCACCATCAACACAATGTTTACATAATTTCTTATGTTACTTAAAGATAACATTAATAATCATATATATGTATGTATTGATAGAGTATATATCTAGAGAGAGGTGAGAGCTAGAGAGAAAAGTGCAAGTAATGCTTCAATAGAATGATTTTGTAACCCCTATAACTACCTCCAGAGGAAGTACTTATAGGAAAAATACGGGCTGGGTATAGCCCACGGAAGGAGATGGTGACTTCCGTGGGTGCCTTTGCTTCAAAGCCATAGCACAGGGCAAAAGGTGTTTCACCCGTTGCCCTCCTCGGCGTAGTACGATAGCACCACAGGATGTTGGGGAGCTCGTCGACCCAACTCCCTCATGCGTCCTGTAGGTTCTTCTTCAGTCCCTCCATTATAGTTCTGTTGGCGTTCTCAACCTGCCCGTTGCCTTGAGGGTAGGCAACGGAGGAGAAACGGTGCTTTATTCCCCATTCTCGAAGGAGCTCCTGAAAGGGTGCCGCTTCGAACTGGGTGCCATTGTCAGATATGATCTCTTGGGGGGCACCAAAACGGGTGAGAATGTTCTTGTGGACGAACTTCTGACACCTAGCCCCCGTGATGCTGGCCAAAGGTTCCGCTTCGACCCACTTGGTGAAGTAGTCGACTGCGACGATGATGTAGCGGTTGTTGCCATCAGCTCTAGGTAGGGGGCCGACCAGGTCAATCCCCCATCTTGAAAATGGAATGGCAGTGCTTACGGGGGTGTAGTTGACGGCTGGCCGACCAGGGGCCTTCTGGAGCACCTGGCACGTGGTGCATTTCCTGGCTAGGTCCGCACAATTCCGCGCCATCGTCGGCAAGAAATAGCCCTGGACGATGAGACGCTGGGACATACTGAAGAGGCCCTGGTGTGAAGAGCAAACACCACAATGAACTTCTTCCATGGCCACATCGGCCTCATCCTGGTGTAGGCATCGGAGGAGAGTACCATTATAGGATCGCTTGTAGAGTTTGCCATCTTCAATAGTGTAGCTTGGGGCCCTGAGCTTGGCGAGCTTGGCCCTCTCCTCGTCCTGGGGTAGCTCTCCTGTCATGATGAAGGTGGCGATGTCGGAGATCCAGTCCTCCGGTCGGTGTTGGATGCACAAGATAGGGCTGGCATGGATGTTGGACATGCTCAGCTCCTCGATCTTGGCTAGTTTGGAGATGTGCTCCGGAGTATCCGAGCTGAGCTTGGAGAGAATGTCGGCTTCGGCGTTCTCGACCCTTTGGATCTGTGTGATCGCGTAGGTTTCGAACGCCTTCAGCAACTCCTCTGTTGCTTGTTTGTACTGCTTCATCCGGTCTTCCTTTGCTTCGTACGTACCATCAACTTGGCCCACTACCAGCTTGGAGTCGCACCTGATTCTGATGTGCCTGGCTCTGAGGCCAGCGGCGAGTCTGAGTCCACTGAGGAGGGCCTCATACTCGGCTCCATTGTTGGATACCCTGAAGTTGAAGTGGATGGCATAGTAAGCTCTGAATCCTTTAAGGGATATGAGGACGCCGCCGTCGCCGCATGATTTCGTGGCCGACGAGCCGTCGGTGAAGAGGATCCACGTGTCATCAGGCTCTGACCCGGGGGTGGTGGCAGTTGTCTCCCTTGCCGTGCATTCGGTGACGAAGTCGGCCAAGGATTTCCCTTTGATAGATGGCCTTGGCTTGATCTCAATCTGAAATTGGCTAAGGAAGATCGCCCATTTCACCATCCTTGAGGAGCTAGTGGGGCTCCTCATGAGTGCGCTAAGGGGCTGCTGGGTCAGTACGTGGACGGCATGGGCCTGGAAGTAGTGCCCCAGCTTTTTCACTGGGGGAGTACCTGAGCTCGGCCTCCCTAAGTGTCTTGCTGATGTAGAAAATGGCCTTCTGCACCCCTTCGTCCCCACGGATGAGCACGGAGCTGATGGCCGACGTGCTCACCCCTAAGTATAAGAAGAGGGTTTTGCCGGTTCTGGGCTTGGAGAGCACTGGTGTGGACGAAAGGTACCTCTTCAGCTCCTCAAATGCTTCCTGGCACTCCGTCGTCCATTTGAAGCTGTTTGCCTTGCGCATGATCTGGAAGAAAGGGAGTGGCCTCTCAGATGACTTGGAGAGGAAACGGCTCAGGGCCGCCAGTCGCCCTGTCAGCCGTTGTACCTCTTTGACGTTGCGGGGCGGCTCCATATTGATGATAGCTTGTATCTTCTCCGGATTTATTTCAATGCCTCTCCGGCTGACCATGTAGCCGAGGAACTTGCCGCCTTGGACACCAAAGGTACACTTCTTGGGGTTGAGGCGGAGTTTGAACTCCTTCATGATTTCAAAAATTTCCCTAAGGTCGTCAGCATGTGTGGCGGCTCGCCTGCTCTTGACAATCATGTCATCGACGTATGCCTCCATCGTCTGGTCGAGGACTGCCCTGTAGATCTTGGCCACCATCCTGGTATAGGTGGCGCCGGAGTTTTTGAGCCCGAAAGCCATGATGAGGTAACAAAAGATTCCCTCCGGGGTCATGAAGGTCGTCTTCTCAGCGTCATCTTCATGCATGAAAATCTGGTGGTACCCTCTGAAGGCATCAAGGAACGACATCAACTCGCATCCTGCCGTCTCGTCCACCAACTGATCAATGTTGGGGAGAGGGAACGGGTCCATGGGGCACGCCTTGTTGAGGTGAGTGTAATCAACACACATTCTGAATGTCGGCGGTTTTTGGGCGAGGATGACGTTGGCTAGCCACGTCAGGTACTTCACCTCCTTGATGTGGTTGATTGAGAGGAGCATGGCGACCTCCCCTTTGACGAAGTCCCGCCTCTCGGCGGATAAATATCGCCGCTTCTGCTTGACAGGCGCGGAGGCTGGATCGACGGTCAGCTGGTGGGTGATCACCTGCTGGCAGATGCCTGGCATGTCGTCCGGGCCCCACGCGAAGATGACGGCGTATGACCGTAGGACGAGGAGGATGGCGTCCCGCTGGTCCTGCGGGAGTTGCTTCCCGATTTTGAGGACCCGCTCCGGCCGGGAGGTATCCAGAGGGACTTCCTCGACCTCCTCGACCGGTTCGGCATGCGGTCTTTCCTCGTCCTTGGCAACGTCTGCCGTAATGGTGTCTATTCTATGCCCCTCCCTCTCGGCCGGCCTTGTTAGCTTGAGGTAGCATGCCCTGGCTATTCTTTGGTTTCCTCTGGCGTAGCCGATGCCGTCGTTGGTGGGGAACTTCAGGCATAAGTGCTTCATGGAGATGATGGCCTCCAGGTCCTCCAGTGCTGGCCGCCCCAAGATCAGGTTGTGGGCGCACTGAAGGTTGACCACCATGAACTCCATGTCAATTTTGGCACGGTGGGAGCCGTCGCCGACCTCCACGGGGAGGACTATCGTGCCCTCGGCGTCGATAGAGTCCCCGGTGAAGCTGGACAACGGTGTCTTGATCGGCTTCAGCAGGGCTTTGTCCAGCTTCAGCTGCTTGAAGGTGTCTAGGTACATCACGTTGACGGAGCTCCCCGTATCGATGTAAGTACGGTGGATGATGGAGTCACCGATCTCACGCCGGATGACGAGGGCGTCCCTGTGTGATGCCGTACCCGGAGGCAGATCCTTGTCGGTGAAGGTGATCGCCTCCGTTCGCTGCTTCTTCGGTTGGGGGGAACGTGGGACACCTCCACAATGTAAAGGGATTGGGACCATTTCTTCCTCTAGGTGACGGAATCCCCCCAGTATTCCCTCCTACGATGAGGTGAATATGGTTCTTCTTTGGCAGAGGCTCTTCAAAGTCCTCATCGTCGCTGAGCCTACCGATCTCCCATTTCTTCGTAGAGGGTTCGCCCCCAGGTTTGGCGGTGTTTACCCACGTATTTTTGCGTGGGCCACCTTTGACAAATTGGGAGAGTTCCCCCTGACGAATAAGGCGCTCGATGGCTTTCTTCAGCGTGATGCAGTCATCGGTGTTGTGTGAGGAGTTCTTGTGAAATCGGCAGTATGTGCCGCCTTGCTAGATGGCAAGGACCTCCTCGGCCGGCCGAGGAGCTTGTTCAATAAGGCCATGCTTCTCGGCATAGTCGAGGATGGTACTGACCGGGTGGGTGAGCAGGACCCCCGGCCGTTCCAACCTCGGCCGCCAGTGGCGGTCCTTCTTGCTTTTTTGATCATATGTTATCACTTTTTCGGAAAGAATCTTAAATATATAGTAAAGTTTTGAAATAATATTCTATACTAATAATATTAAGTTGTGATAAAAACATAAAAAGGGAGAATTGGACACAAGTAGATTTTAATTTTTGTTTTTCAATTTCAAATTTATAATTCATTTTGCTGCTTTTTGATATTTATTTTATCTATTTAAAATCAATAAGGGTAAATTTGCTCCTTTATATGAACATGAATGGTATATTTGCACATTTTAAATGTTCAGTGGTATATATGCATTTTCACATAAACTTTAGGGGTATATTTGTTCTAAAAAATAGAACATGAATATATTTGTTTTTTACTCTTATTCTACAAGGGTATGTTTGTACTTTTACCTATAAAAATAATGAAAATATATGACTGAAGTAAATGCAAAGAATAAAATGAGATTTAAAGTACACGGTGAGCACGCTAATAATTGTATTTAACATAATTATATTCCATTATAATTATATGTTGTTTACGATATTGTCTTTATGAAGTCTAAAATTATATGTACACACTCTTATCTTTGTAGTGTCAAATATTTGACTATTGATATTACATAGAACAAAGACAAAGTTACACTTTATCATTTATATTAAGTTTACTTACTGATGGAGTATATGGGTCTGAGCCCCCGGACCCACATACTCGGAAGAACAGAAAGCACAAGACAACAGAGTGGCGCCCTCGTCGGCCAAGACGTCCCCGTCGGCCGAAAAGGGCCAACTCAGATTATGGTCCCGAGCCCAAGGAACCCGGGTGCCCTCGTCGGCCGTGCCCTCGTCGGCCGTGCCCTCGTCGGCCACGCCCTCGTCGGCCAAGAAGACCTCCCACAATCGGATTTTACACTTACTCATTTGTACAGCCCATTAGTGGCTTTGTATTCGGCCCAGTAGCGGTCCAGTTGTAAATGGGCCTCCCAAGCCCAAGGCTTGGGAGCCCAACCCTAATTTTCTCTATAAATACTCCCCTTGGGAGTAGTTATAGGGGTTACAAATTCATTCTATTGAAGCATATTATTGCACTTCTCTCTCTAGCTCTCACTTCTCTCTACATATACTCTATCATTTGGTGCTCTCGTTGAGAGCTAGAACAATCAAGTTAGCACCCTTCGTCGCTACCAAGCACAGCTAACCACTGATCATGGGGAGAACTAAGTCAAACCGCAACCTCGTCAGCAAAGCCATCCCAGGGAGCGCGATGAGGACGCCACGGCCGACCAGGCCGGCGGAGGGGACCTCTTCCAGGAGGCCTTCAACCTCACGACGGACCTCCGCAACCAACTCAACGGCGGAGTCCCCGACGCCCGCCTCGGCCTGGAAAAGAAACAAGCTGAGAAGACGGACCACGCCCCGGCCCAGCCTATGGCCGCGGCCTCTCCGTCCGTAGATCCACAGGTCCAGGCCGCGCTGTCGGCCATCATCGCCAACCTAGCTCAGAACCCCACCGTCCTCAGCGCACTCTTGCCAAGGACCGGGGGGAACGTCACTCAACCTCCTCAGCACCAACCGTTGGCCGTCCAGATAGGCGACGATGAGGGGGTGGTGCCCCAGGACACGGCGTCGTCCCACTCCCACCCTGCTTCCCCTCTTCGGCCCGGGCAGACCCCAGCGCGTGGAAAAGCCTCTGCCTTCAATAGGCTAGGTGACACGCGCCGTCGTCCGGTTTCGGAGAGGATGGCAGGACGGATTGGTGATCCTCGTCCTGGCTCGCCAAGGGAAAGCTTGGGGTCTGTGTCCCGAACAGCGGACCAGCCCCGCCCGGACAAGGGCAAGGGGAAGTTGCACGAGGATGACGTGTGTCACCAGATCAACGCGGCTCACAACGAGCGCCTGAGGAACCAGCCGGGCGCCGCTGCGGCCGACAGGGACCCCCGGGACGAGGTCATCGCCCAGCTGGAAAGGAGGCTGGCTCAGATGGAGGCCAAGCAGTCGGCCAACATCCCTACGGCTGGCGCCTCCAATGACCCCGGCCTCAACGCGCTCATGAACAAAGTTAGCGCACTGGAGAGGGAGCTGGCCGAAGGGCGGGGTGACCCCATCATCCAGGTCAGGACTAGGACCCCTTTCACCAACAGGGTCCTCTCGGCCCCCATCCCTGAGAAGTACAGGGGGAACGCCATCAAGTCCTACGATGGCCGATCAGACCCCAGGAGCACTTCAGCCGTTACCAAAACAACATGCTGATGGTGAACGCGTCCGACGAATACCTCTGCCGTTGGTTCCTCTCTACTCTCGAGGGGCCAGCGTACGAGTGGTTCAACGGACTGCCAGAAGGAAGCATCGACTCATGGCAGGATCTCGCCCAGCGCTTCCTCACTCACTTTGCCGGGAGGAAGCGCGCCAAGAAGTATTTCACCCACCTCCTCTCCGTCAAGCAGCAGCACGAGGAGTCCCTCCGGTCATTCATCGATCGGTGGACGAGGGAGACCGAGGAGGTCGAGGGGGCCGATGAGCGCACCCTCCTCGCCTTGTACCAGGGAGCCCTCCGCAGCTCCCCGTACGCTAGACGCCTCATCACCGACCCCCCGAGGTCGTACGCCAAGGCGCTCCAGCGCGGAGGCTTGTATGCCGACGCCGACGAGCTCCACAATCACAAGAGAGAGGGGGGCCATCCCCCCAAGAAGACAAATCCTTCGCCGGCCCCGGGTCCGCCCCCGGCCGGCCAAGGTGCCCAAAGCCGTCACGGCTCTGGTGGACAGAGTAAGAAAGACCGCCACTGGCGGCCGAGGCTGGAACGGCCGGGGGTAACCCTCACCCACCCGGTCGGCACCATCCTCGATTATGCCGAGAAGCACGGCCTCATCGAGCAGGCTCCTCGGCCGGCCGAGGAGATCCTTGCCATCCAGCAGGGCGGCACATACTGCCGGTTCCACAAGAACTCGTCGCACAACACCGACGACTGCATCACACTGAAGAAGGCCATCGAGCGCCTTATTCGCCAGGGGGAACTCTCCCAGTTTGCCAAAGGTGGCCCACGCAAGAACACTTGGGTAAACACCGGCAAACATGGGGGCGAACCCTCTGCGAAGAAGCGGGAGATTGGTAGACTCAGCGACGACGAGGACTTCGAAGAGCCTCCGCCGAAGAAGAATCACATCCACCTCATCGTAGGTGGGAACACTGGGGGGGACTCCGCCACTCAGAGAAAGAAATGGGCCCAATCCCTTTACATTGGGGAGGTGTCCCACGTCCCCCCCCCCCCCAGCCGAAGAAGCAGCGAACGGAGGCGATCACCTTCACCGACAAGGATCTGCCTCCGGGTACGGAATCACACAAGGACGCCCTCGTCATCTGATGTGAGATCGGTGACTCCATCATCCACCGTACTTACATAGATACGGGGAACTCCGTCAATGTGATGTACCTGGACACCTTCAAGCAGCTGAAGCTGGACAGGGCTCTGCTGAAGCCGATCAAGACCCCGTTATCCGGCTTCACCGGGGACTCTATCGACGCCGAGGGCACGATAGTCCTCCCCGTGGAAGTTGGTGACGGCCCCCACCACGCCAAAATTGACATGGAGTTCATGGTGGTCAACCTCCAGTGCGCCCACAACCTGATCTTGGGCCGGCCAGCGCTGGAGGACTTGGAGGCCATCATCTCCATGAAGCACCTATGCTTGAAGTTCCCCACCAATGACGGCATCGGCTACGCCAGAGGAAATCAGAGGATAGCCAGAGCTTGCTACCTCAAGCTAACGAGGCCGGCCGAAAGGGAAGGGCAGAGGATAGACACCATTACGGCCGCCGTCACCATGGACGAGGAGAGGCCACATGCGGAGCCGGCCGAGGAGGTCGAGGAAATCCCCCTGGATACCTCCCGGCCGGAGCGGGTTCTCAGGGTCGGAAAGCAACTCCCCCAGGACCAACGAGACGCCATCCTCCTCGTCCTACGGTCGTACGCCGTTGTCTTCGCGTGGGGCCCGGACGATATGCCAGGCATCAGCCGCCAGGTGATCACTCACCGGCTGACCGTCAATCCGGCCTCCGCGCCCATCAAACAGAAGCGGTGCTACTTGTCCGCCGACAGACAGGACTTCGTCAAAGGGGAGGTCGCCATGCTCCTCTCAATCAAACACATTAAGGAGGTGAAGTACCCGACGTGGTTGGCCAACGTCGTCCTCGCCCAGAAGCCGCCGACGTTCAGAATGTGTGTTGATTACACTGACCTGAACAAGGCATGCCCCATGGACCCGTTCCCTCTCCCCAACATTGATCAGCTGGTGGACGAGATGGCGGGGTGCGAGTTAATGTCGTTCCTCGACGCTTTCAGAGGGTACCACCAGATCTCCATGCATGAAGATGACGCCGAGAAGACGGCATTCATGACCCCAGAGGGAATCTTTTGCTACCTCGTCATGGCCTTCGGACTCAAAAACTCCGGCGCCACCTACACTAGGATGGTGGCCAAGATCTTCAGAGCGGTCCTTGGCCGGACGATGGAGGCGTACGTCGATGACATGATCGTCAAGAGCAGGCAGGCTTCCTCCCACGCCGAGGACCTCCGGGAAATCTTTGAGATCATGAAGGAGTTCAGGCTCCGTCTCAACCCCAAGAAGTGCGCCTTCGGCGTCCAGGGTGGCAAGTTCCTCGGCTACATGGTCAGCCGGAAAGGCATCGAGATAAACCCGGAGAAGACGCAGGCTATCATCAACATGGAGCCGCCCCGTAACGTCAAGGAAGTACAACGACTGACGGGGCGCCTGGCGGCCCTGAACCGTTTCCTCTCCAGATCGGCCGAGAGGGCACTCCCCTTCTTTCAGATCATGCGTAAGGCAAACAGCTTCAAGTGGACAACGGAGTGCCAGGAAGCATTCGACGAATTGAAGAGGTACCTGTCGTCCCCACCCGTGCTCTCCAAGCCCAAAGCCGGCGAAACCCTCTTCTTGTACTTAGGGGTGAGCACGTCGGCCATCAGCTCCGTGCTCATCCGTGAGGACGAAGGGGTGCAGAAGGCCATCTTCTACATCAGCAAGACACTCAGGGAGGCCGAGCTAAGGTACTCCCCCATCGAGAAGACGGTGCTGGCCATCGTCCATACAGTGAAGAAGCTTGGACACTACTTCCAGGCCCACACCGTCCATGTGCTGACCCAGCAGCCTCTCGGCGCACTCATGAGGAGCCCCACCAGCTCCTCGAGGATGGTGAAATGGGCAATTTTCCTCAGCCAATTTCAAATTGAGATCAAGCCAAGGCCATCTATCAAAGGGCAAGCCTTGGCCGACTTCGTCATTGAATGCACAGCAAGGGATACGGCCGTCGCCAACTCCGGACCGGAGCCGGACGATACGTGGACCCTGTTCACTGACGGCTCGTCGGCCGCGAAATCATGCGGCGGCGGCGGCGTCCTCATATCCCCTGAAGGATTCAGAGCTTACTATGTCATCCGCTTCAACTTCAGGGTATCCAACAACGAAGCCGAGTATGAGGCCCTCCTCAACGGTCTCAGACTCGCCGCCGGCCTCAAGGCCAAGCACCTCAAAATCAAGTGCGACTCCAAACTGGTAGTGGGCCAGGTGGAGGGATCGTACGAAGCAAAGGAAGGCCGGATGAAACAGTACAAACAAGCGGCGGAGGAGTTGCTGAAAGCGTTTGAAACCCACGAGATCACTCAGATCCCCAGGGCCGAGAACGCCGAAGCCGACATCCTCTCCAAGCTCAGTTCGGACACCCCGGAGCACATCTCCCAGTTGGCCAAGATCGAGGAGTTGAGCATGTCCGGCATCCATGCCAGCCCCGTCTTGTGCGTCCAACAGCGACTAGAGGACTGGATCTCCGACATCGCCACCTTCATCACAACGGGGGAGCTCCCCCCGGACGAGGAGAGGGCCAAACTTGCCAAACTCAGGGCCCCAAGCTACACCATCGAAGACGGCAAACTCTACAAACGGTCCTATAATGGCACCCTCCTCCGATGCCTGCACCAGGACGAGGCCGACACAGCCATGGAGGAAGTTCATTGTGGCGTCTGCTCCTCACACCAGGGCCCTTTCAGCATGTCCCGGCGTCTCGTCGTCCAGGGCTTCTTCTGGCCGACGATGGCACGCGACTGCGCTGACCTGGCCAGGAAGTGCACCACATGCCAGGTACTCCAGAAGGCCCCTGGTCGGCCAGCTGTCATCTACGCCCCCGTCAGCACCGCAATTCCATTCTCCAGATGGGGGATTGACCTGGTCGGCCCCCTGCCCAGAGCCGCCGAGAATAACCGCTACATCATCGTCGCCGTCGATTACTTCACCAAGTGGGTCGAGGCGGAACCCTTGGCCAGCATCACGGGGGCCAGATGCCAAAAATTTGTTTACAAGAACATCATCACACGCTTTGGCGTCCCCCAGGAGATCATATCAGACAACGGCACCCAATTCGAGGCAGCCCCTTTCCAAGAGCTCCTCCGGGAGTTTGAGGTAAAGCATCGTTCCTCCTCCGTTGCCTACCCTCAGGGCAACGGGCAGGTCGAAAACGCTAACAGAACAATTATGGAGGGGCTGAAGTAGAAGCTCCAGGCCGCAGGAGGTAGTTGGGTCGATGAGCTCCCCAACATCCTGTGGTGCTACAGAACCACGCCGAGGAGGGCGACAGGTGAAACGCCTTTCGCCCTGTGCTACGGTTTTGAAGCAAAGGCGCCCACGGAAGTTGCCATCCCCAGCCGACGGGTGGAACAATATGAGCCTGACACCAACGAAGAGAACATGAAGATTGACCTACACCTGGTTGACGAGAGGCGTGAGCAAGCTTACGTCCGAGCAGAGAACTACCGGCGTCAAGTAAAATCATACTATGACGCCAAGGTACGTTCCCGGGAATTTCAGGTGGGGGACTACGTCCTCCGCCGGAGGGAAGCAAGCCAGCCGACAGAGGGTGGGAAGCTAGCATTGAAGTACGAAGGGCCCTACATCGTCAGTGCCGTGGTCAAACCCGGCACCTACAAGCTTAAACGCCCGAATGGGTCCAATGTACCACGAACATGGAATGTACACCATCTTGTGAAGTTTTATCAGTAATCCGGAGGAGGTGTAGACGGCGAAGCCCTCACCCCTTAACGGGTTACTGATTGAACGCCACCCTCGGCCTCGAGCCACTTATGAATAAAATCATGTTCTGATTTTTTCTCTGGAAATTCAAAGTAAAACATTAGCAGGTGCCCTCGTCGGCCACCTTAGAGCGAAAAGCTCAGGTCTGGCCGACATGGCCCCTTGCATTTGCAGCCTACGAGCGACACGCTCAGGCACTCCATTGTATTTTGTATCAGCGAAGGGCTCAGGCCTAGCTGAGAGAGCACATCGTCCTGGCCCCGTAAGCCTAGAAGTGAAACACTCAGGTATGGCCGACGATGTCCCCAGGACGAGGGGCCCGCAAACGGCCCACGTCTTGAAACGGGAAGCTCACCGCGTCGTCCACGCACCAGAACGCAGGACGACAGGCCTGAAATCATGGCCGAGGTGACAAAATCCCAAAACTCAGGGATGGGCAACGACAGCCGTTGGAAACCGACCAAAAGTCTAGCCCGCGTCATAGGCGACGGGACCCGCCCTGAGACCACGGACGTTATAAACGAAGTCCGAACCGGCCGAAGGACGAGCACACCCTTCGGCCGAAGCCTGAAAGAAGGATACCCCCCGAAACGGAAAAAAAAACATACAAGGGTAAAAGAGGGAAGCCGACGGCCGTGCACACTTGCCGGCCTCGAGCAATGAAAAAATAAAATCCCCACAACTCAGGCCCAACTAGGCCAAGTACATATCAGTTGAACACAAGTGTAGTACCACTGACAGGCAAAATGGACGACACAACCACACACTACAAGGGAATAATCAAGGCCGATACACACGCCTATAAAACCCTAACCGCATCGGTTGGGTGACACGCGAGAGGTGACCTTCATCGGCCATAGTCCTTTGAGGCACCAACGCTCGGTATGAAACAAAGCATCGCAATCCCGAGGATGACCAGGACGAAGCGGGCACTCATCACACCCGCGAAAGGATCAAGCAATCAAGAAACAACCTCTACTTGCCACAGCATCTCGGCTGGCCGACGCCGGCACTGGAACCAGGGCTGTTGGTCAAGCGAAAGTTCTTTAGGGATTCGTTTAAGTGTTTCCCAAACACTTAGAAAAAAAAATCCTGAGAAAAGAGAGGGTTCCTCAACAAGGAACCATGGCTAGCCGACGAAGGTAGGACCATCTCCTTGGACAAGCCGTTCCTTATCCAGCACCCTCATCGGCCACAAGCAAAGAAGTAAATGCCTCACATTTATACTTAGCAAATTATCTAAGTACTCAAATGAAGGAACTCTAGCCGAAGCGGGTACCAGTATACTCCAAGGCCGTTATCTACCCACACCTCTGAATGTGTACTTAGAAAAATTCTAAGTTCAAAAAGCTCAAGGTTAAGGTGCCCTTATCGGCCATAACACAAAGGATGCAGGCCGACAATGACACTGGTTCAACACTTGGCAAATCACCCCAACCATTTGCCAATAATGGGGAGAGACTAAACCCCATGGACGTAGCGGACACTACGGTCAAGGGCAAAAGGAAATCACCTAAGTGGATCCAAAAGACTTAGGAAATTTTTGAAAAAAAAAATTCTAAGGGTTATGATAGCAAAGAAACACCGGTCAAGCCGACAAGGCCACCAGGCCGGAGGGGAAGCAACTACAAGAATCAAAACACTTAGGAAGTTTTTGGAAAAAATCCTAAGTGTTGTGATACTACAGAAATGACGGTCAGGCCGACCAAGCCACTACACCGGGAAGAAAGCAACTAAGTGGATCAAAACACTTAGAAAATTTTTGAAAAAAATTCCTAAGTGTAAGGCAAAGATGAATAGGCCGACCAGGCCACCGGGTAGGGAGGCCGACCTACTGGACGTAGCGGACACTCGCGGATGACCCAAGTTATGACCTTGACACTTAGACATTTCAGAATTGAAATAACAGATAGCAAAACAAGCATACAAGGAATTGAAAGCCGATCAGGACAGCAAAAATATTTCATTCATATTCCATTCAGTACAAAGGTGGGCTCTTCGGCCGTTACATCATTTGGGCAAAAATGAAAACTAACTACAAAGGAGTAGCCGATCAAGCCTCTGGAGCACCTCCATCTGCGGCTGGCTCTTCGGCCTCGTCTGCTCCCTCTTCGGCCTCAGCCTCCTGGCCGGCGGTGGCTGCAACACTTGTGGCATCGTCCAAAAAATCAAACTCGGTGTAATCCGGCTCGCCAAGGCCGGAGCTTTCAATTGGGGACTCCCGCTCCGACAACGGAAGCTTTGCCTGCTCTTCTGGATCCTTCATCAGCTTCGGCAGCTTCAGGTTCCGTCTAGCCCACCCAGACGTATAGTTCATGGCTTTCAAAGCACGAGAGAGTCGCCGACACAGGAGCCTTTGCATCCGCTCCTGGCCAAGGTTATAATACACGGACATCTCTCGGCTGAAATACTCCTGGCCGGCGGGGGAGTTCATCCCCCAACTCTCAAGCCTGGCGGCCACCACCTCGTAGCACCAGGGGAGCCTCTCATCGGCCTTCCACCCCTCGGCCAGGAATTTCTCGACGGCCTCGTCGGCAGCCCTCACAACGGCGGCCTCGGCCTCCGCCTTCGCCTTGACGGCCTCCTCGCTCTTGCGCCGCTCGGCCTCCAGGGCCCTTTGGGACTCCTCGAGCTCCCTTTTGCTCTCCTCGAGCTTGGCCAGGGCATCGTCCCTGGCTGCGGCAGCTTCATCGGCCCTGGCCTGCAACGCCCTGGCATCCTCCCGGAGCCGGTCCAGGCAAGCAACCGCCTCGTCGGCCGAGGCGGCTTTCTGCTCCAGCTCCTTCAAGCGAGCTATCTCTCGGTATTGCCTCTTGTGGCTCTCCATTAGCATGAAGGCACTCTGCAGAAACAAGGGAAACAAAAGTCAGGCAAATGGTTTTACACAGACGACGAGAAAGACAACGCATAAGGAAGGTAACTTACTTGGACGAGGAGGTCCATGCCGCCCTCATAAATATTCACGTCCCCGAGCTTCCTCAAGTAAGCCCGATCCTTGGCCGGCATGGCCTGTTCCAGGACGTCGTGGCCAAGAACGACGTCATCGAAGACACCCCCGCCGACGGGGTATTCTACCATCTTCTGGTAGGTGGCACCGGCAATCTCTTTGCCGGCCCTCTTCGTCCGTGGCTCCTGGACGAGAGGTAGTGATGGAGCAGCATCGCCAGCAGCGGTAAGGTCCACGACAGGACCACTATCGTCCACGCTGGGGACAGCCAGAGTACCGGCCTCAGTAGCCGGAGAAGGGGAAGGAGCCCTCTTCGTCTTCTTAGAGACGCTCAGGCCGGCCTCAGTTAACTTTTTCTGGCCGTCAGTGGCCGGTCTTTTCTTCTTCGATGGAGCAGGCTTTGGGGCCGCATCAGCAGTAGCCCCGCTCCCACCGGCCGCGGCACGTCTGGCCGCCTCGGCCGCCTTAGCAGCCAGCTCCTCGGCCGCTTTGGCCTTGGCAATAGCCATTATGGAACGTCGGTCCATGGCAAAATCTACAAAGGAAAAACACAACGGATTAGTAAGGCAAAGGAACAAAACATAAAGACAGAAAGCCGAAGAAATAATTACCATCGGCCTCAGCAGGGATGCCCAAATCCGGGTCGTCGGCCTCTTCAAATGTGGTGGTCATCCTCGGCCAGAGTTGGAGGTCATCCTCCTTATCTCCATACAGGTGGTATCTGAAGAAGCCGAGGGCGGTCATCTTGTATTCAGTAACGTAATCCTTCACGCTCCTCGGCCCCCCTTCCAGGAAAGCCTCCACCTGAGCGTCCAAGATAGAGCTCTTCGGCGGGTCATGGAGATTGAACCTCCCGGTATGGCCGAGAGAGGGGAACTCAGTGCCACTCTCACCAATGGACACAAACACGAACTTGCTCTTCCACCCATGAATGGAAGTAGGCAAATCCGTGAAGCTCCTCTTCTTCGGCAGCTGTTGAAGAGTAGCATAGGCCGTACAGTTCTTGTGGCTTCCTCGGCCGATCTGGTACAAATTCATGAATAGGGCCGTTGTCGGCCTGTAGCCCAGCTCCTCACACCGGAGTAAAAAGCCCACCATCAAGGAATAACTGTTCGGCGTCAGCAAGGCCGGAGGAAGCCCCACCATGTCCAGATACTCAATAATGAAAGGGTGAAGGGGGAACCTCAACCCCTTAGCAAAACTCATCGGGTATACTCCAAAGTATCCCGGTGGCGGAAGTAGAACATGGTTTGTCGGCCTGGGTGCCCTAACCCGCCCGAACGGCCCCACATACATCTGGGCAACAAGATAGTCGGCCGCACTGCTCTCCGGCTTGATCAGGAATATGTTGGTGAGGTCCAGATAGGAGAGGCCCGGTCCATTCTTCGGCCTCCTCACCCTCTTCGGCTTAGCTGCTCCCTTCACGGCGGACACCGGCCTCGGGCACGGAATGACAGCAGAAGTGGACGCCCCGTCCACCACTCGGGACGCACCTACGTCCTCACCCTTTGAAGAGGAGGCGGACTCCTCGTCCTCGCCTTCCTCGTCCACCGGCTCTCCGGATTTGTAGGGACTTAAATGCTCTATCTCCTCTTCGAACTCCTCGAGCACCTCGTAGTCAAGCGACCTCGTGGAGGGCTGGTCCTCGTAGGGGTAGTAGTCTTCGTTCAAGCTCTTCATAACTACTACTACGGGCCTAAGGAGACTAACTTAAGATCTAAGGGTGTTCAAACGCCTAACACTAGATCAACAACCTAGGAAGCAAAGTATGAAAAGTGAGGAAGATCGCGATGAACACTAACCTTGAACAACGAAGAACACGAAGAAAAGGCTTGGGAGTTTATCTCTTTAGAAAATCGGCCAGCACTTCGACAAATTCAGAATGCAAATACGTTTTCTCGTCGGAGGGGGAGGGGTATTTATAGAACCCCCCACCCAACGGTCACTACACGTGGCACCCCCCCAATGGCCACACCAACGGCCACCAATGGGGGGCCACCACGTCACCAACGGGCCAAACTCAATATCAACAGCCCACTGGCAGGACGGACTCTACGGCCTACACACGCTCACTGGCTTTACAAATGTCAGCAAGCGCCTACAACGTCCCACTTGCTCGCCAAGATCACAACTGCCAAACAATAAGGAGACGGCAACGGCCAGGAACGTAACGGCCACAAGATCAAAGGACCCAAGAGCCCACAAGCCATCGGCTCCTCGTCATGATCTTTGATGATAACTCTCTACAAGCGATCTGCGCACAAGGGTTCTCCCACAGGGTTACCTTGGCCAGAAAATCGCCATGAGAGTTGGATTCAGGGGGACTACGGAGAGGCCGCTTCGGCCAGGGACTCAAGCAACTCCTTCACCCCTCACACTCCTCGGCCTGAAGCAGTGGGGGACTGGGGGACTACACCGGCCTCAGCAAAACAAAAAGGAAACACTACAAAGAACATGAATGTGACCACAAAGCATGGCCACATCATCCATACAGCACAACGGAGCTTCATCGGCCAAAGGCCCATAACGTCATTATCGACGGCCAACAAGCCACTAGAGGCAAGGACACTCATCGTCCTCCGCCAACAATTAATCATGACGTGCCCTTCGGCCATGAACACGAAGGCCAACCGGCAACGGCCAAAAGGAGTGCGCAAACACCCTCATCGGCCACCCAAAGGAAAGGACACCATCGTCCTCAAAGCAAGGAATAACTTCAGTGGCCTCATCGGCCGGAACATAAACTTCAACCATCAACGCCCAAGCAAAACGTGCCTTTCAACGGCCACCATTGAAAGAAGGACACTCATCGTCCAAAAACAATGACATCAAGTAAACAACGGCCCCCCTGTCCACAACAAGGAACAGATAACGGCCAAGGGCACCAAAGCATAGGAATCTACTCTCCTTCACTTCGTCTACGTCTCAGTTTAGAGAGTGGGGGACTCCTGATGGAGTATATGGGTCTGAGCCCCCGGACCCACATACTCGGAAGAACAGAAAGCACAAGACAACAGAGTGGCGCCCTCGTCGGCCAAGACGCCCCCGTCGGCCGAAAAGGGCCAACTCAGATTATGGTCCCGAGCCCAAGGAACCCAGGTGCCCTCGTCGGCCGTGCCCTCGTCGGCCGTGCCCTCGTCAGCCAAGAAGACCTCCCACAATCGGATTTTACACTTACTCATTTGTACAGCCCATTAGTGGCTTTGTATTCGGCCCAGTAGCGGTCCAGTTGTAAATGGGCCTCCCAAGCCCAAGGCTTGGGAGCCCAACCCTAATTTTCTCTATAAATACTCCCCTTGGGAGTAGTTATAGGGGTTACAAATTCATTCTATTGAAGCATATTATTGCACTTCTCTCTCTAGCTCTCACTTCTCTCTAGATATACTCTATCACTTACCATTCTTTAAACTGATCCAAAATATTATTTTCTCACGGCTACTATAATATAATATATATAATCAAAGCTACAACATATAAACTCGATATTCTTTTTTTCTGACAAAAATACAATTATGTACCTTTGTAATAAAACACATTTTAAATAAGCTGTTAGTTATTCTAATCTAGATATACCCCGTGCATCGCACGGGTACTTCGTCTAGTAAGTAAATAAAGTATGAAATCACGTCGTGATTTGCATAATAAAATTCGGATTTTAGTAGGAAAATTGCCACGGACAATATAAATTACTAAAGATTTGTACTTTTTCCATCATTATTCTCTTCATTTAGTAAAAGAAAAGTTAGTGGTTACAGTATAGTGGAAAGTTCTCATTTTGTAAGTTATGTATGTCCATTTAGTACCTCTGCTATGCTCATTTTAAAAAGTTATATCAATGCATATTTCAAAAGTTTCATATTGCATTAGATTCACATAGAAGTTGATTATAGACACGAGACCACAAATCATGATACTCAAGTGCACGATTCTAATACTCGATAACGAAAGTTTGATGCTCACTGAAAATGTCTTGATGCTCAATGAACAAAACTTAAAATTTTCATATCAATGCTCATCTTGTAAGTTACATATGTTCATTTATTTGTATAGGTCTGATTCTCATTAAAAATTCATTAATGCGCATTGATCTCAATCAATGAAGTTTGATACTCAATCAAGTATGTGATAATTTGAGAAATATGTTTGAAGTCTGGAATAGTAATTAGACAGAGATATTAACATTTGGACAATGTAGTTTTCTAATGATATAAGTGCTATGATGTAAACAATCTAATGATACTCAATCAATCTTTTTCTTGCGTGTTAACAGGAATTTTCATCATTAACATTATGAAGACATGGGAAAAGCTTCAGCTTGCAGCACGTGTCATTGTTGCTATTGAGAACCCTAAGGACATTATTGTACAATCTGCTAGAACATATGGTCAGAGGGCTGTCTTCAAGTTTGCTCAGTACACTGGAGCCCAAGCTATTGCTGGACGTCACACTCCTGGAACTTTCACCAACCAGATGCAAACCTCATTCAGTGAACCCCGCCTTCTCATCCTCACTGATCCGAGAACTGATCACCAGGTTACCCCTCTCAAGCCCGCGTTTTAGAGTCATTGGTGGATGGAGTGTTAAATAATGTAGTAGTAGCTAATTCATATTTTAGAATTAGATTTTATCTTTTATTTGAAACTTTTGCAGCCCATCAAGGAAGCAGCCCTTGGGAACATTCCCACTATTGCTTTTTGTGACACTGATTCACCCATGCGCTATGTTGATATTGGAATCCCTGCGAACAATAAGGGAAAACACAGCATTGGTGTTCTGTTCTGGCTCTTGGCAAGGATGGTGCAGCAGATGCGTGGTGCTATTGCTCCAGGCCACAAGTGGGATATCATGGTACTTACTCTTATTACTGTATTGTTTGTGGTTTATTGCATCTCCGTTTGAGAGTTTCTGTGGATTGGCATTGTTTTTATTGTTTTACTCTTTATCTTTATTTCTGCTCTTTTGACTTCATATTTTTACACATTCCTAGCTGACTCAATATCTGCTTCATCTGTTTCATAGGAATGCTATTTTTTTTTACTATAATAAGGTAAATATGAATTGTCTATACTATGTTGGCCACCCTCATGCAGTTAGGAATGCAACCTCTGTTATATTTGTCCATTCCTAAGATCAAATAAGTGTCTGGTTTTGCCCAATATAGTATCTATAACTCGCATTCCACCATTGCCTCTCCAATTTTAAATGCCACGTTTCTATGTGTCCAAGTTACGCTATGGTTTCCTCTAGTAATATCAAACATTACGTGGTGTATGTGTTTTGGCATTGTATAATGTGGTGCTTTGTCAGGTGGATCTCTTCTTCTACAGGGAGCCAGAGGAGTCTAAGGAACAAGAGGAGGAAGAAGTTGCTGCTATCCAAGATTATCCAGAATACAGTAATACTGCAATTGGTGTTGACTGGAGTTCTAGCCAGATCACAGAGGGCCAATGGAATCCAGACACAGTTGCTGCTCCTGCTGGTGATGGTTGGGCTGCGGATGCTGGTAATTCATACTACATACTCAATATATCAATTAATTCTTTTCAAACTTGCTTAGGAATAAATCTATTATAAAAACACAAAATTGCTATTGTTTTTTGACATTATAAGAGAATGTATATGTTATGATGTTATCTTTATCAAGTATTTTACTTAAATCTAATTTCGCTTGTCCAAGTTATAATCAAATACCAGAATAGCAGTGTTTTTGTAGTTTTTTCCTTTCACCCTTTTGACCTATCCTTTGTAGACATTACAAATTTGTTTGCGTGCTTTTTAAAGCATGTCATCCATGTGCCTATTTTGTTTGACATTCCAATTTTTATTCCCTTTTCACTATTGCCAGCTCCTGCTCAAATCGATGGAGGATGGGATGCTGCTGCCCCACCGCCGGCGCCTGTACAAAGTGTGGTCGCGGATATTGCACCATCTGGGTGGGACTAAAAATCTACCACTGTTTCTTCATAAAGAATGCTAGATTATCTTCCGCTCGTTTCATGAATTTATATGATCTATTATTTACGATGTTGTAGTTTTTATTCATGCAAAGAATTTTGACTGGATTTTGAGTGTTCTTAACTTCCTATAGCTGGACCCAGGACTGGCCCGGGTAGCAACCGGGTCCGGTCCGGGTCCGGGTCCGGGCCGGGCCAGGCCAGGCCTCGGGTTTGGTTATTATTTTATTTTTTTGCTTAGCTACCCATCCCTGACCCCCCTCACCTCCCCCCCCACCCCCCAAACCCCCCAAACCCCTCCTAAACATCAAGCCCAACCCGGTGGAGCCCAAACAAATGAAAAAAACCAAAAAAAAAATTAAATTTGACCCGAACCGGGCCGGGCCTTGTTATGGGTGACCCGAGCCTGGACCGGAAACCCACCGGGTCGGGCCTACCCGGACCGGTCACTGACCGGGCCACCGGTTCGGGCCGGGCCGGAACAGTACCGGTCTCGGGCCGGTTCCGGGTCGGGCCAACCGGCCCGAGTCCAACCCTGTCCGGGTCGGGTATTGGCCAGGTTTGGTTGGGCCGGTTATTTTTTGTTTTAAAAAAATAATTTCTAAAAAAGTTAAAGTATATTTATTTGAAACATGTAGTATAATTGAGAATCGAGAAAAACATGAAATACATTTTCTTATATTACTTGAGTAATACACTTATATTTAATCCTTTAATATACTCCCTCTGTTCTTTATTAACTGTTTTGCATTCCTTTTTGGAACGTTTTTAATTATTTGTCTCTCTCTATTTTAGGAACGTTTTTGATAAAATACCCTTACTTTTATTACTTTTATCTCTTTTACTTTTTACAGACTACTTTCTCTTTTCTACTTTATCATAATTTTACTCTACTTAATATACTTTCTTTTCTACTTTATCATCACTTTACTCTTTTTAATATACTCTCTTTCCTACTTTATTATATTTACCCTACACACTCTACATTTACCCTACTATTTTTCTACTAAAACATGTGCCCAATGCTAGCGGGACAGATAATAAAGAACGGAGGGAGTATATAAGTATGGAGTATATATTAAGTAGATGTAATATGTAAATGTAAGTAAATAACAATAATATATTAAGTTTATAATAAGTATATATTAATTAGATAATTAAATTTGTGCAATATATTTATAAGTAGATATATATAAGTAGATATAATAATTGTATAAACATATGTAGAGATAATTGAAGAAGATGATGAGGATGAAGATGATTAAGAATATAAGGCCCTGAATCAGGGCCCCTGATTGGTAGGAGGGTTTCGGGGGGGGGGGGGGGGGGGGGGGTGAGGAAATAGGGGGGAGGGGAGGAAATTGGAAGGTTTCCACAATCCTCCACTTCCTCTCATTCTAAATCCCTCAAATCGGGATATTTCGGAGGAAACGTGTTGATAACCACAAACTATCCACCTTTTACGTGAATGTAGGCATGGACCGGTTCGGGTCTGGACCCGGCCGGGCCTCGGTTCAAGAAGGGGAGGCCCGGAACCGGTCCGGGAAACCCCCGGGTCCGGGCCAGGCCTCGGTTCTATTTTTTTTTTTTTTGGCTTTTCCTAGTTAACCCCCAACCCTCCCCCTCACCCCCAAACCAACCCTAACTACCTCAAATGGCCCAAAATACCCAACCCAACCCAAAAACTTAAAAAAATTCAAAAAAAAATGGCCCGGCCTGGGCCCGAACCGGCCGGGCCAGTTCACCTTTTGAAGGGCCCGAGCCCGAACCGCCATCCCACCGGGCCAGTTGGCCCGAACCGGGCCCGGAACCGGTTCACCGGGCCGGGCCGGGCCCGCACAGTAGCGGGCCGGTCCGGTTCCGGGCCGGTTGGCCCGGCCCGAGTCCACCCCTACGTGAATGGACAAAACATTATAATATACAAAGGTAAAAAATAAAAACTTTTGAATCTTTAAAAAATTTAAAGATTAAAAAATTCAAAAATTAAAAATTTAAAATTATAAAATTTTAAATTTTAAAATTTATAATTTAAAAAAAACTAAAAAAAAATATAAAATTTAAAAACTTGAAATCAAAAAAAAAATTATGACTCATGACCATAGGAGTAATATTAACAATAGTTAGACATGTATCTATTTTTTTAAGTAAGCTAAAGGTAAATTGCGAAAATATTTTCATTAAATTTTCCTCCTATTTCCTCCAACCAAACACAATTTTTTATCAAAAACCTTCTTCCCCTTCCCTCACCTCCTTTGAACCAAACAAGGCCTTAGAGAATAGAGAATAGAGAGTACGAAGAGTTGGAGGAGATATGTAGAAAATTATTTAGAAAATAGGAGTATTTATAGTTTTTTTTACCCCCGACCCCCTCCCATCCCTCCAACGGCTAGGAGGAGCTAAGTAGCTAATTATTTGGGTTTAATTTTTTCTTTTAAATTATGGCCGTTTAGGCCCGGACCAGAACCGAAACGGCTGGCCGGTTCACGATTTGGGAGGCCCGAGAACCTCCCCTCAACAGTATCGAGCCGGTTGGCCCGAATCGGGCACATACCCGGGTACTGGGCCGTAACAGTACCGAGCTGGACGGGTTACGGGCCGGTTAACCCCGCCCGAGTCAATCCTTATATGGGGCTGAATATAAAAATTTTTAATACGAAGTAATTGTTATTTGAACCGATTAGATCTTATTTTAACAGCTCAAAAATAATGTTGGTTGTCTATATCTTTACTCAAGAATACATATCTATGTGCATTATAAAATTCCTTTTATAAGATCATAATATTCCCTTTATAACATGGATAGTGAATATGGAGTTATCTTTACTTTCTCAGTATATTGTACATATGTTTTAATCTCACTATGTACTACGTATAACATAGTTTGCCCGGAGAAATAAATCCCCATTTACATTTTCATACAACACATTGGACTCGTTTAATATTTAAATTAGTGAAATTGGAAGATTTTTTTGAAATTGATGAAATTCTGCATTTTTTGCTTAATTAAATTGAATTTACTGAATTTTAAAACATATTTTATTAGTAAAATAAAGAAAAATATATGTGCTGTGAAAACATAATTTAGAGGGCGAAGTCTCAAATAAGACATTAAGGGGGGTGTATTGAATATGGATTGTGGTGGACTTTTTTTAATCCATGGACTTTTAAAAAAGTCAATAGACTTTTAAATCCATAGATTTTTTTATGAATGAATTCTATGGACTTTTAAATCCATTGATAAGTTTATTGACTTTCAAAAAGTTCATAGATTTTTAAATGCAGACCACCACTGCTGGTCGTCGAAATTTTCACCTAGCTCGCCGCTACCGATCTGTCCATCCGCCTCCATCACCGAAGTTCCCCGTTGTCATCATTGGACTGATCTGCCACCAACAAATTCGATTTGGTTATGCAAGGGAACTAGGGACAATTAATAATATTAATTAATTAATTAAATTAGGTGTGAATATGTAATATTTAGTCCTATTTAAGGAAAGTCAAACATATGTTCATACTATAAGAAGAATGTTATGTTTTAGTCCTACCCTGAGTAATTTCCTCTGTATAATACGGAGTATGATAAGAAACAAACAAACGAACGAACAAATAAATATGAGTAAGTAAATAAATAAATAAATAAATAAATAAATAAATAAATAAATAAATAAATAAATAAATAAATAAATAAATAAATTAATGAATAAATAAATAAATAAATCACATAAATTCTTTGTATGAATTTCTTTGTGTGAAAATTCTTTATCACATAAAAAAATGACGTGGGGTATGTCTCTTCGTAGACAATATTTTATAATGCATCGAAGAGAGGAGATATGTATTCATCTCATTAAAAATCATAGAGATTTTTATGGGGTGCTATATGGTGTGTTTAAGATAGGAAGTATTAATATTGGTCCAAAGAATGGATTAGGCATAAAAAAATTTGAGAAAAAAAAATGAATCTAACAATTCTTTTAAAATTATATATATTTTCAAATGATTGAAAAAAATTGTTATATATTTTAATTATCAAAAATGGAGCTAAAAACGAATGTAATACAAAATGATTTTATTTTGTAGGTGAGATATTATACATACGGATACTAAAGGTTTAAAAAAATACGATAACTTAATAACGATCATCTTAATGCAATTACGTGTATATAAAAAATGGCTTACATGTATATACATCCAAAACATATATGAAGAAGAGAAAAAAAAAATATAGCTGCCAATATTTTGATATGTATGTTGACGTGTAATCATGATGGAGTGTATTTTAGTTGATTCCATAAATACCGTAAATCATAAAATATACGATATTGAAGTTCATAATTTAGGAAAGTATGTAATAGAGTTTAACAAATAAAGTTGCCCAAAAATCTTTACATTTAATGGGTGGTAGTGGTGCGTAAATAGTAAAACACATAAAAGAAATTAAGGAAAGATGTGCTAATAAATATGTTACTAAGTCTGAAAGTATTCCATATATAATCGATCAAACCTAGTTAGTGCATAAAAAAATAATTTATTAAACGGGAAAAGTATAAAAGGAAACAACAATAAAAAAAGGATTTATGCATGTCGTAATTTCAACATTCAAACAATCATGTTTAAAGAGTCACATTAATATATTACTAGCTAAACAAATACGTAGTACAATTATATATGGCACGTGATTATTCAAACGTACAATCAATCTATAAAATAAATACTACAAATAGCATTTAATTATTCAACAAGCGCAATTTATACCCTGGGATCGGCGCATCATGAGGATGGTGCGCCTGATCCCAAAACGACGCAACATTCACTATTTTTTTTTTGTTTTATTGTTAAAAATTGTAATAACTTTTTTATTTGATATCCGGTTTTTATAAATTTTATATCAAATTTTTTTTATTTTTCATTATCTATCAAATGAGACCAATATTGCTTATGTAATTTTAACAAATTATTTTGAAGTTACATTTGATAATATATCATGAAGTTACATCTTCTTCTGCGCGAGTTACATCTTATTGTACGCGAGTTACATCTTAATATACACGAGTTACATCTTAATGTATGTGAGTTACACCATGAAATAATCCCCTGCTACATCTTTCATTTTTATCATTTGAAAAATAGTGTATGAATATGAAATACAATATACTTATTTTATGTGGATTAATAAAATCTTGTATTAAATTGGCAAAGAAAAAAATTAATTCAGTTATAATTGAATTAGTTCAAGATAAAGATAAGTAAAAAATCACAAATAATTAGATATAACTCACACATAATTACATGTAACTCGCGCATAAAAGTATGTAACTCGTGTATAACAAGATGTAACTCACACATAACAAGATGTAACTCACACATAATTACATGTAACTCTCGCATAAAAGTATGTAACTCGTGTATAGCAAGATGTAACTCACACATAACAAGGTGTAACTCACACATAATAACTTGTAACTGGAGTATAAGATGTTGTAACTTCGTATATTATCAAATGTAACTCCAAGCTAGAAGCAAAATAAACAAACTCAATATCTTAAAAACCTCTAAAACATATAAAAGTGATAAAATATATATATTATAGAAAAAGTGTATGCATATAAAAATATATTACAAAAAAATGTATGAATGTAAAAAATTAAAATTACATAGGCAATATTGGTCTCATTTGAAAGATCATGAAAAATAAAAAAATTTGGCATAAATTTTATAAAAATCGAATCAAAAATAAAAAAATTATTAACAATTTTAAGAAAAATGAGAAATAAAAAATAACAATATGGAATATTAAAGTCATTGCAAGTATAGAAGGAACTTATCATTTATGCATTTATAAGTGATGACGTCTTTCAAAAGCTATCACAATATGGAATATTAAAGTCAAAACTTTCCATTAATTTATTCATTTAAAGTTGTCCGTTTGCAAAGATAGAGGAGAAAAAAAATGGTTTCATTCATCATTTAGTATCATGATATAGTAATCTTACGTGATTATGGGTCCAACTATATGTAAGTGACATATAGCATTACGGAAAAATATAGTCACATAATATGTATAAAATAAAATAAAATGCATAATATGATCTTAATTCCAACTATATGTATTCAACATATAGCTTTACGGAAAGTATAATCATATAAATTAAAGTAAAAGTAAAAAAATGCATAATATGATTTTAATTCCAACTATATGTATTTAACATATAGCTTTACGGAAAGTATAATCATATAAAGTAAAAGTAAAAAAATGCATAATATGATTTTAATTCCAACTATATGTATTTAACATATAACTTTACGGAAATATAATCATATAAAGTAAATGAAAATATGGTTAATTCGTCTGATCTTTGATTCCAACTATATGTATATGGCATATAGCTTTACGGAAAAATATAATCACATGTATGTATACACGGAAAGATGATGCATAGTATGATATTAATTCCAACTATATTGATAGAGTATATATCTAGAGAGAAGTGATAGCTAGAGAGAGAAGTGCAAGTAAATGCTTCAATAGAATGATTTTGTAACCCCTACAACTACCTCCACAGGAAGTATTTATAGGAAAAATACGGGCTGGGCTCCCAAACTTTGGGCTTGGGAGGCCCATTTACAACTGGACCGCTATTGGGCCGAATACAAAGTAAATGATGGGATATATAAATGAATAAGTGTAAAATCTAGTTCTGCGAGACTTCCGTGGCCGACGAGGGTCTGGCCGACGAGGGCACGGCCGATGAGGGCACGGCCGACGGGGACACCCTAGTTCCCTGGCTTCAGGATCATATTTCGAGTCGGTCTCTCTTCGGCCGACGAGGGGTCCTTTGGCCGACGAGGGCATCACTTGGTGGCTTGTACTTTCTGCTCTTCTGAGTATGTGGGTCCTGGGGCCTAGACCCATATACTCCATCAGGAGTCCCCCACTCTCTAAGCTGAGATCTAGGCGAAGTGAAGGAGAGTAGATTTCTGTGCTTGATGCTCTTGGCCGATGCGGGACCACGCTGGCCGTTCTCTGTCGACGTTGGTGGCCCTGTTCTGAGTTTGGCCGTTACCTGTTCCTTGACGTGGACGGGGAAGGCTGTTATTCCTTTGGTGCGCTTGTTTGTGGACGATGAGTGTTCTGGCATGAGTGGCCGATGAAGGTAGTGTCTATCCTTGGTCGTTGATGGTTTGAACTTTCTTTTTGGGCTGATGAGGCCGTTGGGGTTGTGTCTTGTTTTGGGTGGTCGGTGAGGGTGATGTGCACTCCTTTTGGCCGTTGTTGATGACACCATGTGCCTTTGGGCGACAAGGCGCCATATTGCCCAAGGTGTAGGGGATGATAACATTGTCTGGCCGGAGATGGAGTTGTGAGGACCTTGGAGCCGTTGTGGTACATGGACGATGGTGATTCAGGTACGTTAACCTCCTGTTCTTTGATTCCTAGCTTGAGAGTGATGTGTGGTCTCAAAACCGATAAGTGTCCTGTGATCTCAAGCTTTGCTGCGGCCGAAGGTGCACCACGATGGTATGGACGTTGTGGTGCATGTCTGAAGTTGTGGTTGTGGACTTAGTATATTTTTGGATTTCTTTGATTTTGTCCTGATTTGCAAAGGCTGGTGTATTCCCCCAGTCCCCCACTGCTTCAGGCCGAAGAGTGAGTGAGGGGTGAAGGAGTAGCTTGAAAACTAGGCCGAAGCAGGATCCTCATACTGCCCTTGGATCCAACCCTTTGGCGATTTCCTGACCAAGGTAACCCTGTGGGAGAACCCTTGGACGCAGGTCGCTTTCAAAGGGTTATCATCAAGGGTTTAGTGTGAGGGCCTCATGGCCGTTGGGTTCCTTTCCCTTGGGGTGCTGTGGCCGTTGTAAGGCCTTCCTTTACATAATATGTATGGCCGCTTGAATGGCCGATACGGGTGTTACCTGGGTAGCCGTAGTCTGTGTTGGCCGTTGAATGCCCTGGCCGTTGTGGGTGTTATTTTCCCCTTCCCCGTTCCGTAGAGCCTGCTTTGCTGGTGGGCTATTGATCTGTGGATTGGTCCTGGCCCATTAACGAAGTGGTGGTGATGGAGTATATGGCCCGGGAACCCCCGGCCCACAGACTCCTACTACTCCTGCGAAGGCCCAACAGGCCCAACAGGCCCAAATCGCAGCGCCCAGAGTACCAAGCAGTCCGCACAACGCGCCAGGGGTGCCTTCGGCCCCCTGGCCGAAGGCTCCAGATTCTCACAGAACGGGTTTCTCAAGCAAATTAAGAAACTGGGAGAAAACGGCGAAAACAGTAGCCCTCGGCACTGTGAGCCCTCGGCACCAGGGTGCCATCGGGTGGAAGAGCCCTCGGCTACTGCTCTATAGCCGAAGGCATCTCACTCGACAAGATATCCGCCTCACATGCGTACAGATCACCGTACCCCGCACAGACGTCCCATCCAACAGCCGCATTAAATGCGGCCACATGCGGTTGCCAGCGCCAACCAGTTGAGGTGACCCCTCGGCCAATGAGCGCTTGACACGTGTCCCTGCCCGGCATTTATTGCTACTATAAATAGCACCCCATTTCCCCATTTGTAACCAGGTGATAACACGCTGAAAACACTCCGCATTTATAATACATTCTCTCTCTCTACTTTTATTTACTTGCTCTGACTTCTCTCTAAATTACTCCCCGTAATAACCCTTCGGATATATACCCCCGGGTAGACTATCCATCATTTGGTGCTCTCGTTGAGAGGTTGAACAATCGAGTAAGAAACCCTCCCCCTCGACCAAACACAAAACACTAGCCCTCTATCAAAATGGTGAGGACAACACGTGCCAACTCAAAGAACGTAGAAGACAAGAACCTGGCCCTCGGCGACGTCAACGCCCCCGAAGCCTCTCACAGGGCTCCCGAGGGCGGTGTCATCGCTGGGCTGGAACAGGCGGCTGTCGACCTACGCCTTCAGATCCAACAAAACGCCCCCGATGCCCGCCTCGGCATCGAGGCCAAGAAGAAAAACCGGAGCGATGACCAAGTCAGCCCTCCGGTTCTCACCATTGACGTACAATCGGCGCTCTCCGCCTTCATCCAAACGCTCACCCAGAACCCGGGTGCCTTCGGCACCCTGGCTCCAGCTCACCCTCAGATCGGGGAAAACATCATACTTCCCCCTCTGCCACACCCCTTCGGAAATCCCACCCCTCGGGTGAGAAACGACGAAGGGGTGGTGGCCCAAGAAACATCCTCCCAGGAAGTTCAGTCCCGGGACCGCCATAATGACAACAGGGAAAGGCCCCGTACTTCCGCCCTCAACCGGCTCGGAGGAGGGCCAGACCGCCGAGGGGTCCAAGACCGCCTCGGGGGGAAAGCACTCCAAAGGCCCCAGGAAAGCGGGGGATCTGTTTCGAGGGCAGACGAGGAGCGTCCCCCTCGGGACAAAGGCAAGGCACCCCTTCATGCCGATGATGCTCGCCACCAGATCAACCAGGCCCACTCGGCCCGGGTTCGTTCGCAGGGGGCGGAGACCCTCCCGAAGGATCCCCGGGACGAGATTATTGCGGCCCTCCAGCGCCGGCTTGACGAAATGGAGTCCAACAAAGCTCACGCCACCACCTCCACCCCTCATTCAGATCTCAAATACGAGGCCATGATGGCCAAAATGGAGGAGTTACAGAAGAAGGTGGTCGAGGGCTCCGGGGAACCCGTCATCCAGCTCCGGAATCGGACGCCATTTACCCCAAGGGTATTGGCGGCTCGGATCCCGGAGAAATACCGAGGGCAACACATACAGCCCTACAACGGGAAAACGGACCCCCAGGAACACTACAGCAAGTACCAGAACAGCATGATGATGGTGGGGGCGTCAGACGAATATTTGTGTCGTTGGTTCCTCTCCACCTTAGAGGGGCCGGCATACGAATGGTTCAACAGGCTGCCCGAGGGCTGTATTGATTCATGGCAAGAACTCGCCCAGCGGTTCTTGACAGAATTTGTCGGGAGGCGTCGCACAAGGAAGCACTTCTCCCACCTCCTAACAATACGCCAGAAGAAGGATGAGACCCTTCGGGATTTCCTGGAGCGCTGGAGGACGGAGGCCGACAAGGTCGACGGTGCTGATGACGGGACCCTCCTGGCCCTCCTACAAACCGTCCTCCGCACCGGCAACTTTTCAAGGAGCCTCATCATTGAACCCCCCCGCGATTACATAAGGGCCTTGCAGCGGGGGGACCGGTATGCTGAGGCCGAGGAGGTGGAGAAGTATCACCAGCATCCGGACCAGCAGCCCCCGAGGGCTGACAACAAGCATAACCGAGGGCCGGGGGCTCCTCCAAATCACCCCAAGGCTTCGGGACCCTCTGATGACCGCCCTCGGCAAGGCCAAGCCAAGCCCGGGGGAGGTTATAAGAGCAACCCTAAGACTTGGGCCCAGCCCATTCTCCTGGACCGCCCTCGGACACCATTGACGCACCCCGTCAGCATCATCCTCGATTTTGCCGAGGAGAGGGGCCTCGTTGAGCGCGACTCTCGCGCACCCCCGGAGGTGCATGCTATCAACCCTCAGTTCCCCTACTGTCGCTTCCATCGACACCAGGGGCACAGGACCGATGACTGCCATCAACTGAAGACGGCCATCGAGAGATTAATACAGGCAGGGCACCTGTCCCAGTTTGTCCAGAGCCCTCGGCAGGAGGGACCTTCTCATCAGGGACCTCCCCGAGGGCACCATACGAAGGTAAACGCTTGGGTAAATCCGAACACCATCCCCCTCGGCAAGAAGAGGGAGATCGGAAACTTGGAAGAAGAGGAGGAGGAGTACCCCCACTACCAGGAGAAGAAACGCCACATCCTCATGATCACCGGTGGCAACACAGGGGGCGATTCCACCAGCCAGTGAAAGAAGTGGGCTCAATCGCTTTACGTGGGGGAAGTCACTCATATGCCCCCGGTAAAGCGACTGAGGGAGGAACCCATCACCTTTACCAACGCAGATCTCCCTCCTACTTCTTCTCCTCACAGGGATGCCTTGGTGATTCGGACGGAGATAAACGACACCATTATTCACCGAACTTACATTGACACGGGCAGCTCCGTCAATGTAATGTACCTCAGCACCTTCAGAGAGCTGCATCTGGAGAGGGGGTCCCTTCGGCCCATTAAGACCCCTCTTGCCGGCTTCACCGGCGATACTATTGATTCCGAGGGGGTAATAACCCTCCCGGTGATCTTCGGCGACGGGCTCCATAGAGCCCAGCTCGAAGTGGAGTTCATCGTCGTCAACATTGACTGCGCTCACAACATCATCCTCGGCCGGCCAGCCCTCGAGGACCTCGAAGCCATCATCTCCATGAGGCATCTCTGCCTCAAGTTTCCCGCCGAGGGGGGCATTGGCTACTCCCGGGGGAACCAAAAAATTGCCCGCGCCTGCTATCTTCAGGTCACTAAGAAGGTCAGCAAGACGGAATTCCGTGTTGACACCATCACCGGAGCCGTCGACCAAGAGGAAAGAAGGCCGAGGGCTGAACCGGCCGAGGACGTAGAAGACTTTGCGCTCGATCCGGCCCAGCCGGAGAGAGTCGTGAAGATTGGAGCCCAGCTCCCTGAAGATTTGAAGACCGGCATCACCGACGCCCTCCACGCCTACTCCACTGTCTTTGCATGGGGGCCGGAGGACATGCCGGGAATCAGCCGAAGGGTCATCACCCACCGCCTCTCGGTGGACCCTTCGGCAAAGGCAGTGCAACAACGAAGAAGACCCCTCTCCGCCGAGAGAAGGGAATTTGTGAAGAAGGAGGTCGCCATGCTCCTCTCCATTAAGCACATCAAGGAGGTGAAATACCCCTCATGGCTAGCAAATGTAGTCCTCGCCCAGAAGCCCCCTACCTTCCGCATGTGCGTGGACTACACCGATCTCAACAAAGCATGCCCCATGGATCCATTCCATCTACCAAACATTGATCAATTGGTGGATGAGACCGCGGGGTGTGAAATCATGTCCTTCCTCGATGCCTTCCGAGGGTACCATCAAATATTCATGCACGAGGAGGACGCCGAAAAAACTGCCTTCATGACTCCCGAGGGCATCTTCTGCTACCTAGTGATGGCCTTCGGCCTAAAGAACTCGGGGGCCACTTACACCCGGATGGTGGCCCGGGTCTTTCAAGCCGTCCTAGGGCGCACCATGGAGGCCTATGTCGACGACATGATCGTCAAGAGCAAGCAATCTTCCAGCCATGCTGACGACCTCCGGGAAATCTTCGCCATCATGCAAAAATTCAACCTTTGGCTAAACCCGAAGAAGTGCACCTTCGGCGTCCAAGGGGGCAAGTTCTTGGGTTACATGGTGAGCCGAAGGGGTATTGAGGCCAATCCCGAGAAAATCCAGGCCATCATCAACATGGAGCCCCCACGCAATGTGAAGGAAGTTCAACGGTTGACGGGCCGCCTGGGAGCCCTCAACCGCTTCCTATCTAAATCGGCGGAAAAATCTCTACCCTTCTTCCAGATCATGAGGAAGACGGCTGGCTTTCTATGGACTCCAGAATGCCAGGGGGCTTTCGACAAGCTCAAAAGATATCTATCTTCACCTCCTGTGCTCTCCAAACCCAAGGTAGGGGAGACCCTCTACCTCTACCTTGGGGTTAGCCCGGCGGCCATCAGCTCTGTACTCATAAGGGAGGAAGACGGCATCCAACATGCCATCTTCTACGTTAGCAAGACCCTAAGGGAGGCCGAGCTCAGGTACTCCCCTGTGGAAAAAACGGTGTTAGCCATCGTTTGGACTGTCAAGAAGTTGGGCCACTACTTTCAGGCTCACCCGATTCAGGTCCTCACCCATCAACCCCTCGGCGCCCTCATGAGGAGCCCCACCAGTTCCTCTCGCATGGTGAAATGGGCTATCTTCTTGAGTCAGTACAACATTGACATCCGTCCAAGGCCTGCCATCAAGGGCCAAGCCCTGGCGGACTTTGTGACGGAATGTACCGCAAGGGCAGCCACGGACGGGGAGCCCTCGGCTGCCTCGGACGACTGGTGGACCCTCTACACTGACGGCTCCTCCGCGACCAAAGCATGCGGGGGAGGGGTAGTCCTCATTTCTCCCGAGGGCTTCAGGGCCTACTATGCAATCCGCTTCTCCTTCAAGGTCTCCAACAATGAGGCCGAGTATGAGGCCCTCCTATGTGGCCTTCGGCTGGCTGCCAACATGAGGGCTCGGCAGATCCACATCAAGTGCGACTCCAAGTTGGTCGTTGGCCAAATCTCCGAAGAATATGAGGCCAAGGAGGGGAGGATGAAACAGTACAAGGAAGCGGCCAAGGAGTTGCTTAAGGTATTTGAGGCACACTCTCTCACTCAAATACCGAGGGCTCAGAACTCCGAGGCCGACATATTATCTAAGCTCTCGGCCGACTCCCCCGAGCACATCTCCGAAATTGCCAAAATCGAGGAACTCAGCCTCTCAAGCATCCATGCAAGCCCCGTTATGAACATACAACAACGTCAGGAGGATTGGATCTCAGATATCACCGCCTTCATCTCCACAGGGCAGCTGCCCGAGAATGAGGCCCGCGCTAAACTGGCAAAGTTGAGGGCTCCCAGCTACACCATCGAAGATGGAAGGCTCTACAAACGATCTTACAATGGCACGCTACTTCGGTGCCTTCATCCAGATGAAGCCGAGGTCGCAATGGAGGAAGTGCACAGTGGCACTTGCTCAGCTCACCAAGGACCCTTCTCCATGTCCCGAAGGCTCATTCTCCAGGGCTACTTCTGGCCAACCATGGCCAGGGATTGTGCTGACCTTGCCCGGAGGTGCACCGCATGTCAACATTTCCAGAAAGCCCCCGGCAGGCCAGCGGTCAACTATGCCCCCATCAGCACATCTGTCCCTTTTTCTCGATGGGGGATAGACCTTGTGGGCCCTCTGCCGAGGGGTACCTCCAACAACAGGTACATCATTGTGGCTGTCGACTACTTTACCAAGTGGGTGGAGGCTGAACCCCTCGCCAGCATCACGGAGGCGAAGTGCCGTCACTTCGTCCTCAAGAACATCCTCACAAGGTTTGGCGTCCCTCAGCAGATCATCTCCGACAATGGGACACAATTTGAGGCAGCCCCCTTCTGTGCCCTTCTGGAGGCATGGGGCATCAAACACACCTTCTCCTCCGTTGCCTACCCTCAAGGCAACGGGCAAGTAGAGAACGCCAACCGGACCTTGCTCGAAGGCCTCAAAAAGAAGCTAGAGGCCGAGGGAGGTGGCTGGGTGGAAGAACTCCATAACATCCTTTGGGCCTATCGCACCACCCCTCGGCGAGCAACAGGTGAAACACCCTTCTCCCTCTGCTACGGTTTTGAAGCCAAAGCCCCTACGGAAGTCACCCTTCCCACCCGAAGGGTGATCCAATATGACCCCGAGGTCAACGACAGCAACATGGCCCTCAACCTCCACCTCATTTCAGAACGCCGGGAGCAGGCCTTCATCCGGGCAGAAAACTACCGAAGGCAAGTTAAATGCTACATCGACGCCAAAGTTCGAACCCGAGAATTTCAAGTGGGGGACTATGTCCTCCGGAGGAGGGAAGCCAGCCAACCAACCGAGGGAGGAAAAATGGCACCAAAATTCGAAGGCCCCTACATCATAGCAGCCATCATCAAACCCGGGACATACAAGCTCAAACGCCCCAATGGGAAAGAAGTCCCTAGGCACTGGAATGTACACCATTTAGTTAAATTTTATCAATAATGTAAGAGCGGTCAAGCCCTCATAACTAGTGAATGTACTATCCTATGGCCCAAGGCCTCCAATTTCGAAGAATGAAGATACATTCAAGACATCAAGCCCTCATACTGACTACAGGCCCCAGGCCTCACCACGAGAAGAACCCCCTCCGGCACCAAGTGCCGAGGGCGGACACCATACACACCTACAACAAACAGTGAAAACGCCACGTGTTTTCAGTCAAGACCCCTCGGCACCCAGTGCCGAGGGAGGAAACTCCTATCACCAACAACAAGGAACACCATGTGTTTCATTTCCCTTCGGCACCCAGTGCCGAGGGTACATCCCCACCTTCAACATCAAAAAAGAAAAGATGAGAACACCAAGTGTTCCTACAGAAGACCCTTCGGCACCTAGTGTCGAGGGTACATCCCCACCTTCAACATCAAAAAAGAAAAGATGAGAACACCAAGTGTTCCTACAGAAGACCCTTCGGCATCCAGTGCCGAGGGTACACCTCCATCATCAAACATCGAAACGAAGGGAAAACACCAAGATGTTCCAAAGAAGACCCCTCGGCACCCAGTGCCAGGGATATGCTCTCCTCTCAACTTCCAAACATCTGTTGGGAAACACCAAGTGTTTCATTTGAAGACCCTTCGGTACCAAGTACCGAGAGTAGACGCCTACATCAACTGTGACAAAAGAGAACACCGAGTGTTCCTACAGAAGACCCCTCGGTACCAAGTATCGGGGGCTACACATCGAAACTAACACCAAGTGTTGTTTCTAAAAGCCGTACCCCACGAGGACGCATATACCGAAGGCGCCACCATCGGTGCCGGCGGCACGTAGTGCCCCCAGCCATTTGCAACTAGTGTGCAAATGAAAACCCTTCCTTGAAACGCTTTCCGCGTCACTACCCTCAGGGTATGACAGGCATGAGAAATGCCCAGGATTCGACTTTCAAAAACGGAACGCTATCCGCGTCACTACCCCCAGGGTATGACAGGCATGAGAAATGCCCAGGATTCGACTTCCAAACCGAAACGCTCCCCGCGCCACCACCCCAAGGGTGTGGCAGGCCACGGACTATGTCTAGCGCCGAGGGGACGACTTTCAAAAATGAGGCGCTTTCCGCGCCATCCCCCAAGGGGAGGCAGGTTACGGACCACCATATCTTGTGCCCAGGAAACGTCCCTCGATCCCCTCGGAACTCGGAAGGTTAACCCGAGGGAGGAGAGCCATTGATGTATTCTGATGGTCTCCTAATAGGCCCAGCCTTACCAAGAAACCAAGTTTCTTGATGCCTTCCCTTCACCACCAACCAAAAAAAAAAAAGGGGTGAAGGGGAGTAGACTCAGCGAGAAATCAAAGAGTACACTCCAACAGATCACAACAAGTCGAGGGCTCCCCACGGGAACACCTCCGGTAACTGAAGGCTCCTATTTCCCGAAGGACACTACTCGAACAAATAGCAGCAAGGAACGGCTAAGTCCACTGCCTGGTCACCTCCGGTCAAACAAACACCGAAGGCATCTGTTATGAACAAATACCGAGGGCCCTTTCCCCATGACAAGGGTCAAATTCTACAACTTTTAAAGTGTATGCCGAGGGCACACACTCCTCATTAGCTTTCTTCACAACAACAGGATTCAACATCAATTTATGCTTAGAAAAAATTCTAAGTCCTGAAGGAGCAGCCCCCAGGCATCTCGCAAAGTAATGCAGAGTCAGATGGCACCTATCACCCGAAGGCTACACAAAGAAACAACACTTGAAAAAATTCCAAGTCCTAAAATTGGGCCCCGGCTCAATCAACATTACAGCTAGGGGAATACAATGGCCGAAGGCTATGCGATACAACAACACTTGCAAACAAAAAAAAATCTATGTCCTGAAGAGGGGGCCCCGGCTCAGTCAGTATTACAGCCAAAGGAATGTGACAGTTGAAGGCTATACATCAAGAAGGGATGCCATCTCCCGAAGGCTCCCAAAGGAAAATCTACACTTAGGATATTCTCTAAATCCTACATGGTTTTCCCCCGGTCAACTACTCATACATCAACCAGGGTGCCATCTCCCGAAGGCTCCCAAGGGAGATTTTACACTTAGAATATTTTCTAAGTCCTACATACTCTTTCCCGGTCAACTACTCATACATCAACCAGGGTGCCATCTCCCGGAGGCTCCCAAGGGAAATTTGACACTTAGAACATTTTCTAAGTCCTGCATATTTTCTCCCCCGGGCAGCTACTCATACATCATGGAGGGATGCCACCTCCCGAAGGCTCCCAAGGGAAACTCTACACTTAGAAGATTTTCTAAGTCCTACATATTTCACCCTCATCTCAAGGGACTTAATTGCCGAAGGCTACCTATCAATCGAGGGCTACAGCACACAAGGAATCAACACTCAAGGAAATTTCATAAGTCCTAAAGAATTAGCCCCCGGCCTATTCACTATTTCAGTTGGGGCTCCACAGTAGCCGAAGGCTACATGACATACTACACTTGCAAAGAATCTCTGAGTCCTGAACATTGGGCCCTCGGTCCAAGATTCACACATCAGGAAGGGATCCCATTTCCCGAAGGCTCACAAGGGAAGATCTACACTTAGAAATTTCTCTGTCCTATGAATTGGGTTACTACAGACACCCGAAGGCTCACAAGGGAAAACCTACACTCAGAAATTTTTCTAAGTCCTAGGAATTGGGTTACTACAAATACCCGAAGGCCCCATGCTGTGCTACACTTAGGGAAATTTTCTAAGTCCTAATTCCTACAGAACCCTCGATTGTATGTCCAACAGAGGATGCCCAACTACCGAAGGCTTCCAAGGGCTAGCTACAATCAGATAATATTCTAAGTCCTAAAACATACATTCAAAGGAGCAAAGACATACATCCAAAACAAAAACGAAGGCATGCATTCAAGAAGAAAGGAATTGGAGAAAGCATATCATATACACAAAGCCCGAAGGCAATCATTCAATTACAACAAAAAAATAGTCAATGTAATCATTACAGAGTATGGCCAAAGCCGAGGGGTGACAAATGTTCATTACAAGGTTTTTCCAAAAATTGTCTAAGTACTAATCTTCTCGGTGGCTTCAGCCTCGTTGTCTCCGGGGGCATCTTCCACGACAGCCTTGGAGGAGACTTCTTCTCCGGCAGAATCACCCCTGACGGCTCCACCCCCATCACCCCCATCATCACAGAATCATAGATTGTTGGCCGCTCTTCACCCGGGGGGAGGGGAACTCTGACATCTGGTTGCAACGAAGGGAGGCCATATACCGAGGGGTCAAATTGTTCGAGGGACACGCCAAAGTGCCTGGCAAGCCTCCGGTAGATCAGGTGTTGGGTAAAAAACTCACCCCCCTGGTAGTAGGCATCCCCCCTGTCAGTCAGCCAGTCAACCCCCGGGCCTTCTACCCAAGCGTCCACCGAGGCTGCCACCACGGAGGCAACCCACTCCTTGTGGCCCTCGACCCTCCAGCCCTCAGCGAGGAACTCCGCAACTGCCTCCCCTCGGGCCTCAGCCGCAGCTCTCTCCTTAGCAGTTTGGGCTTCTTCGGCAGCTTTTTTCGCTGCCTCGGCAGCAGCCCTCTCGGCCTCCGCCTTGCCCTCGGCTATGCCGTCAGCTTTGGCCTTTTCCGCCGCCGCCTTCGCCTCCCGAAGGGCCTCCTCCAGCTGTGCAGCATGCTTCACCGCCTCGGAGTTCTTGCGGATCAGCCCCTCCACCTTCTTATCTTGGGCGGCCTCGTGAAGGCGCCTTTCTTCGCGCCTCCGGGCCTGTTCCCCGAGGGCTATGCAGGCCTGCAAAAACGATCAAAGGAGTTAGATTATTCCACAGGGAAAGATAATACTAAACTGATAAGATAAGGGAAAAGGAAGCAGATACTTACAGTGAGAGAGGACCGGAGGATCCTGTTCTCGAGGGCATCATCATCATAGGTCTCGAAGACTTCTCTGTCCATCTTCGAGGTGATGCCCCGAAGGAAGGCCCTCGGCTCGGCAGTGCCGTGCATCAGGGAAGCGCCGGGGGCAAAGGAGAGCTGACGGATCTCCCGGGGTAATTCCTCCCGGGGGGGATTCACCGGATCCTTCGGGGGGACCGAGGCCAGGGGCCCATCAACAGCGGGCATGTCATCAATAATTATGAGGGGGGCCGCCCCCCCGACAGCACCCCCGGCACCTTTCTGCTTCTTGGCGGGGGGCTCCACCCCCTTGTCGCTCCTCTTCTTCTTAGCGGCCGCCTCGGCCTTCGACCCCCCGGTCCCCACAGCAGCATGGGCGTCCCCGGCGGAAGGCTCTACGACCTTCGGAAAAAAGGCTTCGGTTGGCTTCTGGCCCGAGGGCCCCTTCTCCTTCGGCAGGGTCTTGCCTTTCCTCTTCGCGAACAGGGCATTGGCATTCATCCTGCTACCTGCAAAGAAACAACAAATTAAAAGGTTAGCACCGAGGGGCCCGAGACACGACAGCAAACATCACAGAAAATCTCAAAGTACAAAAATGTAAAGCCCCCGGCCACTACCTCCTGCTCCCATGAAGGCTTTATCGTAGAGGGGATACTTCTCCTCGGTCTCCCCAATGAACCGATACCTCAGGAATCCGAGGGCGTACAGGTCTTTCTCGAGGATGCACTCCTTGATGGTTATGTTCTTATCCCGCCCCTCCGGAATCTCGGCAATCTTCAGGCCATCCTTCTCGAGGGCGGCGCTCTTGACCTTCACATGACGCCGAAAGCAATTCCGCAACTCCCTCGGGAAAGGGCTGTCGGCCAGTCTGAGGTAGCACCATCGCTCTCTCCACCCCTTGTTGGAAGAAGGGGCCTCGGTGAACAATTTGAACTGGGCTATCTGCTGTAAGTTCGCATAGCCCTCGGCATTGGTATGGGCCCCCCGGCATAGGTTGAAGCTTTGGAAGAATAGCTCCAAGCTCGGTGTAACCCCCCGGAGTTTGCACAGGTTCACGAACCCAGTTATGTACGAGTGGCTATTGGGGGTCAATTGGCAGGGAACCAGGCCGGTGTACCTCAGGTACTCCCGGAGGAACGGATGGAGAGGGAACCGGAGGCCCATCGAGACTGAGAGCACGTGCACGACTATACATCCCTCGGGGGGCCGCGACAGCACGTCATCAGGACCCGGCTCGACTACTACGGCCGAAGGCCCTACGTGCAACTGGGTGATGTAGATATCCGCCCTGTCAGCTTGGGACTTAATCTCCAGAGCGGCGGTGTCCAGGAAGGAGTAACCCTCCGGCAGATCTACTGGCCCCCCTTGATCGACGGCCCTTACTTTCTTCTGGGGGCCAGCCTTCGTCTTCCTCTTCTTCTTCCCGGGGGCCACCCGGATGGGAACTGCATTCAGCGGCTGGGAGGTACTGGCCTCACCAGCACCCCGAGGGGGAAGGACGGCCACAGTGACCTTCGCCCTCTCCTTCTCCTCTTCCTCCTCAGCAATCTGGACGACGAGGGCCAACTCCTCATCTTCCGCGGTCCGCTCGAATTCCTCCGCCTCGGCCTCGGCCATCAGATCCTTCTGCACCTCAGTGGCAAGGGCTGCATCACCACCTTCCGAGGGCTGAGCGCTACTGGACTCCACGTCGGAGATGCCTTCGTCCTCCATCGAGGGCGTCCTCGAGATGTCCTGAGAGTCACTCTGAGACGACATTCTATCTCTAGCTCGAGGGTTCGGGGGAACTAAGGTTTCTAGTGAATTCTATCTCCTAAACCAAGGGCGCAATGTACAGCTATACTAGAAGGAGAAAGGCAGGGAGCACTGACCTCGAAAGCTGAGTTAGGACCGAAGGCTGGAGTTTCTCTCACTAGATTTTTTGGCAGAGCTTCGCTAAGACAACTGAGTTCGCACAGGGGAAATGGCTCTGGCCTTGGGGTATTTATAGGCGATGGAATCCGGGCTTGGGCCTGGATTCCGGGCCTCCGGACGGACCGTCATCATTACACACCGTCGTTTCACCCAACCGGTGACGCCGCCCACGAACAGCCAGCCATCACACGCCACGTGTGCCACCCCCCGAACGGCTATATCCTGTCGTTACATATTCCAACGGCTATATTTCCAACGGCTATATTCTGGAAGCCCCCGGGTTTTCTACTTCACTCCACTTCATCAAGGATAGCCTCCGGGTACACTCACTCAGAAGTGCCCCCGGGTTGCGCCCACACAGCACATAACAGTCGCCTTCGGGATCACTCCTTCAGATCCCTAGGGCTGCATATCAGGGCACCCCTCGGGGTTTCCCCCTCAGCACTGCAAAACCGGGTAGCCCCCGGGGAGTGCCTCATTGACGGATGGCCCATGGCCCTCGGGTATCTTCATCACCAACTCATCAACAAACAGTGGACCCCCCGGTAACAACTTCACTGCTGCCCTCATCTGGCAGGCCCTCGATCCTTGGATTGAGGGGCTCCCCTTCGGCGCCACCAGGACATCAACAGCAAGCCTCCGGCTAATCAACACAGGAGCCCTCAGAGGAGAGAGCCTTTGGCATTCCCGTCATTCTCCACTTTGTACCAAGGTTTGACATTTTCGATTCATCATTGGGGGAATTCGGTGCACTCTTTTTCCCTCATTAGGATTTTTTCCCAAAGGGTTTTTCCTAATGAGGTTTTTAACGAGGCATCCCCCCAAAATGAAACGAAAAGCGTCAGCCTTCGGCCCACAACAGCAACGTAACTACTTTACTCCTTTTCACCACTTTACAAGTGCCTCAAGGAGTGGGGGACTGGAGGACCCCCTCGGGAAAATCATTAAATTACAAAATTTGGTGAAATTCCAACAAACAACAAAGCAAGCCCTCAAGTCCCGACATGTGGGTAACTGAGGGACTGCCTTCGGCAGGGACATAGAAGCAACAACTCCTCACCAACTTCAGAGATCACGACGGGACAACATCAAAGGGCAAGAACAAATTACTCCTTTTCCCTCAAGTACCTTTCGGCAAAAGGAGTGAGGGACTCCTGATGGAGTATATGGCCCGGGAACCCCCGGCCCACAGACTCCTACTACTCCTGCGAAGGCCCAGTAGGCCCAACAGGCCCAAATCGCAGCGCCCAGAGTACCAAGCAGTCCGCACAACGCGCCAGGGGTGCCTTCGGCCCCCTGGCCGAAGGCTCCAGATTCTCACAGAACGGGTTTCTCAAGCAAATTAAGAAACTGGGAGAAAACGGCGAAAACAGTAGCCCTCGGCACTGTGAGCCCTCGGCACCAGGGTGCCATCGGGTGGAAGAGCCCTCGGCTACTGCTCTATAGCCGAAGGCATCTCACTCGACAAGATATCCGCCTCACATGCGTACAGATCACCGTACCCCGCACAGACGTCCCATCCAACAGCCGCATTAAATGCGGCCACATGCGGTTGCCAGCGCCAACCAGTTGAGGTGACACCTCGGCCAATGAGCGCTTGACACGTGTCCCTGCCCGGCATTTATTGCTACTATAAATAGCACCCCATTTCCCCATTTGTAACCAGGTGATAACACGCTGAAAACACTCCGCATTTATAATACATTCTCTCTCTCTACTTTTATTTACTTGCTCTGACTTCTCTCTAAATTACTCCCCGTAATAACCCTTCGGATATATACCCCCGGGTAGACTATCCATCAGGTGGCATCCCATTGGTGGCCCTTGGGGTGGCCACTAGGAGGGTGCCACGTGTAATGACCGTTGGGGGGGGTCTATAAATACCCCTCCCTTTCCGACGAAAGCTCTCATTTGCAATCTGAGCTATCGAAGTGCTGGCCAAATTTCTAGAGAGATACACTCAAAGCAAGTGTTCTTCGTGTTCTTCAAGGCTTCAAGGTTAGTTTCATCGAAATTCTTCTGTACTTTGCCTATTTTGCTTCCTAGGCCATTGATCTAGTGTTAGGCGTTTGAACACCTTTAGATCTCGAAGTAGGTTGCCTTAGATTCGAAATAGTGTTTAAGATGAAAGACTTGAACGAAGAGTACTACCCCTACGACGATGAGCCTTCCCCCAAGTCCCTTGACTATGAAGTGGTCGAGGAGTTCTGTGAAGAGCTTGAAAACGTGAGCTCGTTCAAGTCTGGGGAGCAGGATGATGAGGACGGTGAGGACGAGGAGTCTGCCTCATCGTCTGGAGGTGGGGACGTAGGGGTCTCCCGAACTACGGATGGGGCGTCCACGTCGGCTGCCATCCCATGCCCGAAGCCGGTGTCTGCAGTCAAGGGTGTTGCACCACCGAAAAGGGTGAGGAGGCCGAAGAGAGGACCAGTCTTCTCCTACTTGGATCTTACAAATATCTTCATCATTAGGCCGCAGAGCAATGCGAGTGAGTACCTGGTCGCACAAATGTACGTGGGGCCGTTTGGTAGGGTTAGGGCCCCTAGGCCGACGGACCATGTCCTCAATCCACCCCCGGGATACTTTGGAGTGTACCCGATGAGCTTTGCCAAAGGACTTAGATTCCCGCTTCATCCGTTCATCACCGAGTACCTAGACATGGTGGGGCTCCCTCCGGCCTTGTTGACGCCGAACAGCTACTCGCTTATCGTCGGGTTCCTCTTACGGTGTGCTGAGTTGGATTTCCGGCCGACGACGGCGCTGTTCATGAACCTCTATCAGATAGGCCGTGGAAGTCATCAGAACTGTGCCTCCTATGCCACTCTCCAACAACTCCCGAAGAAAAGAAGTTTCACAGACCTGCCGACGTCCATCCATGGTTGGAAGGGTAAGTTTGTGTTCGTGTCGTTGGGTGAAGGGGGCGTAGAGTTTCCCTCCGTCGGCCATAGTGGGCGGTTCAATCTGCATGACACGCCGAGGAGCTCCATCCTGGACGCTCAGGTTGAGGCTTTCCTGAAGGGAGGGTCGAGGAGTGTGAAGACGTACATCACGGAGTACAAGATGGTCGCCCTCCGCTTCGTGAGGTGTTTTGTGTATGGTGATAATGACGATGATGTAGAGTTGTGGCCGAAGATGACCACAACTTACGAGGAGGCTGATGGTCCTGATCTGGGGGTGCCAGCTGAGGACGATGGTAATACCTTTTTGATGCACTCCTTCTCATCGTAGTTTTATATCCTTTGTTTGCTGACCCTTAGTGTTTTTTCTGGTGCAGGTTTTGTCATGGATCACATGTCCTTTATGAAGAGGGCACAACTTAAGGCGGCCGAAGAGTTGAAGGCCCAGCAGCCTGCCACTGCCCCTGCGGCCAAGCCCCCTGTCCAGCCGAAAAAGAAACGGCAGGTCGACGAGGGCCAAAAGAAGCTGACCGAGGTGGGCCTGAAGCCCACTAAGAAGTCGAAGAGGGTTTCTCCATCTGGTGATGCCGAGACGTCGGCTGTTCCTTCTGGGGACGAAGGGGGTTCCAACGCTGATGCTCTGGTGGATCTCACTTTGGGCCCTCCGTCCACTACTCTATCCACCATTCCTCCCGCCGCAGCGGCCACCCGGAAGAAAGGTTCCGGCCGAGAGCTGGTCAGAGGGACCTACAAGCTCGAAGTTGAATACCCCGTTAAGGGGGGGCTATTCAACGAGATCATTGACGGCCATGAGGTGATCTCCCAGGCCATCCCCGACGAGGACCGGGCTTACCTGAAGAAGCTCGGCAACGTCAGGATGTATGATGGTGGGATGGACAACATCGTCCAAGTAAGTTCTCCTGTCTGCTTCGTCTTCTTCCTCTTTTTTTTCTTTGTTATGCATCATGGTCGTCTAACCTTTGTTTTGCTGCAGGGCGCCTTCATGTTGATGGAAAGCAACAGAAGGCAGCAAAAGGAGATTGCTCGTTTGAAGCAATTTGAGCAGAAGGTGGCTTCGGCCGACGAGGCCCTGGGCAGCTTGGAGAGGCTGCGGCTCGAGGTGGAAAGCCTGAAGAAAAGGGCTGATGAGGCTGATCAGCTGGCCGCTGAGAAGGATGGGGCCCTTCAGCGTTTGGCCCACGTGGAGCGCACTCGTGATAAGGCCCTTCGTCGTGCTGAGGAGGCTGAGAAGGGTAAGGCCAATGCAGAGCTGGCCCTGAGTACTGCCGAAGAGAAGGCTGTCGAGGCCGCCGTGCAGAGGTTCCTCGAGGTTGGCTGGAAGGATGAGGATCGGCTCCCCTGGTGCTTCGACGTCATGGCGGCGAGGCTCGTCGACCGGGTGAATAAGTCCCCCGACGGCCAGGCATACTGGGAGAAGGAGATGAAGGTCTTCTACGACCTCGGCCAGTACCGGATGCAACGACTGCTCTATCGAAGGCTCCAATGTCGTTTCTTGGATTTGGGTGTGGCCAAGGAGTGGGCCGTCGGCCTTGAGCTGCCTTCGATGATGAGGCATCCCGAAGTGGAGTTGGAGCTCCCTGCGGCGGAACGACAACTCCCTATTGAGAGCTCTCAAGCCAGCGATGATTGGGCCTATGAGCCAAGCATGTTTGAAGACACTGCCACGTCCGGTGCTGCTGCCGATGCGGCCACTGCCCAGGCCGAAGAGAAAGCCGGTGCTGAAAAGGACTCCGAAGCCCCGCCGGAGCCATGATTCATTGTACTCTTGTTTTTTTATTTTCATTATGTAACGGCCAAGAAGCCCAAGTTGTATCCTTTTTTTGTGAATGAAAAATACACCTCTTCTCGTCTTTCATGCTTCAATATATTGCCTTGTGTTTTCTTCTGTTTATGTGATGTCCAATTGTGTTGGGGGTTGGGTCATTGTCGACCTCGATTGCCTTCTGGTTGTGGCCGAAGCGGACAGCTTAAGTGTGAGTGCTCGCTTCGCCTTGATGTCAAAATACTTAGAAAATTTTCCAAATGTCAAGCCTAGCTTTAGAAAATTTTCTAAGTGCTCGCTTCGGAAAATTTCCTAAGTGTTTGAAATCCACTTAAGCGACTTTCATCTGTTGTTCGCTTCGTCTTGGGGACGTCTCTTACCTTTTGCCTTTAAAATTTTTCTAAGTGTCAACTTGAGCAGCCGCCTGAGTTTTAGTGCCTTTAACGGTCAGCGAGACCTTATCGGCCTGGGTTGCGCCGCGTGGTATTGTCTTGGCCGATGCGGGCGCTGCTGGGTTGTGTCATCCTTCCCGAGGGCCACGTCGGCTGAGACCAACCGGAGAAGATAATGTATTTGGCGGTGTTGTCGGCCTGCATGTTTGCCCTTTATCGTTTCACACTTAAAAAGAAAATTTTTCTAAGTGGCGAGATTTGGTGGCGGATTCCGCTTGGGGTTGCCAACGGCCTGTATGGTTTGGTGGCCGAGGAAAGTAACATTTCCTTAGAGGACGACCAACCTTGTTTCACCCAACCAAATCGGTTGGGATTTTGTAGATGCGCGCCTCGGTCATGGCACCTATTCGTAGTGTAGCCTTTGTATCGGACTGATATGTACTTAGTATTTTTGTGGGGATTTCATTTTTTTGCTTGAGGCCTGCAAGTGTGCATGGTCCGTCGGTTTCCCTCTCTTTTTTTTGTTCCCTATTTCGGGTAGTGTCCTTCTTTCAGGCTTCAGCCGAAGGGGTCGATAGTCCTTCGGCCGGTTTGGACTTCGTTTATAACGTTCATGATCTCAGGGGGGTCCCATCGCCTATTTATGACGCGGGCTAAACTTTTGGTTGGTTTCCAACGGCTGCCGTTGCCCAACCCTGAGTTTGGGGATTTTGTCACCTCGGCCATGATTTCAGGCCTGTCGTCCTGCGATCAGGCGCGTGGACGACGCGATGAACTTCCCATTTCAAGACACGGGCCGTTTGCGGGCCCATCGCCCTGGGGACATCGTCGGCCCTGCCTGAGCGTTTTGCTTTGAGGGGCCGGTACGACGTGCTCTTTCAGCTGGGCCTAAACCTTTCGCTGATGCAAAATACAAAGGAGCATACCTGAGCCTTTCACTCTAAGGCTGCAGATGCGAAGCGCTACATCGGCCATGCCTGAGCCTTTCGCTCTAAGGTGGCCGATGAGGGCGCCCGTCAATGTTTTTACCCAAATTCCAAGAAATCAAAGGAAACATGATTTTTATTCATAAGTGGCTCAAGGTCGAGGGTGGTGTTCAATCAATAACCCGTTTAAGGGGTGAGGGCTTCGCCGGCTGCACCTTTGGATTATTGATAAAACTTCACGAAATGGTGTACATTCCATGTTCATGGTACATTGGTCCCGTTTGGCCGTTTAAGCTTGTAGGTGTCGGGTTTCACCACGTCACTGACGATGTAGAGACCTTCATACTTCAAGGCTAGCTTGCCCCCTTCCGTCGGTTGACTTGCTTCCCTTCGGCGGAGGACGTAATCCCCCACTTGGAATTCTCGGGAACGTACCTTGGCATCATAGTATGATTTTACTTGACGCCGGTAGTTCTCTGCTCGGATGAATGCCTATTCACGTCTTTCTTCGACCAGGTGGAGGTCGATTTTCATGTTTTCCTCGTTGACCTCAGGGTCATACTGCTCCACCCGTCGGCTAGGAATGGTGACTTCCGTGGGTGCCTTTGCTTCAAAGCCATAGCACAGGGCAAAAGGTGTCTCACCTGTTGCCCTCCTTGGCGTAGTACGATAGCACCACAGGATGTTGGGGAGCTCGTCGACCCAACTTCCTCCTGCGTCCTGTAGGTTCTTCTTCAGCCCCTCCATTATGGTTCTGTTGGCGTTCTCAACCTGCCTGTTGCCTTGAGGGTAGGCAACGGAGGAGAAACGGTGCTTTATCCCCCATTCTCGAAGGAGCTCCTGAAAGGGCGCCGCTTCGAACTGGGTGCCGTTGTCGGATATGATCTCTTGGGGGATGCCAAAGCGGGTGAGAATGTTCTTGTGGACGAACTTCTGGCACCTAGCCCCCGTGATGCTGGCCAAAGGTTCCGCTTCGACCCACTTGGTGAAGTAGTCGACCGCGACGATGATGTAGCGGTTGTTGCCAGCAGCTCTGGGTAGTGGGCCGACCAGGTCAATCCCCCACCTTGAAAATGGAATGGCAGTGCCGACGGGGGCGTAGTTGACGGCTGGCCGACCAAGGGCCTTCTGGAGCACCTGGCACGTGGTGCATTTCCTGGCAAGATCTCCACAATCCCGCGCCATCGTCGGAAAGAAATAGCCCTGGACGACGAGACGCCGGGACATACTGAAGGGGCCCTGGTGTGAGGAGCAAACACCACAGTGAACTTCCTCCATGGCCACATCGGCCTCGTCCTGGTGTAGGCATCGGAGGAGAGTACCATTGTAGGATCATTTGTAGAGTTTGCCATCTTCAATAGTGTAGCTTGGGGCCCTGAGCTTGGCAAGCTTGGCCCTCTCCTCGTCTTGGGGTAGCTCCCCCGCGATGATGAAAATGGTGATGTCGGAGATCCAGTCCTCCAGCCGCTGTTGGATGCACAAGATGGGGCTGGCATTGGTGCTGGACATGCTCAGCTCCTCGATCTTGGCTAACTTGGAGATGTGCTCCGGAGTATCCGATCTGAGCTTGGAGAGGATGTCGGCCTCGGCGTTCTTGGCCCTTGGGATCTGTGTGATCTCGTAGGTTTCGAACGCCTTCAGCAACTCCACTGCTGCCTGTTTGTATTGCTTCATCCGGCCTTCCTTTGCTTCGTACATACCCTCAACCTGGCCCACTACCAGCTTGGAGTCGCACCTGATTTTGATGTGCCTGGCTCTGAGGCCAGCGGCAAGTCTGAGGCCGCTGAGGAGGGCCTCATACTCGGCTTCGTTGTTAGATACCCTGAAGTTGAAGCGGAATGCATAGTAAGCTCTGAATCCTTCAGGGGATATGAGGACGACGACGCCCCCGCATGATTTCGCGGCCGACGAGCCGTCGGTGAAGAGGATCCATGTGTCATCTGGCTCTGGCCCGGGGGTGGTAGCGGTTGTCTCCCTTGCCGTGCATTCGGCGACGAAGTCGGCCAAGGCTTGCCCTTTGATAGATGGCCTTGGCTTTATCTCAATTTGAAATTGGCTGAGGAAGATCGCCCATTTCACCATCCTCGAGGAGCTAGTGGGGCTCCTCATGAGTGCGCCAAGGGGCTGCTGGGTCAGTACGTGGACGGCGTGGGCCTGGAAGTAGTGCCCCAACTTTTTCACCGTGTGGACGATGGCTATCACCATCTTCTCGATGGGGGAGTGCCTGAGCTCGGCCTCCCTGAGTGTTTTGCTACTGTAAAATATGGCTTTCTGCACCCCTTCGTCCTCGTGGATGAGCACAGAGCTGATGGCCAACGTGCTCACCCCCAAATACAGGAAGAGGGTTTCGCCGGCTTTGGGCTTGGAGAGCACTGGTGGGGACGAAAGGTACCTCTTCAGCTCTTCAAATGTTTCATGGCACTCTGTCGTCCATTTGAAGCTGTTTGCTTTGCGCATGATCTTGAAGAAAGGGAATGACCTCTCGGCTGATTTGGACAGGAAACGGCTCAGGGCCTCCAGGCGCCCCATCAGCCGTTGTACCTCTTTGACGTTGCGGGGTGGCTCCATGTTGGTGATAGCCTGTATCTTCTCCGGGTTTATTTCAATGCCTCTCCGGGTGACCATGTAGCCGAGGAACTTGCCGCCTTGGACGCCAAAGGTGCACTTCTTGGGGTTGAGGCGGAGTTTGAACTCCTTCATGATTTCAAAAATTTCCTGGAGGTCGTCAGCATGTGTGGTGGCTGGCTTGATTTTGACAATCATGTCATCGACGTATGCCGCCATCGTCCGGCCGATGACTGCTCTGAAGATCTTAGCCACCATCCTGGTATAGGTTGCGCCGGAGTTTTTGAGCCCGAAGGCCATGACGAGGTAGAAAAAAAATCCCCTCCGGGGTCATGAAGGTCGTCTTCTCAGCGTCATCTTCATGCATGAAAATCTGGTGGTACCCTCTGAAGGCGTCGAGGAACGACATCAACTCGCATCCCGCTGTCTCGTCCACCAATTGATCAATGTTGGGGAGAGGGAACGGGTCCATGGGGCACGCCTTGTTCAGGTCAGTGTAATCAACACACATTCTGAATGTCGGTAGTTTTTGGGCGAGGACGACGTTGGCTAGCCACGTCGGGTACTTCACCTCTTTGATGTGGTTGATTGAGAGGAGCATGGTGACTTCCCCTTTGACGAAGTCTCGCCTGTCGGCGGATAAATAGCGTCGCTTCTGCTTGATGGGCGCGGAGGCCGGATCGACGGTCAGCCGGTGGGTGATCACCTTCCGGCTGATGCCTGGCATGTCGTCCGGGCCCCATGCGAAGACAACGGCGTATGACCGTAGGACGAGGAGGATGGCGTCCCGCTGGTCCTACGGGAGTTGCTTCCCGATTTTGAGGACCCGCTCCGGCCGGGAGGTATCCAGGGGGGACCTCCTCGACCTCTTCGGCCGGTTCAGCATGCGGTCTTTCCTCGTCCTTGGCAACGGTTGCCGTGATGGTGTCTATTCTCTGGCCTTCTCTTTCGGCCGGCCTCGTTAGCTTGAGGTAGCATGCCCTGACTATCCTCTGGTTTCCTCCGGCGTAGCCGATGCCGCCACTAGTGGGGAACTTCAGGCATAATTGTTTGATGGAGATGATGGCCTCCAGGTCCTCCAGTGCTGGCTGCCCCCAAATCAGGTTGTGGGCACACTGAAGGTTGACCACCATGAACTCCATGTCAATTTTGGCGCGGTGGGTGCCGTCGCCGACTTCAACGGGGAGGACTATCGTGCCTTCGGCGTCGATAGAGTCCCCGGTGAAACTGGACAACGGTGTCTTGATCGGCTTCAGCGGATCTTTGTCTAGCTTCAGTTGCTTGAAGGTGTCCAGGTACATCACGTTGACGGAGCTCCCCGTATCGATGTAAGTGCGGTGGATGATGGAGTCACCGATCTCACACCGGATGACGAGGGCGTCTCTGTGTGATTCCGTACCCGGAGGCAGATCCTTGTCGGTGAAGGTGATCGCCTCCGTTCGTTGCTTCTTCGGCTGGGGGGGACGTGGGACACCTCCCCAATGTAAAGGGATTGGGCCCATTTCTTCCTCTGTGTGACGGAGTCCCCCCCGGTATTCCCACCTACGATGAGGTGAATGTGGTTCTTCTTTGGTGGAGGCTCCTCAAAATCTTCGTCATCGTTGAGCCTACCGATCTCCCGCTTCTTCATAGAGGGTTCGCCCCCAGGTTTGCCGGTGTTAACCACGTATTTTTGCGCGGGGCACCTTTAATGAATTGGGAGAGTTCCCCCTGACGAATAAGGCGCTCGATAGCTTTCTTCAGCGTGATGCAATCGTCGGTGTTATGTGAGGAGTTCTTGCGAAATCGGCAGTATGTGCCGCCTTGCTGGATGGCAAGGACTTCCTCCGCCGGCCGAGGAACTTGTTCAATGAGGCCATGCTTCTCGGCATAGTCGAGGATGGTGCTGACCGGGTGGGTGAGGGGGACCCCCGGCCGTTCCAACCTCGGCCGCCAGTGGCGGTCTTTCTTGCTTTGTCCACCAGAGCCGTGACGGCCCTGGGCACCCTGGCCGGCCGGGGATGCTCCCGGGGCCGGCGAAGGATTTGTCTTCTTGGAGGGATGGCCTCCGTCTTTTTTGTGGTTGTGGAGCTCGTCGGCATCAGCATACAAGCTCCCGCGCTGAAGCGCCTTTGCATATGACCTTGGTGGGTCGGTGATGAGGCTCCTGGCATACGGGGAGCTACGGAGGGCTCCCTGGTATAGGACGAGGAGGGTGCGCTCATCGGCCCCCTCGACCTCTTCTGTCTCCCTCGTCCACCGATCAACAAATGACCGGAGGGGTTCGTCATGTTGCTGCTTGATGGAGAGGAGATGGGTGAAATACTTCTTCGCACGCTTCCTCCCGGCAAAGTGGGTGAGGAAGCGCTGGGCAAGGTCCTGCCATGAGTCTATACTTCCTTCGGGAAGCGCGTTGAACCACTCGTACGCCGGCCCCTCAAGAGTGGAGAGGAACCAACGGCAGAGATATTCATCCGACGCGTTCACCATCAGCATGTTGTTCTGGTAACGGCTGAAATGCTCCTGGGGTCTGATCGGCCGTCATAGGACTTGATGGTGTTTCCCCTGTACTTCTACGGGATGGGAGCCGAGAGCACCCTGTTAGTGAAGGGAGTCCTGGTCCTGACCTGGATGACGGGGTCTCCTCGTCCTTCGGCCATCTCCCTCTCAAGGGCGCTGACCTTGTTCATGAGAGCATTGAGGCCAGGATCATTGGAGGCGCCGGCCGTGGGAATGTTTGCTGATTGTCTGGCCTCCATCTGGGCCAGCCTCCTTTCCAGCTGGGCGATGACCTCGTCCCGAGGATCCCTAGCGGCCGCAATGGCGCTCTGTTGGTTCTGCATGCGCACCTCATGGGCCGCGTTGATCTGGTGGCGCACGTCGTCCCCGTGCAACTTTCCCTTGCCTTTGTCCAGGCGGGGCTGGTCCGCTGTCCGGGACACAGACCCCAGACTTTCCCTTGGCGAGCCAGGCCGGCGCTCTCCAATCCGTCCCGCCATCCTCTCTGAAACCGGACGACTGAGCGTGTCACCCAGCCTATTGAAGGCAGAGGCTTTTCCACGCGCTGGAGTCTGTCCGGGCCGAAGAGGGGAAGCAGGGTGGGAGTGGGACGACGCCGTGTCCTGGGCTATCACCCCCTCATCATTGCCTAGTCTGGTGGCCAACGGTTGAGGCTGAGGAGGTGGAGTGACGTTCCCCCCAGTCCTCTGCAAGAGTGCGCTGAGGACGGTGGGGTTCTGAGCCAAACTGGCGATGATGACCGACAGTGCGGCCTGAACCTGTGGATCAACAGACGGAGAAGCCGCGGCCATAGGTTGGGCCGGGGCGTGGTCTATCTTCTCTGCGTGCTTCTTGTCCAGGCCGATGCGGGCATCGGGGGCGCCGCCGTTGAGTTGGTTGCGGAGGTCCGTCGTGAGGTTAATGGCCTCCTGGAAGACGTCCCCTCCTCCAACCTGGTCGGCCGTGGCGTCCTCCTCACGCTCCCTGGTCTCCTGATCCTCAGGGATGGCCTTGGTGACGAGGTTGCGGTTTGACTTGGTTCTTCCCATGATCAGTGGTTAGCTGTGCTTGGTAGCGACGAAGGGTGCTAACTTGATTTTTCTAGCTCTCAACGAGAGCACCAAATGATAGAGTATATATCTAGAGAGAAGTGATAGCTAGAGAGAGAAGTGCAAGTAAATGCTTCAATAGAATGATTTTGTAACCCCTACAACTACCTCTAGAGGAAGTATTTATAGGAACAATACGGGCTGGGCTCCCAAACTTTGGGCTTGGGGGCCCATTTACAACTGGACCGCTATTGGGCCGAATACAAAGTAAATGATGGGATATATAAATGAATAAGTGTAAAATCTAGTTCTGCGAGACTTCCGTGGCCGACGAGTGTCTGGCCGACGAGGGCACGGCCGATGAGGGCACGGCCGACGAGGACACCCTAGTTCCCTGGCTTCAGGATCATATTCCGAGTCGGTCTCTCTTCGGTTGACGAGGGGTCCTTTGTCCGACGAGGGCATCACTTGGTGGCTTGTACTTTCTGTTCTTCTAAGTATGTGGGTCCTGGGGCTAGACCCATATACTCCATCATATATGATTATAACATATAGCATTACGGAATTATAATAAAAAATTGCATCTCGATCTTAAAAAATTGGCATAACATCAAACACTTGGTGTGCGAGAAATAGATTTAATTTAAAAAATGACAACTTAATAAAAAAAATCAATGATCGCAAATAATTGATTATCTACGGCGCATGCACATACATACATTCAGAATCATCTAATTGGGTTTAGTCGATGTAAAGTCAGATTGTAATTGATTGCTTCACATGCATACGCATAAGTGTTATAGGGCTATCAATATAGTATTGTTTTAGTAAAGTACCTCAAAGTTGGTAGATTGCTTCAGATGGAATTGGATAGCAGCGGAGAGGATAGGACAACCTCGACGTTTGATGATGATGAGAGGAGAGAGCCGAGGATGAGAGCAGAGAGGATAGGGCAAGCTCCTGTTTTCTACTTCTATTTTTCGTTCTCCAATTTTCTGTTTTTTAGTTTTCAGTTTTTGTATCTCAAGTTTTCTGTTTCTATTTTCTAGTTTTCCATTTTCAAATCTGAAAACATGTTCATCAATTTTTTCACCCAGTTCTGTGATCATCCAGAAGACTGACACGTTTACTTCACGGGTTACTAAATGGTGCTTATTAAGACTCGCGTTAATAAGCGACGCATAAAATAAGCAAGGGAAAACTATCAAATAAGCCCTCGTACTATACCGAAAAGGTCGATTAGGCCCTCGTACTTTACAAACACTCAATTAAGTCCTCGAACTATTAAAAAACGTTCAATTAAGCCCTTTCGGTCGGTAAGTAACCGGTTTCCCGGTTAAATGTAACCTGTTTCCCGGAAGCCGCCGTTGCTGGGGTTCGAGCACATCGTCGCCATCGTCGTCATTTAACCGGGAAATCGGTTACTTACCCACCAAAAGGGCTTAATTGAACGTTTTTTAATAGTTCGAGGACTTAATTGAGTGTTTGTAAAGTACGAGGGCCTAATCGACTTTTTCGGTATACTACGGGGGCTTATTTGATAGTTTTCCCAATAAGCAATGCTATAAGACCATGCTTACTTGAAAAGGTTTAAAACATCGTTTAACATTAAAATGTCCAAAATAACCCTATACGTATAAAGACACACAAACATTCATGAATACAAATATATAATATAATATGTGGGGTCGATCACCTCGTACGTGTACCCATACTCCTAACCCCTACACTGCCCCTATACCTCGTACCCCCACCCTACACCTTACACCCAATTCCACACCCTTGACCCCTACCCCTACCCTTACCACGATCTTACACTCTACCCATACTCCCTTAAAACCCTTCATACCCACCCATACCTACTCATAGGGGTCAGGGTAGGGGGTGGGGGGTGGGGTAAGGGGTATGGTCGGGGTGGGGTGGTAAGTTCTAGGGGTACGGGGGTTTGGGTGGGGTAGTGGGTGCTTTAGGGTGGTGGTTAGGGCTATGTGTTGGGGTTGGGGTAAGGTAGGGGTAAGGTAGGGAGTTGGGATAGGGTGGCGGTAGGGTGGGGCCGAGGTAGGGAAGGGGTAGGTTGGGGGTAGGATGGCAGTAAGGTGGGGGTATGATGGCGGTACGAGAGTGGGGGTAGGATGGCGGTAGGGTGGGGCCGAGGTAGGGGCATGTGGGAAGGGGTAAGGTAGGGGTAAGGGGTAATATATGAGGTGGGGGTAGGGTTAGGGTGGGTCGGGGTGGGGTTGAGGTGGTAGGGGGGTGGCGGTAGGGTAGGATGGATCGGGGTAGGACCAAGGTAGGGGCTAGGGAGTGGGGGTAGGGTCATCGTAGGGAAAAGGGGTATGCGGGTGGGGGGTTGGGTGTGTAGGGTAGTGTAGGGGGTAAGGGGTAAGGTACGAGGATGGAGGTACTAGAATGCAATCGATATCGGAGCGGGACCGGACCCAACACTAGGTGTAAGTATGCAAATTCATTGCAGCGGCGTGTAGCATCTGCGTTTTCCAAATTTTGAAAACTAGTAAAAGTCACTTCTCCAAAATCATTAAGAAAAAGAGAGACATGTCTCATTTTTTTCGTTTTGGAAAACAATTTGGTAAACGTGTTTTTCTGTTTTCCTTTCTCCAGTTTTCCAGCAATTTTCTTTGGTAATCACGTTTCCTGTCTTCTGTTTTCTAGTTTTCCAGTTTTCTAGAAAACTGGAAAATATCTCTGTTAGTAAATAGGCCCTATGTGATTATGTATTTTGGAAATAAAAAAGAAATAATATAACCATAAACTTTGCTTTAAAAAGAGATGATAAAAAATAGACCACTAAATAAGAAATGTTTGTCAAATTTAGGATTTAGAGGAAACATGCATATAGATAGATTTATTTTAGGAAAATTGCTCTAAATACGAGTAAATAAGTTTTGGAATTCTTAAATAGGATTTCTACGTTAAAATGCCTCTTAGCAATTAATTATTATCGTATGATACATACTTTCTCTCTCTAGGGCTCTCCGCCGCTAGGGCTTTGTTTTCCGCTATCGGTTTCTCTAAGGAGCGGCCGCCGTAAGGTGGAGTATTGCTGGGTGGTCCGAAGGTAGGTTGGCTGTGAGCTACGGTGCGGCTTCCTCAGTGTCGGAAGGTTGCAATCGAGATGCAGAAGCAAAGCTCCTGGTTTGCAGACAGCAGTGAGGACGGGAGATCTTGGGACAGAGCAGAAGGTGATCTTTGTCGATATATCGTGAATCAATATAAGCAGATGGCCATTGATGAGGATTCCGAGGAGCTTATTTTCGATGATGATGAAGGCGGTGAGCCAACGACGAGCGATGTGAAGACGTCCTTCTCTGTGGTTGACATGGTTCTCACATATTAGAAGATAAAAATTCAGATATTCAAGAAGCTAATGGCTTCTCTATGGAGACCAGTCAAAGGTGTGTCCATTATGGAAATCGGTGAAAAAATGTACATTTTTACTTTTTACCACAATTTGGATATGAGGCGTGTGTTAGATGAAGGTCCATGGTTGTTCAAGAGAAATTTGTTGATCCTAAAAGAAATTAAGGCGGAGGATATCCCTCCGCAAATCAGTCTGATTGAGACTGAGTTTTAGGTTCAGGTTCATAATGTGGCGTATGGTTTCATGAATTTAGAATCGGCTAGGACAATTGGTAACTATGATGAAAAATGGGAGGCTTATATGCGCATTAGAGTCCGTATGGATATTAGGAGACCCCTGAATAAAGGAACAACCCAGAAAAAAGGAGGTATTAGTCGGTGGGTGGACTTCAAGTATGAAAACTTTCCAAATTTTGCTTTATCTGTGGGATTATTAGGCATTCTGATAAGTTTTGTCCAGTCGTGTATGAGGCAGATAACATCACTTTTGATAAAACTTATGGAACTCATCTTAGAGCTGGGGGTGGGGTGAAGACTAGTCCTACATGAGGTAACAAATGGCTAGTCGGAGGGTCCTCTAGTACTGGTATCGGAGTACCGCAGAGGAGTGATGGTCAAGGCAAAGGTGATAAGGAATGGAAGTAGTAGGCTACTATAGGAACGGGAACTAGCTCTACTAAGGAAGAGAACTCAGTGAACTCGGAAGAGATGACGGGAGAGCAAAAGCGCAGAAGAACCTGGGAGGAGAAAGAACAGGAGGATCCAGTTGGAGAGGACATGACACTCCATAAGCAAAAAAATAGGGAGGAGGCGAGTCTCGACCAGTAGATCGATCCGCCGGATTTTTTGAAGATACTTGACAGACCATCTTGTTGGCTAATGGTGGTGAAGTTAAAGTTGGCGAAGAATTTTTTTATTTCTGCTTTTTTAGTTGTTGTTTTCTTTAATCAGGTTGTTTACTTCTACGTTTTTTATGTTTGATTGTAAGACTCTGGCATTAATATTGGGAGATTGTAGGTCTACTAGCGAAATATTGCTTGTTTGTGGATGATTATAAGCCCATTATAGGATCAACAAGATATATTGCTTGTTTGTGGATGATTAACTCTGAGTCTGGTTCAAGGGTTGATGGTTGTATGTGGTTCTTATATCTTTTTAACCCCTTTCTAAATGCTAATGTTGTGATATCAATGTAAGCCTCCCTATTCAAAAAAAATTGCTACGGTTTTATTTACAAAATAGGTGTTGTTACTGCCATGATTGAGAAAGACTGAAAAGGTTGAAAAATATGGCGGTTAATGATAATAAATATTGTCCTGTTGAATCCCTAGTGCTGCAACTATTTTTCAGATAATAATCCTATTTTGAAATTGCGAAACATATTTACTCCTATTTTAGAAAATTTTCCTTATCTTATCGCCTATATTACATATAACGCTTTATATTTTTGTGATTTATGGACAATTATAAAATAATTAAATGAGAAACATATTAGGGATAGTCACTTCTCCTCAAAACCTTATACTAAATCTAGTATGTAGGGCGTGCTTTTGTTGTTGTTATGTAGGTCTAATCATATCACGTTATTCATAACTCAATAAAATTCACATTTACTAATAGAGAAGATAGTTTAAAGGGAAATTGTTATAAACAAGAATAAAAATGTTTATGTATTTCAAAATGGGATTGTCATGTTTTTGTTTTCTAAATAGGACTAATTATTGGAATGATTTGGCAGTACCGGAATTTAAACATAACTGTATTTTTCAAAGTTGATAATAATTACTCATTATTATAGAATAAAAATGCGACAATCTTATTTTGGAATTCTCAAAAAAAAAATACTTCTACTTCGAGAATTCCCCCAAATTTCAATATGAGTAAAGTGAAACTGTAAGACTATTATTTTTTGTGTCTATCTTATAGGAGTTAAAAGTGAAACTAAATACCAAAGCAGTCGTTGGATCTACTTGTACACGTCAGTCATCTTACACGCCAAGTATATTTTTTCTATGCAAAGACAAAATATATTTGACATGTAAGTCGGTGTGTACAAGTGTCATTTTTCATATCAAAATGCTCTGATTTCAAATAAATCATGCATACTTTCAACTCAAGAAAGTCATCTTGTCATAAGAATGACATCATATACATGACACTGTTGTGCTATTATCAATTCATTATATCTAGAGAAAAGGGTCAAATAGGCCTCCCTACTATAACGAAAATGTCAATTAAGTCTTCGAACTTAACACCTAATTAAACTCATGAACCATTAAATTGTGTATGTGGCTTGTGGCGTGGCATTATTTTTCATTTTTATATTTCTTTTCCTTTCTCCTTCTTTCTCTCCCGCTCCCTTCTTCCCTGCGACTGCATCTTCTTCATTTCTTCTCTTTTTGTTTTCCCTTCTTCCTTCTCTCACCCTGGTTTTTCGCTGGAGTCCTCTTTCATCCGCTCAACGACCTCATCAGTCTCCTTCACACAGTCTTCATTCCAGGTCTTCCTTGCCATAGGAATTTCTCATCAATGTCTCTTCTTGTCCGACCACTCCGACGATCAACCAGGGTCGGCGAGCTTCTGAAACGACTCAGCCCTCCAGATCGGTGATGAGCAACACATGTTAATTTGCCTGCGGAGCCACCAAGAGGCGACAAATTTTCAGATGGACGGCTTTACCCATACGCAGGGGCGGACCGTAGTAGAGACCCAGGGGGTTACCGCCCTCCAACAGAATTTTTTTTAGTGTATATATATACGAAAAATAAATTTTGCTCTCCCAAAAAGTATTTTGAACCCCAAAAAATATTTTCGCCCCCCAACATGACTTTCCTGGGTCCGCCCCTGCCCATATGTCTGCGACGAGCTCTGAAGTTGACGGTTGCTCTGAGATCGAGACGAGAGAACGGTGATGGCGGCCAGGTGGGAAGAAACGATTTTAGTTACCGGAGGGGCGGAGATGGAGATTTCTGTAGGGAATGCTTAGGAAGAAAAAACCATGCGTAGCATTGATAATGTAATTAAAGCTTAGGAGAAAATACTCCACATACGTAGCTCTCTTTTTTGGGTGCTCAAGACATAATGCTTTCTTTTCTCTTGTTCTCTTGTCATAAAACAAACTGATTTACATCACTTAAATAGCCACTCACACTACCTAGCACTACACACACACGCCACTAAGTAATTTAGTTAACTAACTGCCCATGTACTACACCCATGACAATGAGACTCACTGACTCACTAAACACCCATGCATGCATGTGTACCATTTACATGCATGTAAATAACTTAATTGACCAACTTAACTAATTGACCAAATTAGACTAATACTTGGCCACGCGACTCACACTACTTGGCCACAAATTAAAACACATTCTAATCAACTAGGTTTAACACTGATAACAAGATTTGTTCCAACAATCACCTCCCAAATCTTGTTATTATTTATTTCCCTCTTGAAGCCATTGTCGTCGATGCAATACGTAGACAGCCACCAGTGCCATCTCTTGTCACGCTGATTGCCACCGTCAAAGCTAGCCTCGATGAGAGGCTCACACCTCCTACGCCTTTATCGTGAGTGTGCCCCCTATGATACGCTCGATGCTGCATGTTTGCCAGTTGCCACCAGTGTCACAACTTGCCGGTGAATCTCCTCCATGTTGCCGCCGATGACACACCTTGTCGATGACCCGCACATGTTCATCATCGGTGCCGCAACTCGTCGGTGACTTGCCTCCATGTTGCCACCGATGACGCAACTTCTCGACGACTCGAACATGGATGACGAACTCCTCATGGCAATAGCCTCCACGCCATGGCCATCACCTTCTTGCCTCCTGTGGCGCAACTTACCAGGCAGCATACCTTCTCCATCGCTCTTGACGCAGCTTGACGATGATGGCGACTCGGACCTCGATGAACGAGGCTCTGATACCAAATGTAGGGAATGCTTAGGAAAAAAAACCATGCGAAGCATTAATAATGTAATTAAAGCTTAGGAGAAAGAGTTTTTTTTACCTATATAGGACTACTATGTGTACTTTCATGTCCACAAATAGGACCGAAAATCATATCCATGTTTCGTAGGACTTAAAAGCCTCTCTTTGCACACAAATGCCTCTAATAAATTTTTATTTGAATTTGTAATTAAAATAAAAGTCCATGTCTCCAACCGCAAGTCATCATCTCCAACCGTAACAGTTCAACCACCCGTGTCACCTGCAGCCGCCGTCATCAGACATACCTGCCGCCGCCTCCATCACCTGCGCTGCTTTCCGCCGTCATCACCGCCACCTGCCGCCACCGTCACCAGCACCACCTACAAATTCCCTCGCTGCCACTTTTAACACTATGTCACCATCCATCACCATCTGGCCAATGTCACCATCCACCGCCGCCACCGTGACAACTCAGATGGAATAATTCTGTCATTAAGTTGGAAGATATAGGGTTGGGAGTAGATTCACATCTGCCATGAATAAGGGTTTTATATATGCCAAAGAGTTGGCAGATTTATTTTGGAATATTAACACAAAATTGTCATGAATTTGGCAAAAATATGAAATCGGTATCCAAACATTTGAAAAATCAAAAATAATAATGAAATAAGCATGTTAGCACAACCGGAATTCAGAAAATGAAGCTAATGGCAAAAAGTAGAAAAATCATTTTACATAAATGCATTTTGCCATAATCACTTGTCACTACACACATTTCTTCCATAAACTTGGCAAAATCTGAAGACATCATCCAAAATTTTGGAAAATCAGATTTTTTTTAAGAACTAAGAAATCAGATATTGGAAATAGAAAATAGAAATCCGAAAATTGGCAAAATCAATGTCAACATTCCAGAAAAACAGAGAAATAGAAGGAAAATAAAAAGAAGAAGAAGGAGGAGGAGGAGGAGGAGGTGGTGGAGGAGGAGAACCTCAGCGACGATGGCGTGAGGGAGAGTGGCGGCAGTGGCGTATATGGCAGCGATTTACAGAGAGGAATCTACCGACCGTGTCGCAGAAGAAGGAGATCTGGTGTGCAATCGATCGATTGTGCACAGGAAGAGAGTCGACGGCGGCGTGAGAGAGAGAGAGAGAGTCGGCCGGCTGCAGTTTCTTCTGGTGCATAGGGGAGAGGCTTCTGGTGCGCAGCGTAGAAGTAGATCTGATGCCTGGTACGAGAGGTTGGGAGAGATATTTGGTCTAGGGTAGAGAAAATAACTGTATGGGCAAAATTGGGATGCAAATTTATTTATGTTTCATAATAGGATTAAATTGGTCCTATTTGGGAGAAAAAGATAAGAAGTCCTATTTTTGCATTTGAATCTTGTTTTAGTCCTATATAAGACAATTACTTTAGGAGAAAATACTCCACATAGGTAGCTCTCTTTTTTGTGTGCTCAAGACATCATGCTTTCTTTTCTCTTATTCTCTTGTCATAAAACAAACTGATTTACATCACTTAAATAGCCACTCACACGACCTAGCACTACACACACGCCACTAAGTAATTTAAATAACTAACTGCCCATGTACTGCACCCATGATAATGAGACCCACTCACTCAGTAACACCCATGCATGCGTACCATTTACATGCATGTAAATAACTTAATTGACCAACTTAACTAATTGACCAAATTAGACTATTACTAACGCAACGACACATACGTACATCAGTGCCGCTGCAACACATGCACGGTGCCACGCGACGCACACTACTTGACCACAAATTAAAACACAATCTAATCAACTAGATTTAACACTAATAACAAGATTTGTTCCAACAATTTCATGGGGGAGAAAACCAGATGCGTAGGGTAGAGAAAAGTTACGAAGTTTGGAGGCGGGGAGATGCGGAGAAGTGACGAACGAACCAGGAGAAGGAAGAAATAAAATAAAGAAAAGGGAAAAATAAAAAGAAAAACAATAAATTTACACACGTCTGGCCACGTGTCGCCGTGTATCGCCACGTGTCGTCAAGTGTCACCAAGTGTCGTCACGTGTTGCCACATGTCACCCAGTGTAATAATTTTTTACCTGAGAACTGTTTGGTTACCTGATAAAAAGCTAATTTGAACATTTTCTCATAGTTCAGGTATTTAATTGGACATTTTTTGAGTTCGGAGATTTAATTGACATTTTCTATATAATAATGCCATTAAAATAAATGGCATCTAAGTTACGGTAAATTTTGTTGTCATATTGAATGATGGGAAAATACGAGTAAAAAGTTCATACTACGTATATCTCTTCTAGTGAGTAGTGATAAAAGTGTCATGCATCTTGATTATTGATGTTTAAAAATGCCATCTCTAATGTAGTACATGTGAATTAATTTGAACACATATTAGATGTTAGCATGTTACATAGGTATATTTTTTCTATAATTCTTTGGGCTACATCCAATCAAGCTATACATATATACTACGTGTCTACGTACATTAATGCATGTATATTGAGTATACTAGACTAGACTAGAATAAGGTGAGAAATGTTCTGGGTCGATCATTCCATGCCAGCAGGCTCAATTCTGGGTCGTGAATTAAATGAGCTCATTAATTTATTCTGATCTCATTAATATTCTTATTAATTGTGTTTATATATATTGGAATTAATTAATGCAGAAGCTAGGGTACGTGAATTTTCAGCAGTGTACGTGTGTTTCAAGTGTCAATCATGCCGATCGATCGAACATAAAAAGGACACTCGTTTTTTCTGAAAGTTTCTACCAATTCGGATAAATATTTTTTTGCACATTTATCACTAAATTTAACTACTTCTCCTTTGTCAAACCTTAATGTATGTCATTTTAATCAATTTGTTGGAACTTGTGTAGTGCACTATTGCTTAATGTTATAAATAATGTTAGACTTTTCTATCTATAAGCATTGGAAGTAATTACAACATTATCTAAGTGATTTAATTAGCAATTTACTAGTGTGTGTTAATGTCATATATAGGTGTACACCGACAAACACACACATATATTGTTAAGATTCGACACCACTCAAATATAAAAGAGAAAATTGCCATGACTAAGACAAAAACATTGGCTTTTTCCCAAAATAGGACTCAATGTTTGGTTTTCTCTAAATAGGACTAACCATTCCATTTTTACCCCTAATTGATATAATTAACTAATTAACTCAATTAATTGTCCCCCTAGTTTTCTTGCACAACCAAGGCAGTCCGTCGGTGGCGGGGCAGTCTGGTGGTGGTGGCAGCTCGGCGGCAGTGGTGGCGGCAGCTCGGCGGCAGTGGCGGCGGATTTCAGCGGCGGCGGATTATTAAATTGACCTAAATAATTGCCCCCCTAGTTTTCTTGCACAACCAAGGCAGTCCGTCGGTGACGGGGTAGTACGGTGGTGGCGGTAGCGGATTCCGGCGGTGGCAAAGAACTCCGGCGGCGGCGACAGAATCTGGCAGTTTGCCAGATGTTTTTTTGGAATTTTCCGGCGGTGCTCCGGCAGTTCTCCGGCGGCGCCGGCGGCCGGAGGCAGTGGCCGGAGATCTGGCAGTAGGCAGCAGTCTAGGAGCAGCAGTGGGGGTATTTTGGTCCAATCACACATAAAAAGTCATTTTTAAGAATGTTTAAGCTAATTGGTCCTGTTTTGGGAAAAGAGCCATGTTTTGGTACTATTAAGGTAAATCTTCCAATATAAAAATGCTAATCTACACATACGAGTGTAAGACGGTTCTTCAATTCTTTTTTTCTTTTTTTGAAAGGAGACGGTTGTTCAATTCCATAAATTATGATTGATATTTTAGAATATAAATTAAATTTCAAAATCCTTATATATATGTATACGAAATATATAATTAACACAACAACACTAATGCTATAAAATTGGCATATTTTCTAAGCAAATAATTACTCTTTTCAAGGAATAAAAATATAATCCTTCCATTTTGAAATTTCACACTATTTTTACATTCAATGAATTACCAAAATAGCATTAAAACATACTCAAAGTCCAAAAATATGAATCATTGTTTAAAATTGCCCAGATAAGAGTAATTATTTTTGGTTGGACAAAAACACCCTTGGAGGGGATCAAGCTTGGTGATCACCAGACTGTCACTCCCGTTGGTCGTTGGACAGACGCCACATGACTGTCACAACCCTTCGACCGCCGCCGTCGAACTCCCTCACCACCATCAGAGTGCAGTGATTATATTGGAGAACTAAAGAGCAATTAATTATATTAAAGTGGAAATGTAATATTTAATCCTTACATTGATTGTAGAATAGTGAACAAAAACCTTGGTATGGGACGGAGTCACGGAGGTAAAAGTACCAAATTTTCCTTCGAAAAAAAAATTAGTTTCACACACCTCATTCATTATGTTGAGGTTTTTGAGATAATTCCACAAATATGAGTAAAACATGGAGGGAATGCAAAAATAGAAGTATGTTTTGAAAATTCCCCAAATAGTAGTTGACGGATAGTATATCAAGGGTATCTAGAGAGAAGTCTGAACAAGTAAGAGAGAGAGAGAGAGTATGTATTCAATGGAGAAGTTATCTCGTATATGGGATCTGGGATCCTTTACAATGATGAAGTGGCTAGCTATTTATAGTTAGCATAAATGCGGTGTAATTAATGAGGGTACACGTGGCAAATAACCAGCTGTGGAGTCAACTCAGCTAGGCACAACATGTGGCACCGGCGTAGCATGTGGCACCGCATTTAATGTGGCGGTTGGACGTGACATCGCATTTAATGCGACGATTCAGAGCATGTGGAGAGGAGATCCTATCGAGGAGAGTGCCCTCGGCTACATGCACCCGGGGTCTGCATGTGTCGGAGGCCATGTATGAGCCGAAGACTGCCCGTGCTGAAGGTCGTACGTCCCCAAGGGCCATTTTGGCCTTGGCGGCGTGCTGGGGACGTACGTAGTTGGGTACCGCCATGGCATTGAGGTGCTGAAGACGTACGTAGCTGGGGGACCCTCACTTGTGCTGGAGGACGTCCGTCCCCTGAGACCTTCATGTGTAAAAGGACGTACGTTCCCGGAACCGTCTTGTGCTGAGGGTCGTACGTAGCTGTGGAAGACTTCATGTGCTGAAGGACGTATGTCCCTTGGGGCCGTACGTAAGTGGGGAGGACCGTCATGTGTCAGAGGCTGTAGATGGAGCTCTTCATGTGTTAGAGGCCGTACGTACCCAGGGCTCTTCATGTGTTAGAGGTCATACGTACTCAGGGCCCTTCATGTGTTAGAGGTCGTACGTACCCAGGGCTTTTCATGTGTTAGAGGCCATACGTAGCCAGGGCTCTTCAAGTGTTTAAAGACCGTACGTCCCCTTGTCACCTTGTGGCATCAATGTGCCTGGAAGGACGTACGTACCTCGGAGCCGTCATGTGTTGGAGGACGTACGTCCCCTGGGACATTCTTGTGCTAGTGGCTGTGCATCCCCATTGATGTTCCTGGGCCAGGTGCAACTGTTTGTGGACGTACGTACGTTGTTGTAGTACGGGCTGTACGGAGTCCTGTTTGCTGTGTTTGGGCCACTTGGGCCTATTGGGCCGGATTGTAGTAGTGGAAGTATGTGGGTCGGGGGTTCCTATGTCATATACTCCATCAGTAGTATTATTTAATTGAAGCTTGAACAAGGATATCCCTACCAGAGTTGCCTCCAAAGCTATTGCTAACTCCAAAATTTTCAACTAAACTATGTTTTCATAGGACTAATTATGTGTGTTTTGGACAAATATACCCTTATAGCTATTGAAATGTTTTAATTCATAATAAAGTAATAAAAAATAATACAAATTTATAAAAAATACTAAAAAATTAATAAAAATATTTTGATAATAATAATTTATTTATTTATTTATTTTAAAAAAAATTAAAAAAATACAAAATTCAAAAAATAAAAATAAAATTTACCGCCGCCTTTGCACCACCACCTCCGGTCACCAGTGGAAAAAATGCCAAGTTCATTACGAATGCTATATTTATGGGAGAAAACAATGAAAATGTTGGCATTCTCAAAGAGAAATATATCATGTTTTTGGCATTTTCAGGAAAAAAATGGCAGTTTTTAGGAAAAATTGTATTTTTCCCCTCCCGCCAACTCTCCTCTTCTTTAGCCAAGTCATCCTTTCCCCTTCGATCTTTCTTCTTCTTCTTCTTCTTCTTCTTCTTCTTGTTCAGCCCAGCTTGCCCCACCCCTCTCCTTCCGTTCTTTTTCTTCTTCAGCTTGCCCCACCCCACCCCTCTCGATTCTCCCTCGATTCGTTAATCCCATATTGGTTCGATTCTAGAAGTTTCTAGAAGAACTGATATAAGAATCGATGGTATTACATCAGTGCAATTCTGGTACGTCGTCACTTAACCATTAAGAAAATAAATATTTTAACTATTACTTTCTTTCATCGTTAAATCGCTAACACATAAAAATATAATTTCAAATTAATAAATATATAACCGTAAATAAGTACACAAAATTTTACAAGATAGAAATGAAAAGAAAACAATTATTAAGAAGAAAAACTCGATATAGCTTTTAAATAAAAAGGTAATGAGAAACATAAAAAGCTATTTATATCGGTGTTTATATTATAATAAAAATAACTAATGAAGAAACTGATATAGCTTCTAAATAAAAAAGTAATGAGAAACATAAGTAGCCATTTTATAGCTTCCCAATAATAACAACCTATATGAAACTGAAATTATTGAAACCAGTGTAATAGCAATAGCTAATGAGAAACTGAAAATACCTTAAAACATACAGAGTATAATAATAGGCTAAATATGAAAGAAAATCCAACTAAGGAGAATCACTTTTGCTGCCTGATAAAGATATTATAAAACAGATATCTTCTACTGAAAATAGTTATAAAGAGGACAGATTCAAAGGAAAATAGTTAGTTTTGAATTCTACAACTGTTATTGGCCTTTTGTTTCAAAATTCAAGCTTCAATAAATGGATAGTGGCTTCCAGGTAATACGTAAACTAGCTTACTATGGAGCATTTACTAAACTAGTTGCTAGGAAAATAAGGCTTGAGAACCAAGCCTTCGTCAATTGGAGCCCTCGGCACAATAAGGCCCCCGGTACGAAGAGCCTTCGGGTTGTCACCTACAGCCGAAGGCATCTTTCTCGACAGAATCTCCTCTTCACATGCGCTGAATCGCCGCAACAAGTATGAACGTCACATCCAACCACCGCATTTAATGCGGCCACATGCGAGTGCCAGTGCCACCACAATTGAGGTGACCCCTCGACCACCAGATTGTTGACACATGTCCTTATCTAGCATTTATTGCTACTATAAATAGCAGCTCATTTCCCCATTGTAAAAGACAACAAGTTCACATATTCGAATACATTCTCTCTCTTACTTATTTGCTCTGACTTCTCTCTAGTTATTCCCCACAATAACCCCTCGGATAAGCTACCCCCGGGTACACTATCCATCAGTAAACTAGCTTACTATGGAGCATTTACTAAACTAGCTGCTAGGTAAATACAGAGTAAGTTGCAAAAGTATAGCTTTAAATGCATAAACTTAACCAATTATTGTTAATTGAAAGAGCTGATAAGTCCAACTCAGGAATGAGGATATACATGAGTGATTGAGAAGCACTTAGAGATAACAGTTTGGCGAAAATTATTTCCATAAGATGTGATTATATTCAGAAAACGGATAAAAACACTACTTGATTTTGAATATATACCAGGTACTAACTACCAAGTATGTAACAATTAAGAATCGGAATTCCGAATTATAAAACCGCAGAAGATTTTGCAAAAAAAAAGACGGTAGACAGAGGATTCTCTATTGTGACAACCAAAGGATTACATGCGCTCAAGATGGTAGAGATTAACCTCTTAGAATGCTGGTATGGTGGAAGATGGGAGGCGGGACGAAGGGAGGTGGCTGATGGAGGCGGAGAGCACCGTGTCTTTGGTGGCTCTGGTTGCAGAATGGGGAATGGGGCAAATTAGGAGTATTTATACATAGGTATTTTTGGGTGGGTAGAATATTGGGTTGGCTTTAACCGAAAAGGCTGTGTTGGATCGTATTTAGCTGGATTGGGTCCTGAATTTATGGGCTTCTATTCAAATTCTTTATTTATTTAAATTATAAGCAACTGATTAGATTAGTCCGGAATCCGAACTAACCAAGAGTCCAAGAGTCCCGTGTCAAGGATTTTCGTGACTAAATTTTTGATGATTTTTTGTGAGTATGCTCCATGAAATGTATATTATCTTTATAAAATTTCAGCTTAAAATTCAATCGACGAGTCAGTTAAATAAATTATTGAAAAATATTGCATTTTATGTATAAGATTTAAAAAATATATATATTAACCAAAACCCACTCAAACGGGCCGGACGGGAGATACCCCCATCAATCCGGACTGGCCAGACCAGTTCTCTTAAGTTATATATTCATAAAAATGAGGTTGTTGGGTTTAAATTTGCTAGAAAATAATTGTTGGAGTACGTGGTTATAATATTTTTGTCAACGTTCATTCGATAATTCATAACAATTAACAAAAATTAAAATGAAAAGCGAACGCTTTAAGCATATATCCAAAGACAAGAAGAAAGTAGATTATTCGAAGATTCTTTGATTATCCCTCACCAATTGTGACCGTTCAATTTATTACTATTATTATTATCACTATTTTTATTATTGTATTTTTCTTATAATTACTACTACTTTAATTTATCAATGTTTGATATTATTCTTACTTTTTGATATTATCATTAACTATATTTTGCCCCGTGCATCGTACGGGTGAGAATCTAGTAGTAATAAATTACCGTGAATTAGCGTTAAAGTTTGAACTAATATTGCACGTAATAGCAAAAATAAATGTATTCATTAATAAAATAACCCTCCACCTAAAAAGTAATAAGAAATAACATCTTCGATTCTTCATACATTTGCTCCAAATTATTAAACATAAATATGTTAATTAATTCATCAAACAATTGCACAAAATAAAAAACAACCTCAGTAGTCAAGACCTAATTTGCGAAATTTCACACAGAATAATAGATTAGGAGGCCCAAGCCCTAAGGCATAAATAATAAATAATCTACTATTCTACTAATAATCTAAACATATATGAAATTAATGAAAATTAATTAAAATAGGGAAATAGATTCACTTACCTGAAGTGTCATTGTGGAGACGGAGTCGACGACCGCATAAAGAACCAAATAGCTTTCATTTGAGAAGGTACCACTATAGCTTTCTAAAGAATGAAATATCACTCTCAAGCATAAATAATCTAACATTTACCTGAATATGGGGTTCATCCGCGGTTTCCATCACTTCCGATGCTTTCACAAGTCTCCGTCTTGCTTGGGTTTTTAGCAGAGGAATCGTATGACTTTTGCACTTCATGTTGTTTGAAGGAGATGGAAGAATGCTTGTGGTCGAAGTAGAAATCGAAGAATGCTTGTGCTAGAAATCGAAGAATGCTTGTGCCCTAAATACGGTGCTATGTAGAAATCGATTTCGACTGGTAGTGGATGGAGTGCGGGAAGTTGGGGTTCCGGAAGTTGGATCGTGCAAAGTGTGGGACCAAGAAGCAGTGTTTCGAAATCGTAATAGACAGTCATTTTTAATTTCAAGATGTCGTTTTATTAAGGGTCTTTATGTAATTACACCATTTCCTAATAATGTAATAGAAGGAAGGGCAGTTTCATAATTTTTTTTCTTTACTTGCCCATAAACCCTTCACCTACAAAATCTTTAAGCTAATCAAATTGCAGGAAATTAGAACAAACAAAAAGGTCCTCTATAATGATATTTAAGCTAATCAAATTTACAATTGCAGGAATGGTCACATCAAAAGTCGACATGCCCTGACCACTTATGATGCCTTAAGGGAGCTCTTTGTTTCTAGGTGAGAAGTGGGAAAGATATCCCCTTGAACTGTTACTACTTCCCTAAATTTTTCTTGTTAAACAAATGAACCGATGTCCAACCTTATTGTGGCGCACGATGCATTTTACCGTCTGCAAGTGTAATTCTTGCACTTGAGGTTGGGATTTGAAAATTTTGACACCCGACTAATTCTTTCCTAGTCTGATACCTGATCGCAAACTGAAGACGCTCTCTGTGCGACCTCTAAATCATCTCCCTGAAATGAAGGATGGTCACTCTCTTCTGCTCTTATGGTTTTGGGAGGATTGCTCAAAGCAAAGGTACTTTGATGTTAATACTTCTGTGGGGATTTATTTCATCTCTCCTGTGTTTTTTATTGGTTATGAAACTCCAATATTCTAGGAAGTGGTACTTCTTGCATTTCATATTGTTAGAATATCACCAACTATCTTTTCATTTTGTTGAGAACGAATAAACGATAATAATCCTCAAATTAAACAGTTGTTGTTATTGACCTAATTGGTACTGCAGGTATGAACGGTTTGTTATTGCTCTTGAGGAAGCTTCAAGAGATGTGTTAGATGCCCTCAAAGACAAGACACTAAAGGTTTATTAAATATAGCATTTTCCTTTTTTTATTACCTTTTCTGCCTCTTAGACAGTTGCATATGTGTATTTCCTCCCTCTTTATGACAGAGTATCAACTAACTATCATAGTTTCTCACGATTTTCATAGTACATTGGTTATTTTCTTCAACAAAATATTTCTGCGAAGGAGTGATTTTTATAAGCATAAATTGATTCATCTTATCTGTTCCTCTAGAGATTCAAAACAAGTTACGATTTTATTTTATTATCTAGGGAAAAAGAAATCTTATCAAGCTTCCTTTTTTTAATGAAGACTGTCTGTGTGTTGTTGAGGAGCAAATCAGAACAAGAACGCCAACTGCTCTCTACCTTAGTTCAAAGTATTTCTTAGTCACTCACTGTTAATATCGTTAGATAAAAAGTTGCAATACCCTTCCCAATACCCCTATTTATATACGTAAAAAGTTGCTTATAAGAAATAGAGGAGAGTCGTGAGAGTTCTAGGAATACTTCCCAATAAATTCAAGACCGATTCGTAATCACCGGAGTTTCTTAGCCGCCGCTAGAGTTGCAAGCCGTAGAAACGAGTCTTCAGAAAAAGCAGATATTTTGCCGTAGATAGGGGTGGCGGAGCTTCGTCTCGCCGTCAGGATCATTTTGCAACTTGAATCGTCGAAATCCGTTACCCGTAAGTCAAGTTATAGCTCGCCGAAGTTTTCTAATTTCCAGCGAAGTCGCCGGAATCGCGACCTGGAGAAGATGACCCAGTTGTCTGGGTCAGAACTTTTGGGTCGGGTCAGTTTAATGGGCCAGTTCGACCTAGTTTCGATAAAAAATAAAAATAAAATAGTAAATGAAATAAATAAAATTTGGAAAAATACAAATTAAATACCTAGTATAATTATAATTATAGTATAATTTCGGACCAACCAAAAAACAAGTATAATATTATTAACTATTTTTAATTTATTTAATTGTAATTGGGCCAAGTTGTACACATCTAGTAAATAATTAACTAAATAATAAAAATAATTATGAAATAAATATTGGAGTAAACTAGATTAAATATATGACTAACTAGGACATTGGGACCATGTTTAATTAATAAAAATTATGATTAGCATATTTAATTGTAATTAAACCGGTTAATAGATATATAAAATTAAATGAATAAATAAGGGAAATAATTCTAAAATAAATATCTGGACAACCTAGGTCAAGTATAGACCCAAAATATAGTTATGGATGGTTATAAATTTATAAAGTCGATTCTTAAGCTATTTAATTTAATTGGGCCATATAAAACTAGTTAAGTAATTAAATAAGAAAATTTTGATATTAATGGTGAAATAAATAAATCACTAAGATTGAAAATAATGTTCTGGACTAAAAATGATGTTTGTAATAAAATAAGGAAAAGAAAATAAAGTTGGGTTATCTAGTATAAATGAATGACTATATTTGGACTTAATAAATAAATTATTGAATTAGTGGACTAATTAAATAAGTGTGATTAAATTAATAATTGTCATCCTTGATTAGTATTGATTTGGACTCCATATAAATTCTTAAACTATTTGAACTTATAAAAATTAGTTGATTAGTATAAATAAATTAATTAAGTAATGTGTACTTAATAATTTAGTTAATTGACTTTATTGGACTAGTTTAACTAAATCAATTAGTTTAATGGATAAATTAGTTAAATTATGGACTTGGAAATATTTTTGGACTTTACAGTAAAAAAAGAGAAAATTAAAACGAAATTAGAATTTGATTATTGCCTTAATTGAATTAGATTAATGTATTTAACTATATTGATATAATTAAACTTATTTAGCTGATGAAGTTATTTCAATTAAATTTACTAATCAAATAAACTGGAGGATTGAATTCGTTAATGTAATTGGACTAATTAGTATAAATAAACTATTGAACTAATTAAAGTTGTTATTGAGAATAGATTATCATTAATGATTATTATTTCGAATTATTGCTTACGGAAAATTATTATTAAAAGGTTTATTAAATAAATTATATAAATTATGTAAACTGAATTTTGGACTGAAATTGGTTATTTAATTCGAAATAATGAAATTATTATGTAGTTAATTTAATTAGACTAGTTAACTAATTAACCAAATAAATTAAAGTAAATTATGAAGGGGATTAGTATGATTAAAGAAAATAATAAGGCTAGACTGAAAATTAACATTTAAATAAGGTTTATGAACCTAACTTAAAAGTTATATTTAAAGAAGGAATTATGAAACTAAAATAATTAAAGGTTGAATAGATAGGAAATAACAAAAATAAAATAATAGTTATTGATTTAGAATTTTGATATATATTAGAAGGAGAATTCAAGTGAAGACCAAGCTAGAGATTTTATTAAGAGGATTATCGCAATTTAAGGTAAGTTCTATGTCAACCAAAAATGTTTTATCTCGTACTTATATGTATGCAATATTTGAACTATGTGAATTATTTATGAATTGGAAACTATTTGTTTGACATGGAATGAATATTTTGAATGTATGGATATTGGTGGATTATTATCTATTATGGATTATTAAATGTATATTCTTTTCATTAAAGAATATTGGTGTATTGATATTTATTACAAAGGATATTTGGAAGTGTGACAAGAATGATTTTGGGGAAAACTTAAAGTTTTCATAATATATTATTGCGTCTCGAGAGAAACACGAGACGTGGGTGGTTAGGACTACTACTACTTTTGGTGAAATTTATTTGGGTCTGTAACCAGTCCGACAATGACATGCTCCGGTAGACATCCCGGGCTTTTATTTGAGGACCAAAGGTCCTTTGGTGGTCGTAGTAGTAGTTACCTAATTTACCCCTGGACAATGTCCCTTGTGAGTAGGTGGTAGAAAACATCCTGCCTACTTGGGTTTCTTACTACTCAGAGGGCTTGGAATTCCTTTTAGAGGGTGTGCACACTTAAGGTAGAAATTCAGCATCCAACCGGTGGTCGGTGGGAGCCGGATTTCCGGGATGAGTCGTAGATAACAATGACTCATTGGGCTCGAGGAATCTTGAGTTTCGCTCACTCTTAAAAGAAATCTAAAGTATTACTCCCTCCGTTCCCAAAAATACTTCCCACTTTCCTTTTTGGGCTGTTCCCAAAAATACTTCCCACTTTCCCATTTTAGACAATTTGTGTGGCTCACATTCATTTTACCTTTTTCTTACACAACCACAACCATACATTTCCACTTTATTCCACTTTCTTAATAAGCGTGCCAAGTCAAACCGGGAAGAATTTTTAGGAACGGAGGGAGTACTTTTGGAGGAAAATGAAGAATGACATTATCTATTGAAGAAATTATTTTGAGACATGAAGTTATTTTGGAAATATGAGAGGGTATTTTCTATATATATACATATACAAAACCTATTTTCCAAATTATATTATTTTACGGGTTCAGGTGAAATCTTACTTAGCTATAAAGCTAATTTTTGTCTCTCTTGTCTTCTTCTCTTTGCTCTATTGTACATATGATTATGATTATGAAGATTGATGTACTTGCTGCCCGAGTGTTCCGCTAGTTGCACACGTTTGATTAATTATCGTTGTTTAAATATGTAATTCATAAACTTTGTCCTAAGACCTATTTCATTGTTATTTGAACTTATGGTGGATAGCCTGTGCACTCAATCATGTATAGGTTGAGTGTGGCGGTGACGCACATGTTTTTCCTTTAAAGACTTCCGTTGTACTCTAAATTTGTTTTATGATAAAGGTGATTTCATTTAGAAACGTGATTTTATTTAAATGGGAAAAATGGGGGTGTTACATATATTCTCTACTCCTATTACAACATTTAAATTGTGATTTTTATGTGTGTGTCCTGCTATAACTTTGTGATCTGCTAGTCATGAATTCAGAAGGCTGTGCTGAATGAATGAGCTTTAAAGTTATTTGCGAAAATTATACATACAGGGAAACAATGTGTAGAAAAATTGTTGTAACTGGAGAGATTTATATGACCTGAAATTGTTTAACGTTTAACGTCTCTATTTTCTCCCCTGAGTCTTACAGGCTGTGGTGATTGATGAAGTCGACAATTTTCTTTTCCGTCCTCATTTTGGAATGCGAGCCAAATACCATGCTATATGTCAAGCTATTTAAATGTGTTACCTTTAATGTTTTAATTGTTTCGTCAGATTATTATGGAGTTCTGAATTCAATGCTCTTCAGATTAAATTCTTCCCAGTTAAAATTTTACCCCTAATAGACTTTATTGAATTGACATATCAACTCTTTGAGTCACAGGGGAGATGGTCCTAATATAGCAAAACGTTTGATAGAAGTGTATTTTGCCCTATTTAAGGTAATGGAAAAGCTACCCTATATTAGCTACATGTATTTTGTTTTCTCTTTACTTATATGCAACTTAAGCATTTCAATGGCCTAGATTTTGGATCATCGAAATTTGGCAAATAATAATAACTAGTTGCACTGAACTAAACTTCTTAGATCAGTAAGGTTTTCTTATATTCATTTTTCAAAATCCTATTCCAGGTATTGATTTCTGAGACGGATAGAGGGCAAAAGATGAACAAAAAGGATGGAAGGCAAAATTCGAAGGATAATGTAAAAGATAATGAATCGGAAAATATGACGGAGTTGCATGTGGAGTTGGATTCACAGTTATTGTCAGCCCTTTTAACTGTCAATAGCAACACCCAGTTTAATATTTGTATATACACCCACCATATTCTTTTGTTTGCTGCACTTTCCTTTTCGGGATGTATTTTAGTTTTTGATACATTTTCCCTTTTTGGTAAGTTTTCCCTTTAAAATACTCAATTACCCTTATTTTTTCTACTTTTTATCTTCTATTTCATACTTTTCCGTCCCCTCTCCTACTTTTTCAACCCTACTACTTTTCCCATAAATAATGTGCCAAACCCTATGGTAGCAAAGGAGTATATTTTGTTATCTAGGTTGAACCAACTCTTCAACAATTCATCTTCTGTTGGTATTTATGAACAATATTCATTAGTTCTTGTGTTTGTGTGCTCTATGAAAATGCAAGTGTGAATTTTATGTTTTCATTGGAAAAGCATAAATTGCCCATCTTGGATACACACGGGGTCAACATTGTTTACAATGGGAATCCCCTTATTTCATTGGATAAACACGGGGTCAACATTGCTTACAGTGGGAATCCCCTTGATGACCTTTCATAGACAGCATTCTTGGACAAATTCATGGAAAAGAAACCAAAACAAAGCACGTGGCATGGTGCCTCCTAGATTGAACCTGCCAAGAAGGTTAGTTCACTATTGTTTTTTATTTTGCATGAAGTTAAATGTCTGATGCAGTCCATTGGACATCACACTTCTTCTCAATTTGTCGAACTTTTTTTGGACACTATTTTTGACTAAGCAATTCAGAGTCAATTTTGTCCTCATATATAAAATATAGATTACTGTAATTATCAAATGTATTTTCGTCGGTTGAGGAGTAAGTTAGTAAATTACGTAGTTCGAGGACTAAATTGAATTGTAAATTGGGTCTAAATTTAGTGAATTAATAAAGGTAGCAAAGTACCCTTCTTTTAGAACTAAATATGCATGAAAACTAAATTAGGTTAAAATGGCATTGTTGAGGATTAAGTTGAGTCCTAGAAAAATCCATGACAAAAGCGGGTATTGACACATTTAAACCTTTGCCAAAAAACATGTAGGCCAGTGCTGGATCAACTAGGTTCTTGTGAATCAACTAGGTTCTTGTTTTTATTGTTTTTTTATAAATACATCAGTAGTTGTATACTTGCGAGATGGTTTTTTTTATCTAAGCAATTCCAAGAAGAAAGAGAATAAGCGATTACAAAAAGGTTGCTCATTTACCATAAAATAGTATATGTTGGCCTCAAATTTGTACTAAGTATTCTTCATTTGTCCCTTACTCCCTTTAATGAAGTCCATGTGTGATTGGGAGAGAAAGGCTCTTCTCTTAAGCCTTAGACACCATGCAGGAAAGAAGAAGAAAATCTTACTACCTTCATATTTGGATGTTCTCCAAGGAGCTTTAATAGGTGAAAATCAGCATTAGATGCAACTTTGTTATTAGGATCTCCCAGCTGCAGGAAAGAAAAATTTCAAAGTAATGTAATACTAGTATATATTTCCCTTAGGATCTAACGATATTAACAGTGAGTGACTAAGAAATACTTTGAACTAAGGCAGAGAGCAGTTGGCGTTCTTGTTCGGATTTGCTCCTCAGCAACACACAAACAGTCTTCATTAAAAAAAGGAAGCTTGATAAAATTTCTTTTTCCCTAGATAATAAAATAAAATCGTAACTTGTTTTGAATCTCTAGAAGAACGAATAAGATGAATCAATTTATGCTTATAAAAATCACTCCTTTTCAGAAATATTTTGTTGAAGAAGATAACCGATGTACTATGAAAATCGTGAGAAACTAGGATAGTTAGTTGATACTCTGTCATAAAGAGGGAGGAAATACACATATGCAACCCTCTAAGAGGCAGAAAAGGGTAATAAAAAAAGGAAAATGCTATATTTAATAAACCTTTAGTGCCTTGTCCTTGAGGGCATCTAACACATCTCTTGAAGCTTCCTCAAGAGCAATAACAAACCGTTCATACCTGCAGTACCAATTAGGTCAATAACAACAACTATTTAATTTGAGGATTATTATCGTTTATTTGTTTTCAACAAAATGAAAAGATAGTTGGTGATATTCTAACAATATGAAATCCAAGAAGTATCACTTCCTAGAATATTGGAGTTTCATAACCAATAAAAAACACAGAAGAGATGAAATAAATTCCCACAGAAGTATTAACATCAAAGTACCTTTGCTTTTAGCAATCCTCCCAAAATCATAAGAGCAGAAGAGAGTGACCATCCTTCGTGTCAGGGAGATGATTTAGAGGCCGCAAAAAGAGCGTCTTCAGTTTGCGATCAGGTATTAGACTAGGAAAGCATTAGTCGGGTGTCAAAAATTTCAAATCCCAACCTCAAGTATAAGAATTACACTTGCAGACGGTAAAATGCATCGTACGCCACAATAAGGTTGGAAATCAATTCATTTTGTTTAACAAGAAAATTTAGGGAAGTAATAACAGTTCAAGGGGATATCTTTCCCACTTCTCACCTAGAAACAAAGAGCTCCCTTAAGGCATCATAAGCGGTCAGGGCATGTCGTTTGCCAACTTTTGATGTGACCATTCCTCCAATTGTAAATTTGATTAGCATAAATATCATTATAGAGATCCTTTTTGTTTGTTCTAATTTCCTGCAATTTGATTAGCCTAAATATTTTGTAGGTGAAGGGTTTATGGGCAAGTAAAGAAAAAAAATTATGAAACTGCCCTTCCTTCTGTTACATTATTAGGAAATGGTGTAATTACATAAAGACCCTTAATAAAACGACATCTTGAAATTAAAAACGACTGCCTATTGCGATTTTGAAACACGGCTTCTTGGTCCCACACCTTGCATGATCCAACTTCCCGCACTCCTTCCACTACCAGTCGAAATCGATTTCTACATAGCACCGTGTTTAGGGCACAAGCATTCTTTGATATCTAGCACAATCATTCTTTGATTTCTACTTCGACCACAAGCATTCTTCCATCTCCTTCAAACAACATGAAGTGCAAAAGTCCTACGATTCGTCTGCTAAAAACCCAAGCAAGACAGAGACTTGTGAAAGCATCGGAAGTGATGGAAGCCGCTGATGAACCCCATATTCAGGTAAATGTTAGATTATTTATGCTTGAGAGTGATATTTGATTCTTTAGAAAGCTATAGTGGTAACTTCTCAAATGAAAGCTATTTGGTTCTTTATGCGGTCGTCGACTCTGTCTCCACAACGACACTTCAGGTAAGTGAATCTATTTCCCTATTTTAATTAATTTTCATTAATTTCATATATGTTTAGATTATAAGTAGAATAGTAGATTATTTATTATTTATGCCTTAGGGCCTGGGCCTTCTAATCTATTATTCAGCGTGAAATTTAACAAATTAGGTTTTTTATATTGCTATTACACTATGGTTTCAATAATTTCAGTTTCATATAGGTTGTTATTATTGGGAAGCTATAAAATGGCTACTTATGTTTCTCATTACCTTTTTATTTAGAAGCTATATCAGTTTCTTCATTAGTTATTTTTATTATAATATAAACACCAATATAAATAGCTTTTTATATTTCTCATTACCTTTTTATTTAAAAGCTATGTCAGTTTCTCATTAGTTATTCTTACAATCTAAACTCCAATATTATTTAGTTCCTAACTAAGCTTAGGACAGAAGTTGTTTTTGATTGTTCTCTCTACCAAGTTTTCGTTTGATGTGCATACTTCAAAATAACTATGCATTACTTTATAATATATGCAGATTTGATTTTTCGTGACATGTTTAAATGCTCGCTTCTAATAGTGAAGATTTTATAAAAAACACAAGAAATGTGTCAAGGTATGTGCTTCTGTGGTATGTATCAGTCAACAATGTATGATGAATTTGGTAAATGAGCTTTGATATGTGCTGGTCAATATAGTGCCTTTAGTCAAAGCTTTGGTAACTATAAAGCCATTTTCAAATATGTTTTCTTTTATAGCTTTACCGTAAGCTATGAACTCACTGCTTCATTAATTAATTATAATACCTCTAATTATCATTGTATAATCTAAAATGATTTTTTAAGGCATGCTTATAATCCTTGGTTATATGCAAGGGAACATAACCAAGGTCTAAATATATATTTATAAGGCTACATATCATTCCTACTCCAATAGTTCATGTGTTTAGTATTAGACTTTAAGTTGTCCATTGGTTAACTAATTACTTAAACAGTCTAAGGTTGTAAGTTAAACATGTGAGATTTACCTTTTGTTGCTGGCATTGATTTCCTGTGTTTGAGAAACATGCTTTCCCACAATCATGCTCATAATAGCTATGTTTATGAAACTGTTAGAAAACATACAAAATAATAGAAATGTTAAGAGCATAGATATTGAGTGTTACCTATGTGTTGGTTGCAAGTTATTACTTGTATCATCAATACCCTATTTCTGCAAATCTTGGTGATTGTTAACACAGTAAGAATGTCTCTCATTCTAGAAAATTACTTCTATTGTCTCTCATCTACTAAAATACAGTCAAACTTCAAAGAATTATACAACTCCCACTTTCAGCTCCATTAGTATGAGGTGTTGCCCTGAGAGGCGCATGTAATGAAATTGGACGTATTTATACTACAATCTAAGAGTTGCTGAGAATTGATGTACAAAATTATCCATTGGTCAATAACCTACTATGATAACAAATTTGTACAACAGCAAAAAACAACACACCTTTTAAAGGACAGCTGTTCTGCAATTGCTTCCTATTACACCTTTCGGCCAATATTAGATCAGGTTTACAATTCATTTAAAGTTCTTTGTAGTTTGGCATTCAAAAAGTAAATAAAAGGACAACATATATATAATTGGAATCCCAGAGCCGTGTAGAAGAAAACTGTCCATAGGCTAATGTTCAATTGTACAATACAATAAATAGGCTCTTGAAAAACGTAATTTGGGCCATGAATCACAAACTCGACCCGACCCTAGGACTGACCTGATATTTGGGTGGGAACACTGTTCAAATTTTCTTCTTGCTTTTGTATAATACTAGATTCGCACCCGCGCGATGCACGGGATATTAAAATGTAATAGCGATATATATATATTTTGTAAATATTACTTGGTCGTGTGAAATAAATGCAGATTGTCATAGATGTAACATGCATAATAAATTATAAGCAAAGATCGGATAGTAATAACTCAGAGATAGGTAGTAACTTTGTGTTGGAATGAGTGGGAAAAACGAAATGTCATAAGAGAGCATGTCTCAATATCTTCACCGCAGATCAATATTGGCAGTGCGATAACCTACACATTGCGAAAACTTCCTTATGATTTTATAACATTATTAGTTAATATGTAGATGAATGGCCGAAGAGCATAGATGTAATACATGCAAAAATTTAATTAATGAAAAGATAGTTACGCCTCATAATTATTACGAAGTATGTTTTGGAATAAAAAGGAATAAATAAATATAATAATAATGTTTCCAAAACATACACATTTTGAAACGCTTTCATGTAAACAACATTGGTAGTATCCTCGATTTGTTCATCATCTCCATCTTAAATTTCATTTATCAATTAATCTTTCTTTTAATCATATTCAGGAATTTTTCTCTAAATGATACAGAGTATTATAGTAAAAATATTAATAAATAATATCCTAATAATATTCAACCAAAATAATAATCATAATAATATTATAATTATAACAACAATAACAATAATCATAACATTAATAATCAGAAACATTATAATGTTTTTACTTGGACTTATTCCAGTCTCAATTCATACTAGATCAATTCAGACCAAACTTCAATAGTTGTAGAATACACAAAGACTATATATTTAGTATACCAAGTCAGCTCGGACCTGAAAATTTCAATAGAAATAAAAAAATCTAATAATATAATAACAATCATAGAAAGATAGCAATAACAATCATAATAATAATAAAAAATTATAATCGAACAATATAATTATAATCCTAACTAAATCAATATATATATATATATAACAATTATTTAAATTATATATATATATATATATATAAGAGGAACTTTTTAAGAGATTACAAAGCGCCACATAATCCTGCCATGTCATTATATATAACAATTATTTACTTATTTTATACCTTTTGTTTTTATTAGATTCTATTTTTGATTGCATATTGATATGGAAACAAAAATCCTTATAAATCCACCTTAATTATTTTGGTAAGCTTCAAATAAGTAAAATAATTTTTGGTTATCAAAGTGAAATTCTAATAACATTTATTGATATGGAAACTAATTTATATTAGTTTACTACACCGAATTAAATAGAAACAAATATGCAAATTAGTTTACTTATTAATTTGACACCTATTAATAAATTAGTAAGCTTCAAATACGTGAATAATTAAAAATGAAATTAAAAATTATAACCAACATAAAGTACAGTGCCTATACCGTACGACCGGTATACGGTGAGCACCGTGTACCGGTATATAGATTTATATTTTTTTTTTCCTTTTGTTTTTAAAAAATGGTAATAACTTTTTTATTTTTGATCCGATTTTTATAAAATTTATATCAACATTTTTTATTTTTCATTATCTTTCAAATGAGACCAATATTGCCTATGTAATTTTAACATATTAACATTTGCGTGTAAAATATGTAACTTTACGTGTTAAAATATGTAACTCACGTTCAGTCAGGCCAAATGCAACTCGTGTGTATAAATATGTATCTCTACGTGTAACAATATGTAACTTTACGTTAAAAAAATATGTAACTCGCGTTCAGACAGGTCAAATGCAACTCGTGTGTATAAATATGTAACTCGTGTGTATAAATATGTAACTTTACGTGTAAAAATATGTAACTTTACGTGTAAATATATGTAAGTCGCGTTCAGGCATGTCAAATGCAACTCGTGTTTATATATATGTAACTCGCTTTTAAAAAGATGTAACTTGCTTATAAAAAGATGTAACTTGCTTATAAAAAGATGTAACTCGTTCATAAAAAGATGTAACTCAATGTATTATCAAATGTAACTGAGGCCACTGATCCACTCCCAAACAAATTCAATCTTCTATTTCACAAACCTATCATCTCCCAAACAGATTCGAATTTCCTTATAATCCAATACTCATTAATATAATAGTTCGATAATTTCTTAACATTACATAAGCAATATTGGTCTCATTTGAAAGATCATGAAAAATAAAAAATGTTGATATAAATTTTATAAAAATCGGATCAAAAACAAGAAAGTTATCATCATTTTTAAACAACAAAAGCAAAAAAAAAACGTTGCGTCGTTTTGCAACCGGACGCACCATCCTCATGGTGCGCCGGTTGCATGGTATAATTTGCCATAGGTGCCCATAAAGTATGCCTTCACTTTTTTGGTTGTTTCTTTATTTTACACCTAAAATTCAAATATGCCTTCACTTTTGAAGTAGATTCCTAATCCAAATTAGAAAATATTTATAGCTTTACGAATTCCTACTTTTATTTTAATAGAATGTTTTTAATTGGATTGATTTCAGTTCCAAATTAAATCGGGTCAAATCAAACTTTAATAATTATAACAATAAGTCACATAAAAAACAGAGATCTAATAGACCATATTAATTCATACCAAATCAAACCCTAAATTTTAATTCAATTTAAAACGTTCTTATTAATGAGTAAATTGTAAGATATAACAATTAAGAAATATAGATATTTTTATTACTGTGTTCATAACAATTATGTTTACTTGAGATGCTTATGTAGAAGACCAATTTAACTTTTGTTTTCCATATATTTGTTTCTTTGTTTCACAAATGGAATATATATTTCACATATATTTTTCATGATTTAGAAGATTCCACCCATTTAACCAGAATTCAATCAATTTCAGCATAATAAGTTAATTCTATTAACTTTAGTATTATCAAACAGACTCTATATTAGACTAAGTTTATTTTTTTTTTAAATCACATTTTATGTGATCCGATAAAAATTAAATTTCAAATTAGCTAAATTATGTACTGCCCGTGCATCGCACGGGTTTGAAAGATAGTATTAAATATATTTGACAAAGTCCATTTTAAATCTTAAATTAAAATACCAATATTTTAATAAACTTTAAATCAGCCCAGCCCAATACTGTATCTTAAATCTACTCAGTTCAGCAGCTTAAACCTAACACGCCGTATCTAAACCCTACTCCCTCCTTCGGCCGCCTCATCCATCTGGAGCACCTCTCAAGCCATCGTGTGTTCTTCCGCCGACCATCGTCCGCTTAAGTAAAACCGAAGATTCTCAAACCACGTCTACCATCGTTTCGTGATTTTGGTTTATCCCCTGCATCCTCGTCGTCTTATTGTGATTTTCTTGAACGGTTAGGTAATTGAATTTCATTATCAGTTTGTCCATGCATACACTCGTTATTGTGATTATTTACATGTATAGTTGCATATGATTTGGCCATAAATTGCATGTTTAACAGATTTATATTGTATCTGTTTTTTATAGCAACAAAATACCTTTTTCATAGATTCATTTACATGGCTAAACCTATGCCAATTTGTGAAAATGATGTATACATATTTGTGTTTTTAAATGCCAACATTTGTGAAATTCTGGATTTAACCTATCCGCTATCGATTTTGTGATATAGGATGTCTTCGTTTAAATCCTAGATAAAACATGACATTGTATTTTGGATACATCTATGCAGATTTTTTAATTGGTTAAATGGTCTGTGATGCGTGAAATATATAACTATTACACATATTTCAAACGGATTAATTTAAAACTTACTTCATCCATAGTTTTTGTTAGTAAATATATATTTTTAAAAGGTCACTATAACAGTTTATTTAAGAAAAAAAAGCAGTAAATTGAACTGTCCAAAAGTTTGTAAATTGACATTTAAACGACGAATTGACATTTAAATTTCCAAAAGTTTGACATCCAAAAGTTTCTATACCAAAAGTTTTTACTTAAAATAATATAAGTTGAAAACGACATTTAAGGGTGCATTCGGTATCGTTTCTGTTTTTCAGTTTCTGTTTTTTTTCTTAGAAAAAAAACAGAAACATGTTTGGTAAAAAGTTGTTTTTGTTTTCAAAATCATAATCTTTGCAAGTGTTTTTAGAAAACGAAAACATATTTCTGAAATCAACAAAACATAGTTTCTATAAATTTGTTATCATTTATCTTCAATATCCAACTACCGGGACACAACCGGCCACCACCGGACCACCACCGGCCACCACCAGACCACCACCGGACACCACCAGCCACCACCGACCACCACCGGCCACCAACGGACCACCACCTGACCACCACCTGACCACCACTGGCCACCACCGGACCACCACCAGCCACCACCGGACCACCACCGGACCACCACCGGCCACCACCGTACCACCACCGGACACCACCAGCCACCACCGGACCACCACCGACCACCAACGGCCACCAACGGACCACCACCGGACCACCACCTGGCCACCACCGGCCACCACCGGACCACCACCAGCCACCACTGGACCACCACCGGACCACCACCGGACCACCACCGGACCACCACCGGACCACCACCGGACCACCATCGGCCACCATCGGACCACCATCGGACCACCACTGGACCACCACCGGCCACAACCGGACCACCATCGAACCACCACCGAACCACCATCGGACCACCACCGGACCACTACCGGCCACCACCGGACCACCAGTCCACCACCGAACCACCAAACTATCATGGACTACGAAAATAATTACTCCGTATTTATTTCTTGGAATGACAAAATTGAAAATGAATTAGCACTAAAACAAAACGATTTCAAAAAACTGAGAATAGACAACTAAAAACAGTTTTTTGTTTTTTAAAAACCAAAAATAGAAAACTCAAAACCATACCGAACGAGCCCTCACTTGCTAGATTAGAGCAATAGCTTGTAAATTGAACTGCCTAAACTACTTAAAGCATAATACCAAAGCTTTTATTCAAGAAATTGTGTGAAACCTGTGAGTCTGCTCTTGAAACCTTTGGTTATTGCTAAGTATAGATGAACCCTATTAAAACAACATGAAGTTCTATTTGCATAATTTTCGAAGAGTTTTAAGCATATATTATACCTTTTAATCATTGAAAATAGCTTCTAGTGTATCCCCTCTCCTAAAATGTGGTTGAACTTCAAAGACACGTACAACTCCCACTTCTAATTCCGAAGCAATGTTGCTCTGGATGCCTAACTGATTAAGATGTATGTATATATACTACAAATTTGAACCGCTCTGAATATCAATGTTCATTTACCCTCGTATGTTAAAGTTCAGTTCGATAGTACCTACATACTATACTATTGCATAATATAAAGTGTATTTTATTTAAATGGTTTGAATACATGGACACTTTCTATGAAAACAATTTAACTATGACTTCAATACCTCTTTTTTTAAAACTGATTAATCATGTTTTCTTGAGACTGTAATTTCTTCATGTTAAATTGAAGTGCTTCAATATTTGAAAAAATATTTCTGAAGCCTAAATTCTGAAAATTGTTTGAAAGATTCAGTTTTGTTCAAATCCAATTCATTAGAAAATGGAATTTATAGGAATCAACAAAACAAATCACTTTTTTACAACATTTTTATAACTTTTTAAGAATTAACAAAACAAATCACTTTATAAGGATTTTATCTTCGATATTTATACCATCTGATTTTATTTCTATGTTCAATTTAAATTCATTTGAACATATTTTGTATTAACATTTTTGTGATGGATCAAATGCTATAATAAGTTTATTATGTTTTATATATAAAATACCATAAACCCCTAGTATGAAGTGTTTATTTTTCATAGTTAAATACATACTTTTTGCTTTTAACTACAATCAAAGGCAGATTGTTTACAAAATAAATTGTCCATTGTTCAATGTTTAACTAAGTCTTTCAATTTCTTGTACTACCTCCGTCCCACTATGATTGTCCCATTTTACCTTATCGGCCCGTCTCACTAAGATTGTCCCATACCAAATTTGGTAAAGTTTGCGTGGCTTTAAATCATCCTTACTTTATTCTTACTTTATCAATTCAATATCAACCACATAATCCACTTTTTATTAATTTGTGTTCCTCTCCCTCTTGTCCCATTGTTAGCGGGACGGAGGGAGTAATAAGTAATCTAAATGTTAACTGAATCTGTTTTTCTTTCTTTTTGGTAAAAAATAAATCTATTTTTCAAAACATGCCTTATCTGACTTTAAAAAAACATGTCCCATGTACCTTAATGTTTTTATTATTAATGTTTGGACATTCAAGTATGGTTGTTGATCTGCTACACTCAAAATATTTGTTTTGAAACCCTAATGATATATACAACTATATACCAAAACATTCTTAATTTTACCTTTCAGGTTACCTTTTGTTGTTAGCATTGTTTCTGGGTGTTTGAGAAACACACTTTCCCAGAATTGTGCCAATGATATCTGTGTTTATCAAACTGTTAGAAAGAGTACGAAACCTGAGATACACTACTAAACACAAATGAATTTCTATTAGCATATTTTTTGATAAGAGTTTAAATCATATCATTTATCTCTTCATCATTGGATACTACTTCTAAGGTCACCCTCCTGCCAATACCTGTGATTGTTAACCGAAGAAGAACTCCTAAAATTACATGAAATCTTTTTCGCATAATTTTCAGAAAAAGTTTTAAGCACTCCACATATCTTTTCATCATGCCAAATAATTGTAGTGTATCCCCTCTCCTGAAGTGCAGTCAAACCTCAAAGACCCATGCAACTCTCACTTTCAATGTCAATGTTATAATGTGTGTTGTTCTGGATGCCTAACCGATTATGTTGGCCGTGTATATATATATATTACAAATTTGAACTACTCTCAATATGGGCAATAGCATGCAATTTCTTTTAATTTGAATAGACATCTCCCAATGCCCAATAAATTTGTACTTGAGAATCTGAATAAAGTAGATTTGCCTTGTTATAGGCAACCAACTTTAATTAGAACAGCTCAAAGGCAGTAACTATGATTATACAAAGGACAATAAATGTGTGATATCCGGATAATAGGTGTGTAATGTGTATTACATGCCCCTGCAGCAGCATGCATTCATCATTAATTTTGCATTAAATGAATTGTACTTTTTATTGAGCCACCAACCTTGCTTTCTTGATATTGAGTATTACATTAAATGCAGTACTATTTTGGGCGTCAAAACCTGGAAAACTTAGAAACCCGACCTGACCCACTGCAGACCCAACCCGACCCATGAGTGTGATGTTTTAGAGCGGGAACACTGGTCGCAGATTACTGTTCATGCTTACTGTAGCCATTTTTCTCCTGCTTTTGTATGATAGAAGATAAAAGATAAAAAAGATAAGATTCAAGGACAATGCATGCAAAATTTGGAGTCTATATTCCCAGAGAAAAGATTTGATAGGCTAGCTTCTCATCAATAGTACACCACATTAAATGCTTTTATAAAGCAGTCATGAAAAATGGGACTATTCTCAGCCATGACCGGCCTGATCCTAGCACTTGGCCGTCCTATCCTGCTAGCTAGGCAATGGAGCATTAAATGAATTTTACTGTTTTAACATCAACTAAACAAAACCCATTTCTTTTATGCAAATTATGTAATCATGATTCAAGAACGCCACGTGGAAAGAGATTGGACCCACTTTTGAGCAAAATTTTTGGTGGGAACACTGTTCATCAATTCCACTCCCCTTTGTATATAGTAAGATTACTAATTATTTATGTTCTATTTCTTTTAGTGTTTGAAATAAAAAGGCCCACTTTTTTGGTCGTACAGGGTCTCTATATTTCCAGTACTGGCCCTGGCAAAGATGGCGACAGCTGCGCAGCAACAGCAGAGAGTGTTGTCAACGAAAGAAGCCGACATTCATATGATGTTGGCTGCTGATGTTCATCTCGGCACCAAAAATTGTGACTTTCAGATGGAGCGTTATGTCTTTAAACGCCGAAATGATGGTTAGTCGATTTCTCTTGCCCATTCGTTCACTCTTCAATGTTCATGCTACCATTCGTATATGCTTCAGAATTCGCAAACACTCTATGGGTTTCCGTGTGAATCGGTTTTAATGTTTCGTACATTTTTGTTGGATTCCATATCTTTATACTCCCTCCGTCCCGGAAAATTAGTCCCACTTTGCCTTGGATCGGAGTTTCAGAAAGTGGGAATAAAGTGGAAATCTATGGTTGTGGTTGAGTAAGAAAAAGGTAAATGAATGTTAGCCACACAAAACTTTCCAAAAAGAAAAAGGTGAAGTAGAAGTTTTGCAACAATTATTGGAGGGAAAATTCCCCTTCAAAAGAGGAGTAAAAATGTAATATGTATGTCTTCAAACATATATACTGCACTGCCGCCCATATAATCTAGATCCGTGCGTGTGGGGTGAAAATATATTCATTAATAGAGCATTTATTAATGAAATTATGTAAACATACATGCTTTCCTTTTGTTTTAACGTTTCATTAGTCGTTATCTCATTTACTAATTATAATATTAGTCGTAATTATTATAAAAGTTTTATATAACAATATAAAATATTAAAGTTGTAATATTCCCCCCCAACTTTCGTGCCCCAAGTTGGATTTTGGATCAATTATATATTTTTATATTACCACTCTAACATTTATATCTTCCCGTTTAAAAGTATGTGAGATTAATAATACTGAAAGGAGATATAAATTAGTGAGGCTATGATGAGAAGATAATTAAATAGTGTGCTGGAATAATGGACAAATCCAAAAAAATTAGTTGTAATAATGTATTATTTTCAAAATTATTGAGGGTATGATGGGAAGATTTAGAAATGAGAATATATAAATGGTACAATCGAAAAAAAGCGGAAAGATATGAGTATTGTGGAGGGAGTATAATACTCCGTTTAAAGTAACAGAATTGGTGTGATTATTAGAGGAGAAATTTCTGCCCAAAAAGGGACAAAAATGTAAATTGATATATTCTAACACCGGCACCACCATTGTCTTAAGTTGCTACTACCGTATATGTTAAACACCTTACTCCCATATATTACTACCCACTGAAATTGTAGAGTTGCAATAGACAATATAATACTGCCAAATCGACTTCTACTATAAAGGGATTCTCGCCACTTATTTCCAAATTAATGAATGCGTAATACTCTAATTCTCGCCACTTATTCTTACTCTTATACTACGAGGGTATGTTTGTACTTTTCCCTATAAAAAATAATGAAAATATATGACTCAAGTAAATGCAAAGAATAAAATGAGATTTAAAGTACACGGTGAGCACGCTAATAATTGTATTTAACATAATTATATTCCATTATAATTATATGTTGTTTACGATATTGTCTTTATGAAGTCTAAAATTATAAGTATACACTCTTATCTTTGTAGTGTCAAATATTTGACTATTGATATTACATAGAACAAAGACAAAGTTACACTTTATCATTTATATTAATTTTACTTACATTTCTTCAAACTGGTCCAAAATATTATTTTCTCACGGCTACTATAATATAATATATATAATCAAAGCTACAACATATAAACTCTATATTCTTTTTTTATCTGACAAAAATATAATTTTGTACCTTTGTAATAAAACACATTTTAAATAAGCTGTTAGTTATTCTAATCTAGATATACCCCGTGCATCGCATGGGTACTTCGTCTAGTAAGTAAATAAAGTATGAAATCACGTCGTGATTTGCATAATATAATTCGGATTTTAGTAGGAAAATTGCCACGGACAATATAAATTACTAAAGATTTGTACTTTTTCCATCATTATTCTCTTCATTCAGTAAAAGAAAAGTTAGTGGTTACAGTATAGTGGAAAGCTCAAGTATGTGATAATTTGAGAAATATGTTTGAAGTCTGGAATAGTAATTAGACAGAGATATTAACATTTGGACAATGTAGTTTTCTAGTGATATAAGTGCTATTATGTAAACAATTTAAGTGACAAGCTACCTATTGATATCTTTTTCTTGCGTGTTAACAGGAATTTTCATTATTAACATTATGAAGACATGGGAAAAGCTTCAGCTTGCAGCACGTGTCATTGTTGCTATCGAGAACCCTAAGGACATTATTGTACAATCTGCTAGAACATATGGTCAGAGGGCTGTCTTGAAGTTTGCTCAGTACACTGGAGCCCAAGCTATTGCTGGACGTCACACTCCTGGAACTTTCACCAACCAGATGCAAACCTCATTCAGTGAACCCCGCCTTCTCATCCTCACTGATCCGAGAACTGATCACCAGGTTACCCCTCTCAAGCCCGCGTTTTAGAGTCATTGGTGGATTGAGTGTTAAATAATGTAGTAGTAGCTAATTCATATTTTAGAATTAGATTTTTTCTTTTATTTGAAACTTTTGCAGCCCATCAAGGAAGCAGCCCTTGGGAACATTCCCACTATTGCTTTTTGTGACACTGATTCACCCATGCGCTATGTTGATATTGGAATCCCTGCGAACAATAAGGGAAAACACAGCATTGGTGTTCTGTTCTGGCTCTTGGCAAGGATGGTGCAGCAGATGCGTGGTGCTATTGCTCCAGGCCACAAGTGGGATATCATGGTACTTACTCTTATTACTGTATTGTTTGTGGTTTATTGCATCTCCGTTTGAGAGTTTCTGTGGATTGGCATTTCTGACTTCATATTTTTACACATTCCTAGCTGACTCAATATCTGCTTCATCTGTTTCATAGGAATGCTATTTTTTTTTTACTATAATAAGGTAAATATGAATTGTCTATACTATATTGGCCACCCTCATGCAGTTAGGAATGCAACCTCTGTTATATTTGTCCATTCCTAAGATCAAATAAGTGTCTGGTTTTGCCCAATATAGTATCTATAACTCGCATTCCACCATTGCCTCTCCAATTTTAAATGCCACGTTTCTATGTGTCCAAGTTACGCTATGGTTTCCTCTAGTAATATCAAACATTACGTGGTGTATGTGTTTTGGCATTGTATAATGTGGTGCTTTGTCAGGTGGATCTCTTCTTCTACAGGGAGCCAGAGGAGTCTAAGGAACAAGAGGAGGAAGAAGTTGCTGCTATCCAAGATTATCCAGAATACAGTAATACTGCAATTGGTGTTGACTGGAGTTCTAGCCAGATCACAGAGGGCCAATGGAATCCAGACACAGTTGCTGCTCCTGCTGGTGATGGTTGGGCTGCGGATGCTGGTAATTCATACTACATACTCAATATATCAATTAATTCTTTTCAAACTTGCTTAGGAATAAATCTATTATAAAAACACAAAATTGCTATTGTTTTTTGACATTATAAGAGAATATATATGTTATGATGTTATCTTTATCAAGTATTTTACTTAAATCTGAATTTCCCTTGTCCAAGTTATAATCAAATACCAGAATAGCAGTGTTTTTGTAGTTTTTTCCTTTCACCCTTTTGACCTATCCTTTGCAGACATTACAAATTTGTTTGCGTGCTTTTTAAAGCATGTCATCCATGTGCCTATTTTGTTTGACATTCCAATTTTTATTCCTTTTTCACTATTGCCAGCTCCTGCTCAAATCGATGGAGGATGGGATGCTGCTGCCCCACCGCCGGTGCCTGTACAAAGTGTGGTCGCGGATATTGCACCATCTGGGTGGGACTAAAAATCTACCACTGTTTCTTCATAAAGAATGCTAGATTATCTTCCGCTCGTTTCATGAATTTATATGATCTATTATTTACGATGTTGTAGTTTTTATTCATGCAAAGAATTTTGACTGGATTTTGAGTGTTCTTAACTTCCTATACATTTTGTGTTTGCTTTTCAGATTATCAGTTAAATGCTGATTTTTGTTTGGTCTTGTTTTCTCTTCGTATTAGTGGTGGGCATGGTTAGGGGTTAAATTTGTTCAGTACAAGCCATTCCTTAGTAATCGTGCCTGGAAATATTTCAAATCCTTTGGTTCAAATAAAAAAACTGCGATGTGATGATATTTTCTTTAACCAACATACCTGTTAGTTAAATTAATGCTTCTCATTGAAGTTCATGGATTTCCCAAGGGTATATAAGTATATAGTATTTTCTCTGGAAAATTTCACTTGCAAAGATGGGTGACGTTTAGGGTGTTAAGGATGGACTCGGTCTGGGCCCTGGCTGGGCCTCACTGGGCTTTTCCTGAGGAAGTGAGGCCCAGAACAGGCCCTGACACCTACTGTGTCCGGTTGGGCTGGGTTACGTGGCCTGGTACCGGGTCGGGTGTTGGCTTGGTTGGTCGGGCCGGTTATTTTTTGTTCTTACAAAATAATTTATAAAAAAGTTAAATTCTATTTATTTGAAACATGTAGTACAATTGAGAATGGTGAAAAACATGAAATACATTTGCTTAAATTACTTGAGTAATACACTTATATTTAATCCTTTAATATATATAAGTACGGAGTATGGTTGGACTCGGGTCGGGCCACTAGGCCCGTGGCCCGGCCCGGCCCGCTACTGTGCGCGATCGGGATCGGCCCGATTCTCGGGTTTGGGTCTGGGTCGGGCCTAGGTCCGGGGGGTAGGGCGATTCCGGGCTCGGGTCTCAAATTTGGTGAACCGGGCTGGTCGGGCCTGGGCCCGGGCCAAATTGATTTTTTTTTTTTTTTTTTATTTCATTTTTGGGGTTCCAGCCGGGTTGGGCTTGGTGGGTAGGATGGGTTTTGGGGGGTTTGGGAGGGTGGGGGTGAGGGGGGGGGGGGGTTAGGAAAGCAAAAAAAAAAATTCAAATAGGAGGCCCGGCTCGGACCTGGATCGGACCCGGTGGCTACCCGGGCCGATCTCGGGTCCACCATTCCTGAACTGCCGGCCCGCTCGGGCCTAGGTCCGACCCGGACCCGGCCTGGACCCGAGTCCACCCCTAGTACAGAGTATTAGGGATGCATATGGGCCGGTCCCGGTCCCGGTTCCGGGCCGGGCCTGGCCGGGCTTTTTTTGCCAAATGTTGGGCCCAGAATCGGCCCGGATTGATACCGGGTCCGGGCTGGGCCTGGGTCAAGTTCAATTTTTATTTGGTTTCTAATTAACACCCGACCCCCCCACCCCCCAAACCCCCCCAAAACACCCAACCCTAACCTAGAAAAGCAAAAAAATTGAAAAAAAAAATTGAACCGGGCCCGGCCCGAACTGCCCGGGCCAGTTCACCAAAAGTTGGACCCGAGCCCGGCCCGCCCGATCTGCCCAAACGGGCTAAAAGCCCGGAATCGGCCAACCGGTCCGGTCTGGGCCCAAACACTAACGGGCCGGTTCCGGGTCGGGAGTATATAAGTATGGAGTATATATTAAGTAGATGTAATATGTAAATGTAAGTAAATAACAATAATATATTAAGTTGATATTAGTACTCCCTCCGTCCCCTTTTAAATGTTCCGGAAGAGGGTGACACGAGTTTTAAGAAAAGTAGGTTTGTGTGGTTGATATTAATAGATAAAGTAAGAATAAAGTAAGAATAAAGTAAGAATGATTTTGAGCCACACAAACTTTACCAAATAAGGTATGAGACAATTAAATAGGGACATCCCAATATGTTAAAATGGGACATTTAAAAGGGGACGGAGGGAGTATATATTAATAAATTTGTGTAATATATTTATAAGTAGATATATTTAAGTAGATATAATAGTTGTATAAACATATGTAGAGATAATTGAAAAAGATGAAGATGAGGATGAAGATGATTAAGAGTATAAGGTCCTGATTGGTAGGAGGGTTTCGGAGGGGATGGAAATCGGAAGGCTTCCAAAATCCTCCACTTCCTCTCATTCTAAAATCTAAATCCCCCAAATCGGGATTTTTCGGAGAAAACGTGTTGATAACCACAAACTATCCACCTTCTACGTGAATGGACAAAACGTTATACTATACAAAGGTAAAAAACAAAAACTTGTGAAAATTTAAAAATTTTAAAGATTAAAAAATTCAAAATTTTAAAATTTTAAAATTTTAAAATTAAAAATGTTAAAAAAAACTCAAAAAAAATATAAAATCTAAAAAGTTAAAAATAAAAAAAAATAAAAAAATTATGACTCATGATCATAGGAGTAATATTCACAATAGTTAGATATGTATCTATTTTTTAAGTAAGCGATCAAATAAAGGTAAATTGCGAAAATATTTTCATTAAACTTTCCTCCTATTTCCTCCAACCAAACACAATTTTTTATCAAAAACCTTCCTTCCCCTCCCCTTCCCTCCTTGACTCTCCCCTTCCCTCCCCTCCTTTGAACCAAACAAGGCCTAGAGAATAAAGAATAGAGAGTACGAAGAGTTGGAGGAGATGTGTAGAAAATTGTTTTAAAAATAAGAGTATTTATAGTATTTTTACCCCACCCCCTGGACCCCCTCCTAGCCCTCCAACGGCTAGAAGGAGCTAACTATTTGGGTTTAATTTTTTCTTTTAAATTATGGCCGTTTAGGCCCGGACCGGAACCGAAACGGCTGGCCGGTTCAAGATTTGGGAGGCCCGAGAACCTCCCCTCAACAGTATCGAGCCGGTTGGCCCGAATCGGGCACAGACCCGGGTACCGGGCCGGGCCGGTTAACCCCGCCCGAGTCCATCCTTTTATGGGGCTGAATATAAGAAATTTTAATACGAAGTAATTGTTATTTTAAGAGTGTTTTTATTTGAACTCTAAAATACTATGATGTTGGTTATCTATATCTTTACTCAAGAATACATATCTATGTGCATTATAAAATTCCCTCTATAAGATCATAATATTCCCTTTATAACATGGACAGTGAATATGAAGTTATCTTTACTTTCTCAGTATGTTGTACACATGTTTTAATCTCACTATGTAATACGTATAACATAGTTTGCTCGGAGGAATAAATCCCCATTTACATTTTCATACAACACATACGACTCGTTTAATATTTAAATTAGTGAAATTGGAAGATTTTGTTGAAATTGATGAAATTCTGCATTTTTTGCTTAATTTAATTGAATTTACTGAATTTTAAAATATATTTTATTAGTAAAATAAAGAAAAAATATATGTGCTGTGAAAACATAATTTAGAGGGCAAAGTCTCAAATAAGACATTAAGGGGGTGTATGAATATGGATTGGGGTTGACTTTTTTAATCCGTGGACTTTTAAAAAAGTCAATGGACTTTTAAATCCATAGATTTTTTATGAATGAATTCTATGAACTTTGAAATCCATTGATAAGTTTATTGACTTTCAAAAAGTCCATATACTTTTAAATGCGGACCACCACTGCTGGTCGTCGAATTTTCACCTAGATCGCCGCTACCGATCTGTCCATCCACCTCCATTACCGAAGTTCCCCGCTGTCATCATTGGACTGATCCGCCACCAACAAAATTGATTTGGTTATGCAAGGGAACTAGGTACAATTAATTATATTAATTAATTAATTAAATTAGGGGTGAATGTGTAATATTTAGTACTATTTAAGGAAAATCAAACATATGTTCATACTATAAGAAGAATGCTATGTTTTAGTTCTACCCATAGTAATTTCCTCTGTATAATACGGAGTATGATAAGAACTAACCAAACAAACAAACGAACAAATAAATACGAGTAAATAAATAAATAAATAAATAAATAAATAAATCACATAAATTCTTTGTGTGAAAATTCTTTATCACATAAAAAAATGACGTGGGGTATGTCTCTTTGTAGAAAATATTTTATAATGCATCGAAGAGAGGAGATATGTATTCATCTCATTAAAAAATCATAGAGATTTTTATAGGGTGCTATATGGTGTGTTTAACATAGGAAGTATTAAAATTGGTCCAAAGAATGGATTAGGCATAAAAATTTTTGAGAAAAAAAAACGAATCGAACAATTCTTTTAAAATTATATATATTTTCGAATGATTGAAAAAAATTGTTATATATTTTAATTATCAAAAATGGAGCTAAAAACGAATGTAATACAAAATGATTTTATTTTGAAGGTGAGATATTATACATACGGATACTAAAGGTTTAAAAAAATACGATAACTTAATAAAGATCATCTTAATGCAGTTACGTGTATATAAAAAATGGCTTACATGTATGTACATCCAAAACATATATGAAGAAGAGAAAAAAAATATAGCTGCCAATATTTTGATATGTATGTTGGCGTGTAATCATGATGGAGTTTATGTTAGTTGATTCCCTAAATATTGTAAATCATAAAATATATGATATTGAAGTTCATAATTTAGGAAAGTATGTAATAGAGTTTAACAAATAAAGTTGCCCAAAAATCTTTACATTTAATGGGTGGTAGTGGTGCGTAAATAGTAAAACACATAAAAGAAATTAAGGAAAGATGTGCTAATAAATATGTTACTAAGTCTGAAAGTATTCCATATATAATCGATCAAACCTAGTTAGTGCATAGAAAAATAATTTATTAAACGGGAAAAGTATAAAAGGAAACAACAATAAAAAAAGGATTTATGCATGTCGTAATTTCAACATTCAAACCATCATGTTTCAAGAGTCACATTAATATATTACTAGCTAAACAAATACGCAGTACAATTATATGATGGTCCCGGATAGGGTAAAAGTCTAGAGGAGGGGTGAATAGACTTTTAAATCTTTTCGACTTTTACAGAGATTTCCCTCTAGAGGAATTGATCTATAATCTTTTGAGAGATTAATAGATGCACATCGGAAGTCTTTACCCTTTATATAGTGAGTGTTTTAATCACTTTGTGATCTATCTAAGTTTGGCCTTAGATAGCTAGCAGTTGGCTGGGCAGTTGGCTTAGCAGTTGGCTAGATAGAAGGGAACTGATGAGGCAACTGCTAGTCAAATACAGACTGTATGACAAAAATGATGATGAAATATTGTTTAGGATGATGAAGGCAGTGGGATACAATCCTTTTGTTGAGAGGAAGCTACAACTGTAGTTCAGCAGTGGTCTCAGCAGTTGGGTGGTACTGAGTGAACTGCTAAGTCACCTGCTTGAATTATAAACCGGAATTTGTAGCCTGGTTCAAACTGCCTTCTTGCTAGAGAGGTTATAAATCTGTGATGATACTTCAGAAGTTCACAGGAGGTAAGTTTGTATGAACAGAGGGCTCAGCAGTTGGGTGGTCACCAGGGCACTGCCGAGGTCTCTGCTATACTAGAAGAGTGAATTCCTGGAATCTGATAGAGCGACTCTTTTGGTGATTATGTGACCTTGTATAGTGTGATGAGGGCTTCCTGATTGGATACTGAGTTTGAGAATTTTAAGGTGTTTTGCCTGAGCAGAGGTCTCAATAGTTGAGTGAAATCAGGGAACTGCTGAGACAGCTGGTTCAGTAAGAGAAGTGATTTCTGGCAAAGTGTACCTTTAGACAGTGATGTTGCGAAGCTCTTGTGAAAAGGTTATCTCAAGAAAAGGTGAGTGATTGAGCAGTAGGATAAGCAGTTGAGTCAGTTAAGACAACTGCTTAAGATGCTGCTGGCAAACTACAATTTCTTATACGAGAAGTGTTGGGTGTGTGCTTTGTTGACTAAGGAAATCAACACACGATATATCCTGGTTCAGAGGTGGTTTAATCCTCCTACATCCAGTCCCATCCTATTTCAAATGGATTTCACTAATGTATTAAGCCCAATACACTTAGTGCCAATCTAGCCTTGACAACTCTGGCCTAGATTGAAGGTGTTTCACGAGGAGTACAACACCACTCCAAGCTACTCAATCATTTAGGTTTTTCTCAATTGATCCAGTGGGGATCAAAAGGTACTCCTAACCTATCTAACCACACTCAGGCCGGGATCAACTGTCCTCCTGAAGTGTTTACAACAATTTGTGGTAGTGATTACAAGAAAGTTCTAACCTCCAACTAGGAACTAAACTTCTATGATTTTGGCAATGAAGATTTGATACTGAGAAGTTTAGTGAAGCAAGAGACTTAAGTAGAGAGTCGTGGATAGAATAGCACTTCTTGCTCAGTGAAATATCTCTCTACTTTGGATGCTCAGGCTTAGTTAGAAACTTTCGTTTCAGCCTCTATTTATAGGCTTTTTGGCTGATCAATCTTATCCGTTGGTTAGGATAAATTGATCTCTGCCGTTGATCTTCTGGCAAAGACAAATTGTACTTCCGTCTTTTTGTGCTGGAGCATTTATTGCGGCTGATCTCTTTGTCTTGCATTATTCAGCCGCTGAGGCATCTTCCAAGTGTGCGTCCCATGCCGCGGCCCTAGTACTTGATTCGGTATTAAATACCGGTCAAGTTTTGTCTTCCAATCATACACATTTAGTGTATTGTTTTTCGAGCCTTTCTCTTATTGTGACCAAGAGAATTAGTGTACAGATAAAATATACCGGTAGGATCTAAAATATCCTATTAAGGTAAATAAATATTACCTTATTGCATTTTTACTTTTCCGGTAATATTTTATTTGTATCACCAATTTGTACATTTATGTGTCACTTCAAGATAAGTCAACTTCTAATGCCCACTAAGTGTATTTTCCTTTTTGTGACGAACTTAATTTGTGATAAAGTAAATATATACTGGTAGGATTTAAATATCCTTTTAAGGTAAGAATTACCTTGTTGCATTTTGACTTTGCCGGTATAATTTACTTTAATACAAATATCACTTTTGGTCACTCTAGGTTGTGTTTAGCCATCATTATTCTGAACATAAACCAAGTACTTAACTGGTAGGTTAACAACTCCTATTAAGGTAAGAATTATTACCTTATTGCATTTTTGTATTCCAGTTTTAATGACTAGTTTATTTGTTCGAACTATTTGAACTATCAGATAAATTTAACTGGTTGGATTTATGAGAAATCCATTTTAAGATAATGGAATATTACCTTATTGCTTTTTATGTTTTTCCAGTTTATATTTATCTGACAGTTCGGATGAGACACTTTTTGGATAACATTTCACTGGCTCTAGGTTGAAGCAAAATACATCATTTTAATTTCCTAATGCTACAAAAGAGGGGGGGGGGGGGGGGGGGGGGGGGGGTGCAACATTAGAGGAGCTTTTGGCATCATCAAAAGAATGGTACATCAAAATCTAGGGGACTAACATTATATATGGCACATGATTATTCAAACGTACAATCAATCTATAAAATAAATATTACAAATAGCATTTAATTATTCAACAATCATTACAAGCATACAAGGAACTTATCATTTATGCATTTATAAGTGATGACGGTTTTCAAAAGGTATCTCAAAATGGAATATTAAAGTCAAAACTTTCCATTAATTTACTCATTTAAAGTTGACCGTTTGCAAAGATAGAGGGGGAAAAATTGGTTTCATTCATTCTTAGTCCCAACTATAGTTTGCCATGGCAGCATAATCTAAATTTGAACTAAAATTTATTATACTTGTATCGTTTGATGGTCACTAATTATCTAAACAGGCATGGAAAAATATTAATCTACCATTGTGCAAAAATTTTATTACTATTATTGTAACTCAATTATTATTATTATATCTTAAAAGCAATATAAATATTCTACAACTATGAAGCTATTACATACTTTTGCAATGTGGGCTTGATAGTATCTGCTTCCCCAATTCACTGATCAAAGTCATACTTTGATAAAAAAAAATGCAAATATCAGACATAAGAAAGGTGCAAAATGAAATTCACGCCTGAACAAAAGTAAGGGTCACTTTGTAAGATCATTTACTCAATCAAATATGGAAAATGAAATATTTCCGCAGTATGTCTACGATATAATGGTTATCCATGCAACACCTGTTGATAGAATCGGTCGGATAAACCTGCAAAGAAGTGTTAGAAATAATAATATAGCTCGAGACGCGTCAGACGCTGTCCTCAAGAAAGTATTTCCGACTGGCGAAAACCTTTCCCCAAGATATAACGAGCTCTTCGGCGTAAGCCGGTAACAGAACAACGAGAGTATGAAATATTAGTCCAGCAGCAATGTGATATATTAGGGGGGTGTTTAGCTCAAAAATGTTCTCAATCCCACCGAGAAGCTGGCCTGGCCGAATATATACATATATGGAATACGGAGTATATGTTTTGAAAGTAGATACGCTGGTGGCCGTTTTACTATGATCACAAAGTGACCCGTTGCTGCCAGGTGATTCCAATTGACCATATTAATTTAGTTGATAAATGTTACAAGTATAAATCAATGATCAACGTATTGCATATCATGATTGATATGTCTTGTACGTTATAACTCCAATATTAAATGGACAGTGAAGGCTTAACGGTATTATTTGGGAATACTCAATAAATTTAAAATAATTTTTTTTTAATAGAATATAAAATATCTAATTTATTAATAAAACAATATTATTATAGAATTTATTCATTTGAAATACTCTTATTTATCCAACAATCCCCCACATATTTCAAATGAATATTTTGAGATTTTTAAAAATTAGTTTAGAAAAATATCTGCTGGATTAAAGGAATGAGACTTTAAGTTTGGTGTCCGTAGACTTGAAACCAAACCGAGACGATTAAGTCTTAATAAACCGAGCTTATGGTGAAACATATAGTTTCTTGAAACCAACAAGCTACTATTGGTAAATCAGGGGCTTAACGGTCGTGTCTCACCCCGCACAATTTCTCGTTATTACGCCGTTGTGCGCCGTAAGGCCACGCGCGTGCTTGGTTTTCATGAGTGCTCTAGAAGTTTTGTCATGCTTCATAGAGGGGGCCCCACCTCACACTCATATAGGTGATATCATCAAGTGTGAAACGCTTTTGCACACCACCCTAAAATTAAGGGCTATGATAATCATTAAGAGCTTTTAGCTCACCCTCTCAAAGAATGCGGATTCTAGCCTATATCTCACATCATGGAAATGGGCAATTTTAGTTAGGCTAGCAGAACTAAATGAAAGACTTGTTATTACCCATTTGAACTTGCTTCATGGGATCTCCAATCACACAAGTTGGGTTCCCATCCCCATTTGTTTCAAAGTGACACAAGTCCCATTTCCTTAGATGTTTCGGTTATCAATTTTTCGTCCTAGGGATTCTGTCAAAGGAGTAGCTAATTCCTTCTGACTTCATAAAATTAATGGAAATAATTCCATTCTCAAACATCATTGCACCCCTTTTAAGGGTGAATGGATATCCTACTATTTTAATTTATCTCATGTGAGTATACTCAGATGTCGTCGTTGTATCCCGGCAATACAAAGGATACTTCTCAATAAAATATAACATCGATGTGACCCTCTAGTACATCGGATAATTCTCAATAAAATATATACCATCATTGTATCATTTTAGTACAATGGATAATTCTCATATAACATCATTGTACCGCTCTAGAACAATGAATATTTCTCAATAAAACATATCATCGTTGTATCAATAGATTACAACGGATAATCTCAAAAAAAATACCATAATTAATGGTACGTCTCAAATATCTCAATAACCGCCTCAACGCAGTCCAATGATCCCTACTTGGGTCATGAGTATATCGGCTCGATCTTCTGACAACACAAACTATGTCGGGCCTAGTAAAATTTATAAAATGTAATAAACATCCAATAATTTGGATGCACATTAGCACACCATATCTTCAATTTAAGAAAAATTATACATGTGCTCCACTGTTTAAGTTTATGCAAAAGTAGCAAAGAGTTATAAAGCTCATTTTCACTCAAAGAGATAGATAATAAAAATTAAACTAAGCACCCCCACAATTTTAAATATTTCAAAACAGGTGCATAACCATTCTAGACTTCATAGAGAGATAATTTATATCTCAACCTTCATTTGTACACAATGATTTTATCAAATAAGACTCGCCCTTTAAATTTAAATAAGATAAAATTTAGTTTATCTCAAAAAATCACCAATTAATGTGACAAAGAACTTTTGCCACCTCTAAACACTGTGTAGATGCTCTAATAAAATTTATATAAAACATCAAATATATCACAATTTTCTAGAGGTGCTCCCATAACACTAAATATCAATCTTAGAATATTTAGGAGTTTCATATAGTACGTATCGCGGAATCAACAGATATAAAGATCAACACAATTTGAATGCCACTGAAAATCCCGAAATAAAATTAGATTCTCTCCACTTCATTTTTTTTTATAGATTGATCACAAACATCACAATGAAAACTTTGATAGAACACAAACATCACAATTTTCTAATGTCATTATATATATATATATATGTGTGTGTATATATATATATATATATATATATATATTATACTAGAAATCAAACCTCAAACATTTAACAATTAGATATAAGAATCATTTTCATATATTAATCTAGTATGTCACACATTAAAGGAGTCGATCAAATAAGCAAAAGACATTCAATTCATTATTTCAGAAACACTGAGAACAAACAGTCCCTGATTACAATAGCCTTTTCCCACAAAGACATTATTTTAGTCATCACAATTTTGTCCGATTCAAAGGACACCTTAACTCCAGCTTTCCCCAAAAGTGAAACCGAGACTAAATTAGTGCGAATTTCAGGCACATGAAGCACATCATTCAAGGACAACGTTTTCCCCGATGTGAGCTTAAGAACAACTTTTCCCTTACCATGCACCTTGGTTGTGTGAGAGTCACCAAGATACACTTGTTCTTCACCATCCCCTATAGGAGTATAGGAGGAAAAAGCACTTTTGTTTTTACAAATGTGCTTGGTAGCCCCAGAATCTACCACCCATTCATTCACATCGGACACCAAACAAGTTTGAGAAACAACCGCCGCAATGACATCATCATCTTGAACCAAGTTTGCACTTGGTCTAGGTGGTTTGTTGTTTCTCATAGTTGCCCGTTTCCTACATTGTGCTGCAAAATGTCCCGGTTTTCCACACACATAACAATGTTTTTCCTTTTTAAAGCTGGTGTTAGATTTAGGCTTATTGTAATTGGGCTTGTTATTATCTTCATTATTATTATTATACCTCCTTTTGTTTTGAGTCTCCACTAGGTTGGCGTTGGAGGTGTATTGCATGATTTGAGCCTTGGAGCCCTCCCTCCTATTGGTGTCTTCAATGATAATGTGTGTGATCACTTCATTTAATGACATGGGTCCAAATTTGTGCTTGAGGTCGCGCTTGTAGTCCTTCCACGACTCGGGCAATTTTTCAATGAGGATCCCGGCAACAAAAGGTTCGGGCAGCTCGATCTGCACGCCTTTGAGGTCCTCCAAAAGCGTTTGATATTCATGAATTTGTGCCTTTATGTCCTTGTCGTCTTTCATTTCCCCAAAAGTGATATGAGCAGGTGTATCCGACGCTATACTTTCTTGAGATTGTTGATAGAATCGGTCGGATAAACCTGCAAAGAAGTGTTAGAAATAATAATATAGCTCGAGACGCGTCAGACGCTGTCCTCAAGAAAGTATTTCCGACTGGCGAAAACCTTTCCCCAAGATATAACGAGCTCTTCGGCGTAAGCCGGTAACAGAACAACGAGAGTATGAAATATTAGTCCAGCAGCAATGTGATATATTAGGGGGGTGTTTAGCTCAAAAATGTTCTCAATCCCACCGAGAAGCTGGCCTGGCCGAATATATACATATATGGAATACGGAGTATATGTTTTGAAAGTAGATACGCTGGTGGCCGTTTTACTATGATCACAAAGTGACCCGTTGCTGCCAGGTGATTCCAATTGACCATATTAATTTAGTTGATAAATGTTACAAGTATAAATCAATGATCAACGTATTGCATATCATGATTGATATGTCTTGTACGTTATAACTCCAATATTAAATGGACAGTGAAGGCTTAACGGTATTATTTGGGAATACTCAATAAATTTAAAATAATTTTTTTTTAATAGAATATAAAATATCTAATTTATTAATAAAACAATATTATTATAGAATTTATTCATTTGAAATACTCTTATTTATCCAACAACACCAACAACAAGTCAACATCAAGATTACACATATAAAGTTAATCGATGAGGAATGAGCACAACTCTTACACTAATACATGTCAAGCGCTTAGCTTGACATCATATGGTTATAAATATACTGCAGACTTACATGACTAGCAAGCGTGTAAAGGAAAAGATTAAATGCAGCCCCAGCCCATGCTGTTTTAGTAAGAGTTAATCGATGAGGAATGAGCACAACTCTTACACTAATACATGTCAAGCGCTTAGCTTGACATCAGATGGTTATAAATATACTATAGACTTACATGACTAGCAAGCGTGTAAAGGAAAAGATTAAATGCAGCCCCAGCCCATGCTGTTTCAGTAAGTATGCCTGAAGTTCTTGTGACTTCTTTATATAACGGATAAACTCGATAGATCCTTGGAATATATTGGATGAGCACCACAAACTTCACCAAATTCTTGGCATTCAAAGATTTAGCGCCTCTCATTTTAGGAATTACTATTAGAATCACAATCTGCACAAATGTCAAATCGAAATCCAAACATAAAGTTAATAACGCTTTCAACCAATACTAATGGCATAACTAAAATTGTCATGTATAAGTCTATCTTACTTGGGGCAAGGGAAGAACTGCAAGGATGTCAATAAAGAAATGAGAGGACAAATATCTTTTTGCAATTTCCCAGGCATCTTCAACTAAAACGCCTCTTCCAAATACACGCGAAGAAGGAGCAATGAAGCTCGTCCGAATTTGTAAGATAATATGAAGGATGTAAAAGATGTCAGTACATGAATGCAAAGCACTAGCAGTAAACTCTATTTTTTTGTCCACGTCCAGACATTTCTTGTCATTGTCAACCACTGAAATGTAGAAAAACAGAGGATCGAATGAGATGGCAACAACACATGACAATACAAATATTTTAGGAAAAATTCATATTAATAATCCCAACTATTAAGGGCCTTCCAATGTTAATCCCCAAATATAAGCAATTCTAACATAATCCAAAGTTAATATGGTGTCTTCTTAAGTTGATCCCGATAACCTAGAACTTACTCAACAGGTAAAAACAATAAAATGACAATCCCTTTCTAAATTGCCATGGGTTTTTTCATATCTTTTCTTATTTTCTAGCCCTCCCTCTACAAGATATGGAGATCACCCTTCCAGCTTTCTCCTCCTTGTGGGTGTCATGGACGACGGTCGCTAATGAGAAAACATGGCAAAGCATATGGCGGATCGACTATTACTCCGGTGGTCTTCCCCCGCGATTCACCGACCAACACGCGGTGAAAAAATGCAGTGTTGGGAATGCTTCTCCATCGTACCTGCAGCAATTTCTTCCCTATTTTATTTGCAATTTCCCCTATTTTACCCTCCCTTAGTTCCTCCCTTCTTTCCTCTTCAATTCTTTCTAGTATTCTTTTTCTTTTTGCCTCCAGATGCAATTGACGGGTTAGGAGAGGAACTAATTCACCGAGCCTAAATGCTAGAAACTTTTTGGATCTAAATTGAACGATTTGTTGTCTTCTGTGTCACACCATGCTTCTATCTCAGTCAGCTGAGGAATAGCCATTAAAGGCTTTTTTTATGGTTCAACTCTCGTCATCCCGTTACTGGGGCCAAAAGGGGTGTCAACCTTCTGGTGAAGACGACATAGCAGACGGCCATATGCTTTTTGAGATGAATAGGGAGGGTGGCGGCGGCGGCCTAGCCATATATCAATAGACCTGGAATGGCGGAAGATAGAAAAAAATGAAAGAAAAAAATCAGGAAAGAAAATGAAAAAAAAATTGAAACCAATAAAAACAGGCCATGTGTCCCGTTTACCTGCTGGATAGGTTTATTCAGGTTACCGACTTGTTTTGAGAAGATACCCCTTATAAATTAGATTATACCGGATTAACTAATATTTGGGATTAATTTTGGAAGACCACCGATAGTTTAGATTATTTATGTGAATTTTTCCAATATTTTATGGGTCATCGCTGAAGAAAGGGACCTTGCGGATTGAAAATCTTGTTTGTATATCCTAAGTCTCCTCTAAGAGCACGGTTAAACGAACAAGATTTAAGAGAATCTTTCACACTTTTGATCCTCTCAAAACCACTTTCTAGGGATCTGTGGAAGCTATCCGAAACTGGATGCAATGCCATTCAGACTTCCATTGGGACCTCTGGCTGTACTGGGAAGTTCTCCTTTGAAACTACTGTCTGAACTCCAATCCTGAAACATGCAGGTTACACAATCCATTTTAAGTATCAGGTCACAACAATCAATAACAACTGACAAGGAAAATGGTATGCAAAATGAGCGAAATTCGCAAAAAGAAATTGCATACAAAAAGAAAAATGTCTTATTGGAAACATAAAGAGTAAAGGAACAAAGAAAATGTCATCTAATAATACTGGAGTGTTATAAATGGCAAGGAAATATTTTCACTATCCTTAATTGAGTTAGTTCCTTAAAATCACATATAGACATGTAAAATCACAAACTTCATTAGTCTTTCCTGTTTCTATACCCACATTTAATCTCAAGTTAGTGCTTAAAGGAAACCAGTTATATGTGACACACAAAAATCTCTAGAAGACCCTTTGCTGTATACTACATGGAAGGCCGTCCAAGCTGAGTCGTCTATTAGTTTGTGCAAGAAGGGATGCAACACCAGGTCTTCCATAGTAGAAGTCCCAAACTTTGAGAATATATTGTATATAACATACAATAGCCATTTCCACCGGATCATCGGAAACTACACTCAATCTCTAGGATCTGGAAGGGTGATTTGGTCATTCTTATTAAACCTGTAATTTTTGAGTCCAAAGGCATTTGAATTATGAACACCTTGGTTTTTTCTAATCTTTTTCCATCTAAGAATTAGGATATGAATCGTGTGGAGGTAAACCAGTTTTGATGTAAGAGATATTGTTGACGTGTAACACTTTCTAGTGGCTAAGGTTAAACAAACTTCATGAGTCTTTAGTTATGATCTCTCGCAATTATATGCTAAGCAAACTAGAATTGAAAGACACAATTATGGGGTGTGCTTAAGAAAAATAGTACAACTCAAGAGGCTTAATTGGTTAGATTGACGGGATTATAATAACATTCCACATCTTTATGATTAAAATGCACATTCAGTCCATGTATTGGCAGTACCTAAAATTAATAATTACAATCAGACTTCCAACCAGAAAATGAATACACTACATGGAGCTTGCAACAAATAGCTACTGGATTATGTGTTATTAATTTATTAGGCTGAAATTAGAAAAAAGAAACACAATAATATTAAAAATTATGATAAAATTAGATAAAAAGATTGCAATCACAACAATACAAGTACAAAACTCAACTTGATAAAGACTACCCTAGAAAATTAAAAACAGAAGGAACTCAGATTAGCAATATCATACCTTAGCTATTCTGTCGTTGGAGACGGATGGCCAGAATCGCTGCCCACGACTCGAAGATGGAAGGCCAGATGTCGTCCTTAGGACACCGCCCACGACCTGGAGACGGATGTCCAGGAGTCTCCGTTCACAGTTCAACCTCCGCGAATGACCTCTCAATAGTTCAGTCCAATTACCATGGAGGGAGCGGTGGCAGGTGGTAGCTCTACTGTTAGCTCTTACAGAATCTATCCGAGCAGAGAGGAAGGGAAAAATTATTGTTCACTTCATCTTCCATATTTCCGTAAGAGGAGAGCGGCCTGTTTGTTTGCTGAAGAATCAGTTGGTATACCGTGGGAGCAGCCCACAGTGAGCATGCTGCTCCCACAAAAAAAAATGTGTTACTGTTCACGCGCGTGAATAATAACTTTTTTGTTTTGTTTTTTCATTGTCCCAGTAGCGGAATAGGTGTAACTCGCGTGTAACAAAATGTAACTAACGTTAATAACAAATGTAACAGCAAGCAAGTCAAAATGTAACTTGTCTAATACGAATTATAAGAAATAAAACATTGATTTTAATGTCAGATTCTAGTGAGAATTAGCGAGCAATTCTTTCTCTGGCTTCTTCACAGCTGTCTATGGCAATCACAGCTATATACATAGGAGAACTCTGTGGCAGAAGTTAATTGATTTTTCTAATCAAATTTCTGATAAGTGGTTGGTAGGTGGTGATTTTAACTCAATTGCTTCTCATTCTGAACATTTTGGTCCCTCTCTTCCCCATGCTACTAGCATGCTTGAGTTTGCAAATTGTATATCCTCATGTGGACTGGTTGATTTACCTTTTAGTGGTTCTAGTTTTACCTGGACTGGAGTCAGGTCTAATGGGAGACTCTGGAGAAGACTGGACAAAATTTTAGTTAATAACTATTGCTTTGACTCTTTTGATCACATTCAGATCACCGATCTTAACAAGACCCCCTCAGATCATTCACCTATCCTGATTCAGCTCCAAAACAAAGGTTACTCTGATCCTAAGCCTTTCAAATTTCAAAACATGTGGATTTCTCATGCTACTTTCTTTGATTTGGTTGCAAAAAGTTGGAATTCTTATAGCTATGGAGGAGGTATGCTTGGTTTGGTTAAAAAGCTTAAAGGCTTGAAACAAGATCTCAAAAAATGGAACTCTGACACTTTTGGGAACATTTTTGAGGAGATTAAAATATGTGAGCAGGATGTTTCAAATGCTGAAATTATTTTTGAGAGGAATCCCACTGAAGATAACGGAGCAGACTGGTCTCTCAAAAGGGCATTACTTATTTCCAAATATAAGTTAGAAAAAAAATTGGAAGCAAAGGGCACATTTAAACTGGCTAAAAGGTGGTGATGCTAATACCAGTTTTTTTCACTCTTATGTGAAAATCGGGAATAGAAAACAACAAATCACCTCAATCAAGAACATGGAAGGGGTGACAGTTAGTACTATACCTGAGATTGGTGAATCTGTTGTTCAATACTTCTCTTCTCTTTACTCTCATGAACAGGAAAGTGATCCTGAGGAAGTCCTGCAATATATTCCATCATTAATTGAAGAAGAAGACAATATTTCTTTAATTGCTCTTCCAGATTCTGATGAAGTTAAAGATGTTGTTTGGGATTTGAATCAAAATGGTGCCGCAGGGCCAGATGGTTATAATGGCAATTTTTTTTTAAATGTTGGCATATTGTGGGGAAGGATGTTGTTAATGCAGTTCAAGATTTTTTCCTGGGGGTCCCTATTCCTTAAGGACTGGCTAGTTCCCTTTTGGTTCTTATACCTAAAAAAAGATAATCCAGCTTCATTTGCATATTATAGACCTATTTGTCTATCCAATTTTATCAACAAAGTCTGCACTAAAGTTCTTGCTAATAGACTGTCCATGCTGCTTCCTAAGGTCATTTCCAATGAACAGGTTGGTTTCCTCAAAGGAAAGGATATAGCGGATCAAATTCTTATTGGTCAAGAGATGATTCATGTTTTAGACAAGAAGATTAGAGGGTCCAATATGGTGATAAAGCTTGATATGGCCATGGCTTTTGATAGACTTTCTTGGGGATTTCTTTCTAAAGTCTTACAAAAGTTTGGTTTTCATGGTCATTTTATTAATCTGGTCATCAATAATTTGCAAGCTACTCATTTATCTATTTTGATTAATGGAAGTCCTCATGGGTTCTTTCAACCTAAGAGAGGGGTTAAGCAAGGAGATCCCCTTTCTCCTTTTTTTATTTATTCTTGCCTCTGAAGCTTTCTCAAGATGCTTAAATTAGCAAGTGGATAATGGTTTTATTGAACCTTACTGGATGGGCAGATATGGGGTTCCTATTAGTCACCTTGGGTATGCCGATGATCTCCTAATTTTTATGAATGGGGGGGCTAGATCTATTATCAATTTTAAGGAGTTCCTTACCTCTTATCAAAGTGCTTCTGGCCAGACTGTCAATTTTGACAAAAGCTCCTTTGTTATTGGTAAACATGCTCAAGCTAGAACTCAGATCATCAAAGATTTACTGGGAACGCAGAAAGCCAGTCTTCCTTTGAGGTATCTTGGGGCTAACCTTCACAGGGGAATAAATAGGCATCAGTATTGCAATCGTATTATTCATCAGTTTGATTCCAAACTAACTACTTGGAAACAGAAAAACTTATCACAAGCTGTGTTGGTCCCGTTTGTAATAGGAACAGTCTAGAGGGGGGGGGGGGGTGAATAGACTGTTCAGGAATTTAAACTTTTCTCCAAGTCAAGTCTGACTTAACAGAGATGGTCGAAATCTGGTGACAGAGATGGTCAAGTTCTGATGGCAGAACTAGACCAGGCAGCGGATGAGTTTCTGTCCGAGTAGCCTCTAGAAGAAAGCTAGGCAAAATGCCTTTCTGATAACTCTGAAGGAAGATCTGCTGGACACAGATTCCAACCTAAAGAGTTAGTCATTAGAATCTTAAGTGCAGAAAGTAAAAGCTGAAAGTAAATGACACCGGGGTTTTTATAGTGGTTCAAGGAACAACTCGTTCCTCTAGTCCACTGTTCCACTAAGCTTGCAAAAACGACAGTTTACAACGCCTTAGTCCCTAGAACTTAAGAAGCACTCCTCGTCTTCTTCAAATCTAGTTGCCACCCGGATGCAGTCCTGCTTCCTGATGGCTGGTCTCGTTTCACTGAGTCTCTTGAAGTATCTCCACTTCACTTACTCCAGCTAATTTGAGACGTCCCTTCTTTTTCAAGAAGTGTTTGATATAGAATCAGTTTTCTCCAACGTTGCTTCTTCACAAAAGATGAGTATATGAAGCTCTCGAAGTGTTGAAGAACTGAGTAACTTTGCCTTTGCTAGTTGGATGAAGGATAGGAATATTTATCTTCCAACTGTGGCCTTTTCTTGTTAGAAATGGAGTTTTGATCTCAAGAAAGTTGTTCACGCAAATCTATCTTGGCAAAGGTTATGGCAAAGTTCTCTTCTTAGTTCTCCAGAGTGTATCTTATATACTGGGAGCGGTCTTCCCGTTGGAGTGTAGAAGACAGCTTCATTAAATGCATGTACTGTTGACTTGACCGTTTGGTCCTCCGACTTGCTATTTTGGGGGCGTAAAGATATTCGCATGGTTAATCATCAGCTTTAAATATCTCTTCGTACGTACAACATTAAATGTGCATTTAATGCGTGTACAGTGCCATGCTTCCGTTGAAAGGTTCGTAACTGTTAGAGGATTTCCCGTTAGTTTAACGACCGTTGGAAGGACTTCCGGATTCTGATGATACTTAGCAGAGTCTCAAGAGGTTCTCTGGTCCAGTCTCTGAAGTCCGTCTCTGGTGCCAACTCTGGTATCTTTCTGATAACCAGTTTCTGATAGCTTCTCTGGTGAGCAACTCTGGGAGCAACTCTGGTAGAAGCAAGATGGAACTCTGGCAGGCAGACTAAGCTAAAACTTACAAAAGAAATTCTAATACACAATTTCTAATGGGGTACTTTCAAATTCTAATTAATCCTAGCATCATCAAAATCTAAATACATTTATTCCTTACAATTTCCCCCTTTTTGATGATGCCAAAACCTTTTAACTATTTCCAGAGAAGTGCCTTTCACCATAAAAATATAAAGTTAAAAACTTTTCATTAGAATCTTGGTGGGCAACTTAGCATAGGAAAATAGTAAGAGTACGATTCATTCAGATAGCAAAAAAATCAAGTATGATAACAGAAAATACACAAGAAAGTAAATAAGAACAGATATTTGAAAAGAGCCAATCAAACAGAGAGGCAGAGAAGGTATCTTATTAAACTGTTAGAGAAAGTAAAGCATTACAGAGTTAGATAAAGAGAGTTAGAGATCTTCTTCATCTACCTGTGGTCCTGCTCTGTCAATCCTTTCAAGTTCAGCATTTACCTTCGCTCTGATTGAGGCTAAATCCCTAGGATTCTGATAGTCAGCCCAATGAGGTGCAAGTTTGCAATCCAGATAGTTTCTGACAGCTTCAGCAGAATTCTTGCCATTCAGTATATTCATTCCGTACCACATCTCAGATTCTTCGATCGAACCACCATGGTTGATCTGGACAAGTCCATCACTGTCCATGAACAGATTCTCTCTTTGAAGAGGGGTCATCAATTTTCTCATTTGTTCAAACTGAACTCTGTCTGGCCTTGACAGACCACTCTTCATCCAATCAGTGAATGAAAAGGATGAAGACTTCTTCTTTGAGCTTCTGGGAGGAGGAGGAGGAGGAGGTCTGGTGCCTGTAGCAGCTAGCCTTTTCTTTCTGGTAGCATCAAAATAAGGAGGAGGATCAACAGAGGAGGGTTCTCTGATAGAAAGGGTTCTGGTGCTGGTGCCTTCTCCTTCTCTGGTATCTTCCCCCTTTTTGGCATCACAAAGATCACCAAGGAGAAGTTCAATCTTGGAAAACTCAGAGGCTTGAGCATCTCTGATTTCATCAAGGGTTTCTGGCAGTGTCTGAGTGACAGAGGCAAGACCTTCAATCAGGCTTTGTTGCTTGTCTACTGCAGATTGGAGATCTCTGGTGCTGACCTCTAGAAGCACCATCTTCTGGTACCTTTCTCTGTCAGATTTGAGAAGAGCCAGGCCTTGCTCTTGATGTTCCTTGCAGAGAGAATGTAAGATGTTGAGTTTCTGGGAGGAACTATCAGCAGATTTCTGAAGATTGTGAACAGATTCTGAGATCCTGTTGATTGTCTGATTCTGGGCAAGCAGAGCTTGAGAGTGAGAGTGGAGAACAGAGTTGAGTCCACTAACATCTCTGGAGACAGAATCAATCCTTGAGTTAGAGGAATGCATGAAGGTGTGCATATTTTCTGTGAGAGCAGCAACTTTATCTGACAGGTGTTGAAAACCTATAGTGATTTGCAGATTGGTATGGGTGAGTTCCTCATGTTGTTTGTCATTTAATTCAATAATCTTGCTCAGATCTTGAACCAATATTCCACCAAAAGCTTCAGCAGACTTCACAAACTGGGTGAAGGGGATTTTGGATTCTTCAGGTGTAAAATCAGGCGTTTCCAATCCTCTGCCTTTTGGTAAGGGAGGAGCTCTGTTGGATAGTGGAGGGGAAGGAACTCTGGGGGGTGTCCTTCTCCTTTTGGAGGTTTCATCAGCAGCAATGGAGGAGGTGAGGAATCCATCATTGTCACTAGATGAGGAGGGAACCCTGAAGATAGGTTTCTTTTTGGGTGTAGATGCTGCAGAATGATGTGAGGATCTCTGAGGTGAGGCAGATTTGGATGCAGATGAAGGATTCTGGTGCTGAGGTGGAGAGTGAATGGGTGAGGCATCCTGTTGAGGGGGGGATGGTGGAGGTGAGGGTGAGCGGTTTCTGAAAGGGACAATTGCTCTGCAGGGAGATGCAATTTTTTGTTTGGGTGAAGAAGGTCTTGAGTTGGGTTTCTGGTGAGATGGTGTTCTGGTGGAAGGTGGGGTTTTCTGTTCTGGTGAAGGGGTTTTCTGTTGGGGTGAAGGGGTTTTCTGGTGAAGTGGGGATGAAGGTTTAGATGGAGATTTGGAGGGTGAGGGTAGAGTAATAGGAGATTGGGGAGGGGAAGGAGGAGGTGTAGGAATTACCTCAAGTACAATTTCGGAGTACACAGGTTCTCTCCACTCCTTGATCAGCTGCTCCATGGTAATAGCAATGTCATTCGCAGTGGATGGCTCTCCTTCCTCAAGAGCACTATGGCGAAATTTGATCATTGATTCTTTCCTTTTCTTCTCCATCAGCCAAGCATCAAAAGTTTCCATTTCTTCTTCTTCTAAGGCTCTGACATGCCTTTCTGGAGATAGGTCAGATGTGGGAGCTTTACCTTGATATCTGTCTTTCTTCTTTTGTAGCACAGAAATCAGAAAGGTAAGGTTGAAGCATTTTGACACATCATCTGTGCCTACCCAGTGAAGAACAGCAGCTTCTTCTTCTTCATAGGCATCAAAGAATTGGATGATTTGTTGAAGAGGACCCATTCTCCATCTTCTCCAAGCTAGAACTCTGTCAAACTGCTTTTGCAGAATGATGTTGAAGTCTGTTTCTTGGTCCATTTCTGGTGAGGCTTCACGCTCTGGTGAGAGAGCAGAGTTGGGCAACTCTGGTGCAGAATCTTGGTGAGTTTCTGGTAGAGTGCCAGATTCTGGTGCAAGTTCCCCCTGAATTGCTGAATCTTTGGCAGGTGAGACTTCTTTAGTCTTCCTCTTTTTCTGCCTTGGTTTAGTGCTAGAGTTGTCAGAATCACCACTTAGCACAACCATCTTCCTTCTCCTCTTCTGCTTCAGTTTTCTGGCAGCAGATTTCTTGGTTGCCTTTGGGGAGGGCATCTCAGGTGCAGCCTCCTCTGCTGTTTCCTTCTCTGGTAGTGACAGATTGTCACTCTTCTTTTTCTGTCGAACCTCCCTTACAATCTGTGACTGCTCAGGTTGTTTGGGCTTTCTGGCAATTTTCTTTGCAGGTTTGGCCTTAGCAGCCTGTTCTTCCCTTTTCTTTTCCAGTCTTTCCTCTCTCCTAAGTTCAGAAGAGATGGCAATGTTGAATTTTGGAGAGGCTGTGAGGAAGATGGTCTTGGTGTGATCAACTGGGATAGGATCCCTGAGTTGAACTCCTTTTGCAGCAAGGATGGCAGAGATAAGAAGGCCATGCCCCATCTTGGTTGAGTAAAGACCTGTTTCAGAGTCTTTCTTCTTGATGAATTCAGTTATAGAGCCAAAAGTTACCTCTCCCCAGTTGATATTCATGCCATGGTGCACTGCAAAGATTGCCTTGGCATTGTTTGTGTTCATCTCATCAGTTGAGGCTGTTTTGCACCACAAGCAACGGTGCAGAATGGTGACAAGCTTCTCATAGTCCTTCTTGAGTTGAAATTTCTTCATGTAGAGTTTATCCAGTCCGGCAGCCTCCGGACGGCAGTAAGTCTGGACAAAACCTTCAGTGGAGACTTCCACCGAGTCAAGAGCAATGAGATTGCTGGATTCTGGGTCTTGGGAGTCAAGTTGAACTCCAAAGAATTCATTCAGTGCATCTGCATTCAAGAAGATGCGTTGACCCTGTACGGATGAGTGAACTCCGGTCCTGGAGATGGTGGCGTTGAGGTAGAACTCAGCCACATCTTTGATGCTGAAATGCTCATAAGGATGAGCAACAACCTTAGATAACTGTGAATCAGTCATCCCTTGGATGATCTTCGTCATCCTCTTTTGATTTTCTGCCAGGAGGGGTAGAGAGGACATGTCAACTTTCATGCCGGATACTACGTTGGCAATGAGAGTTTTTGCTTCCTCCTTAGAAAGGTCGTTGATGCTCAGGAAGTTCATCTTGAGTGACGGTTAAGAAAATTTCTGGGTATTGGAATGTTTTTGGGATCTGAAAGCTTTGAATGCTAGAGCAGTTTAAGAGAGATGAAGTTGCAGTAGGGATTTGGGTCGAAGACGGTGGATATAAAGGAGTTAGGAATAGTGGACGTTTGGTATATTGGCAGTTTCGAGGCAGCATTTAAAGAAATGCGGGCGGAAACGTTTCCGTTAGAAGAGTAACGATCAGGGGTATTTTGGTAAAAGACCGTTTCAAATAATTAGGTCTAGCCCGTACCTCGAAATATTGTTAAGTCCACTTCCGTATCTGTTGTCTTCGGTTGAGGAACTCTTGTCAGAGAAGGGGAGGTTCTCTGATGTGAGATTCTGATGATCAGAGATAGTGGTTTTCTGATCCGAGTTTCTGGTGCAGAAGAAGGGAGTTCTGGTTCAGTGAATCTCTGGTTCATGCATCTCTCGGAAGATCATCCATCATTCCCAATTCTTCCCTAAGCTTGTTAAACCTTGCCTCAGGTAAAGGCTTGGTTAGAATGTCTGCAAGTTGATCTTCTGTAGGTACATGCTCCATACAGATATGCTTCTTTTCAACATGATCTCTGATGAAGTGATGTCTGATCTCAATGTGCTTTGTCCTGGAGTGAAGAACTGGATTCTGAGTGATAGCAATGGCACTAGTGTTGTCACACAACAGCTTGATCTCCTTTGCTTGAATTCCATAGTCCTTCAGTTGTTGCTTCATCCAGAGTAGCTGAGCACAGCAACTCCCAGCTGCAATGTATTCAGCCTCAGCTGTACTTGTTGAGATGGAGTTCTGCTTCTTGCTAAACCAGGAAACAAGCCTTCCTCCTAGCAATTGGCAGTGACCAGAGGTGCTCTTTCTGTCTAGTCTGCAACCTGCAAAATCTGAGTCAGAATAACCAATTAGTTCAAAGTTACCTCCTTTGGGATACCATAACCCTGCATTTGGATTTCCTTTGATGTATCTGATGATTCTCTTTGCAGCACTTAGATGGCTTTCCTTGGGCTTTGATTGGTATCTGGCACAGATTCCAACAGAGAACGAGATATCTGGTCTGCTTGCAGTTAGATACAACAGAGATCCAATGATTCCTCTGTATGTTGTTGCATCTACATCCTTTCCTTCATCATCTGGACCAATTCCTTGTGAGGTGTTCATGGGAATCTTCACTGATGATTTGCCTTCCACTCCAAACTTCTTGATTAGATCTCTGGTGTACTTCCCTTGATTGATAAAGATCCCTTCTGGAACTTGTTTGACTTGAAGTCCTAGGAAGTAACTGAGTTCTCCCATCATACTCATTTCAAATTGACTCTGCATCACTTGTGAGAATTTCTTGCACAGTTCTGGATTAGTACTACCAAATATAATGTCATCAACATATATTTGTACTAACAGAATATGATTAGCAACAGAAATTTGAAATAGAGTTTTGTCAACCTTTCCTTTAGTAAACCCATGGTTCACTAGGAAAAGAGACAATGTGTCATACCAGGCTCTGGGAGCTTGCTTAAGACCATAGAGGGCCTTTTTAAGCTTGTAGACACAAGAAGATTGAGTAGGAATGACAAAACCTGGTGGTTGTTCCACATAAACCTCTTCTTCAAGATCTCCATTCAGAAATGCACTCTTGACATCCATCTGGTAGACCTTGATGTTGTTGTAGGCAGCATAGGCTAGAAAGATTCTGATGGCTTCAAGTCTGGCAACTGGTGCAAAGGTCTCATCAAAATCTATTCCTTCTTCTTGGTAGTATCCTTTAGCTACTAGCCTTGCTTTGTTCCTTACAATGTTGCCGTCTTCATCTGCTTTGTTCTTGAATACCCATTTGGTTCCAATGACATTCTGGTGCTTTGGCCTAGGAACAAGTTCCCACACTTTGTTCCTCTCAAACTGAGTGAGCTCTTCTTGCATAGCATTGATCCAATCTGAGTCTGCAAGAGCTTCTTCAACTGTCATAGGTTCCATCTGAGATATGTAGCAGGCAAGCATTGCTTCTCTCCTTGATGTGGATCTGGTTTGGACTCCACTTCTGATTTGTCCAATTACTTGATTAGGAGGATGATCTCTTAACCAAGTAAGATCAGGTTCTGATAGGGGTTGCCTTCGATTCTCTTGTTCTTCTTCTGATTCTTCATCACTATCCTTGCTTTGCAGAATGGGATTCTGATGATTCATTGGTATGGCAGAGTTGGTCAGCATCTCTGGTGTATCTACCTCTGGTGGATCCAGTTCTGGAGATTCTTTGAGATTCGCTTTCTCCAAGTTTTCAGTTATGCTCTCAACAGAGTTGAGATCATCAAACTTGACATGAATCGATTCTTCAACAAGTAAAGTTCTCTTGTTGAGTATTCTGTAGGCTTTGCTGGTGCCAGAGTAGCCTAAGAATGTTCCTTCATCAGCTTTTTCTTGAAACACCTTGAGGTGATCCTTCCCATTGTTGAGTATATAGCATTTGCATCCAAATGCATGAAAGTAGCTGATGTTGGGTTTTCGTCCTTTCCATAATTCATAAGGAGTTTTCTGATGAGTCTTGTGAATCATGCTCCTGTTCTGGGAGTAGCATGCAGTATTGATTGCTTCAGCCCAGTATCTGTAGGGTAGACTTGATTCAGCAATCATGGTCCGTGCAGCTTCCTTTAATGTTCTATTTCTTCTTTCTGCAACTCCATTCTGTTGGGGAGTTCTGGCTGCAGAGAGTTGATGCATTGTACCATTCTGGTCACAGAAATCCTGAATGACCTTGTTGACGAACTCTGTTCCTCTGTCTGATCTGATGGCTTTGACTTTCTGATTCTGCTCATTCTGTAATAGCTTTAGCAGAGATGGCAGTTTCTGCAGAGTTTCATTTTTCTTGGTCAGAAAAATAGTCCATGTGAATCTGGAGTAGTCATCCACCATGACTAAGGTGTATCTCTTGCCACCAACACTTGGAGTTTCCACTGGTCCAAATAAATCCATGTGAATTAGATTCAAGGGACCAGTAGATAGGTTTCCAGCAATGGGTTTGAAGGAATTCTTCACTTGTTTTCCTTTCTGACATGCACTGCATAGATTCTCCTTTTTGTATACAAGGTTGGGTAGACCTTCAACAATGTGATCCCTTGCCAGTTTGTTGATTGTTTTGAAATTCAAGTGACTCGGTTTCTTGTGCCATTCCCAACTGAGTTTTGAATCTCCTTTGGCTATCAGGCAAATTCCATCTCTGGCAGTTGACCAATCAACCACATACATGTTTTTCTTTCTTGTTGCTGTTAGAACCACTTCTTTAGTTGTCTCATGCTTGACAGAACATCCTTCCTTGGAGAATTCAACTGTGTAGCCTTTGTCACAGAATTGGCTAGCACTCAGCAAGTTGAATTTCAATCCCTTGACATAAGAGACATCATCAATGATTATCTGGTTCTTTATCAGCTTCCCTCTTCCTTTTGTCTGGCCATCTTTATCATTACCTCAAAAGGTAACTCTGGGCCCTTTGACTTTCTGGAACTCTGTTAGGTAACTCTTGTCACCTGTCATGTGCCTGGAGTATCCACTATCAATGTACCAATCTTGCTCAGAGATGGCTCCAGCACACAGTTCCTACAAAATTAAAAGGAAGATTTAGGTACCCAAGCAATGTTGGGTCCTAGGGGGTTATGCAGTCTTGGCAGCCGGTACCACTTTGGTCTCATCAAGTGAAACCTTGGTGGGTGGTACCCATTGTCCACCTGGTAGTCATAGTAAACGGAAGTGTGATTCACTTTGGGCAGATGCTTGTGAGGATCATGCTTCCGGTTTACATACTTCTGCATAGCCTTTTAGTTGGGTAGAAGTCCCATATACTATCAAGATCAGAGGAGCGATTAACTTTGGGCTTCTTAAGTTGACCAGCCAACCTTTTCTGCCTAAAGTTAATTTTCTCTTGATATCTGCCTTTCTGGTGATCATCTCTGACACGATTATCATGAGTTTGTCTGTTATGGTTCTGTCTTTGATTTTTGGTATTCTGAAAATCTTTCCTGTTGTTAGTTCTTCTGCCAGTTTCATTAACTTTTAAAATGGGTTTCTGTTGAACCTTTATCTTTTCCCTTTCTGGTCTGACATTCTCATGAGTAACCTTGGTGCCAGATACACCAGCCTGACAAATGGGCCTAGAAATCAGTGGCACTATGACCTTGTCTGCCTTAGCAACTCTGGTGTTGGGCATTACAGAAGGCTCACCTGATTCTGTTGAGCCATAACCAAGACCAAAACCAGTGCCAATTTGTTGGTCAAGTACAATCTTTTCCATTGAAGACTGGGCCTTCTGGTAAGCTTTGTACTTAATCTCAAGAGGCTCTATCTCTCTTATTTTCTTTAGAAGAGAAACATTTTCAGCTTCCAGCTGATCTCTTTCCTCAATCAGAAGATTGATTTTAATCTCAACCTCCTTTCTTAAGTCAAGGATCTCAGCCTTAAGCTTACTGTTTTCTTCTTTAACAGAAGAATAAGTGGTTTGTATGGCTTGAAACTCTTCCCAAAATTCTGACATTGAATCAGAATCAAAGGCTCTGCCTACCGAAGAAAAACTAGAGTTGGAAGTAGAAGATACCTCATCATCAGATTGACCCATAAGACATAGGTCTTCAGTTTCTGTGTCCAGGCAACAGAATGCTTCATCAAATTCTGATTCCGAGCTGGACTCTGTCTCAGAGAGGGGGTCCTTCTCTGGTTGTTCAGTGATGAGTGCTTTCCTTCTTCGGTGCTCGTACTTCTTTTCTCCTTCCTGGCCTTGCCTTTTGGAGACTATGGGGTGTGGACAGTTGACTTTGAAGTGCCCTGGTTGTCTGCAGTTGTAGCAGAGAAGCTCTCCACTACTTTCTGATGGTTTGAACTTCTGGTGTGGCTTTCTGCTAGAGTGTGGACTTCTGCTATCCTTTGGCTTCAGAAATTTCCTGAACTTCCTAGCAAAAGCCGCCATATATTCGTCAGTTAAAAGAATAGAAGGGTCAAAATTATTTACCTGAGAGGTGCTGGCAGTGAGGGCAGTAGTTGTTCTGTCCTCAACTTCTTCTTTCTCTTCTTCATTCATCTCAAACTCATAAGACTTGAGATCAGAGATGAGTTTCTCAGTGCTGTAGGTTCTGAGGTCCTTGCTATCTCTCATGGCAGTGACCTTCATCTTCCATGGTGAAGGTAAGCCTCTGAGAACCTTCATATTAATTTCCTTGGGAGTAAGCTCCTTCCCAAGTTCTGATATCTCAGCAGTGAGGGTGAGCAAGCGTGCATACATCTCAGCTATGCATTCTTTGGGTAGAAGTTTGAAATCTTCAAACTTCTTCATGGCAATAGTAAGTTTGTTGTCCTTTTCTTGCTCATCTCCAGCTCCTATCAGGGTGAGAGTATCCCAGATTTCCTTGGCAGATTTGCACTTCTTGATCCTGGTGAAGTACTTGTCATCAATGGCCTTGTAGAGGATATCCTTGGCAATGTTGTCAAGGTTGTACTTTCTCCTTTCTTCATTAGACCATTCATGGCGCAGTTTGGTGATCATCTGGGTTGACCACTACCAGTGATGTATTCAGGGTTGACCTTGGTGAACTCTGTGAAAGGTCCTGCATCAAGTACTTCCCACATTTCGTCATGGAGTGCGCAGAGGTGAGCTTTCATGCGGATCCTCCAATCATCAAACTTTGTTACTGAGAACATAAGATTCTTTGAAAGAGTGTTATCCATAATATGAGATTAAAGAGGCTAAAACAAGTGGATCTCTTGTTTAGTAAGTAACCTAAAAGATTACAAGAACAAGGAGGCTCTGATACCACTTGTTGGTCCCGTTTGTAATAGGAACAGTCTAGGGGGGGGGGTGAATAGACTGTTCAGGAATTTAAACTTTTCTCCAAGTCAAGTCTGACTTAACAGAGATGGTCGAAATCTGGTGACAGAGATGGTCAAGTTCTGATGGCAGAACTAGGCCAGGCAGCGGATGAGTTTCTGTCCGGGTAGCCTCTAGAAGAAAGCTAGGCAAAATGCCTTTCTGATAACTCTGAAGGAAGATCTGCTGGACACAGATTCCAACCTAAAGAGTTAGTCAGTAGAATCTTAAGTGCAGAAAGTAAAAGCTGAAAGTAAATGACACCGGGGTTTTTATAGTGGTTCAAGGAACAACTCGTTCCTCTAGTCCACTGTTCCACTAAGCTTGCAAAAACGACAGTTTACAACGCCTTAGTCCCTAGAACTTAAGAAGCACTCCTCGTCTTCTTCAAGTCTAGTTGCCACCCGGGATGCAGTCCTGCTTCCTGATGGCTGGTCTCGTTTCACTGAGTCTCTTGAAGTATCTCCACTTCACTTACTCCAGCTAATTTGAGACGTCCCTTCTTTTTCAAGAAGTGTTTGATATAGAATCAGTTTTCTCCAACGTTGCTTCTTCACAAAAGATGAGTATATGAAGCTCTCGAAGTGTTGAAGAACTGAGTAACTTTGCCTTTGCTAGTTGGATGAAGGATAGGAATATTTATCTTCCAACTGTGGCCTTTTCTTGTTAGAAATGGAGTTTTGATCTCAAGAAAGTTGTTCACGCAAATCTATCTTGGCAAAGGTTATGGCAAAGTTCTCTTCTTAGTTCTCCAGAGTGTATCTTATATACTGGGAGCGGTCTTCCCGTTGGAGTGTAGAAGACAGCTTCATTAAATGCATGTACTGTTGACTTGACCGTTTGGTCCTCCGACTTGCTATTTTGGGGGCGTAAAGATATTCGCATGGTTAATCATCAGCTTTAAATATCTCTTCGTACGTACAACATTAAATGTGCATTTAATGCGTGTACAGTGCCATGCTTCCGTTGAAAGGTTCGTAACTGTTAGAGGATTTCCCGTTAGTTTAACGACCGTTGGAAGGACTTCCGGATTCTGATGATACTTAGCAGAGTCTCAAGAGGTTCTCTGGTCCAGTCTCTGAAGTCCGTCTCTGGTGCCAACTCTGGTATCTTTCTGATAACCAGTTTCTGATAGCTTCTCTGGTGAGCAACTCTGGGAGCAACTCTGGTAGAAGCAAGATGGAACTCTGGCAGGCAGACTAAGCTAAAACTTACAAAAGAAATTCTAATACACAATTTCTAATGGGGTACTTTCAAATTCTAATTAATCCTAGCATCATCAAAATCTAAATACATTTATTCCTTACAATTTCCCCCTTTTTGATGATGCCAAAACACTTTAACTATTTCCAGAGAAGTGCCTTTCACCATAAAAATATAAAGTTAAAAACTTTTCATTAGAATCTTGGTGGGCAACTTAGCATAGGAAAATAGTAAGAGTACGATTCATTCAGATAGCAAAAAAATCAAGTATGATAACAGAAAATACACAAGAAAGTAAATAAGAACAGATATTTGAAAAGAGCCAATCAAACAGAGAGGCAGAGAAGGTATCTTATTAAACTGTTAGAGAAAGTAAAGCATTACAGAGTTAGATAAAGAGAGTTAGAGATCTTCTTCATCTACCTGTGGTCCTGCTCTGTCAATCCTTTCAAGTTCAGCATTTACCTTCGCTCTGATTGAGGCTAAATCCCTAGGATTCTGATAGTCAGCCCAATGAGGTGCAAGTTTGCAATCCAGATAGTTTCTGACAGCTTCAGCAGAATTCTTGCCATTCAGTATATTCATTCCGTACCACATCTCAGCTTCTTCGATCGAACCACCATGGTTGATCTGGACAAGTCCATCACTGTCCATGAACAGATTCTCTCTTTGAAGAGGGGTCATCAATTTTCTCATTTGTTCAAACTGAACTCTGTCTGGCCTTGACAGACCACTCTTCATCCAATCAGTGAATAAAAAGGATGAAGACTTCTTCTTTGAGCTTCTGGGAGGAGGAGGAGGAGGTGGTCTGGTGCCTGTAGCATTTAATAACAATGTCTTAGCCACACTTTGGCAAACATGGGCATACAAGCCCCCAAATAATTATTCAAAAATAATATCCATGAGCATTGTTATAATTGTTTTGAAAACAGGAAACAGAAGAAGCACGAACCACGTCTTCTCCTCTGAATATCCCGAGCAACGGGCACCGGTAGCAACCTTCAAGTCCTACCTGAAACTGTGAGGTGGCCTCCCCCGTGAAGGGGAGGTCAGTACTTGGAAATATTTGACAAGTACAATAGCAACTATACTAAGTATAATCAACGTTTTAATTTCCAAGACCCTCAAAATAGAGTGATATCATAATATAAATAACAATTTATATTTCCCACTTATTATCTTTATAATAAGTGAATTTATTTATATGTCGGCACACGACCCTTCTTATATGTTTCTTTTCATTTATCATTTGCACAACCCAACCCTTGGGTCTTATTATTTCTACGGGACTTGCTACCGCTGTCCGAGACCTCATGAGGCTCCCGGTTCGGACTTCAACATCCCGCCCCTGGACTCGTACCCATCATCCCGTAGGAAGGTAAGGCCCTTCGGGGTCCTATCTTATGTGTTACCGCTACCGGAACCTAGTTAGGTCTCCGATTCGGATTCCACCCTAACCCGTGATCACGATGTAAGTCCATGCTATCCAACCCCGCTCTCTAGAGTCGGGAAGGGCCATGGTCCTTACTATTTCCATAATTCAACCGGCTATCCACAAGGACTACCGAACACACCCGTAGGCCAATCCTATACTTAGGATCAATTTATTATTTACTTTATCTTGGGTATCCCTTAAGGCCTACCCCTAGTATAACTTAGAGTTCATACTTTCCTACCTTAAAGCATCTCTTAAGACTACTTAAGGCATAACATTTCACAATCCAACCTTAGGATCAATCTTAACAACCTTTCATTTTAATGTCCAACTAGTATCATAATACTAGTCAAATTAATATCAACAAACCAAGTTCTCAACTCATAGTCATATAGACAATTCCAACTGATTTTCCTTTGAAAATATCATTTATCTCAATATTCAAAATATCCCTTTTAATCACTCATATATTCTAATATGAAGAAAAAAGTATATTTCAACATATGTTTCTTAATAAATTCCACTTTCAAGTCAACATACTCATAACACATGAACATACACAATTTACTCTTAAATTTGTATATCATGCTCCTTTTTCTTTAGACATTTAGTCTTTTCGTTTTTAGGCATTATTAATCATTAATAATCCATAAAAACATATTTAATTACCTTCGGTAATCTCGTGAAATTAATGCACTAATTATAAACAATATAGTCAGTCATCCTCACCTCGAATTTGCTTGAAGAAGCTCTACCCTTCTAGGTTGAGCTCCGGCAATACTCCGGTGAACTCCGGCGAAACTCCGACGAGACTCCGGCGAAACTTAGGAACACTTTAGTCAAGCTCCTAACAAGGTTTTATTATCACAAAACCCATATCAACACAAATAACCCTTAAAAGGTTATTTTCCGGCGAACCGGTCATTTGGCTTCTAAGTCCGTTCTTGGACTTAGAACTACCTTCCAACCCCTTGTTCTACACTTCTAAACATGAAGAACAATCCTAGGGGTCCTCAATATGATATATAAGTCTTAGGGTAGCTAAGAAGTAGAGAAAAAGTTAGTATGAGGTCATTACCTTGATTCTTCACACTTTTTCTATCTTTCTTCTTCTCCAAACCTCTCCCTTTTTCTTGTTTGAGCTTGAGCTCGAGTTGGCTATGGAAGGTGAGGTTTTCAGAGCTCCTTGACCTTCTTTTCTTGGTGCTGGACGAGTACAATGAGTGGGAGAGGAGGGAGGATGGTACTTTTGTCCTTGGTTGACAATTGGGTGAGGTTAGGGGTCCCCTTAGGTGTCAAGATGGTCTCCCCCATCCCTTCAATGGATTTCAGCCACCATTTAGCTCATGCCAGCCTCCAAGGTCTTGGAAATTTCGTGGGTTGGCCCCCAATTGTGTGGGAGGTCATCCCTTTTTGTCCAGAAGTGCACAATCGGTCCCGAAAGTTGCATTTTTCGGCCCGTTTTAATCATATTTTATTTTATCGGACCAAATAAAATATATTACGCGTTCCAAATAATTATGGGCCTTTAGAATAGATGTATATTCCCCAACATTAATTTAGGAGTCTCCGAAACTCACTTCGGGCTGTTATCCGTCAAATTGTCGATACCGGTAATTGGGCCCCGTTTGACCAACCGGTCAACTCCATGCCTTCCTTATGGCCCAAATAAAATATCCACCACCATATACATATTATCTAGACCAAGATGAATATAATATGTGGTTCGGGAATCATCGGGCGGTCCCCGTTCCCGCTGTGGGCCCCACATGCAATTTACTATTCACGTAAAAGAAATAATGAAATTTAACAATTACATAAATTCATAAATCATCCTTCAAGGTTTATTACATAATTTACTAAAAGTAAATATGCTCGGGGTCGGTGTTACATAGATGGTCCAGAATGTGCTATCCTAAGGAGGAAGGGGGATTAGACATTCGCTCTTTAAAAGACCTTGAAAAAAATCCCTTAAACTTTGGTGGAAATGGAAATCCCACACGAGTTTTTGGTCTCAAGTTATTCACATGAAATACCAAAGAAGTGATGACATGATCCCTAAGATTACTGATTCACCAGTTTGGAAGAGAATATGTAGCATAAATGCATTGGCTCTCACCTTGATAGAATCTTCATCCAATCAGATTTTGATCTGGAAACCTGCTCAAGATGGACTCTTCTCTTTCAAATCAGCTTACAATGTTGTCGGACACTCCCAAGGTTCTGCTTTTTCCTACAAGCATATTTGGCATAATAATCAGCAACTTAAGGTGAAACTTTTTCAATGGAAGCTCTTTAAAGGTATTTTACCTATAACTGATAATCTCAATAGATTTCAGAAGGTGTTACAACCCTCAATGTGCCCTTGGTGTAGAAATGATAATGACACCACTGACCATATCTTTTATGGATGCTCATATGTTAAACCAATTTGGAGTTATTTTAGCAGGATATTGAATATTTCAATTCCTTCTAATCTACGCACACTTAGACATATGTTCTTTGTTTGGTGGTTTGAAGCTGGAAGTAAATCCCTCAATGATGTTTTTAAACATAATCTACCTTGCATTATCACATGGCATATCTGGAAGGTTTACACGGACCTAATTTGGGGATCTCAACAACATATTCCTACGAGTGCAGACATTATTTGGAGAATCAAAGACTATACTCAGCTTTGGGTTCAAACTTTCAATTCTTCCAAATACAGCCTCATTGATAACATTCTTATAGAAGAAAATATCATCCCTAGCAACTTCAATTCGAAGCTGGCTCTCAAACCAATTAGATGGTTTAGACCTAAGCACGGTTTAAAACTAAATGTGGATGCAGCGTATACACCTGGAAGGGCAGCACGAGGAGCAATTCTGAGAAATGATAAAGGCAATCTCGTTGGAGCCATTTCTTTTCCCATAACTGCTTGTTCCAGTCTTCATGCGGAGCTGATGGCTCTCATCATAGCGACGACTTGGGCAGTAGAGGAAGGTTACGATTGTGTTCAGGTGGAAAGTGACTCGGAGGAGATTGTGGATTACGTATCAGGAAGGAAACGGGATCGCTGGAAAGAGGAAATCGTTGATTTCAGGCAGAAGTGTTTTAGGAAAGCGATCGGATTTAGGCATGTGTTGCGTGAAGGTAATATACCGGCCCATCTTCTTGCTGGATTATCTTCGGGCCAATTTATGAAATGAACTGATCTGGACTCTCTTCATGGGCCTCTCAGGAAGGCTATTTGGACTGATTTATTTAATTTACCTACTTTTCGTTTACCTAATTAAATTGTATGTTTTGATTGGAAGAGGTTTTGGTATAGTCCCCCTCTTTTTGTATTCGTTCTCTTTTTTCAATAAAAACTGACAAATGTCCCCTGACATTTGTCCCACTAATTTTGGTGGTTTGCTTTCCGGGGGTTAAAAAAACATTGATTTTAATGAAATTAAAGAGTCTAATTGCTCAATTACTTTACTTAAATAGTTTATATGTTTTGTTTTTAATATTAAGGACATATTTGTTTTATTTTTTTTTGTTGCCAAAAAATCATTTTTTTTAGTCAAAAACTCATTTTGTTTTTGCAAAAAAAAGTAATTTTTTTATTCAATAGCAGGGGTTAACATAAATGGTGAATATATTTTTTTTAATATTAAGTCCATAAAAATGTTTTTAAAAATGTATTTTTTGGCAAAACACATACGGAGTTTTGTTTTGGAAAACAATTTCTTTTTGCATAACAATGATTCTTTCGTTTCAATAGTAGACTTTATGTTGTGATATAATTCGTATTACAGAAAATGTAACCCGCGTTGATTGAAAATCTAACTTTAGTGTATCCAAAATGTAACTTGTTGAGGCAAACTCAAATGTAACTCGCGTATAGAAAGATGTAACGCACGCACAAGACGATGTAAATCGGGAATAAGAAGATGTAACTTCATTTAATAACAAATGTAATTATAGAAATTGTCTATAAACATAACGCACACATACGAAAAATATATTATTCTCATGTTTTTTTTCAAATTTAAATCGAAATAAACAAGCTTAATGACTATAAAACACAAAAAACGTATAAAAGAGATAAAAATATAATCCCTCCGTTCCTAAAAATTCTTCCCGGTTTGACTTGACACGCTTATTAAGAAAGTGGAATAAAGTGGAAATGTATGGTTGTGGTTGTATAAGAAAAAGGTAAAATGAATGTTAGCCACACAAATTGTCCAAAATAGGAAAGTGAGAAGTATTTTTGGGAACAGCCCAAAAAGGAAAGTGGGAAGTATTTTTGGGAACGAAGAGAGTATTATAGAAAAAAGTATATGAATATAAAAAATATTTTACAAAAAAAGTGTATAATAAATATATAAAAAAGTATACAAAGTAAGAAATAGTGTATGAATATGAAATACAATATACTTATTTCATGTGGATTAATAAAAATTTGTATTAAATTGGTAAAGAAAAAAAATAATTCAATTATAATTTAATTAGTTCAAGATAAAGAAGTAAAAAATCACAAATAATTAGATATAACTCACACATAATTGCATGCAACTAGCGCATAAAAGTATGTAACTCGCGTATAATAAGATGTAACTCACACATAACAAGATGTAACTCACGCATAATAACTTGTAACTGGGGTATAAGATGATGTAACTTCGTATATTATCAAATGTAACTCCAAGCTAGAATCAAAATAAACAAACTCAATATCTTAAAACCTCTAAAAACATATAAAAGTGATAAAAAATATTATAGAAAATGTGTATGCATATAAAAATATATTACAAAAAAATGTATGAATGTAAAAAAGATATTACAAAAAATAGTGTATGAATATGAAATGTAGTGTACTTATTTTATTTAGATTATTAAACTTTTTGTTATGTATTGATAAAGAATTAAAAAATAGATTCAATTATTATTTAAATTGAAGATAAGGAAAAGTAAAACTACAATTAAATTATTAATATTTTAATTTGAGAGAAATGGAGAAGAATTAAAGAAAAGAAGAATAAGGAAAGAATAACAAAGGGAAAAGGAAGGAAGAAGCTCCAGGGAAGAAAAGAAAGGAACGTAACTTTGTAAAAGTGGATCGGCACACCATGCGAAAGGTGGATCGAATTTGGCGTGAAGAATCGATTCACACTTGACGGACGTATGTTAACGGCAGACGGTTGGAGTCAAAAGGACTGCTTGTGCAATTTTTTTTTTAAAATACATGTGTTTGACTATATGACCAGCCACATGGATTGAATGGTGCACATGTCAACATGAGGATAGAAGTGCATTGATGCCCTCTAAAATGGGGGTGGCATCAGAGAAAACCCCATAATTTAAAATCTATTTCAATTCAATTCGTTCTTGTACAGTAGTATATATACTCCTTATGTACTTGAGACTTCGACGTCGATCTATCTAAGCTGTCCAGGCGGCTAGCTCAGCTCAAAGATGGCTCCCCAAAAGACTTCCATTTCGGCCACCATGATGATCTTCATCATGGCGTTCATGGCGGCTAGCTGCAACTCTCGTATTCTACTGGGCAACAACAATATGATGGAAGGCGCTGACTTTGTTGACCAGCAGCGTCAAGAGACGACTGGGAGCAGCAGTGGTGCTGCTATAAACATGCCGCCGCCGCCGGCTGATGATGAGAAGAAAGATAAACATTTATTCCGTCCGAACTTAGAGGTTTCTCCCCCGCCACCGCCGCCTGTTCCGCCAATCTTTCCGCTCCCATTACCACCCCTCCCACCTTTCCCCTTCCCACTACCCATCCCTGGAACTCCTCAATTGCCCCTTCCAGTACCACCGCTTCCGATTCCGAATATCCCTGGACTACCACCACTCCCGCCTCTTCCCTTTCCGATTCCGAATATCCCTGGGCTACCACCGCTCCCGCCTCTTCCCATTCCGATTCCGAATATCCCTGGGCTACCTCCGCTCCCGCCTCTTCCCTTTCCTATCCCGGGAACTCCACAACTGCCACGGCCGGTACCGTCTGTACCACCGGTTCCGATCCCGGGAATCCCTGGACTCCCTCCACTACCACCGCTTCCAATTCCAATCCCGGGAACTCCTCCACTGCCGGTACCGCCCGGTCCGGTTCCCGGCATCCCCGGACTCCCTCCCCTGACGCCGCTTCCGATTCCGATCCCGGGAACTCCTCAACTGCCGCTTCCACCACCACTTCCAATTCCTAGTGTACCTGGACTACCTCCTCCCCCAGCATAGGCGGCGCCGGCGGTGGCACGAGTAGTTAATAATTATATTATCCTAGATGACAGTGCATGCATGTTAGGAGTATATGTATAGTACTACGTACGTTCTTAGAGTTTTTTTAATTTTCGTCCTTTTTAATAATTCATGGAGTTAAATTAGTTCATTAGTTTCTATAGTGAGTAGTAACTATCTTCTTAACTGCCAGTGTTGTCTGGATAATGTGTAAAATCTAAGCTCAATAAAAATGTTTCTATATTATACTTTATACATGCATTTCTAGTGTATTATCATAAAATTCATTAAATAGAACTAGAACGTAACCAAAAGGTCCAAATATGACCACCATGTAATCTGTCTAAAGCATGATTCATTCACTCGTAATTGAGTGAGTTTTATAATTTTAATAGAATTGAATAAAACATATACTTAGTTCTATTTGTATATTTTTTATATTGTAGTCCTATTTGGGGTAATTTCTTAGTAATTTGATTTAGTATTTTATTAACCATTTAAGCAAAGAAAAATGCTAGGGAGATTAAAAGAAGTAGAGGGATTTCAAGGAAACAATGTTGGGGGAATAAATAAGAGTTAATGCCTTAAATAGGACTAATAGCAAAGTTAATTGCACATTTAGGATTATAAACGAAACACAAGTTTCATAGGACCAATTTCAACTTTGTTGGACAAAAATAACCCTCCCTTAATATTTTTTATTTTGAAAATGAAAAATAAAAAACTGTTGAAACCCTAAATTGTCAACTGCTACCAGCAACATGCCAGAGTCGGAGCCGCCCGCCACCGACTGCCGCTACCCTCGCCGCCGCCGTCGACCGTCGTCCTTGTTGCCCCCCGCCGCATCCCTGACGGTGCATCATTTCCATTTGTCGCCGCCCAAACGGCGTCACCATCCGCCTCCGCCTCCGCCGCCGCCGCCGCGCGCCATCCTATCTTTATCATTGCCGTCAATGTTCAATCTAGGGCCGCCACTTCACCTCCGAGCACCACCGCCACCATCAAAGCCAACCGCCGTAAATTTTCCATTAAGTTGGCAGATTTGACCTTGAAGAGTACTTAAAATCTGCCTTGAACACAAATTTTCAAATCTGCCATAAATTTGGCAAATTTATCTTGAATGATTTACACAAAACTGTCATAATCTTGGCAAAATATGAAGTCCACAACTAAATTTTCAAAAAAAAAATAGAACAATAACTTTAACAGAAATAAGAATTTAATGACAAAAAATAAAAAAAAAACGATTTACATAAAAAAGTGTTTTGCCATAATATGATTGTCATAAATTTGGCAAAATCGTATATCATCATCCAAAAATATGCCATAAACATGGCAAAATTGTATGTCATAGTCCAAAAATCTAGAAAACTGGTTTCTTTTAAAATCAAGCAATCAGGAATAAAAAAATTGAAATAGAAGTCCAAAAATCCACAAATCGAATGTCAAAACTAAAAAAACAGAGGAATGGAGGAAAACTCAGAAAAATCAGTTTCAAAGCCAAAAAAATAGAATAATAGGAGGAGGAATAGGATGAGGAGGAGGAGGAATTTCTAATAGGAGGAGGAATAGGATGAGGAGGAGGAGGAGGAAGAAGAGGAAGAAGAGGAAGAAGAGGAAGAAGAAGAGGAAGAGGAAGAGGAAGAAGAAGAAGAAGAGGAAGAGGAAGAGGAGGAGGAGGAAGAGGAGGAGGAGGAAGAGGAAGAGGAAGAGGAAGAGGAAGAGGAAGAGGAGGAGGAAGAAGAGGAGGAAGAGGAAGAAGAGGAAGAAGAAGAAGAAGAGGAAGAAGAAGAAGAAGAAGAAGAAGAAGAAGAAGAGGAAGAGGAAGAAGAAGAAGAAGAGGAAGAGGAAGAAGAAGAAGAAGAAGAAGAAGAAGAAGAAGAAGAAGAGGAAGAAGAAGAAACCTTACCAAACAGCGGCGTGTGCGCGGTGGGGTCGTGAGCGGTGGCGGCTAAGGATGAAATTGATGATGGCGTACAAACAGTGTGATGAAGTTGATCGATCTGATGTGCAGAGATGGAGCAGACGATCGATCTGTTGTGCAATGGAGAAGAAATAGATTGTAGAAGGGGAGATGGGTGAATCTGCTATGCAATGGATGCTATGTAATGGAGAAGAAATAGATTGAAAAGAATGGGATATGGAGGATGGTGCGCAGGAGAGAGGGAGGGATAAGGTCTGCGCAGTAGAAATTGTCGATCGGTTAAATAGGGATAAAAATGAAACGAGAAATTATGTAGGTTTCAAAATATGAGTAATATGATCCTATTTGGGGAATAAAACATATATGGTCCCATTTAAGAATTCTTCCCCTCTTTTAGTCCCATATGGGGCAATTACTTAATAAATATTTGGTCGAAGTCCGGGTATGACATGCATAAATCAGGCTAAATATAAAAAATGTTAAAAATTACACTAAAAAATTGTAAGAAAATTAGGGAGTGCATAAAAATTTGTAGTGGACCTTTAAAATTCAGTACTAATAATTACTAATTGGAAATCGCTAAAAAAATACCTTGGCATTGCATTTTCTGTCATTTGTTTAAATCTGAACTTATAAGAGTTATTGTTTGCTTTTAGAACAAGGAAGTACATTTCTCCAAACCGGAAAAAAAATGTTGCTGCCCAGGATCGAACTGGGGACCTTCAGTGTGTAAGACTGACGTGATAACCACTACACCACAGCAACCAGTTGCTATTAGCAACGTTTAGACGCTATAAATATTTTGAAATAATATGCACTGCGTAATTTATAATGGAGCTCAAATTAGCTTACTTAAAAAAACTTGTACGAGTAACACTTATCAATGAATGCTGAATTGAACACTTCTAACTGATTGACTACGAAAGCAACAATCCATTTTATACCATTAAATTAATCGAAGTTGTAAAAGTAATTGATTGATTTTCTTCAATTTAATTTGTTTTAAAATGATATACTATGAGTCCTTTTGGTAGCACTGAAATTGGCTGAATCGGTTGATTCTGCTTAAACTTATAAAATTTTGGCTGAAGTGACTGTATTGGCTGCTTTTGCTGATTTATAAAAAAATTAAAATTTTGTTTTATTAATAAAATAACGAAAAATTATATGAAAAAATTATATGAAAAAATAGCTAAAATGGTCATCTACCGTAACTTCAGCCAATACAACCATAAAAGTAACTCCAACCTTACTTTTTTTCTTATTATTATACAATTCATCGCGCGAAATCAAAAGTTACGTATTTGATTAAAAAGTTAGTTGATAAGTCTGGTAAGCCGAAATTTGATTAAAAAGTTACGTGTATTATTATACACGTAGTCACCAAACAGGCACTACGTGTCGAGAACTTCTAAAAGTTAACATAGTCGAGAACTTTTAAAAGTGCTCAAGTAGAAATGAGTTAGTCATCTTCTAAGTATTTATGATTAAAAAGATATTATCATTATAAAAATAAATAAGAAATCATAATTCTGATTTCGGTAATTGTGTGACTTGCAATTCACTTACTCCGTATAATATAGAGGAGGTTGCATTTTGTCCAGGGTATTCTCCTTCGTTGAAAACACCTCCAAGAACAATTCCTCTTATGAGCATTCATAATATAATATCTTCCTAACTTGTCTTAATTTTCTTCCATTTCCTAAGAACAAGAACAAAAATACTTCTTTCAAAAAAAATGGGAAAGTTTAAACCTTAGAATCTCAAATCTATCTCTTCAGTTTTTTGAAAACAAGAACCATAGCGATTTGGAAAAAAGGAAAACAATACAAAAGCAAAAATTTGGAAAGCAGTTGGAAAAGAGAAGAGTAAGAAAAGAGAAAAAATGAAATTTTACAGTTTTACAGAAATTTTGGTAGAAAGAAGCTACTCCGTATATTGAATGCTGTATTTTTGACATTACTCGTCAATCTCTACAGTGATAACCGTGTTGACCGATTCGATGCCGATCAATTACGGCGTTCTTTCTTAAACTTGAAGAATTCCAGAATTAGCTTATCCAGATCCCTTTCTTGCTTCTACCCAACCTTCCAAGCATACTAGATCCGAGCTCCTGCCATGGATCTGCCGCCGGAAGAGCTGCAGTTCTTGAAGATTCCCGACGTGGTCAATGAGTCAATCTCCATCCCCAGACGATCTCCGAAGACCTTCTATCTAATCACCGTCACTTTAATCTTCCCGCTGTCCTTCGCAATTTTGGCCCATTCCCTCTTCACCCACCCAATCCTCTCCCAGCTCCGAGATAACCCTCACGCCGACCACGCCGACCAGTGGGCTAAGCTTCTCCTCTTCCAATTCTGCTACCTCATCTTCCTCTTCGCGTTCTCACTTCTCTCCACCGCCGCCGTCGTCTTCACCGTCGCCTCCCTCTACACCGCCAAGCCCGTCTCCTTCACATCAACGCTTTCCGCCATCCCCGGCGTCTTCAAGCGTCTCTTCATCACCTTCGTATGGGTTTCCTTCCTGATGCTGGTGTACAATATCGTTTTCGTCGGATTTCTGGTGCTCTTAATCATAGCCGTCGATACCGACAGCGTCCTCCTGTTCCTTTTCTCGGTGGTGGTCTTGTTCCTGCTGTTTCTGTTCGTCCATGTCTACATCACCGCCGTGTGGCATTTGGCCAGCGTGATTTCCGTGCTTGAGCCCGTCTACGGCCTAGCCGCCATGAAGAAGAGCTACGAATTGTTGAAGGGGAGGGCCAGGATGGCATTCCTTCTGGTTTTCTCATACCTGGCGATCTGTGGAGTGATCAGCGGGTTGTTCGGGATGATTGTGGTGAAAGGAGGGGACTATTACGGGCTGTTTTCGAGGATTTTGGTCGGAGGGTTTTTGGTAGGGGTTTTGGTGGTTGTCAATCTGGTGGGGCTTTTGGTGCAGAGTGTGTTCTATTATGTGTGCAAGAGTTATCACCATCAGGGGATAGACAAGAGTGCTCTTTACGACCACCTCGGCGGCTATCTCGGGGAATATGTGCCTCTCAAGAGCAGCATTCAGATGGAAAACCTGGACGCTTAGTGTTGATTCTGGTGAGGAAAAAAAAGCTAATCTTTGTACTCTCTTTAAACACTCACTTGTTGTTATAAGACATGTAAAAAGGAATTGTGGTATCAATAGAATGTGTACTTGTTTCTTGCAATATATGGTGCTAGATGGGAGTTCATTTTCTTTGTAATTGATGAAATTTGGCCACCAAGGCATTGCTGATGATAGGAGGAGTGTCTTCTGTTGTTCTTATTCCTACATACTGTACTACCAGGTGGTGAGAATTAGCTTCTCTTTAGGTCTGTTGGGATATAGGGTTTTGGCAGGGTGTTAGTGTGAAGCTTACTAGCTTACTAATATATCATTATATCTTGATAAATAGAACGGTCTTGAAAACGAATAGAAGCAGATTGAAATGTTGTTATTTCAATCATACTCGCTAACCTTTCAACCTTTTTTTATATCGAAAGCTTATCAAGTTATAGACTAACCTCCCCAAAGCATTGTCCCCTAAACCCTCCATCCAAGCAAATCCTTAAGTTCTCAAACCAATGAGAGATTATTTAGTGTGAAGTTGAAAAGTGAAACTCTCTCGCGTGGTCACGCCCAGCCCCTCAAATTATGTGAACTAAAATCCATTGATAAATATATACACACAGCTCGCTTTGAGTTTAGGAGATATTTAAAGACCATAAAACTTTTCATTTTCATCTTACGCACAATGAACATGAAACTAAAGGAAATGTTTGCCCTAGTTTTGTTTGGAACTTCTTGTTTGTAGTTTTTATTGTCCCTCCACCAACTTATTATAGTACCTGAGGTCTAGAAGAAGATCATGCTTAATTATACATACCAACAAGTCATACTTAATCCTAATTCCTTGGGTTTGGCTACATGAATCGATAGACAACACCTAATCCTTTTTATCCTTTTCCTTCATGCACCATATATACTCATTAATCCCCAATGCTCTGATGTCTCTCTTTTCTACACCTTCATACCAACTCATTTTTTGTCTACCTTGAATTCTCTTTAAGTCTTCGACACCTTCAATCTAAGTTTTATTTATTCCTCTGTTTAGCGGATTTGTAATAAGAAGTATTAGTTTTTCCATAGTAAAATATCATAATGGGACTAGTATTACTTTGAAATTTAGTGTGTATATAGTGGATAAGGAGACAAACAGGAGTCGTAGGAGAGATCATTAAGCACCATACAGTAGGGTTGTAGAGTATGTACCTTAAAACTGATACTATGGCTATTAAGTACACATTTGGGGCTTGTTTGGTCCGGGTATATTGAGAGTGAGAAGGGGAGGAATAATGACTGATCATATTCTATCAATAGACTCAATTTATAAGGTTTAACCCGGAAACAAATATATGATTAGTTAGATCATGTATTTCCGTATGAAACAAGCTCTTGGGGAAATAGTTACTGATGCTTTTATCTGCTTGACATTGGTTGGGACTGGCAACTAGTGCGTTTCAGTTGTAACTAGAATCAGGTATGCACATGGAATTCTACGGCAAGTTTGGTTCTCAGAGCATTAAGTTTTGTCATTTTAATTTTGTTTTTTTCGCCGGGTGTTATTATTCTCAAAGCTTTCATATCTTGTCATTTGCCAAGATGAAGTAGGCTACAATGTTACATACGGAGTATATGCTATATATAGGTCTGAAGGGTTGAAATGCAATTGGCGCGGTGTCTATCATGGGCCAAGTGCTTTTTTGAGACTCAACAACTCTAAAGTCGGCTTGTTTTTTCTTCTTATTTTGGTTAAAATGTTTTTGAAATAAATTATTCCGGGATGGAAGAAATATGTGTATTAGTACATGTATTAGCTACCCTTTGAAGTTCATAGGCTCAATCCAAATGCCAACACAGAACTTTCGAGGTTGTTGAGTTGTTCCTGATCGATTGGAAGAAATAGAAGAAAGATGAAGTGTAAATCTCTGTACTAGGCTCAGACTAATGATCTAGTTCTAATATTACACACTTTGCCTCAATCATTCAATAATACACCATCCCCTAATCACATGATAATGCTACAATGAAGGAGAAATGAATGCTTTGACCAGTAAATGTAAGAATCAAACCCCTTCAATGGAGTTGAATGTGCTAAGAGTCTTCCTATCATATACATGTAGTTCCAGTAAAAAAGGAGTGTTGCCCAAGAGTTAGACCCTTCCTTCGGCAAGAGTGGTAACCATGTTGTCTACTTAAGTAGCTCGGGAGGACGCCTACATGTTCGCGGATACTTGTGTAGTAGAGCTGCAGCCTGGAGGTTCACCGTCGGCTCTTGGCCCCGCTACTTCTTTGCCAAGCGAGTTGGTCCGTTGATTAGGAACAAGAATATGTCCTGAGTCAGTATCACTAGAGATGGCAATTGTGACCGAACCGATGGATACCCGCACCGAACCGCCCTGGTCAAAATGGGGAAAACCGCATTGACCGGGTAACGGGTACGGGGCGGGGAATCCCCGTTTTCTTTTTACGGGTAATGGGGCGGTTACGGTTTTATACATGCCCGCCCCATTACCCGCCCCGTACCTGCCCCGTTTATTTGTAGATATATTTTTATTATATTTTTATCTATTATTTGTCTAACAACTATTAAAAGATGAGATTTTTACTTTCCATTGTGTATATATAGATAATAGATGTACTAACTATAATGTATGAACGAAAGTTCATAATAGATTTTAATAGTCTTGTTTGATTATTACCATATTTTTGTGATTAATTATTTTTTAGATCAAGTATTTTTAGGTTCAAATTAATTTAAGTTGCTTGATTTCTCGTCTTGTATGTATACGAATCTTTAAATTGGCATCTGAAATGTAGAGTCGTCTAGGCGATGTCATTCTTCGCCTTTTAAAATATTATTTTTATATCAAAATTTAATGACTCAAGTAATAAAGCGGTTACCCGCGGTTACCCGAAGTTTTACCCGTTACCCGTTGGGGCGGTTATGGTTTGGGTAAAAATTACCCGTTGGGTAATGGGGCGGTTACGGGGCGGGGAAATTACCCAACGGGGCGGTTACGGTTATATGCAAAACCGTCCCCGATCCGCCCCGTTGCCATCCCTAAGTATCACCCTTGATGGATTTGGCGCTGCCTCAGTTGGATAGTACCAATATCTCAACACTATAAATTCGATTGATAATCATAAAATGATAATTACTACTCCACAGTTTTTTCACATGAACAGAAATGCTTGGCATTGATACTTAGATCATGTACCAACTTAAACCGAGAATATCATAAGAACAAGGATTATCATAATCGGGAAAAAGAGATTGAAAGAATACCTGGAAATCAATTCAACGTAATATATATATATATGGGGAAAATAAATAATAGGAAAAATTCACATGAATAATCTCACCTTTTCATTATCTTCTAATATTAATCCCACATATCAGTAATTCTAAAATAATCCAATCTAGAGAAGGTATCTTCCCAAAATAGTTTGATAACCGGAATACAAAATTTTATTAAGTCACCCTATCACGTGTCAGAATCTGATTGGGTTAAATATTTTATTACGTTTTCCTTTTCTTTTCTTGCCTTTTCTTTTATTTTTTATTTTTCTCTACTTCTCTTCTCTTCCGCTGACCCTTCTTCTCCTTCGTTCTCTGCTTCTCATTTTTCTATCTTCTCTGTTCTCCGTCCTCCTCTTATTAATTTCTTCACAGCTTTCTCAATTTTGTCCCCTTCTCTTCTTCTTTATTTCGAATTTATGTCGACATTCTCGTCTGCCAGCCCCCTTCCCCTTCTTCTGTGAAATTTGTGGAGAAATTATAGAAAAAAGAGCATCGGTAAAACGTCTCGAGAAATTTTCTCAGCTAAGCCTTTAGCGGCGCCATCTCTGTCGCTCATCTCCTTCTTCCGTTATTTGATTGTAAATTTTTTTCAAGAAAAACGTTTTAGTGCCATTGAGGCGTCCAAGGGATTCTGCGACATAATGAAGAAGTTGGGCCAACCGCGGGATATTCAGTTGAATCGTCTCCTGTCATCATCCTCGTTATCCGATCTGTAATGTTCATGGACAGTCTATCATATTTCATCCAAGATTCAAAAAAGATGAAGGCTTGGAACAATGAAGCTTTATTTTGGGAAGAAAAGTCTAGACACGTACCAGATTATTGTTATTTTTATCCTTTTCGTTTTTTGTTCCCTATTATTATTACTTTTTTGCATTTCCCATTCTTTGTTTACCGGTTTAGCAGGTCTTGGATAACGGGGATCAATTTGAGAAGATGTCTTGTTAATTTGGGATTATTGTAGAATTTCTAATATTTGAAATTAATATTGGAAGATTGCTAATAGTTGGATTATTGATGTGAATTTTTCCTAAATAATATACCCTGAACTTTATTTGTTTAAACTTTTTGTACCATATTTTAATTAACAAATAATATTTCTCAAATTAAAACCTCTTAAATAAATTTAGTTGGGAAAACAAAGATGCATGATTCCCAAAAAAATGTGTGCTTTCTTAGATGGCTTAGTAGGACATGGGACATAAATAAATATCTCAATTTTACAAAGTAGGAGATATTTATACAATGTGGATAAGTTTGGGGTGGGAACATCACACCTATACAAAATTTAGGGTATTTTATTTATTTTTCCCTATATATATAGGTTGTAGTGTCCATCGTTTTCAATATCGATCTTATACACCCTCCTTAAGGAAACATTTGGTTTTCCGCCTCGATTATGTTCTCAGTTTTTTTCCTTGAGACGATTACACACCAAAAGTTGCATAGAGTTCTTCATATTCTTCCACACGAATTTGATGGCAAAAGTTGTTGCAGGAGAAGTATGCCGACCGATCCAACGGCGGAAAAAAGGATGAGAAAAAGAGAGAGATTAGGATCAGGGCAATCAATTACCAGATCTGGACTCTCCCGTTAGCCGGTAGTGTTGCGGCTGCCGGTGGTGAAGTTGGCTAAGCATGGCGGTATATGGTGTCAGCCAACGAATCGGGGAAGGGAAAAAATGGAGAATTCGAGTTTTCACGTGCTGTAACGTGCAATGAATAGAATCGAAAGACACCCTTTACTCATTCATGCATGTCACACACACAGGGGAGAGTTCAAATACAAAGAGGTCTTCCCATGCAAAGTGAGAACCTTGTGCATTCATTTTCAGATCTAATGGCTCAAAATGAGCCAAAAATTCACTAAATGTGATCAAAAACGCGGTGGCAATTTCGTATATGAATCGAAGTTTTTTGCCAACACGAAAAAGTGCAACAGAAACATGACAATAGTGCAACGCAGTGAGGAAAAAGTGCAATCGTTCGCAGTTTGCACGGGAGCACCTCTTTTTATTTGAACACTTCTCTATATACACACACACAAGAGGGATAGGGAATAGGGCTATAATTACTAATGGATTGGGTCAGGAACAGGGCTTCAAGTACTACTGGACTAAGCCCTAATGGATATCCGTACATTCTATAACAGTTTTCCTAATATTTTGAACTGATTGTAGAGGATATTAGGGCGCACTTATACGAGATTCCAAGAATATTTTGATTACTTTTGTCCGGCGATCAACGAACCACGCCGCGCATGAGATCTCTCAAATGGTCATTTCTTTATCCGATAGTCATAGTTGATTTTCTGTTTGATGGATAGTGTACTTGGGGGTAGCTTATCCGAGGGGTTACTGCGGGGAGTAACTTAGAGAGAAGTCAGAGCAAATGAGTAAGAGAGAGAATGTATTTGAATATGTGAACTTGTTCTGTTTTACAATGGGGAAATGGGCTGCTATTTATAGCAACAATAAATGCTAGATAGGGACACGTGTCAACAATCTGGTGGTCGAGGGGTCACCTCAACCGGGGTGGCACTAGGCACTCGTGTGTGGCCGCATTAAATGCGGTGGTTGGATGTGACGTTTGTACTTGGTGCGGTGATTCAGCGCATGTGGAGAGGAGATTCTGTTGAGGAAGATGCTTTTGGCTGTAGGTGACAGCCTGAAGGCTCTTCGTACCGGGGGCCTTATAGTGCCGAGGGCTCCAATTGCCGAAGGCTTGGTTCTCAAGCCTTATTTTCCTGTGATGTTTCCGAGCTCAAATCTGTAAACGGTAGCCTTCGGCCATGTCGCCAAAGGCACCCCTATGTGCGTATGGTGGGTCGCTTAGAGCTTTGTCTTGCTGGGCTTGGCCCGCTTGGGCCTGTTGGGCCTGATTGTAATAGTGGAAGTATGTGGGCCGAGGGTCCTTGGGCCATATACTCCATCAGGAGTCCCTCACCCCTTTTTGCCGAAAGGCACTTGAGGGAAAAGGAGTAATTGTGTTTGTCCTCTGATGCTACCTTGCTGTAGTTTGTAAAGTTTGCGAGTAGATTTTCGTATGTGCATTTTGCCGAGGGCAGTCCCTCAGTCCCCCACATTTCGGGACTTGAAGGATTATGTTGACGTTATGGGGAAAGTTTGACATTTTGTGATTTTTCCCGGAGGGGTCCTCCAGTCCCTCACTCCTTGATGCACATGTAATATGGTGAAGAGGAGTATAGCAGTGCCTGTTCTCAGTATGTGGCCGAGGGCTGACTATTTTCGTTTCATTTTGGGGGGATGCCTCGTTAAAAACCTCATTAGGAGAAACCCTGTGGGAAAAAATCCTAATGAGGGAAAAAGAGTGCACCGAATTCCCCTAATGATGAATCGAAAAGGTCAATCCTTTGGTCTGAGCGTAGGGCCCATGTCGAAGGCTACTCGTGATATGAGACTTGATTATCGATTTGCTGAGGGCACCTTGGTGATATCCTGGTGATGCCAAGGGCGCCTTGGTGATATCCTGGTGATGCCGAGGGGATCCCTCAGTCATTGGGGTTGAGGGTGTGATGAATATGAGTGTGAGTTCCTGTATCGCCGAGGGTTTCCCGCTCCTCAATGTAGGGTGGGCTAAATGTTCCCGAAGGGTTCTCTGGTATTTATGCCGGAGGCTAAACCTTGATGAGGGGCCTCGAATATGGTAGCCCGAGGCCTTCCCCCCAATTGCTCCACGAAGGGTGTCGACTGGTGGCATCTCCGGGTTTTCAAAAAATAGTCGTTGGAATATGACCGTTGGAGAGGGCTTCCACGTGGCGCGTGCTCATTGGCTGCTCACGGGCGGGCGTCACCGGTTGGCTGAGAATGTGGCTCGTAATGATGACTTCGGTAACCGGAGGCCCGGTTTCCGGCCCAAGCCCGGATTTGGGAGCCGATAAATACCTCATGGCTAGGGCCATTCCTTACGCATTTCATTGTTTAGCGAAGCTCTGTCGAATTTTTTATAGAGAGAAAAAGTGTCGTGTGATCAAACCTAGCTTCCAAGGTCAGTTCCTCACTTTCTCCCTGCTTCATTGGTAAGTTCTTCTTTGCGGCCTTAGATTTTTTAGGAAACTCTTTTCCCTTAAACCCTTCGGACGTAGTAAAAAATGTCTTCGTAAAGTGATTCCCAAAATATCTCGAGGGAGCCTTCTGTTGAGGAAGAGAGTATCACAGACGTGGAGTCTGTTAGCGGACAGCCCTCGGTGAGTGGTGATTCCGCCATCGCTATGGAGGTGTAGAAGGACCTTGTGGCCGAGGCCGAAGACTTTGAGCAAGTCAACGACGACGAGGAGCTGGCCCTCGCTCTTCAAACTGCGGAAGAAGAGGAGGAGAAAGAAAGGCAAAAAGTTACCATCGCCATCCTCCCCCTCGCCTTAACGACGAAGCTGGAAGCTCTCGTCCCCTCGACCCGACGCCTATCAGCGTGGACCCGGGGAAAAATAACAAAGCGAAGGCTGCCCCGAAGAAGAAACAAGTTGTTGTCGACGTTGGGCAGCCAGTAGGAATTCCTGAAGGCTATTCCTACCTGAACACAGCTGCCTTAGAGGTGAAAACTAGAGCCACACGGGGGAGTACATGGCGACACAGTTTTTGGTCAGGCCCTCGGCACAAGTGGTGGAGTCGGGGCCAGATGATGTATTATTGCATGCGCCCGAGGGATGCTTCGCTGTCCATGTCCTCTCTGTGGAGTTGGGACTTCGATTTCCGTTGCACCCTTTCTTGTTAGAGTACTTAAGGTTTGTGAAGCTCGCCCCCTTCCAACTTACGCCTAATAGCCACTCTTACATATCGAGCTTCATTTCCTTGTGCCGGAGCCGTGGGGTCCCTCCTACTTTGGACCAATTTTTCCTATCCTTCAACCTCTGTCGAGGCGGGCATTCAAACGATGAAGGCTTCGGCAACCTACAGCAGCTTCCGAGGTTTAGACTTTTTGACGATGTGCCTTCGTCCCACAAGGGATGGAAGGACAAATTCTGCTACATCCGATTGGCGGAGAACCCCTTTCCCAGACCACTCCACGATAGCTTCCGGGGCATCCGAAGGTTGAAGGGGCCATCCTTGAGAAGAATGGGAGAAAGCTGTCCAAGAAGCCGAAGGGGTCCGAAAAACATGTATTAATCAAAGATGCCACCCATCCGGACCAACTGTACTCCCTCGGCTTCCGGCGATCCCGTCTGGTGGGGGAGGAGGATGAGAGATACTTTTTTATTGATCGGACTTACCAAAGCGCCGAAGGTTGTTGCCTTGCCGGGGGCTCTCATTTTATACTTTGGATTTTTTTTGTAGTAGTAGTATTCTAACACTTGTATGTTTCCCTCGCTTCTCAGGACCAAATATGGATGCTAGGAATCTTGCCAAGCTGAAAAGGCAAATTGCCAAAGAAGGAAAGAAGAAGGAGATTCCGGCTTCTCAGAGGGCCGTAGACGAGATCTTCCCGAAGGCGGAAATTGGGAATGATGGTGGGCCTTTGGTGAAGGCTGCCGTTGGTGAAGATGCTGGCTCTACTGCTGAGGGTTCCCCCGTCGAGGAGCTTAAGAGGAAGTGGGCTGGGATGGCCACGGTGCCCCGGAGGGGAAGAAACAGAAGAAGGAGGCTATTGAGAAGAAAGAGGCCCCCGTTGTTATTGACGAGGAACATTCCTCCTCCGGGGCCCCGGCTCAAGTTGCTGGAATGACATGGCCCCAGGAGAACGTGCAGTTCTCTATTACCAAGGGGACTACCATCATGCACGGCACCCTCAACCCGAGGGAGTTCCTGAGGGGTGCCACCCCTTCGACAGATAAGTCGGTGTTGTCCCGGCAGGCTGATGATGCCCTCTGCTCCAAGGTCCTCCAGGCCTCGGTCACTGTAAGATTTTTCCTCCCTTCTTTCCTTTAGTCAAATGTATTTTGCATATTGTGAGTAGTAACTTAACTCTCGTTGCCTTCGAATTTTCTTTGCAGGCATGCCTTGGGCTTGGCAAGCTCATCCAGAGGATGGAGCAATCGCAACTTCAGAAGGCACAAGCTGATGAAGCCCTGATCCTTGCTCGGAAGCAGCTCCAGGAAGTGCAGGAGGCCTTCCGCTTGGAGAAGGAGGCCTTCGGCAAAATCCTTGAAAACAGCAAGGTTGTGGCCATAGCTGAGGGTAGGGCTGAGGCCGAGAAGACAGCGGCTGTGGCTGTCAAGAAGGCCACCGAGGACGCCGAGGGAGCAAGGAATAAAGCTGTCACTGCGGCCCGAGAGGATGCCATCGCTGCTTTTGTCTCTGAGGGATGGAATGCTGAGGGCCGGCAAGAATGGGTGGCCTCAGTAGTGGAGGCTTCGGTGGACTCCTGGGTGAAAGGCCCAGGTGCAATGTGGTTAGCCTGGAAGGGCAAGGAGTATTACGATGGGGGTGAGTACTTCACTCAGGCCCTCATCTACCGAAGGCTGACCCGACATTTGGGGGTGGACTCGAAGGCATTTGACCCAGCAGCTCATGGTCTTCCTCCTCTCCAGCCAGATACCAGAATTGCCCTTCCCGAGGGTGCTACGAGGCCTGATCTCGAAGATACCGTATTGATGCACGAGGCCAACGATGAAGAAGAAGAGGCCGAGGGGGATGTTACTTCCAAGCCTGCGGAAGAGGGGGCCTCCGGGGCAAATAATGTTTGATCTGTACTTAAAGGTTTTTTGAACATTATTTTGTAGTAAACATTTGTAAGCTTTCAGCTTCGGCCCCGATGTAACAATTTACACCTTTATTTATTTTTGTGAATGGATGTACGGATGCCTTCGGGCCCTCGATGTATGAATCTATCTCCTTTTCCTCCTTTGATGAATGGATGTTTTCTTTTCCTTGCCTTCTCATAGTTATATGGATGATTGTATGGTGAGAGGGCCACACGTTTAGGACTTAGAAAATTTTTCTAAGTGTAGTTTTACCACTTGGCCTTCGTTGTACGATGAGTCGACCGAGGGCCAACCATTTAGGAGTTCAGATAATTTTCCTAAGTGTTATTCAGCACTAGGCCCTCGGTTGATGCTTCCTTCTGAACTTGTGTAGCTGTCATGAGGTGACCGAGGGCCAAAAATTTAGGACTTAGAAATTTTTTCTAAGTGTTGCTTACAACTTTGCCCTCGGTTGACATCTTCTTTCGTGTGCTTTGTGTTGTGTGAGCCGTAAGCCTCCTCCATTGATGGCCGAGGGCTAATAGTTCAGGACTTAGAAAATTTTCTAAGTAATGTTCACTGTCGGGCCCTCGGCTGATGTTTCCATTTAGTCCGCATGCATACCACGAGCTGACCGAGGGCCTGAGATTTAGGACTTAGACATTTTTCAAGTGGTGCTTTGCCACTAGGCCCTCGATTGACACACACACCCAGCCGTATGAAGTGGCTGGCCTTCGCCATGTATCCGCGGGGGAACCGGTGTTGTGGACTTAGCCAAATTTTAAGTGATGCCATGAATGTGCCCTCGGTTTGTAGTAGTCTTAGGTAAAGTTTTCCTTAGCGAAGGATGGGGATGCCGAGGGCCCTAAGGCCGGAGGATGCAGTAGTGATAGCCAAACTTGGCCTATTCCTAGCATAGGAGCCTCCGGTGATATTGGATTCCAAAGTATGGATTTAGGAATTATTGAGTCCAATGTATTATAGTCGGTGCCCTCGTTCCCTGTTGACTTCTCGAAAGATGTACAATAGGTGCCTTCGGTTTTGTCTTTCAAACTGTAGGCTTAGATGATCTCAGCCTGAAACATGAGGGCAAGTGCCTTCGGTCCATGCTGAGATGGAAGGTGTTGCATAGCGAGAGCCTCCGGAGCTAATTACCAAAACGTAGGCTTTGGAAATTAAGTCCCATATACAGCGTTTGATGCTTCTGGTATATGTCGAAATGTCGGGGGCTGGCAGAATGTGGACTTGGCCATATTTTGGTAACACTTTGGTGAATAGTATCCTTCAGAATAATGCTAACGTCAAAAGTGAAATTCAGGATTAAGAGCCCTCGGTGTGAGAGGGATTGCCTTCATAATGACCTTTCTTGCAATCTGCCGAAGGGTAATCTACTCGTGGAGTGTTTGAAACTTGTACTCATTGATTGCTCGTTGAGTCTACTCCCCTTCACTCCATTTTTTTTATAGTGAAGGGAAGGCTTCAAGAAACATGGTTTCTTGGTAAGGCTTGGCCTATCGGGAGGCAATGGTATACACCGTTGGCTCCTCCTCGGGATTAACCTTTCAGGTTCCGAGGGGATCGAGGGTCGTTTCCTCGGCATGAGACGTAGTCTGTTATCTGCCTCCCCTTGGGGGATGGCACGGAAATCGCCTCAGTTTTGAAAGTCGTTCCCTTAGCACGAGACATAGTCTGTTGCCTGCCATTCCCTTAGGGCAATGGCACGGGAAGCGTTTCGTTTTGAAAGTCGAATCCTGAGGCATGTTAGTTGCCTGCCATTCCCTTGGGGTAATGGTGCGGAAAGCATTTCACGGAAGGGTTTTATTTGCATATTAGTTGCAAAAGGCCGTGGTACTTGGTACCTTCGGCACCGATAGGTGGGGCCTTCGGTATGATTGCGTCCTCGAGGGGTACGACTTTATTTTTAACACTTGGTGTTATTTTTTGCATACAGTACCCCTGGTACTTGGTACCGAGGAGTCTTCCTTAAAAACACTTGGTGTTTTCTTTTGTTGCCGTAGTTGATTTGAGGGTCCACCCTCGGCACCTGGTGCCGGGGGGTCTTGTGATAAGGCCTTGGGCCAGGAGCTTGCATGAGGGCTTGGCCGCTCATGTGTGCTGTGTACTTGGTACTTTTTGGTGTCTTCAACATGTGTTTATTCTTGAAAAATAGGAGGCCTTCGGCCGTTGGATAAGTACATTCGTAAGTCATGAGGGCTTGGCCGCTCATATGTTACTGATAAAATTTGACCAGGTGGTGTACATTCCAATGTCTAGGGACCTCCGTCCCATTGGGGCGCTTTAATTTGTAAGCCCCTGGTTTGATGATGGTTGCGACGATGTAGGGGCCTTCGAATTTTGGCACCATCTTGCCGCCTTCGGTTGGTTGACTTGCTTCCCTTCTTCGGAGGACGTAGTCCCCCACCTGGAATTCTCTGGAACGGACCTTGGCGTTGATGTAGCCCTTTATTTGCCTTCGGTAGTTTTCAGCCCTTAGGAAGGCTTGCTCTCAGCGTTCTGAGATTAGGTGAAGGTCGAGGGCCATGTTGGCATCGTTGACCTCAGGTTCGTATTGGTCCACCCTTCGGGTAGGAAGGGTTACCTCAGTTGGAGCTTTGGCCTCAAATCCGTAGCAAAGGGAGAAGGGCGTTTCGCCTGTTGCCCGCCGAGGGGTGGTGCGGTAGGCCCATAGAATGTTGTGGAGCTCTTTTACCCAACCCCCAACCCCCTTCAGCCTCGAGTTTCTTTTTTAGGCCCTCGAGCAAAGTCCGGTTGGCATTCTCCACTTGACCGCTGCCTTGAGGGTAGGCAACGGATGAGAAGGTATGCTTGATGCCCCATGCCTCCAGGAGGGCACAGAAGGGGGCTGCCTCAAATTGAGTCTTGTTGTCGGAGATGATTTGTTGGGGACACTGAACCTGGTGAGAATGTTCTTGAGCACGAAGTGGCGGCACCTGGCCTCGGTGATGCTGGTGAAGGGTTCCGTCTCTACACATTTGGTGAAGTAGTCGATGGCAACGATGATGTACCTGTTGTTAGAGGTACCCCTCGGCAGAGGGCCCACAAGTCTATGCCCCCACCTGGAGAAGGGTATAGCGGTGCTGATGGGGGCATAGTTAACCGCAGGTCTCCCGGGAGCCTTCTGAAAGTGCTGGTAGGCGGTGCACCTTTGGGCGAGGTCTGCGCAATCTCGGGTCATCGTGGGCCAGAAGTAACCCTGAACTATGAGCCTTCGGGACATGGAGAAGGGTGCCTGGTGAGCTGAGCAAGTGCCACTGTGCACTTCCTCCATCGCAACCTCGGCTTTGTCCTGATGAAGGCACCGGAGTAACGTGCCATTTTAGGATCGTTTGTAAAACCTCCCGTCTTCAATGGTGTAGCTGGGAGCCCTCAGCTTTGCCAGCTTTGTGCGGGTTTCATCTTCGGGAAGGTGCCATGTGGAGATGAAGTTCATGATGTCTGAAATCCAATCCTCAGGCCTTTGTTGTATGTTCATGACGGGGCTGACGTGTATGCTTGAGAGGCTAAGTTCCTCAATTCTCGTGATCTTCGAGAGGTGCTCCAGGGATTCGGCCGAGAGCTTTGATAAAATGTCGGCCTCAGAGTTTTGAGCCCTCAGTATTTGAGTGAGGGAGTGTGCCTCAAACACCTTAAGCAATTCCTTGGCCGCTTCTTTGTACTGTTTCATTCTCCCTTCCTTGGCCTCGTATTCCCCTGAAATCTGGCCGACGACTAACTTGGAGTCGCACTTCACATGGATCTGTCTGGCCTTCATGTTAGCTGTCATCCGAAGGCCACAGATGAGGGCTTCATATTCCGCTTCGTTGTTGGAGACTTTGAAGGAGAAGCGGATGGCATAGTAGGCGCGGAAGCCTTCGGGAGTAATGAGAACTACCCCTCCCCCACATGCTTTGGTTGCAGAGGAGCCGTCAGTGTAGAGGGTCCACCATTCATCCGAGGGGCACCGAAGGTTCCTCGTCTGTAGCTGATCTTGTCGTGCACTCCGTCACGAAGAACGCCAGGGCTTGGCCCTTTATGGCTGGCCTCGGACGGATGTCAATGTTGTATTGGCTGAGGAAGATGGACCATTTCACCATCCGGGAGGAGCTGGTGGGGCTCCTCATCAAAGCGCCAAGGGGTTGGTGCGTGAGGACCTGGACAGGGTGTGACTGGAAATAATGGCCTAGCTTTTTTACGGTCCAAACAATAGCTAGCACCATCTTCTCCACAGGAGAATATCTGAGTTCCGCCTCCCTGGGGGTCTTGCTAACATAGAAGATGGCGTGCTAGATGTCATCCTCCTCCCGGATTAGCACTGAGCTTATTGCAGCAGGGCTAACGCCAAGGTAAACGTACAGAGTCTCCCCCACCTTGGGTTTGGAGAGCACAGGGGGTGAAGATAAGTACCTTTTCAGCTCATCAAAGGCCTCCTGGAATTCTAACGTCCATTGGAAGTCGGCTGTCTTCTTCATGATCTGGAAGAAGGGGAGGGACTTTTCCGCTGACTTGGACATGAAGCGGTTGAGGGCTACCAGGCGGCCCGTCAGCCGCTGGACCTCCTTTACGTTGCGTGGGGGCTCCATGTTGATGATGGCCTGGATCTTCTCGGGGTTGGCTTCGATACCCCTTCGGTTCACCATGTAGCCTAAGAACTTGCCCCCTTGCACACCGAAGGTGCATTTCTTCGGGTTTAGCCGAAGGTTGAACTTTTGCATGATGGCGAAGATCTCCCGGAGGTCGTCTGCATGGCTTGTCGATCGCTTGCTTTTGATGATCATGTTGTCAACATAGGCCTCCATGGTGCGTCCTAGGACGATTTGAAATACCCTGGCCACCATCCTGGTATAAGTGGCGCCTGAGTTTTTAAGGCCGAAGGCCATGACCAGGTAGCAGAAGATGCCTTTGGGAGTCATGAAGGCTGTTTTTTCGGCGTCATCCTCGTGCATGAAAATCTGGTAATATCCGCGGAAGGCATCGAGGAAAGACATGATTTCACACCCCGCTGTCTCATCTACCAATTGATCAATGTTTGGTAGAGGGAAAGGGTCCATTGGGCATGCCTTATTCAAATCGGTGTAGTCCAAGCACAGGCAGAAGGTGGGCGGCTTCTGTGCGATGACCACGTTAGCCAGCCATGAGGGGTATTTCACCTCCTTGATATGTTTGATGGAGAGGAGCATGGCAACCTCCTTCTTCACGAAGTCCCTTCTCTCAGCCGAGAGGGGTCTCCTTCTTTGTTGTACTGGTTTGGAGGAAGGATCCACCGACAAACGATGAGTGATGACCCTTCGGCTAATTCCCGGCATGTCCTCCGGCCCCCATGCAAAAACAATGGAGTAGGCGCGGAGGGCATCCATAATGCCGGTCTTCAAGTCTTCGTGGAGCTTGGCTCCAATCTTCACCACTCTCTCCGGCTTGGCCAGATCGAGTGCAAAGTCTTCTACCTCCTCGGCCGGTTCAGCCCTCGACCTCTTCTCTTCTTCCTCTACAGTTCCGGTGATGGTGTCAACACGGAACTCAGTCTTGCTAACCTTCTTTGTTATTTGAAGGTAGCAGGTGCGGGTGAGCTTCTGGTTCCCCTTTGAGTACCTGATGCCTCCTTCAGCTGGGAACTTGAGACATAGGTGCCTCATGGAGATGATAGCCTCCAGGTCCTCGAGGGCGGGGCGGCCGAGGATGATGTTGTGGGCGCAATCAATGTTGACGACGACGAACTCCATTTCGAGCTTGGACCTATGGAGCCCATCACCGAAGAGTACCGGGAGGATTATCACCCCCTCGGAATCTATGGTGTCTCCTGTGAAGCCGGACAGGGGGGTCCGGATGGGCCGAAGGGATTCCCTCTCCAAATGCAGCTCCTTGAAAGTGTTGAGGTACATTACATTGACGGAGCTGCCCGTATCAACGTAAGTTCTATGGATGATGGTGTTGTTGATCTCGCTTTGGATCACCAGTGCATCCCTGTGGGGAGAGGAAACCGGGGGGAGATTGGCGTTGGTGAAGACGATGGGTTCCTCCCTCAATCGTTTTACGGGGGGGGCATATGAGATACCTCCCCAACGTAAAGGGATTGTGCCCACTTTTTTCCTTTGGCTCATGGAGTCTCCCCCAGTATTGCCGTCGGTGATCATGTGGATATGGCGCTTCTTCTCTTGGTACTGGTGGTACTCTTCCTCCTCGTCGAGGTTCCCAATCTCACGCTTTTTCCCTTGCGGATTTCCCAAAGGGATGGTATTTAGGTTAACCCATTTATTGGCCTTCGGTGGGGGCCCTTGGTGATGAGGGCCCCCCTGAGGAGGAGGGCCCCTGATGAACTGAGACAGGTGGCCTGCCTGTATCAACCTCTCAACGGCGAAGTCGAGGATGACGCTGACGGGATGCGTTAGGGGTGTCCGAGGGTGTTCCAAGAGGATGGGTTGTGCCCAAGCCTTCGGGTTATTCTTGTAACCTCCCCCGGTCTTGGCTTGGCCATGCCGGGGGTGATCACCCGAGGGGCTGGTCCTTTGGATTGATGAAATGGAGCCCCCGGCCCCCGGTTGTTCCTGTCATCCTGCCTGGGGCGTTATTGTTTAGGGTTCCGATGGGACCTCTCCACCTCCTCGGCCTCCGCATATCGGTCTCCCCGCTGGAGGGCCCTTATATAGTCGCGCGGTGGCTCAATGATAAGGCTCCTGGAGAAGTTGACGGTTCGGAGGACCATCTGTAGGAGAGCCATGAGGGTCCTGTCGTCGGCGCTATCGACCTTGTCTGTCTCTAGCCTCCAGCGCTCAAGGAAATCCTGAAGGGTCTCCTCCTTTTGTTGCCTTACTGTGAGTAGATGGGAGATGTGCTTCTTGGACCGGTGCCTTCCCGCAAAATGTGTCAAGAAGCGTTGGGCTAGTTCTTGCCAAGAATCAATGCCGCCTTCGGGCAGTCGGTTGAACCATTCGTATGCTGGTCCCTCCAAGGTGGAGAGGAACCAACGACACAAATATTCGTCCGAGGCCCCTACCATCATCATGCTATTTTGGTATCTACTATAGTGCTCCTGAGGGCGAGTCTTCCCTTCATAGGGTTTTATGGGTTGCCCCCGGTATTTTCCCGGAATTTGGGCCGCCAACACCCTTGGGGTGAATGGTGTCCTAGTCCGGAGTTGGATGATGGGTTCCCCGGAGCCCTCGGCAAATTTTCTTTGTATCTCCTTCGTTTTGGCCAGCATGGCCTCATATTTGGGATCTGCATGAGGGGCGGCAACGGCGGTATGTGCTTGACGGGCCTCCATTTCATCAAGCCGGTACTGGAGGGCCGCAATAATTTCGTCCCTGTGATCCTTCGGGAGGGCCTCCGCCCCCTGCGATTGAACACGGGCCGAGTGGCCTGATTGATTTGGTGTATGGCGTCGTCGACATGGAGTGGTGCTTTTCCTTTGTCCTGAGGGGGACGCCTCTCGTCTGCTCTCAATACCGACCCCCCCCCCCCCCCCCCCGCTCTCTTGGGGTCTTTGGAGTGCCTTACCACCGAGGCGGTCTTGGACCCCTCGGCGATCTTGCACCCCTCCGAACCTTTCGAGGGCGAAGGTCTGAGGCCTCTCTTTGTTCACACCGCGTTGGTCCCGGGATTGGACCACCTGGGATGCGGTGTCTTGGGCCATGACCCCCTCATTTTTCCCTAGCCAAAGGATAGGGTTCAAGAAGGGGGGCGGAGAAGGGGGAGGAATGGCGTTCTCCCCGACCTACGGCTAAAGTGGTACCAAGGTGCCGAAGGCTCCCGGATTTTGGGTGAGCGTCTGGATGAAGGCGGAGAACGCCGACTGTACGTCAATAATGAGGACCGGAGGGCTCACTTGGTTTTCGCTCCGGTCCCTCCTTCGGGTTTCGATGCCAAGGCGGGCATCGGGAGCATTCTGCCGAAGCTGAAGGCGCAGGTCAACAACAACATGTTCCAACTCAGTGATGACCCCGCCCTCGGGAGCCTTGTTGGAGGCTCCGGGGGCGTTGACTTCACCGAGGGCCAGGTTGTTATCCTCAAGGTTCTTGGACTGAGCACGAGTGGTTCTTCCCATTTTGGTAGGTGTTTTGAGCTAAAGGGGAGGGTTTCTTACTTGATTGTTCGACCTCTTAACGAGAGCACCAAATGATGGATAGTGTACCCGGGGGTAGCTTATCCGAGGGGTTACTGCGGGGAGTAACTTAGAGAGAAGTCAGAGCAAATGAGTAAGAGAGAGAATGTATTCGAATATGTGAACTTGTTCTGTTTTACAATGGGGAAATGGGCTGCTATTTATAGCAGCAATAAATGCTAGATAGGGGCACATGTCAACAATCTGGTGGTCGAGGGGTCATCTCAACCGGGGTGGCACTGGCACTCGCATGTGGCCGCATTAAATGCGGTGGTTGGATGTGACGTTTGTACTTGGTGCGGCGATTCAGCGCATGTGAAGAGGAGATTCTGTCGAGGAAAATGCCTTCGGCTGTAGGTGACAGACTGACAGCCCGAAGGCTCTTCGTACCGGGGGCCTTATAGTGCCGATGACTCCAATTGCCGAAGGCTTGGTTCTCAAGCCTTATTTTCCGGTGATGTTTCCGAGCTCAAATCTGTAAACATTAGCTTTCGGCCATGTCGCCGAAGGCACCCCTATGTGCGTATAGTGGGCCGCTTAGAGCTTTGTCTTGCTGGGCTTGGCCTGCTTGGGCCTGATTGTAATAGTGAAAGTATGTGGGGCGGGGGTCCTTGGACCATATACTCCATCACTGTTCCTCCCACTTCAAACCATGATTTGATTCATAATATATGACCATTTTAGTTGCAAAAAACTTCATCCAAACATCTCACAACAAGGCATAGCACCTCTATTAACAGTTTTTTTGTTCTCTATCATTCATCCAAAAAAATGGTATTGCCATTATTATCCACAACTTTGCTTGGTGTACACCTTTTGTGTACACTCGTATCTCCCCAGCAGACGAGTTGTCTGTACACAAAAGGTGTACCCCACCTTTTGTATTATTATTATTATTATTATTATTATTATTATTACTATTATTACTATTATTATTATTACTATTATTACCTTTTTATAGTACACTTTGCATTTTTCTATTATCCAAGATCACAAATATAGTACGGTTTTCAAGAACACCCATCTATTGTGGACCTCACCTGCCCAAAACAAAACCTAGTGATTCTAAATTTTACATTACATCAAAGACCCATCAAACGATTCAACCTCCCCCATATATTCCATTGTAATGTACGGCACCAATTACCTAGGACAAGGAAACATGATACCAGTACTTTTCTATAGAAAAGTGATGGAAAAAAAATTGGAACCTTTTTTCTTCCTTGTTTCAATTTTACATTTGAAAGTCTTTTGTATTTCCCCCTCATAATGTCAAACTAAATAAACTAATGTCCTAATGGCGAGTGACAATGTTAGATTAGAGAACTAAACTTTAATTTGCAAAGATGAGATAGAACAAATCACGTTACGTCATAAGCTACTTGAAAGCTAAAAAGTCAATGATTAATAGATGAGAAAAGTATTAATATGTGGGAAAGGATGACTAAATTAGTTGCTTAATAAACGATTAAAAGCTCTCATTCTATATATTTTGCATATTTATAATCTGGGTCAAACTTAAAAGGGGACCATTTATATATTTTACTCCGTATTACTTTATTGAAAAATGCTAGAAGTATAAACACACTTACAAAACAACTTACAAACAAGTGATGTGGCTATTTTAATTACCATTGATGTAAAAGTGTTCTAAATGTGATGTGATGTGTTAAATAATGAGATGATGACACATACTCATTTTGTAAGATTTTTTGTAAAAGTGTTTGTACTTCTGTCATAACTCTACTTTATTTTATTACAAATAACAATATGTTATGAAGCAATCAAAGGAAACTGCTTTTTAAGCTGATCAATGAAGATGAAATAATTGATGTCCTTGTATCTGTATGTGCGGCTTTTGAAATAATTGACTGCATCCATTGCTATAAAATAATGCTCCTTAAATATTGTTTGATTTCTCAATGACACATCGTCTACCTGTTACTTATCACTCTGAAATACACTAACTCTTATCTAGTTACTCGCACAAGTAGTTATATTTTATCCAAAAACTAATCATATTTTTATGTACAAATATTATTTTTGTAATACACATCACTTTTTCATTGCTATAAAGTTTACATAATTAATACTCCGTAATAGAATAGATTGATAAAGTTTACACAATGAAGAAATAATTGATCAAGCCATTTACAAAAGATTTATGACTATCATACACTATTTAAAAATCATTATGATAAATGAGAATACATCTAATTAAAGTATAAATCTTTTATGAAAATATTACATATAAAATAGAAAATTTTAAATAGTGTATGACTGTCCTAAATCTTTTGTAAATTGTTTGATCATTTTTTTCTTCATTCGATTTAGTATTTTGTGAAAATTCACCTACATATTTTAAAACTATGCAAGTATATATGTGTGTGTGGGTGGGTGGGTGTGTCGTTCCTGTCATGACGTCTTGATCGGAACCCCTATGCGGACAACACCAACAGAGAGTTTTTTCGGTGGAATTTTTTTTATGAAATGTTTTGAGCATGTTCCTCATCAAGACTAGTTTATGTCTACCAAATTTCAACTAAAAAATCAATCGGAAAGTCAGTTAAACAAATTTTTTAAACATACTGCATTTTATATATGTACAAAATGTGTTGTAATAGAAGAGTCGCCACTTGGAACGGCGGCTTTTGTACTATAAGAGAAGAGCCGCTACTTCAAGTGACGACTTTTCTTAACCACGATTAACCAAACAGTAATTTGAAAATTATTTTTAACCCATCAATATTTTAACAATATTTAATTAGAATTATTCTGGGGAAAAACTCAAATTTGGGATTATTTGGATGCTTTTATTTACTCATGGATAATGTAAATTTTTTAAGAAAAAGTCAACGAGACCATCACAAATATACTTTCAAGTTTCAAGTTTGCAGCGTTACAAACGTGGGCACATTAATGAAAAAAACACAGCGGGAAGATTCGAACAACTGACAAGGACCTCCCTCCGACGTTCCCACGTGAAGTGCTTCCAGCACAAAGCGGCCCAGAAATATCATCATCATCATCATCATTTCCAAGTCTGTTATTCTTCACTCTCATCTCCTTCTTTGCAACAAAATGGGATTTTGAAACCTGGGGTGAGCTCAAGATGAAAACTTTAGAAACTGAGTAGAAATTTCATATTTTTATAATAAACCCAGAAGCCGGAACACTTAATTTGTTCATAATTCTATTCCGAATATGCTTTGCTGTGTTATGTTGCGTGATTGGACGGATTTCCCAGCTCGACCCCACTTGAGGGAGAGTCTTTTGTCAATTTGTTGGCCATGAAAAAAAATCATATGTTCTCTTCAATTTGCTGTGTGTCAGTAGTTTTCCGATAAGGACAAACTTTCCTTTCCTCCAATTTTATTTATATAATTATATCTAATAGTAGCAGCTGCTTGTATATTAAATATAAAAGAAATTTTGGTTCTCTGTCTAGTTAAAGATTTGTATCACCAGAGCAAAGGAATCAGCTTTTCTAAGAAGGATGGAGATTGATGGAGAATCCGGTGAAACTAAAGGAGGGATGTGGGCTTTGGAGCAAAAGCTTGATCAACCCATGGATGAGGAGGCTGGGAAGCTGAAATTCAGGCACGCTGAAAAGGTTAAACCATTAATACAATAGTTTATATCATCTTTATCCAACACTCATTTTCACTTTTTATACTCGACTTTTTTTGGGTTGAAGCTACGACTTTCTTTCTACTTTCAGCCTTCCTAATACTAATCTATCCACTTTTGCTTCAAACTTTCGGCTGATCTTCCACATAGAAGTGATCAAAGGAAAAAGTAGAAAGAAACTCGTAGTTGTGGACAAAAAGTGTAAAAAATGAGTCAGTAGCCACAAGTAAAAACGAACTAGTAGTCCTGCAGGAAAAAGTGCACTACTTTCAGTCAGTTCTGTTATTTGTAAGTAGTATGCTACAGAGTATATTATTCTGTTATTACTGGGAAGTGCATATTTAATTGAATGCTCAAGTCAGTTCTTTTTGTTTCTTACTCTATTTTATTTATCCGTGGTTTGGCTGGCCAAGTAAGTACGGAATTAGTCAGAAATAACTTTATGTTTCTTGGGTGGGTTTAAACTTTAAAGCTTATATTTTTAATGCAATTCATTCCACTAGATCAAATCTAATACGGAGTAAATGTTAACAGAAAATTACTTTATCTGTCAACTTGACGGCACTTTTTATTTCTATGCTGATTTTCTTCATTTTTATTGACAGAAATTCTCATTGATTTTGCTATTAAGACTGGCATTTCAGAGCTTGGGAGTGGTGTATGGGGACTTGGGAACATCCCCCTTATATGTTTTCTACAACACATTTCCCCGTGGAGTTGAAGACACTGAGGATATTATTGGGGCACTTTCATTGATCATATACTCACTCACTCTTATACCACTTCTCAAATATGTTTTCATCGTGTGCAGAGCAAGTGACAATGGCCAAGGTAAGCTGCTCCTAGGGTTCCTGCATTCACTAAGTGGTTTTCTTATTTGTTGTGATTAAACCAGCTCACATGTAGAAATTTACAAAATAACAAACCAGTATACAAGACTGGGTTATTCTGTCCTATAAGGAAGTTGACCTTGTATGATGAAATCTGACGTCTTAATATGATGCCACAAATCCAACATCTCGTGAGAAATGTAAGAATGTGTGTTATAATCTCACACTGAATAAGTACAGAAAATTGATGGGTTAATACGAGGTTCAGTTGAACTAGTTAATAGACTTCATTGAATCATTTAATACGGTTTCACTCAAATGCCTTATGACTAAGTTGAGTCAGCTATCTCTGTACAATCTTGAGAGGTTAAAGACAAATGTATTGCTATAGATAGCCTTAAGTTAGATTAACTAATCAATTGGATTCAGTCTTTTAGTTTGGTTTGGTTAGGTGCATCGTGGCCCAATTGAACGAGTACAGTCCAACCCTCAACTACTTAAGTTGTAATGAGTCCTTACAGTTACTTACCGGCGAAGCTTATGTGTTGTTTTATTTACTGTTTAGGTGGAACCTTTGCTCTTTACTCATTACTCTGTCGACATGCGAAGGTAAAAACAATCCCAAACCAACACCGTACAGATGAAGAGCTAACCACGTATAGCCGTAGCACATTTCATGAACATTCATCTGCTGCAAAAACAAAGAGATGGCTGGAGGCATATGCATTCAGAAAGAATGCACTTCTTCTTCTTGTCCTTGTGGGAACTTGCATGGTAATTGGGGATGGCATCCTTACTCCAGCTATATCAGGTATTTATATTGCAATGGTTTCTATTAGAATTCGTAAATGGATTGGTGTTACTTTATGCAATATTCGGGGCTGCTATGTAGTGTTCGTCTAGTCGGGGGCTAAGTAGTTGGGCCTTGTTAGAATCCCACACCGGAAAAGTTTGAATCAACAAAGTGCTATATTAAGACATGAGCTACTCCTCCTATCAGGTTTCGACCCCAAACATCTGTATAGATTAAGTCTAGAGGTCCAAAGCTCGAAAGAGATGATTTTGCAAATGGCAGCTTATGGCTTTTATTACTAGCACACGAGACACATAGAGAATTATTCGTAGTAACATCAGAAAAGGAAATACCTAAGGAAGACAGAATTTTTTAGTAATAGGGAGGGCAGGAAGTCCTAAGCGACAGTGCCAATTATTAAGGGAATATTTTTGTGTGATGTGAGCAGATGGAGATGGTGGAGGGGGTACATCTGGCAAGCTTTAGACGTCTCCTTTATTCATACCCCGTAATAAAATTGCTCCCGTTAGCCGGTCCTTAATAAGACAAAAGGAAGAATGAAATTCAATTAGTACATCATTATCACGACATAATTTGGCGACAGAAATTAAATTGGTATGAATAGAAGGGACAAAAAGGGTATTAGGTAGAGAAAGAAAGTGAAGGGTCATATGCCCAACTTGTGGTATCGCAAGACCTTTACCGTTACCAATAACGAGAGAATCAGTGTCAGTATAATCGGATGCCAAGGTAAGATTATTCAGGTTGTTGGTGACATGATTGGTTGCTCCAGAATCAAGTAGCCAGCCATTGTGTCGAGTGACAGCCATACTGACTTGAGGAGGGTAAGCTTGTTGTTCAAACCGATGCCAACAGTTGAGAGCAGAATGGTTCGGTTTCTCACAAATTTGACATGTAACATTGGCCCCGAAATTACCAATCCCCGGGCTGTTCCGGGCTGCCTGGTTGGTAGTGGGTCCCCCAAAATTGTTATTGCCACGTCAGTTGGGACTGTAATGGGTATTGGGCCGCTGGTTTCTGGGCTGAGTCCGATTGGTGTTGCGGGCCGAATAATTAGGGCGACTGGGCTGGTGCTGTAATTGGTCCGACGGTCCAGGGACCAAAACAGAAGGGGTTGGATCTCTGCGCGCTACAAGGGCTGCCGACTCCCCTGTACTTACGTTATTAGCCGTCACCACAGCTACTCCTCCTATCAGGTTGACCTTTTAGGATTGAACCTCATGTCTTAATATAACACTTTGTTGATTCAAACTTTTCCGGTGTGGGATTCTAACAGGCCTCGAATGTCTGGGACCTGTTTAGATACCATACTATTCAGGGTTTAATCAGTCACTCAATACTCATACCCATAAGTGAAATCCATTTTATTAGTTAGTTCAACCGAAAGTCTTATTGACCTATGAGTTATTTACTTGTCTGGTGTGGGATTCTAACACTTATTACTGATTTGAGATGCTTTCAACAGTACTTTCGGCTTCAGGTGGGATCAAGGTGGTCCGTCCAGCATTGAGTAGTGGTACTACCCCCAGTTCAAAAGATTTCAGAAGCTATATATTGTTTCTTTGCTCGTGTATTATCAGCTTATTGCTGCAAGTTACTTACATAATCTTGTTTTTGTAATCGGTCATATCCACAGATGTAGTTGTGCTTGTAGCAGTATTTATACTAGTTGGGTTGTTTAGCATGCAACACTATGGTACTGACAAGGTTGGATGGCTCTTTGCCCCGATAGTACTTCTCTGGTTTCTACTAATAGGGGGTATAGGCATTTACAACATCTGGAAATACGATAGCTCAGTTTTGAGGGCCTTTTCTCCTGTATACATATATCGGTATTTTAGGGGGGCAAGGAAAGATGGATGGATATCACTTGGAGGAATAATGTTAAGCATTACAGGTTTAATTACTTATATTACCTTTTTTAATCTGCTTGATCTTTAATAAATTTGAAGCATCTTGGCCTAATAGTTCCTTTCTTGAACACACAATGTTGGCAGGGACGGAGGCACTTTTTGCTGATATTTCTCATTTTCCTCTAGCAGCAGTCCAGCTTGCATTTACCGTTATTGTTTTTCCTTGCCTTCTTTTGGCCTATTGTGGCCAAGCTGCCTACCTCACAAAAAATAAAGAGCATGTCATCTATGCATTCTATCGTTCTATTCCAGGTTTGTAACATTGAAATCTGAAAAGATTCTTAACTGATTCAGGATCACCTAACGAGGTCATAATCCACATAATCTGAAAAAATAATTTCAACTTTTACCATACACAAAAGAAAAATACAACACAGGCTCAAAGAGAAACTCAGTTTTTTTTCTGCAGACAGGATATATTGGCCGGTGTTTATTGTGGCCACTCTTGCTGCCATTGTTGCAAGTCAAGCCGTTATATCTGCTACATTTTCAATCATCAAGCAGGCGTTAGCACTAGGCTGTTTTCCAAGAGTTAAGGTTGTACATACATCTAAGAAGTTCCTCGGACAGGTGTACATCCCAGATATCAATTGGATCTTAATGCTTCTTTGCATAGCTGTCACAGCTGGATTCAGAAACCAGAGTCAAATCGGCAACGCTTACGGTGAGTTAGTTCGTTAGCCCGTAAATGAATGAAATGAATTTCAATTACAATCGAGATTATCTTTGCGTTGGAATATTTTTTGAGTTTTGCCGCAATTAATTTGAGGTGGGTAAAAACTAATTCCGCTAGAACCAATGCTCTTCCACCACAACAGGCACAGCGGTGGTTATAGTCATGCTGGTCACCACGCTTCTCATGGCCCTGATAATGTTGCTAGTTTGGCACTGTCATTGGATCATCGTTGTCATCTTCACCGTACTATCGCTCATGGTGGAATGCACTTACTTCTCGGCGGTCCTTTTCAAGGTCGATCAGGGAGGATGGGTCCCGCTTGTGACTGCTGCAGCATTTCTCGTGATCATGTATGTTTGGCACTACGGGACGGTGAAGAGGTATGAGTTCGAGATGCACAGCAAGGTGTCGATGGCGTGGATTCTCGGGTTGGGCCCCAGTTTAGGTCTGGTACGAGTTCCCGGTATAGGTCTTGTTTACACAGAGTTGGCAAGTGGGGTCCCACACATCTTCTCACACTTGATCACAAACCTTCCCGCCACACACTCAGTGGTGGTGTTTGTGTGTGTGAAGTATCTACCCGTCTATACGGTTCATGAAGAAGAGAGGTTCCTCGTGAAACGTATAGGGCCTAAGAACTTCCACATGTTCCGATGCGTCGCAAGGTTCGGTTACAAAGATCTCCACAAGAAGGATGATGACTTCGAGAAGAAATTGTTTGACAACCTTTTCGTGTTTGTGCGCCTTGAGTCATTGATGGAAGGCTGCTCGGACTCTGATGAGTGTGGACAAAATGTCTTGTTGGATGCATATTCGAGCACGGACCCCACGGTATCCTCAGTGAACTCCATAGTGGCAGTAGAGTCAATAAGCAGCCAGACAGAGGTCGTCAATGAATTGGAGTTCTTGACTGCGGCTAGAGATGCAGGGGTGGTACACATACTTGGGAACACAATGGTGAGAGCTGGGAGAGATTCTAGGTTCTATAAGAAAATTGCCATTGACTATGTATATGCCTTTCTTAGGAAAATATGCAGGGAAAACAGTGCAATATTCAATTTGCCTCATGAGAGTCTCTTGAATGTTGGACAGATTATCCAAGTGTAACTGCTTGTCACCCTCGATAAGAAAATTCCCTTCTAGCGTGTTTGACATTGAATTTTGCTTCTTTAAACTCAGAAATTCTTTGTTGTATCATGTATGTACAAGAATGTGACTTGTTAGTGTTTATTGGCATTGATTCGACTCTACTACGTATGAAATAAAGAATCACTTCCAAGTGTCTAAATTAGATAACTTTTTGCTTAGGCTGATTCTTGCATAAAATGACGAAAGCAGTCCATCACACATGTTTATTTATGTTTGTATCTAACTATCTATATTTAGTAAGAATTTAATGACTAAATAAAAACATAAAAAGTAGATGCTTGTTTCTTAAAAAAAAGTACACACTTTGGTGACACTAGTGTAACACACGGAACCCACACGGGTAGCACAGTTGGTCGAGTGGTGGGAAAATTGGACCAAGTGACCAAGGTTTGAAACCCGCAGCGGCCGTGTGGAGGTTATAGAACCTGAAATAAGGTTGGACCTCTGGTGCGCACGTGTATAAGGCCTACCGCCGCTTTGCTGACTGAGTCACCGTGATTAATCTCCCCACCATCCTGTCGTATCGGGGTGGGGGCCTTGGGGTTGGGCATTCAACCTTTTGGACCAAGTGTAACACACGGAGCATGCCCCGATGGTCACTCTGGTAAGTACTCAATTAATTTTAGTATATATAAAATGAAGAGAAAAAGTAAGTCATTTTCTCACCCCAAAAAACGGGTCAAAAATTAGTTAAAAGGAGTCAAGCGTAAAGCAACCATCTTCAAATGCTCTAGAAAGTAGAAACTATATGTACACTCATTTGTCTCTTTAGGTCTTGAGTAAATGCGTGATCATTGATTGATTCTTCTGTGCAAGTATTCTTCTGTACCATGGAGCTATACATAGTCGCATTTCCAGGTAAATGTCTGCTTCACACGACATATTTCGAAGGAAACTCTAAGCTTCAATCCGTTTCTGTATAGAGCAATACCCCTTATACCGGTACTCTCCTTGAGTTAGTAATTGAACTTGAACATGACATTTTTTAGTATATATCAGTACTGCACTTGAAATAATAATTGTATCTAGCTAGATGACACGTATCAGTAAGCAAAGATATTTTGTTTTCCATTCTCGCATGTATTATTACTCTTCTTTGTAGTCATAAATCTTCTTCAAGGGCTTTTGTTCTTAAATTAAGGTTGTGTTCGGCACACCAATTCCAGCTAAAAAAGGGCTGAAGTCTTTTAAATTCCGTCAATTAGGAGCAAAGTAGACTCGTTTGTTTGAGAGAGCTGAAATGGGCTTGAATTGAAAAAAGTGGGCTGAGATGGAATGTTTCCCTCCCTAGCATCTTGAATCAGTCTCTCAATTCCAGACTTCACATTCCAGTTATATCCCTCACTTCGCACGCATACATATATTCATCTAATCATCTCTCCATAGTTCCTTCCCCATCGCCGCCCATTCTTTCTGCAATTGATTTGTGTCAATGGCTTTCTCATCATGATTTGTTAAGCATACTCGTTTTTCACAAGCTACTTCACAGTACCAATATGATCTCCATGGCAGATTAATGAGTCTGGTTTTTATTGTAATACTGCATCTTTTTATTAATAAAATTGTTTTTTCCTCAAAAAATGAAATTGCTTGGTCTTTTAGAACTCCAACATAGAACTCCCGTTAATTTAATCTCATCTGCAACATAGAAGAGTATTTTTCACTTTCCATAGAACACAGACTCACGATTCAGGAATTCACTAGAGCACGAAAACAAATCTTAGCTTAAGATCAAACTAATACACTTCTGAGTTTTGTACGTAGTAACATAATGGTTAGAGCTAACTAGGCTCAGGCCACTATGCAGTAGGCACTAACTTCATTACCATTTATCTTTTTGCATTACACTTAAAACTATGATGTCATATGTTTGGGTGGGTTCAAAAAGTTGAAAAATTTCAGTTTTTTGAGGAAAAGCGGTCCTGATTCCCTATTACCGCTGATGTTAAGAGTATGCAAGAACAAGAGGAGCGAACATTTGTTCATGGTGTTTTAGCTGGGCTTGGTCCACAATATGAGGTATCAAGGAGTCAAATACTGTCTGGTGGGACCCTTCCTAGTTTTTCTGACCTCCATGGACGTCTCTTTCCAGTGTGCAAAGATGGAGAATCCAGAATGATGAACTCGATTGATACTGCTGCCTTAGTCAGTGATGTGAGCCATGGTAAAAGGACGAATTCAGTCACTACTGAAGGGACTCGTAATTCTTCTCGTACATGGTATCACTGTGGAGCTGAGGGTCATGTGAAGAAGAATTGCTGGAAATTACATGGTCGTTCACCACAGACATCTGGACAGCCTCCTAGGTGTGTTGCTAATATGATTATCCAGGATGGTATCCTACCAACTCCTTCCACCGTTACTATCTTAGTCTATGAATATGCTTGGCCACAACAACTTTCTCTCACAGCCTCATCTGCCACCACACAAGTTTATATAGGTAATCCTGTTGCATGCCTCTCTACATCATCACGCAATTGGGTGATCGATTCATCTGGCGCAACCGACCATATGACTGGTAATGAAAATATTTTGGATTTATTTACCTCTTCTACTAACCAGTCTCATGTTACTTTAGCAAATGGATCAACTGCATCTGTCAATGGCCTTGGAACAACAACTCTTTCTCCAAACCTTTCTCTATCTTCTGTTTTATATTTGTCTCAATTTCCGTTTAATTTAATCTCAGTCAGTAAGATTACTAAAGCCCTAAATTGCTGTGTTATTTTCTTTCCCACTCATTGTCTTTTTCAGGATCTTGGGACGAAGCGGGTTATTGGTAAAGGAAGACTGGTTAATGGCTTATATGTTTTTGAATCCTTGGTGCCGAGATCAGTTGCATACACAAGTTCGTCTCTGTTGAAAGTTCACTGTCAATTTGGTCATCCATCTCTTTCTGTACTACAAAAAATGTGTCCTAGTCTGTCATGGGAGTCCGTTTTGGAGTGTGAAGCATGTCAGTTTGCTAAGCATCATAGAACAACTTTCCTTCTAATAAATAAAAGTGTTGAGTCTAGTTTTGATTTAGTTCACACTGATATGTGGGGTCCTTGTCTTGTCATTTCCAAACTTGGTCATCGTTATTTTGTTACCTTTGTGGATGATTTTTCACGGGTTACTTGGCTTTATCCTTTGAAATCCCGTTCAGATTTGTTTACTGCATTTTCTACCTTTCATTCTGAAATTCAAACTCAATTTAATAAGAATATACGCATTCTGAGAAGTGATAATGCTAAAGACTATTTATCTAGCACTTTTCAGACTTACTTATCTCACCATGGGATTTTACACCACACTTCTTGTCCCTATAGACCTCAACAAAATGGTGTAGTTGAACGAAAGAATCGTCACCTACCAGAAGTAGCTCGAGCCTTAATATTTCACATGGGGGTTCCTAAACCATTTTGGGTAGACGCTATTTCCGCTGTGTGTTACCTTATCAATCGTATGCCTTCTTATGTTCTTCATGGTCACATTCCGTACTCCATGTTATTTCCCTCTCAGTCCTTGTTCTCTCTTGTGCCTCGTGTGTTTGGTTGCACATGCTTTGTCCAGGATATGCATTCCCAGGTCTCAAAACTTGATCCTAAAACAATCAAGTGTGTTTTTCTGGGTTATTCCCGATTACAAAAAGGATATCGATGTTGTCACGCCCCAGACCGCATCTAGGCACGTGTACAACCGCCGTATGACCAAGTAACGCCACTCGCAAGTCAACGTGTCTTAACCTTACAAGGCATCCATGAACATAATATATATCCATACTCAGTAGTAAACATACACAACAACATCACAATTTAGATTAGTTGAATAGTGGAAATATTCAATAATCACTCGTGGGCCACACATGGCCAAAACGTAGGCTCGCAGGCCAAAACAATGTATTAATACAAAAGTATCCATGAGCATAGTTTATCTTTTGAAATAGTAGAGGGAGCACGAACCACGTCTTCCTCTGGATTCTCTTCACCCGTGCAAAATGTGTAGATGACAAGCCTTAACTTCAACCTGCAATGGTGGCCCCCCCGAAGGGGTCAGTACAAGTACCGAGCGAGTAGCAGGCTGAATACGGAATAGCTAACGTTTCAAGTATAAGACCCAAACATAGGGTGATACTTATGTAAATAGTCTTTTCCCCCAAGTTAAGAAATACTTAGTAGTACATATACACTTGGAAAATACCCGATCCGTAGATCACCGTTTTATTTGGGAAAATATTAATAGTCAATATCCTTGACTAAAAACCCCAACCCACCCATATGCCTATGAGTGTACAGGACTCCTCCTTGTCCATACTTCAATATCATAATCTATGAGTTTTGAGGATCAAAATCCTTGGGTACTCCACCAAAATTGTATTTGAGTGTTAAGGACTTTTAGTCCTAGGGTCTTCCACCAATTATTATCCGAGTGTTAAGGACTTTAAGTCCTAGGGTCCTCCACTAATTTATAATCCGAGTGTTAAGGAATTTAAGTCCTAGGGTCCTCCATCAAAATATGAGTGTTAAGGAGTTTTAAGTTCTAGGGTCCTCCACCAAAATATGAGTGTTAAGGACTTTTAAGTCCTAGGGTCCTCCACCAAAATATGAGTGTTAAGGACTTTTAAGTCCTAGGGTCCTCCACCAAAATATGAATGTTAAGGACTTTAAGTCCTAGGGTCCTCCACCAATTTATAATCCTATGATCAACCTCCTATCAACCTAGATAGGGTCTATATCATATGATGGAGTATATGGCCCGGGAACACCCGGCCCACAGACTCCTACTACTCCAGCAAAGGCCCAACAGGCCCAGAAGGCCCAACAGGCCCAAATCACAGCGCCCAGTGTACCAAGCAGCCCGCGAGGCGCACCAGGGGTGCCTTCGCCCCCCTGGCCGAAGGCTCTAAACTCTCACAGAACGGGTTTCTCAAGCAAACTAAGAAACTGGGAAAAACGGCAGAGAACAGTAGCCCTCGGCACCCAGGGGTCCCCGGCACTCAGAGCCCTCGGCTAGTCCTCCGCAGCCGAGGGCACCTCTCCCGACAAAATATCCGCGCCACATGCGTACATATCACTGTACCCTGTACAACGTCCCATCCAAACAGCCGCATTAAATGCGGCCACATGCGGCTGCCAGCGCCAACCAGTTGAGGTGGCCTCTCGGCCAATGGGCGCTTGACACGTGTCCCTGTCCGGCATTTATTACTACTATAAATAGCACCCCTTTTCCCCATTTGTAACCAAGTCATAAACGCTCTACACTTCATAATATACTTTCTCTCTCTATATTTACTTGCTCTGACTTCTCTTTGATTACTCCCCGTAATAACCCCTCGGATAAGCTACCCCCCGGGTACACTTATCCATCATTTGGTGCTCTCGTTGAGAGTCGAACTATCAAGTAAGAAACCCTCCCCCTCCGCCAAACACTAGCCCTCTACCAAAATGGTGAGAACAACACGTGCCAACTCCAAAAACGTAGAAGACAAGAACCTGGCCCTCGGTGACGTCAACGCCCCCGAAGCCTCTCACAGGGCTCCCGAGGACGGTGTCATCGCCGGGCTGGAACAGGCGGCTGTCGACCTACGCCTTCAGATCCAGCAGAATGCCCCCGATGCCCGCCTCGGCATCGAGGCCAAGAAGAAAAACCGGAGCGATGACCAAGTCAGCCCTCCGGTCCTCACCATCGACGTTCATTCGGCGCTCTCCGCCTTCATCCAGACGCTCACTCAGAACCCAGGTGCCTTCGGCACCCTGGCTCCGGCTCAACCCCAGGTTGGGGAGAACATCATACTTCCCCCTCTGCCACACCCCTTCGGAAACCCCATCCCTCGGGTTAGGAATGACGAAGGGGTAGTGGCCCAAGATACAGCCTCCCAGGAAGTTCAGTCCCGGGACCGCCACTATGACAACAGAGAGAGGCCCCGCACTTCCGCCCTCAACCGGCTCGGAGGGGTGCAAGACCGCCGAGGGGTCCAAGACCGCCTCGGAGGAAAAGCACTCCAAAGGCCCCAGGAAAGCGGAGGGTCTGTCTCGAGGGCAGACGAGGAGCGTCCCCTCGGGACAAAGGCAAGGCACCCCTTCATGGCGACGATGCTCGCCACCAAATCAACCAGGCCCACTCGGCCCGGGTTTGTTCGCAGGGGGCGGAGACCCTCCCGAGGGACCCTCGGGACGAAATTATTGCGGCCCTCCAACGCCGGCTTGATGAAATGGAGGCCAACAAAGCTCACGCCACCACCTCCACCCCTCATTCAGACCTCAAATACGAGGCCATGATGGCCAAAATGGAGGAATTACAGAAGAAGGTAGCCGAGGGCTCCGGGGAACCCATCATCCAGCTCTGGACCCGGACGCCATTCACCCCAAGGGTATTGGCGGCCCGGATCCCGGAAAAATACCGAGGGCAACACATACAGCCCTACAACGGGAAGACGGACCCCCAGGAACATTACAGCAAATATCAGAACATCATGATGATGGTAGGGGCGTCAGACAAATATTTGTGTCGTTGGTTCCTCACCACCTTAGAGGGGCCGGCATACGAATGGTTCAACCGGTTCCCCGAAGGCTGCATTGATTCGTTGCAAGAACTCGCCCAGCGATTCTTGACGCAATTTGTCGGGAGGCGTCGCACGAGGAAGCACTTCTCTCACCTCCTAACCATACGCCAGAGGAGAGATGAGACCCTTCGGGACTTCCTGGAGCGCTGGAGAACGGAAGCCGACAAAGTCGACGGTGCTGACGACGAGACCCTCCTGCCCTCCTACAAACCATCCTCCGCACCGGCAACTTTTCAAGGAGCCTCATCATTGAACCCCCCCGCGACTACATAAGGGCCCTGCAGCGGGGGGACCGATATGCCGAGGCCGAGGAGGTGGAGAAATACCACCAGCATCCAGATCAGCAACCCCCGAAGGCTGACAACAAGAACAAGCGGGGGCCGGGGGCTCCTCCAAATCACCCCAAGGCTTCAGGACCCTCTGATGACCGCCCTCGGCAAGGCCAAGCCAAGCCCGGGGGAGGTTATAAGAGCAGCCCTAAGACTTGGGCACAGCCCATTCTCCTGGACCGCCCCCGGATACCATTGACGCACCCCGTCAGCATCATCCGTGATTTTGCCGAGGAGAGGGGCCTCGTTGAGCGCGATTCTCGCGCACCCCCGGAGGTACATGCTATCAACCCTTAGTTCCCCTACTGTCGTTTCCATCGGCATCAGGGGCACAGAACCGACGACTGCCACCAGCTAAAAACGGCCATCGAGAGATTGATACAAGCGGGGCACCTGTCCCAATTTGTTCAGAGCCCTCGGCAGGAGGGACCTTCTCATCAGGGACCTCCCCGAGGGCACCACACGAAGGTGAACGCTTGGGTGAACCCGAACACCATCCCCCTCGGCAAGAAGAGGGAGATCGGAAACTTGGAGGAGGAAGAGGAGGAGTACCCCCATTACCAGGAGAAAAAACGCCACATCCTCATGATCACCGGTGGCAATACAGGGGGCGATTCCACCAGCCAGCGGAAGAAGTGGGCTCAATCGCTTTACGTGGGGGAAGTCACTCATATGCCCCCGGTAAAGAGACTGAGGGAGGAACCCATCACCTTCACCAACGCAGATCTCCCTCCTACTTCTTCTCCTCACAGGGATGCCTTGGTGATTCGGACTGAAATAAACGACACCATCATTCACCGAACTTACATTGACACGGGCAGCTCCGTCAATGTAATGTACCTCAGCACCTTTAGAGAGCTGCATCTTGAGAGGGGGTCCCTTCGGCCCATTAAGACCCCTCTTGCCGGCTTCACCGGCGATACTATTGATTCCGAGGGGGTAATAACCCTCCCGGTAATCTTCAGCGACGGGCTCCATAGAGCCCAGCTCGAAGTGGAGTTCGTCGTCGTCAACATCGACTACGCCCACAACATCATCCTCGGCCGGCCAGCCCTCGAGGACCTTGAGGCCATCATCTCCATGAGGCACCTCTGCCTCAAGTTCCCCGCCGAGGGGGGCATTGGCTACTCCCCGGGGAATCAGAAAATTGCCTGCGCTTGCTATCTTCAAGTCACGAAGAGGGTAAGTAAGACAGAATTCCGTGTTGACACCATCACCGGAACCACGACGAAGAATAAAAAAGGCCGAGGGCTGAACCAGCCGAGGACGTAGAAGACTTTGCGCTCGATCCGGCCAAGCCGGAGAGAGTCGTGAAGATTGGAGCTCAGCTCCCTGAAGATCTGAAGACCAGTATCACCGACGCCCTCCGCGCCTACTCCACTGTCTTTGCATGGGGGTCGGAGGACATGCCGGGAATAAGCCGAAGGGTCATCACCCACCGCCTCTCGGTGGACCCCTCGGCAAAAGCAGTACAGCAACGAAGAAGACCCTCTCCGCCGAAAGGAGGGAATTTGTGAAGAAGGAGGTCGCCATGCTCCTCTCTATTAAGCACATCAAGGAGGTGAAATACCCCTCATGGCTGGCAAACGTAGTCCTCGCACAGAAGCCTCCTACCTTCCGCATGTGCGTGGACTACACGGATCTCAACAAGGCGTGCCCTATGGACCCTTTTCCTTTGCCCAATATCGATCAACTTGTAGATGAGACCGCGGGGTGTGAAATCATGTCATTCCTCGACGCATTCCGCGGGTATCATCAGATCTTCATGCATGAGGAAGACGCCGAAAAGACAGCCTTCATGACTCCCGAGGGCATCTTCTGCTACCTAGTAAAGAACTCAGGGGCCACTTACACCCGGATGGTGGCCCGAGTCTTCCAGGCCGTCCTAGGGCGCACCATGGAGGCCTATGTTGACGACATGATCGTCAAAAGCAAACAATCTCCCAGCCATGCCGACGACCTCCGGGAAATCTTCGCCATCATGCAAAGGTTCAACCTTCGGCTAAACCCGAAGAAGTGCACCTTCGGTTTCCAAGGGGGCAAATTCTTAGGCTACATGGTGAGCCGAAGGGGCATTGAGGCCAATCCCGAGAAGATCCAGGCCATCATCAACATGGAGCCCCCGCGCAATGTGAAGGAAGTTCAACGGTTGACGGGCCGCCTGGCAGCCCTCAACCGCTTTCTATCTAAATCAGCGGAGAAGTCTCTACCCTTCTTCCAGATCATGAGGAAGACGGCTCGCTTTCAATGGACTCCAGAATGCCAGGGGGCTTTCGACGAGCTCAAACGATATCTATCTTCACCCCCTGTGCTCTCCAAACCAAAGGTAGGGGAGACCCTCTATCTCTACCTTGGGGTCAGCCCGGCAGCCATCAGCTCCGTACTCATCCGGGAGGAAGACGGCATCCAACGTGCCATATTCTATGTAAGCAAGACCCTAAGGGAGGCCGAGCTCAGGTACTCTCCTGTGGAAAAAACGGTGTTAGCCATCGTTTGGACCGTCAAGAAATTGGGACACTACTTTCAGGCTCACCCGGTTCAGGTCCTCACTCATCAACCCCTCGGCGCCCTCATGAGGAGCCCCACCAGCTCCTCCCGCATGGTGAAATGGGCTATCTTCTTGAGCCAATACAACATTGACATCCGTCCGAGGCCTGCCATCAAGGGCCAAGCCCTGGCGGACTTTGTGACGGAGTGTACCGCAAGGGCAGCCACGGACGGGGAGCCCTCGGCTGCCTCGGGCGACTGGTGGACCCTCTACACCGACGGCTCCTCCGCGACCAAAGCATGCGGGGGAGGGGTAGTCCTCATTACTCCCGAGGGCTTCAAAGCCTACTATACAATCCGTTTCTCCTTCAAAGTCTCCAACAACGAGGCCGAGTATGAGGCCCTCCTATGTGGCCTTCGGCTGGCTGCCAACATGAAGGCTCGGCAGATCCACATCAAATGCGACTCCAAGTTGGTCGTTGGCCAAATCTCCGAGGAATATGAGGCCAAGGAGGGAAGAATGAAACAGTACAAAGAGGCGGCCAAGGAGTTGCTTAAGGTATTTGAGGCACACTCTCTCACTCAAATACCGAGGGATCAGAACTCCGAGGCCGACATACTATCTAAGCTCTCGGCCGACTCCCCCGAGCACATCTCCAAGATTGCTAAAATTGAGGAACTCGGTCTCTCAAGGATCCATGCAAGCCCCGTTATGAAAATACAACAACGCCAAGAGGACTGGATCTCGGATATCAACACCTTCATCTCCACAGGGCAGCTACCCGAGAACGAGACCCGCGCTAAACTAGCAAAACTGAGGGCTCCTAGCTATACCATCGAAGACGGAAGGCTCTACAAACGGTCTTACAACGGCACGCTACTTCGGTGCCTTCATCAGGATGAAACCGAGGTCGCAACGGAGGAGGTGCACAGTGGCACTTGCTCAGCTCACCAGGGACCCTTCTCCATGTCCCGAAGGCTCATTCTCCAGGGCTACTTCTGGCCAACCATGGCCAGGGATTGTGCTGACCTTGCCCGAAGGTGCACCGCATGCCAACATTTCCAGAAAGCCCCAAGCAGGCCAGCGGTCAACTATGCCCCCATCAGCACATCCGTCCCCTTTTCTCGATGGGGGATAGACCTTGTGGGCCCTCTGCTGAGGGGTACCTCCAACAACAGGTACATCATCGTGGCCATCGACTACTTTACCAAGTGGGTAGAGGCTGAGCCCCTCGCCAGTATCACAGAGGCGAAGTGCCGTCACTTCGTCCTCAAGAACATCCTCACAAGGTTTGGCGTCCCCCAGCAGATCATCTCCGACAACGGAACACAATTTGAGGCAGCCCCCTTCTGTGCCCTTCTGGAGGCATGGGGCATCAAACACACCTTCTCCTCCGTTGCCTACCCTCAAGGCAACGGGCAAGTAGAGAACGCCAACCGGACCTTGCTCGAGGGCCTCAAAAAGAAGCTGGAGGCCGAGGGCGGTGGCTGGGTAGAAGAACTCCACAACATCCTTTGGGCCTACCGCACCACCCCTCGGCGAGCAACAGGCGAGACACCCTTCTCCCTCTGCTACGGGTTTGAAGCCAAAGCCCCTACGGAGGTCACCCTTCCCACCCGGAGGGTGATCCAATATGACCCCGAGGTCAACGACAGCAACATGGCCCTCGACCTCCACCTCCTTTCAGAACGCCGGGAGCAAGCCTTCATCCGGGCAGAAAACTACCGAAGGCAAGTCAAAGGCTACATCGACGCCAAGGTTCGCACCCGAGAATTCCAAGTGGGGGACTATGTCCTCCGGAGGAGGGAAGCCAGCCAACCGACCGAGGGAGGAAAAATGGCACCAAAATTCGAAGGCCCCTACATCATAGCAGCCATCATCAAACCTGGGACTTACAAGCTCAAACGCCCCAACGGGAAAGAAGTCCCTAGGCACTGGAATGTACACCACTTAGTTAAATTTTATCAATAATGTAAGAGCGGCCAAGCCCTCATAACTAGTGAATGTACTATCCTATGGCCCAAGGCCTCCAATTTTGAGGAATGAAGACACATTCAAGACACCAAGAACAACCGCAAAACACTTATGAGCGGCCAAGCCCTCATACCGACTACAGGCCCCAGGCCTCACCACGAGAAGAACCCCCTCCGGCACCAAGTGCCGAGGGCGGACACCATCAACACCTTCGACAATAGTGAAAACACCAAGTGTTTCAAACAAGACCCCCCGGTTCCAAGTACCGAGGGTGGGGACTCCCATCACCAACAACAGGAAACACCAAGTGTTTCATTTCAAGACCCTTCGGCACCCAGTGCCGGGGGTACACATCTCCACCATCAACATCAAAGAGAAGAACACCAAGTGTTCCTACAGTAGACCCTTCGGCACCCAGTGCCAGGGGTACACATCTCCACCATCAACATCAAAGATAAGAACACCAAGTGTTCCTACAGAAGACCCCTCGGTACCAAGTACCGGGGGTACACAACTCACCCATCAACGTCAAATAGAAGAAGAACACTAAGTGTCCCTACAGAAGACCCCTCGGTACCAAGTACCGGGGGGCTACATATTGAAACTAACACCAAGTGTTGTTTCTAAAGCCGTACCCCACGAGGACGCATATACCGAAGGCGCCACCATCTGTGCCGGCGGCACGTAGTGCCCCGGGCCATTTGCAACTAGTGTGCAAATGAAAACCCTTCCTTGAAACGCTTTCCGCGTCACTACCCCCAGGGTATGACAGGCATGAGAAATGCCCAGGATTCGACTTTCAAAAATGGAACGCTTTCCGCGTCATCACCCTAAGGGTATGACGGGCACGAGAAATGCCCGGGATTCGACTTCCAAACCGAAACGCTCCCCGCGCCACCACCCCAAGGGTGTGGCAGGCCACGGACTATGTCTAGCGCCGAGGGGACGACTTTCAAAAATGAGGCGCTTTCCGCGCCATCCCCCAAGGGGAGGCAGGTTACAGACCACCATATCTTGTGCCCAGGAAACGACCCTCGATCCCCTCGGAACTCGGAAGGTTAACCCGAGGGAGGAGAGCCATTGGTGTATTCTGATGGTTTCCTGATAGGCCCAGTCTTACCAAGAAACCAAGTTTCTTGATGCCTTCCCTTCACCACCAACCAAAAAAAAGGGGGGGTGAAGGGGAGTAGACTCATCGAGAAATCAATGAGTACAACACTCCAACAAATCACAGCATACCTAGGGCTCCCTACGGGAACACCTCCGGTAACTGAAGGCTCCTATTTCCCGAAGGTTACTACTCAACAATACAAAGGGATGAGTTCATTTCTAATAAGTGCCAAAGGCACCTACCATCGGTCATCCGTGGCTACCGAGGGGTCCTATCCTGTAAAAGGGGATCCAACTGACTAAGGGAGCTCAAGAACCCTTCAAATGAATGCCGAGGGCACCTATATCCCACCAGCATTCACTACAACATCAATATCTTACAAATTTTCCTAAGTCCACACTTTTGAGAAAATGACAACAGCCGGAGGCTCACATATCACCCAACGACCGAAGGCATCTATTACAAATCATCAAAAGCCAACCGAGGGGGATTATTCCAAAATAATGTCGCCCTCGGGAAATCTTAAGTGGAAAACACTACTAACCGAAGGTTACACAAGGAAGCAACACTTAGAAACTTTTCTAAGTCCTGAAGATTGAGCCCCCAGCCTGATCAATATTTCAACTAGGGGAACCATGATAGCCGAAGGCTACGTGATGCAACAACACTTATAAAATTTTCTAAGGGTGCCAGCCGAGGGCTTCCAATGGGAGACTATAAACACCCAAAGGCCCTATGGTGTGCTACACTTAGAAAAAATTTCTAAGTCCTACATATTTTGGCCTTCGGTCAAATCTCCATGCTACCCGAGGGGACATACGGTTGAAGACTTGGTGAGGTTATACTTTGAAAATTTTTCTAAGTCCTACATACTTTGACCCTCGGTCCAATCTCCATGCTGACCGGAGGCTCCTACTACATACAGACTACACTTAGAAAAATTTTCTAAGTCCTAACTATTGCTAGGCCCTCGGTCACACATCTAGCAAAGGGTGCCCAACTACCGAAGGCCATGACTGTATTCAAACACTTAGAAGAATTCTCTACGTCCTAAAGCACCTCACCTCCGGCCATCGCACGAAGGCTACACGGAACCAGAAGGGAAGATCAGCCGAGGGCCAACAGATGAACACACACTTGGAAATATTCCTAAGTCCTGAACATTGCGCCTCCGGTAAAACGTTAAAGTAACTAAAGGTTACTAATAACCGAGGGCTACAAGAAGCACCGCAATTGGAAGGAAATATTCTAAGTCCTAAACATACATTCAAAAGAAAAGAAGGACAACACATTCATATACAAAAGCCCGAAGGCTAACATTCATCCATCAATCATCAAAAGGAAAGTCAGTGTAACTATTACATACGGGCCAGAGCCGAGGGGTGACAAAAGGTTCATTACAAAGATTTTTCAAAAATCAGCTAAGTACAAGTTAAGATTATCAGCAACTTCATCGACGGTCCCTGCGGCAGGTTTGGAGGAGATTTCTTCTTCGACGGCATTGTCCCCGACGGTAGCACCATCATCATCGCCGCTCATCATCATAGAATCATGAATTACCGGGCGCTCGTCGCCCTCGGGGAGGGGGACTCTCACATCTGGCTGCAACGGGGGAAGGCCATACACCGAGGGGTCAAACTCCTCCAGGGAGGTGCCGAAATGCCGGGCGAGCCTCCGGTAAACCAGATGCTGGGTGAAGAACTCGCCGGCTTGATAATAGGTGTCGCCCCTCTCGTTCATCCAGTCGAGCCCGGGGCCTTTCACCCACTCCTCGATCGAGGCCTTCACCACGGAAGCCACCCACTCCCTCTGGCCCTCGGCCTTCCAACCCTCGGAGATGAACCCAGCGATGGCCTCTTCTCGGGCTTTGACGACAGATTCGGCCTTGGCATTTTCGGCGTCCTCAGCCGCTTGCTTCCTCTCCTCGGCCGCAACCCTCTCGGCCTCTGCCTTGCCCTCGGCCTTGCCGTCATCTCTGGCCTTCTCCAGCTTCAGCTCCGCTTGCCGAAGAGCGTCCTCCAGCTTGCACACCGCCCGGAGGTGAGCGTCCTTGTCATGGATCAGCTCCTTCACGGACTCCTCTAGCTCGGCCTTATGACGGCACCACTCCTCGCGCCTTCGGGCCTGCTCACCGAGGACTATACACGTCTGTTAAACAACGGACAATGGGTTCAGACGGGCGTTGAGAATGTACTAAGTGTTAAGATAAAAGCAAAGTAAAAATACTTACAGCCAGAGATGATCGAAGGGCCTTGCTCTCGAGGGCGTCGTCGTAGGTGGAGAGGGCTTGCTTATCCATCATCGAGGTAATCCCCCTCAGGAAAGACATCGGTTCAGCTGAACCGTGCAACACAGATGCCCCGGGGCGAGGGAGAGCTGAAGAATCTCCCGAGGCAAGTTCTCCGGGGGGAAGATCTGTTTGAGCCATCGGGGTGTCAACGGCCGGGGAGTCAGCGGAGGGCTGATCATCAATTACTATGAGGGGGGCCGCCATTCCAACGGTGCCCCGGCAACCTTCTGTTTCTTGATCGGGGGCTCCACCCCCTTGCCTCCCTTCTTCTTCTTGGCGGCCACCTCGGCCTTCGGCCCCCCGGCCACAGTAGCAAGGGCAACATCAACAGAAGGCTCCACAACCTCCTTCGGGAAGACCTCATCAATGGGCTTTTGGCCCGAGGGCTCCTTTTTCTCCTTCTTCTGGACCTGAGCCCTCTCCTTCTTCTTTTTCATGGCAAAGAGAGCCTCCATACCTGCAAAACAATGAAGAGGAAAGATTAACCCGAAGGATCCATACAACAGACAACTATCGGGATGCAAAATAAGAATGCCTAAGTACAAGACTAAGGGCCCTCGTAGACTACCTCCTACTCCCCCGAAGGCCTCATCAAAAACGGGATACTTCTCGTCCATTTCCCCGATGAAGCGGTATCTCCGGAAGCCGAGGGCGAAGAGTTCCTTGTCGGCAGTGTAATCTTTAATAGACACTTGCTTCGTGCGACCCTCCGGGATTTTGGCTATTATCAAGCCATCCTTCTCCAGAGCGGCGTTTCCAACCTTCGGATGCCGACGGGAGCGATCCCGAAGTTCTGCCGGAAATGGGCTCTCAGCAACTCTGACGTAGCACCATCGCTCCTTCCAGCCCTTATTGGACGAAGGCGCCTCTGTAAATAGCTTCCACCTAGCTATCTGCTGTAGGTTGGCGAAGCCCTCGGCATTCGCGTGACCCCCTCGGCAGAGGTTGAAGCTCTGGAAGAACAAGTCCAGGCTAGGGGTCACCCCTCGGTCCCTGCAGAGGTTCAAAAAACCCGCCACGTAGGAGTGGCTACTAGGTGTCAGCTGGCAGGGGACCAAGCCAACAAACCTAAGGTACTCCCGGAGGAAGGGGTGCAGAGGGAACCGAAGGCCCATGGAGACCGACAGTACGTGTACTGCAATACACCCCTCGGACGCCCGAGACAGCACATCGTCAACTCCCGGCTCGACCACCACGGCCGAAGGCCCTACGTGTAGCTGCGTGACGTAGAAATCCGCCTTGTCCGCCTTCGACTTTATCTCAAGGGCCTCAGTGTTCAGCCAAGAATACCCCTCGGGCATATCAACGGGCTTCCCTTGGTCGGCAGCCCCGACTTTCTTCCTGGTAGCAGCTTTTGCCTTCTTCTCCCTCGATCCGGGGGCTACTCTCAAGGGCGTCGGGTTCAGTGGCCTCGAGCTGCTTGCTTCACCAGAGTTTATTGAAGGGTTTACAGATGCGGACTATGCTGGAAACCCTAATGATTGACATTCCACCACTGGTTACTTGTCTTTGTTGGAGGAAACCTTGTATCTTGGAAAAGTAAGAAGCAAAATTTTGTCTATAGATCAAGTGCAGAATCTGAATATCGAGCTATGGCACAGACTACATGTGAGCTGGTTTAGCTTCAGCATTTGCTTGGTGAACTTGGATTTGCTCAAACAAAACCCACGAGATTATGGTGTGATAATCAAGTAGTTGTCCATATAGCAAATAATCCCGTTTTTCATGAAAGAACAAAGCATATCGAAGTTGATTGTCACTTTACTCGAGAAAAGGTAGAAGATGGTACAATTTGCACTTCGCACATCAAAACATGACACCAACTGACATATGTGTTCACCAAGGCTCTACCGGGGACACGTATCAATTCCATCTGTACCAAGCTGGGCATGATTAATATCTATGCTCCAGCTTGAGGGGGAGTGTTAGAATAAACATATTTAATAGTCAATATATTCTATGTATATATACGGTAGCTAATATATTCTCTACGATAGACTAAATATTCTAGGTAAATCTGACAGATTTAGTTTCCTTTTTTGTATTCTCTAGTTTGTATGTATTTATACTGGCCATACCTAATGATAATGAAGTGTGATTTCATTGCATCTTTAATCCATATTACTCAGTTTACAATTTGAACTTTTAATTTTCAAGTTAAAGTAAAAAAATCAGCTAGTTTAAACTCTGAAAACTGAAACTAAAACTGTCAAGTTTTAACCAGCTAGTTTCAACTTTTATATTCTAATGTTGACGAATTGAAAAGTTTCTCAGATTTGGTGTTGAAAATACGAGATGGAAATATTGAAAATGTCAAAGATGGAGAGGTCATCATTGAAATATCTGATGATATGCTTATTATCACCCTGGGTGATCCTATTACTTCAATTGTTGCATGCAGTTATCTATCATTGCTTAAGAATATGTCTGATTCGTCATAGTTTCGGTAAAATGTTATTTTGGCACTTAAAAATGATGTTGTAGAGCTTATCAATAATTATATGATTTCATTGATGCGTGGAAAAATGAAGACATATTTGAGTTTGACAACATAGGCTCACTTGAAGGCAATATCGGTACTGAATCTGATCAAATGCATACGCAAGCAGTTTTTAACACCATCAATGCATCAGAGATAGTAAACCAAAAATTGGGACAAAAAGTTGGGGTTCCTATTATTTTAATGAGAAACATTGATCAATCATTTGGCTCATGTTATGAGACTCACCTGATCATCATTCAGTTGAGTAATGTGTTTTGGATATGAAGGTTATATCCGACAAAAGTATTCACTTAAAGGGTTCGATTCCATAATGATCATTGGCTTGGTCCAATCAGATAGCAAAATTTCTTTCTAATTTCAACACAAGTATTTCACAATCGTCATATCATATTTCATGACGATATAAACACAAGTCACGGAAAATTTATGCATCAAATGGACATATCTTCCAAAATATATTTTTTCGTATGATCGATTGTATATTGTCATGTCAATGGTCACCCGAAAAGTGAATTGAAGATTTTTATATGTGATGACGAGCGTTGTGCTATCAACATCAATAATAATTTGGCTCAAAAAGAAGTTTTTTAAAATTTATGAAACTTTTTTGTACATTGTCAACATATATGATTGTTTAATTTATAAATTTGCATGAGCCCCGCTAGAAATTGTACTATCAAGTTATTTTATTGTCACGTAGAGTTATTGTTATATCTTATCGTTTATTTTAATTTTATTTGCAATTTTTTATACGACTCACATTTTAATTTTCTTACAGCTATTAGGACTGAGTACAAATCTGGGATTTCTCGTCCCGTACCGAGAACCGTCCCAAACCGTACCAGAAACAAACGAAACCAGAAAAATATAATATCCTACCGTACCATACCGAACTTTAATTTTTTAATAATATGGTATGGTACCGGTTCTTGAGTGAGAACCGTCCCAGAACCGTACTGAACCGTCCCATATCCTCCTGAAAAATTGGCTATATAAAATTTTATATATATATATATATATATATATATATATATATATATATATATATATATATATATATATATATATAACCGTATGACATTATAAAGAACCGAGCTTTACTCAAATATTATATTATATACTACGTATTATATTATATTTGTCATGTGAAGACATACCTTTTGTTTTTTAGTTTCGCTATCACTTTCGATTTTTAGTTGAATGTTAGCTTTCTTTATTATAGTTTTGACTATCAGTTTTGTATTTCAGTTATGTTTGATTTCAATCTTGCGGTCCATTCTCTTCAATTTTTGCATAGTTACTTATTAATGGCAAAACATAAAATATTTTTGACTTTGTAGGAGTTAATTGTTTAGGAATCGAATAGTATCGAAGAACCGTACCGAACCATACCGAAAAATGGTACGCAAACGGGACAAGTTCTATATATATTCGGGACGGTACCGGTTCTTTGATTTTCAAAAGAACCGTACTTTGGGACGGGACATGTTTTTTGAAATAACCGTCCCGTACCATCCCATGCTCACCCCTAACAGCTACTACTACTACATATATAATAAAAATTGAGAAAATTCCCTAACTAAGACTAAAACAATAATAAAGTTCACGAATATGACTCTCATTGCTTTATTCCCAAAATAGGACTCATTCACTACTACTTTAGAAAGTTTAATCAATTTATTCTTTTAATAGGACCAAATAAGTAATATTTAGATAATAAAATACACTTAGTTCTATTTTTGCACTTTACTTATGTTTTAGTCCTATCTTGAGCAATTTCTATAAAAATTACAACACAAAAACTCTATTGTCTTTTTTATTTGGCCAAAATTACACATTACATGCCATCGTATTTTAAAGGAAAATTTGACACTAATAATCCGCCCTTTACCCGGTCTTCCCAAAACGGTCCCAATAATTAATAATCCAAAAAAACTCCAACCTTTGTAGCCTCTCTTCGTTCAACGGTCCCCATCTTATATTTGCCGGTTGATAAAGTTTTTATTAAAAAAATAACAACGGTTAATCTTCTAAACAATAGCCGCACATTGCCTTCCTTCGCACTTCCTCTGTCTGACCTACGATGACCGCATCTAACCTCTACCTCATTTCAAATTCTGGTTAACCACACAATCAATACAATCAATGTCCGTCCAAAACATTCATTCAGACGGCGATGAGTCTTGCTTGATGAAATCAAGCAAAGGAGTAAATCCAAGAGCGAAGTGTCATCACAACATCAATTCTGTTCTGATGGTTGTTAAAAATGGGATTAACGTACGCTGGGAGGAAGTTTTGTGGCTGCTCTTTATGGCCGGTAATTGTGTTAATTTTTAATATTCTGTTATTAGAAACATGCTAGAAGCTGTTATGGTTCATATTGAGGTACAATTTAATAGTCAGTCAAGAATAGATGAATAGGAAAATCCATATATAGTTGTTTTCATCTATTTGGTGTACATGAATAATTATCTATTCCATCTTATTATTTGATTGATATTACGAAGTGTGTTTTGTTAAGATGAAATCTTGGATTGGAACGTTAAATGTGAGGATTTTGTATGTGTTCAGGATGAAGGTTGCAATTTCTTCAAGTGGGAAGATGGAATTGAGGCAAAACCATCTCTTGAAGATGAAGAGGTCAACATAGTTCATAAGCCACAAATCCAGATTGAGCTAGAATTCAGAATAGGTTGCTAGAAGAAAAGTTGAAAAAGTTGAAAAAGTTGCAAGTGAAAAATAAAAAATTGAAAGAAAAAGTGCAACTGATGAAAATTGAAGTTGAAGAAATGCGGATCGAATACTTCAAGTGTGTAGGGAATGAGAAGAAATATTGCATTTGTCTAATGTTGTCATGGCTTTTTCTGTTGTATATTTGCTCTTCAAATTAATATTGTTGTAGTTAGTTTAGTACCCTCTAGTATGTATACTATATTGGTCTAGACTTATCCATATGTGTTTGAGTATTGGTGTAGAGTTATGAATGTATGTGTTTGGATATTGGTGAATATATTGATGCTCTCAAATGTGGAGTGCATACTCGTGCATAGAGATTCTTGTTTAAATTGTTTTCACTCACACAACAGAGAGTGCATCTTTGTTGTATATTGATAGGTCTTCTTACTATTGTCTTGAAGGTGATAAGGAAGCACAATCTACACATACATTGAATTGCAACTAACCTTCTGTCCAACAATTGATTTCGGACAGTCTCTGCCATTGAGTGGTAGAGTGTCAAATTGATGGTTTTTGTTTTCTCAACACATCTTCCTTGAAAAGTGGGTCCCATGGTGAGCTCCTGTCTCGCCCACCTTTGGTTGAGACCATTGGCTTTGATCCTTTACTTCCCAATGTAAAACCGATTGCAGCTTTTTTAGACTTTTATACTGCTATAAAGTGAAAACAACTATTGGTGCATATTGCTTGTATATTGTTGCTATAAGATTTTTGGGACTTTTATACTAGCAAATGAATTAACAAATATGAAGCAAGACCTACTCCCTCCCATCCCAGGAAAACTTGAAGAGAGTTATCTAGTTCAGTGAGGTAGTTTACTTGTTGAGTCGATAGAGTTTGTTCTAAATTACCCTGGTTCGAGATTGAAAGAATGGTTGGGACAACAAACATCCATCCCACAATTCTTTTTTCGTTAGATAAGAGAATGTTGCTTTTAGTTGGGTTTTTAGAGAAGCCTGCATCTGGCATATTTGTTACCCTCCTGTTGTGGGAGTATTCCTAGTCTTTCAAGATTGATAATGAATTTAAAGTCAAACTGATATATTGCTGCATATTAGTAGTATGCAGCTTCTTGGTGCATATTACGTGTATAGTTGTATACACAACTTAGTGGTGCATATCACTAGTATACAACAAGTCAAGAGATATATTTATGGGTAGTTATATCAATTACTAGTTCTACGATGGTGCCAAGTTAATATATCAAATACAGTTATTAAAGACTTAAATAAATAGAACAACATAGTTTGATAACCACAAGTGGTAAATACATAAACTGGCCAAACCTTACAACCACACTTTAGTGTTAAACCACAACCAAAGTATAAGCGAAAATACATGTGATACGTAGTACGAGATCCCCAAAATGGTGCAGAATATTACAAACATGTATCACAAAATCATCTACCTAAACATCATATTACAAACTGCAATGGTGCCCAAATCCTAAGTACATGATATCACAAACTGAAAATTGCTGCCTAAATCGTAAGTTTGACTTAGTTGACAAATGTTGGACCCAGAGGTTGACCCTTCTGCCATTTTTTTTGGTCCTCGTGACCGGCCTGGAACTTGAAACAGACAATGACAACATATAAGATACACAAATTACTCATACACAACCAAAACCGACATAGTTCATCGGGATCATATCAACGTCAAAAGGCTTACATTCACCATTCAAATAAAGTAATTTATCATTTTTCTTCATAAACAAACATCCATGCTAGAATATCAAACTTGCATGATCCATTGCAACCATCTACACAAGAATAAAAACAAATTTAGCATTACCTTGCACCACATCACTTGGCTTTTTCAATGACACTTATAAAACACTCTCAATATTAGTAAGAATCTCATTAGAAACTAAATTAACCTCTTGAAAAATTTATTATCACATGGTAAAAAACTAAAGTTAAATAACACAGACTTCAATATTGCTCAAAACATGGTTTCAGTTTCTACAAAGTGCTAAATGACATGGGTGTGACATTTCATCAAACACTTAATACACACTCCAACAAGGGGAGCTTTACTGTTGTATAAAAAATTCAATATGAATGGACATTATAAGGTAACAAGCTCATCAATAATGTAAATGATTAAGAAACAGCTTAACTTTCACATTTTCTAAACGTATAAAATATACACACTACACAACGAGCCAAACAATTAAGAAGCTATCGAGATATGATTTTTACGGGAGTATGGATTCAAAAATTTACCTATTATCAACGTAGTGGCTGCACAGGTAAAGCTCTGTCGTCAACTCCATCTTTCTCTGTCCATCTTCCCATTATGAAATTTTCTAATTTTTGTTCTACTTAGACAGGTTTTGGTCGAAATAATTCCAGCTTGGTCTACAGTTTGGCGATAAAAGAAGGTTTATTTTTTTAGCCGGTAAGAAGACACAGGGACCGTTGAAGGAAGAGAGGCTACAAAGGTTTTTTTTTTGGATTATTAATAATTGAGACCTTTTGGGGAAGATCTGGTAAAAGTTGGATTATTAATGTCAAATATTCCTATTTTAAGTACAGAGTTGTTATGTAATTATGGATGTCCATTAGTTCATAGCCCGAGCCCATATGTATTGGCCCATCTGATGATTGTAACCCTAGCTCCCCTCCTATATATACATCCTCATATATGAATGAATGTATGCTTTTGGGTCTACTCTATTACACGTTATCAACACGATTCAGGAAAAAACCTATTCGCCCGTTTACGGAAAAGTCGGCCATTTTTTTCGCAACCATCTCCATCTGTATTGCTTCATCATCTTCCTTTCCAGGCTTCATCGAGTGGGGATTCGTCAAATCTACAAGACTACAACGCTAATAGCCTCTCAGTCGTTGACCACCATCCTTTTTTCCCCTGCTGCAGCATCCCTGATTTTCGCAGGCTAGAGGCATCTCCAATTCCCCATTTAACTTGATCGATCAATTTCCGAGAAGACTTCATCAATTCATCGCTCGTTTCCCCGCCATCCCAGAGGCTTCATGATCCCCTTTTGCCACTTGCAACCGGGCTTGTCTTATCTTGCTGAATATCCTATTCAGCGTAGCAGACAGAACAATCGATCGATTCTTCCCTGGTGAATTATTTTCGTTTTCCATGTATTTTTCAGAAATTCATCTATAAGTGATTGCCAATTTAATGTCTTGAATATCCATATCCGGTTGCAATTTTGAGCATATCACGATTTTTTTTCCTCCTATTCTTTTAACATTTGATTATTTAGACATAAATTCAAAAGAAATTCCATATTTCTTTACTCCCTCCTGATTATGATGAGTCCTTGATCTGCTAATTTTCTTGATTAGAGTTGATATGTTGTTACTGAAAATTAAAATTTTCGGTCAATTCAGTATAAATTACAAAAAAAAGAAATTGATTGAAAACAAGACATGTAGTGATACTTTGAAAGGGATGTGATGAATTAAATGGATATACATATGTGATGTGATTATTATGACAAGCGTTATTATGAATGTTGTGTAATATTCTTATACGGAGTATGTGATTATTATATGCAATACGTTATATACCATATTGTGAATGTTTTTTATGAAAAGCTGTTTGAATAGTAAAGTGAAACTATTAAGTCATGCACATATAATCAATTTTAGTCCAATTACAATTTGTTAAACATAATTATGGAGTTCAGTGGAGTTCAAAGTTGATCAAACCAAACAAGCTGTATACCGAGTGTGAACCCAGTACGAAAAGGAAATTTACTGTATATGGTATGCTTTGGTTTCCCGAACTTCCGTATTTTTCTACTCCGTAAAGAAAACAAAAAAAATTAGAAAGATTATATTTACATAAGGAAAATAAATTCTGAGACAGGGTATGTAGTCATGTAGAAACTCAAATTTTGAAACAATTTATGGGACTATTACTTTACATTTCCTTTATATTCCGTATTATGAAATACTCCATATAGAATAATAATTTAAGGCTAGTGCTACACAATAACCGTACGCGAGTCAGATGAGTTAATAGTACTGTGTGTATTAGTTAGTCCAATAGGTGCTTACCAATATACCATCTGATGTACATATGCAAAAAAAAACAATTCCTTGTATATTTGTTAATTAATAAATTGATATACACCTGGATTATCAAAAAAAAAATGATATACACTTTTTGATAAATATGTTGGGTATAATTAAGATGTACTCCGTATATTACTCCCAGCGCGCTCTGTATGCTCAAATGTGATAAAGAAATTTTTTTAAAATAAAGAAGTTAAAGTCATTAATTACACAATATCGGTTACGGAAAGACATTTACTTATTCAATTAATGGCATGATTAAATTTCATTAGCATAAATATTCATCATTACTATCATATCATTTATGACATTTTAAACACACTTGTACTATTTACTAATACATTCAGATTAAATAAAATTGAGAAATATATCTAATTTTCTATTAAGGAAGTACAAGTGAATTGTATGTATAATATCATTGTTTTCTAGAATTACACTCTTGAGTTTCACATGATCTAGTATTGTTGGTACTACTATTCATTATGAATATTTGTTAGATGCATGTGAATTGCCTGTGAATGTGATAAATATATAATATAAAGTTATATGAAGTGTTTTTATTGTTTTGAAACACTTATGCTGATGATATATTTTTGGACATCACCTGAGATAATGATTAATTTCTGATTCCGCGGTAGCTTTTTTCTAACAGTTTTTTTAATTTCTTGATTAATGTGCTCTTAGTAGTCATTCAATTCCTTGATTATGTATGATAGAAATCTTTACCCATTCATTAACATTTCATTATCTTTCTATGCTTATTTGTATTACTATGAAAATTAATCATGCTACTTTGAGTTAATGTAAGCATTAAGAAAAATGCATTGGTGGTTACAAGTACATGTCACATCTCTATTAGAAATATGGTCATTTTTTGTACATAATATGATTACATTTACATGAGAAACTTGATTGTTTGAATATTAATCGATAAGTTAATATGACTCATATAAACTTCAATGTTGTATAAAACATTCAAAGAAGTGATATAATTTAGGAAAATGCACGATGAGAAAACATGATATAGACTTCAACTATATCCGAAATATAGTTAAATATTGTTATGGATACACGTGTAGTGCCTAGAAAACCCCAAATTAATGCAATTATGTATAATGATTAGTTCAAGTTAATCTACTCGAGAGAGGGAGATAACAAACAAATTTCAGAAATGAAAATATAAAAATATAACAAAGTGCGAGAAGTCATTTTGACGTACAAGTAGGTGTGTTGTGAACATGAAGTTCCCACACCGCTTACACATGAGATGATGTGTGTTTACAAGCAGGGCCTGAAGACCTTACTTGTGGATGTGTTTTAAAGTCGTGAGGTCCTGAAGTATCAAAGCGGTCAATATGTTATTATATGTCAATGTAAATTCTAAGAAATTCATTCAAGTGAATACTTTGATACAAGTCTTTAGGTGTTCTTTAACAAATTTGATTATTTAATTACTTATATGTTACTTCAATTGTAACATTATCTAATCCTTAGAATCTATATAGATTTCTAGGTGAGTGATTCATATGATTTCTGTGACTGTGAGAAATTACTATATAAATGATTATTTTAGAGACAATTTATTTTTGTCGTAGAGATGATGTACTGCCTGAAGCATGTACATACTTGTGGCATAGAGCCTGACATAAGTTAACTTTTGATAATCATACACATTAGAAATTTAATCATATTGTAAGGATAAAAAGTAATAGAAGCACAAATTATATTTATAAACAAGTTGTGCACATAAATAATATTGATAAGCTCTCAGACATTGAGTGTAAGCTCAAAGAAGCTACTCAAACACTGCGAAGTAGTAATTTGAAAAATGATATCATACTTCTTGGGTGATAGTTTGAGACCATACCAACGCAGTGTAAATTGTGTTTCCATAATATCTGCCTGTAGCAGAATTCTCCTCACACCATACTACATATATTTGAATAATTTAAACATGTGTTGCATGAAGTTTAAAATTTTGAATAAATGACCATTTTAAGGTTAACCCAGGTTTAAACCGAATGCCATATAAGACATCCAGTATATAAATACTTCTTAGATAAAAAAAATGACAAGACCGTCTATTCTCCCAAATAAGTTAAAAGTGGATCCATGGGAGTTAAGTGAACTTGAAGTTTCACAATGTGGGTTAAAATCAAGTTTGGTCTCAAGATATGCTCTCCTAAAATGTCTACATATAATGAGTGGTGTAAGACCATTTTGCCGGCTTCTATGAAATATAGTGAAGAGCATAAGGTAACCCACAAAATATATCTAGCATTATAAGATGAATGTTACGCCTGAGATAAACTGCTAGAAAGTTGCTTGAATATATGAAGAAAGTCTAGTGTATACTAATTCGGCATTTGTTAACAACTAACCCCAAAGTTTACACGTTAAAATTAGTCAAAGTGTGCCAACATTGAAACCCCACTACAGAAATGATGTACTCGGACCCCAGAAGTGGCTCCATATGTACGTAAATCCTTGTTCAAAAATATTATGGCACATTTCCCGACATTAGGGGGAGATATAAAGGCATAAGCATAATTATATTTTGGAATATCGGGAAAATATCCCAGAAGGATCGATTGATATTAAAAGAGAAACGTGTACAATATGATAAGTAAACTGCCAAAGTGACTGAAAGAAATGATTATAAAGATTGAGCTCAACCAATGCATGAAGCATGGTTAGACGGTCATTACGTGTATACAAATAAAATTGGTTTTTATTTTAGGAAGTCACTTATGCCTCTACAAGAGGATGATATAAGTTAAATGCTACAGCTGATAAGGTATAGAAACTCTATGATATAGAACATGAGTTCCTCTTTTATGACTCTTATAGAGGACTTTTGATGAAACATGAATGATATTGATTAGATTGACGTCAATGATTTATTTTACCATAACTATCGACTCATAATTCATAATAATAAAGTCTGGCCAGACGAATTATGATGGACCTTAGTCCTAAGATTTTGTGAATTATGATCGATGTTTATGGATGAGAAAATATTTTATATTGGGCCTGAAGTTCCATAAATCAAGATAGTGTGTACGTGGGATGACAATACTTGAGATTGAATGATTTTGAGACTGCACTCCTGTTATAGTTTAAAGTTCTGTAAATGTGGCAGTTGATGAGAAAATTGGATGTCATTATTATAATATAATATCAAGTGTGTCCCTGAAGGACAATAGTGAAAAGAAATATGTGCACACAACATACAACATGAATATGAATTCTTTTATGTATACAATAATTAGATAAGGACATTATGTGTTAAGTTATAGTTATTATTTTTGGAATTATTCTTGGAAATGAATTTGAATTTGATTGAATAACTACAACAATAAGAAATGCAGTAAATTGTAGCATAGTTGGAAATATAGAAAGAGATGCTTGTGCCTAACCACGACCTAGGTGATCAAACTAAGTCTTGATGACATGATTTATTTTGTGGAAGAACTATGCTTGATTATCATGGTGCAAATTATTTTAATATCATGATTGAACAAGGTCTCTGCGCCATGTGAATATATCACTCGTAGTGAGAGCCTCCTGTAGAGGATCTAATTTGAACAATTTTCTTATTTGTTTTCACATGATTTCATGACTAGTATTTAAACTAATTTAAAGTGAGCTATATTTATACTACTTCTCAACCTTTCCTGCAGAAAGAGTTGAATAAGGATAACATTATGCAATGAATTTGCAATTACTTATAAACTTTCTATTTGTTTACCTGAAGTAAACATTGTATAAATAAAGGTGTTGGAGGCTTTTAAGCGTCTAGCCAAACCTAGAAACTCTTGATTATATAATAAATAAAATATTTAGTCATTATATTGTGAACACCTGAAGTGTTTGTATACTAATTTGAGATCCTAGGAAGACCAAAACATGTCGCATTTAAGTTTTACGGACCAATATTTGAGAATACTCAATTATTGATTATTTGACGTGCATAATAACAATAAACTTGATGAAATACACATTGCAGAATCATGAATTTAGACAATTGCTTCCACTTATTGTATATTTTTCACCTAAACATATTGAGTTGTTGTTGTTGAAGGGGGACAATTAATTGGTCCAGAAGACTATGTGTTATCTTTTTCCTTAGCCAAGTTTTTGTCCCAAAGGGTTTTTCTTGGCCAAAGGTTTTCAGGTATTTTGTAGTTTTTAAAGAGTGAGAAAAATACATAACATTCAGAAGACTATTATCCTCTAAAAGAGTGATTCTGATATTAGTTTGGGAGATAGTACCCTGAAGGTCTTAATTGGTCCTTGTGAGATCGAACAATTTATTGGTCCGGAAGACCATATACAATTGCACTCTTTTTCCTTAACCAAGTTTTCTCCCATAGGGTTTTCTTGGTCAAAGGTTTTAACGAGGCAGTCAATCCAACACATCGTTATACATATATTATGTACTCTTTTCCTTGATTGGTTTTTTCCCAAAGGGTTTTTCCAACAAGGTTTTTAACGAGGCATACACATAGCAAAATATTGCTACAAGAAGATTATAACCAAGATGGATTGAATTCTACAAGAAGACTTGGAGAGAAATCTTGTAGTGATGTAGTCAACAGAGGGAGTATATATGCGCTGCACTCTTTTTCCCTTGACCAAGGTTTTGCCCCATTGGGTTTTTCTCGGCAAGGTTTTTAACGAGGCGGCATCACCAACACATACAAAGAGAATGATGTATTTTTTATCTTATAATGTATTTTATTTAGCAATGTACATCCAAGGGGGAGTGTTATGTAATTATGGATGTCCATTAGTTCATAGCCCGAGCCCATATGTATTGGCCCATCTGATGATTGTAACCCTAGCTCCCCTCCTATATATACATCCTCATATATGAATGAAAGTATGCTTTTGGGTCTACTCTATTACAAGAGTAAGTTTTTTTTTTAATTCTAGCTATACTCCGTGCATGAGACGGGTAAGTCGTCTAGTTTCACTAATTTGTGCAGTCGATTCAGTGAGTTGGCTCTAAATTAATTATTACGGAGCTCTGTTCTAAAAATCGTTCTAGGCGTCTGATTAGTCCCCGCCTAGGCGCTAGGCGCTGGTCCGGCACCCCGATTTCTATCTAGACGCTCCAACTAATTGGTTAGCCGTCTAGGTGAATTAGTCGGCCACCTATGGCGCCTAGTTGCCCACATAGAGCGCCTAATCGGCCGCACGCCTAGGTCGTCTGGATTCACCGTACGTTACTTTACTTTTTAATTTTAAATTTCTAAGCGCTATACATACTTTAACTTTAGCCATTGATATAACGAAATGAAGTTGTAAATTAAGATAAAACTTATATATGTTTGTACATATACCCAAATTTTATCATTATTTATATTTTTAACATAATGAAGTTAATTGATTAGTTATCATATACTCCCTCCGTCCCAGAAAATTGTACCCACTTTGACTTGGATTAGATTTTAAGAAAGGTTATAAAATGCTTTGACTTTCCCAAAGCGCCCCTAAAGTGAAATTAAAGCAGAAGGAGAAAGGAATTGCGGCTGGGGAGGGGGGGGGAGGGGGGATTTACTGCCCAAAACTTTACATTGTTCATAAGAGTACCCTTTTACACCCTTCGTACTACACCCCTTCCCCCCTAAAGTTCCCTCCTTTGTTGGGAAAGCTTCTAAATTAACCCTATCTATAAATACACATTCCAAATGTTCCCTCCCTCACAAAAATTCACTACATACTATCACACACTTCACGCAGCATTTATGGCCGCAAACAGCAATGGCGCCCAAACTGCTTCTTCCCCCACTGCAGCTTCCATTAATGAAGAGATGTCTTCAGGTGCAGTGAATGCTTCTTCCTCACCAACTGCCATATATGAAGCCCTGCACACACCAACAAATGGCCAAAGCTCAAATATCAATGCAAGAAGACTACAAAACTGTGAACGAGAGAGAATAGTTAATGAAATTCTAATCAGTGCAACAAGAACAGATTCTGGGGAGGTGATAGCTCAGCATGGTGTTCTAAATCAGCTTGCCACTAAATATTCAGTGACCAGAAAAACTATTTTTAGGATCTCGAGCAAAGCAAAAGAGCATATTCAAGGGGGGGGGGAGCAATAGATGTCAAAACCAAGTGGATGGGAAACTCAGACAGAAAAAGAGTGTTGTTTGATGTAACCAACATTTCACAAATCCCACTGCACAAAAGGACTAACATAAGGGCACTTGCTTCGGCCGGTTCAGTTTCAAAGTCAAGTATTCACATATTGGTTCAGAGAGGTGTGCTTAGAAGCCATACAAATGCTATTAAGCCTTTGCTAAGTGATGCAAATCAAATTCACAGATTGATGTTCTGTTCCAGACAAATAGACAATTAATCAATTCCAGGAAATCCAGTATTTAACAATTTCCATAATGTGATACACATTGACGAGAAATGGGTTTTCTTGTCAAAAACATCTCAAAGATACTACATGCACAGGAAGAAATGGATCCACATAGGGTATGCAAGTCTAAAAGATTCATAACCAAGGTCATGTCACTAGGAGCAGTGTGGAGGCCTTTGTTTGCAGATAATGGGGAAGTAATATGGGATGGTAAAATAGGCATTTTCCCATTCATTGAGAAAGTGGCTGCTAAAAGGAAAAGCAAGAACAAGGATGCAGGGGTAATGGAAACCAAACCTGTACTGAGCATAACAAAATCAGTGTTTAAGGACATGTTGATCAACATTGTGCTGCCTAGCATCAAGGAAAAATGGCCAGAGCAATTAAGTAAGGACATTGTAATCCAACAAGATAATGTAAGGCCACACATCCTAGATTCAGACCCAGACTTTATGGTTGTCTCAAAAGCATATGGGTTTAATATTACCCTAACTAACCAGCCCCCTAATTCTCCTGATCTTAACATACTGGATCTTGGGTTCTTTAGGGCAATTCAGTCTTTGAAAGACCAACAAGCACCTAAGAATGTGGATGAACTGTTAAAGGCAGTAGATGAAGCATTCTACCATCTTTCACCCACCACTCTAAACAAGGTTTGGTTAACCTACCACTATGTGATGTTAGAGATTATGAAAGTGGAGGGGGGGGGGGGGGGGGGGGGACAACTACAAGCTGCCACACCATGCAAAGGACAGAATGATCACAGAAGGCAGACTACCAACAAGCATAGAGGTTGCTGTGGAGTTACTAGAATAAGCCGATTCATAAGTACCACAAAATTAATCTTGCAACTAGGCTTATTACCCCTCATCTTGTTAGATCTGCTGCCCTTATTCGTGATGATAATGGTAACTACACTAGTCACATAACTTCCATAGCCGCAACCCTTGACATCATTGTGGCAACTTATGATGCCATCATTGATACTCTCCAAGCCATTCCTAAAATCAATTTGACTAATTTTGTGCTTGAGGTTGATAACAGTGAAGTGTATGAAGGAATCATGGGAATTAAGAAACAACATCGGAGGACTTGGTCTCGGATCCAGACCATTAAACGCAAGCTAAAGGCATACAGCCGGAGTCTTACACACATTCATCCGACAATCAACAAGGCTGCTGATTATTTGGCTTATAAAGAGCACTTCCATAAAAACCAAGAATCATCATTTTAATCATTTTGTTGGTATTTTAAAGTTTGATGCAGTTAGCTATCCCTATGTAATTTGATTTTGAGTAGGTTTCAGTTTGGTTCCCCTACTCTTTGTACTCTTCTTTCTAATAAACTGATAGGGTGTTTCCTGGCCCCTACCCCAAAAATCCGTTTTCACTAAACGATTTTTTGGTTTGAATACCGGGTTAAAAAATACAATATTATTTATCATATTTATGCAAAAATATAGATAAAAATGTAATTTTTATGTCTCCGACTAGTCCCCGACTAGGCACCCGCCTAGCCGCTACGCTAACGCCTGGTGCCTTTTAGAACATTGTTACGGAGTAATAATAATAATAATAATTCAATAGCAGTGTGATTATACGTAGTACTCCCTCCATCCCTTAAAACTTTGTCATCTTTCCTTTTTGGGACATCCCAAAAAACTTTAACATTTTTCCTTTTAATAAATTATTTTGTAGTTTCTGTTATTTCTCTCTTCTTTGCATAAACCTCAACCACATAGGTTTTAGTTTATTATTCTAGGTGCCGTTCAACTTTGACAAAATTTTAAGAGAGTAAAGTGGTATTACTTTTTTGTATCGGTTTAATTTTGAATTTTTAAAGGGATTACGGATGGTCCAAACACATTGAAAAGGGAAAGTAAAAACAGAAAGAAGGCTGCTAAAAACGCACGTCAAATGGCGGCAATTTGGAAATACAATGTAGAGAGAGAAACCAACAGATTAAGGATTTATATATCCAGAGAGGGAAACATGATCATCAGAGATGAAGGAGGAAGGAGCAGTAAGTACTACGCAGCCTGGAATTACCCCCGACAATCCGCCGCAGAAGATGAAGAAAGCCACCGGAGTCTCCCCCATTCTTCCCTCGCCCGCGGAGAGGAAGGAGAGGGGCGAAAAGTGCGGAAATAGAGGACAGTCGTCCGGGACGCCACGTGGCGGGCTGTGAGTGGAGGACGCGCGGCTCGCTTCCCGCGACCCCTCCATCCCTACACAAGGTCAGTGTGGTGCGTTGTGTGATGTGGAACACTCCCCACCCACCCCGCAAGACATACCCGCCCCACCTGGGAATCCGTATACGTAGGCAATCTCTCTCTAGAAACTCATTCTCCCTCTATTTTATACTTTCCACCGCTCTCTCTCTCTTCGTTCTCGTATTCCTCTCGCTTTCTCTCTCTATCCCCGTCCAATACCCTAAATCGCCTAATCTCCAGTGCCCCTTTGCTATCTTTAGCCCTGCCAGCGAACAAGCCTGAGTGTTTCTGCTGTTTTGTTTGGTTTTGATCGGCTTGAAGGATTGGTATGTCCTATTCTCAATCTCGGTCTTTGTTAATTTTAAGCGTATTAGTGGGTTCCTGCAATTTCAGCTTATTCTTGTGTGTTTTATGCTTTTCTCTCATGTGGGTACCTTCTTGATTGATAGTAATGTTGTACAATTTAGCTTCAGCGTTGCTGAGTAGTTTGGGCTTTAGGTGGCTGGAAAGCTCACCCAGAGCTAAAATATTAAGTTGAAGGTAAAGACTTAAAATTTTAGGAGCTGAGTGTATATGCTTGTGCTAGCTCTCATGCTTTTGTTCAGATTAACAACTGCATGCATGAAATGGTTTTATCATATGTGTGGAACCCTTGCTCATCAAAGTAGTTTAAGTTCATTTGATATGTGAGTTTTGTGCATTTGGGAGTTCAATAGCCCACTTTCCATTTGCTAGGCTGAATTAGAAATTCACGAGTGTTATAAATGGCTACGGTTGCCTTTTCAAACTCATCAAGTCCAGTATCTAATTGATATTTCTTTATGTCTTAGCAAGCACATAGAACGATTGTTCTTTTAATATAATTATTCGAGAGGGGGAGGGTTGGTGGTTTGTGTGTTTCCATAAACATGTTTCCCCTCGTCATTCTAACAACAATCAGTTTTTAATGCTGTCTTGAAATTGAATTTGTGGAAGTAATCTTGGTTGGTGTTATGCATATGAGTTTTCACCTACAAATTCATGCATTACTGCCCACTCGTTTTTTTACTGAAGAATTAATATTCAATTTTGTTGCAGGTGGTCACTTGAAGGAATAGTTTCTTTTTTTCTGGATATTTCATAAATCTTGTTTATTTGATATTATTACACACTCAAAGCTCGTGTTATGTACTTTTTGACCTAACAAATTTAGAAAATGGTTTTAGTTTTGCCGTGTTTGATTTCTTCACAGCTGATTTTGCAAGACAATTTATTAATCCTAAATAACTCTATTACTCGTAGTATTAAGTACCAAATGATTAAAGTTAACATATGTTTTGGATGGTTCGTATCCAATGCCTTTGCCTTCTTAAATTACGTATCCGTATATTTGTTCTATAGTGTCTTGGGGCTTGTTTGGTTCTGGAATTTCAAAGGGGAGGTAAAGAAAGGAGTGGTATCAGTTTTTAAAATTGTTCCTACATTTAGATGCCTGGAAATAAAGTGAAGATTAAAAATTATATAGAAATACATCTTTTAAGTTTTAACTATTAGGATGTAATTGGACTGGTTTCAGTCCCAGGTTAGACGAGATAGACTTCAACAATTGTAAAATACGCATAGTGTGATAGAACAGATATCGATTAGACCAGAAAAAACCAATCTTAAACAGATCAGACTGGATCAAACCAGACCAAACCAGAAAATTTCAGCCCAACTAAAACATCCTTAATGTAATTTAAGATTAACAAATAGGGATAAGATAATGGAACTCCAATTAATCCCCCCCTCCTAAATCCATGAACCGGTCATTCCGGTCAAGCCCTCAGTGTAGAATCAAACTATCGAAGTTCTTTGATTTATTCACCTAAGCTAAAGCAATGTTCTTGCACAAAGAAAGGGATCTAGGTACGTAGAAGATACTCCAGTAAGGATTTTAGAAGTAAATATGATCACTTTATGGTAGTCTCCTTTATGTTTTAAACTATATCTGGTCTTTTTATGCTTGATCTCCATTATCTTCCTCTCCAACTAATCTAGCATCTTTCATGGAAGATTAATGAACAAAAGTACTTCAAACACTATTTAATTTCAAACATGCCCTTCATTGCAGTTCTGAGATGTACATACCCTGTTGCCAGCAATGAAAGAAGATGTTGCAGAAGCTAGCAAAATGCTTAACAAAAACTGGGTCCTGAAACGCAAAAGACGGAAGATTCCATCTGGCTTGGATTCATTAACCCTCAAGGAAGAAAAATCTCAACCCCCCGATTTAGCAGTATGTAATACTTCATCTAAACATGGGGTGAAAGATGAAATCGTGTCGGGCCGTTCCTCTTGCAAGAAAAGGGGAGACGATGGGGTGGGTTTTCTTTGTGTAGTTTCTTTGGGTGTACTGTTATTTTTTGACAATTTATATACTAAAGTAATCGTCTTGAAAAGTAGAAGGTAAGGAATATGTCTTTTAGAAAGAAATCAGTGATGGTTCGGTATAAGAGCCATGAATGCTTAACTGCATACCAAAACTTCAAAGAGTATATTATTTCTATAGGAATAAAAGCATTCTTTTCCTATGATTGCATTAGGTGAATTCATGTAGTGAAATAGGGTTAACTTGCGTTGATGATTTTCTCTTGAAATTCATGTGGTTAACTTGTGCATTCATATGACTGCATTAGGTGAAATAGGGTATCACTGTATCAGTGACATGAATGTCAAACAATGAGTCTAAATGACAACAATTTTCACTTCATTTCACTATTGATCTAAGGATTTTTCTTTTTTATTTTGCAGTACTATTATGAGTGTGTTGTGTGTGATCTTGGTGGAAATTTGTTGTGTTGTGAGAGTTGTCCTCGAACATATCACATTCAGTGTCTAGAACCTCCACTTAAGGTATGTTTGCTACTTACATTAGTGCATTTATTCACTTCAGTTCAATTGAATGCTTTTAACTTTTAACATGTATCTGACTGCAGCGTATACCAACCGGGAAATGGGAATGTCCAAAGTGTCATCTCATGACAGAAGAGTCCCCCGGCCCCCAAAGTAATTTAGATTCTGTTTCAAAACGAGCCAGAACAAAGGTCACTATTGTGGAACCTAACAGTGAGAATAAAGCATCTGGAAGTACTAAGACGTCTAAGAACATTGGAGGTTCCATTCTTAATAATAAAAAATTGTCAAGTAAAGTAAAATCTTCTTTGTCTCAACGAGTCCATAATGAGAAGAAGCATTCCTCCCTGAATAATGTTATTTTGAAGACCAAACTTAACCATGCCCCAGGAGATGGTTCTGCTGGTTGTAGTACATCAAACATGAGCGTTGAAAAGGTGCCAACTGATAAGAAATCTACTACTCCCACTAAGGAAGTTATTTCTCTATCAAATGTAGAGGGTCTGAAGAAGAGCAAAGAGGCTTCTGTGAGAAGGGATCGGAAGTCAATGGATTCCGCTTCAAAGAAAGAAAGGAAAAGGAAACGCGAGTTCTTCTCAGTAGATAATTGGAAGAAGCGCAGAACTGACAAGTCCAAGGATGCTGCCAAAACAAAAAAAAGTAAATTTGGCTCAAAAACTGCCCATCCTGGGACCAGCAATAAAGCTCAAAAGAAACTCAAGTCAATTAACGACAAAGCCTCTGCAATTACGTCAAATCAGGATGTTAGAAAGGAAAAGGATACTGCTGATGAGCAGCTTAAAGAAGAGGTATATGGCTACATGCCTCAATCATGATATTAATCATACTATCTGCCGTACTTGTTGTAAAAATATACTAGTAGAATATCTATAATTGGTTCCTATTTGTTACTGTAAAACAATGTCTAAGCCGGAGTTTATATACTTAAAATTTGACTAGTTATTGATAGTCATGAAAAGTGTCTTGGTTAGATTTTTGTTTCTTTTGTTTCTTGATGAGTTACAAGTCTTTATCAGTTTCAATTACCACTTTCTTAACATTAAATTTAACACTTTCTTAACATTAAATTTAACATTCTGGAAAAACTGAATAGCATTGTGCAGTTGAAGCCTGTTTAGAATAAATAACAGGGTAAAGTGTTACACATTATCAGCAATATTCCATGATCTTAAAGTTAGTCTTGTCATCCAGTAAGAAATTAAAAAGTGATGTTTTGCCCTTTTTGTAGCAGACTAGCAGTCAAGACTTTTATTCTAGGGTTCAGCTTAGGATAATTCTTTTGGATGGGGGGAGCATGAAGGCTTTCTCTCGGTTCAGATGACAAGTTCCTTGTGTATATAATCAGTACATAACAGTAGCTTAAGCCATATTGTGACCTGCAGGGTAATAGGAGTTGATTGAATCTATTTGGATGATTCTTATGTGAATAGGTCTATCTTTCTTCAAGTACAACCTTACAAAGTTACAAGTAAATACTATTGCAGCAAGTTGGCATTTTTTTTGAAACGGTACATATGTTCCTAACGGACTTGATGATTACAATGTCAAACACTATCAACATTCTCAGACTCAGTATAACAAATGGTTACGTTAATGATGAGATTCCTCTTGGTCCCCAAAAACAAAATATTTTTTATGTGCACCAATGTTGGCATTTGGTCTTTTGCCCTCCTCTTTATCTAGTAACTCAGATCCTTATTTATCTTTAGTGTCTTCTAGGAATAAGTAAAGGAAAAGGCTCCGAAGGTTATTCTTCTTCAAAAATGAAGATGATTAGCTGGAAAAAGCAACTTGTTTAATTCCATTCTAGTGTCTGTATCTGTCATATAAATCAGCAAATCCAATCTGATAGAGATTATCAATAGTTTGCAACTAATACTAATCAATTAGACTGCAGAAGTACAACTATTATCATGCTTATAGTTTTGGGAACTTCTTATCACATTACATATCAATACACACACACACACACATATATATATACATATATAGTAACGTTCCTGTCCAGCTGGCCTGCCGGGAACCGCCGTCCGGCCGAGGCCATTTGGGGTCCTTCCTGATGGAATTTTTTATTAGTTTTTTTGAGCATGTTCTTCATCAAGTCTAGTTTATGCCCACCAAATTTCATCTAAAAATTCAACCGGGAAGGCAGTCAAATAATTTTCTGAAAAACACTGTGCTGTTTATATATATTTAACTGCACAATATTCTTAACTAATTTATTTAACTGCCTTCCTGATTGAATTTTTAGCTGAAATTTGGTGGACATAGACTAGACTTGATGAAAAACATGTTCAAAAAATTCCATCAAAAAGTTCCACGGGAAGGGCCCCAAACGGCTTTGGCGAGGCGGCGGTTGCCGTCAGGCCGGCTGAACATGAACTGTCCTCTATATTTATATGTATATGATAGTTTTTAATGCCAATGACATTTGTTATTGAAATAAGATTAAAAGAGATCATCTATACTGTGATAAGATTATAAGAGATGATATGGTCTTTGCTTCCTTTTCCTTTTAAACGTTTACACTCATTTACTCTTACTCCTGATCCATTTATCTGGTTACATTCATTCTGCAGATAGTTACTGAGGAGGAATCTCTCCCATCTGAAGAATTGGGAAAAGTTACTGTTGAACCAGTCACATGTGAAGAAATTGGGCTTGACGCTCAACAGGTACAGTTGACATATGATTTAATGCTGTAATGTAATAATTACCTGTTTCAAATTAGTGGGCCAGCTGCGTAGAGTTTCCCTTCTCATCCATCACCTACTTCTTTGGCCCTTCAAAAGGTTGCCTTATTTGACTTATTTGGTCAAAGATTTTCAACTTGACCAATGTTTTAATCATGAAAATTACAAATTTTGTACTTTTATGAGGCTATTTTTAACATAGAACATTTTCATAGTACTTTCATATAACGTAGTATTCTAGTCAAAAAATATACGAAGTAATTTAGGTTATTGGTCAAAGTTCAAAATCTTCGATAAAAAAGTCAAAGCTGGAAAACATTTTAGGTAGTAAGGGGGTATTAAACAGAAAAGTAAGAAAGTGAATAGCGATGTTAGAACTGTTATTTCTGTTATTTTCATATATGTTACTCAAATGCAGGTTGATAGAGTACTGGGATGTCGAGTTCGGGAGGTTGACGCAAGAAAGTTGTGCAGTACTGATTTGTCAACAGTGAATGATGACCCACAGTCAGAGGGATCTCCTGTCCATAAAGTTGCAAAAAAGTTGAGCCATAGAGACCCTGGTGGTGATATAGGTTCTGATGAGATAGCTTTTACGGATGGCTCTCAAGGTCTCACTGATTGTCCTGATGAAGCAAGGGTCATAAAAGATGAAATTCTAAAGGATAAAGTTCAAGGTGATGATTCAGCAGGAAGAGAGGACTACCAAATGAATGCTGAAGAATATGATAAAACTAATGAAAAAACTTCAAGAGAAACTGATGCACGTGTGGAGATCCATAGTTGTAATGATAGTACGGAATGCTCTGACGATTATGCCTCTAATCAACTAGCAAATGCGAAGGCAGTTGATACAGCATTGGCTGCGCCTAGCATGCCTCAAAAGAAACGCAAGGGGTCTATCTTGGTTGAATCATTGAACTCCAATGGAGTAACCGTTTTGTATGAATTTCTGATCAAATGGGTTGGGAAATCTAATATTCATAATACATGGGTATCAGAGTCTGAGCTTAAAACAATGGCAAAACGGAAGCTTGACAATTACAAGGCAAAATATGGTACAGCCACAATAAATATTTGCGAAGAGCAATGGAAGATTCCTCAACGAGTAATTGCTGTCCGCTCTGCTTCTGGTGGTGCAACAGAAGCTTTTGTGAAGTGGACTGGTCTCCCATATGATGAGTGCACTTGGGAAAGGACAGATGAACCAGTGATCTCGAAATCATCCCACCTGATTGATCTGTTTCACAGATTTGAATACCAAGCATTGGATAGAGATGCTACTAAGGAAGACATATTGAAGAAAAAGAATGGAATACAACACAGTGACATATCTTCTCTCACAGAGCAGCCTAAAGAGCTCCAAGGAGGCTTACTATTTCCCCATCAAATGGAAGCCTTGAATTGGTTGCGCAAGTGCTGGTCCAAGTCCAAAAATGTCATTCTTGCTGATGAAATGGGGCTTGGGAAAACTGTGTCAGCTTGTGCTTTCTTGTCAGCAGTGTACTTTGAGTTCAAAGCTAGATTGCCTTCACTTGTCTTGGTTCCTCTTTCAACACTGCCAAATTGGATGGCAGAGTTTTCACTGTGGGCTCCTGAACTAAATGTTGTAGATTATCACGGGAGCTCCAAAGCGAGAACCGTAATCCGTCAGTATGAATGGCATGCCGGCAACCAAAATGGTTCAAATAAAAAAACTTCTTCCTACAAATTTAATGTTCTACTAACGACTTATGAAATGGTTCTTGCCGATTTGTCTAATCTTCGTTGTATTCCTTGGGAAGTTCTTGTGGTGGATGAAGGACATCGTCTAAAAAACTCTAGCAGCAAGCTCTTTGGCTCACTCAACACATTTTCGTTCCAGCATCGTGTGCTTTTGACTGGTACTCCTCTTCAGAACAATATAGGAGAGATGTATAACCTACTCAATTTCTTACAGCCGACATCCTTCCCATCATTGTCTTCATTTGAGCAGAAGTTTAATGATCTTACGACTGCCGAAAAGGTAGACGAATTGAAGAAACTTGTTGCGCCACACATGCTCCGGAGGCTTAAGAAAGATGCCATGCAAAATATTCCCCCTAAAACAGAACGGATGGTTCCTGTTGAGTTAACATCTATCCAAGCAGAATACTATCGTGCAATGCTGACAAAGAACTATCAGATTTTGCGCAACATAGGAAAAGGTGTAGCACAGCAATCAATGCTGAACATTGTGATGCAGCTGAGAAAAGTGTGCAACCATCCTTATCTAATACCTGGTACTGAACCTGAATCTGGCTCATTGGAATTCCTCCATGAAATGCGGATAAAGGCTTCCGCAAAGCTAACTCTTCTCCATTCTATGCTCAAGATTTTGCATAAAGAAGGTCACAGAGTCCTCATATTTTCACAGATGACAAAGCTTCTTGATATCCTTGAGGATTATTTGACAATTGAATTTGGCCCTAAGACATATGAGAGAGTTGATGGATCTGTTGCAGTGGCTGATCGTCAAACAGCAATTGCACGTTTTAACCAAGATAGATCTCGTTTTGTCTTCTTGTTATCAACACGCTCATGTGGCCTTGGAATCAATCTAGCTACCGCAGATACTGTCATCATTTATGATTCAGACTTCAACCCTCATGCTGATATCCAAGCGATGAATCGTGCACACAGGATTGGACAATCAAATAGACTTCTGGTTTACAGGCTGGTTGTTCGTGCTAGTGTTGAAGAACGCATATTGCAACTCGCTAAGAAAAAATTGATGCTTGACCAACTTTTTGTAAATAAGTCAGGATCACAAAAGGAGGTGGAAGATATCCTAAGATGGGGAACTGAACAACTTTTTAGTGATTCCTCTAGCGAAGTGGAGAATGGGCTAAGTGAAAATATGAACAATAACTTCGAAGCTGTTATGGAAATAGAGCAAAAGCATAGGAGGAAGATTGGGAGCCTTGGGGATGTGTATAAGGATAAATGTGCTGAGATCAGTACCAAGATAGTTTGGGATGAGAATGCCATTCTAAAGCTGCTTGATCGATCTACCCTCCAGTCAGACTCACCTGATAGCAATGAAGCTGAAATTGAGACTGATATGCTTGGTTCAGTGAAGGTAAAATATAGCTTATTACATTTAGTCACCATATTATATAAATGCATTTCATTGTGCCTGGTCAAACATAAAGTTAATATGTGCAGTTATATTATTTTTCCGTGGATCATCAAATTTTGCATCCCAGTATTTGTAATGGATTAGATGCGGTTTTATAGCTATGTTAATTCTGATACATTTTTTTCTGGTAATGAAAATAATTTGTATTAGTAGAAGGAATTCATATGCTTGAAGGACCAGATGGTCTTCTATACAAATAGATTAAAGTAAAAAAATGTGGGGTAAATCTTAAAGAACAATCGATGAGATATCCTGAAAGCCATTTCTTTTTCGTTATCAGCATTTTTAAAGATAATGACTATAACAAAAACATCCTGTTCTTGTATTCAAAACAAAACTTTTGTTTTGTTTTCAAGCAGTCTTCAGAGTGGAATGAAGAAGCAAATGAAGAGCAGGCTGGTGAATTAGTACTTGCCGCGGTGAACGATGATACAATCGCACAGAATTTGGAGATGAAAGAGGAGGCTATAGTTGGTAGTAATACTGAAGAAAATGAATGGGACAGACTTCTGCGAGTGAGGTAAAATGCAGTACTTTTATTGGCAGATCAATCTTCATCCGTTAATGATTAACAAATTGAGATCCCTCCCTCTTAGCTGTGAAGGAATTCACTATTGTAGGGCCCTATTGCATTCATTAGTAGCCGAAATGTATGCCACATCGTTACTACTGAACATGCGAGAACAAAAGTAGAACCCTATTGGATCAGAATCAACTCTATTCTTCAATGTGGGTTATAAGCAAAAGTGGACCTTAAAAGCTTGTTTGGCTGGGGGACTTTTAAGGAGAGAGGAAGATAGCACTGTTTTTTAATTAGTAATTTATCTCTATCTGTTAATAGTACACTACTAAGTTATTAATTATTTTGTTAATTCATGTATTTCAGTAGTCTTTTTCATCTTTACTTTCTTTCCAACCTTATAAATGTAAGAATACAACAACAACAACAACATCCAAGCCTTTTTCCCAACAGATTTTGGGGTCGGCTAACTTGAATCGATCCATGATATCGGAATCAAAAAGAGAAGAAATATAAGAAAAATAAAAAGATAAGGTAAGATAAAATGGATAAGATAAAAAATAACATAAGGACATAAGATAGATAAAAGATAAAAGAGATAAAGGACATAAGAATAAATTAATAAAATAACTATCACCTATTCACCTCCCTCCAAAATCCCTCTACCACACAAGGGCTAAAAGGATCCCTCTTTTTGGTCCCAATCAGTCCAAGCTTTGTCTTGTGTCTTTTACAAGTGCAGACCAAGTGATTTGGGCTTACTGCCATGAAGCCTGTGCTAACTCTGCACTAGTTTGTATAACCAACCATCTACATTTATTGAAATTATAAAAGCACCAATTATTCAATCTGGTTGTATGGCGGGGTTCGCAGAGCACTAATTTTGCAAAACTTTGTTCCCTAGAGAGCTTATGGAGTAGTGAATCTATCAAATATGTAGTTGACAGCCCTTTCATGATGTTACTAGACTTCTCAATTTCTCATTGCTTTTGTAGATGGGAGAAACATCAAAGTGAGGAGGAAGCGGTTCTTGGGCGTGGTAAACGCCAGAGAAAGGCTGTTTCCTACAGGGAGGCATATGCTGCACACCACAGCGAAACATTCAGTGAGGTACTATGTTTTTTCTCTTGCATAAGTGCTTAATGTGCATTGGCAACTGCTAAGTGAGCATATGATTGGAGTTTTTTCTGCTATGTCGTAGCAGAGTTGGGCGGAAGAAGATCAGGACCTGAAGCTCGAGCCTGTGCCCGAGCCAGAGAAAGAGTATACTTCAGCAGGAAGGGCATTGAAGACGAAATAGTTAGTTCCATTTTCAAATTTCATTTTGAAACATTTTAAACCTTTGCTATAGAAAGGTGAAGTTAATTCCTGCATACTCACAAACCATATATATTTTTCTATGATATAAGGAGATGAAGTTTAACAACAATAGTAGCATATCTATTGAGTAAAAGGTATGATGACAAAAAAATAGCTCAGAATGTTGTGAAAAAACAGGGAAAAGGAAGCTTTCTCCTCCATACCTTGACATTTTATTTATTTATTTATTCCTTTCTTGAATTTCATAAACAGCTTCGCGAGATCTTCCCGAATTAAGGAACTAAAGATCGTCTTTTCTTTACAATCTCATGTATTTACTGTTGAAACAGTGCCAAGCTTCGTGCCAGACAAAAAGAAAGATTGGCTAGAAGACATGTCAGGGAGTGTTCTGCACCAATTGAAGGATCTACTGGAATCCAGTTCATTCAATCGCCGGCTCAGGATGTAAATCTAACACCGCTATCCATTCATCCCAGTGAAGATAATTCTTCAGCTGTATTCTTAGAAGGTACCAGTTGCAGACGGACTTCAGCCGGGCCAAAAAATAAGACAGATTCAACCACAGCGGCTATAAAATTAACGACGTGTAATTTGGGTGAACATCTTGGTCAACCTCTCCATGATTCTCAATTGAATCCAGTACAGGTCACAAGTTTTGTTAACTCTGAAGCCCACACTCCCCTTGTTATAGGGTTATGTGCTCCAAATGCGAACCAAATGGAATCATTACAGAAGAAGTTTTCAAGATTGTACAACAGAAAAAACAGGGCAAATTTGGGATCTGAGTTGGTGCCTGGTGTTGCTTCTTGTCCCGCAACATCAGATGAAATGGGAACTAAGGTTCACGAAAATCTATCTGTTAGATCTAAATTGTCAGACACACCACTTGATGTTTCCCAGTCTCGATCAAAGATTGGCATCCCTGAATTTTATCATCCATTTAATCCAGTATGTTCTCCTCCCTTCTCTCTCACTCACAGACATTGCAATCTATTTATTGGTCATATATGTGTTTTTGTTGCTCTTTTTTGCAGCATCATCTCATTTTCCAGCAAGGCAAAGGTTCTGCTGTTAATTTGGAGGGCCCTGCCTCTAGTTATGCAGCTTTTCATGAAAAAATGGGACTAACCAAACTACCTTTTGACGAACAATTGTTTCCCAGATATCCATTCCCTGCTGAGAATTTTCCCCATCCACACCCTGGCCTATTCCCTAGTTTGTCATTGGGATCAAGAGTTACTACAGATGTGAATGAGTCACATCATGATCACCCAATGATGCCAATGTTTCCAAATTTGAACTTTTCTATTCCTGATACATCAAGATGTAATAACCCACCAGAGTCAGAAGTGCCTCCGACACTAGGATTCGGTCAAATACCTCCCAAGTTGTCATCATCATTTCCTGAAAACCATAGGAAGGTTCTTGAGAATATCATGCTAAGAACTGGAGCAGGATCATCAGGAAATGTATTATCGAAAAAGAAAAGCAGAACGGATATTTGGTCTGAAGAAGAACTGGACAACCTCTGGATTGGGGTTCGTAGACATGGACGGGGCAACTGGGATGCCATGCTGCGTGATCTTAGGTTAAAATTTTCCAAGTTCAAAACAGTGGAAGATTTGTCGGTAAGATGGGAAGAGGAACAAACCAAAGTTTTGGATGTTGTACCATCATTACCCACTGGTAAGGGACTCAAACCACCTAAACCTGGGAAATCAAACACATTCCCTTGCATCCCTGATGGAATGATGACTAGGGCATTGCATGGAAGCAAGTTTTGTGGACCGTTGAAATTCCCGAACCAGCTTACTGACTTGAAATTGGGTTTCAGTGACTTGCCTCCAACCTTTTCTCATGCCGATCATCTCAGTCATATTTATCCTCTCCCAACATGGAATGCTGATAAGTACCCACCAAATGTTCCGGGAGACTTAAATGGATGGCCCTCAAAATTTCTCATGGAGTCTCCTTTGCTGCTGAGCTCTTTGGGTACAAGTAGTCTGGGACCTCTTGGCTCAAAAAATTGCACAGGCAGATTATCTCAGAAAGAAGGGGAAGAAAGTTCAAGTAGATTAGGGATGTTATCAAGCATTCTTGATCAATCACTGAATTTCTTGCATGAAAGTAACAATTTGAGGAATGGCGACTCAATTGGTTTTTCTATGCCTTCAGATGCCATCAATAAGAAGGGAAAACATGGCCTCTCTTCATTGAAAGGGAAAGAGGTAGCAGAATGTGGTTCGTCAAAGATTAAGCTCCCTCACTGGCTTCAAGAAGCAGTGAATGTTCCACCTCCAAAGTCTAGTGAACCTTTACTGCCTCCAGCTTTGTCTGCAATTTCACATTCGGTCCGCTTACTGTATGGAGATGGAAACCCTACAATTCCTCCCTTTACCGTGCCTGGTCCACTACCCTCACAACCACCGGATCCTCGACTGAGTTTAAAGAAGAAGAAAAAGAAACAGAGACCTCATATTCCCCCAGAGTTTTTACAAAGTTTAAAGGAGTCAGATGATGCCTCCCAAAGGGGCCTTCCTGCTGAGAAAAATGGTTCAACTTTTGTTCCTCAAGATCAACCGTCTTCCTTTGTGCTTTTGAATTCTGTTGCTAGTACATCTGAATCCAGTGTTATGTCTTTGATAAAACAGAATATTATGAACCCTTCATCCTTTTCAGCTGAGCCATCTCTTCCAAATATGACAACGGCTGATTTTTCTCCTTCACCAGAAGTGCTTCAATTGGCTGGCATGTCAGTTCTAAGTCCGAATATGATGAGCCCTTCATCATCGCCAGCTAATCCATCTCTGCATTTGATTGGTACGTCTTCCCGAAGTCAGCATGTTATGAAGCAATCTGTGCAAAACAGGACAACTGCTTGTGAATTAACTCCTTCCCCTGAAGTGCTTATATTGGCTACGTCCAGTATGGCCACTGATCCGAGGGATATCCGTGAAATCAAACATAAACTGAATATGCCACCTGAATTCATACAGAGTTTAAAGGAATCTGGTGATGCCTCCCAGAGGGGGGGCCTTCCTGGTGAGGAAAATGGTTTAACTTCTCAAGACCAATCTTCTCTTGTCCTTTTACAATCGCTTGCTAGTAGTGCCTCAGAACCTCCATCAATAGAACCCAACTTTGGTATGTCTTCCGTGAGTCAGAGTATGAACCCTTCATCCTTGCCAGCTGAGCCATCTCTGCCAGATACAATAAAACCTGGTGAATCGTTTCCTGATCCAATTTCTATTGATGAGGAAGCAAAGGATAAATCATCTGTGGAGGAGAAAGATTAAAGTGAGCGAAGCAGGACTTCTCAGTCAGATCCTGCCTGAGACAGGCAGCACATTGTGGATGTGGATAGAGATAGCGTCTTCAGAAGGCTGTTTCTGATCTTCTTGCTGCTGAATGAACCATGAATTAATGGTAGGTGTCCATTTTTTGTTGTTGAATGAAACTCTGCATGTAGTTAAGTTGCAGAGACTCGTCCGAACTCTCAATTTTTGTAGAGGATAATGCAATTGCACAGACTGTTTTAAGTGTAGTGTAGTTAGACCAACTTGTAATGTAAAGCTTCTGTAAGAGAAATGAAATATAGGATGGTGTAAAAGATAGTGGTGTTACTTGGAAGAGAGATCTAAATTAGCCTCTTGTTACGAAGAATCTCCAGAATAGGAATATTAATTCCCATTCAAGCAATTGTTAGAAATATCCGAGTTATTATAGAAAGCAGATATGGATGATTTCTTTCTGGATATATCAAAGATATTTTCGATATTATTTGTAAACGTATCAAGAATTTAAGGTTGCTTTTGGTGTTGAATAATACTACTATAATCTTCTGGTAATCTGTACGATTTCCGTTGAGAATGAACAGATTATTGCACACAAGTACAACATATTTTATTTTTAATAATATTTCATCTATGAATACGTAAAAACTCTTACTTGTATCTTTTCATTTTTTATTCCATACTTCCTCTCATACTATGTATACTTTATTTACACTGTTCACTATCACTAATACTTAACACTTGAATTCCGTGAAAACTTTATAGTTATTCACTTATTTGCTCTATGCCATCTTTTTTCCACATATATTTTTTGGTAGTCTTTAACTGTAAAATTTAATATTGACGCAATTTAGGATTTTAGGTGATAATTTACTTGATTGATAAATAAATAAAATAATAGTAATAGAAATAATAATAATACTACTACTAATAATTATAATTATAATATGGCAGCGCAAAAATAGGAATAAAACCCTAAATCCTAAAAGCAAATGAGCTGGACAAATGAAATACTCCGCATAAGAAAAGGCTCATCACTTGTGTGCAATCAACGAGTAGTATTTCCCGTTTTGAAAAGAAACTCACTACAAAAGAAGCTATAGTACTACTACAATATTATTATAGTACCGCTTTGGTACCAAAAATCTCTTGTTTTTATAAATTCTATAGTAATTACCTTAAAGTCTTAAACTACGTAAAAAAGCAAATGATACGGATAAAGTGATATGGAGGGAGTTTATTTATAATGCATGTGCAATTTATTATAATCCAAATGTGTAGGAGGAATGTACATCAGCTAGGAGGAAGTAGGAAGAGCTAATCTACTAATACAATTGAGTTAAAGTAACATGACCTTGCAAGTGAGAGTCCAAGTGATGTCGCTGAGATGTATGATGATATAAGGACACAAATTGTGAGTGAGTCCGGTTGGTCTTGAGTTTGCACAAATGTAGCACGTAGTTGGTTGTTGTGGTTTAGTTCGCGTGCAAAATGAAAGTCAATGATTTCATGTTTCACGTGGTCAGGGTGGAGCCAGGGCAGGTACAAAGAATATTTTTGGAGAATTTTTTATAGCAATCTTTTACCTTAAAAATTTAGACATTGTTTAAATTTGGTGGGACGGGACCTAGATTGGTCACCCTAGATTCTTACCTGCACGTGGTTATGACAATTTGAATTTGCAATACTGGGACCGAGATTGCCATAGTAGTAGATGATGGGAGGGCTCTTAGATGGAATGTGAAGTTCTCCAATGGGATCACACAACCAAATAAATTATGTTGTGGTAGGTTAATGTGGCAATACTCCGATTAATGGGGTCGCAACCGAAGAACACGAGATTGATCGATGTTAGTGTCTCCCCAACCCAGTCAATGACAATAAAACATTATAAGTTCTGCAAATCTTTTAAAGAGAACTGAGAGGCTAGTGCTATAATAATATGGCGGAACTAGGGATGGACCCGGGCCGGTCCAGTTCCGGTTCCGGGCCGGGCCCGGGCAGACTTTTTTTCCAGATTGTTGGGCCCGGAACCGGCCCGGGTTGATACCGGGTTCGGGCCGGGTCCGGGTCTATGTAATATATATATTTTTTGCTTTCTAATTATCCCCCGACCCCCCCCCCCCTCACCCCCACCCCTCAAACCTCTCCAAAACACCCAGCCCTACTCAAGGAAAAGAAAAAAAATTGAAAAAACAAAAAAAAAAAGAACCAGGCCCGCCCCGAACCGCCCGGGCCAGTTCAACTAAAAGAGGGCCCGAGCCCGGCCCGTCAGGCCCGCCCACACGGGCTAAAAGCCCGGAATCGGCCATCCGGTCCCGGTCCCGGTCCGGTCCGGGCCTGCACAGTAGCGGACCGGTCCAGTTCACGGGCCGGTTTGGCCCGGTTCGGTCCATCCCTAGGCGGAACCGTGAACAATTAGAACACTGAAAGGAAAGAAAACATCATAATTGTTATTGATAAATTTAGTGTTAAGCAAGTGCGTCCAAAGTTCATAATACCAAACACGATCGAGGTATTTGTCATAGGCCATACCAAGCTATAGCCTATATGGAGGAGGTATACATGAAGTGGTTAAGGGAGGGTTAGCAAATGCTTTTGCTTAAAACAACATTTTTTGAAGTGATTTCTGAAAAAAATTGATGAATAGTAAAAGTTGATAGTGTTTAAGAAAAAAATGATTTTGAAAAGTAAAAGTTTGAGTGTTTGGTAAATAAGTGCTTTTTTGTAATAGAAAAAGTAAAAAACACTTTTCATCCAAAAGCCAAGAAACGCTTTTAAGTAGAAGTTGTCACTTGAAAACACTAATTTTAGCTTTTTTAAGCCAAAAGCCGAGAAACGCTTTTTTAAACTATTGCAAACACTCCCTCAGTTGGGTTGACACCCCCCGGTGGTGGATACATGCACACCTTACATGTTAAATAAAAGTATTAACACAATAGTAAGTCATAATACTCTTTAGCTCTAGGGCGTCTAACTTCGCTTATTTTTCTAATATATATATATGTAAAAAGTTGACTGTTTGATTTAGTTCGGTTTGGAATACAAGCTATTAGGACTAATTAATACTAAAAGTCACGGGCTTTTTTCAGATGCTACTCCCTGTAACATCTCAAAAAAGATCTTTTAATTTTTGAAAAACTCTTAAAATTGTCATGCCAAACATATAACTAGAAGCTTTTAGAGACTTTTTGAATAGTACAAAAGCTAGAAGGTAGAGACTTATGCTTGCTAAACATAGCCAAAAACTATACATGTTTGTATATATTCTTCAACTTTATTATTAGTTAATACTACATCCATCTCATATTAAATGTTTTGTTTTAGTTTGACACAATTATTAATAATGGTTGAAAAATAAAAGTTAGAACTGAAGTTTGAATAGAACAAAGTGAAATGATATGGATCATATATTTCTTGCCAAGAAAGAAAACATAACATTCATTTTTGGCCAATTCGAATAGGAAATTAAAGTAAGACAACCAATATGAGACGAATGAAGTATTTATTACACAATGAAGTTAAGTGAATAGTTATAAAGTATAATACTATATTATTAAATGTGATAACTTTTATCAATCATGCATGTTAATTAATGTGAAAGTGTGTATTTTGTATATATACTAGATGAAGTACCCGTGCGATGCACGTGATATATCTAGAATATAATACGGAGTACATTAACATATTATTTAAAATTATATTTTGTTAAGATGATACATATTATGTAATTTTGCTAAATAAAAAAGACAATAGCTTTTATACGGAGTATATTGTAACTTTGATTATATCATAGAAGTTGCAAGCAAATGAAAATTTGGATTGTATGAAAAAATGCAAGTAAAATTAAAATTAAAATTAATGATAAAGTGTAAAAGTAAGCTCTATGTTACAATGAAATGACATTGTAATACAATTATTAGTGGGTCACATGAAACTTTATAAAAAAGAATAATCATATATCTTCATAATATTCAAAAAGTATCATAAATTTTCAAAAAAATCATTTAGGCCACTGGTCTTGATAGCATGACCCTCATCATCAAATATATGAATCCTTAACCCACCCATTGAGGTGACACTTTACATGACAACACACAATTGACCATGCGTAAAAATGGAATTTAGATGTATATCCACTTGTACAGACATTATCTTTGATTGTTTTTTATGTCATGGACTCGTGGGAAATGAAACAATGATTGAGGATTTCCAGCGTTAAAATTTAAAAAAACTCTGTCATATGACGGGACCAATGATAACTGTGAAATAAAAAGTGTTTGACCAATACTTTTGCCGGATATAATATTCACCTCCAAAACACATTTACTATTAGCCGCGTGAGCGAGAAATCATATTAGGTGCAAACTTTCATTTATCAAACTCTGTTTTGGTGCAAAAAATTGTTCCAAGTTTGCAACATTTAATAAAGTGCAAGGATAAACATATTAGATGGTTTACAAATAAATACAAAGTAAATGTTCATTTATATTATTAAGATGTATATAATTCATACAAATATTAAAAACACTATGCCAATAAGAGGTTGCATCTAATTTACTCAAAAAGTGGAGAACAATCATATGTTAATGTATTTTTTGTGGTTTCAATCAAGCCTAAACAATTCACATTGAATAAAGGGGTGCAAATACAAAAAATATTTAAAATTTGGTTGTGGTCTAATTCCATAGTAAAATATAATTATTCAAATTTATATTAACATGATAATTCCATTGGTATGCGTTGTGACATTTTAGTTATTACTGTTGTGGTTTAGGATGTTTTAAATTTGATAAAAAAAATATGGTCTAGTCTGGTCTGGTCTTAAGTGATTTGGTAAATGTCATATTTTTGTGTATTTTTGCAATTATCGAAGTATGGTTTAATATAGTCTATTTGACTCTAGTCTAATCTGAGGTTGAACGTTATATCTTTTTCTTTTCAATTCAATTGTTTTCAAACACTACCGAATTTTATTATTAATCTCTTCTCACCTAATATTTAAAATAAACCACCTATGAAAAAAAGAAGCAAAATCAAAACTTTTGTGGTGGGATGAGCCCGTTTGGTGACACATATAATATGTATATATATATAGATATGCATAACTTAACATGTATACATATTTATATAAAATAAATAGCTTATATAAGAACAATATTACACACTTCATCAGATTTAGCATTCTATATAATTCTGTATGATTTTTCCCTCTTTGCTAATTATATCTTTTATAGCACAACGTAATAGATTTGGACTGGATTTCATCTAGATGCATTGTTCTTACCGGGATTGTTAATGAAAGGCGGAAAATTAAGTATATATACAGATTTTGAGGATGGAAATTGAAATTTTGTTGCTATCTATATAAGCAATTAAATTATTTAGGTTTTAGAAACTTAAAATTGCTTCAATGGTATTCTCTCCGTTCCCCTATGATTGTCCCATTTTTTTCATTTTGGGATGTCCCCCTATTATTGTCTTATACCGTATTTGATAACATTTGTGTGATCACTTTAATTCATTCTTACTTTATTCACACTTTATCAACTCATTATCAATCACGTAATTATATTTTTCTTAAAAACCACATCACTCTCTTCCGTCCAAATATTAGGGGTCAGAGGTAGTACTATTTTTGGACAAAATTTGGACAGAATAATTTAGGCACATTTATGCAATGGGAGAGAATATGGATTATTTAGATTTTAACAACCTAAAGTAGTTGTACTTGCTTTTTTTATAGTTTAGGTGTAATTACCTATACATACATAACATATACAACATATATTTCATACAAGGCAGTATTTTTCTTTTTCTTTTTGTGGTTAATATAAGCAATTTGAAAAGTTGACATATATAATCTAGTCAAACCATAATGCATTTAGAGCATCTTCAATGCTACAATGCGCACGGTGCACATGTGCCAAGAAAGAGATAGACACAAAATTTTGATTTTATGACATTTCTCTCTCATTCTTTTCACAGACTTGTATGTTTTAGGTAAATTTTTCTCTACAATGTCAATCACAATGTCTACATGTAGACATTGTGCTTGACATTGTGAAAAAAAACTTACCAAAATGGTCTAAGTTCCTTTAAATAAGGAGAGAGATATTCTATTTATTGTTTTCTAATTGACTACCTCTAATGACACGTATGCAGCGTTAACGTTTTAGCATTGGAGACGCTCTTATACGCACAATGCATATATGTCAACTTCAAATGTGGACATAAATAAATGATGGGTGTGTCTTCCTTCTTTCCAAAAATCATTAAACAATATAATACTTTTTTGATTGGTGATCGTAAATTTCAATAGCAGGTTAGCGAATCTAATATCTTGATTGCATATTTACTTACACTATTTTGATTTTTAGTTAATTTGTTCAATACACTTTTTATAGTAGGTTGGCAGTTTAGCAGGTTAGCGAATCCTATTATCCCTATTACTTGTACTGAAATTTGCTGGCCTGGTCTAGTATGAACTGGTCTGGTCTGGTTTGATTTCTTTGTATTTTTATAACCATCCAAGTCTGGTTTGGTCTGAACTGGTCTGGTCTGGTCTGAACTGATCTGGTCTGGGAGGAATTACAGTCCAAGTAAAAACATCCTAAATGCTTCATCATATATTTCATTTCCTTATATGCATGTATGCTCTACTGTACCATTTCTCCCTTGGGCGGCATTTTTAGGTTCAACATTAATTTCCAATTATGGTTATGTTTGGCACACATAAGTCTATGCCTTCTAGCTTTTGTACTATTTAAAAAGTCTTTAAAAACTTCTAGTTGTATGTTTGGTACGACAATTGTTAAGAGCTTTTCAAAAAATAAAAGATCTTTTTTGAAATGCTATGTGGAGTAGCATCTGAGAAAAGTTTGTGGCTTGTAGCAGTAATTAGTCTCAACAGCTTGTATACCAAACAGAACTAAACCATACAGTTAGTTTTTTACCAAACAACTACCACCTTTTACTTTAAAGATCTTTTCAGTCACTAAAAGCTAACAGTTACTAAAAGGACTATAAAAGTATCTTTTCAGCTAGTTGTGCCAACCATACCCTATGTCTTTTTTTGGGCGGGGATATTCCCTCCAATGGTTGTAGCAACACTGTTACTTTATATTATATAAAGATAAAGATAAAGATAAAAATATATAACAATAAACATCACTATTATTATTATTATTATTATTATTATTATTATTATTATTATTATTATTATTATTATTATTATTATTATTATTATTATTATTTTTATTATTATTATTATTATTATTATTATTATTATTATTACTATTATTAGTATTATTATTATCATTATTACTATTATTAGTATTATTATTATTATTATTATTATTATTATTATTATTAATATTATTACTATTATTACTATTATTACTATTATTACTATTATTATTATTATTATTATTATTATTATTATTATTATTATAATAATAATAATTATTATTATTATTATTATTATTACTACTACTACTACTACTACTACTACTATTATTACTATTATTACTATTATTACTATTATTACTATTACCACTATTATTATTATTATTACTACTATTACTACTATTATTACTACTATTACTACTATTATTATTATTATTATTATTATTATTATTATTATTATTATTTGTAATTACTGGGGCAGTACGGCAAATACGTACTTTCTACGATCTTAAGTTAATCTTTTTAAGGAAAAAATTATTTAAAATTTTAAATATAACAAATATGTATTTTTTATACTCTTAAATTAACTTTCTATTTATTTGGGCGCACTTTTATTGAAGTGGGCGGCGCAGTACATACTTTCTATTTTGCAAATGATTTGAGTTGATAAATTTGGTTATTAAATATTTAATACTCAATCAATTTGGCTGTTCATGTTAGTTTTATAAGTTAATACTACCTTCCTCCCATTTTATGTATCTTTGGTTTTGGCATAAATTTTAATAGAGTGGTTGAAAAAGTCAACGTTGTGATTGAGATTTGAGTATATTAAAGTGAAATGCTGTGAATCACATACTCCGTATTTCTTTCTATAAAGAAAAATGTGACACTTATTTTGGGACAATACAAAAAGAAAATTAAGACAACTAAAATGTGGTGTTACATTATATATAGTACTTAAACTAGACAAAATCAAAGTAACTAAAAAAGTTACTAATGTAATCACTAATATATACGAAGTATGTAAGATGCAATGTCACACTTTTAGTCAACATCTTAATTTTAGTAATATAGATGTTATTATTATTAAATTGTTATATTATGATTATTTTGGCCGGTGTCATTTTGAATTGAAATGCTATAGAAATACAACATAAATCAATTGTTTTCATTAGTATTTTTATTTATATTTCCTGTAATTTAGAAATGGATAATTAAACAATAAATGTTTATCATAAAGTGTGTGATTTGAAAATAATAAAGGAAAATACTCAATGTTTGTAACGTTTTACACATATGATGTGAAGATGGTTAGTTCATTCCTTATATACGTATATAATTAATTTGAGGCATATATATGGGCAATAGATGTTCTACTAATGTAAAGATTATTTAAGGCACATAAATGAGATCATTTGACCATACGTAGTATATATTTCAGGGCCTACAAATTACATTTTTACCCATTTTTGGGCGGCAATTTTGCCTCCAAACAATGTAGCAAACTTTGCTACTTTATATTTTATAAATATTATTTGTAATTACTGGGGCAGTACGGCAAATACGTACTTTCTACGATCTTAAGTTAATCTTTTTAAGGAAACAATTATTTAAAATTTTAAATATAACAAATATGTATTTTTTATACTCTTAAATTAACTTTCTATTTATTTGGGCACACTTTTATTGAAGTGGGCGCGCAGTACGTACTTTCTATTTTGCAAACGATTTGAGTTGATAAATTTGGTTATTAAATATTTAATACTCAATCAATTTGGCTGTTCATGTTAGCTTTATAAGTTAATACTACCTTCCTCCCATTTTATGTATCTTTGGTTTTGACATAAATTTTAATAGAGTGGTTGAAAAAGTCAACGTTGTGATTGAGATTTGAGTATAATAAAGTGAAATGTTGTGAATCACATACTCCGTATTTCTTTCTATAAAGGAAAATGTGACACTTATTTTGAGATAATCCAAAAAGAAATCTAAGACAATTAAAATGTGGTGTTACATTATATATAGTACTTAAATTAGACAAAATCAAAGTAACTAAAAAAGTTACTAATATAATCACTAATATATACGAAGTATGTAAGATGCAATGTCACACTTTTATTCAACATCTTAATTTTAGTAATATAGATGTTATTATTATTAAATTATTATATTATGATTATTTTGGTCGGTATCATTTTGAATTGAAATGCTATAGAAATACAACGTAAATCAATTGTTTTCATTAGTATTTTTATTTATATTTCCTGTAATTTAGAAATGCATAATTAAACAATAAATGTTTATAATAAAGTGTGTGATTTGAAAATAAAGGAAAATACTCAACGTTTGTAACGTTTTACACATATGATGTGAAGATGGTTAGTTCATTCCTTATATAGCGTATATAATTAATTTGAGGCATATATATGGGCAATATATGTTCTACTAATGTAAAGATTATTTAAGGCACATAAATGAGATCATTTGACCATACATAGTATATATTTCAGGGCCTACAAATTACATTTTTACCCATTTTTGGGTGGCAATTTTGCCTCCAAAAAATGTAGCAAACTTTGCTACTTTATATTATATAAAGATATACACAAACACACAATTACTCATCATTTCTATGCAAAAAGTATTGGGGAGGAGGGGGTTGTCCATTAATATTACTAAAATAGAGCATTTGGACAAAAAAGAGACATTTTCTTTAGATGTAGCTCTAGACACTAGGTACTGGGCTGACGTCCAACTAGCGCGTCTTAGAACATTGACTGAAGTATTGCCTTTTTATAGTAGCATCCCTCTTCTTTAATACTACCCTCGTGCCTTTAAGATTGAGAAAATGTAGTGTGATATTGTTTTTTATAAAAGTAGAATTATATAATTGTATTGAATTGATAAAATGTAAATAAAGTCGAAATGAATTAGAACTTATTTTATTATTTCAGAGTTACATTCAAGGTGTGCCATAGGCCCAAAAAATAAAAAAGATTTAGATTTAGTACGTTTCCTTCAGCCTAATTTAATCCGGCCCAATGGCTCGAGAATAAGAAAAGCGGGAGGAATTCATCGCTAAAGAACCAATACGGCCCAAAGAGTAAGGAATATCTAATACGGAGTAGTTATTCAGTAAGCTCAGCTGCTTAGGAACGCTGGAAGTCTGGGACCGCCGAACAGAAATCAGCCGACTTGCCGAGCAGTCTTCTGGTGCGCTCTACGGCCTGCACCGCCGCACCGGAACTCTGGCAGCCAGCTCTCTGACCTTCTGTGGACGGTGAACCTGCGATTCTGCCCAGCCCCTTCGGCCCTTGCAGCTATTCTCACCTTCTGGTACTCCTCCAACTATTTTATTGATTAGTTCATAGACCATACGCAGTACAAATTTGTTGGGTGTTGATTTTTTCTGTGACAAATCAAATTAATGGATTATTAGTTTAATTTATCCTCAACTATAATCAAATTCACAAATCTATCCTATTCTCACAATTACACTTTCAATGGATTAATTATTAGATATTGAAGAAGAAAAACTTATTTGTATTTCAATTTTTTCATTCATGTCTAACTTTAAGTTGGAGAACTCGTATTGCTTAATATTTTTTACAAAACCATATTTCTACTATACATTTAAAAGATTACAATTGGTGAAATTTATATTACTTGTAATATATCACATTATAGTGGATAACATATGATGATATGAAGATAACTAGAAAGATGAAGTTGCAACATACAACTATTAAAAAAAGTTCAAAATTTTCTTGGTAACAAATAATTGTATTAACCAATAAATATTAGTGATTAAATTACTTTAGCAACTTCTATTAAAACATAAATATATGAACTGGTTAATTCACTCACAAGTTAGAGTATCATTTTATATTAATTTTATAAATTCTGTTAGAAAATTTTAAGTTATAGATGATTATATAAGATTAATTATTTAAGATTTCATTAAAGTTCTTGCTAATTCTTGGGAAAAAATAGAATTAAATAAGTAATAAAAATTACATAATTTAATTCAAGTATATAAAAATTATTGAGATTGATATAAATCTGTAATTTTGAAAAATCACAACGAGAAAGTGTAATTGTTATAAAAGATGAAGTTTGATCCTTTTTAAATAAAAGTTAAATAATAGGATAGATTTGTGAATTTCATGGTAGTTAGGGATATAATAAGCTAATAAACCTTATTTAATTCATACTCCATAGTTTTTAATGTTTCTTCAGTTCTTTTTGCGGGAAATTTGTCTAAAGATACTTCATTCTTGTATAGACAAGTAGTCCGGTTGTTGGGTCTTGGCCCATTGTGCGCTGCCATTATCAGAAATAGTTCATACTCAACTCTAACATGCTCGGTCTGACTTCAACCTCCACTGCCTCCCCATCAGTCAACACTTTCTCCCGTACCACCCACGGACACTTTTTCTCCACCACTCTACATCCATTGTCTGGGAGAAGTTACCGTTTCTTCAACTTTCAACAGGTATTCTACATCTGTGAAACAATAATTTGCTTTTGCTAATTACCTTCATGCATAGTGTATGCATATTTAAAACAATTGTTTGCCCCTATCAGCCCATAACAACTTCGTATAAGCTAACTTTGCAATCAATCAAAGCCATGGCTGAAGCTCTTGCTACTCTGAATCCTGAGTCCATATCCTCTACTTCTGGTATGCATGTCTACTCTAATCTATTTTTCTATCGTCTGTTTCTATACTAGTGCATATATACATGTTCCAAGTAAACCTGACTACCTATTAGAGTATAATAGCTGTTTATTTATTTTTTATATTTAGGGAGAAGGCAAGCTTTGATATCACTTTCAGACAAGAAGGATCTGTCTATGCTTGGAAATGGATTACAAGAATTAGGGTAAGTATATTTTCTTATTTAAGTAGTTTCCCCGGCTCACTGTCAACAGCCTGCTACATAACTTTCTCTTCACTTGAAAGAGGTTAATGGCTATCACATTGATTGAAAAGTTTATTTTGCCATGCAATTGCATTTGTCTCGCTCATTTATCAATGTCATCTTAAGTGTTCTAGTATTCCATTAATATCATCCCTTCTAATTATTTCCATTATTTAATTTGCTAATTACTGCAAAAATATATGATGGTGATATGTTAATTAGATGAAAGAGGTTAGTAGCTAAGACATCGATTAGAAAGTCTATGATGCAATGCAAGTGCATTTGTCTCACTCATTCTTTAAGTCATCTTAAGTGCTCCACTATTCCATGTATATTATCCCTGATTCCCTTCTAATGACTTCTATTATTTAAATTGGTAATTACTTAAAAAATATACAAGTATGTGAATATGTGATGGTAACATACAAAAACATGAATATGTGAATACATGATGGTGATATGGCGACATTTTAATTTTCTGTATAAGGTGTTCATTTGGATGGTCTTAAATATCTTTTATTTCTGAAATGCTTTTAGGTACACAATTGTTTCTACAGGAGGAACTGCTACTGCACTTGAGGTTGCTGGGGTTTCTGTGACCAAAGTAGAAGAGCTTACACATTTTCCGGAAATGGTATTATATATTGAACAGTACGAAATCATAGAATTTGCTAGAGTGATATGATGCAAAAGGAATTAGATGTTTTCCAGTCTTTAATTTAGTTAAGCTTGCTTTTGGAAGCATATTGACTTGCTTGCACTTATCACTACTTGAACTCCCTTCATGTTCTTTTAGCAAAATCTTGTGTAAAAAAGTTTCTTTTGCTATTGCTAGTTATTTATTTAAATTAGTTCTTATGTGTGTGTGTTTATATTTTCTAATATTTTATACTTTTTAGTATATTTTATTACTTCTTACTCCTTAAAGAAAAATATGCATATTGTCTCCTGTTTTTTTGTTGTTTTTCCTGCACTCCTTACTGCTTTGTTGAGACCAAGGCTAGGGCAGACTGCCTTCCTGCATTCCTGAAGTACTTTGATGGTTATTCTTCTTCTTTTTAGTATAACTACCTAAGTTAGAAATCTTTTCTGTATTAGAAAATATGAATGTACAAAAAATTGTGGCAGTACTGGTACATAATTAATTTCTGTTTCTCTTTTCGGCTACTTCATCTTTCTTGCAAATTTGGCAGCACAGAAATGATCAGTTGTGTCTCTTATAGGTGATTCTTTAGAAAAAGTATTGCTGTCTCACCGTGAGATGCTCTCACCCAAGCTTTTTTTTTTGTTTTTAGCTTGATGGCCGTGTAAAAACTTTGCATCCTACCATTCATGGGGGTATTTTGGCTAGAAGAGATCAGGACCATCATATGGAATCCCTTGATAAGCATGGAATTGGTAAACAAAACTTTTGTTTATGATTCATTCAACTTACTTAGACTAAAATATCTATGAAAAAAATGTTGTGGATACCACATTTATTGTATGAATACAATCCAGTAATTGTTCGTCAGAACCATTCTTTCTCAGGAACATTTGATGTTGTAGTGGTCAACTTGTATCCATTCTATGAGAAAGTTTCTTCCTCCACCAGAATTTCATTTGAAGATGGAATTGAGAACATTGACATTGGAGGACCTGCTATGATTAGAGCTGCTGCAAAGGTTGTTGAGACCACTCTATATTGCTCGATGATAAGTTTGTTATTCCGATTCAAGTTAGTCTTTTACTTCTGTGTGGGTGGGTGCTTGCCTGCTGCATTTTAGTAAGCATCTTACCATCCGCAAGACTAGAGTACCCTTGATGTTATTAGCTTACATGTGTTTGGTTTAATATGATATTGGGTAGTATTGCATGTGCTATTATGCGTTTGCTATATTTCTTATTATCAATCCATAGAACCTCAGGGGACATAGAATAAATGGAAAGGTCTTCGTGCACAAGTTTGATAAAACATCGTCCTTTTTTCTCAGTCATCTGATATATGGACTATTTGTATTCTTTGATATTTCAATCTCCTAAGGTTTCAAGGAATATTACTAAATTAGATTAGGCCTGATGCAAACAGAACCATAAGGATGTTCTGGTTGTGGTTGATTCTGGTGACTATCCTGAACTCATGCAATTTCTTCAAGCAAATTCGGATGACCAACAGTTCAGAAGAAAGTTAGCTTGGAAAGCTTTTCAGCACGTTGCTTCGTACGATTCTGCAGTTTCTGAATGGTTGTGGAAGCAGACCGGTGGAGGTATTTGCTTGATATTGATTATTTTGATACATGTTTTGTTGATCAGGGTAACAATTGAATATCAAATTTTCAAAGTTTTCAATAAGATGACTTGTTTATGCTTAGAAGAAAATTTTAACATAATTTATATTTTGTTCAATGCTCGTCAACATTGAAGAGAAGCATTAGAAGCTGAATCAGCTTTGGCTGATATCTAATTTATGTCAATTGGCAGCTTGATACATATGAGAACTAATATTTTTCAGAATTTAGAAATTATATACGTTGTAAGTTGTAACAACACCTCAAGTAACCAGATACCACCAAATAAAATAGTAATCTAAATAAATACTCCATATAATAAGTTAAATAGTGAAAACACAATCCCAGGCTCTCCAGCCTTAATCCCAATTAAATGGGGCACTGATATCTAATTTATGTTAAAAAAGTGATTGGCAGCTTGGCAAATATGAGAAGTAATATGTTTCAGAATTTAAATATTTTATACTCTGTGACAACACCTCAAGTAACCAGTCACCACCAAATAAAATTAAAAATGTTAAAGTAAATACTCCATATAAGCTAAATAATGACAACATCCCAGCCTGAATCCCAACCCAAAGGGGTTGGCTGCATGAACCAGTATAAGCCCAACCTTTGTAATGACCCTATTTACACCTTTAGTTCAAGTCATTTCCCCCGACTCCTCATCAAGTCTTCTACACTTGAAAACTCAACTCTGCGTAACAGAGAAGCTGTTTTTTTTACAGTGACATACCGAAATGTCCCAATCAACGCAACCAGCTCTCTTTAATCTTCAATAACGGCTAAACCCAACTTCCTGTGAATTTCCTCGTTGCACACTTTATCATTTCTAGTCTTACCACACTTCAGTGTACCATATGTATATAGTTATATATGTCATGTCGTCATTGTCTGATCTTCACTGTCCACCTTTAAGATCCGCATAATCAATCGGTCTTATAGCAGTCCTATTAAATTTTCCCTTCCATTTTAGTGGTAGATGTTCACCACATAGTACTCATGTTGTTCCTTCTCATTTCAGCCACCCTGTATTAGTTTAATGTGTCACAGCTGTGTCAATATCTCCATTTCTTCATATAATAGATCCCGAGTACTCGAACAACCACTTAATATTCTTCTTTCCCATGCAATTTATTTCTTTGCTTTTTAACTTCAGTACTAAATATGCACTACAAATAATCTTATACTCCGTTCCACTTCAACATTTCTTAAATTCTTTTGCTTTATACTTTTAAACAAAAAAATAGAAATCCCAAATAAATGTAAAAGTAATAAAATATGAAGAAAAGAAAAGAACTAGACTCAAACAAAACATTGCAAGTTTACTATGATCTGTGTAAGTAATGAGTTTTTTGTTGCCTTTTTGAAAGATAATTTCCCCCCTGGCTTTACGGTGCCTCTATCGCTAAAAAGCTCACTTCGCTATGGTGAAAACCCTCATCAGAAGGCTGCCTTCTATGTTGATAAATCACTGTCTGAGGTTAATGCTGGTGGTATTGCAACTGCCGTTCAACACCATGGCAAGGTAATCTGTTAACCTATGCAGTGTCTATTATACAGTCATTTGATTCCTTTACTTTGTAGTGATATTTATTGATTTTAAAGCCACATTTAAATGTCTTCAATTTTTGCATAATGCTCACTCAGCTTCTATTTAAGAAATAATGGAATTCACTTTTGTTTATCAAAGTAGATTTATTTTTTCATTCACAATTGTCCCTCTTGCAAACTCCATAACACATTTCCTGTAAAATGTTTAAATTTATAATAGAAAAGTGATCAATATTTTAAATTCTTTTGAAAATCATTTCCTTTCATGGTCTTTGTGAAAGCATTGTTTCAAATTGCGCAATGCAATAGCGCAATGAGGCGTGATAGAGACCTAAGAATATTATTAAGTCTTAATATTTTGTAATAAAAGGGGTGTAGGCCTTATAACTAAGTGGAGGTGGGCTGGCCCATGAGTGAATGAATAAATAAGGCAGGCTGGGAATAGAAGAAAGAGGGTGGTTGGAATTATCGGGCTTGGGACTCAGGACTGGGAGTCGGAAACGACTTGGGAATTGTATTCTTGTCTCTCGGTTAAACAATGAACTTTTGTTTTTGATCTTCATCGCCATTTTTGAGCTCAGAATTACTGTTGAATTACCGATAACCTAACATTGGTATCAGAGCACCGTTTCTGACACATGTCCATGGTTGCGACGTGTAGAACGATGGAAGGAAAATTGGACAGTTTCGAACGCGAGCTGGAACATCATCGCGAAGAGTTGCGGCATGAGATGGCTGAGTTGCGCGCACTGTTGATAAAGCAGAACGACGGACATGAGCGAGGAAGGTCAAGAACCTCAACTCGCGACAAACGACATGACAGTCCAACGCAATCATACTCCAGAGAGAACATGGAGCGGGAGAAGAATTGCGAAGGGGCCAGACGCACTAACGAAGAGTTACGCGAATTAATTCTGCAGAGGAATGAACGCCACTCAAGCGGAAGGTCCAAAACAACAAAGCGAAGCAAGAGACTGGACAGTAGTGAATCTTCTTCGTCTTCTTCAGAGCAATCGACGCCTGGAACCATGGAGACGCGCTATGGTTTACGTGAAGAACATCGATGGTCAGAACTGTCCGCATCTGGTTTGCTCAAATTGGAACGAAACAGAGAGAAGGTGGGGAAGAATCGCGATGAAGCACGGAAGACTAGCGATGATGGGTGGAAGACTCGCGATGAAGTCGGAGCTAGGTCAAAGACAGAGGAATTACCTCTATTCCACAAGGTTGAAGCGTACACATGGATAGGGAGGATGGAAAGATATTTCCGAGTCCAAACTATTGCAGAAAGATTTAAAGTAGACATTGCAGCAAAGGCAATGGGGGAAGCTGCAGATGGCTGGTTTCAATGGTGGGACTTTCAAAAGAGAGAAGATAGTTGGGAGGCTTTAAAAGAAGATTTGATTAGGGATTTTCCACCTAGACACCGGCAGAAGACAGGGAAGACAGCAAAACCAGAGTCATCGAGGTCTTCGCATATCTCTTCGCATCATTCTTCTCATAGCTCTTCGCATTACCATTCTAAAAAATGGTTGCAAGTAGAAAACCCCAACTCGCAATCACCAGATTCTTCACTATCAGGATTGATGAGTTCACAAGTTTCTCAACCTGCGAAAGAATTGCCCCAGTCAATAAATAAAACTGAGACGGAGCCAACGGAATCTGTAATCAAGAAACTGAATAAGAAGGACGAAACCGAGGAGCAAGGAGAGATTATCCAATGGCCAGAAAATTCATGCATTGGTAAAAAGAGACCTGGTACAATGGCAATTAGTCCAAAGTGGGAAGAAGCAGGCACCTCTAATATGCAGCTGACTTCCATGAACAAAGAAGGAATCACAGCCCCTAAGACTTTCAGAGTGAAAGGGAAATTAACAAGTGGCAGAAGGACTAAAGATATTATCATTCTAATTGATTGTGGGGCTACTCACAATTTTATATCTCAAAGGGTAGCTCAAACAGCAGGAGTATCTATCCACCAGCTCCCAGAATATAAAAGGGAAATAGGAAATGGGGACCTAATCAGAAATGATGGGAGATGTGAAGCTGTTTCTATTAACATACAACAGACTAACATCATTCAAGACTTCTATGTCTTAGAATTGGGAGACATAGAGATGGTTTTGGGATTAGAATGGTTATCTGGATTGGGAACTGTTGAATTTAATTTCAACCAGCTCACTATTAAGTGGAGGGAAAATGGAAGAGTCAGGAAGCTTCAGGGAGATGCCCATCTAAGCAGACACCAAGTTCCTCTCAAATCTATCACTGCAAAGATTCAAGCAAATGAAGAAGAATTCTGCTTGCTCAAATCTGCAATGATTGAAACGGAGATGGAAAAGGAGACAGCCAATCCATGGAAGAAGGAAGGGTTCACAGATATTGCTGATAGGTTCACTCTCGAATACCAGTGTAATACAATCCAAGTAGACCTGGACTTTATGAATCAAGCTGTGGAAAGGTTAAAGAGGCTGATTGAGCAAACAGTTGAGAAGCATGAGGAAAATTTTGGTAAGCGGGTTGTTGTTGCTCTCTATGAGGCAGCATGTTGTGCCCTGGCCTCCATAGAATATGAAAGGATCAAGTTTGTTCCTGGGAAGATGTTGATACAACTGGAGAGGCAGAGGCTGGGAGAAGTCTTAGGCACATGGAGTAGGTCGGGAGGCTGTGTACTGAGTTCTATCTTACCTTCCTCGGGTGCTGATTCGAAAACTGAGACTTACAGTCCCGAAGATGATTATGTGTTCTTCATGGGAGATTCTGTACGAGATCAGACTTTGGGAAGGGATGGAGATAACAACTGTGGCCAAAAGGATCACTATGTGGACACAGAGATTGAATGGAGATCAAAACGAAGAAAACTATACGAGCTGAAGTACTGGGAAGGCAGAGGAGCGAGGATAAAGCATAATGGCATAGCTATTTCTTACTCAGTCACTTCCCACCTTGAGGACAAGGTGTTTGTCAAAGGGGGAGTGATGATAGAGACCTAAGAATATTATTAAGTCTTAATATTTTGTAATAAAAGGGGTGTAGGCCTTATAACTAAGTGGAGGTGGGCTGGCCCATGAGTGAATGAATAAATAAGGTAGGCTGGGAATAGAAGAAAGAGGGTGGTTGGAATTATCGGGCTTGGGACTCGGGACTGGGAGTCGGAAACGACTTGGGAATTGTATTCTTGTCTCTCGGTTAAACAATGAACTTTTGTTTTTGATCTTCATCGCCATTTTTGAGCTCAGAATTACTGTTGAATTACCGATAACCTAACAAGGCGCGCCTCAGGTAATTTGTATAGCAAGGCGCAGAATTGCATGGCGAAAGGCGGAAGGGTAGAAATATGCGCTATATGGCGTAGTGGCGTACGATTTCTGCAATGCGCGATAAGGCGCTCTAAGGCGACCGCCTTGAAAGTTTAAGGGTTTAAGTAGATATATATGTGGAGCTAGCGGTAGGGCCCACTTTTATTTTTTTAGTTGGCCACCGAGCATGTAGGCTATTCCCGACCTGCGTTGCTAGTTGCTGCTTCACCCTTTGTCAATCTTCATACAGAAGATGGGAGAAGTTCCGTTGCTGCTTCATCATCTGCGCATCACAGGTTTGCAGAAGACCTGCGCATCAAGTTTCATCTGCTTCTCCTCTTATGTGTTTATTTCTTTGATAACAGAACACTTCATATTACAAAACTTATACGAAGTATTATAGTTTATTGAGTAGAACGAGGTTGCAGGACGGTGGTGGCATGGATAAGTGGATTTGAGATTATAAACTTTGGATAGCCCATACTGGGATAGTGGGATTGTCAGATAGTGGGTGTGAGATAAGAATTAAAGCAAATTGAATTTAGAAAAGGAAAAAAAAATTGACCATGTGGTGGTGTCCATTAAAAAATGAATTGGGTTGGCAGCTGGCAGTTTATGCTTCATTATTTTTGGTGCATCATTTACTTTTTTATTAATATGTATATGTAAAATTATATATATATTTATATTTATATACTTCCTCCGTTCTTAAATAAATAAATGCAACGCTCAACATTTCACACTTGCCAAGACACAACTTTGACCATTAATATATATGATTTTGTATTAGTAAAAAAAATAAAAAATAAAATATATTGTGAAAATTTACAATGAGACAAGTTTAACAATATTGTTTTCATAAAAACATATTATTACATTAATAAATAAAACGTAGTCAAAGTAGAACATGTGAATAGTGTAGAAGTCAAAGTGTTGCATTTATTTAAGAACGGAGGCAGTATATTTTTATATATAAATGTATTACGCTTCACGTCTACGCCTCATTGCGCAATGAGGCTTACGCAATACGCAATAATAAAAAAACGCCACGATTACGCCATACGCAATTTCGAACCTTGTGTGAAAGTCCAAACACTGTCTTTTAATGACTTGAAGGAGTATGCAGAAGCCCCTAATCGTTTATCTGGGAATCCCTGGGATGTGAGATGACATTCAAACACTATAGTCCACAAACAAGTGACTTATATTTACTCAAGTAGCTTAGTTTTTTGAGGATCAAGTACCTTAGTTTTAATTGAAATGAAACGTCATCTGTCAGTTTCTTTTTTCTCGGTGTTATGATATTGCAGTGGACTAACAATGTTGGTTCATGAAAACAGGAGATGTCATATAATAATTATCTAGATGCTGATGCAGCTTGGAATTGTGTGTGCGAGTTTAGTAAACCAACATGTGTGATTGTGAAGCATACAAACCCGTGTGGTGTGGCTTCTAGAAGTGATATTATTGAAGCATATAGGCTTGCAGTCAAAGCAGATCCAGTCAGTGCCTTTGGTGGTATAGTCGCCTTCAATGTAGAAGTTGATGAGGTAAATGTTGAGTCATTAACATACTAAGGTGGTGTTCTTTTCACCCTACTTATTACTTACTATCTAGATTAGATCAGAAATATTCAAACGGCTGAAGATGAGTTTGATATTTACATTGAAAGTAAATGTTTTACCTTCAAAATTATTGACTACACTACTGCTTGCATTTCTGAAACGAAGCATGGAATATCGTCTTTTATCATTCTCGATATTGCTAGGGTTAATTGATTGAAGGATTCCATACTCAAGATCTTTTCGGGTAGCAAATTCGGTACTAGGTTGGAGCTGAATAAATCCTTTATTGTTTTGTATGATGCTAATTTCTATGGTGGATTTATCCAAATAATTGAAAAGGGGTGTGATTCTCTGTTTATTCCGGAGGGGCGGAATGGACAAGGGATAAATCTATTTCTTTTGGGGATTACAAAAGCAAGTACTTTGATGAACTCAATTGTCCCCAAAAAATTAGAGATTGAACGTGATTCAGTTGATGCCTTGCCGCCACTTGTGGGTTTTGGGGTGTTTTGTTCGGACAAAGGGTCATCCTCTACAGACACAGAATCAATATCCTCTTTAATCTTCAAAGAAGATTTGCATTGTCTTGGGCTTATTTATGAATCAGATAATATTTCAAGGAGTGCTCTTATGATTCGGGATACTTCTCAGGGGACATTAACTTTTGAAACCAAGGAGATAGATGTGACAAATATCCTTCAAACTACTCAACTTCGAGTTTCGTTTTCCATTACTGAACCTCTATTAGTGGATGGATTGGTTTCTCCCTAGACTGAAATTTGGAATATAATGTTTCGGGTGGATAAGATCTTGAAGTTACGCCTATTCATAGGATACTTTCTGATCGTGAGCTACTAGACCGTGTTGCTGACACTGAATGGGACTCATCCAGTTCTAGATTGTTACCTCGATGGAGTGCCCGTCTCAAGGCTAAAAAATTGGCTAACGCTTCGGGTTGCTTCTATCTTTTCAGAATTAGCGTATGGATATTTTGGGGAGTTCATCTCTTTCGGGCAACTTAATATTAATCGACGGGGAGCTTTTCGCTTACTTTGAGGCTTTGAATGGTGGTGGATTTGTGGGGCTTTTTTGGATTGTTCACTCATTATCATTTTTTGTTTCACTTGCTTTCTTTGTTTCACTAGCTTTCTTTCTTCATTTTGTACTCTTCTTATTTTATTTTTAATAAATTTCCTTTTACCAAAAAAAAAAAGATCAGAAATATTCAAATGATACCAGAAAGATTGACATGATACAAAAAATGTTCAGATTATGCCGTATCTTTATATTTCACATCATAAAATTAGAAAAAGTTACTCACATTTTGAGTGGACAAGAAAATCAAACAAGATCAGTAAATCTCAAACCAATCCCCAAAAAACCAGCCAGTCGAGAAACATTCATACTAGATCAGATATGGTATTTTGGACAAGAATATTAGACAAGACAAGAAATATTCAGGCCAGCAGAAAGATTCTGTCCGGACCAAACCTTTAAAATCAAGATGAGACCACATTCTTTTCAGTCAATAAAAATAACATGTGCTTTGTCTATTGATACTGGGAATTTATATCCTTTTGTTAAATATATTGATAGGGTCTTGCTAATGATATTCGAGAATTCAGAAGTCCAATTGATGGTGAAACTAAGATGTTTTATGAGATCGTTGTTGCCCCTAAGTATACAGCTAAGGGTCTCGAGATTCTTTGTGGAAAGTCCAAGAATTTGAGAATCCTTGAGGCTAGTAAAAATAGCAAGGGAAAGCTTTCACTTAGGCAAGTTGGTGGGGGTTGGTTAGCTCAGAATTCAGATGATAAAATCCCAGAAAACATCCTATTTAATGTTGTTTCTTCTGGGAGAACCCCACAAGAGAGTGAGCTTGATGATGCTAAGTTTGCATGGCTCTGTGTCAAGCATGTGAAGAGCAATGCGATAGTGATAGCAAAGGTTTTGTTTGCCTACTCCTTATGTGTGATTCTTCTTTTACATTTGAAGTGAATTAGCAACAAATTGGGTTGAATACTAAATCCTAGTTATGGGGGTGTTTTATGGTGGCGCAGGACAATTGTATGCTAGGTATGGGAAGTGGACAACCAAACCGCCTTGAGAGTTTAAGGATCGCCTTGAGGAAGTCCGGGGAACAAGTCAATGGAGCCGCTTTGGCCAGTGATGCTTTCTTTCCATTTGGTAAGTTCTTCTTTAACATTGTAATTTTTCAAACATTAGAATTATATCTTTCTTTCCTCGCCAATGAAACCCTTGAAGTGTTACATGAATATAATATTACCTTAAACTGTTCGGTTCATGCATCGAGATATTGCTTATGTTGTCCCATACTCCCATCCAAACTGGGAACAATCCAAAATATTGCTGATCTTGCAATACTTTTGAAAATTGCCTTCTTTTTATCTAAAAGTCCAAATACTATTGTAGTGTTACGAACACCAACCAAGGTAATGTTACATTACATTGATATTGTAATGCTGTATGATGCTAATATTACATTACTGAGCACTAAACAAGGTAATGTTACATTCCATTGGTAATGTCACATCCGGGAGTCACATCCACACCCCCAGAGACCCACTAGTACTATAAACTCGGCTTTTCATTGTCTTTATTACTACGTACTACATATTATTTTATATTTAAGGTTTTGGTTATATGTAATGACACTGGTATGCACAACAGCATGGAATGATGCTGTAGAGGAAGCATGCAAAAGCGGTGTAGGCGTAATTGCAGAACCAGGAGGGAGCATCAGGGACAAGGATGCCATTGATTGCTGTAACAAGTATGGTACAACCCTGCTTTTTACCAATGTGAGGCACTTCAAGCATTGATTGATTATATCGAATTGTCTGTATCCTACTATCCTACACAATTTTGTTGTTCTTCGAGATGCTTTCCTACTTTAGTTTAGTCTATTTTGTTTTGTACTAAAAGCAGTCTTCATACCAATAATTATGTAACAAAAGAAGTTCATAATTGGGGTGTTGCAAGTGATTGGTCTCACGGGATTTCTCGCTTTTTCGGAAGCTTGCAATGTGTTACAATCATCTGATGATCTTTGTTTTGTTATTATAGTTTATAAGGGTCAAGTTTTTAATTGTTCATACAAGGATAGTTACTTCACACACTTGTCCAAATTATACCCATGAAAGTATCTCACTGGTCCTGTGACTCCTATCACCCTTCTGTCTGCAATTTACATTTTGGAAAGCGAAAAATAATGCTCTAGGCAATTTATTAAAATGGTTAGTCACTATGTTACTCCATGTTTGTTCAAAATAAAACTTATATTTCCAAATTTGGTCAAACTACTCGTTACCCACTAGTTATTTTTTCTGCCCGTCTACTATCCAGGGGTGGACTCGGGTCCGGGTCGGGCCTAGGCCCGGGCGGGCCGGCGGTTCAAGAATGGTGGACCCGGGACCGGCCCGGGTAGCCACCGGGTCCGGTCCGGGTCCGGGCCGGGCCTCCGGTTTGGATTTTTTTTTTTTGCTTTCCTAACCCCTCCCCCCTCACCCCCCACCCTCCCAAACCCCCCAAACCCATCCTACCCATCAAGCCCAACCCGGGTGGAACCCCAAAAATGAAAAAAAATAAAAAAAAATTCAATTTGGCCCGGGCCCGACCCGGCGGGGTCGGTTCACCAAAATTGAGACCCGAGCCCGGACCCACCCTACCCCCGGGCCTAGGCCCGACCCGGTCCCGCACAGTAGCGGGCCGGGTGGCCCGACCCGAGTCCAAGCCTACTACTATCTTAGGAGGCGTTTACTTCGCTGCTAAAGTCACAGTTAGGTTAGTAAAACAGGTAAAGTAAACACGCAAGTTGCTTAAAACGTTGTTTATTAACCGAAAGAGGTGCTTAAAGTGTCGCTTACGAAGCATACCATCCCCATTTATTAATTAAGCAGCACTTTAAACTTTTTCGATTTCCGAATTTACCTAAACATTTACTCCTTGCCCTTACCCTATTGCTACCCCACTACCTCGCCTTACCCTACCTTACCCCGACCCTCGACCCCACCCCACCCTACCCCTACCACCAACCCCTACCCTACCATCCCACCCCCTACCCCTACCTTGACCTTACCTTACCTCACGTCCTCACCCCCTTCCCTACCTCGACCCCAACCCCCACTTGTACCCTTTACTTCGACCCTACCCTTTTACCCCCTACCACCTGCCCCTACCTCGACCCCACCCCCGACCCCACCCCACTCCCATTACCATACCCTGACCCCCACCCCTTTACCCCATATCACATGTCCCTACCTCGACCCAACCCTTACGAGTAGGGTGAGGGTTGGTATGGGTGGGAGTAGGGGTGGAGGGTAAGGTTGTGGTAAGTGTAGGGGTATGAAAGGGGTAGGGGTCAAGGGTGTGGAATTGGGGGTAGGGTGAGGGGTGGGGTACAGGGCGGGGTAGGGGTTAGGGTAGGGTCGGGCCCGGTCGGGCCAGCGGTTCTATATAGCTGGACCCGGGACCGGCCCGGGTAGCCACCGGGTCCGGTCCGGGTCCGGGCCCGGGTAGCTACCGGGTCCGGTCCGGGTCCGGGCCGGGCCGGGCCTCGGGTTTGGTTAATTTTTTTTTTTTGCTTAGCTACCCATCCCTGACCCCCCCCCCCCCCTCACCCCCACCCCCAAACCCCTCCTAAACATCAAGCCCAACCCGGTGGAGCCCAAACAAATGAAAAAAACAAAAAAATTTAATTTGGCCCGAACCGGGCCCGGGCCGGGCCGGGCCGGGCCTTGTTATGGGTGACCCGAGCCCGGACCGGAAACCCACCGGGTCGGGCCTACCCGGACCGGTCACTGACCGGGCCACCGGTTCGGGCCGGGCCGGAACAGTACCGGTCCCGATCCGGTTCCGGGTCGGGCCACCCGACCCGAGTCCAACCCTAGGTTAGGGTGTGGGTAAGCGACTAAGCGTACGAGGTGAGCCCATATATTATCTTATATACTTATGTTCATGAATGTTTGTGTTATTGATGGACTCAGGCCGGGTCGGGCCCGGGCCGGGCCGCCGGTTTGTATGACATGGGCCCGGGACCGGCCCGAGGGTTGGACGGGTCCGGTTCGGGCCGGTCCACCCGCCCGGGTCACGGGTCGGGTCCGGTTCGGGCCGGGCCGGTTAAAGTTTTTTTTTTATATAATTTATATTTTATAGTTTATAGTTTTATACGAGTATTAAAAACAAACTTCAAGTGCATTTATTTGAAATGGAATAGGAACTACATTTGAAAATTAAAACAAACTTTAAGAGACAAACATTTTGAAAATTGTAATCAATTGGAACTTCCCGCACCTCCCGATCCTTTGGCTTTGTCACATGACTTCATATGCTTGATTGCCATCCCGTATCCGCTTGAAACCCCCATGCTACATTTTTTCTCGCACCATTTGCAAATTGCGTACCACATCCCGGTCTTCGGGTCCTTCTGCTTATCGAAATTATACCGTATAATGGCATCTTGATTTTCCATCTTAACTTCTTAAGTATAAACTATAAAGTAGATATATAAATAATAAATATAATATATTGGAGAATAAGAGAATTAGAGAGTAGAGAGTTAAGAATAGGATTTAGGAAGAATTGGAGAAGAGATATGAAAAAATGTTTAAGATTAGGAGTATTTATAGGTTTTTTTACCCCCACCCCCCCCACCACCACCCAACCCCCCGGACCCCCCCTGCACCCCACCCAACGGCTATATAGCCGTTTGGGTTGTCCCCAGCCCACCCCCAACGGCTAGTAGCCTAGTACCAATTAATTTTTTTTTTTTAAAAACAAATCAGATCGTTGGCCCGGACCCGGCCGGGCCGGGTCACATTTATCCGGAACCGTGCCCGCCCCGCCCATTCCCACCGGTTCGGGTCCACACCCGGTCCCGGTCCGGTCCCGGGCCCGCACAGTACCGGGCCGGGCCGGGTCACGGGCCGGGTGGCCCGAACCGAATCCAACACTAGTTTGTGTTTGTATATTTCTATAGGGTTATTTTAGACATTTTAATGTTAAACGGTGTTTTAAATCCTTTGAAGTAAACATGAGCTTACAAGTTACAACACTGCTTATTTTATGTCCCGCTTATTAACGCGAGTCTTAATAAGCACTGTTTACTAACCCGTGAAGTAAACGTGTCCTTACTGTTTGTATTTGGAAAAGACAAAAAAAAAGTCTAAAATGTGAATAATTAGTGGAGAAAGAAACAAAAGTATCTTAGAACAAATATAGTATTATCCTTTTCCGTGGTTCATTTATACACAAAATTAATATTTGGCCTGTGTAAATCTTGTTTTTTATATTGTAACTAGATTCTTTACGTGTAACATGTCTAATTAAAAATGCTATAATGATCTCTCATGTCATTGATATCCTGAATCCTGATGTCACTAAAATTGTACATGTATATTACATATACAGATTATAAATAACAGAGCGAGTTTGGTGACATGGTTTTTCATCAAACACGTAACTCTTGATTTCGCGCGTTGAATTATGTAATACTCTCCGTCTCCCTAACTATCTTGTTTTATCTTTTTCGTCCGTTCCATTAAGTTTGTTTTATACCATATTTGGTAATATTTAAGTGGTTACAATTCATTCTTACTTTATTCACATTTTATCAATTCAATACCAACCACATAATTTCACTTATTCTTAAAAGTTGTGTTACACTTTCTTGTCTCAAACATAGTGGGAAGGAGGTAGGAGTGGATTCGGGCCTAGGCTCGGGCAGGCCGCCGGTTCTGAATAGGTGGGCCCGGGACCGGCCCGAGTAGCCACCCAGGTCCGGTCAGGGCCGGGCCGGGCCTCGGGTCATTTTTTTTCCTAATTAACCCACCTCCCACCCCCAACCCCCCAAACCACCCCAAATGGTCCAAAATATCCAGCCCAACCCGGAAAGTTAAAAAAAATGAAAAAAAAATTAAAAAGCCCGGAACTGAGCCCGAACAGCCGGGCCGGTTCGGCTTTTGGGTGACCCGAGCCCGCACCGGGAACCCCTGGGCCGGGCCTACCCGGACCGGTCACTGGCCGGGCTACCGGGTCGGGCCGGTTCAGCACAGTGCCGGTTCTGGGTCGGGCCACCCAGCCCGAGTCCACCCATAGAAGGAGGTAGTAATAAGAAATAGTAAGATTGAAGTTATTTTTCTGGTTGTATGTCTGAAGTTATTGTAGAGGATCATTTTAGTTGTTTTATATATATTTTCTTTTTTTTATTAATAAAATATATTTCAAATATTTTTTTTTTCATAAATCAGCGGAATCAGTCAATCCAACCATTTCATTCACAACTTCATAAATTTCAGCAGAATCAACCAATACAGCCGATTTGGATGTTACTGTGAGACAAACTTTCAAATTTGAGAAAGTGCTTTAGGTTTTCGTTTTTACATAGAACATATGAAATGAACTTATATCATAGCGCTTCATACAACACCAAAATTGTATAAGTAACATTTTAAATTTTAAATAATTATAATCACAATAGAGGTAGTAATGTGAATATTTCAAACTTTTGAAAAGCGTGAACTCAGCGTCTTGAACTTGCAAAACAAATATGTTTAGCATGTAATCTCAAAATCATGTGTATGGTTATCTGTTTTATTCAATCAAAATCAAGATTTTGACTTCACCTTTCCAAAACTTTGGTATATTTAAAATATAAATTACTTGTTTTGGAGATTAGGTTATACACACATTTATCTAACCTGACGCAACACATTTCCTGTAGGTATCTTCCACCTTCTTTCTTGGAAGTTATCAAGAGACACCTTATAACGTGGAGGCACCTTCTTGGAAAGAGCTCTCCAACAAATAGGCGTGGGAGAAGATATGGAGATAACTAGGAAGCTTGGATGCAACTTCCTCATGTCTCCAAACCAACCCTATAAATAGAGTGCTCCATTGTTGTTCATAGTATCAGTTTAGAAAGTGAGAAAAGTGTGTGAAGAGTGAAATACACTTAGTGTAGAAGTGTATTGGTGAGGATTGGTTTTTTGTAATAGTTGAGTGTGAGAGTTTGCTCCTCCTATTGTAATTCTGTTCTTGATATTGAATAGAAGAATTTTCCAATCCCAACAAGTGGTATGAGAGCGAGGTTGAGTTTCCATACACTGTTTTCTCATTTTCAGATAAATTTCTACAGGTTAGAAAATCGTGATTTTTCAAGTTGCTCGGAATCAGGATCTGATCATACCGTTAGATTCGTGCACATAATAACCAATGTCGGATGCGCACTTGTGTTGAAAGATGTTCGACACGTTCCGGATCTTAGATTGAATCTTATCTTCGGTACAGCTCTGGATCAACAAGGATATCTTAACCGATTCAAAGAAGGTACGTGGAAGCTATCTAAAGGTTCCTTGGTTGTTGCAAGAGGCCATATTTGTGGCACTCTTTATAAAACTCATGCAAAGTTGTGTCATCCGAGTCTCAATGCTGTTGAAGAAGAGATATCACCAAACTTGTGGCACCGGAGGTTAGGTCACTTGAGCGTGAAGGGATTGACAACTCTTGCAAAGAAGGAAGTCATTTCCATGGGCAAAGGTGTTGCTCTAGATTCATGCGAGCACTGTCTATTTGGGAAACAACACAAGGTTTCCTTCAGTTCTACCAAGAAGAACCATACAGAGTTACTCAGTCTTGTCCACTCTGATGTATGTGGACCCATTGAAGAGGAGTCACTTGGAGGAAGCAGATACTTCGTGACATTCATTGATGATGCATCACGAAAGGTATGGGCCTACTGTTTAAATCGTAAGGATCAAGTGTTTGATCGATTCAAATCATTTCATGCCATGGTAGAAAGAGAAACATGGATGAAGCTGAAGTGTCTGCGTTCAGACAATGGAGGAGAGTACACTTCCCGAGAATTCTCAGCATATTGTGCCGCATATGGAATCAGACATGAGAAGACGGTTCCACGAACTCCGCAACACAATGGTGTAGCCGAAAGAATGAATCGGACCATTATGGAGAAAGTTCGTTGCATGTTGAGTCTGGCTAAGCTACCTAAGCCATTTTGGGGTGAAGCTGTGCTGACAGCTTGTTATCTTATAAACAGGTCACCTTCTGTTCCTTTAAACTTTGAAGTGCCAGAGAAGAAATGGTCATGAAGAGATGTTTCTTACTCTCACTTGAAAGTGTTCGGGTGCAAGGCATTTGCACATGTGTCCAAGGAGTTGAGACAGAAGCTTGATCTCAAGTCAAACCCATGTATCTTCATCGGCTATGGAGATGAAGAATTCAGATACCGGTTGTGGGATCCCGAAGTGAAGAAAGTTATTCGAAGCAGAGATGTTGTATTTCATGAAAACGAGATTCATGGGTGTGCTTCAATAATCCGCCAACAACATACTCCAGAAGACGAAGTGCCTGTATCATCAAACATTCCTCTCAGCGACGAGGAGATGCATGATTCTACTGAACACGAGAGTGATGGTTCAGCAGGTGATGATGATACTCACAGTGATGATATTCCTCGGCAGGGGGAGCCTTCATCTGAAGACGAATCTGAAGGTATTCATGTTCGACGTTCTATGCGAGACATAGTTCCACAAAGAAAATACTCCACATCCGAATGGATACTTGTTGCCAGCGAGGGGGAGCCAGCGAGCACCGCAGGAACGAGAGAAATAAAGAAAAAGGTGGAGGGGGAGATTTGTAGGTATCTTCCACCTTCTTTCTTGGAAGTTGCCAAGAGACACCTTAACATGGAGGCACCTTCTTGGAAAGATCTCTCCAACAAATAGGTGTGGGAGAAGATATGGAGATAACTAGGAAGCTTGGATGCAACTTCCTCATGTCTCCAAACCAGCCCTATAAATAGAGTGCTCCATTGTTGTTCATAGTATCAGTTTAGAAAGTGAGAAAAGTGTGTGAAGAGTGAAATACACTTAGTGTAGAAGTGTATTGGTGAGGATTGGTTTTTTGTAATAGTTGAGTGTGAGAGTTTGCTCCTCCTATTGTAATTCTGTTCTTGATATTGAATAGAAGAATTTTCCAATCCCAACATTTCCAAGTGTAGACATAATTAGCTAAAAGAGTAAACATAATCAGGCAAGTTGACCATGTTGGCTAGGACATGCACCATAACATTAAAACCCAGTTATGCTACTATGCTAGTAAAGTTCAATTTGATTTTTTTGTTTAAGCCTCTTGGTTGGCATCCAATGCAATTTCGAACATTTAACTCAACTACAAGGCATGTCTTTTTTTATAAAATACAATAATCTTGAATCACCTAATATGTTAAATATCTGAATGTATCATGTCCATAAGACCATAACACATTCAAAATACAAAAATGAAGAATTTAACCCGACAATATGCAACCTCCAAATGCAAATGAATATTTTGTAAATGAAATATTTAAAGATGAGAAATATGGAAAAATAATTAAAATACCACAAACTTTGATGAGGTGTGAGATGAGCACCCCAAACTTGCATATGTAATTTAAATATCCCAAACTTCGTATAAAAAATTATTTTAGCACTATGGTCATGTATTATTTTTTCAAGACGCGAGGACGTTCGTCGACGAACGTCGCCACCCCCTGGTCATTTACGTCCCCCTCTAGGTGCTCATGGCGACTTGAGATTATTTTGAGATAATCGACACTTTGAACTGTTTAGAGCATATCACTGTGATTATTCTTGTCAATGTTATTTGTTTACAAAAAAATCATGAGTGAAAAACTTGCTCGAATAATAAGGGGCCATAATTTACTGGGTTAGCAGTGGCCCGAAGTGTTGGCTCCAACCCGTTGATGTTGGATTCAGGTCCTGAACCAAGTAGGAGAGAGTGCTTCTACGAGTTCCACTGTCATCCTCTCACATTCATCAACGCCATTTTCACTTTTAAACAAAATTAGGACTGGATAAAATGGAAACAGGGAAGGTGGTAGTGGAAAGAGTGCGAGGAAAGTCTACGATCACTCATTGCTTCGCGAAGTATCCTCTCAAATTCATCATCCCAAAGAAGGTTAAACCCTGGAATTCTATAACTTCGACCAGCCTGATCGTAGGCTTATCAGTTTGGCCTCCCCTAATTTAACATGCCTTTTTATCGTAGGTGGGTTCATCCCAAACGGATGCTGTTTGGATTTACACCATCACCTATGGGGGAGGCATTGTCTCAGTATGTCTCCTGTGTCTTCATCATCGTTTTTTTTTTTTTACAATATGTGTGTGTGTGTGCGCTCCTCTTTCCTCTAGAAAAGAGGTTTATAGTAAGGTACGGCTTTTTAAAATGATAAAATTCGACTTAGTTTTAGTTATCTGTTATTTCCTCTAACAGAATGAGTCAGAATCTGTCACATTGGACCAATTAGGTTGCAACCTTTTTGGGAATTGTATGCAAGATTAGCTCCGGTTTATGAGGACAGTTTTAAATTTTGAAATATGGTATTTAGTAGGACTAATGGGAATAACAATTGTGACAATTTTGGAATCTTATCTCAATAATCCTTTCCTAGAAAGGTTTGGGTAGGAAGGGAATCTGGTGTTGACCTTTTGCCAAAATGTTCTTTTTGCCGCTGATTTTAGACACTTAATTAGAAGTATCAACTATCAAGTCTCCTACCTTGACGTAGTTGTGGTTAAGGTGCGGATGATGATATTTGTTGTGGCAGAACATGAAAGACATGAGCTATGATGTAAAAACTTTTGTTCTGCATTTCGTGCCATTCCTTTACTTTCTTACTCCTTCCCCAATCATAGATTTTGTTGGCCATTATATCTGCATTCCTTCATTCCTTGGTATGGTTATGCTGTGATCAGGGAGACTGTATATCATGTCTTATTACAGTGGGAGATGGTTGCACAACAGTTTTGACTACACAGGCCTCTACCAAGGTCAAGTCTTTCTTTTTCCTTATTTATTGTTTGTAGAATAATACTATGTAATAACTAAGATGTGATCTCTGTGATGTGGCATCATGCACTTCATTAAGGGACCATTTTGGATACTTTTTTTCTCCTTTCCTTGAATATTCATGGGATTTTTATTTTCTGCAGGTGTATAAGTCTGTGGAGTCGAAGTGCTCTGAGCAACTCTTGGAGGTATTGTTATCACTTCGGTAAATTTATGAGCAATTTGTAATTCCATACTCCATATATTTCTGTTCCTTTCTAATTTTCTTTTAGTTTCTTATGAAAATTCATACAGGTAAGTAATAGGAATTATTTTTACTGAAATAGAACTCATGCACATACATATGACTACTAGTCACTAGTGTAAACTTGAACATCATCTTAATGAGTCAATGACTACAGAATTTGCGTTATAGTCATTGGGTATTTAAAGTACATTTCCATTATGGTAACTGGGTATTTAGTCACATATTATGTCTAGTATTTTTATTTCAGTCATACATCTGTCATTATTATAACTAAGGGGATTGAATCAGTAAGTTATCTACAAAAATGCGTGTGTCGATATCCATTTTTCTCTAGATTTATTGTGCCTCTTAAAAAATGTTGGCTTGCGTGCAGTAGGCAACAGTAGGAAGCAGTTCTCTGTTGGCTGTAATTCCGGATCCAGTTACATGTTTTTCCACTGCAAAGTATTCTCAGAGGCAAGTTTTCAGAATGTCACTAGACTCAAACTTGCTGCTGGTTGACTGGATAACTAGTGGCCGGCATGAACGAGGAGAAAAATGGGTTTTTGATCTTTACAAGAGCACAAACCACATATTTTTAGATGACGAGCCTTTGTTCCTCGATTCGGTAATTTCTGCGAACTTCTTAATACTTATTGGTGTATGTTCTTTTCTTCAGTTGCATTTGTTGAAAAGTAGTAATTTTTGTGTTTGAGGCCATGTTCATGTTTTTGTCTTCATTTTCTCCTGCAGTTAATGCTTGAGAAAGGCATGAGCAGTATTGCGGAGCGTATGGGAGGCTACCAAGTTTTTGCAATGCTCATACTTGTGGGGTAGGGGTAGGGGTAGCTAAGCTATATATATGTGTGTGTGCGCGTGTGTGTGCGTATATACATATAAAGTTGCTATATCTATATCCTACATTTTTGCTTTGTTTTGTCCTTGCTTTTGTATTACACCTGAGACAGTTGTTCTACTACTACTTTTCAGTCCAAAGTTGGAACATCTCCAAAAACAAATCCAGGAAGATGTGAAGAGAATGATGTCTCAAATGTTACTTTTTCCTTCATTTGGGTCAGGACAGTGTGCAAATAACCGAAGTTGGGCAAAACCGACTTTTGTTGCTTCTTGCAGTGTATTTGGTCCAAAGGTACTGGAAGAAATCCCCCAAGCTTTGTTTAGTTCAGGGTGCACTTAAGTAAACCACTTTATGAACCTGGGTGAACCTATGTACAAAGTAAAAACTGACCGAACCCAGGTGAACTCAGGTGCATGTACAAAACTCTGTTTAGATAGTTATTATGTTAAAACTAAATGAATATAATAAAGTTTGTTTGGATAGAGGTTCTTAAACGGATTAAATGACATTTTACTTGCAAGACCCAGATCAGAGGTTCTCCCAAATCAGGTTTCGAGATGAGAATCTGTGAAACCTTAGGTTCTTGGCATAAAAGTACTTGTCAACTGAATTCCAAATTAAGAGTGGAAGAAACTTAGGCTCATCCCTAAACAAATGGATCATCAAGTCGTTCAAACATTTTGGTAAATGGCGGTTGTGGGGGGTGGTGGGGGTGACTGGAACAGCAAGACATGATCCAGAAAGTTGACATACTACACCCCTTTTGTTCTTTCTTTAGTTGCAAAAGTGTTTTGTTTGGCAGGGAATGGGTGTTGTGACTAGGATAGCTGCTGAAACAACGGAATCAGTTTACAATTTCCTAGGTACTCAACTCTCAAGCTTGAAGCCATTGCTTGGTGTCTCGCCATATTGCTGATTCATCATCAAGTTGTATGACAAGATTTTCAGATTTTAGTATTTTTGCTTCATTTATGTATATGAATTTTGAGTAGACTATTTGAGTATTTGACTAGATTTTAGTATTTTTGCTGATTCATTTCTAAACATTTTGAATCCTACTTCTTTCAATAGACAGAGTAGACTATTTGAGTATATGAATTTCTGCCTTGTAAGATGCGGAAAAAAGAACTTATAATGCTTATTTGTATATAAGAGCAACTCCGATGCAAGGGTCTGGGTCTCTTACACTTTTTATCTCACAATTTTTATGTGTAGGACCCACGTATTCCAAATTTATTTTCTTTTTTCATTTTTTTATCACTTTTAATCCACTTTTCATCAACTTTTCCTCCTCGAATCCCATGTAAGGTCCATATATGGACCTTGTCATAGACCTTGGTCCATTTTTACCTCTATCTCTCTCTTCTTTTTCATTTTTCCCAACACACCACTTCATCCAAATATTTATTCTATCTCTATCTCTCCTATGCCACATCAGCTGCAATGCACCTTCCCATTGGAGATGCTCTATTACTGTACCATGGTTGTCATATTATTGAGGTAATATCCCGTTCTGACCCTTGTAACTTTGCAATAGATTGTTTTTTTATTATTCCAAAAACTTTGACACTCCCCTTTTGAATTTCAATAATACAATTTTACATTATTATTCTATAAGATTGAAAAAATATTATTGATATAATATTAAGCTCCGTGCCTTGTAACTTTGTAATATGATGTTTTTTGTTATTCCAAAAATATTGACACTTTTCCTTTTAATTAAATAATGAGACTCCTATCATTTTTTTCTAAACATGGCAGTATTTTCTAAACATGACAGTAATTAGTCATATTTTGGGAATAAAAAACATGACAGTCCTATTTTGGAATTTTGAAACCGTTTGTCCTATTTCGGGAACTTTCCCAAAAAAATCCACATTGCTCACAAGAATTCAAGATGGATAAATCTACGGTAGTACCATATTTCAACAATACACACCAAAATACATTTTTGTATTTCCAATTTATTTCCAGGAGTTTATATTTTCATTATATAAAAACTGATCTAAGGTATTTTGACTCTAATCATCAAAAAATACAACCGCTCATACAAACATGAATGTAATAAAATGATAAAAAGTGAATGAATGTCAAAAACTGCTTAGTTCAAAATGTGGTTAAGATCCAAAACTAAGTTGAGATCTCACAAGGAGCATGGAATGTCCTTCCACGGCAAATAGCTTCCAAGTTTTCTCCAGCATATGAACAAAGTGGTGAAACTTCCACCCCTGAAAGTGCAAAAGAAGATAATTTTTTTGAAACTTACACAGCTCTGAGAGTACATAAATAAAATTTCTTTATCTATTGTCAGAAGTACGGGCGAGTAACTACCTACCTGTTGCATATAAAGGCACTGAATGTGTTAAGAAGCCTCCAGCCGCTACCACCCAACGAGTGTGGAGGCGTAGAATGAGCAGCCTGGCGCCAAGGTTGAAAATATTTTGGTTCTTTAGATTCATGTAAAATTGAATGTTCTTGCTTGCATTGCGATATTGAAACCTAGAAAACTATGTTGTACGGAAACGCAAGCATGGGGAAGCAGTGAAGCACTAAACGGAAAACGCCACTTTTAACAGAAAATAGGTGTTTAGAGAGTTTCTCAAAGAGTTTTCGTAGAGTTTCCCAAACCGAAATGTACTCTTTTCCCGAGAGTTCCATGCTTCGTAGCTAAAAACAATATATATTCTGAAAATATTAATCAATATTAGGAATAAATAATTTTAATCCTTGCCTCGCACTATCTGGAGTGTCGAAGTTAGTCCCATTTGCATTTTTCACCGGAGCAAATTCTTCTTCTCTAAGCACCTATAGATACATTGAAATAGGAAGCATGATGTAACTAATCGGCTTGCATTTCAAAGGCAGGTGAAAATTGTAACATTTAACGCACCTCAAAAAGTGCTGTTGAAGGAGTATAAGGAAATGCATCAAATATGAACTGCTCTAGTTTATAGCCCATTGTATGGCCATGGATTGAAGGTATTATTTTCTCGGCAAGATGATAGATGCTGTCCTTCTCAAGGCCATTTGCTACTTCATTCAGGAAATCCAAAGTAAACATATGCAAGCAGATATTACTCCAACAAAAACGAAGACGCCCAGTTGCCTGGTTGGTTGCACTTGATAACTCTGGATCCAATTCAGTATATTCAACCACAGAGAGGGGCCCACCCTTACCTCGCCGCACAAAAACACCAACCTTTTCTTGTGGGTATGCCTAAAGCCAGATCAAGGAAAATATATCATGGACCAAAGTCCAAAAATGCAATTTGAGTTTATTTATTTAAAGATTATAATCTTTATTCTTGCACAGGAGATTCATAAATTCTATGCACGAACTAGTCCTTTTAAGTCGAGATTCTGTAATGATTTTAATTGGTCCATACTTTAGGGAATTAAAAGGCCACCTAAAAAAGTATGAGACTTATTTCAAAAGAGTAAGGTACTCCAAAAAAAAGTAATGCATACAACCTTATATAGATGAGAGTACGAGACTTTTTTGTTCTTAGAAGCACAATCTTTGTACAACAAACAACATTCAAACCTTAGTCCCAAAAGATATTTGGGGTCGGCTAACATGAATCGATATATGATATCACCACCAAAAGGAAAAGAAAGAAAATAAAGATAAAAAAGATAAGCTATGATAAAAAGGCAATATAAAAAGAGATGAATATACATAAAAATGATAAAATAAAAAGGATACAAATAATGCTTATATATATATATATATATATATATATATATATAAGGATAAAAACAACAAGGAAAAAAGATGAGGGGAAAAGATGATACGAGAACACTCCTCCACACGAATACCCGTCCTCCACTTAACTCTCTCCAAAGTCACGCCCTCATTCAACCCTAGAAGAAGCATATCACTTCGAACTCCCCTAACCCACGTTTGTTTGGGTCTTCCTCTCCCTCTCTTCTCCGCCTCTTCTCCACACATCTCAACTCGTCTGACAGGTGCATCACTCGGTCTTCTACGCACATGACCAAACCACCGTAGACGTGACTCCTGCATCTTGTCTTCAATAGGTGCTAATTCTACCATTTGTCTGATTGTCTCATTCCTCACGTGGTCCTTCCTAGTATGCCCACACATCCAACGCAGCATGCGCATCTCTGCCACACTCATCTTTTAAATGTGACATTGTTTCACCGCCCAACACTCTACGCCATACAGTAATGCAGGCCTAATTGTTGTCCTATAAAATTTACCCTTCAGTCTAGTCGGCATACCTCGATCGCATAGAAATTCTGACACACTCTTCCACTTCATCCACCCTGTTCTGATTCTATGAGATACATCTCCATCTAACTCACCGTCCTTCTGAATTATGGAGCCCAAGTAACAGAACATATCGCTGACTGGTATCTCCTTACCATCCAGAGTAATTCCGCTGATACCACTGCTTCTACCTCCACCAAACTTGCACTCCATGTACTCTGTCTTGCTCCGATTTAGTTTGAAACCCTTATTCTTCGATGTTTGTCGTCATACTTCCAACTTTGCTTTAACACCTGATTGCGTCTCATCAATCAATACGATATCGTCGGCAAACATCATGCACCACGGTATATCGTCTTGAATTGACTTCGTGAGTTCATCCATGACTATGTCAAATAAGAAAGGGCTCAGAGCTGATCCTTGGTGCACTCCGATAGTAATAGGGAACTCTTCCGTCGTCCCTACACTAGTACAGACACTTGTAGTACAATCTTCATACATATCCATGATGATGATGATATACTTGCGTGATATGCCTTTTCTAGTTAAGGCCCACCAAAGAACTTCTCGAGGTACTTTATCGTATGCCTTTTCTAAGTCAATGAACACCGAATGCAGATCCTTATGAGTGTCTCTATACTTCTCTATAAGTTGACGAAGAAGGTGAATGGCCTCAGTTGTTGAGCGACCAGGCATAAAACTGAATTGATTCTATGAAATTCTTCACAGTTCTTCGAAGTCTTTGCTCAATCACTCGCTCCCAAAGTTTCATGGTGTGACTCATAAGCTTAATCCCTCGATAGTTGGCACATTCTTGTACATCACCTTTATTCTTAAATAAGGGGATAAGAGTACTCTTCCTCCAACTCATTGGCATCTTGTTGTTTCTCCAAATCATGTTGAAGAAACTTGTTAACCACTTGACGCCTCTCTCCCAAACTTCTCCAAGTTTGAAATTGCGTATTGTGGAGTTGTATTTTTTCACAAGGCGTGTCGTGTAAGCCTCATTGCGCATTGAGGCATAAGGCCAAGGCGTAGATCTTAATTTGTAGGGCAATTATGTATATAAAAAGTTGGAAGTAATAAGAAAAAAACATAATAACATTGCACAAAATAGAGTAAACAGTAAAATTTGTGGCAAGAAGTAATTATACATCACATTTTTTAACCTAAACAAAAAATTGGGACAAAAGTGAGTTATTTGAGTTATTTGAGTTATTGGCACAATTGATAAAGTGGGAATAAAGTAAGAATGCGTTAGAGGCACACAAATATTACCAAGTATGGTCATCATCATCATGTGTGGTATGGAACAAATTTAGTGGGACAGACGGAAAAGGAAATGGGACAATTATACTGGGATGGAGAGAGTAAGTAATAACATGGAATTTGCTGGAATCCACTCAAAGTAATATACTTCGTATATTATCTTGTCAAGAGAGGACAGAAGGATATTACTTAGGCAGCAAAAGGGTACTTCGGAGCCCACTCAAAATAATATACTTTGTAATTTTGTATATAATCTCGTCTCTCTACTTAAACATGTCGACACACGCCAAGGGATAGTTGGTCGCAAATAAGAACAATGCAGAGAGACGAGAAGGAGAAGCCGACTGCCACATGCATCATCAGAAGAAGAGATAATAAATATGGATCAATTACTGAATTATTTCTGAGTAGGTTTTGGCTTGATCCTCCTACTCCTTGTAACTTTTGTATCTAATAAACATGTGAGGTGTTCCCTGCCCCTCATTCCAAAACTCTCGGGTTTTGGTTTCAAACCGGGTTAAAAAAATACTGAATTAATTATTGAGTTTGAAATGCATTTGGGACTATTTTTTCATGTTATCAGTAGACTTACTATTGTGTAAGCCTTCTTGCAATTTGTATATTACGCTTTATATTGTACGCCTCAGTCCTAAAAGGCGTCAGCCTTCGTATGGTGTAAAAGTAGTTTCGCCTTTCATCACAACATTCCTGGAAATCGACGAGGCGCGCCTGTGTGTCCATGAGGCTAAAAAACTTTGCGTGTGAAGGAGGTTAATCTGTGTGTGATAGGATTAGGAAAAGAAGCATTTTATTTCAGCTGATGTCACTTTTATCGAGTCCTCCTTTTATTACTCATTATCTGCTCCTGACACTCTATCATGTTTGGACTTCATCTCATATCTCCGGCCCATCCATCAAGAGACTGTTAGTTCCCCTCCATCTGATGAGCACCCCCACTGCTCTCCTGTGGTAGACCCTCCTCCATTACAAGTTTACCATCGTCGCCCTCGACCTCCTCCCATTGAGCCTATCGTGGCCACGCCAGTTGATTCCCCTATGACGGTTCCTGCATCATCACCATCACCTACCGCACCACCTGGAAACACTCCGGATGATTTGCCCATTGCCCTCCGAAAAGGTACGCGTTCTACTTTTAACCCACATCCCATATATAACTTTTTGAGTTACACCAATCCCTACCTCTTACTTTGCTTTCATTTCACATTTGTCTCATATACCAATCCCTAAAACAACACATGAGGCATTGGCACATCCGGAATGGCGTAAAGCCATGTTGGCTGAGATGGAGGCTCTTCATTCTAGTGAGACGTGGGAATTAGTTCCCCATCCCCTGGCAAATCAGTGGTTGGGTGTCGGTGGATCTACACCGTTAAAGTTGGTCCTGATGGGCAAGTTGATCGTTTTAAAGCACGCCTTGTGGCAAAAGGGTATACTCAGATTTATGGTTTGGATTACACCGACACTTTCTCCTGTAGCGAAGATTGCATCGATTCGTTTGATTTTATCCATGGCAGCAATGAGCCACTGGTCATTATTCCAATTGGATATTAAAAATGCATTTCTTCATGGTAATCTGCACAAGGAGGTTTATATGGAGCAACCACCTGGTTTTGTTGCTCAGGGGGAGTCAGGTTTGGTATGCAGATTACGTCGTGCTTTATATGGCTTGAAGCAATCACCACGTGCATGGTTTGGGAGGTTTAGTGCCGTTATCTGCGATTTTGGCATGACTCGCAGTGATGTCGACCATTCTATATTTTATAGACATTCTGCCGGCAACAAATGTATTTATCTTGTTATATATGTTGATGACATTGTCATTACAGGTAGCGATGAACAAGGAATTGCACTCCTGAAGCAATATTTCTTTAGCAAATTCCAAACAAATAGACTTGGGAAAGTTGAAATACTTTCTTGGCATTGAGGTCGCCCAGTCTCAAAATGGAATTGTCATTTCACAAAGAAAATATGCATTGGATATTCTTGAGGAAACAGGTATGCTAGATTAGGCCAGTGGATACACCTATGGATCCAAACGTCAAACTCTTGTTAGAACAGGGAGATCTTTTGCCCAATAGGGAAAAATATAGAAGACTCATTGGCAAATTGAATTATCTTACCATCACGAGGCCAGATATTTCATTTGCGGTAAGTGTCCTTAGTCAGTTTCTTGATAAACCATGTAATGGACATTGGGATGCAGCTATTCGAGTTTTGAGATACATCAAGAAAACACCTGGGCAAGGATTGTTGTTCGAAGACCGAGACTATCATGATATTGTAGGATACTGTGATGCAGACTGGGCCGGATGTCCGATGGATAGACGTTCCACTTCGGGATATTGCATCTTGATTGGTGGAAACTTAATCTCATGGAAAAGTAAGAAACGGGATGTGGTTGCCAGATCTAGTGCTGAAGCAGAATATCGTGCAATGGCCCTTGCAACATGTGAAATCTTATGGTTGAAGCATCTTCTCCGAGAGTTAAAATATGGAAACACAAAACCGGTCCAACTCATGTGTGACAACCAAGCCTCAATGCACATTGCGTCAAATCCGGTATATCATGAGAGGACTAAACATATTGAAGTTGATTGCCATTTTATCAGAGAGAAGATCGCGAGCGGACATATCATCACAAATTATGTCAACACAACCGAACAACTTGCAGATATTCTAACTAAGTCTCTTAGAGGTCCTAGAGTGGGGTATATTTGTAACAAGCTTAGTACATATGATTTATATGCTCCAGCTTGAGGGGGAGTGTAGAAACCCTAGTAGAGTTGGGCTTAGCCCATTTTGTATATCCTTGTATATGGAACCCTAGTGCTCTAAATAGTTATAAATATAGCTTCTTGTATAGCATTATATATCAAGTATATGAAATATTACGATACTTGTTCACAGAGGTTAATCTGTGTGTGATAGGATTAGGAAAAGGTGCTAGTCTTGTGCCTCATAAATGTTATAAAAGTTGCATTTGAGGGGCAGAAAGTGTATTGAACTAATTGAAGCATCTTTCACAAACAAGTAATACACTCGAATATGGTCCAGTTAAAGTTAACTGGTTGTGTGGAAGGCTTTAGTAATCTTTCCATTTCATTGCAAGTACAACTAACTAAATTCATAAATCCCTACAATCATAACTTGGGAAAAGCTTCTTTAGCCACTTCCACACTGAATCAGCATTTTTCTTGTTTTATTTTTGAGATCACAATCTTACCTGACGCTATCTCAGATTCCCAATTTTATATATAGATTTTGGAGCATGAATATAAATCTCATCAAACAAAGTTTTAGATTGTATACCTTTTTTACAACTTTTGCAGCAGCAGACACACCCTTATCAATAAAATAACCCAAAAAGGTTGGATCAGCAACTCTGACCTGTTGTAGTAACAGTAATTAATACATGCAAGTATGAGATATAACTTCAGTAATTTTCTCATATTAACTTTAATTAAATCAATACTACCTCCGTCCCACTAACATTGGACATGAGAAGGTTGTGCGGTTATTAAGAAAAGTGAGTTGATGTGGTTGTTATTGAATTGATAAAGTGAGAATAAAGTAAAAATGATTTAGAACCACACAAACTTTACCAAATTTGGTATGAGACAATCTTATTGTGACGGACCGAAAAGGAAAGATGGGACAATGTTAGCGGGGCGGAGGGAGTATCATACAAAATCAACTCAAAAGTGAAAGCAAAAAAAGAGGTAGAACCAACCAAAGCATTGTCAACTCCATAACAATCTATATATTTTATTCCTCTTGTTGCCATGTCTTCCAATAATTTCTCATACTTCAATGCTGAAACATTAGTTCAGGTTGAATTACTTCATGGTAAAGCACTTAAGTTCAATAAATTAATACGAAGAAAAGGAAAATACAAAAGAATTCAATAATGTGAACAGACACTTTTGAACATGTAACCTACCAGTATACACTCCTCCATTTCCATCAGGGGACTTAGCTACCTATGTTTCAAAGCAAATGTCACATTATGATCAATATTTATATTAATAATATGAAGGTAAAAAGGATTAAAAAGGGGATGGGTAAACTCTAAAATAATCATCCACGTCTTTTCCCCAGAGCTTTGATCCCTAAAGAAATATAAATAGCCCTGATACCACCGAGGGGGGAGAGAGTGGGAGAAGCAATAAGCCTACAGAAACTTCCATGGTTTCCATATGGTCTAATGTTAACCTTCATTAACATTTTGTTTTAAGGAAAAGTGACTTCAAGTGAATAAAGGAGCTCTAATTTATGAGAGGAACTCAACCCTAATGTATAATCAAGATATGAAAGAAATCACCATACTCTATATGGAGTCTCCATTATAAATCTTCCATCCTTTGAGACACATGGGATTGTTCCCTGTTTGAAGAACGTGACCTGCATCCGAAACAGTTTTTACTCATTTCAAGTGACACAAATATCAATAAAGCGGTATGACACTATGAGCCCGTTGGATAAGGATTATCTAGCTGAAATGAAATGGCTAAATCTTTTGAATTTCTGGAAGGAAAAGAGTTTGTAAAATCAATTTCAGCCAAATGAGCGAGTCAACTACACTTATTCTGCTTATTAGGATTATTCTACTTATAGGAGATGAGCAGAATAACCTGATTACTGCAACTAAACAGGGTAAACATCAAATGAGATGATAAATCGAGTAATTACTTGATCTGCACTGAGGCCAAAATATTTATGATATTCAAAAAAATTGCGTGTGGGTTCATCTGTGAATGGACTAGTCATAATGTACCAATGAATTGGAACAATGCCAGCACCTGCAGATTATGTACTACTTAGAACTCAGAAGCATCTGTGAATAACATTTAGCAAAGAATTAAATGAGTATGCTCACCTTCGTTTGCTGATCTAGCTGCTAATCTCTGGACACGCAAAATTCGCTCAGCTTGAATCTGGAAAAGTGATTTTCCAGAAGGAAGTCCGATATCTGTCATGAGAAGAAAAGATCATGAGTAAATGTCTCTTGCCATTTTGTTAAGTTGAATTGGGAGGTCACAGAGAAAATACAAAGTTCCATAATATGTTATGTGGGAGGATAGGAAAGTGGAACCAATTGCATAGAAACCCAAGTATGAAGAAGCACAGGTGAACATAACATGTAATTCCCAATGAACCTTTCATAGAAAGATTATAGGCGTTGAATTGAAGCACATGTTCCGCCCCTTTAATGAAAAAACCAACAGTTTTATGGTGTTTGACAAAACAATGAAAATGAAATTACTCACTGAAACATCCTTTTGGATCTGAACTTCCAAGTCGAGTTCCCTGTAATAGAAATATATTGAATGAATATATCAGAAGAAAAGACGAAGAGATAACATAAATAACGAGACATGTAAAGTATATAAACAGGCCTTGATCCCAAACCAATGAGATCGGGGATACATGAACCAATAAAATAGCTCCCAACGCCAACCAATAATATTCTCTTTCCCCACTCTTTTCTGCACCATATGCATTACTACTTGCCTATAGCAACATATGTACCCTTGGTTTGAAAAATAACTTCTCGAACATTATGGGGGGGCTCCGTTGAAGTTATGTCATGGATAGAGTAATTCAAAAGTACTCTGTAATAATATTATTGATCAATGAAGCACATGATACACCAAAAAAAAAGTATAATTTTTAGCACCTTTTATAGACCTTCAACAATGTTCAAAATTGTCACCAGCGCAGAGCATAAATTTTCATATCCCTTGTGAGCATAAAACAATGAGTTCTTTTTCATACTCTATAGATGATACCTATCCCAGACTCCCCATACGTGACATATCACTGCAAGGAACTATATAAACACTATAACTAACCCCCCTCATTATCCTTTTTTAGTAGAAGACTTCTACCAGACACGCTCAAACTGAAACCATGGACTCCATAAAGAGTACTCCCTCCGTTTCATTCTAAGGTTCTCACTTTCCTTTTTGGGATGTCCCATTTAAAGGTTCTCATTTCTATTCTAGAATACAATTAATACTCTTAAATGACAATTTAATCATCATTTATGAAAAATAATACATCTATAACATCATAGTTATCATCAATGACTCCATTATATTATTTTATATATCTATCAAAATTATTACTCAAAATATACCCGAACTACTATATTTAATTATTGTCAAATTAATTGTGCCATTTTGCAATGAGAACCTTTGAACGGGCGGAGGTAGTAATTAATAATAACCATTAAAGCAACAAGAGTAATTCATCATCAGTGCTTATTATATCTACTCAGTATACAAGTCTAATACTTTAACAAAACATCTAAGGTGCAACTACTTTAAGGACTCATACAAAGGCCCTTTGGTAATGTCATGTCAATAATAATTCATCAGATTCTTACCTGCCCACCAGACAGGAGCAACACAGCTAGTTTTCCTTCAGCAATAGCCTTCATGCCCATATTCCACCATCTATCTTTATCTTCCATTGTTCGTTCCTCCACACTGGACACACAGCTTTCTGGCACTGGCTCTATTGCTGATGCGGGAAGCCCTTATGTTTTATAAAGTACACAAAAAGTATGTAAAACTAGATTCTCCGCTAGGGAAAAAACTATTGAAGTGAGTGACAAGAAAAAGTTGCAAGCTGAGACCTTGAAAGCGGAAAGAGCACTGTATAATCCTATCAATCCTGGGGAGATCTATATTCTGCAAACGTGCACAAAAACAATAACGAATCCTTACAAGTTTGAATATGCATTTCAACAAATGTGTAACAACCTACATAAATCGACTTCAAACTTACAGGAGTAGATTAGGACTAGAATTTCATTCATAATGTAGTAAAAGATCAAATAAAATATAAATCTGCAACATTATACATCCATTAAGTATCGCATACCTTATTAATCATCTAAACATTCCTTCACCGATGAAATCAAAAGTCAAAGCTAAACGTTTACACCACATAAATTAAAAATTAGAGTAAAATTAGAACCAGATTTCAAGTTCCGGATTCAATTAGTCAGAAGAGGGTTCTGAAATTACGTAAAATTCAAATGTACGAGTTACGACGTAAGAATGGAGCTGAAATGGAAATGCATCAGCGAGTGGAATATAAAAAAGACCTCAATATCCTTGACGAGAAGGTCGCGCTCGTCGGCGGAGAGCTCATCCCAGAGGGCAAATGCGTCTTCTTGGCCATAGTCTTTGAGCCTCTCCAGCAGGGCTTGAGGCGGGGGAGATACCGCGGCGGTAGTGTCGGCGGTAGTGTCGGCGGTCACTGGCTCCCTCATTTTCTCTCTCAACACTGAACGATTTTCTCGGTTTAGATCTCCCGGTGTTCTCTCACTACAGATCTGAGTGCATATCTCGGCGGCAGATAAGAAGCATCGGGTGAAGGCTATGGGCTGCTGTTTTTCTTCCGCTGGCGGTTGGTGGTTATAGAGAGAGAAGATACAGTAGCCAAGAAAAGTATAAAATGGATCCCATTCTCAAGGAACATCATTAATGGATTGGATAAGTGATATAGTGATATGAGCAAAAACAAATAGTGATGGAAGGAACCATAACTTGGATGAATAATTTGAGATGTTGGTGACCATTACACATTCATGTAGACAATTATTGTGACTTTTTAAAATCAATACTTTTTACTTACTATTAGCTTGATTTGACATAAGTAAAGGTAAACTTGGAAAGTAAAAACAAAATTCTACCTTACATAAATATGTGTGTAGATCAAATCGAGAACTTCATTTCAGGACAGAGGGAGTAACAAACAATAAATTTCATTTTTCGTCCTATGAGTTTTATGTCAATGTCACATTTAGTCCATGTATTTCCCTTTGTCCACTTTTGATACATGACTACTATGTTTTCGCCCATATTTGGCCCTTCTGCCAATGTTTCAAATGGTTAAAATCGCCGGAGAACGACCACAAATGGTTAAAAATCATTAGTCAAGTACTAAAAGTGGATAAAATGAAATACATGCATTAAATGTGGAATTGGCATAAAACTCATATGATCAAAAGTGAAATTATTTCTAATAACAAATTTCAAAGTTTAACTACATCCGGTCGCCTCCCGGTGCTTTCAAGTGTAATTTTTTAAGCATATTTTTATAAAATGTAAGTTATATCCACCGATGAAAATTGATGGACATAATATACACTTCGTGAATAACACGCTCACAAAATTTTATTAAAAAATTTCACTACGAAGCATCTCAAATGGAGGAGATCGCACGGTGATTCCTCTCAGGCAAGCATGATAGGATCATTCTTTTGTATATATTATAGAAATAATGACAAACATAATATCATGGACTTTTAAATGAACAAATATAAGACTAGTCCTAATTTTGTATAAAAATGAGACAAAAAATAATTGAACAGACTATAATACCTCCACACACCCTGCGATTGACCAACCTATCAACCATCACAACCGAGCGCGAAGTACGTCACAACCCCCGATGTTATCTTAGCCATAAAATCAAATTAAATGTAAGATACTTAGATTATCTCATCATTGTATGTCTTTAATTATTCTTAAATAGATATAATCTCTTATTTTAATCACTTTTATTTCACTTCTTTTATCAAGAAAATAATTAAAAGAAATACATTCCTAACTCAAATTTGATCTTCAACTTGTGCTTGAATTGTTTTATTTTTCTATTTCTATGAAGTTTGAAACCCTACTTCCATTTGGAGGAATTGAATAAAAATAGTTGTTTGTCCATTATATGCTACCAGAATGAGTAAGTTAGGCTTTTGGACAAATTGTTTGTAGTTTAGATTATTTAAAAAATATAGAACCAAATTACGATCGTTGCTTAAATAAAATCTACAATGTGGTTTCATTATCAAATCCGTCCTAAGGCATCCTTGATATCATTTCATTTGATCAAGAACACAACAATGTTAAAGAAACAATAATTTTGCATGTTTTACTTGGGAAATTTAATTAACATTAATTCACATCTTGATTATCATTAAATTTTACAAAAAGAACATGTAATACCTTCATTCGGGTAAAATTACATCAGCTTTATTGCATTCTTGTGTATTCTTTAATGTGTCTTCTAACTCTAAATAAAAAAAATAAACATGATTTAAGTATGGATTCACAACATATTAAATTTCATAATAAGAACAAAGTAACACATCTAACTTTAATCCGGAGCATAATCGCATATATAAGAAAGATATTTAAAACTGAAAAATAGTACATACTTCATTGGCCAAGATTACTTAGGTAACTAAGTATAATACTCGTTTCGTCCCATCTCAAAGAATAATGTGCGACATACAATGGTTGAATAAAGTTTACTTATACTAATATTATATATACACACACACGTGTGTGTGTGTGTATATATATATATATTACATATTACATATGCATATAATTATAATATATTTGGGACTGTTGCGCTTAAAAAGGAAACAAATGTAGTATAAATTTTAAATACTACAATTTACATAAGTAATCTAGAAGCTCTATTCAATAAAAAAATGGTTGAATTTATTATATAAATTCAATATTAAAAGAGAACTAAATTGACTAAGTGAATATATAGTTTATGGGAACTTTAAGCGGTGAGAAGAGTAGTATGATTTAACATTAATCTCAACAGAGTTTTAGGACATAAGTTCACTTTGTGTACTTCAATGATACTGAGTATTAATAATTAATAAAAACAATAATATAGGAAATCAAGCATTCCAGCCCAGCTGGTTGTGAGGTTACCGTGCCTAGTGGGAGGTCTCGAGTTCGAAACCCGCTAGGCACATAAGGGGTTGAAACTCAATGGAGTGAATTTCAACCCTGATTACTCCAGGCCCCCAGACCCCCCTGGAGTAAAAAAACAATAGTATAGGATTCCGGTCATAACCGTTCATACATATTCTCTCCATTCCACAAAAATTTATGAACTTTTCAAAGTAAGGGGGCGTTTGGATATGATTCTTAAAACTGCTTCTGCTCCTTCAGGGAGCAGAAGCAGAAGTTGGAGTGTTTGGATGAAAGTGCAGAAGTGATTCTGGTGCTCTAATTTACTCCTAGAATCAGTTTTAAAAAATAAGCAGAAGCAGAATCAGTTCCAAACACCCCCTAAGAAGTCTAAAAAAACTTTATCATTACCATTTAAGTTATTTATCTTTTCTCTGCACAAATCTTATCCGCACAATTTTTATTTTATTATTCCACATGCAAGTCAAGTTTGACCTATACTTGCGCGACGGATGAAGTAAATATATATAGTATTAAATTTTCGTGCTTCATTTTTGTGAAAATATACTGGTAGGATTGATATATTAAATAACACATTTTATAGTATATTATTATATAGAAAAATTAAAATACAAATTTCTTGTAAAATAAGAATATAGAAATATGACATAACCACAGCTATGAGTCGCACATAGGCCATGAGATCTCACATTTTGTCTTGTGTCAAACATAAATAATGATCAAGCAAAATTCAGTAGTACATGTGTTTTCGGATGGTATTGAAGATAAGTTTATGTAAGTATCATTCCAAGTGTATTCGACTGCTAACACAACATTAGACCTTTTTACAAAGTATTAACTAACGCGGTATATATCACAAAATCCACTAAGAACTAAATCTATTTTTTTGTCCTATTAGTATTATATCAATGTCATATTAGCTTAGGTTCATGTTTTTTTACTTTGCTCATGCCATATGTGTACATTGTGGAATAATGGAACATGTTGCTCTATAAGAAACCCCGACTAATGTATTTATAATAAAATGTCAATAATACAAATGGGTCAGACTAAGCCAACTATTATACATGATTATTGTTTCCTGCAAATTTGTGCTCCTTCTAGCCAAAGCATAGGCACTTCTTGCGTGATTTTGAACTGCAAAAATTTAGTCGAGAGGCCCATATATGACCTGGACAGACGTTGGGATGTTTTTAGAAAATATTATTAAAATTGATGGTAATCAATTTGAGGCTTTATGGAGAGCGTATATAAGAATTTTTATTCAATGGTAAACCTCTCGAGAAGAGCACGAAAATTTGTAGAGAAATGGGGATTCATTTTGATCATCTATATTTAGTATGAAGGACTCAAATCCAAATTATTAACAAAAAGAAAGATATAGGTCTTGCACTTAACTGGTTTATGAGTTGAGTGTTTTACTAAACCCTGAGATTACAAAATCAACCATATATGAGCCGATAAGGAATACCATTAATAACTTGTCGTTTTGATCATTTGGAACAATTCTATTAATTTGCATGGGGCACGAGGAATCCCGTTTTGATTTCATTACAAATCAAATAAATAGGGGTTTCTTTGTACCTTGTTAAAAATATTTTTTTATACAAAATAAGGCATGTGTCTATTGGTTTTCATCTAGCTGGTTGATTTTAGGTATGAGAAGCTCGATTTCCATTTTTTGTTTTGTGTGCGGTTTCATCGGTTATGCAAACAGGTTTTGTCCTTTGGGTTTTGGAAAAGTATCTCAGTAAAAAGGCATTTGGCCCTGACCGAGAACGTCTACAAGTCAAAGCAACATTAATGGAGGTAACAAATGGATGACTTTGGAGCAGTGGTTAAGATGGAAGACAAAACAATCCTGAGGTGGAAGTGTCGAGTGTGGCTAAGGAGGACTACATCTCAGAGTTTCAGGCAGGAGATGGGAGTGAGAATCCTAAGAGATGGTTGGTTATTATACCAAGCACCAAGTCGGGAGATGATGGCAATTCGGGAGAGCCATAAGTGGGAGATCCTAAACGTCGAAAAGTGGAGAAAGAGTTGATGGGAAGAGGCAAACTATGATGAAAGTGGAAATACCACAAAAAACGGGTCAAGGTTGAGGCGAGTCCGGGTCTCTAGGCTCTGAGTGGCTTGAAGATTACATTTTTAACGCAACGTTAAGTCTACTTTAGTAGTTACTTTGATTTTAATTCGTGTTTTATTGCTATATTGTGGTTGGAGTTTTTTGTCTTGGCATATGGATTTTTTAAGTGGTACTTAAGTTGGGATAGGGTTAGAGGTGAATTGATTGATATAGTGACTGGCACTATATCTAATCCTAAAATTTGTCATCGGATTTGGAGTAACTATTTAGATACTTGTCCTCATTTTTTCTGTATTTTAATATAAGCATTTTATCATCATAAAAAACATTACTACAACTCGTTACTGCTACTAATCCCCGCTATAGCTATTACTTACTACTAGTAATGTTATTGAATAGTTCACATCAAACAATAATATTTATAGTTATTTTATTTTTTCTATCATTTACTTTGATAATATTTGCAATGTGATGGAGTATAGTATCATATACCCCAAGGGTAGACAAGACAATTCAAGACAACAACCCGTCATATGCTTGAGCCGAAATGTCATCATAAGTTCCATTCTACGTTCGCCGACCCATTTCACCTCGGGCTGAAGTACTGAACTAGGGTTGTTAATGAACCATTTTTTTGGAATTGTTTGAGATCGAGGTCGATTTCAAACCTAATGAGTCAAGCTTAACGAGCTTCAAACGCGAATACGAGCTGAGTTTTAAGTTCGAATAAATAATTGAGTCAAGCTTGAGCATATTAGTATTCGGCTCAGTTCGAACTCGAGCCTATCGAACAATTCAAGCACAAGCATATTAACAAACATCACCTAAAACTTTACATTCGAGATTATCGGGCTCTCGGTTTGAACATCAAACACCTACCAAGCCAAACACGAACTTCATTTATAAAGCTCGTCAAGCTTCGAGCTCGAACCCGAACACCACTATTACCTAATCGAGCCGAACTTGAGCTCGAAGTGTTCGGGCTCGGCTCGTTAACAACCCTAGATTGAACTAAATCATCAAGGCCAAGCCCGATGATTGTCGCTATGGATCTTGCACTGATGCTATCGAATGATGCCGACTAGACCTGATTCGTCTCGGCTCGGTTAATATTTCATACTTAGTCATTTCTTGAGCATTCCAGACATAGGCACATAGTACCCAGGACTTACATCACAACCATTGTTGGGAGAACTGATATCACTAGTGGCATCACACGACTCCTTTCCGGGACTGACATCATCTCACATTCACATGACATGAGATGATGTGTTCCCCAATGATAAGTTTGAATTTGTACTTTATTTTATAATAGTATTATTTTTCACAATTCTATACTTGTTATTTTCTTGCTCGAGAGGTTCAAGTTCTATTTTTAATCACTTTTACCGGAGTTAAAGACTGAACAAATTTGGAAGTATTTATTTATGGGCTCGTTTTTAGATTAAAAGGCTGATTTTGTGAGCACTTAAACTTAAACGGCAGCCCATATGCGACAAAATGGAGCTAAAGCTTAATTATCTAGAGAAAACTATCAAATAAGCTCTCGTATTATATCAAAAAAGTCAATTAAACCCTCGTACTTTGAAAACACTCAATTAAATCCCCAAACTATTAAAAATAATTAATTGAGCTTTTTAGCAGATATACATCTTGTTTCCCAGTTAAATGCACAAGCGGATGCACACGTGACTACACACGTTGCAAGATTCATGCGGTGATTTTCTTTTTGCTTAATTTTTTCCTTTTTCTTTGTGTTTTCATTTTGTCGTTCCGCACCTTCGAAGTGGCAGACTTGAGGGACTTCCCCATCTGTCACATGAAACCAATCCCTCCCTAGTGACTTCCTCCGCCATATACAAGGTCAGGTGACACCCGTGCTCTCAAATAGGAAATATTTTTATTTGAGAGCACAGGTTTCACAAATTTTTAGTTCCTCTGCCATATCCAAGGTCCCGATACAAACGCGGCTCTTCTTTCTGGGATCTCCGGCGAGGGCGGCAATCAGGGACAGAGCCAGCGATTCATTTGAGTGATGTCAACCTTTTAAATTAAATACTACTACTATAACCAGATATTAAAAACAAATTTATTGATAGTTATATGTTTTCTTGATAACCACTAAGATTGTCACATACCAAATTATGCAAATTTTGTTTGATTATAAATCATTCTTATTTTATTCTTGACTTCTCAATTCAATATAAACCACTTTTCTTAATAACCGCATCCCCTTCTCGTCTCAATGTTAGTGTAAATTTCGTTTATTAGTAGTATCGAGAATCAACCACAAAGAGTATCAATCATCACCAATAATAATACATACCAATTAAATAGTTATTTAATATCCCTAAAAATCAAATATATAATAAAAATGACACAAAGTCAATTTATGTTTCAATTCGATCATTCAAATCATCAAAAATCTAATTCAACCCTCAAATAAAGCTTATTTGATAGTCAAATACCATGTTTTATAGGTACAATGACCCAGTTTGATGTCAAAAATTGCTATATATTATATATATAATACATATATATTTGACTTTCAAAAATATTTGAAAAGTATTTCTGAAATAAACATATACTATCATTAAAAATTACTATAATATAGTGTCATGATCACTACATATATGACATTACTTTTTATAAATAACTTTTATTTTAGTCATAAATATGTAATTATTTCATATGTATTTAAACTTTGACCTCATTCTGTTTATAGAGGTGGTGTTAAATTATTTTTTAGAAAATATACGTTTATATATAACTACAAAAAATATTTGAGTGATGCAATGGACCATCATTTCATTTATATAGATGGTGTCAAATTAATATTTAGAAAACATATATCTATATATATAACTACACAAATTATTTGAGTGGTGTCATTTGACACCACATCCTTGTATGTGGCCTCGTCCCTAGCGAGAATTCTGGGGATGGCGGCTCCTCTCTATGCGAGCAGGAAGAGAGTCAAATTAAACCTATTGCTCTATCTTGGACTTTGGCAATCCGTCCCTGTTGTTTTAGGCTAAGTAACACCGGGACGTAACGGAAACGGGGATGGAAACAGGGACGAGAAATTAAAACTCTAAACTCAAAATATCAAGATACGGGTACGCCAAGGAAACGTCGACCTAAAAGTTAATTTTTTACTAATATAGGTAATGCTTACGTCCAAGTGATCCAACAAATACAAACTAATTAAACAAAATGTATGTCCTTGTTAAAATTCATTCTACAAGCACAATAAATAAAATTAAAAAAAGTGAATGTTTCATTCAGTGATAAACTGTAACACCGACCCCGAGCATATTTACTTTTAGTAAATTATGTAATAAACCCGGAAGGATGATTTAAGAATTTGCGTGATTGTAAATTTTTATTATTTCTTTTACGTGAATAGTAAATTGCATGTGGGGCCCACAGCGGGGACGGGGACGGGGACCGCCCGATAATTCCCGAATCGCATATTATATTCATCTTGGTCTAGATGACATCTATATAGAGGTGGATATTTTATTTGGGCCATAAGAAAGGCACGGAGTTGACCGGTTGGCCAAACGGGGCCCAATTACCGGTATTGGTAATTTAGCGGATAACAGCCCGAAATGAATTTCGGAGGCTCCTAAATTAATGTTGGGGAATGTACATCGTTTCTAAAGGCCCAAAATTGTTGGGAACGCGTGATATATTTTATCCGGCCCGATAAAATAAAATATGACTAAAGTAGTCCGAAAAATACAACTTTCGGGGCCAATTATACACACTGGGATATAATGGGATGACCTCCCACATAAGTGGGGGCCACCCCACGACCCTATGTGCTGCAAGTGACAAGGAAGGCAGCTGGGGGGTGTACCTAGTAGGTGGGAAGTCTCCAAGAGACAAAAACCCACACCCCTCATGTCCTATCCCTCACAATATCACTGTGTTGATTGAGAAGGACCTCTCCCCTACCCTCTCTTCAATCATTTCGGCCAGCACAAGGGAGATAAGGTCCAGGGAAAAGGCTCTCAAAGTTATGAATCTGAAGAAACCAATAGGAGAGAAGGATCCAAGAAGAAAAGCTAGGAATTGAGGAGTCGAAATCGCCGGGAACCGCCACATATAGGGAGCTGTTCGTAGTTGCAGACTACGAAAGCCGCCCGGCTTTTGCTCAGGCAGCCCAGTTTTGCCTTTTTATCGGTTTAAAACGAGGATTAATCGGGGAGCTCAACAAAGGCAACTATTTCAGCACATCATAAGGTGATGATGGCTGACTATATTGCTTATAATTAGTGAGTTAATTTCATGAGATTACCGAAGGTAATTAAATGTGTTTTTATGGATTATTAATGATTAATAATGCCTAAAAATGAAAAGACTAAATGTCTAAAGAAAAAGGAGCATGATATACAAATTTAAGAGTAAATTGTGTATGTTCATGTGTTATGAGTATGTTGACTTGAAAGTGGAATTTATTATGAAACATATGTTAAAATATACTTTTTTCTTCATATTAGAATATATGAGTGATTAAAAGTGATATTTTGAATATTGAGATAAATGATATTTTCAAAGGAAAATCGGTTGGAATTGTCTATATGACTATGAGTTGAGAACTTGGTTCGTTGATATTAATTTGACTAGTATTAAGATACTAGTTGGACATTAAAATGAAATGTTGTTAAGATTGATCCTAAGGTTGGATTGTGAAATGTTATGCCTTAAGTAGTCTTAAGAGATGCTTTAAGGTAGGAAAGTATGAACTCTAGGTTATACTAGGGGTAGGCCTTAAGGGATACCCAAGATAAAGTAAGTAGTAAATTGATCCTAAGTATAGGATTGGCCTACGGGTGTGTTCGGTAGTCCTTGTGGATAGCCGGTTGAATTATGGAAATAAGTAAGGACCATGGCCCTTCCCGACTCTAGAGAGCGGGGTTGGATAGCATGGACTTACATCGTGATCACGGGTTAGGGTGGAATCCGAATCGGAGACCTAACTAGGTTCCGGTAGCGGTAACACATAAGATAGGACCCCGAAGGGCCTTACCTTCCTACGAGATGATGGGTATGAGTCCAGGGGCGGGATGTTGGAGTCCGAACCGGGAGCCTCATGAGGTCTCGGACAGCGGTAGCAAGTCCCGTAGAAATAATAAGACCCAAGGGTTGGGTTGTGCAAATGATAAATAAAAAGGAATATGTAAGAAGGGCCGTGTGCCGACAAATAAATGAATTTACTTATTATAAGGATAATAAGTGGGAAATATAAATTATGATTTATATTATGATATCACCCTATTTTGAGGGTCTTGGAAATTAAAACGTTGATTATACTTAGTATAGTTGTCATTGTACTTGTCAAATGCTTCCAAGTACTGACCTCCCCTTCACGGGGGAGGCCACCTCACAGTTTCAGGTAGGACTTGAAGGTTGCTACCGGTGCCCGTTGCTCGGGATATTCAGAGGAGAAGACGTGGTTCGTGCTTCTTCTGTTTCTGTTTTCAAAACAATTATAACAATGCTCATGGATATTATTTTTGAATAATTATTTGGGGGCTTGTATGCTCATGTTTGCCAAAGTGTGGCTAAGACATTTTTATTAAATGCTTCCGCTGTTTTAAATGAATGTTTTACATTATGTTTGTTTATGGATGTACTATGTGTGAATGATATTCATGACGCCTTGTATAGTATGAATGAGTTGGACTGCGGTTGACTATTCGTACTGTACGGCGGGTTGTTGACGTGTCCGGCTAGGTCCGGGACGTGACAATTTAATTGGTATCAGAGACTTAGTCCGTAAACATCATAATGAAGCTTCAAAATTCTTTTTGAAAATGAAATTGAAAACCATGAGCATAAAGATTTGTACTTATAGAACTTTTGGTACTTGAGTTGCAATGTCTCTAATTGTTAAGATGGTACCCTTAACAATTGGCATGACGGTGATTTGAGCCAAAGGATGTCTTTAAGTGCCTATCCGTCAATTGACATTTGATACGAGTCTAATGACTCATTCTCAATTTCTTTCAGAAAAGAAACGTACCGGTAAAGTTACTCGACGGAACCCGACTGGCCAGGCACCGGGAGGATCCCAACGTGGCAGCCGGGGAGGGTCGAGGGTGTCTCGGGGACAGGGCCGTACAGGCCACTCACTGACGGTGAGTAACGGTCATGTGGAGACGATTGATGAGCAATATGAGTCCGGGGAGGATTCAACTTACCAACCGGGAACCGAACCGGTGGAAACCCCATATGATGGGGAAGATGACGATGTGAGCGAAGAGAGCGACGATAATGACGCTCTTGAAAGAATAGAGGAACTACTCCGACAGTACCACCAAGATCGCCAAAGGCGCCGGGCAAGGCATGCTTTGGAAGGGGCTTCAAGGAGAGGAAGCCGTGTGGCTCCTAGGGAGATCATAGAATCCCGAGGAGGGGGAGGTGCTGAGGTCCCTATAATAAGGATCTCAAAGTACCTCAAAGAGGCAAGAGACTTGGGATGTAAACCGTTTGATGGAACGGGGGACATCTCCGTGGCGGCAGAGTGGATCAAAAGATTCAACGAGGTGGCCCTCGACATGCAATTACCACCCCACATGAAGTTGAGAGTAGCCACGAGGCTACTAGAAGGCATGGCGTCCACATGGTGGGATGGGACAAAGGGGAAGTACGGCGAGGCCGTCACTTGGGAGAATTTCCGACAGGAGTTCTTTAGCCAATACTAATCCGACTTCGAGGTGAACTTGAAGAGGAGGGAGTACATGAATTTGACCCAAGGAGGTGAATGTACGGTGAAGGAACTTGAGCACAAATTCAGAAAGCTTGCTGAGTTCATACCGGAGTACATTTGTGATGAAAACCGGATGGTGAACCATTTCTGGGATGCCTTGGACCTTGACATACGCGAGAGGGCAACACAATTGCCTAATATGACGTTTAGTCAAGTGGTTGAACAAGGCCTCAAAGGGGAGAAGGAATGGGAGGAAAGAAAACGAAGGAATGCCAAGGAGGCAAAGAAAAGAAAATGGGAGAACCATGGCCCTCAAGGTTCCAACAAGAAGGGGAACCACGGGGGAGGCGGATCCTTCAAAACCCCTGCACCACCGGTAAGGGGAAATCAAGGCCCGAGCGGGCAAAGCTCTGTGTCACAAGGCTCAAGCGTGAACAAGTGCAGCAACTGCAAGAAGAACCACTTTGGCAAGTGCCGCGATCCCCCGAGGTGTTATCAATGCGGGGAGGTCGGGCATTTGAAGGTGAGTTGCCCACAACTTGGGCGAGCCATGGGGGCCGGACCGAGTAGTGGAACAACGGTGAGCAGGAACCAAACCGGAGCACCAAATGCTAGCGGTGGGCACGGTGGGGCGAGTGCAAGCAACGCGCCATCCGTAAATCAAGGAAGGACCCAAGCTCGGGTCTACGCTATGACGGAGGCGGATGCTCGTGCCAACCCGGACTCCGTTGCGGGTAATTCCTTAAACTCACGTATTAGTCTATTATAAACAAAAGGAGTGTAGAGCTTGTAAATTTATAACCCCGACGAGTTTGGTCGGGTTTGGGGAGAATAAGGGGAGGAGAATCCTCGCCCTGGGCGAAAACCGCCCGGCTTTGACTAAAGTCGCCCGGCTTTCGTTGGGCCTGGGGATTCCTGCGCTGCTGAAACCCGGCCGGGTTTCGTAGAAACCGGCCGGCTTCGAAACCATTCCATGAATAAAACTACGGCGATGAAAACCGGCCGGCTTTCGTGATTTACATACAGGGATTTTTTTCTCGCAGACGAAACCCGGCCGGCTTTCGTGAAAAGCGGCCGGCTTTCACCTGATTTGGTCCTAGAACGGTCCTAAAGGTTAGAAACCGGGAAATTTCGGAAGGGTGTCGAACGGACTCCACCCGAACCACAACCAACATACCCTACGACTTAAGAAACGAGCCTATTAATTAGATAGTGTGTCTTACATTACTTATGAATGTAGGAACACTAAAGATAAACGGAAGAGACGCAAGGATCCTTATTGATACCGGGGCGCAACGATCATTTGTGAGTGAGGCGTTCGCCAGCGGATTCAACGGACCACTTGTACCGATGACTCAAACCCTATTGGTATCCACGCCTCTAGGGGATGATATCGAAAGAGATAGCCACTATCCATCGTGTGAGGTGGAGGTGGAGGGACAGAACTTGACATGTGACTTCGTACCGCTGAGCATGATCGAGTTCGACGCGATCCTCGGGATGGATTGGCTAGAGAAGCATCATGCTAGGGTTGATTGTTATACGAAGGTTCTTGAACTCGAAAGCGGTGAAGGTTTGACCTTACGTTTCGAGGGAGATAGAGGCAAATCAAACAGTTGTATCATATCCGCCGTGAGAGCGAGGAATATGATGAGAAAGGGATGCCACACATATCTAGCTACGTGGTGGATAAAACCAAAGAAGAGGTAGACATCAATGACGTGAGAATAATGTGCAAGTATCCGGATGTCTTCCCAAAAGACTTACCGGGGCTTCCACCCGATAGGGAGATTGAGTTCGTGATCGAGGTTGAACCCGGCACCAAACCAATCTCTATACCGCCATACAGAATGGCACCCGCTGAACTTAACGAGTTGAAAACCCAATTGCAAGAGCTATTGGATAACGGTTTCATAAGGCCGAGTCACTCTCCGTGGGGAGCGTCGGTCCTTTTCGTGAAAAAGAAAGATGGAACACTTCGAATGTGCATTGACTATCGTCAACTGAACAAGGTCACAATCAAGAATATGTATCCCTTGCCTAGGATTGATGACTTGTTTGATCAGCTCCGAGGAGCGACGGTGTTTTCGAAGATTGACTTGAGGTCGGGGTACCACCAACTGAAGATAAAGGAGGATGACATACCGAAGAGTGCATTCCGCACAAGGTATGGTCATTTTGAGTTCCTAGTTATGTCATTCGGGCTAACCAACGCCCCGACGGCATTTATGGACTTGATGAACCGAGTATTTCATAAATACATGGACCGGTTTGTGATTGTGTTCATAGATGACATCTTGATTTACTCGAAGAGTGAAGAAGAGCATGAGGAGCACTTGATACTTGTTCTTGAGACACTACGGGAGAAGCAACTCTATGCCAGGTTTTCCAAATGTGAATTTTGGCTAAGGGAGATTGGCTTTCTCGGGCATGTGGTTTCAGGATCAGGGATTGCCGTAGATAACAAGAAGATTGAGGCCATTACTGAATGGGAGAGGCCAAAGAACGTCAAGGAAATTCGTAGCTTCCTTGGATTGGCAGGGTACTACCGAAAATTTGTGGAGAAGTTCTCAGTTTTGGCATCGCCATTGACAAAACTCACTCGAAAAGGGGCCAAGTTTGTATGGGATGACCGATGTGAGAAGGGATTCCTTGAACTGAAGAAAAGATTGACCGAGGCACCGGTACTCGCACTACCCAAACAGGGTGTGGGGTACGATGTCTACAGCGACGCAAGCATCCAAGGGCTTGGATGTGTCTTGATGCAGAATGGGAGGGTGATTGCCTATGCTTCACGACAGTTGAAGAAGCATGAGGTAAATTATCCCACTCATGACTTAGAGCTGGGGGCAGTAGTGTTCGCATTGAAGATTTGGAGACATTATCTCTACGGGGAAACATGTCATATATACACCGACCACAAAAGCCTGAAGTACGTGTTTACTCAGAAAGAGTTAAACATGAGACAGAGGCGGTGGATGGAGTTGATAAAAGATTATCATCTAGTTATCGAGTACCACCCCGGTAAAGCCAACGTGGTAGCGGATGCCTTGAGCCGAAAGAATTCATCTGGGGCATTATTGACTAGCTTGAGGGCATTGAGAGCCCAATTGGAGGTATCTAGCGATGGTGCCTTGTTAGCTAGATTCGAGGTGAGACCTACATTACTTGATGAAATCAAGAAGGGTCAAGAAACCGATGAAGAACTTATGAAGATCCGTGAACGCATGCTAGCGGGACCGGTGGAGGATTTCAGGGAGAGAGACGATGGTCTCTTATTATTTCGTGACCGAGTGTGTGTACCGTTGGGTGATGAGCTCCGAAAGTCCATCTTAGAGGAGGCTCATTCATCGGCGTATGCCATGCACCCGGGAGGCACGAAGATGTACCGTGATTTGAAGGAAAGTTACTGGTGGTCGGGTATGAAGAGGGAAATAGCCGAGTACATCAGTAGGTGTCTTACTTGTCAGCAAGTTAAGGCAGAACATCAGCATCCGGCTGGGTTACTACAACCACTTTCCATTCCTGAATGGAAGTGGGAGCACGCGACTATGGATTTCGTGGTGGGGCTGCCACGAACGGTTAAGAACTATGATGCCGTATGGGTTGTGGTCGATAGGCTCACAAAGAGTGCACACTTTCTACCTATCAACACTACCTATGCACTGGAGAGGTTAGCCAAGTTGTACGTGGACGAGATCGTGAGGCTACATGGGGTTCCTATAACCATTGTATCTGATAGAGATCCGCGATTCACATCACGATTTTGGCCGAAGTTCCAAGAATCTATGGGGACAAAGTTGAAATTCAGTACAACTTTCCATCCACAAACGGATGGGCAATCTGAGCGGGTTATACAGATATTAGAGGATATGCTGAGAGCCTGTGCATTGGAGTTCCAAGGGAGTTGGGACAACCATTTGTCACTTGTGGAGTTTGCCTATAACAACAGTTATCAGGCGAGTATAGGCATGCCTCCATACGAGGCATTGTATGGGAGGAGATGTCGTACACCGTTGTGTTGGGATGAGGTTGGCATGGCCAAACTCGAGAGCACGGAATTGGTAGAGATCACCAAGTCTAAGGTGAAGATGATTCGTGAGAGACTTAAGGCGGCCCAGGATAGACAGAAAAGTTATGCCGATAAGCGCCGAAGAGCCTTGAAGTTTAAGGTGGGAGATGAAGTATTTTTGAAAGTTTCACCTTGGAAGGGAATCATCCGATTTCAGAGCCGAGGGAAACTAAACCCACGATACATAGGGCCATTCGTGGTTCTTGAGAGGATTGGGGCCGTGGCATACCGATTACAGTTGACTCCAGAATGGGAGAAGATACATAACGTATTCCACGTGTCCATGCTTAAGAAGTACATGCCGGATCCATCTCATGTATTAGAAAAACCTCCTGTGGAAATACGAGAAGACTTAAATTATGCCGTGCAACCGGTGAAGATACTTGACAGACAAGTCAAGAAATTGAGAAGCAAGAAAGTCCCAATGGTTAAAATCCTTTGGAAAAGTGACCGAGTTGAGGAGGAAACTTGGGAAACGGAAGCTTTGATGAAAGAGCAATACGCGTTTTTGTTTGAATGAGCATTGTGAATTTCAGGGACGAAATTCCCGTTGAGGGGGGTGAACTTGTAACACCGACCCCGAGCATATTTACTTTTAGTAAATTATGTAATAAACCTGGAAGGATGATTTAAGAATTTGCGTGATTGCATGTGGGGCCCACAGCGGGGACGGGGACCGCTCGATAATTCCCGAATCGCATATTATATTCATCTTGGTCTAGATGACATCTATATAGAGGTGGATATTTTATTTGGGCCATAAGAAAGGCACGGAGTTGACCGGCTGGCCAAACGGGGCCCAATTATCGGTATTGGTAATTTAGCGGATAACAGCCCGACATGAGTTTCGGAGGCTCCTAAATTAATGTTGGGGGAATGTACATCGTTTCTAAAGGCCCAAAATTGTTGGGAACGCGTGATATATTTTATCCGGTCCGATAAAATAAAATATGACTAAAGTAGTCCGAAAAATACAACTTTCGGGGCCAATTATACACACCGGGATATAATGGGATGACCTCCCACATAAGTGGGGGCCACCCCACGACCCTATGTGCTGCAAGTGACAAGGAAGGCAGCTGGGGGGTGTACCTAATAGGTGGGAAGTCTCCGAGAGACAAAAACCCACACCCCTCATGTCCTATCCCTCACAATATCATTGTGTTGGTTGAGAAGGACCTCTCCCCTACCCTCTCTTCAATCATTTCGGCCAACACAAGGGAGATAAGGTCCAGGGAAAAGGCTCTCAAAGTTCTGAAGCTGAAGAAACCAATAGGAGAGAAGGATCCAAGAAGAAAAGCTAGGAATTGAGGAGTCGAAATCGCCGGGAACCGCCACATATAGGGAGCTGTTCGTAGTTGCAGACTACGGAAGCCGCCCGACTTTCGTGAAAGCCGCCCGGCTTTTGCCCAGATAGCCCAGTTTTGCCTTTTTATCGGTTTAAAACGAGGATTAATCGGGGAGCTCAACAAAGGCAACTATTTCAGCACATCATAAGGTGAGGATGACTGACTATATTGCTTATAATTAGTGAGTTAATTTCATGAGATTACCAAAGGTAATTAAATGTGTTTTTATGGATTATTAATGATTAATAATGCCTAAAAATGAAAAGACTAAATGTCTAAAGAAAAAGTAGCATGATATACAAATTTAAGAGTAAATTGTGTATGTTCATGTGTTATGAGTATGTTGACTTGAAAGTGGAATTTATTATGAAACATATGTTGAAATATACTTTTTTCTTCATATTAGAACATATGAGTGATTAAAAGTGATATTTTGAATATTGAGATAAATGATATTTTCAAAGGAAAATCAGTTAGAATTGTCTATATGACTATGAGTTGAGAACTTGGTTCGTTGATATTAATTTGACTAGTATTAAGATACTAGTTGGACATTAAAATGAAATGTTGTTAAGATTGGTCCTAAGGTTGGATTGTGAAATGTTATGCCTTAAGTAGTCTTAAGAGATGCTTTAAGGTAGGAAAGTATGAACTCTAGGTTATACTAGGGGTAGGCCTTAAGGGATACCCAAGATAAAGTAAGTAATAAATTGATCCTAAGTATAGGATTGGCCTACGGGTGTGTTCGGTAGTCCTTGTGGATAGCCGGTTGAATTATGGAAATAAGTAAGGACCATGGCCCTTCCCGACTCTAGAGAGCGGGGTTGGATAGCATGGACTTACATCGTGATCACGGGTTAGGGTGGAATCCGAATCGGAGACCTAACTAGGTTCCGGTAGCGGTAACACATAAGATAGGACCCCGAAGGGCCTTACCTTCCTACGGGATGATGGGTATGAGTCCAGGGGCGGGATGTTGGAGTCCGAACCGGGAGCCTCATGAGGTCTCGGACAGCGGTAGCAAGTCCCGTAGAAATAATAAGACCCAAGGGTTGGGTTGTGCAAATGATAAATAAAAAGGAATATGTAAGAAGGGCCGTGTGCCGACAAATAAATGAATTTACTTATTATAAGGATAATAAGTGGGAAATATAAATTATGATTTATATTATGATATCACCCTATTTTGAGGGTCTTGGAAATTAAAACGTTGATTATACTTAGTATAGTTGCCATTGTACTTGTCAAATGCTTCCAAGTACTGACTTCCCCTTCACGGGGGAGGCCACCTCACAGTTTCAGGTAGGACTTGAAGGTTGCTACCGGTGCCCGTTGCTCGGGATATTCAGAGGAGAAGACGTGGTTCGTGCTTCTTCTGTTTCCTGTTTTCAAAACAATTATGACAATGCTCATGGATATTATTTTTGAATAATTATTTAGGGGCTTGTATGCTCATGTTTGCCAAAGTGTGGCTAAGACATTTTTATTAAATGCTTCCGCTGTTTTAAATGAATGTTTTACATTATGTTTGTTTATGGATGTACTATGTGTGAATGATATTCATGACGCCTTGTATAGTATGAATGAGTTGGACTGCGGTTGACTATTCGTACTGTACGGCGGGTTTTTGACGTGTCCGGCTAGGTCCGGGGCGTGACATAAACACTCTCTCAAATTCCGGCTCATCTAAGGATAAATTAGGATAAATTAGCAAACTCCAAATAGCTCATTTCTTCCAAATTGCCGAACTCGTCTCCTCCAACATCCCACATCTTAGTCCCCTCATCTGCGTATTGCTCAAAACTCCTTGACAAGATGCAAATCTTGTTGGGCACAAACACAAAATCTTCGATCAGCACGCTTAAGGCATCCTCATCCATATGATTATTTAGGGATTATTTTGATGATGTGGATGATATTTCTTGAGATTATGGTTGAGATGTTGAGATTATTTGAAGAGATTATTTGACCAAAAAATCTGGTATCAAATTCTAAATCTGAATTATATGAAGATTATTTCCAAGTTCTAGACTCCTCTTCCAAATTTCTAGGCATACTCATAATTAAGGTACCAGATGTTAAAAACCCATGCATTGCTTGCCATTTAAATTCACACGTTGTCATTAAAATCTGCATGTGCTACCCATTGTACATTAATATTCAACTTTCAAACCCAATTTAAAAAATTAAGATCATGATTGAGGAGAAATTAATTGGTTTGGAGATTATTTGATATTTTCTTATGTGGAAGTGACATGACAATAACAATCCATAAAAAACCGTAAAATTGAAGAGTATGAATGGAGATGTTCTTAGGAGTTAACTTATTCCTCCTAAGTGAATGGATAAAAGATTAAATACTCCAACTACGTTCACAGGAAGATGACGATGTAGGATGACTAAGAACTCTAAAAGCAAGCATTTGTAGCATTGGTGTTTGAGCACCAAAGTTAGCCCACCAACTTTTAGGATAAAAAAGACATATAATTAAATTTTAGCGCCAAAAATGGGAACTTTTTATGGAACAGTTTTTATTTTAGAAACTAAAATATATTAAAAAGTACTACATGTTAAATTTTTAAATTTGATAAATAAATATATAAATTTGAAAAATGTTTAAAAAATCGAATTAAATGCTATAAAATAAAAAAATATAGAAAATTCTTTTCAAAAAAATTAAAAAGAAGAAAATGTAATCAAACTAAAAGCATCAAAAATATAAAAAATTGAAAATAAATATGTGCACACTAAAATAATTTCAAAATAAAATTAAACATTGAAACAATTGAAATATTTTAAAAATATGAATTTCGCAATTCATTTTTTGAAATAGTTAAAAATTTAACAATTCTTATCATATACATTTGTTGTTTTCTTTTTGTATCCCATTGTTTCTTTTTGTTTCCTTTTGTTTATAGCTCTATTTTTTTATTGTTTCTTTATGTTTCCCGTGGTTGGTTTATATTCACAAATCCAAATTTATCATTTTAGGTGATTGAATAAAAATCTTTTACTTTAATATTTTCAAGAAAATGTTTTTATTTTAAAAATTTTGTACCATAACTTTTAATATTTTCAAAACCATTTTTATAAGTTTTTTTTAAGATTCTAAATATTTTAGAGTTTTTTTTTCATTTTTTAATAAGTTTTATTTTTTTTAATTATATAATTTCACTTTTAGGGTATATACGTTCTTTGATTATTTTTATTGTTTTATACGGAGTACGTGTTTTTTATACAAATTAAGGGGTATATGTTCTTTGATTACAAAGTGGGTGTATAGATTCGTCACTTCCAGGGGCGGACCCAGGAAAGTCATTTTGGGGGGGCGAAAATATTTTTTGGGGGGGTTCAAAATACTTTTTGGAAGATCAAAAATCATTTTTCGTATATATATACACTAAAAAAATTTTTTGTTGGGGGGGCGGTAGCCCCCCTGGGTCTCTACTACGGTCCGCCCCTGGTCACTTCCGAATTGCACGCTTCGTTGAAATAGATTATTCACTTCCAGGTAGGTTCTAGTAGGTTGGTTATATGCACGTAATCTATTTTTGAAAGAAAAAGTTTTACTAATCTATTTTTGAAAACAATTTTGAAAGGTGATAAAAGTAATATTACTTTCACTTTTTAGTCTATTTGTAATAAATTCCCACCCGCACGGGTAGCTCAGTTGGTTCAGTGGTGGGAAATTTGGACCAAGTGACCAAGGTTCGAAACCCGCAACGGCCGTGTGGAGGTCACAGAACCTGAAATAAGGCTGGGCCTCTGGTGCGCACGGAAAAAAGGCCTACCATCATTGGGCTAACTGAGTCACCGTGATTAAAATCCTCCCAAAAATCTTGTCGGGTCGGGGTATGGGGGCTCCTGGGGTGGGAGATTCCACCTTTTTTTTTGGACCAAGTAATAAATTCCCTTTCTTTTTTATTTAAGAAAAAAGTGAATTACTCCTACTGTTGGGCCATTGGGCTTGGGAGGTAGTGCCGTACCAGCAACCCAATAGAAAAGAAACCAAAAGTGCGAGGAATTAGGCACACTAACGTATCCCTCTATCCTTTCATATACTCCGGAAGAATTGCGGATTGAAAAAAAAAACAACACAGCCGGAAGAATTGCGGAGTCCACAAGCCGGACGGGGTTCAGAGACCTTTCTGGTATAGAGAGGAGCAGCAATTTCTTGAGAGCTTTGACTTTCTGGGATTGGGTGAAGCCTGCGCCGGAAGATTCTTCAGCCATCGAAGAGTTTGTTTCACCTCAACTTGTTTTATTTATTGTTAACGAACTCAAGTTAATCAGTTTTTTTATTGACAATTATTCAATTCAGATTTTAGCTTTGCATCTAAGAGTTGTACTCTCACTGCGTTCACTTTTGTCGATTAATATGGTGACGATAAATTTCATGCTGCTCCATGTTTTATCTCAAATTGCACTAAAGTGTAGCTAAAATTTTCAAGTCCAAGAGTATGATGATGTAGCTATGATTTAGTATGAATTTTAGTTATATCAATTTATTGATTTTATCCATTGTTCTTATTCCCCTAATTTGTTATGTTAACTTTTGAACAATTTTAACATTAAGTATGTTTCTAATTGGACTGAAATTTTCTTGTCTGATATAGTCTTATCTTTTTAAGTCTGGTCTAGAATGGTGTATTTAAGTTTGGTCTCATTTGTTCTGATCTGGTCTTTTATAGTCTCATCTAGGATTGAAATAAGTCCAAGTAAAAACATTCTAAACTGTATGAGTGGACTAATAGGATATATGTCATGCATAGTAGTTTGAGCTCTTTTGGACAAAAATAGATAACTCATTTCTCTTGTTAGGCTATCTATTTGGTTCTAAAATCGGATTTCCGTAATTCATCTTTGATTATTGGATTTTAATTATTTAATTAATAATTCCTTAGTGCTTAATAGTTATAGTACGTGACTTATTCTAGATGCCACACTGAGCAGTCATATTTTGCCTAGAACGAACCCTCAAATTTAATTGACTAACTAAATGACGATTACGAAAAGCTAGTGACCACATCATAATCATGGACTATATTTTATCTTGCTAAATTGCTAGTTGTTGAATCACTTTATTTTTATTCCATTAAATTAGGGGAAAATAATTAAAATACCCCAAACTTTGAAGGGGTGTGAGATAAACACCCTAAACTTGCATATGTAATTTAAATACCCCAAACTTTATATAAAAAGTTATTTTAGCACCATGGTCATGTATTATTTCTTTCAAAAATATTAATTTTTGGTATTTATATCATAGTTTGATAAATTTTAGCATTCATAAAGATACAATTAACATTCTAAGCTTCCATTGTAAAATAAATAGTGTTACCCACCACTATATATAATTCTAATGTTTTCAATTTGCTATTTTAAATTATGCATTTAACACCATAAATTTACATTTTTGAAAGAAATCATACATAACCATAGTGTTAAAATAACTTTTTATATAAAGTTTGGGATATTTAAATTACATATGAAAGTTCGGGGTGTTTATCTCAGACCCATTCAAAGTTTGGGGTATTTTAATTATTTTCCCCATTAAATTATTGCATTAAATTTTACTTTTTTAATTTAAAATCAAAACATTCTCAAAACTCTCCTTGATTAAATTAATTTCATTTATATTAAACTATTTTCCAATTACTTGCTTACATTTCCTCGTCAATTCGATCCTTACTTGAGCACTATACTATCATGACTTATGCACTTGTGAGGTTTTATAAATTGTCTCTACGAGGGAATTTGTTTAACTAGTTTTTGGAAAATTTGTTAATTTTTTTAGTTTGTTTTTCTTCTTTTTTTCATTTTTGTTTTTTCATTGACCGGTGAACGATCAAGTAGATTATATCGGGAAGAGGATAAAAATGAGACTCGAATTGGTTCCCGATCCAAGAGTGGGTGATGCTCCACTAATGTAGGAGTTCGAAAGACCAACTGTAGGTGTCTCCCCGTCCTACATTGTACTGAGTGAGGCTGCTCGAAACTATGATTCCTAGACGGTGCACTACAATCAATTGTCATCTTTACATGGCCTCACATCTGAAGATGCCTAGATCTTTATTTGTGACTTCAATGACATAATCCAGAATCTTCCTCTCCAAAAAGTGATTGAAGTTGAGTTGAGGATGAGGTGTTTTCCGGTTTACTCTCAAAGATGCTGCGAATACATGGTTCATGTCCTTCACACCTGGTTCGTTGCCCACATGGACTAAAGTCTACAACAAATTCATTGGCAAATGTTATTGAACGTCCAAAAATTCATAATCAAGGAGCATGGAAAAGATTCAAGATGTTGCTAACTCAATTTTTTCCCCACACCATGGCTCAGAATCAGACATCATGTGATGGTTTGATACAAAGTAGCCAAGTTATCGTTGATAACGCAGTCAGAGGGGCAATGAGAGAGGCGGAAGAGGGCTGAATAGACATAGAGCTTTATGAGATGCTTGGAACCAATTTGCAACAAAAGAGTGCGAGGGAAGACTCCTAAAATTTATGAAGTGGGAGTTGGGACATAATTAAACATAAAAATGTCTGAGATATCCAATGTATGAAGAATATGTGCTCTGTGATGACAATGAGTCAATCTACCTCTGTTTTGAATGCAGTACCCGATGGCGGTTATGAGCAATCCCACATGATGAACCTCATAATCAAGGGTCGAGGAACGATCCATTCTCCAACTCTTACAATCTTGGTCGGAGGAATCATCCTAATTTCTCTTGGGCTAACACACAACCAACCACCACCTCATGAGCAAAAGAAGCCTTCTTTAGAGATTTTTTTGCAAAATTTTATGTAAATATGCACCAAAAATCAGCAAGTCAATGAGCAGTGTTTCCAGCAAAATGAAGCTTCTTTGAGGAAGTTAGAGATACAACTGGGAGGCATTGTTGGGTGTTTACATGACCATGCGTCAGGGAAGTAGACTGAAGATGCAAAGGCTATTACAATTCTTAGGAGTGCTAAGGTAATTGTGAAAAATGAAGGTCAGCTTATCCCTAATCCCTCTCCACCGGAGAAGATAAAAGTTGAAAAAGAAAGAAGTTGAGGTTGATTCCGTGCATGAGTGGATCGGGATGCACAAGTGGGGGATCCTTATGTGTCACCTAAACCATATGTTCCATCCGCTCCTTTTCCAAACAGGTCAAAAAACTCTAACTTTAATAAATCTTTACATGAAATTCATATGTTGTTGTCCAAAGTGAATGTAAATTTGCCTCTTCTTGAAATGGTCGCTAACATGTCCGTCTATTGCTAAAATTTTGAAAGAATTGAACTCCAGTAGGTGTAGGTATGAACCGTATGCAAAAGTTTTTGTTCTTGATGTTGTTAGTGTTGTTTAGGAAAATTTATTATGAGAAAGACTTGTCCTCAAAACTAATTGACTGACAATTTTATTATCACAATCAACAACAACAACAACAACATCCAAGCCTTAGTCCCAAAAGATATTGGGGTCGGCTAACATGAATCGATACATGATATCACAACCAAAAGGAAAAGAAGGAATAAAGATAAAAAGATAAGCTATTATGAAAAGATAATATAAAAAAGATGATTATATATAAAAATGATAAAATAAAAAGGCTGCAAATAATGCATATATATATAAGGATAAAAAAACCTAGGAAAAAAAAGATGAGGGAAAAAGATTATCAAGATCACTCCTTCACGTGAATACCCGCCCTCCACTTAGTTCTCTCCAAAGTCATGCCCTCATCCAACCCCAGAAGAAGCATATCACTTCGAACTCCCCTAACCCACGTCTGTTTGGGTCTTCCTCTCCCTCTCTTCCCTGCCTCTTCTCCACACATCTCAACTCGCCTAACAGGTGCATCACTCGGTCTTCTACGCACATAACCAAACCACCGTAGGCGCGACTCCCGCATCTTGTCTTCAATAGGTGCTACTCCCACCCTTTGTCTGATTGTCTCATTCCTCACGCGGTCCTTCCTAGTATGCCCACACATCCAACGCAGCATGCGCATCTCTGCCACACTCATCTTTTGAATGTGACATTGTTTCACCGCCCAACACTCTACGCCATACAGTAATGCAGGCCTAATTGCTGTCCTATAAAATTTACCCTTCAGTCTAGTCGGCATACCTCGGTCGCATAGAAATCCTGACGCACTCTTCCACTTCATCCACCCTGTTCTGATTCTATGGGATACATCTCCATCTAACTCACCGTCATTCTGAATTATGGAGCCCAAGTAACGGAACATATCGCTGACTGGTATCTCCTTACTATCCAGAGTAATTCCGCTATTACCACTACTTCTACCTCCACCAAACTTGCACTCCATGTACTCTGTCTTGCTCCGACTTAGTTTGAAACCCTTATTCTCAAATGTTTGTCGCCATACTTCCAACTTTGCTTTAAGACCTGATTGCGTCTCATCAATCAATACAATATCGTCTGCAAACATCATGCACCGCGGTATATCGTCTTGAATTGACTTCGTAAGTTCATCCATGACTATGGCAAATAAGAAAGGACTCAAGGCCGATCCTTGGTGCACTCCGATAGTAATAGGGAACTCTTCAGTCCTCCCTACACTAGTACGAACACTTGTAGTACAATCCTCATACATATCCATGATGATGCTGATATACTTGCGTGATATGCCTTTCCTAGTTAAGGCCCACCAAAGAACTTCTCGAGGTACCCTATCATATGCCTTTTCTAACTCAATGAACACCAAATGCAGATCCTTATGAGCATCTCTATACTTCTCCATAAGTTGACGAATAAGGTAAATAGCCTCAGTTGTTGAGCGACCAGGCATAAAACCGAATTGATTCTCTGAAATCTTCACAGTCCTTCGAAGTCTTTGCTCAATCACTCGCTCCCAAAGTTTCATGGTGTGACTCATAAGCTTAATCCCTCGATAGTTGGCACATTCTTGTACATCACCTTTATTCCTAAATAAAGGGATAAGAGTACTCTTCCTCCAACTCGTTGGCATCTTGTTGTTTCTCCAAATCATGTTGAAGAAACTTGTTAACCACTCGACGCCTCTCTCTCCCAAACTTCTCCAAGCCTCGATCGGTATGCCATCTGGCCCAATTGCTCTTTTCCGTCCCATCTTCCTCAGAGCTTCTTTAACTTCCGTTGTTTGGATCCTTCTCACAAAATCACGGTTTACCATACAATCTGGTATGGACAAATCACCGATATCTTGCGTTTTGTTCCCGTTGAATAGTGTATCAAAGAATGACCTCCACCTCTCTTTTATCTCTCCGTCGTCCATTAATATCCTCTGATCAACATCCTTCACACACTTAACTTTTGCAATATCTTGAGTTCTGCGATCACGAAGACGAGCAAGTCTATAAATATCTAGTTCTCCTTCCTTAGAGTCCAACTTTTCATACAACTCCTTGTTCACTTTCCCTCGTGCTTCCCTTACGGCTTTCTTTGCTTGTCTTTTAGCCTCCCTGTATGCTTCTATGTTCTCATCACTCCAATTTGTCCCCAACTTTTTGTAGCAATCTCTTTTGTTCCTTATGGCTTGTTTCACCTCATCATTCCACCAAGATGTGTCCTTTTTAGGTGGCCGACATCCTTTAGATTCTCCAAGTACCTCCTTTGTCACTTTGTTAATGGTCAACTCCATTGATAACCACACATCATCCACCTGTGTTTCATTATCAATACGCCATACATCTTCACCGACCATTTTGTGTGTAAAGCTTTGTTGAAGATCTCCCTCTAGCCTCCACCACTTTATCTTTGGCTCCACTTGTTGTTTAACTTGTCTTCTATGGTTCTTACCTCGAAAGTCAAGCACAAGCATCCTATGCTGAGTGACAACACTCTCACCTGGAATAACCTTACAATCGGTGTAGCTAATTCTCCCAGTGGTCCGTACTAAGAAGTAGTCAATTTGGGTACTATTAGCTCCACTTTTATAGGTTACAAGGTGAGAGTCTCTTTTCTTAAACCAAGTGTTCATTATAGCCAACTCATACGTCAAGGCAAAATCCAAAATGTTCTTTCCCGCCTCATTCCTAGTGCCAAAACCATGTCCGCCATGAATATTCTCAAAGCCATCACGACTCGAGCCCACATGCCCGTTGAGGTCACCTCCTATGATCAACTTCTCTCCCCTTGGCACTCGTCGCACCACGTCTTCAAGATCTTCCCAGAACTGTTGAGTTGTAGATGCATCCAATCCCACTTGTGGTGCATAGGCACTTACCACAGACACAATCTCACCTCTTATCACCAATTTAATGCTCATGATGCAATCGTTCTTCCTGAAGACTTCTACCACATCCTCAACATAGTCACGCGCCACAATAATGCCTACCCCATTTCTAGTCTTATCTCTCCCCGAATACCACAACTTAAAACCTCCGGGATTAATCTCGCGTGCTTTCTCTCCAACCCATTTAGTTTCTTGCACACACATAATGCTGATATTCCTTCTGCTCATAACCTCGACTACCTCGGAAGATTTCCCTGTAAGAGACCCAACATTCCATGTCCCAAAACGCAATCTAGCATTCCACCTTCTGTTCTTAGCCCCATCTCGGACCCCACCATGCCCTTGCATATTTGACATCATCCCCGGGCAATGGGATGACACGCCGCTTCTGGGCGGCGACCTAGCAACCTTAGCATTCTTATCACCACACCCAGGTCTATCAAGTGTAGCGCGCCCTTGCATATTTGACACCACCCCCAGGCGGAGGGATGACGCGTCACTTACGGGTGACGACCTAGCATTAGCGATTTTCATATTTCGATTCATGTCATGTGATGTGACTAGGTGATACTGTTGGCCGTCACACGCCTACCACAACACCCTCCTCCTTTATCCTGGCTTGGGACAGGCATGATACCAAAAAAATGATATCATGGCGGAGTTTTATTATCACAATCAATTTAGGGAATTTTAAGTCCAAGAAAGCTATGTTTGATTTGGGCGAAAGTATTAATTTGATGTATTTTTTGTTTACTTGAAATTGGGGTTGATTGAACTGAAACCCGCTACTATGTCAATACAACTTGTTGAACACCCTATTAAATATCCTATGAGGATTGTAGAGGATATTTTAGTTCAAGTAGACAAGTTGATCATTCTGGCTGATTTTGTAATTTTAGATATGGATGATTAGTGTAAATATGTGAAAGACATGCCAATTTTGCTTGGTAGACCTTCTATGGCCATGACAAAAGCCATGATTGATATTCAAAAATTAAAATTGACCATGAGTGTTCTTGATGAAACAATCCATGAGCTTGTCCGTTGATCCTAGTTCTTGTTTTGAACTTGATATTCTTGATCTTATTGTTAATTTGAACATCTTATAGGAAGATGAGTTTGAGAAAGATGCTAATAAGAGTGAAAATGGTTACGAGAAATGCGCTAATCTTTTTCGTCATAAGTCCATTTGAGGAAGGATGTTAAACCCGGGAAAAAGTGATGTTACTTATTCTTGTGCAAGACTTTTTCCAGAAAAATTAAATTTTATAAGTGGATTGATCCGTTTGTGATTCGTCAAGACTTTCCCAATGATGCAATTGAGTTTGACATCCAAGAAACATGAGTACTTCTAAAGTGAATGGCAAAAGAGTGAAGCAATATTTATAAAGCGAGGCTTCGACTGAACAAGTTGAGAGCCTCGAGATTCGAGAACAATGTTGCTCTTGTTGTATTTAATCACACGATTTACAAAACAAAACTGAAAAAGTAAAAAAACGTTCTTTCAAAAGTTAATTCTTTTTTCCTCTCTCCCTCCCGTTCTTTTCCTTCTTTGTTTCTTAGTCTTGCAGGTTGTTTTTAAGATGCTTTCAGTTTTGAATAAGAGCTACATGGTGCATTCAGTGAGTCCTTCATTCCCTTTATATTTTATTAATCTTTCATTGTGAATATTGCTTGAAAAAGGTGTGGGGTGAGGAGTAGCTCTCAGTTTCTAAGTTTTTTAGTTTCAAAAATTGTTTTCTTTCTTGGATTAAAGTTTAGTTTCAACTTTCAAGATTACTTTATGGCTTCAAGCTATGAGAAGTTACCCTTTCATTGCATGTACTTTTTGGCTTCAAGTTGGACCCGGGTCGGTGCGGTCTTGGTATGAGTCGCCCGATCCTGGTTTCGAGTCGAGACCACTCAATCCTTGTCAAATTTTAATAAAGAACAGGTCCGACCCGATTATTTAGGGTCTCGGGCCGGCTCCTGGCACATGGTCCGTCCTGGTCCCTGTTCGTGTCTCGAATTCGTTATTTTTGTTTTTTCGAGTTCCAAGGTTGAAATCGAAGAAAACATTGGCCTGATGGGACCAAAATTGGGATCAAGACCGCTCGATTCAGTACCAAAATTAGTGAATTGGGACCAGGTACACAACATGGTCAGATAGGGCTGGCCCTAGGCTTAAACTAGAAAATGGACCCGGTGCAGGCTCAAATAGTATTAGACCCGGTTCCATATCGAGCCGGACTGCCGGACTGATTCCAAGCCTAATATGTATTATGATTAGATGTCTCCGTGCTAGATTTTCTCTTGAATTTGATCGAGTCTTCCCATTGTATTTACTTGGAGTCTACTAGTTACTCCATCTTCTGTGTTGCAAGTTAGCAAAGTATATACATAAAAGTTTAGATAAATTGTATATAAAATAAAAGAGAGTCATATTAAATCAACCTACCTGAAAAACATAAAATTAAAACATAAAATAAAATAAGAGGTCATATTTAATAGGAATTAAAAAAAATGCTCAAAATTAATATAAACTATGATGCAATAAGATAAAAACTATAAAATAGGTAAGCATGTATGTAAACAAATTGTGAAGATAATTATAAATTACTATAAACTTCTTTGTATACAACATTCAACGTTGACTTTGTTGGTAACCCTTCATCACATGTAATAAACTTTAACCCAAATGAACTTGTTACTTTCGAGACCGCCACGTACAACAAGCCGATGGAGGGAGATGCCAAACTTTTCAATGACTATCCCTGACTCTTATTAATGGTCATTGCATAGATAATCATCAATAGAAACTGTTTGTGCTAAAGATTGAATGAGAGATTAATGTCTGATGGTGTCAAAGTAAATCAAGGAATAAGAAATTATTCACTGACATTTTCTCTGTGCATCATTTGAGCCTCGATAATATAAGCTCCAAGTTAGTTACCACAAGTTATGTGTTGTCGCACAATCCAGATGCATCATAAGTATCACAGGAACCCTCACTTTGAGTTTAAGCTCATTACTCGACAAACCAAAACATTTAATGTTGTTAAGAAATTCTAGAGAATGCATCCCGTGTAAGAGATCACTATTTGAGCTAGATGAAGAAGCTGAGTTTCAACTTAAATATCTGTTGAATTCCAAATCAATCTGACCCAACATGTAATTGTTGACCTTATGAATCTCATCTATGATCGGAGTAAGAATAACCCTGGAATAAAGATCACCAATAGGATCACTTTGGGTTAAGAAATTGTGATAAATAGCTTGAATAATAGATTCAACATGATCAAATGTCATAGGGGTGATGACATCGTCTGGTATATCAACTAGTGATTCTCCATCTTAATATTCTGTAAAAGCCCTATAACTCATCTTTAAAATCCAACCCGCAAAAGATTGGATAGTTGGTCCATCTATTTCACCGGCCACCCCTTGTGAGTCTCATGTGATTAGTTAGTCTCACTACACTACAATATGACCACAAAAATGAGCTATTCAATGTATTGTGCACAATAGCTTGTCTCGTGCCTTTTGATATCACAGGAAGCATCTCCTTAAAGTCACCACCAATAAATCGTCTTCCCACCAAAAGCCAAGCTCATGTCACAATGGATGGAGTAGGGAGACACATCTCTCATACTCCGATCAAGAGTTTCGAAATAGTGTTGGTGTGCTATCGGTGCCTCATCTCATATAATCAATCTGGATAACTCGAATAGCTTAGCCAATGGACTACCATGTTTTATGTTGCACGTGGAATCTTGTGTCATAGTAAGTGGAATCGCAAATCTTGAATGTGCAGTCCTTCCTCCATGCATTAGAAGCAATGATATGCGACTCGAAGCCACATTAAGTACTAATCGAAGGTGATTTTGATGTAAATAAAAGAGAAAGCGATGTACTTATTAAAAAAACGCAGGTGCTCTATAACTCATTTCTGAATTGAACTTGTCTTTCTTGGTTTTGCAATGTTCATATTTTTTTCATATGACCAAGATGGATTTACAGAAGATGTGTTATTGACACGTTCAATACATAAAAAAAAGTGAGAGAGGGAGGAGACGTGTTACCGTAAAAGTTTTTTTATACAGATTGTAGGAGAGGATTGATGAATCACTTTATATATTGTGATTAAAGAGATTGTTTCAACAATTCGTAGTTGATGGATATACGATAATTGAATCATCACGATCGCAATGCATCCATCCCCACTAGAAAAAGTTAAGAAGTTATTTATATAGTGAATTAGCAAACGTTGTTAGTAAGAGAGAAATAAATACATCTAGAGCCCGCTAATGCATTGTTTTACCAGGATGCATCTTGGTAATTTGTAGCATATAGTGTGCACTACTTGTAAACGAATTCTGGCTTAAACAATGAGTTACCGGACTCTAGATGCATTCATTTCTCTCCTATTAACAACGTCTACTAACTACTATATGAGTTAGTTCTTAACAACGTCTACTAACGTCCTTTTAGTGAAGACGGATGTATTGCAACCGTGATGATTCAATAACTGTGTATACATCAATTATGATTTGTTGAAACAATCTTCTTGATCTCAATATATAAGGTGATTCATCAGTCTTCTTCTGCACACGTCTCCCTCTCTTACTATGTATTGCTCGTGTCAACAAAACATCTTCTCTAAATCTATCTTGGCCATATAAAAAAATGTGAGCATTGCAAAACCAAGAAAGACGGAGTCAATTCAGAAATGATTTATAGAGCACCTGTCTTTTTTGAAGAAGTACATTTCTTTTTCTTACAATTAATTCAAAATCACCTTCGATTAATACTTAATGTGGCTTCGAGTGGTATAACATCGCATTTCTTGTGTGGAGGAAGGACTACACATTCAAGATTTGCGATTACCCTTGGTACGACACAAGACTCCTCGTGCAACATAAAATATGCTAGTCCATTAGTTAAACTAATAGTGTTATCCAGATTGATTATATGGGATGAGGCACCGATGGCGTACCAACACTGTTTTGAAACTCTTGATCAGAGTATGAGAGATCTCCTTCACTATTGTGACACGAGCTTGCCTTTTGGTGGGGAGACGATTATATTTGGTGGTGACTTAGGCAGATACTTCCTGTGATATTGCACGAGACAAGATATGTTGCACATAGCACGGAACAACTCATTTCTATGATTATACTATAGCCACTGAAAACTAACTAAAAGCATGCGACTCACAAGGATGGCTGGTGAGCCGGATGGACCAATTATCAAATCTTTTGCGGACTAGATTTTAAAGATTGGTGATGGTGCTTTTACGAAAAATCAAGATGGAGAATCACCCATTTACCGAATGATATGATCGCCGCAATAACGTCTAACCTGTTGAATTTGTAGTGTTATTTATTCCGATTTCTTAACACAAAGCAATCCGATTAGTTAAACTTTGTTTAGGGCTATTTTTGCTCCGATCATAGATGGGGTTGATAAAGTCAATTATTACATGTTGGGTCAAATAGATTCATAGTTAAAAAATATTTAAGCTCAAATTCAGCTTTTTCATCCAGCTCGGACAGTGATCTCTTAGACGAGATACATTCTCTTGAATTCTCTTAAATTTCTTAATAGCATTACTGGTTTCCCGAGTCATGCATTTAAACTCAAAGTGGGGGTTCTTGTGATGCTTATGAGGAATATAGATCATTCATCTGGATTGTGCAACGACACACGACTTCTAGTGATTAAATTTGGAGCTCATATTATCGAGGCTCAGATGCAAAGAAAATGTCTTACTTTGACACCATAAGTCATTAGTCTCCCGTTCACTTTTCAGCACTTAAAATTTCCGGTAATGGTTAGTTATACAATGGTCATTAATATGAGTCATGGACAATCATTGAAAATGATGGACATCTTCCTCCGTCGGCCTGCTTTTGCGCATGGACTGCTGTACGTGGTGGTCTTGAGAGTAATAAGTCCATTAGAGTTAAATTTTGTTATATTTGTCGAAGAAAGGCAAGTAGGCAACATCGAATGTTATATACAAAGAAATTTTTAATAATTTGTAGTTTCACTTGACAATTTGTTTTATATACATGCATAATTATTTTATTTTATCACACCATGGTTTATATTGAACTCCAAGCATTATTTTTTAATTTCTTGTTATATATGACGACTTCTTATTATATGTTTTCAGTTATGTTGATTCACTATGTATATATTTCCTTCATCCCATAATTAGTTTCATAATTTAACTATGACCGTTAATTATTTCAAAAATAGAACTCCCTTAATCCTCAAAACTTTATCAAGTTTAATTGACACGAGAAATAATAAAATAAAAATTGTGTGATTGAGGTTTGTAGTATGTTTTGGACGTAGTCTCTAGGATAGGTAAATGGAAATCACAAATTTATTCATTAAAAAGGAAAGTGTCGAAATTTCGGGACAATAAAGAAGGAAATATGGCAAAGTTATAAGGGACGAGGGGAGTATTATTTTATCACATCAGAATTATTATGAATACATTATTTTAATGCATATTTTTGAAAAGTTAATTTATTATAGATTTCAAAAGTGTATTATTATATATTAATGTTCAAACGTTGATTTTGGAGATCGTGATAGTCAAACTAAATTTAGCTGTGTGACGAATGTAGTATGTTTTGGACGTAGTCTCTAGGAAAACTTTTAAAGTGAATGACGAAAGAGTGAAGCTATATTTAAAGAATAAGGCTTCGACGGAGCAAGTTGAGACCCATGACTTTTGAGAACACGGTCGTTGCTCATGTGTTTAATCACACAGTTTAAAAAATGAACAAAATAAAAAATATCAAAAAATTACTTCTAAAATCCTTTTGTTTTTTTTTACTTTCAAAAAGATATCAGACTCGAATTTTTACCGAAAAATAAATCATTTTTAGTTATTTTTTTTTCAGAATACAAAAAAAAAACAGTAAAAAATCAGAAAAAGTTGATATCAGTCTTGGATTTTTTGAAAATTTTAATTTCATGATTACGTTTGTCTAAGGTGTGAAAATTTTCCTTTTCATTAGTATCTACTTTTTGGCTTCTAGTTGGACCTGGGTCGGTCAGGTCTTGGGCGACACCGCCCAATCCTAGTTTCGGGCAGAGTCCAGTCAGAGTCTGCTCGATCCTTGCCAAATTTTAGTGAAATCTAGTCCGAACCGGTTATTTAGGGTTCTGGGTACCTGGTCTGTTTAGGTCCCGATTCAGTTATTTGTTTGTTGTGCGGTTCCAAGGCTAAAATCAAAGAAGAAAAAATTTCCAATGGGACTGACCGATTTGTTCGGTCCCAAAATCTGTGAACCAGGACTGGGTATCCAACATGGCATGATAGGGCCGGTCCTAGGCGTGAGACCGGAAGAACGGACCAGGCCCGACTGCCCTACTTGGTCCATGCATAATACGTTGTATGATTCGTCGTCTCCGTGCTAGAATTTCTCTTGAATTTGATTGAGTTTTCACAAATTGTATCATGTTTCTTGTGCCATTAATTTTGATGTATTTTTCAATTCTTTTAGGATCCATCTTTTAACTTTCTTGAAAATAGTGCGAGTCCTTTGACTTTTTCAATTTGTCTTGTTGCTCGTTTGGAAGTTATGTTATTGTGCAAACTTGTTAAGATGTGATCGAAGCGATTATTTATAACATGAGAATACTTTAAGCCTATGTATTTTATTTTTGCTTTCTACCCCTTGAGCCTAATTAGTCCTAAAGCATTCTATCGTGCTATGACCCCTAGCCCTAAATAATCAAAATTAACCCTTGAGTTGGCATTTTTTTATACTTAAATTGTTACTTGGAAGGGTTTTCATCTTATTGGAGCATTTTCCGGCAATTTGTATAGATGTAATGTAATATTGTTGCAGTAGTTTGATATTTCTTTTTAGAAGTAGTTTTGATGCAGAATTCAAAAAAAATCTGGAAATAAAAATCAAAAAAGAAAAAATATCATTTGAGTTAAAATTTGCATTCTTTGAACTTTCTATATGTATGCCGTTATTTTTGGAAGTTGGTTGATCGATGCAATAGTTTTTTTGCTCCTTTATCAGTTAGTATAGAAAATGTCTTCTCTTTTCCTTAAATCATTATTCATGACCACATTATAACTTGAATAAAAGTCCGAAATAATATATTGATCGAGTTTGTGTTTTGGTAAATTGAAAAATGGGCATAAGGTGACTAGAATGCTGACTGAATTGGCTTAGGATTTTGCATAATTTTTGAGAAAGTTATCTGAGCTTCTCATTCAGTCATTTAGAATTGTAAAATACATCTCTAAATCTAGATAATTGGCTTTTGAATTTGACTTTGTGGTAGATGCTTAGATTTGAATTTCATGGAGAGATTTTAAACACTTGTTGCTGACTTTGCGAGTGGGGAAGTTTATATTACTACCTTCGTCCTAAAAAACTTTGCCATTTTCAAAACTTTGGCCGATTATGTCTTTTTATTGAAAATTATTTATAATTTGAAAATTATATGAAAATGTTCTTTGTTAAAAGTACTTTCATAAAAGTATAAAATTTGTAATTTCGATAATATTATACTAATCAAAATCAATGTTCAAATATTTTGAAATGACAAAGTTGTTTGGGACGGAGGTAGTTATTTTATTGCAAGTCTATGGTTATAGGACTAATTAGGCTTAAGTGGTAGTCAGCGGTAATAAAATGCAAAGGGTAGTCTTAAAGTAGTGTCTCGGGTTATAAAGAATGCCCTAGATCACATCTTAACAAGATTGCACAAGAACATAGCTTCCAAAAAAGTAACAAGACAAATTCTATCACTAGCTAAAAAACAAAGTACTCCCACAAAAGGGAAAGGACTTATTGAATGCATCATGTAGCTCTTATTAAAAATTGAAAGCATCTTGAAACCAACTTGCAAAACAAAGAAGGAAAAGAACGGGATGGGGGAGGGAACAACGATTTGATGTAAAATATTTTTTTTATATCGCTTCACTCTTTTGCAATTCACTTTAAAAGTACTCTCGGATTTTGGATTTTTTCAGCTTCGTTGAAGTCTCACCTTTTAAATTTCGCTTCACTCTTTTGCCATTCACGGTAAAAGTACACTCGGGTTTGAATTTCTTCCTCAAAATGGACTTATGATGAAAAAAATTAGAGTAATTCTTGTAAACATTTGCATTCTTGTTAGCACCGTTCTCAAGCCCATCTTCTAGTACGATGTCTAAACGAACAATAACATCAAGAATATCAAGTGCAAAACAAGAACTTAAATTAGCGTGCAAGCATATGGGTTTCAAAAAGGAAACTCAACAGTTTCATCAAGCACACTCGCGATCAATTTTTTATTTCGAGCATCAATCATGATTTTGTCATGGCCATAAAGGACTACCAAACCAAATTTACATGTCTTTCACACATTGACACGGATCATTCATATAAAAAACTACAAAATCAGAAGGAATGATCAACATGCATACTTGAACTAAAACATCCTCCCCAGGATATCTATTATCTAATAGAGTGGTTAGCAAGCTGTAGAGACATAGTAATGGGTTTAAGCTTATTTGACCCCAAATTCAGTAAATGGAATAAGGTGTCAAATTAATGCTTTCTCTCGAATCAAGTTAGCTTTCTCAGTGTTTCCGAAAATTGATGGTGATAACAAAACTGCAAGGGTCTTCTAGTTTTGGCATAGGTAGACGTGTTATCTACGCTTTTAAGAGTTCTATTCTTTCAAAAATTTAGCATACGTAGCCATGTTAGTGATCATTTTTAGAAAAAGCAAATTCACATTGATATTGGACAACTTATAAATTCAATCTAAAGGTTTATTAAATAGAATTTTTTGACATGTTTGGAAAAGACTGGGTGGAACATATGGCTCACGCAACACATATCAAACCTCTGCTTTGTGCAGTTCGGTCTCTTCATGCACAAAATTAGCCTCAACTTCCTTCTTTTTAGCTTCCACCTTCGCTAGTGGCCTAGGGATAGGTTGCCCTTCATTTTCTCAAATCCATTGCTTCCTCAAAGAAGCTTCGTTCTCACTTGTATCTCTAGCTTCCTCAAAGAGGCTTCATTCTATTGAAAACACTGTTTGCATGAAATTTTGCAAAGTTTCCTCCAACAAGTCTTCTTTGTACATGAGTTGGTGGCTGGTTGTGTGTTAGAGAATGGATCTTTCCTCGGCCCTTGGGTGTAGGAGTTCATCATGTGAGCTTGCTCAAAACTACCATCAGATATAGCATGCATCACAGTGCACATGTCTTCGCTAGGTGTCAAGAGTCAAGAGCATGAAGCATGTCTTCGCATCATCTTTGAGAGTATACGGGAAACACCCTCATCCTCAACTCATCTCCAATCACTCCTTGTGAAAAATCCGGATTACGTTATAAAGTCACAAGTAAAGACCAAGGCATCTTAAAAACAAAGCCATGGAAAGATGGCAACTGATTGTAGTGTACTGTCTTGAGATCACAGTTCTGGGCAGTCTTGAGATCATTAGTGGAGCATCACACATTGTTGGATCAGGAGCAAATTGGAGCCTCCATTTCTTCCTCTTACTGATTAACAGAAGAACGTCCACTTAAGATTGTATATAAACATGTATACTTATCATTTTAATCTACAATTAGTAGCTTTCTTCATATGTGTTGTTAAAGTTAAAGGTACATAAGTCTCTTAGAATACTAAAAATAAAAATAAAATGTTCGACGAATTTAGACGTCCTAGGCAGCCGATTAAGCGCTCTGTGCGAGCAACTAGGTGGCCGACTAATTCACCTAGACGCCAAATCAATTAGTTGGAACGCCTAGACTAAAATCAGGGTGTCCGGCCACTGCCTAGCGCCTAGGCATGGACTAATCGAGCGCCTAGAGCAATTTTTAGAACAATGCATGTGAGGCTGCGACCAAGCATACAATAAAAGAAAAAAAGGTTAAAATAAATTAATTTTTCAAAAACTAGTTAATCAAATTCAGACTAAGTTACTTGTGACCAATTGCACCAGTCATGATAGTATAGTGCTCCAGTAAGGGTTGTTTCTACATGAAAAATGTAACCAAGTAATTGGAAAATAATTAAATAAAAATAAAATTCATTTGATCAATGATAGTTAAATAAAAATAAAATTCATTTTGATGTAAAACTCAAAAAGTAAAATTTAATGCTATGAATAAAAATAAAGTGATTTGGGAGAATGGTTGAGATTTTAGCAAGATAAAAGATAGACCAGTATTTTAATTTTATCACTAATTTATATAATTGTGATTTAGTTAGTCACCCAAATATTTCTGCGACACGTGCTATTATCTCATTATCTAGCATTTTCAGTTTAAGACCTAAGCCTTGTATTTTGCCTATAAATAGTCACTTTTCTCTTTTGAGAAAGGGATCAAAAATTATGAAATCTTATTCACCCAATTTTATTACACAACTTTCGCATTCTAATTTTGCTCCAACTTCTCACTAGACTTCTACTACATGCTTTATATAACCCGTCACAATTGTTTGTGTCTTGCTAATCACATCTCGTTTTGTAATATGAATATATGGTTTGATTTTTTATGCAATTTAAATTGTCATAACAATTTCACACATGTTATTAAACTTTAATGCTAGTAAAAAATGTGACTTATAAACATTAAACGTACTAAATTACTTTAAGTTTTTACTGACGGACCGTCATAGTGACATTCACCCCCAATGGGTGAAAGGCGGAAAGAGTGTAAAGTTCCTATAGGGGAACCTGAAGAAGGTAAGTATAAAGAAAATGTTTAATTGACTAAACCTCTCATTAATCAGCTAGATTATGTTTGTGACTTCTGAAATAGCAATCCTTCCCGTGCCATCACTCTCGCCCCCATATTTGGACCCCCAAGACGATTGGTATATGAAGTATTTTTGAACATGTGTTATGATTGTTCCCTGATCTGATTGATTTTGAGATGTGTTGATGCCAAGTCCAATTATTGTTCTAGATATAATTTTAAAGATTCTTGATGCCATGAATCATATTTGTATGATTCGGAGGTGATAATAAATCACTTCATTTGTATGAAGTTTAAAGATCCAGACATCTTCATAAATGAGGCAATGAAAAGATGACAATTAATCGTAATGCACTGTCTTGAGATCATAGTTCTGCGCAGTCTCACTCAGTACAATGCAAGATTGGTAGACACCTACATTTGGTCTCTCAAACCCCTTCATTTGTTGGATTATGGGCAAATTCGAGCCTCCTCTTTATCCTCTTCTCGATCAAATATATTTGGTCATTCAATGGTATCAAATCTTGATTATGTTACTTGTGATAAAACATACAACAACATAAAAAACAAAACAAACTAAAAAATAAATTAACATTTTCCCAAAAACTAGATAAACAAATTACCCTCTAACGGCGCCAAAATTGATAGACAATTTATAAGTCCTTGCAATTGCACGAGTTACGCTAGTATAGTGCTCAAGTAATGGTCGCATTCACAGGGAAATGTAACCAAGTATTTGGGATGTAGCTAAATAAAAATGAAATTAAGTAATCACGGAGTGTTTTGAGAATGTTTTGATTTCAAATTGAAAAAGTAAAATTGAATGCAAGGTATAAAAATAAAGTGATTAAACAAATAGCGAGAGAATTTATCATTATATATAAAAGGTAGTCCAAGATTATAATTCTATCACTAATTCTTAGTAATCATGATTTATTTAATCATCCAAGTATTTCTGGGACACGTGTGACTCTTAGCTAGTATTTTAGGCTTAAGGCACATATCCTTTTTTTAGGAAGGGATCGATTTTTTTGTATTGTTATTAACCTTTTTATTGATAAAAAAGAGTACATTGAGGAGGGAAGTAGGAAAATTACATAAAAGAAATTAAAAATAGCAAACTTCTCCCATGAAGTTTTTATGGACAGGGATATATTATTCACCTAAATAACTAAATTTGTTACACAACTTTTGCTCTAACTTCTATCTAGATTTCTACTCCGTACTACTTTGTTCCATAACCCATCACAACGGTTGTGTCTAGCTAATCACACACTATTTAGTAAAGAATATATCATTCATTTGTTTTTTTGCAATTTAAATTTTAAACGTAACAATTTAATGTATGCTATTAAACGTTATTGCTAGCCAAAATAAAGTTATATTTAATGTATATTGTAGTAATTAATATTATCGTTATAAATATAGTTATATTTTCGTTTCTATTATTTATCATTATAGTTTTATCCGGTCAGATAATCATGGCTTAAATACTAAAAGGACAATTTCTTAAAAAAGGAGTAAAAATTAGGAAAATTCTACGGTGCACTCCTAAATTTTGAGTGCACGGGTACACACATTTTCTTATCCAATCACATTTTAGTACTGTGCTACTAAATATGATTAACGACTTGTAGTGAGAATTGAGTTATTAGCCTAAATATGATTGAATTGTTTCTTAAACTTCTAAATAGGACTATGTATATTTTTATTTTTTAAATAGGACTTTTATACCATATTTGTCCTTCCTAATATAAATAAGGTTTAAATATTTTTTTAGTCTCTGCAAATATAGTATCCCCTCAAAATTATTTTTTTTGTTTTTTATTTCTAAAATGTATGTTAGTTTTTCTTTTAGTCTACCGCTGATGATAATAATGGAATTTAATACGTATTTTAAAAATGTGAGTAATTAGTTTTTATTTTTTTTAACTCTCATATTTTCCTCAAAAAAATTATAGGGATGCATTTTTTTAGTGATATACTAAAAACCAAATTATGCATAATATATACAAGGATGAAAAACATAAAAAAAAAATTGCAGGGACTTAAATCATATTTAAACCTATAAACAATTGCCCCCTATTCCCTATGTCGGTGATCCAGATCTGCGGCGTCAACGTCAGATCAGTGTAGGCCAGATCTTTAGCAGTAGAGGCCGGATCTTTAGCGCTGGCGGCCGACGTGGCCATATCTGGTCAGATGTACAGTGGTGGTTCATGGCAAGATGTGCAATATCGGTGACTAGATCGGTGACGCCCAGATCTGACCAGATGTACGGAGGCGGCGGCCAGATGTGTAGCGCCGGCTGCCAACGGTCAACAGCGATGTTCGGCTGCATTAAGTTTTGTCAAGCTTCAAAGGGTACTTTCGTACTCCTGTCCAACTACAAATAATAATTCCTATTTAGAGTACTTTTAAACTTTGCACATACTTTGACAATTAAATATTTATTTATTCCTATTTAAATAAATCTCCTTGGACGATTTTGTTGAGTTTAACCTTTTTTTTCTAATCCGGTGAAGGACCCAAATGCAAAAATGGCAAATTATTATGTTTAGTTAATGAGGATATTGGGTGATGTAAGATTAAGAAATAATGGGATGAGTGGTTAAAAAAGATGATGGGTGATTAAAAAAGATGATGGGTGGTTAAAAAGGATGTGTACCAAAACACACCAAATTAAGGAGTGCACCGTAGAAGCACCCTAAAAATTATACTACGTCAGGGTCGAACCTCTAGATGAGGCAAAGAGGCAACTGCCTCAGGCCCACAAATATGTAAAAAAATTAGGGCCCAGAAATTTATTAGTTACCTTTATATAGACGAAAGTTCATGTCCTGAATTCCGGACAGAAACCGCCGTTCGGACGGTGGCATTTGGCCGCCTTTCCTGTTAAATTCTTTGATGAAGTTTTTATGCCATGTTCCTCATAAAATCTAGTTTATCCACAAAAAATTTCAGCTTAAAATTTAATCGGGAAGGCCATCAAATAATTTTTGGAAGTTAATTGCATTTTATATGTATATTTTGGCGTGGTTATCTTCCAAAAATCATTTGACGGCCTTCACGATCGAATTTTTAACTTCATTATTTTGTGGATAAACTAGACTTGATGAGGAACATGAAATAAAAATTTCATCAAAAAATTACATCGGGAAGGCGGCAAAACACCGCCTTCCGGACGGCAGTTCCTGTCTGGAATTCCGGACATGAACTTTCCTCCCCAAAAATTCTTAAGAGCCTTTTTTTACAGTTCGACTCAGACCAAAAAAACCCTTAGGATCGGCCCTGATTACTGTCATATTGAAATTATACTTTTATAATTTGACATTGCTAGTTATTAATGAGTATTATTGTCATAATTTACAATATTTTCTAAACGTGATTCCTATTTAGGAAGGGAAAAAATAATACTCCTATTGTGATACATTACCATAGATTATTTATGATAATATTATGTACCATTTATGAGTAATTAACTTATAGATTGGAAATGACTACATTATAGATCAAATTAATCCTGAAATGTTAATTTTTAGGTAATAAGAATGTTTTTACTTGGACTGTAATTCGTCCCAGACCAGACCAGACCAGACCAGACCAGCAAATTACAGTCCAAGTAAAAACATCCTAATACACGTAACTAAAGTTTTATATTTTTATTCCAATACTAATATAGTAGGTGTTAATATTATCAGTATAGACGAATTATCAATCTGGGACATGAAAGATGAAATATCGGTATAAGACTCGAACGATGAAAAGCTATCAATCTAGGACCTAACATCTCATAGGTTTTGATTTATTTAATTTTTTTTTAATTCCATTGCTAATATTTGATAAATTTTTCTTCACAAAAGTTTATTAATATAACAAAACTAAATAATATATAATTTATTTAAAGTAAATAAAAAAATAAATAATGAAATACGGTAGTATGAATGTGATAAGTGACAAAGATTGCAAATTTGACGGTGATTACTCCAGTTTAGAATTTATATTATTTCTGTTTTATGCCACTTGAAATGAAATGATGTTTTATTTAGGAATTAGGATACTTCAATTTCAAATGAAACGTTAATGGATTACTTTTTGTTTTAATTGGGTAACTTCAATTGGTAGTTTTTTTTGACAACTAAACAAATAATAGCATCACTCAACAAAATCGTTCCTCAACTAGCTTATAATACAATCAGGAATTACATTTGGTAGTTTAGAAATTCAACTATCTTATCAAAACAACTATCTTGGTCTTATAGTAACACGTCTTGCCTAGCTAAACTTCAATTGGTAGTTTAGAAATTCAAGTTAATTTATCTGCAGGAGTAGTTCAATGAGTCGAGTGATGAGAAAGTTGGAGGGTTGATCAGTGATCGAAACCCGCAAGGACCTTGTGGAGGTTATAACTCTTGTATGCTGGTTGGATCTCTGGTCTCGTTTAGATACAAGGTTTAGTATCATTGGACTGACTAAATCACTATCTTCTACAACTTCTCAAATGTCTAATCGGTCGAGACATGGGAGACCTTGCAGTTGGGAATTCAATGTTTGGAAAATAGAAATTAAAGTAAATTTTTTTACCCGCACGAGTAGCTCAGTTGGTCGAGTGATGAAGATTTGGATCAATGGACCAAAGTTTGAATCTCCGCAACGACCGGGTAGAGGTCACAGAACCTGAAATAAGGCTGAGTCTCTGGTGCGCATGGGTGTATGGGCCTACAGCCATTCTGCTTGGTGACTGAGTCACCGTGACTAACCTCTCCACCATTCTGTCAGGTCGGGATGGGGGCTCTTGGGGTGAGAGATTTCAAAGGATCGATACAAATTCAAGTCAATTTAATCAAAGTAATGGTTTGATTATCAGTTGGCATTACTTTTTGATAGGGTGTACAGCTGCATATGTTAAGGGGTATTATGGTGTGCTATGGTATAGATTACCCTGGGGGCTGGGGTGGTGCCTTTAAAATTGATTTCATGTTTGAAAATGAAGTGAGATTAGACTGTTGGTTTCTTTTCAAGGCTATTAAAGGGATGGGAATTAGAATTGGTAAAGAAACAAAAAATGGTCCGTAGTGGAAAGGAAAACGCCAGAGGAAAGCATTGCAGTTTGCAGAGGAAACGATCAGATAATTTGATTGCTTCCCATTAACCACCCCTCAACCTGTCCAATCGCCCATGGCCCCATTCTTCTCCAACTATCAATTCTTGCCAACTTTCCCATTCAGGATTAGGACGCGTTTGGTGTTACACAAACTGGTGAGTGGATAATGGATAGTGAATGGGAGGGGAAAGATGATAATGATGATGATGAGGAAGCATTTCATCTGATTCCATTGATAAAAAGTACTGGTTTTGATGACCAGAGGATGTGTTTGACATTTAGCTTAAAGGTCAACAGATAGCGAATTATCTTAGATTCTCATTACGCTATTGAAACTAGGTAAGGAAAGGTGGACATTATCAATAATGAATTCGCTCAGAACATTTGACAAGCTGAATACGTTGGTGAGTTGACAAAAGATGTTTGGTAATTGAATTGCTTGATCATAACAATGACAATGATGAGCCTCAACTAAGGACTAATAAACAAAGTTGTTTCCATTTCAACGAATTCTAATGTGTGACTGATAGAGCAAAGGGAATAAAATTTAAGGAAAACCCTCACATAGTCACATAAATATATACTCCATATATGTTGGGCTTATAATGGGTTGAAACCCAATACATATTAGTTTTTGCCAAAACTTTTCTACTCTAAATTTTAGGTGTGTTTAGAAAAGGCGTTTCAGCAAAAATGGTGGTTTGACCCCTTATTGAAAATGGTGTTTGGTAAATAGCTATTTCGCTCTAGCATTTTTAGACAAAATCATTGGACGTGATGTTGTTTTACCGCCCACACTCTGCAATTTAGTAATGCAGGTATGAATGTTTTTTTATAAAACTTACTCTTCGGTCTGGTTAGCCTACCTCAATCATATAGAAATCCCGATTCACTCTTCCATTTAATCCACTTTGTTCTGATTCTATGGGATACAATTTTCATCTAGTTCAGTTTCCCTGTGAATTGTAAATCCCAAGTAACGTAATATATCACGGATCGTTATCTTCATCATATATTCATATCTAGGGTATTCTCACAGTTTCTATTGCTTCTACATCCACCAAACTTGTACTCCATATACCCATCTTTCTTGCTTCGACCCATCTTTCTTCGACTTAGTCTGAAACTCATGTTCTCCGAAGTTTATAGCCATACTTCCATTTCTGCTTTAAGACGCGATTTGTGTCTCATCAATCAATACAATATCGCCGGCAACATCATGCACCACAATATATCCTATTAAATTGACTTCGCAAGTTCATCCATGAATATACCAAATAAGAAATGACTCAGAGCACATCGATCCATAATGCACTCCGATTATAATAGGGAATTATGCATTCCTCCCTAAACTAGTATGAGTACTTGTAGTATAATCCTTATACATATCCACGATGATATTGATATACTTATGTGATATGTATTTTCTTGTTAAGGCACATCAAAAAACTTGTTGAGGTACCCTGATGGATAGTATACCCGAGGGGTAGCTTATCCGAGGGGTTATTACGGGGAATAACTAGAGAGAAGTCAGAGCAAGTAAGTAGAGAGAGAGGGTATATTAGAAATGTATTCAGCGTATTTGCTTCTAGGTTACAAATGAGGAGATGGGGTGCTATTTATAGTAGTAATAAATGCCAGATAGGAACACGTGTCAAGCTTCCATTGGCCGAGGGGTCACCTCAACTGGTTGGCGCTGGCAATCGCATGTGGCCGCATTTAATGCGGCTATTGGATGGGACGTCGTACTCGGTACGGTGATCCCTGCGCATGTGGAGCGGATATTATGTCGGAAAAGGTGCCCTCGGCTGTAGATGATTGGCCGAGGGCTCTGAGTACCGGGGACCTTCTTAGTACCGAGGGCTCTAGGTGCCGAGGGCTACTGATTTTCGCCGTCTTCTCCCGGTGGCTTTGTTTTCCTGATTTGGCCATCCTGTGAGAATTGGAGCCTTCGGCCAGGGGGGCGAAGGCACCTCTAGTGCGCCACGTGGGTTGCTTAGTATTTGGGGCGCCGTGATTTGGGATTGTTGTGCTTCCTGGGCCTATTGGGCCTCCATTAGAATAGTAGGAGTCTATGGGTCGGGGGTTCCTGGGCCATATACTCCATCAGGAGTCCCTCACTCCTTTTGCCGAAAGGTACTTGACGGAAAAGGAGTAATTTGTGTTTGCCCCTTTGGTGTTGTTCCGTTGCACTCTGTAGAGTTTGTGAGTAGAGTGTTGTGTGCACGTTTCAGCCGAGGGCAGTCCCTCAGTTACCCACATTCCAGGACTTGAGGGATCATGCTCGTTTGTTGTGGGAGTTTTTTACATTTTTTGTATTTTGAGAGATTTTCCCGGAGGGGTCCTCCAGTCCCCCACTCCTTGAGGCACTTGCAAAGTGGTGAAAAGGAGTAGAGTAGTGCCTGCCTGCAATATGAAACCGAGGGGTGACGCTTTTCGTTTCATTTTGGGGGGATGCCTCATTAAAAACCTCATTAGGAAAAAACTTGTGGGAAAAAATCCTAATGAGGGAAAAAGAGTGCACCGAATTCCCCCAACGATGAATCGAAAAAATGAAGCCCTGGTTTGAAATGGAGTAAAATGCTGACGCCGAAGGCTATCCTTGTTCTGAGGGTGCGTGTGTTGATTAGCCGGAGGCTTGCTGTTGATATCCTGGGAGGTGCCGAAGGGGGATCCCTCAATCTGGGGATCGAGGGCGTGGTGAATGTGAGTAGTAGTTGAAGTGTTACCGAGGGGTCCCCAGTTGGTGAGGAGGGTATCCGAGGGCTCCCGTTACCTGTGTGTCGTAGGCTATCTGTCAATGAGGTGTACTCCCCGGGGGCTACCTGGTCCTCAAAGTGTGGAGGGGGGAATCCCCGAGGGGTGTGCCCGTTATGGAGCCGTGGGCTTCTGAAGGAGCAAGCCCGAAGGCCTCTGTGATGTAGTATGAGGGGCATAACCCGGGAGCATCTCTGGGTAAGTGTACCCGGGGGCTCTTCTTGATGAAGTGGAGTGAAGTAAAAAGCCCGGGGGCTAGTTTCTTGGTTGATGAAGGAGTGGGTTGTTAAATATAGCCCCCCCAGAATATAGCCGTTGGGGGGGGGCTTCCACGTGGTGCGTGCTCGTTGGCTGCCTGTGGGAGGGCATCACTGATTGGGCAGTTCGACGGTTCGTAATGATGGCTGTTTAACCGGAGGCCCGGTTTCCAGGCCCATGCCCGGATCCAGGTGCCTATAAATACCCCATGGCCGGGCATCATTTCTCTTGTGCGATCATACTGTTAGCGAAGCTCTGCCAAAATTTCTAGAGAGAGAAACTCCAGCCTTCGGTTGAACCCCCAGCTTTCAAGGTCAGTCCCTCTTCTGTTCTCCGTTTACTTGGTGAGTTTTGCTCCTGTGGCCTTAGACTTAAGTGTCTAGAGTTTCTCAGGGTGCCTTCGGACTTTAGAACCTCCGTATTCATTAGCCTATAAAAAATGTCGTCCGCTAGTGACTCCCAAGACATATCGGGGGAGCCCTCGGTTGAAGAGGAAGTCTTCTCCGACGCGGAGTCCCTGAGTGAGCAGCCTTCGGCCGATGGTGACACCTCCCTCGCCATTCAAGTTGCAGAGGATGAGGAAGAGAAGGAGAGGATGAGGGTGACAGTGGCTGTCCCCCCCCCCCCCCCCCCCCCCCGTGGTTCTGGTGAAGCAAGCAGCTCGAGGCCGCTGAACCTGACGCCCTTGAGAGTAGCCCCCGGATCAAAGGAGAAGAAGGCGAAAGCTGCTACTAAGAAGAAGGTCAGGGCCGCCGACCAAGGGAAGCCCGTTAATATGCCCGAGGGGTATTCTTGGCTGAACACCGAGGCCCTCGAGATAAAGTCGAAGGCGGACAAGGCGGATTTCTACGTCACGCAGCTGCACGTAGGGCCTTCGGCCGTGGTGGTCGAGCCGGGAGTTGATGATGTGCTGTCCTGGGCTCCCGAGGGCTGCATTGTCGTGCACATCCTGTCGGTATCGATGGGGCTCTGGTTCCCTCTACACCCATTCCTTCGGGAATACCTTCGGTACGTGGGTTTGGTCCCCTGCCAATTGACGCCCAATAGCCACTCCTACGTGGCGGGCTTTTTTAACCTCTGTCGGGCCCGAGGGGTGACCCCCAGCCTGGACTTGTTTTTCCAGAGCTTCAACCTCTGCCGAGGGGGTCACACGAATGCTGAGGGCTTCGCCAACCTGCAATAGATAGCTAGGTGGAAGCTATTTACACAGGCGCCTTCATCCAATAAAGGCTGGAAGGAGCGATGGTGCTATGTCAGAATTGCCGAGAGCCCATTTCCGATGGAACTTCGGGATCGCTTCCGTCGGCATCCAAAGGTTGGAAACGCTGCTCTTGAGAAGGATGACTTGATAATAGCCAAGACCCCGGAGGGTCGTACGAAGCAAGTGTCCATTAAAGACTACACTGCTGACAAGGAACTCTTCGCCCTCGGCTTCCGGAGATATCGCTTCATCGGGGAAACGGACGAGAAGTATCCCCTTTTCGATGAAGCCTTCGGGGGCGCAGGAGGTAGTCACCGAGGGCCCTTAGTCTTGTAATTAGTTTTTTTTTTACCTTGAAGTTATTGCTCCATGGTTGTTGACCCGTCGGCCTAACCCTTCACTATTTTGCAGGTATCCCCGTTTCGAAGATGAACGTGAAAGGCCTTGCTCGATTTAAGAACAAGTCGGCCAAGGATCCGAAGGGGTCGGATGCGGGCGGCCAGAAGCCCGTTGGTGCGTTATTCAAGAAGCCCGAGGACGATGTTGCAGCCGCGAAGAGGAAAACGACGACCAAGGAATCCCCCCCGGCTACCAAGAGATCGAAGAAGGGGGACGCCACGAAGAAGGACCCCCCGTTAGTGATCGTGAATGAGCATTCCACCTCCGGGCTGGTCGTGGATGTGCCGACGGCTGGAAAGCCTGCGGGGACAGAAGATTTGCCCCCGGAGGTCCTGCAGGTTTCCCTCCCGAGGGGAACAGCCGTGACCAAGTGCACGGTCAACCCGAGGGTGCTCCTGAGGGGCATGACCCCTGAAACAGATGGGGCCACCTTCGGAGCTTTAGATGACGTGGCGCTAGAGGAACAGATCCTCCGATCTTCCTTAACTGTGAGTTCCTTCATGGTTTCTTCCCTCCTTCCTCAGATTATCTTGCGTGGTTGTCCTGACAGTTTGCGTTGTTGATTTGCAGGCTTGCCTTGCCCTCGGCGAACAGGCTCGACGGTTGGAGGAATGGCGTCTCCACAAAGCTGGGCAAGATGCAAAGATGAAGGAGCTCATTCATAAGGACTCCAAGGCCACGAAGCTGATGGCCCAGCTCGAAGAGGAACTCCAGCTTGCGAAAGCAGAGGCCGGAAGTGTAACACCGCCCCCGAGTATTTATACTGTACCAAATTATGTATTGAACCTTGAGAAATGTATAAAAGCATTTTTACGTGATTGTAAATTTTTATCATTTCTATTACGTGAATAGTAAAATTCACGTGGGGCCCACACCGGATGTGGGGCCGCCCGATATTATCGGGACCACATATTATATTAATCTTGGACTAGATAATATGCATATGGTGGTGGATACCCAAATTGGGCCATGACGCTCCATGGGACTAGATATTATATTTCCTACCTATCAACACTACCTATACGCTCGAGCGGTTGGCCAAATTGTACACAGATGAGATTGTGAGACTGCATGGGGTTCCGGTTACTATAGTATCGGATAGGGACCCACGGTTCACATCACGGTTTTGGCCTAAGTTCCAGGAATCCATGGGTACGAAATTGAGGTTTAGCACCGCGTTTCATCCTCAAACGGATGGGCAATCTGAACGGGTGATTCAGATCTTGGAGGATATGTTGAGGGCATGTGCCTTGGAGTTCCAGGGGAGCTGGGACAATCAGTTGGCTTTGGTGGAATTCGCCTATAACAACAGTTATCAGGCAAGTATAGGCATGCCTCCATACGAAGCATTGTATGGAAGGAAATGCAGGACACCATTGTGTTGGGACGAGGTCGGCGAGGCTAAGCTTGAGGGCACCGAGTTAGTCGAGATCACTAAGGAGAAGATAAAGGTCATACAGGATAGGCTCAAGGCTGCCCAAGACCGACAGAAGAGCTATGCTGATAAACGTCAAAGGACGTTGGAGTTTGAGGTTGGGGACGAGGTATTTCTGAGGGTATCACCTTGGAAAGGGATCATCAGGTTCCTCAGTCGGGGTAAGCTTAACCCACGTTACATAGGCCCGTTCAAAATCCTTGAAAGGATTGGGGTTGTAGCTTACCGACTTCAGTTGACTCCGGAGTTAGAAAAGATTCATAACGTATTTCATGTTTCTATGCTCAAGAAGTATGTGCGGGACCCGTCACATATTCTTGAGAAACCACCGGTGGAAATCCGAGAAGACCTACACTATACGGTGCAGCCGGTGAAAATCATGGACCGACAGGTAAAGAAGCTAAGGAGCAAAGAGGTGCCGATGGTAAAAGTACTGTGGAAGAGTGATCGTGTCGAGGAGCAAACTTGGGAAGTGGAGACCCTGATGAGGGAACAATATCCATTTCTGTTTGACTAGACGCGTGGATTTCGGGGACGAAATCCCAAATAAGGGGGGTAGAACTTGTAACACCGCCCCCGAGTATTTGTACTGTACCAAATTATGTATTGAACCTTGAGAAATGTATAAAAGCATTTTTACGTGATTGTAAATTTTTATCATTTCTATTACGTGAATAGTAAAATTCACGTGGGGCCCACACCGGATGTGGGGCCGCCCGATATTATCGGGACCACATATTATATTAATCTTGGACTAGATAATATGCATATGGTGGTGGATACCCAAATTGGGCCATGACGATGGCACAAGGTTGACCGGTTGGTCAAATGGGCCAAATTATCGGTATCGGGAAATTTATCAGATAACAGCCCAGGAAGGGATTCCGGAGATTTCTAAATTAAAGTTGGGGAATCATATTGATTCTAAGGTCCAATAAGGATTGGGAACAAGTGTTATATTTTATTTGACCCGATAAAATAAAATATACTTAAAACAGTCCGGAAAATACAACTTTCGGGACCGATTGTACACTCGGGTACACAAAGGGTTGACCTCCCACATGAGTGGGGTCCAACCCACGTCCTTGGTCTGGAAAATAGCCAGGGGATCCGCATCATGGAGCTGAGAATTGGCTGGGGAAGTGATTGGGAGACCAATCAATATGAGGGTGGGACCTTTGCCATATGATTTGGTGAGAAATGCCAAAATGGCATCCTCAATCACCCCTCACCCCATATGCTCGGTTCAATCATCCAAGGAAGGGAGAGAAACTCTGAAAATACTCCATTTCCTCATCCTTTCACGCACCAAGAACAAAGGAGGAAGAAGGAGGGGAAAAGAGAAAAGAAAAGTTGGTTTTGGAGAGGAAAACTTGTGTTTAGCAAGGTAAGGACTCCATTAACCCCATTTCGTTTTCTTTAATCATCTTATATGATTATTCAATCATATTTCACACCCTAGGATTGTTCTACACGTTGGGATGTGTACAAAGAGGGGTTGGAAGGTGGTTCTAAGTCTAAGAACGGACTTAGAAGCCAAAGGACCGGTTCGCCGGAAAATAACCTTTTGAAGGTTATTTATATTACTATGGGTTTTATGATGATAAAACCTTGTTAGTAACTTGTCTAAGGTATTCAAGGAACTTTCACGGAGTTGAAAAGGTTGCCGGAGTTGTCGCCGGAGTTCGTTGAAGTTCGCCGGAGTTTCGTCGGAGCTAAATCGGGAAGGCTAGAACTTCATAAGCTTCATTAAGGTGAGAAGACGGCTTTATGCTTTATAACTTTTGCGTGAGGCATGAGATTACCTAAAGTAATCAGGAATATGTTTTGTGGAATGATTAAAGATAACCAAGTGTGTGCTTATGCCATGATTATACATAAAACATAATTGGACAGTGGCGGATCCAGGAAATTTTGTTATTGGGGGCATAAACGGATTTAAATTAGAGATATAATTTTAAACAAAAATTATATACTCAATGTGATGATTGACCATATTGTTTTATTTTTATATTCTTCAAGATTCTCAAGAAAAATGAATGAACTTTTTAGATTTGAATAAATTCCGATATCTTTCATGTTGTTAACCTAGGTGATTTACATTATCACCTAATAACCTACTTATTAAATCATCAATTATAACTATATTTTAGTAGTCTACTCGCTTTGTCAAGTATCTTGTAGTCTGAAGACATCATTATGACATTATCAAGAAAGAGGCCACATGTTTGAATTTCATTGTGGTACTACGTATAACATATGTAGTACTACGTATATTATAATAGGTTAGAAAGCACATCCAAAAGAAAGATATTCACACGCTTTAGTTTTATTTTTCCACTGTATTTTTGCGATTTTTTAAACACTTATTCTTTATACAGTTATAATCTTACCAAGAACATAAGTATCTTGAGATTTTTGTAATATCATTCCTACTTTTCTATATTACTATCTTGCGCTATGTGATCAATTTCATTACACAGAATCCATCTTAAAATCCCGTTAAAAAGTCAATGATACAATTAAAAAAAACGAGTTTGTTGCATTCATTTTTTTGACAAAAGTTTGTTGGGTTTGTTAAGATTAGATCTATACAGTATCATAAATAGAATAATATATACTCCGATTATTATGAATGTCAATGTATAAAATATCCTGTGACTCTAGCTTAATTTTGTAAGCAACATTTTTCTTTTTAAGGAACGGTGAATTAATTGACACACAGGGAGTATCAAATTAATTTGACTTAATTCAGAATTTTAAAATTCGAATCTAGTAATGAATTTGTTTTCTAAATCATATGAATGTTTATTTTTTACGTAGGAACTATCTTTAATTGGGGGCAAGCAAAATAATTTAATGGGGGCAAATTGTTTTTTACAAAGGAAAGTGTATTTATTAATGTATGCTCCCAATCAATTATGAAAATGTTATTGGGGGCATGTGCCCCCACTCATTTGAACCTAGATCCGCCCATGTAATTGGAAAGCATGTTATGTAGGTTTGGTGATCAAAAATGTGATAACTTCCTATGTGTGATGTTCCAGGGATCCAAAATGGTATTTTTGGATCAAGGACGTCAAGAAGTATAAGTGTATAAAATTTCACGTTAATCGGACTTCGTTTGGGCGGTCAAACGAGCGTTGATCGCCAAGACAAAGGTGATACCCGACCGGGTATGGGTGAATACCCGACCGGGTTTTGATTAAAAATGGCTCCAGAAGCCACTGCCACACTAGACCCGACCGGGTATGGGTGTACACCCGACCGGGTCTCAAGTAAAGTTGGCTCCAGGAGCTACTGCCTCACCCCACCCGACCGGGTAAGGTGGGATACCCGACCGGGTCTTGGGTTAAGCTCAGAATGGGCAGTTTTGAGTAGGTTAACGTGGGCCGTTCGGGTGGGACCCGCCCACGTTGGATCCTAAGGATTGTTATATGACTATAGGGCTAGGCATTGTCCATAGTTAAAGGAATGAAAGGTTAGCCATATCCAGGTTAGGATTTGGTAGAGAATAGACTGGGGATTGAGTGCCCTTGGACGGTCAATGATCCAGAATACTCCAGGTGGGGTCGAGTACCCTTGGACGGTAAATGATCCAGAATACTCCAGGTGGGGTCGAGTACCCTTGGACGGTAAATGATCCAGAATACTCCAGGTGGGGTCGAGTACCCTTGGACGGTAAATGATCCAGAATACTCCAGGTGGGGTCGAGTACCCTTGGACGGTAAATGATCCAGAATACTCCAGGTGGGGCCGAGTACCCTTGGACGGTAAATGATCTTAAATACTCCAGGATGGGTTGAGTGCCTTGGACGGTAAATGATCCTAAAACACTCGGTAGTATGAATCGAAGGTAGACTATAGCTTGTGAGCTAGGTAACCGGGAAAGGAGTGAGAAAAGTCAGGTAAGAACTTTATCTCTAAAAGACTCTTTAAGGTAAATGACCTACGGGTTGAGTATTTTACGAGTATATATACAGTATGTATCATCGGGTGGATGAGGGACATCTATATGTATATATATCACCCTATTTTTGGGTCTCGTGTCTGAAACATTAGTTATTCTTCATATAGCCTGCTTGTCACTAGTACTTCTATGGAGTACTGACCCCTCCGGGGGCCCTCACATTTTTCAGGTTGAGGCTAGAGTCCTACTACCTGCACCTTTGCCTAGGGTGATTGATCGAGAAGGAAGACGTGGTTCGTGCTTCCATTCTTATTTCAAATGTATAAACTGCTCATGGATTTTTGAACAATATTTTCATTAAAACAGTTGGGGGCCTGCGTGCCCGTGTTTGCCACGTGTGGCTAAGTATCAAACATTTTATTATTCCGCATTTTTTTGATTATGATATTGATGTTGATTGTATGTGTTTACTAATCGGCTTGGCAATAGAATCAATCGGACGCCTTGTACAATCCAAAAGGGATGAACTGTTGTTGTTCCTATCGGGTTGTACGGCGGTTGTCTACGTGGCTCGGATGCGGTCCGGGGCGTGACAGGAAGGCTCAGGGAGGAGAAAGCCAAAGGTGAGGAGGGTGCCGCGGAGGCCGCAAAGAAAGCCGCCGAGGAGGCCGAGGCCGTCAGAGCGGAGGCTATTGTCACAGCTCGAGAGGAAGCCATCTCCGGGTTTCTGGACGAGGGGTGGAAGGCCGAGGGACACAAGAAGTGGCTGTCCTCGGTTGTGGAGGCCTCTGTTGATGAATGGTGCGAGGGCCCGGGTGAGGAATGGATGGCCCCAAAGGGCAAGGAATATTATGATGGGGGCGAGTTTTTTACTCAGACCCTCATCTACCGAAGGATGGCCCGGCACCTGAATATTGAGCCGAAAGATTTCGATCCCTCGGCATATGGTCTTCCTCCCTTACTACCGGATGTTCGTGAACCCCTCCCCTCAGGCGTTAAGTGGCCCGACCTGGAGGATTCTGAGTTGATGAAGGAAGTAGAGGGTGACATCGTGGAGGCCGGAGTAGAGGTCTCTTCGAAGCCTGCTGTAGAGGATGCTTCCGGGGGCAATGCTGCTGAAGTTCCTGAGGAGACTTGTACTTAGATAATTTTCGTACAATTTGTACCCGAACATTCACATGCTTTCGGCTTCGGCCTTTGTAACAATTACACTTGGTATTTTTGTTTTTGATGAATGTATGAATGTATGTTTGCCCTCGGGCCCCTTCTCGTATATGAATTTGTTTCCTGTTGAATGTATTTCTTTGGATGTATGCCTTCGTTTTTTTATGTATGCCTTCGTTTTTTCTCTGTGGATGAATGCATGTTAGGACTTAGAAAATATCTCTCTAAGTACAGTGTCCCCTGTAGCCCTCGGCTACTAGGCCCATTTAGTTATCTGAACATTTCATCGAGGGTCCAACGTTCAGGACTTAGAAATCTTCTCTAAGTGTTGTTCATCTGTTGGCCCTCGGCTAATTCCTTCCCTCTGGTTCTGTCTAGCCTTCGGTGCGTGTGTACCCTTCACTGCGTGGGTATATAACCGAGGGCTCAAAATGTTTAGGAGTTAGAAATATTTTCTAAGTCTATATGCTTATCTCAGGGGTTATTACGGGGAATAACTAGAGAGAAGTCAGAGCAAGTAAGTAGAGAGAGGGTATATTAGAAATGTATTCAGCGTATTTGCTTCCGGGTTACAAATGGGGAGATGAGGTGCTATTTATAGTAGTAATAAATGCCAGATAGGGACACGTGTCAAGCTTCCATTGGCCGAGGGGTCACCTCAACTGGTTGGCGCTGGCAATCGCATGTGGCCACATTTAATGCGGCTGTTGGATGGGACGTCGTACTTGGTACGGTGATCCCTGCGCATGTGGAGCGGATATTATGTCGGAAAAGGTGCCCTCGACTGTAGATGATTGGCCGAGGGCTCTGAGTACCGGGGACCTTCTTAGTACAGAGGGCTCTAGGTGCCGAGGGCTACTGATTTTCGTCGTCTTCTCCCAGTAGCTTTGTTTTCCTGATTTGGCCATCCTGTGAGAATTGGAGCCTTCGGCCAGGGGGGCGAAGGCACCCCTAGTGCGCCACGTGGGTTGCTTAGTACTTGGGGCGCCGTGATTTGGGCTTGCTGTGCTTCCTGGGCCTATTGGGCCTCCATTAGAATAGTAGGAGTCTATGGGCCGGGAGTTCTTGGGCCATATACTCCATCATACCCTATAATACTCCTTTTCTAAATCAATGAACACTGTCATTTTCAGTGTCTCTATACTTCTCAACAAGTTGCCCAAACAGGCGAATGACCTCGGTTGTTGAGCGATCAGAAATAAATTCAATTGACTCTCTGAAATCTTCACACTTCTTCAGAACCTTTGCTCAATCGCTCATTCGCTCATTCTCAAAGTTTCATGATGTGACTCATAAACTTAATTTCTCAATAGTTTGCACATTATTGTACATCACTTTTTTTCATAAATAGGGGAATAAGAGTACTCTTCTGTCAACTTGCTCACATTTTTTGTTTCTCTGAATCTTGTTCAAGAAACGTATTAACCACTTGATGTCTCTCCCTATATCTCTATCAAACTTCTGTATGTCTCAATCAGCATACGATGTAAGCCCACTGCTTACTTCCACTCATCTTTCTTAGAGCCTCTTTAACTTCTCTACTTTGGATCCTTCTCATAAGATCTTGATTTAGCATACAAGCGGGTGTAGTGAGATCATCTATATCTTGTGATTTACTCCAGTTGAATAAAGTATCAAAGTACCATTAATATCCTTTGATCAACATCATTCGCACACTTAAGTTTCTTATAAATTGAGTACAACGATCAAGAAAACGAGCAACAATATGCATATCTTTTTATCCTTCCTTATAGTCCAATTTACATGCAACTCCAACCTTTTTCATTTTCTCGTGTGCTTTCTTCACAACTCTTAGCTTTTCTTTTAGCTTCATTATACTCCATTATGTTCTCATTGCTCCAACTGTTTTCTAACTTTTTGTAGCATACCTTTTTGTTCATTATTACTTATTCCATCTCATCATTAACTCCATCAAGACAAGTCATTATTTGGATGCAGACATACTTTAGATTCTCCAAATATCTCATTTGCCACTTTATTAATATATATATGCTCTATTAATAACCATACATCCTCCGCATGTGCATCTTTATCAACACACCATACATTTTACCCAAACATTTTGTGTGCAAACTTTGTTGGAGACCCCCTTGAGCATCCACCTCTTTATCTTTAACTCCACTCGTTGCTTAACCTACCTTAGATGTTTCATACTCGAAAATCAAGCACGGTCCTATGCTGAGTGAGAACACATTTTGAATTTTCTAGGAAAGAAAACCTACTTAATTGTGTAGAAGCCTCTACTACATTCTTTCGAAATGAGAAGTTTACTGAAACCTTCTATAAAATTGTAGAAGTCATTTAGAGACATTTTAGAAGACCCGAGAGGAATATGATGTTATAGAGAAGATGCGGCTTTCTAGTCTTGCATATAAATATAGTATAGATGGGTGTGAACATACCATAGGTCGCTTAAGTACTTCAACATGATGTTGCAATACAGGTTCGGATCCCCACATGAGATTCATAGAGAGACTCGTCGAAGTATTTAAGTTTGTGTTGTTGGGCTAAACTTCTACCATATGTGTCACGTGTCCTTTGGGGCGATGCAATGCTTGCTCTGAAGAGCGGTTTTTGTTAGCCCCGCTGTTTAGTTCACATCAATGTTGGAGGGCTTCCTGGTGATTTTGTGATGGCAGCGAAGTAGCAAAGGATGTTCATCCAACTATCGCAAAATGAAAGATCTTCAGCAAGTGTAGAGCCTTTTTGTGTGAGAGGAGTGAGAGCCTTCTAGTTAGAAAAACTAAGAGACCTCAAATATTGTTGATAATGTGTGAGTCAAAATTTATATGACAGAGGGGAGACCCAAGATGATTTCTCATTCATGTAATTGTGTGAGACATTGAAGTAATCACACATAAAAAGAGCGAAGTAAGGTATTTTGGCACATGTAAATATCTTTTTCACATTTTCGTATATAATCATTTTATAACATTATACCTTTGTACAAGTGTGTGTGTGAGTACAAGAATTAATCATACTAGCTTGCGAATTTGAGGAAAGCCATCACATGAAACATTTTCATAGAAATGCAACCTTGTTTCTTTATAGTTACTACTCGAACAATATATTAAATACTTTGTTTGCTTAAGAAAATACTTTTTTTTTTTAGAAAAAGGGGGATTTTATTGATAAAATGAAATTAGTACAATGCGGTAAAGGAGCTTAAGAAAATACATTGATAACAAAGAGAGTGCTCTTTAAAAAGGACCAGTAAAGCAAAATTATGGAGAAAAAAAAGTTACATAGCCTTATTATGTTTTTTGGTATAACAATATGGTGTTACTTGTATATAAATATATGCAAATTAATTTATCTCGCTTTAATTGAAAAGACCAAAAATAGTAAGAACGATGCTCAAATCTCTACATGGAGAGATTTTTTATAAATATATTATGGGAAAATTTTACAAATAGGAGCAAATCGTACTCATTTTCCAAAACTAAGACCGAAGATTAGCCTAAGACTCAAATAAACCAGCATTGACCACAATACACTTACGTTGGGGACGTACGTCACCTGAAATAGAGGGAAAGCGTCTCCAGTTGGGGGCATACGTCCTCTGAACTGGGGAATTTCAAACTCAATTTACTCAAGGTGAAGAGACAAATTTGAAAATTAATAATTGAGTTTCTTAAAATAGGAGTACATGTATCACACGGATGGAAGAAACATTAGGCAGTCCTAATTTTGTAAAAGTATTATGATTTGGTCCTACCGGCGGAAAATTTACTCTATAAGAATATAGCACACAATTCACTCACTCACTCAAATCTAGTTAACTGTCTCAAAAGATAAAAAGAATGTTGTTGTAGTATAACATCATGAGACAAGAGATACAAAGGTACCTTTCTTAAGTGGAATCCTAGATTGTATATGCAATAACACAACGCTCATCTTAAGTGGTGGAAAATTTTAAGGAAAAACTGACAAGAATAATCTCACCTTTCACTGATCTTCTCATAATAATCCTACCTTTACATAATCCCAAAATAATCCCACTTTTGTACCATATCTTCTTTCATTGGACCCTGACCAAGTTTTTTACCTTTCTTTGAAAATCTTATATAAATAGTCTCACGTTTATAAAGATATAATAGAAAAGTGAAAGATAAGATTATTTATATGATTTTCAAAAAAAAAGTAAAAAATATGGTCAGGATCCAATGAAAGAAGATGATGTGCAAAAGTGAGATTATTCTGGGATAACCTAAAAGTGGGATTATTATGAGAATACCAGCGAAAGGTGGGATTATTTTTGTCAATTTTTCCAAATTTTAATGCACTGTTTCTTTTTAGATTGTTCGATGAAAAATGTTATCTCTAAGAAATACGGAGTATTACATTGCTTATAGTGGAGTGGAAACTATTCAAATAACTAGTGCAGTCAACCTTCAAATAAGTCACAATGAAAAATATATCATAGTTGGGAGAAGCTATAAACCATTATCACTCGTGCCCACTGTAAGAGCATCTTCGATGCTAAAACGTTAACAGTGCATACGTGGCACGAGAGATAGTCAATGAAAAAACAATAAATAAAATCTTTCTCCTTATTTGAAGGATCTTATATCATTTTGGTAAGTTTTTCTTCACAATGTCAAACACAATGTGTAGATGTAGACATTGTGGTTGACATTGCAGGGAAAAACATACCAAAAACACATAAGACAGTGAAAACACAGAGAGAAATGTCATAAAATCAATCTTTTGTGTCTATCTCTCATGCCACATGTGCACCATGCACATTGTAGTAATGAAGATGCTCTAAATGTCTCTAAATACTTTTGACAACCAAAATATGTAAAGTCCGAATGGAAGAAATACATATACTAAATAAATCAAATGTATGGGAAGTAATGTTAGGGCTCAAGTATTGTAACGATATGTGATAACCACAACAAGAAGATCTCTATAGGTCATAAAAAGTGTGGTTTGAGACGAAAGGTGAAGTAAATACATGTTTAATACCATTAAGTTACGCATGGTCTGAAAGTATAAAAAATACTTCATCCGTCCCTTAATTATAATTTTGTCTACTTTCCTTTTTTGGTTGTTCCAAAAACTTTGCCATTTTTCATTTTAATCCATCAATTTGTGGCTCCTGTTATTTTTATCTCCTTTGCACAAATATCTACCACACAGTTTTTATTTTATTATTCTACGTGCTGATCAAACATGACAAACCTTTAAGGGATGGAGAGGTAATTAAGATCATTGGAAAATGAAAACATAGAGAAGCAGTCGAGCACTAAATAATTGCAGTGGGTTCTCTAACTAATAGATTTTTGGGTTTTAAGAATTTTCGCACAGGAAAGTACATTTTCTGACAAAAAAATTGACATTGGCGTCATTTTTTGCGGTGAATTATTGGTAAGAATGTGTACTTTCTTGTGAGAAAGTACTTAAATTGCAAAAAATTATTAATTACATGACAAATTTTACGAGCAAGTGAAAGATCATGACTTAAAATGGGCACAAAGTAAATTTATTGGACCAAAATTGCAAATTTTCCTTTACATTCTAATACTTGTATTTTAGAGTGAAGTCTGGCTCGACCCCCACTTCAGGGTGAAAGTCATGCACTTCTATTTTAGAATTTTGAATCGTTTTTACTTTTATTTTGAGAAATTTTCCAAAAAAATTAAGAAAAATAGTTTGTTCTAAATTTCAGTTACATTTGAATTACACAAGAATCATAGCCATTATAAAGAGACAAAATGGGTGCTTCAATTTTCTCATAAATCAATTCAAGCATAAAAGAGAGATCGTGAGAGTATTATGAGCAAAGTGTGTAGGAAGGATTATTGATGGAGGGGGGCCTGTACGATAGCTGATACTTGTAGCAACAACTTTGTTTTCCCTAAAGAAAATTGCATAACTTTGTCCCGTCTTTTGATTAGAGCCTTTTTTTGAAGTGTGACATTCTTCATTAGAGATTTAAATGTCATGTCGAAGATCTTTGTTAACTGGCATAGGCTTGTAAATCTTGTACCCAACCTTCTATATTTGTATTATAATAGATCAATATCCCATCAATTAAATATTTTTTATTTGGCCGACCTCTTCAGATCCATCAAGGTTAGCTAGCGATTTGAGAGTTTTATGGTAGTAACATGAAATGAAATATTTCATGCATTCCATTTTAATATTTCATGATTGAAATGATGGAAATTTAATTTCAGAAAATGGTACCAGCATGTTGACTTATAGAAAGAAAAGAAAAGATCAAAAAAGAAATATTTTTATTTAGAGGGGGGGGGGGGGGGGGGGGGGATAATTCTTTCGAAAGGTCAAAAGGGGCTGAATGTGAAAATGTGATGAGGCTATTGTGATTAAGGATATATGAAGGAAAAGTTAGCCCACAAATAGAAGCCAAAAAGATTTAGAATATACTACGTATTTAACTAGACGATATGCTATGCACGGTATATAACAGCTTTTTTTCTTTTTACTCCAGGGTGGTATGGGGAAGGGTAGTTGGGAGAACATGGAATAATCAGGGCTGAAAGTCACTCCATTTATTTTCAAATGGGTACATAATTCCTTTTTTAAGTATTTTTGTATGGTAACATAATTCCTTTCAAATGGGCACACACACACACACACACACACACACACACACACACACATATATATATATATATATATATATATATATATATATATATATATATATATATATATATATATATCTTACAAAGAAGTGAGTATAATAAGGTTGTACGGTGAAGATCACTAATAATGTACTCCCTCCGTTTCTGAAACAAGTTCCACATTTGACTTCACACATATTGAAAAAAAATAAATTTGACTTTACTGTGGAGTGCACTGTTTGGCACTGTTTGACACTGTTTGACACTGTTTTGATGTAGATAATTTGCCAAATAAGGAAATGTTTGAAAGTGGAACTTAATTTTGAATCTGCCCGAAAAGGAAATGTGGAACTTGTTTCAGAAACCGAGGGAGTAATTTGTAAGAAGTTTTTCACAATTTATGATAATTTTTGTACACTACTTAAATAAACAATTGTCCTGTTATATATATAATTTCGTGATGACCAATGAAAGAAACACTCCACATTGTACCATCGTGAAATTTTTGTAGTCATGTAAAATTCATTCTCACACCATGTATATTTTTACGTTATCTGTGTTTTCGTTTGACCTAAAATAGTATTATGTAATCAAAATTATGCCATATGTATTGTACTATTTTTATTACCATACAAAAAAACTCATTACATATTGCAAAGTGCAAATAATTATTAACTCTACATCTCAAATTTCACTTTAACTTTTACTTGAAAATTATGTGATTGAGAATTGTAAAGATGAGAGAGAAATGATATGAATCGTGAAGTTTTTATTGGGAAAGAAAAAAAAGTTTATTTTGAAATAGATGAAACTGCGAAAATGAAAATAATTGGAGAATGTAGTATGAATATGTGATATAGTCTAGATTAGGATTGATCTTAGTTTGGTTTGATCTAGTATGTTTGACTTTATTATGGTTTGGCCTGTTTAACTGGTTTACAAATTTGACTTTTTTTGGGTCAAACAGATCCATTTTACTCACTTAATAAGGATATCAATATCAATTCTTAATTAAATTTAAATTTGAACTTTGCAACTTTATAGAAATTTTCATGTAATTTCGTAATATATAAATTTTAATAATTAAAATTGAATTAACTATCAATGAGAAGAATTTAACTTTAACATTGATTGACTAAAAAATGTTAACTTTACAAATTAAACAATTTGGGATGGAGTTAATATAATATGAGTTTTTTCCTTAAATATTACCGATAAAAAAAGTCATAGACAAAAATGTGACTTAATAACTATTAATGTCTATAATTGTGTTCAAAATTTATACCGTAGTAACTTACATGTAGTTACTATGATGTTAATTTTGAACACCATTATAGTCATTAATAATTACGAAGTCATATTTTTGTCTACAACATTTTAAAGAGTAATATTTATGAATTATTTTCATATAATATTATGATAATGTATATTTTACTTTTTTCATAGTCAATTGGAAATTGCCTACACGGTATAATTATCTTGCAATTCAAACAAATATATATGTTGACCAATAGTCCAATACTCACTAAGAAATTGTCGTTATAAGAAGAGTAAGATTGGAGAAACATTTTTTAATACATATTATATCTACATTCCATTATAGTAAAGACATTTTCATCATTTAATATACTCAGATCAACAATGCACTAATGGAGTGGAAAAGTATATAATTGTGGCCCTTACTCTATTGTTGCTAGTATGTTCCACAATCATAGAAAATATCTTGTTTGATAATTATTTATTTCCGAATGATGTGTAACTTTAAATTTTGAAAATTTTGTATTTTATGAATTCGATAAACATTTTTATCGCATTTAGTGGATTTTGTCCCATAATTGTTAATTAAGAGTCCGGTAATTTTGTTTTTTGGCTTATCAGGCTTATCAACCAATTTTTTAAATAAATACGTATTTTTTGCTTTCGCACGCTAAATTGTGTAATATAATAAGAAATAACTAAAGTTGGAGTTACTTTCCTGGTCGTATTGGGTTAAGTTACTGTAGATGATCATTTTAGCTATTTTTTATATAATTTTTTCTTTATTTTATTAATAAAAAATATTTTAAATATATTTCTTTAAAAAATTATCAGAATCAGTCGGTACAGCCAAAATTTCATAAATTTTAGCAGAATCAGCTGATTCAGCCAATTTCAATGTTACCAAACGGACACTTTAATTTAGTGTTATGTTTTTTAAAGGATATTAGGTGCTTATTTTGGAGAGCACAATGCATTTATTGTCTTAAAACATTTTTGTAAAGAAAACACATTGACATATATGTAGTTCTTGAAAATAGCATGCCAATGCTTGGACATGACATTGAAGGCTGTTGTAGATTTCTTGGATTAATGCTCCGTACGTATTGATTAATGTCTCTCAATAAAGTCGTGAGATGATATTGTCTACTTAAACATCGTTCTCAATACCTCAACGGCTTGCCGAAATCCTTTATTAATTAATGCCTTTAAACGAAATGGGCACAAGTGGATTATTTGGATCACAACTTAATTAAGTGGTTTTTGGTTGTAGGAGTTTGTCAAATCTAAGGACGTCATCTAATTCGTCATACCGATTCTACTGAAAAAAATCAGATAAGCTCATAAACGTGACATGATTTTTTGAAGAATGAGGTATCATTTAAAAAAAGTAAAGATCGGAGGGGGGGGGGGGGGGGGGGGGGTGACGCGTAACTCACGTGACAGGAAGAGGGTGTAAAGAAAGAAGTTTTGAATTTAACTTCAACTACTGATTTGAGAGAGAATTCACGTTGTTTATCACTGTGTGATCAAAATCCAATTTACATTTTTTCAGATAACTGCTCGTGAGCCTCATATGGATGTGGGGTGTCCTCTTTTTTTTTTTTTTTGAAAAGAGTACAAAAAAGGTATATGTGATTGACTCATTTTCACATATGAGAGTCTATGTTTCATTTTTAACATAGGTCATTTATTTAAATTTTGTTATCACACAAGGGGTCCGACCAGGGCCGGTCCTGTCATTTTGTGGGCCTATGGGCGAGAAGCTAAGTTGGGTCTAAATTTATAAGCTAAGTTTGGGTTACAATTGCTTCTCGTATGGGGCTGGGCGCAGGGCCGAGAATCTTTTCCCAGTTCAATCAAAGCTTCTCGTATTTGCAAAGTTTGGGTTACAATTGCTTTAACACTTTTCACATGACATTCCCAACGTGTGTGGACAATGACTTCAAAGTTAAGCCCTCTAAATGCTCTTTCAAAATTGCCCATCTTTTTGTTGAACCAGAAAATAGTGTATACAATTTCTGAACACATCCAAAAAAAAGTAACCGCCCTTGAACAAGATTTAACCATATCAGAAATTGTTAAATTTAGACTATGACAAGCACATGGCATGTAAAAAGCTCTCCGGTTCATATCAAGTAGTCTTCTTTGAACACCTTGATGCTTACCTTTCATGTTAGACCCATTGTCATAACCCTGTCCTCTAACATCATCAATATCTAGCTCAGCTGAAATCAATACACGCTCTAATTCCCCAAAAAGCCTCAATCCAGTTGTATCTAGTACTTCTAGAAATTCCAAAAAATATTCAACAACTTCTGCTTTGCCTGATGACATATTCACACATCTTATGATTAGAGTCATTTGTTCTCTGTGACTTGAGTCGGGTGTGCAATCAAGAATAACTGAATAGTACTCCGCAGCTTTAATTTGATTAACAATTGTACTTTTCACACTTGATGCTAACCTCAGAATCAATTCATTTTGAATTTTGTGACTCAAATAATGATAGTGAATCTCACTACATTGGATGCGCCTCACATGTTCTTGCATAATGGGATCAAACTCTGCAATCATTTCAATGAACCCTAAAAATTTGTCATTTTTTTCATCATAAAGTCTGTCACTACTTCCACGAAAGGCAAGTGATTTTTTAGCAAGAGTCTTTACTAAAACTATTATCCTCTTAAGAACATCCCTCCAGTGCTGCTTCTCTTTTGCTAATTTTTCTTGAATAGCCGAATCAAGGGTTTTTTGTTTTGCCAATCTCATCTTTAGTTCCATCCATCTTTGCACATTAGTAAAATGTTCAACACTTTATAAAGTTTCTTTTATAATTTTAAAATTATGAACAAAATTAAATCATGGGCCTAATTAAATGAGTTTTAAAATACAAAAAAAGATTACAAAAAAAAAGATTATTCAAAAAAAGAATACAAAAAAGAGTCCTACTCACGCTATATATAAAGAAAAAATTTTGGACCTATTTTTTTTTTGCTATTTTTTCGGGCCTAGGGCGGTCGCCTCTGTCCCCCCCCCCCCCCCCTCCCCCCCAGGACCGGCCCTGGGTCCGACACCTGACACCATTTGAAATCGTCGGGGAAAGATAATGAATAGTAACTCTAACTTTAAAAAGTGTCCAAAAAAATCATAAAATATTTTAAGAGATGTGCAAGATGACATTCAAGCCACCTTTACATTCACACTATTATCAAAATACATAATACTAGAGAAACCAAAATGATGTGACAATTTTAGTGATAAAGGGAATAATTAATACGGAGTATACTCTTTTTTTGATAAAATAACACTTCATATGCTCACTCACCCATTTATTAAAAAAATTATTTATTCATAAAAAAACTAAATTATTTATAATATGATTACACATTAATTTTTCATTTCATTCCCAAATATTTCACTTTTTTATGTAAAATAATATAGAATACCAATTAAAAAATTATGATCGAGTACTGAGATTAAATGTATTTATCTAAATACTGCTGAGGTGAACAATAGTTAAAAACGCTGCCAAATAATTATTTTTGGTAAAATAAAGTCTTTCCTTTTTTTATGGTAAAATGAAGACTTTCCTTAATAATTATTTTTCGGAGGAATATGGAAAGGAATACGTTGGAGTAGAAAATCAAGAAGGCAGTCGGTTGCGAAAGAGTGGAGAAACGCAGGTCGTGGGACACTTGATAAAAAATCTCTTTTACTTTGAAGAGTAAAACTCCATCTGTTCCTTTGAATTTTACTTTCTCCTTTAATTGAATTGCAAAATTTTACAGGCACAAGGATTAAGAAATGAAAATAAATGATCTTGCTTTTTACACTTTTGCCCATCTTTCTAAAAGTACATGTCTTTAAGTTAATGGGAAAAAAGTAAAAGTAAAGGTAATTTATCACTTTATTCTTATTTACATACCTAAAATAGAGAGTGAAAAACCATTTTGGAACAACCAAAATAGGAAATTTTGCAAATCAAATTGGAACGGAGGGAGTATCAACTTTCCTACTTTTATTGTACCGCTAACTTTTCTGATTTCCTTTTTAAGTAAAAAATTTATGCTCCCAATAAATTCTCTTTCATCTACACAAACTTCAACCACACATCTTTTACTTTATTAATTCTTGGGTAAGTATATTCACGGGGTGACTTCCGTGTAAAATGTTTGGGAATTAGGTATATTATAATGACAGATCATAGTTACGACTAGTATTTTCACCCCATATGATCTTCATATTTTTTTCAAACTTTATATAGGTAGTATGTAACATTGGTGTCATATGAAAAATCATAAAAAATTACAAAATTTGATATATTTTAAAGATAAAAGATAATCTTTTTATCCTCGTGTGGGCTCTGTTTCTCCTCTATTTCTCCCGCGCAACTGGTTGCCTTCTTGGTTGTGTGTCTTCTTGTTTTTCGTTTCCTGCGTATTCCTTGTCACATTCCTCCCCATTATAATTTTGAAGGAATGTCATTATTTCATTTGATGGCTTTCTTAAAATATGTTATCATGGTTCAACCCAACAGTATTCAGATATATACTTTTTGTCCGGCCATAGTTTTATTTTGGAAAAAAATACACAATATTCTGTGTACAAATTTTATATATTACCATATGCATAATGATTATATATATAGTAATAAACTTATCTCGAACAAAATTATGAGACAGTGTCAATGGAGAAGGTGGCATGATTGTTCATTTCTAACCCACCTAGTGGCCACCCTGAAGAGGCCGAGCCATGGAAACTAACTCACTTTCCTAAAAGGGAAAAATATGGTAGCGGTGAGGACTCCCCTCACTGTCGATGCAATCAACACTCGTGAATCATGAGTCTGGAGGCTAAGAACGCATCTAAGAGACAAGGGTATCCTCAACTATCCCCCTAGAGGGATTGTTTTGTCTGCGGTCAAGACTCTTTTGTTGAGATTCTTTCTAAAGTCAATCGCTTTCCTCAGGGTTGGATAGTCCAAACTCTAGAGTCAAGGGAGTAGTAACCTGACGATAAAAATCCTTAGAATTTTCTCGGAGCCATTTCCACAAGTGAAGTGGAGAGGTTCTAACTTCATTGTATGAACTCTCAATGGAAGCACAAAATGATGTGTTATTGTTAACCATGCTAGAGAGAAGTATTAGTTAAATTAGAGAGTGAGGGACGGAGAGGGAATGTGTAGTCAATTAGAAAGGAACTGAGCATTCCAATGGACCTATCTGACTCAAACTTAGCCTACAGTGAACTAGTTGTTCACACAGATTGCTATAATGTTGTGGCTTAAAAGCCATATCTTTTGACTTGGACTGGGATTGGTGTGGCACTTACATTCTGCGAGGACCGGGTCCCATACTATAATAAAGTACGTATCACAAGGGTAGGTCTCAATCAAGCCTAATTCACCACCACACTTTTTTACCTATTCGAAAGTTAGTTCAACGAGGTAGTTTACTTGTTGACTCGATAGAGCTTGGGTGTGACTCAAGCCTTTGAGATCTTTCACCTCGACTAGAAGGAACAAAGAAACAAGTACAAGCCTTGTCTTCCTCCTTGTCCTTAGATGTAAGAAGAACATGAAAAGCAAGAATGGTAATAAATGTAGCTATTTTCGCTTCGAAATTGCTACTCGAAAGAAACTCTCACTTGGGAAATCTCTTTAGAGTAGCCAACTTGCATATTACTCAATTTAAAGGAGAAGAACAAGAATATCCTCTAACTAAAAGAGTCAGTTTCTTTAGATAATATATATAATATTATCGCAAAATCTTTTAATTTACCTTAATTTGGTGTTGTATGGGAGTATTTCTTTCGCATCATGGAAGGGCGAATGGTAGTCCTCTATAGCTTCTGCACCTGCTGTCAAATCTGATGTATCCAAATGCTAACGTATGATCTTTTCTAAACTAGGTTGTTTCAATCAAATAGTCTTCTATTGAGGGGGCTGGGATGTTCTAGGACTGAGGTAACAAAGACCTTACATAATTCGAGAATCCTTGTCAATGAGATAGATCTTCTTCAAAAAAAAAGTTATCTAAGCATCTAGTCACATTGTCTCTATTCATCAAAGAATTGAAATTCTTCATTCTCCTCTCCTAGATTCACTTCAGGTCGGGATATTTTCGTGTTCAACAAGAGAAGATATGAAAGATGACTTATAAAAAAATTAACTCAAAAGTTGGAGTAACAGAAAATCGCCTTGTCAACTAAGCCAGGTGAACCTGTTATCACCATAGCAGCCAATCCTCAGGATGATGTGACTGATGTTCTAATGAAGTATGTGTTGGATCTCCATAAGAAAGCCATCGTCACGGAGGATGACCTCATCAAGGTCAAATCCAAGATGCCTTTATGACTTAAAGCATGAGGGCTTAACTACTCAAGAAGTACAAGGCCGTAAACATTAAGTCATATGAGGTGATCACTAAAGTCAAAAACACATCTATTGTTTCTAGTGAGGCATGGATGTGCTTTGCATGAGTGATAATTGCATGCGTCAGTTTTTAATTTCCATTTTGAAGGAAAAGGCCTATGTCTGGTTCAAAGAACAACAAGATGAGACTACTTACTCCTAAAAAGAATTGGCGAACCAGCTTTTGAACCATTGTGTTTGAAGGCACAATACAAAGAAACACTTCACTCACATGTTCAATGTGGATCAAGCAAAAATTGAGTCCCTACAGTAACTCGTGCCATGTTGTAGGACACAAAACCCTTAGGTGTACAGAGTTGATAATAACATCAAGCTCGTTATTCTGCAATGAGTGCTTAAATTTGGAGGCTAAACAATGAGTTTAGTAACAGATCTCCCCACTTGGCGGTAAATAAGATGTTGCATAGCATACTGAACCAACTGATATGACACAAACCCCTGATGGGAAAACTAATTGGCTGGTATCAGTAGGTGTGGCCACCTAATCCATTAACTAAGTGGACAGTTTCCCCGTCACCCAATCACACTCTTCAGAGAATAAACGAAAAAGTTCTTCCGCTCATTAGAACAACACATCTACCTACTTCACGATTTCATTCATTTCTTTAATCATCTCGTCCATCTCCAATTGATTCTCATATTCCTTTTGTAGCTTCCTAAGCTCCTTAATTAGAACGGGTCTCAGACAGAACCATTTCATGTTTGAGATTTTTCAACAAGGTAGATAAAGTAATAAATATCTCCGGGAAGTCATTAACAAATTTGAAAGCATTAACATTATTAGTAGCCTGCTCATCCTTGTCCTTCTCAAGTTCCTTGACCCAATGAGCAAGCTCATGAACACACACAATAAACTACAAAAACAAAAATAAGAAGAAACATGGAGAGATGAAAAAAGTTAAAAAGAAAAGTGAAGTACAATTTATCTACGATGAGAGTAGAGTGAACTGAGTAGGCACCTAATTGCACAGTGAGATACTCTATCATCTAGTTGTCTCAATGTGATTTATGGTACAAACATACCTCATTCTAGGTAGTATAGTCCACAAAGCCCACATCATTGGAGAGAGCGAAGTGAAAATGTTAGCGGTCTCTACTAGTGTATGATATGTATGTATTCCCACACACTTTAATGTCTACTAGAAAACCATTTCTACACATTCTAAACATAACTTCTTGCATTGTTTTGCTAAGAAAATATTTGATTTATCATATTTTACACGGGTAATTATGTTTTCAGAAGGACTTTTATCAGGTTTTTAAGTAAATAAAATCAAGGTGGGTTTTGAAAATGAAGAAGGAGAGCTAGAGCATGAAAAATGGCCATTTTGACCACTATCCAATTCAAAACAAATCGGTAAGTTGTTCTATCCCTCATTTGAGCATATATATTTGTAGACAAATGCAAATTAAACCATTCAACGTTCATGTGAATCATATGTCAATGAGCTACAAATCTTTTGAAGACACAATAGGGAAAATATAAAAGAATCAATGTGAAATTAGATGAAGAAAGTTGGACGAATGATGCTTAAATTTAAGATTGAACAATATTCACCATTTTAATCATATATTTTGATTTGTTTATCCAGTTGTAAAGCAACCGATAAAAATCCATAATTTCTTATACAAACAACTAATGATAGGTAGAGACATTGATTTGGAAATTAGGATTAACTTGTTCATCCGTCAATGTACTGTGGCACGAAAATTATGACATTAATTGTCATTGCATAGATAACTATTACTTCTATCAACATATAATTTTGTATGCTAGCGCATAATTGTCTCTCCATAGAACAAATATACACATAAAATTGATTTGTAAAATGAGATACTTTTTCCCACTTTGACTACTCAGTTGGTCACATATGCGAAAGGTAGAGCAACTGTCCCATAATCTAGTTTTTTAAACGGCACTATGGGATCTCAATAGTAGTAGGACTCACTGTGCGCAACAGGGACTGATCATGCCTCTCAGCTCTATCAGGCCGGAGCATGAGAGACGGTAGCGGAGCCAAAAACGGTTCATGGGGGGTCAAAACTGAACTATATACATAATCAAAGTGGGATATCATTTTTAGACAATGTTCGAGTTGAATATATCATATGTAGTTTAGATAAATGATACCATTTGCCTTAACTTGAAACTCTAATAGTTACCCGCTCATCTGGCTTAATATCACGATTTCTTACTAGGAAAAAATCGGCCATTGAATAGACACTCGTACCAGTAAGATATATTGTATTTGCTCTGTCACTGAGTCATGTCACGTAAGTAATGATTGAATTATACAATATTTTTAAAATTTGGGAAAATAATCAATATTACGTATTAAATTTTGTTCATTTTACATTTAAATAGTGTTGATTTTCCAAAAGTAATAATTATTTACTCGTAATGAGTATAGATGATATATGAAATCGAATGTATTTCGTAATTCTATACTCTGAAACTTTCATGGGGCCGGTTGACCACCACCCCTGTCCCTGCCGGCTCCGCCCTAACGAGACATAGGGAATTCAACCTTTTGGAACAAGTAAAAATGAGATAGTTAAACTTTAGTTGACTACATGAATTGTAAACCACACAACCAAAACGGCAAAGGGTGTATTATTTATATATGTTTGGGTGTGTCGATATGTACAAAACAACTGCTACTAGTTATGTGTATCCAATCCAATTAAACAACACAAGCCCCCCCAGATAGAGAGATAGAGGAGAGCTCAATTCCCATCTCAAGTGGAGTAGAAGAATTAGCTTAGCTAGCGCAGGCCAGGTGATCTGAGATCGATGGAGATGGAAAGTTGTGTGAAACCTGCATGGCTGGAGCGGCTGATGGCGGAGGAGTCGTTCTTTGCCGTATGCGGGGCCCACCAACATCGTAGGAAGAAGAACGAAAAGAACATTTTTTGCCTTCTTTGCTGTCAAAGCTTCTGTCCTCATTGCCTCCCTTCTCATCAATCTCACCCCCTTTTACAGGTTCATATTTTCTCATCGTCCTCTTTATTATTCTTGAACTTCTTCTTCTTCTTCTTCTTCACTTCTTCAGTTCTTCTCCTTCTCTCATTAATTGTTTCTACACATAAAAAAGTTATTTTTTGCTTATAATCTTTAACCAAAATTTATTTTTGATGATTCCCAGCTTTCAATCCATATGTGAATGGGTCGATCGTATGTATATATACTAGTATATCTATAGAATTCTGTATATATGAAATATATGATGGAATTCCAGAAATAATAAACGAAGGATAATTAATTTTCATATACTTTGAGTCTCTTGAAAAGTTGACCAAATTTGACTGACACGTACAATAATTGTGTGATTAAGATTTATGAAAAGAAGACATAAATTGCGCTAACCATATGTTTCTTCCGTTCTTTAATTATTGCAACATTGTGATTTTTGCACTATACACATATCTTACTTTGACCGCGAGTTTCTACATAATCAAATTATTACGTATAAAATGTTATTGAATTCCTATAAAGTAATACATAATTAAATATAATTACAGTCAAAGTTGTGTGTTGTCAAACGTGAAAGTCAAACTGTTGCAAGATTTAAAGAACGAATGATAGTATTTATTACTTTTTCCGTTCCGTTCAAATTGTATCATCTTTCATTTTTTGTTTGACTCATTAAAATTGTCTCATACGGAGTACTAAATTGGGTAAAAGTTGTGTGATTCTAAATCATTCTTACTTATTTTTAATTTATTAATTCAATATGAATCATATAAACTCACCTTCGTTAATAAACACATCATCTTCTTATGTCTCAATGGTATTGAACAGATGTAGTACTTTAAATGGAAATGATAATTTATTTTGGAACGACAATAAAAGGCAATTTGTCAAAGTTGTGGGAGAAGGAGTACAAGAAATGAATGGTTCTTTTCTTTCTTGTGAAAATGAAGCACGGGGACCAAAATTCCTTAACTTTTGCAAACGCAAGAGAATGCATGCTGCGATGGACCATTCTCTTGACTAAAACATTAAAGAATTGATTATAAGAATTTCAGGTGGTTTTAAAAGGTATCTTGAATTCTTTAGTGTGTTCTACAGTACTAAAAGGATTGTGTGGGGGAGGTTTTTTGAATTTTATTCCCACTTTTGGAGCTGCTTTATAAGTTTTTCCCCCTACTTTTAGAAGATTTTCATATATTTAATTTTTATTTGTTCACCCATTTCTCCTTAGCCTGGTTCAGTTCCTCACAAGTTGCTTTCATAGACACTTTGACCCAATTCTATTTTGTCTCTGTCTAGTATCTATCTGCTCAACCACTCATCATTTAATTCACTCTTTAACAGTTTAACAAAAAAATGCACTCATCATTTAATTCACTCTTTAACAGTTTAACAAAAAAATGCACATCATTGGAAGACCCTAAGGGGCCCATGATATAATTTATAGAGCCCAATATCTACTGAAACGGCCCTCTTTGCTCAATTTAGTATAGAGAAATTGAAGGATTATAAGAATTAGGCTTATAATTTATTAATATAATTTATAGAGCCCAATATCTACCGAAACACCTCATCCCTGAGGGCTCCCAAACCTAACCGGACGGTACGTTGGGAGAATGTAAATTGGACTATAATCATAATCTGACAGATAGAGAGTGAGACTCTGTCCCCGGTACTTGCAGAGGCCCTATGCATTTTTAGCACAGTAACCTCTCATCACAGTTGTCGGGATTCGAACTCGGGACTTAACTCTTGTGTCACTCCCTTGCTACCCGGGATTTTTTTTAGTATAGAGAAACTGAACTCGAGTTTACCCATTTTGACCTTATCAATTAATCTTAGCACAACATGTCAGTCGAGGTAACTACTATACATGATTTAATCGTGTACTAATCAAAATAATTAGGGTTGGACTTATATTTTTATCTAAATTGTTTGATATTGTAAAAGTAGACTACATTAGCTATTTTTAATACGATATTTTCTTTAATAAAACGCATTTCAAATAAAAATATTTCATGATTTTCAGATTCAGTCATATCACAAATTTTAATAGAGTTAGTCGATTCAGCCCTGTTACTTGCTATTAATGTCATGCAATATTGAATGCTCAAATTTAATTTTATGAATAATTGAAATTGACTAGTTTAAAAGGGATAACAAGAACTCTTTTGGCTGTTGGATTGATTTGTTGATGGGAATTGGTTAAATTAAAATGAAATTATTACTACATCCGTCGGATAATGGTTGTCTTATTTCAATTTGGCACAATTATTAATAAAGTGGTTCAAAAGTAAAAATTGTGATTTAGATTTGAATAAAATGAAGTGAAATGATATGAACCACAAGTTTGTTACCAAAAAGGAAAACATGACATCGATCCATTTTAGACAACTCAAAAAGGAAAGTAAGACAATTGATATGGGATAGAGGGAGTATTATAATCATTGTTATATATCAAGTCAGTATAATGATATTATGAGTTTTTCCGACAGAATGCTAAAATAAACTTTACATTAAATATGATATATTAAATTTATTATGAGTAGAGGCAGAGCCTAAAAACCAGGGAAGACGGCCTATGCCCCGAAAATTTGAGAATTTAGAGTAGTGTATAGACTGATTCCGCTAATTTAAGAAAAAAATATTCTCAAAATATATTTTATTAATAGAACATAGAAAAAATTATATGTACAAATAGCTAAAATGATCATCTACAGTAACTTCAACCAATACAGCCAGAAAAGTAACTCCAACTTTACTTTTTCTGCTCATTACATAATTCAGCGCGTGAAATTAAAAGTTACGTGTTTGGTGAAAAAGTTGGCTGATAAGCCTGATAAGCCGAAACACAGTGTTGTCAAACGGTTTTATTCTAAAATAACGAACCTTAAAAACAAGTACTGTCTAAATTTAAAATGGATACAATTTGATTGATAGATTTTATTCTCTAATTTTGAAAATAACGTCTAATTCACTCCTTAAGTACACGATGTTTATAATATAATACTCCACTAGTATATGTATATGTATGTATGTATTAAATCAATAATTCTGTAGGGTACATCTAAACTAATGTTTACTCTATCTACAATATGAATTGTTCAATTTAAATTTTGTTTTTGATTCGACCCTTAATCCTGTACATGGGTAAATATGACCCCCTAACACGATTTTCACCACTGATTACAAATCTAACTATACAATGAGGATGTAAAATTAAACATGATCATTCTCGATACAAATTATTGATATGCCTTTCATTATTTATAGTACGGAGTAATAATTTTGTAATATTATGTGATACTAATATTTATCTTTTTGCCTTGTCTCAGTTAAGAACAAATAATCCGAATTTGATTTTTTTCTTAAATCTGAGATTTTTTGTAATTTTATATACACATGTCCAAACCCCGGATGCATATCCAATGTCCCAATTACCAATAACTAGCCACTTCCCAACAATTAGAAGCCAATCCAAACGAGGCCTTATAGATAGAAAAGCGCGAAAGTTTAACCATGTCGGCACAGGAAGTAAATTAGTTTGTTTTCTGATTGATTATTGGTATTTTTTTCAGAATATGACCAAGGCATTCTGTTTAGGGATTTTTTATTCTTTTAACAGAACTAAATAAATTCTATATAGGGGGGAACATTTTTAATCATATTCTAAAGCTTGATTTTAGGGTGTTCGGAACTGATTCTGCTTCTGCTTCTTTTTTAAAACAGAAGCAGAATAAGAATCAGTTTGCAGAAGCTGGTCACCTCCGCCTTCTAAAAAACTGATTCTGAGAGTAAATTAGAGCATCAGAATCACTGTTGAACTTTCACCTAAACACTCCAACTTCTGCTTCTGCTCCCTGAAAGAGCAGAAGCAGTTTTAAGAATCAGACCCAAACACCACCGTCATGTACTGTTATTTTGAATAAATTCTTTTCACTTAAAACGAAAACAAAGAGTGCATAGTTTGCTATATTAATTGTTTTCTTGGGAAGGCAATGAGTTTTGGTGTAATTGTTTAGAGTAACTAGGACATTTGTTGTAATTAGTTAAATAGATAAATGTGCTTTTGAAATTAAAGTCACGACTCACGAGCCTGATCTAACTTTGTCAGAATGAATTATGAGGTTAGATGTGTACTTTTTATATTGGATTTTTTGTCGCCTATATATATTTACACACACTCTATGTATTATTTTATGCTTATAAGATCCAACTATCCAAGGTGTTTGTACATATTACCGGGAGTGGATTTAAAGAGGGGGGCCGGGGGCGATCGACGCTTCTAATTACAAACAAATGATTATGCACCAATTTACTTCACGAATAGTATACTTTTTTACGAAATATATGAAGTATTAAGTCCTTTAATTTGTGTTTTCAAAAATTGCATGTTACGAAGTTCAATAATCATTGCTAGAAATTTTGCTAACTAAATTTGTTTAGTTTAGAGCCTGATTCTGTTTTTCGGCTTATCAAACACGTAATTATTACACAAATTTTGGTAACTTTTTAATCAAACACGTAACTGTTGATTTGGCGCGCTAAATTGTGTAATAATAAGAAAAAGTAAGGTTGAAGTTACTTTTCTGGTTGTATTGACTGAAGTTATTGTAGATGATCATTTTAACTATTTTTTCATATAATTTTTTTGTTTATTTTATTAATAAAATATTCTTCAAATGATTTTTTTTTTCATAAATCGCCATAATAATCCAATACAACCACTTCAGCCAGAAATTCATAAATTTTAGCAGAATCAGCTGATTCATTCAATTTGAGTATTACCAATCGAGCTCTTAATGTTGTAATGATGAACACATAAATAAGATAGTTACAAATTATCTTATTTTTCTTTTGGATTGTCCCAAATAAGTGAAATAAATATCTTACTTTTATAGAGTTTTATAATAAGAGCCGGTTTAATGATCTTGTTTTTGGTTATCCGACTTAGTCAACGTTTTCATCAAACACATTTTTTTTTATTTTACGCGCTGAATTACGTAATAATAAGAAAAAGTAAAGTTAAAGTTATTTTTTTCAGAATGTAGTGGTTGAAGTTATTGTAAAGGATCATTCGCTGAATTGTGTAATCTTTATTTTTTTAATAAAAATATATTTTAAATATAATTTTTGATAAATGAGTAGAATCAGCAACTTTATTTAAAACTTTATAAATTCTCGCAGAATCAACGTATTCGGCCAATTTAAATTTTAGCAAACGCGCTCTCGAGTACATGAAAGTAAAAGAACAGAAAGTAGAAAAACAATTACTACGTATTAAACAATTAATTCACAATGTTTATGTGCGTGGAAAAGTGAAATCAGAGAAATTTAAATTACAAATAATGCTATTGGATATTTTTGGTACTAGAGAATTCAAACTGTATTTCACTACCACCTGCTCGAGGATAAAAATGTGGAGCCAATTATTTCTTACCTTCATTTTCTTTACTGCGAAATAATGGAAAACCCCACTGTCCTTTCATTTCTATTACTTCCTTTCCCTCATATTTTTCTCAATCAAACAAATTTTAATTTCAAACAAACAAATAGGTAGTAAATTTACATTTTAAAAGTTAATCTAATAGGAGTAGTTGCATGTAGAATAATGAAACAAAAATTATGTGATTGAATCTATTTAATACATATAATGAAGCAAAAATGATGTGATTGAATCTATTTAATACATATAATGAAGCAAAAATGATGTGATTGAATCTATAAAATGGAGCGAGAAACTGCTCTAATCACATTCATAGTATTTATTACGGAGTATTTAAATGGAGATAGTAATGTTGTTTGAGACAACTAAAAAGATACATTTGGCGAAATTTTGTGGGACACTTGAATAGTTTTTGGTTCATCATTCTTCATTTTTAATTGATTTTCAAGATTTTTTAGTAGTATCGAATTAGGAAGGCATTAACTTATATTTGCCAAAATGCACTCAAAATGGTTGGGGGGGGGGGGGGGGGGGGGGGGGTAATTTATATTTCATTGTTACTCACTCCTCTCCAAATTTATTCGTAAAATAATCAATTTTTGGTCAAACATTTTAACTTTATCCACTTAATTAGGATATCAGTTTTTAATTTGAAATTTGCAATTTTATAGAGGTTTAATGTTGTTTTCTGAATATGTAAATTTTAATTATTAAAATTGAATCAATTATAAATAAGAAGATTTAAAATTATCGTTGATTGATTAAATAATGTTGACTTTGCAAAATAATTTGAAACATAAGAAGTACTCTGCATGTATAATCTGCATGTATAATACGTATATTAACATGATTGAATTGTTTATTGTATCTATTTAATTTAATCAGTTACGATATTTACTAAATACTACGTAGTACTTAACTGTAACATTTACGTAGTATTAAATTCCCTTTTTCATCATCAGTTGATAGATTCTCATTATATGTGTGTGGAATTAGAATACTTGCATTATTTTCATAAAATAAATAAATTGATTAGAATACGAATATGCTCAAATTCTACCCAGATAAGGAGGTATGTCTATCAAGATGTAATTAGATTGGATGACCTTGAGAAGCTCATAGACTGCTCCTACATCCAGGTACAGTACTTATGTCATTATTATTTATTTACACTTCCAAGAATTATTTAATATCCCTTATGTCCTATTTAGAGTCCGTTTGGCCGCACGAAAATTGACTGTTCTGGCTGATTCTGCTGAATTTTATGAAATTCTGGCTGAAGTGGCTGCATTGGCTGATTATGCTGATACAAAAAAAAATATTTTTAAAATATATTTTATTAATAAAATAAAGAAAAAATTATATGTAAAAATAGCTAAAATGATCATCTACAGTAACTTCAGCCAATACAGCCAGAAAAGTAACTTGAACCTTACTTTTTCGGCTTATTACACAATTCAGCGCGCGAAAGCAAAATTTACGTGTTTGGTAAAAAAATTGGTTGATAAGCCTGACAAGTCGAAAATGAGGGTTGCCAAACGGCCTCTTAGTTTGGAATAAGAATTAAGAAGTTCAGATTAAATAAAGAAAACAATGGTTAATTAACTTTACGTAAAAAATTAGGCAGACCAATAAAAGGAAACAAATATTTTAGGGAGACTATCAAATAAGCCCTCTCACTTTCATTAAAATTGCAAATAAGCATTGTTTCCGGAGGAATTTTTTGTCCGGCTGTCGCCATTTGGAGTGGTTTCCAGAGGAATTTTTTGATGATTTTTTTGAGCATCTTTTTCATTAAGTCTAGTACAGCCATACCAAATTTCAGCTAAAAATTCAATCGAGAAGGTAGTCAAGTGATTTTTCTAAAATATTTTGCGCTATCTAACTGCGCAATTATCTTCAAAAATTCATTTGACTGTCTTCCCGATTGAATTTTTAGCTAAATTTAGTATGAGTAAACTAGACTTAATAAAAAAGATGCTCAAAAAATGTTATTATAAAATTTCACCGTAAACCGTCTCGAATGACAACGGCCGGACAAAGCCTCCTATAAAAAGGTTATTTGCACTTTTTATGAAAGTTCGAGGGCTTATTTGGGAGTTGTAACTTAATCTCATATACATATAGTCAGCATAAAACTTGCTAAAATTTGTTCCTTGTTTGGCAGCCTTACACAATAAACAGTGCCAAAGTTATATTCTTAAATCAGAGGGCACAGTCCCGGTCTTGCAAAGGCTCTAGCAATTATTGTTTTACATGTGACAGAATTCTTCAGGCCCCTTATAGCTTCTGTTCACTTTCATGCAAGGTATCTCTTTCATACACACATTATTCAATTTCTAGAGGTTTACATTTTCATGTTACATTTCTATGATACATTATCTAATAAATACCTGTCACGCGCGCATAAATGTATCAAAAAACATAACGAAGGGTCTTTTACTTGTCTTTAATTCTCTATAATAACTACTCGTATACAAAGAATAATGAATCAAATGGACGGGGACGAGGAGACTTTAAGATTCGTTTCCTAACACTAACATTTGTTGAATCTGTTGAAATTAATAAAATTTATATTTATAATAAATTTTATGAATAATATAAATAAAATTATATAAAAGAATAGTTAAAGTTTTCATCTACAATATCAACTTAGGCACACTAAAATCTTATTTATTTTTATTAGAGAGAATTCGTGAAATATGAGTAAAAAAGTTTTGAAATTTCAAAATAGAAGTATCATGTTTTTTATTCCTTGAATAGGAGTAAATTTCTGCCAAATTTGGCATTACTAGAATTTTAAACATGACATTTTTTTTAAATTTGGCAGGTTACTCATATTCAGGGAATAAAAAACATTATATTTCTATTTTGTAATTTCAAAATGTTTTTGTTCCTATTACATGATAAAAGTGATAAGCTCGAAGTAAGATCACCAAATGGTTCTAGTGTGCGAGTAAAAAGCATTATATGGGTATTTTTTGAACTGTTATTTGAATAGTAGATTTCGAGTTTTTCAGAGAATTGATTGTTATGTAGTCATTTTGGGCACTTCGTAATTATTAAGTTACTTCCATGTGAAAACATGAGGTCAAATGCAATTCCATGAAAATCATATATGGAAACTTTCCATTTTAGGAGTTAATAGGTTCTTGCTTCTTTGAGATATTTATACGTTTTTGAGGATTACTAACTTTATTTATGATGAATTTATTTGATAGAAAACACCAAATCCGGCCTTCTCAAACGCCAAATAAAAAAACTAGTACTTTGTCCGTGCCAAATGAGTTACCAATTTTATAAGTAAAATGTACCAGAATTGCCAAACAAAATATTAGTATATCATCATTATTAAAGACTCTTGTTAATCAAAGAGTACATAATCAGTAAATTAGATTCATCGAGAAGCTCTCGCAAAAAAAAAAGGAATCCTGGCTCTGCCCAGCCCTAATTTAAAAAACGTCTATTTTTGTAGTGTAAAGATGCCGTGTAAAAAAAATTCAAAAAATATCTTTGTATGGACTCAGTTCGACCGAGTATCCTGGCTCCGCCCTTCTAGCTAGGGTTCCCAAGGGCCGGTGGAATGTGCATTTATATTCTATTGATTTCGTATCCGCCTATCCATGTAATAGTATCTTATAACTATAGATTATACTCCGTAATAACAATAATAATCAAATAGATGGGGTTGAGCGTATCGTAATAATTTGGTTATTGCAATGTTCTTAAATAGTACGGAGTATAATATATAGACAACGATCACATTACAAACGGAGTATCAGCTTACAATAATATGATTTGGTGATAGCATTTTCTAATAGTAGAAATTGTCCAACATATGATAAAACATTCAAAGCTTTAAAGTAGGATACATTATATTTTCTTCTGAAATTATGACTTATTTAGTCATATCAAAGAATGTAAAATATCCGGAATAGAATTGCATGAGTCATCATCTTCTGAAAAGAAAACAGTGCAATTCCTATTTGAGGAAATTTACAAGTGTTTTAATTATGTTTAAAGAATTTAACACTTTCAAAATTTGTTGCTTATAAATTTTGAAAGCAATTCTCGATCAACATAATAGAGAAGTAATCAAAGATTATGTTTTAATGCTCCAACACCTGTAATATAAATATGTAGCACATTAGTCCATGTGATTTAAAAAATGTGTCAAACGTCTTTGTGTTATAATTAATCATGCGCGGAATTCTTTTTATGAAACAAATTAATTGTCAAATATTCAAAGATAATATTAAAAAAAGTGATTCCCAAAATTGTAAATTTATTCATGAAAGAGGTTCTACGCATTAATTATTATAACACAGAGGGTTTAACGCATTTTTCAAATCACAAGTCACTAATGCGCTGAATTTCTATATCACGAGGGTTTTGATGCATTAATCTCATTATATTCTCAATGTCACAGTGTGTATAGGTTTATTATCAATTCATATTTTATTCTTGTGATTAATATCTCAACAACTTCAAAAATAGAATTGCAAAAGAATACTTGGAAAGGGGTCAAATAAGTCATCAAACTTAGATAAAAAAGTCAAACAAGGTCTTATATAGGAGGCTATGTCCGGCCGTCGCCATTTGAGGCGGTTTCCGGTGGAATTCATTGATGAATTTTTTTGAGCATCTTATTCATCAAGTCTGGTTTACTCATACCAAATTTCAGGAAAAATTTCAATCAGGAAGGCATATAAATTAAATCCTGAAGATAACTGCGTTTTTAACTGCGCAGTTATCTTCAAGAATTAATTTTAATGTCTTCCCGATTGAATTTTTAGCTGAAATTTGGTATGAGTTAACTGGACTTAATTAATAAGATGGTCAAAAAAACTCATAAACAAATTCTACCGAGAGCCGTCCCAAATGATGACGGCCGGATAGAGCCTCCTATATAAGGCTTTATTTGACTTTTTTATGTAAGTTCAAGGACGTATCTGACCCTTTTCTCTCGAATACTTTGTAAAATATGAAGCAAAATTGACAAGATTTTCCCCAAATTTTAAATTTGGAAAAGATGGAGCAATCTTTGAAGAGGGGAATCAATTAGTTATAAAAACTAAAAATAAGATATGGTATGTAAGAGATGATTTGTAACGACCAGTTGCATGCAGGTTGATTTTATGGTCTATAATGATCAAGACATGTCCAGCATAGTGTACAAGTTCGATGCATCCCAAATGGAAGGCCTCCAGATGGACGGCTCAGATTCGCAGGACGGCCAAATTACTCCCAACTCTATCCTGGAGGATCCATTAGATTACAAGAACTCATCCTCTTGCTCCAATAATGAGATGGGCATTTCCGGAATTTCGCTTTCCCCAGGACGGACCAATACGAACCCGGGCAGCGGTTTCCTCCCCGGAATAATGCTCTCCTTGACCAGTCGCAGAAAGGGGGCTCCTTCTCGGTCTCCTCTTTCTTGAAATTCAAACAAATAAAATTAATCCATTCAAATTATTATTATATAATATATAGGTATTATTATATTATATTATGAACAATTACTTATTTCTTCCTTTTTTCCCCCGTCAAATTTCATTAATTTAGTTGTTCAGAGTGGTCTCCAGGAAAATCCATTACTTTATATTAGGTGGCGGTTTGGGGATTGGAATAGGAAAATTCAGCCCAAGACCGTCACCAATTTTGTATCTAATGTAATGGAAATTAGACATTAATATATTTAATTATTGCAAATTCACTTCAAATTTATTTGCCTCATTATTTAATACGACGTGGTTAATAGTTAATACTTTGACAATGCAATTGCCTTTTGGATTAGTCTTTGTCAGTAACACAGTAACACCGTAATTACACTTCTCACATACCAGATATTTGATTATTTGTAAGAGTATTGTAAAAGTAATGTAAATAAAAAATATTGAATAAATAAGATGTTTTTATTTGGACTATTTTCAGTCTCAGTCGAGATCATACTTTCATGATTATGAAATACACAAGGACCAAACATTACCAGATTAGTTCAAACCAGGTCAAACCATCTCAGATGTAAACAAATCAAACCAGATTAACAAATTAAGGTTCAAGTAAATACATCCTTATTACCGTCTCAATTTATGGTTTTCACTTAAACTTATAAGTTTTCTTTTTTGTTTAAGAAATATTTAATTAATATTGTAAAATGACAGTTCATTCATCAAACATTAAAAATAATATATCTATAAAATTACATTTATTATCAGTGACTCTACTATTTTACTATTTTCGTCTTAGATTGATTTGCAAATTCAACTTTTTGGTCAAATAATTTCATTTTATTCACTTAATTAGGATACTAATATTAAATTATATTCTAATTTGAATTTCATAACCGGATCGATAGAGATTTTAATATAATTTTTGAATATGTATATTTATTTACTCGTATTAAAAATGAATTAATAATCAATAGAGAGAATTTAACTTTAATATTGATTGACAAAAACAATATTAAATTTGCAAACTAATTTGAGGGAAAGGGAGTATATAACCATCAAAATTATGTTTTAAGTTATATTTGAATTACCTTCTTTAATTATTCTTTAAATAATCATGCTATTTTGCAATAAAAATCTTTATTCGGGATGGAGGTAACACTTTTCATTAATTAAATTACTATCCATATTCTTTATTTACCGATTTTACTAACAATTAATTCACCTAAAGAAGGAAATAAACTAACTCCATGAAAAAAAGTAATTCCAGATTGAGCAATATTGAATTTTAATAATGCCTTTTTTCTCAAAATTATATTTATTCTTTCATTATTGTCCATTATGATTTAATTTATTTTATGACAAAAACTTATGACTCGTATATCATTTTTTGTGCACAATTATTAACTACTCCCCCGGTCTCACTGAAATTATCTTACCTTTCATTTTCAATCTATCCTTTGAGTTTGTCTCATACCAAATTCGATAATATTTGCGTGGTTGTAACTTGTAAATAGTTGTTATTTTATTTTTATTTTTTTATAAATTTAACATTAATCTCCTAAATTCACTTTTCTTATACCAATGTTAGGGGATAGAAATAGTATTTTTATTTTCTTAACCTATGTTAAAATTAAAGAGGAGATGATATTTACATAATAATGTTTGGTCTACACATTGTTTGTACATTTTTTGTACATTTTTCTGCATCATAGACATCTAGTAGAGAATTACTACAACCTTAGGCAAACTTTTTGTAACAATGAGTAGAGCACTACTACAATCTTAGGTACGCTTTTTGTAACATTTAGTAGAGAATTACTACAATTTCAGGCACACCTTTTGTAATATAGACGAATAACTCCTAATAGTGATAAAATGTATTAATGAGCGTGTACACAAAAGTGTTCCAATCACATTTTCACATGAAGAAAAACTAATGTAAGACACTAACATGGACTATAGAAAGGGGTATGTTAGTTTGTTAGATCTGGATCACCTTAAATTTCAAAAGTTCATTCATTATTAGTATAAAAACATTCTTTGAAAAAAATTATCCAAAAAAAGTGTGTCTACATCTTTGAGCATCACCTTGTGTTTTGTTTTTGAACAGACTATTTACAAATTAAACAATCTTTTTTGTAACGTATGTTTGAATGGTATATATATATAGGCTTGTACAAGAAACATGGATATTTTTAACACAAATGCTAAATTTACCCCTTATGTACCTCATTTTATACTCATATGTTTGTTGTTCGTAAAAGCATTTCATTAAAATAAAACAATTAATTTAATTGGGTAACATTTGATGTGGTTGAATGTCCTTTGCCCACCCTCGCATCTGCTCGGTAATTTCGTGGCCCAGGTTCCTAGGTCCATCAACTCGACAGTCGATACAGCCGCAAAAGGGACGTAGCTACCACCAGGACTTATTCAGTTTTTGTGATAAACTAATGGAAATACTTGATTGATGTGTTTGTAATATTAAACAATACATTTATAATACTCATATTTTTTTAAAGGAGAACGTTAAATTATTGGGGTTTTGGCATGGATAAAAATAGAGAATGGATAAAAAGAGATATTTTCTTAAACTTTCCAAATATGTGACTAATAAACACTTAACTCTCTAAATTACCCTTGGCTTTCAGCACTGCATCCACATGACTACCGTAACGTAATGTAGGCCGCAACATAGTCGTACCAAAGTATTACGTGTCATTGCATCCTCTATTAATTAATTCTTCTTTGTATTTATATATTTTTATTTGCCATAGTAGATATTTGGACTTCAAAATTTAAATTATTACATGAAAATAATTGTGAAACACTACAGTGATATGAGATGCAGTGACATCCACCACCACCACCCACCACCTTCGACCGGTGACCGCTGCCGGTCGGAGACCGTCGCCGGCCATAGTGACAACGACGAAGTGACACCGTCGAATTCAATCTACCACTCCGCCGTCTTTAGGTAGGCCGCCATCTTCCTTTAACCAGTCCGTCTCCACTTTCATAAAAACCCTAGTGTAGAGAAAGGATATAGCAGAGATGGGCAATTCGATGGGTGAGAAAGGAAGGGTTAAGTACATGGGTGTTTTTGTCTTCCATTATTTCTAAATTCTTACTAATAAAGTTTCAAGACACACACCGTTTAAAATAAAATAAGTAAAATTTAAAGACACCAAGGGCTTGTTTGGTTTGGGGTAATCTCACATGAAGGTCGAAATATGATGCTCGGAATATAAGATATCATGTTTGGTTCACGAGATTGAGAAAAAAATCAGAAAAGTTACATTCCCTGTAATGTAATATGGAGGAGAATCTTATAACCATCCATACCTTAGGTTATCTTACATTCCCGATGATGGTCTAATTATCTTCCGAAAATACCCTCAATTAATTGTCTTTTTTCATTTAATTTCTTTATACAGTGCGATTTTAATAAAACTTTTAATATAGTTTCTAAATATGTAAATTTTATTACTAAAAAATAATCTTATTATTGAAAGAGATCATTTAATTTTATGGTCACTCAATCGTAGATTATCTGACAACCTTTTAAGTGGGACAGATCGAGTACGTATGTTTATTTAATTCTGTAGCTCGTCCCGAAAAGAAATTCCCATTTTTCTTTTATGGAGGTCCCAAAAAGAAGTTCTTATTTCTATAAAAGAAAACTACTTTTAATCAAATAGTCACAATTACCCTTATGATTTGACCTAATATGTGTGTAGGTCAAATCGGGAACTTCATTTCGGGATGGAGGGAGTATCACATTCCCTTAATCTTAACAAAACATAAATGAGAATGAATTGGATACATTCTCATCAATCCAACATTCTCATCAATCTCATATTCTTGTGTTAATCTGACATTCTATGCACCAAACATACCCCAAAAGTACCGTCACTTCTCTCCGGTTAGCTCTCACAAAATTGAAAGTCTTGTCTGGTAATATTTTTTACAGGACATGTGAGATATTCAAATAAACACAAGGTCCTAGAAGCCAAAATGCTTCCACCCACGAAAACAAAACTATGTACGCTCACAATTGATATCTGACTAAAAAGAAGAACTATCAAATAAGCCATCGAACTTTCATAAAAGTGCAAATAAGCCATTTTACCAGAGGCTTTGTCCGGCTGTCGCCGTTTGGGGCGGTTTCCGGTGGAATTTTTTAATGCATTTTTTTGAACATCTTCTTCATTAAGCCTAGTTTAACCATACCAAATTTCAGCTAAAAATTCAATCGAGAAGGCAGTCAAATAATTTTTTGAAATATATTGTGCTGTGTAACTGCGAAGTTATTTTAAAAAAATCATTTGATTGCCTTACTGATTGAATTTTCAGCTGAAATTTGGTATGAATAAACTAGACTTAATGAAGAAGATACTCAAAAAAATTAATCAAAAAATTCCACCGAAAACCGCCTCAAATGACAACGGTCGGACAAAGCCTCTTCTAAAAGGGCTTATTTGATAGTTCTCCCGACTAAAAATGTACGAGACCCGAAAAATTAAAACTTGAAAGAAACTTAGAACACAAAACCGGCTTGGATGTGGACATTCCTTCGGGTTGCGATCCCCCTGTTAGGTTTAGTTGACTTTATTAATTAATTAATCTCAATTAATGGGTTTGATTTACTAATCCCGTGTAATGGATTCTGTTTATGATTCACAACTTGAACTATGGTTACAGCCCACAGTATCATCAATAGTATTTGTAGTTATTGAACTGACAAATAAAATTAGCAAATAATGAATATTAATTACTACTCTGTAATAACGAGATGTAGCTGCCACTCAAACCCTAGGGTTAGGATGTGATTTCAACCAGCTTCAAGGGCGGAAAGAGCACTGCCTCCAGCGTTCTTCTTTGCTTTCAACATTTTAGAGTTTTGCTTCACTCAGTTTGAAGGTCGGAGGATGTGAAAGTTTGAATTCAGGAATCAAAGGAAGAAAATGATTTCGTATGTTCAGAGCCTTTTGATGAAGAATGCGGAAGAAGAAGAAAAAATGAATAGAAGTGAATGCTTGACCTAATTACAACAAAACTGTAGGTATTTATACCTAATACATAAAAATAACAACAGATAACTAAAGGCCCAATAAAATATAAGATAGGCCCAAAAGCTGTAGAAAAACAGTCCAATGCAAGCCAAGCAGTCCAGTGTTTTATTCTTGATATGCCCCCTCAAGATGAGCGTGAATGTCTTGCATGTTCATCTTGACTGCAAATTGACTAAATAAGGGATTTCCAAGTGGTTTTGTGTATATATCTGCAAGTTGAAAACTAATTTTAATATGAAACAGTGTAATTAATCCAGAATTAATCTTTTCTCTAACTAAATGGCAATCCAATTCTATATGTTTTGTTCTTTGATGTTGTATTGGATTATGAGCAAGATGGTAAGTAGATTTATTGTCAGTATAAATAAGTATAGGTAAAGAAATAGGTATATGTAAATCAGTAAAAATGTAAGATAACCATTGAGCCTCACAAACTGCATTAGCAGCAGCCCTATACTCAGCTTCAGTAGAGGATCTACTGACAACTTGTTGCTTTTTAGATTTCCAGGAAATTAAAGAGTTACCAAGGTAAAAGGCATAACCTGAAACACTTCTCCTAGTATCTATACAAGCAGCCCAGTCAGAATCAGTGTATCCTTGAATGGAAAAGTCAGAAGTGCATGGGTAAAATAAACCTTTACCTGGTGAATTTTTAAGGTATCTCAAAACTCTATGAGCTGCACTTAAATGAACATTAGTGGGAGAAGCAAGAAATTGACTAAGAACTTGTACACTATAAGCAATATCATGCCTAGTTACAGTTAAATAAAGCAACTGACCAATTAAAGTTCTATAAATTTTAGGATTTTCTAAAACATTTCCATCATTTTTAGATAATTTAATTTTTGAGTCCATGGGAGTAGTATAAGGTTTAGAATGAAGATATCCATATTCAGTTAGAATGTCTAAAGTGTATTTTCTTTGACACAAATTTATGCCTTTATCAGATCTAGCAATTTCAATTCCTAAAATGTATTTTAATTCACCAATATCTTTAATAGTAAATTTGTTGTTTAAAAAAAAAATTACATTATTGATTTCTTTCATACTGTTTCCAGCAAGAATGATATCATCAACATATATTAAAAGATTAGTAATAGAATTTTTATTAATCTTGATGAATAAAGAGAAATCTGCCTGAGACTGTTTATAACCAAAAGATTTTAAAGAGTCAGAAAGCTTACAAAACCATTGCCTAGAAGCTTGTTTAAGACCATAGAGACTCTTAACAAGCTTGCACATCCTGTTATCTCCTGGAGGTAAATAACCTGGAGGAGGCTGCATATAAATTTCTTCATTTAAATCACCATGTAAAAAAGCATTGTTTACATCAAGCTGGTGTAAAAACCATTTTTTAGCACTAGCAATAGCCAAAATGATTCTGACAGTGGTTAGTTTAACAACAGGGGAGAAAGTGTCAAAATAATCAAACCCTTCTTCTTGAGTATATCCTTTTGCCACTAGTCTGGCTTTATATCTTTCTAAAGATCCATCAGGTTTAAGTTTTGTTTTAAAAACCCATTTACATCCAATAATATTGTGATTAGTAGGAGGAGGAACTAATATCCAAGTTTTGTTATTTTCTAAAGCTTGAATCTCATTAGTCATGGCATTCTGCCATTCAGAAAACTTAGCAGCTTGTTTATATGTTTTAGGTTCAATTATTTTGGAAAGAGCAGCAGTAAAACAAGAATGAGAATGTCCTAGTCTATTATAGGTTATATGATTTTGAATAGGATATCTAACAATATTACAAAAATTAGAAGAAGAGGTACCTGTAATGATGGAGTTAGGTAAGTCATAACTGTAATCTTGAAGATGTATGGGAAGAGATCTTACTCTGGTGGATTTTCGTTGTGATTAGTCTTCTGAAACAGTATCATTGTTAGAAGTAAGGTCATTTGTATTCATAGTATTGAATTCTACATTGACCTGATCTTCTAAATAGTGATTAGAAGGTGTGTGATATTCATAAGTGTAATCATTAGTATTAGAAGAATCTAATAGAGAGTCAGAATTAATAGAATTACCATTAGAAGGATCAGCATTACATTTATAAGGAAAAATCATTTCATAGAATTTAACATTTCTGGATATGAAAAATTTGTGATTAGAAATATCATATAGCTTATAACCTTTAGATCCAAGAGGATATCCAATAAAAACACATTTAACAGCCCTTTTTTCAAATTTTGATCTGTTAGAAGATAAGGTAGAAGCATAGACAAGAGAACCAAAAACTCTTAGGTGAGAATAATCAGGTGTTTTACCATATAATAATTCATATGGAGATTTATTATTTAGAACAGCAGTGGGAATTCTATTTATAATATGAACAGCAGTTAGAATGCAATCAGACCAAAATTGGAGAGGTAAACAGGATTGAATAAAAGAGACCTAGCAATTTGAAGAATATGTTGATGTTTTCTTTCAACCCTAGCATTTTGCTGGGGGGTTTCCACACAAGATAATTGATGAATGATCCCATTATCAGTATAGAAACTAGGAAAAATAAATTATGTACCATTGTCTGTCCTAATAATTTTAATTTTAGTATGAAATTGGGTGAGAATCAGATTGTAAAACTTTAGCATATAGAATTTGACCTCAGATTTGGTTTTCATCATAAAAATCCAAGTGCATCTAGTATGATCATCAACAATAGTTAGAAAGTATTTGAAACCAGAATAAGATTCTACTTTAAAAGGACCCCAAACATCCATATGCACAAGATCAAAAGCATGTAAAGCATTAGAAGTACTATTTTGAAAAGGTAATCTTTTTTGTTTAGCAAAATGACAAATATCACAAGAAGTGTTTTTATTGATATGATGTTGAATATTACAGTCAACAAGAGAACTGAGTTTATTAAAAGGCAAATGACCAAGTCTATAATGCCAGATATCAGAATTATTAGTTGCAGTTTGAGTATCAACAGTATTAACAACAGAAGTCTTAGTAGGTATGAGAACAGAATTAGAAGAATTGTAAAGACAAAGTCCATGTTGAAGATCAGCATAGCCAATCATTTGGTTGGTGAGCAGATCCTGCAAAGTAGCATGATTAGAAGAGAAGTGAACAGAAATATTTTCATGTAAAACTAAACTACTGATAGAAATAAGATTAAAATTAAACTGTGGGACATATAAAACATTGTGAAGAGTGAGATTATCATTAACTTTTATGTCACCAATATGAGTAGCAGTGATAAAGGAACCAGTAGGTAATTGAACTTTAATAGAAGTAATTTTAGGTGATGTTGTATATAAACTAAAGTTGTGAGTCATATGATCAGAGGCACCAGTATCAAGAATCCAAATAGAAGTAGTGACAGTAGATAGAAAAGCAGAATGAGTACCTAGAAAAGGAGAATCGTTAGAAGGTTGATCATGTTGTGGAACAACCATAGCAACATGAGCAGTAGCAGAACTAGTATTCTGAGTTTTCATAAACTCAAGAAATTTATTGTAGAGTGTAGGATCACAAAGCTCCATGTCAACAGAAGGAGAATCAGTATTTGTGTTGGCTAAATGAGCTTGAGTATTCTTAGTAGTGGATGGCAGTTTGAATCCAGGAGCAATTCTTGATCCTTTAGGTCCTTTCCAGTTAGGGGGGTAGCCAATAACTTGGAAGCATTTGTCAGCATAGTGGCCTTGATAACCACAATGAGTGCAAGTGATAGATTTCTTTTTGTAGTTTGGATTTTTGACTAGAAAGGCAGTGGAGTCAGTGGAAGAATCATAGGTATTAGGAGTATCAGAATGAAAAGGAATAGAATGAAGAGGATGTTGAAGTATTCTTTGAGACTCTTCTTGAAGAAAGAAGGAGTAAACAGCAGAGAGTGTAGGAAAAGGAGTTTGAAGAAGAATTTGACTTCTTAAACTAGAGTAGGACTCATTCAAATCAACAAGAAATTTCTGCACAGATTCTTTCTACAGTAACAATTGAATTTTTTTTATTGAGTTGATAGGTACAAAGACCACAAGAACAGAGAGGAAGAGTTTTAAATTCAACGTATTCGTCCCTAAGTCCTTTGAACATATTGTAATAGGCAGTAATAGTTTGAGTTCCATGAGAAATATTTCCTAAGGATTTTTCAAGATAGAAAACCCTAGGTCCATCACTTTTACCATACCTAAGCTTAATTTCGTCCCAAAGATCTTTAGCAGAAGTAAAGTATAGAAAAGTGGAACGGATATCAGGAAAAATAGAATAAATCAACCAAGAGAGTAAAAGAGCATTTATACGATACCAAACTGAGTAGGTCGCAGAATCATCAGGTTGTGGTTGAGTGATAGAGCCATCAATGAAGACCATTTTGTTCTTCACACTGAACGCCATATCGACAGATTTCTTCCAAGCGTTGTAGTTGTCGCCAGTAAGAGTTTCAGAGATTATTCGCAGCCCGGCATGATCACTAGGATGTAAGTAATATGGAGACGAAGGATCCTCAATAGGATTTAAGGGAAAGTTTGACTGATTCATCGCAAAAAAAATTTGCGATTAGGGTTTTGGGATCGATATATTGCAGAGGAGAAGAGGAATTCGATTATAGAAATCGAAAGAGATGAGTAATATCAGTAGGACGAAGAAGGATCGAATCCTAATCTGATACCATGTGAAAGTTTGAATTCAGGAATCAAAGGAAGAAAACGATTTCGTATGTTCAGAGCCTTTTGATGAAGAATGCGGAAGAAGAAGAAAAAATGAATAGAAGTGAATGCTTGACCTAATTACAACAAAACTGTAGGTATTTATACCTAATACATAAAAATAACAACAGATAATTAAAGGCCCAATAAAATATAAGATAGGCCCAAAAGCTGTTGAAAAACAGTCCAATGCAAGCCAAGCAGTCCAGTGTTTTATTCTTGATAGAGGAGAATTACTCTTCACAATATGGAGTTTATACATAAGTAAAAAAGTGGTATGTGCACTGATATGAGTGTTGTTTTATTCCCTAAATTTTAAGGTTCTTTTTCTTCTGTTAATTTTGACAATCATTATAAGGGTGGTTTCTTCTCAAATAAATGATGCAAGTGGTTCCAAGGAGTTATGCTATTGTTCAATTGTTATTGATGTTTTAGATATGTTTTTCTTAAATCCATTTATGCTTCCCAACCCATCTATGATGACACCATTGATCCACCCTCCTCCAGAACCACCACCATATGAGGAAAGAGTAGTATGAGATTTTTATCAAATTATTAAATACAAGATTGGAATAAATATCATTGCTTTTCAGATTGTCGAGACACTGCAGGTCAAACGGAATCAAACCGGACATGACATAAATGGAAATCGATGACTTGTTTTTTTTCTTACGTCGTTTTGATTTTGATAGAGTTGTATGTTTTTTAAATCACGATAGAAACATGAAGACTTATATGGTGATGTTATGCTTCAGTTTGTCCATTACATGATTAGCGACTTCCGCAGCTCGTTTGTGGGTGACAGAGTCAAAGTCGGATCATTGAGCTTATGCCTATGTTTGTTATGATCTTGTGTCTATTGTGATGTTGCTTGATTTGTTAATTATAATGTAGATTATTTCCATTCAGAAAAAAATTAATACTCTGTAATTTTTAGACATTACTAGTTATAATATTTATAAGAGAAAATGGTCAAATAGGCCCTCGAACTTACATAAAAAGGTCAAATAAGCCCTTATATATGAGGCTCTGTCTGGCCGTCGCCATTTGGGGCGGTTTTCAGTGGAATTTTTTGAGCATCTTATTCATTAAGTCTAGTTTACTCATACCAAATTCCAGGTAAAACTTCAATCGGGAAGGCATTCAAATGAATTCTTGAAGATAACTACGCAGTTAAAAGAGCAGTTATCTTCAAGAATTCATTGGAATGTCTTTCCTATTGAATTGTTAGCTGAAATTTGGTATAAATAAACTAGATTTAATGAATAAAATGCTCAAAAAAATCATCAAAAAAATTCACCGGGAACTGGCCCAAATGGCACCGACTGAACAGAGCTTCCTATGTAAGGGCTTATTTGACTTTTTTATACAAGTTAGAGGGCCTATTTGAGTAATTTGACCTTTTTCCCTATTTGCAAATAACTAAACTACTTTAAAACTACGAACTTTTAAATTTGCACAAGTTAATTTTTAACTACATAGTTATGTAATAAAAAACAACGGAGTGTTTTTTATTAACTATCTAATTATTGTAATAAGTTATTGAAATACGCTGTAATAATTAATTATACTAATATTTTTTGAGAACTCTTTCATTTAAATAATCTTAGTACCCAATTACCTATTGCCTACTCCATTTTTTAAAAATTAGATAGTTTTTAAATATAAAGATTAAATAAAAAATTGGAACTTGAAAATCGATCTGGCTGATTTTGGAACTGATACTGTGCGTTTTCAGATCCCCGAAATTTGAAACCGCGAACTGACAATTAAATTCTAGTCGAACCACGGACAAGTCAACCTTATAGTATATAAAGATATAATGATGAAAAATGAATTTATAAGATTTTTCTAGACCGTCAAGAAATAATTAAGGTACTTTAATTTAAATGTACGAAACCGTGTTTAGAGTTGAATTGATTATGATGCAAAAAAATAATGCATAACAATTAAAAACAGTTTTTCAGTATAAAACAATTAAAATAATGTTATTGCATAACATTAAGGTATAAAACATTTTTTCGGGATAAACACACAACAGGATATAAGTGTCACAAATACTTAGTCTTATCTCTATGATTTAGCGTTTTCAGCTAAAATAGAGCACTTTTAGCGTAAATACAGTGTATTTTAGTAATTAGGCAATAATCCTTTGATATGCATTATTGCCTATTATTTTATACCATAATTAAGTTTAAGATAGACCAATCAAAAATAAAATAATAATGCATAACAATTAAACTTAATCACATAATTAAGTTTAAGATAGACCAATCTAGTATTGTGATTTATCATATATGTTCATTGCTGGTGTCGCCATGCCCCTCACCTAGAGGTGGACTGGGGCCGGGCCTAGGCCGGTCGGGCCGCCGGTTTGTATCACATGGACCCGGGACCGGCCCGAGGGTTGGACGGGTCCGGTTCGGGCCGGGCCATCCGCCCGGGTCACGGGTCGGGCCACGTGCCGGGCCGGGCCATCTGCCGGGCCGGGCCGGTTAAAGTATTTTTTTTATAATTTATACTTTATAGTTTTATACAAGTATTAAAAACAAACTTCAAGTTCATTTATTTGAAATGAAATAGGAACTACATTTGAAAATTAAAACAAACTTCAAGAGACATACATTCTGTAAATTGTAATCAATCGGAACTTTCCGCACCTCCCGATCCTTTGGCTTTGTCACATGACTTAATATGCTTCATTGCCATCCCGTATCCGCCTGAAACCCCCATGCTACATTTTTCCCGCACCATTTGCAAGTTGCGTACCACATCCCGGTCTTCGGGTCCTTCTGCTTATCAAAATTATACCGTATAACGGTATCTTGACTTTCCATCTTAAAAATGGTAGATATAATAATTCTACAATATATGGAGATGAAGATGGAGATTGGAGAATGGAGATTAGAGATTGGATGTTGGAGAAGATGTGTATAAAATTGTTAGAAAATAAAAGTATTTATAGAATTTGTTGTACCCCCACCCCCAACGGCTCTATGCCTCTATTGATTCAAATTTCAATAGAGCCGTTTGGGGCTTTTGAATTTTGATTTCAAATTTTTTTTGTATGTTTTATTTTGAATAAATTACATAATGTAAAATTAATTAATTAATTTTATGAATTCAAAAAAATGCTACATATAAAAAATGAACGTATATTTATTTGAAATATGAACTACAAGTTTACAAGTTACAATTGAGAATTGAAGGTAAAATTAAAACATGAAATACTAATCAATCATTCAATCGGATTCTCCGGCATAGGTAGAGCCACCCTCGGTTTTAGATTCATCCATAAAGTGTTGGGATGGAGTGATGTCAATTTCTTGAGTTCTACGTGCCGCTTTCAACCAATCGTGGTAGCATATAAACAATTCAAGAGATTCTGCGCTCAACCTCGTTCTACATTGCGTTAGAACATTGCCGGCCGAATTAAATTCTTGTTCCACGGCAACCGTTGAAACCGGCATTGATAGCACTTGCTTAGCCATCTTTGCTAAAACCGGGAACATTCTTTCTTTTCCCTTCCACCAGTTTAGTACGTCAAAATCGTCATCTTCTTCAAAATCAACATCATATGTTAAATACAAAGAAATCTCATTAATTGTGCTTTGTTGCGTAGCGGGAGTTGATTTCATTTTTTTAATAAGATTGACAAATGTAGATTTGAAAATTGATTTTCCTTTAGATGATGTTTGTGTAGGGGGAGGGGGCGCATTGCCATATTGTGCATGAAACTCATTAAATAACGCATAAAATATATCACTAACCTCGCTGTATTCTTTTTTCGGATCAATTGGGTTGTCCTCATACATTGACAATGGACCAAAAAAAGCAGCATAATAATTCAAACATTCTTCTAAAGAACCAAGTCTAAAACGAGGATCGAGAACAAATGCAATATCATAAATATGCGGAATATGTGAATAATATTTTAAAAACTTTTCCTTCATAAAACTAGCAAAATAACTCACATAATCAGCATTCTCAAAATTTGAAAAAGCATCGGCGAGATTAACAGCTTCACGAATAAATTGGTTTGAGGTGGGTTTATAAACATGACTAAAAGTTTCTGTTGCATTATTAAAATATATCAAAGCATTACAAAATTTTTCACAGGTGTCGATCTCAGCCGAGTTTATAATATAGTTATCATATTGTTTCATAAAAGCAGGAAAATGTTGTTTATATCTAAGAAGAACTCCAATTAACTTATAGGTACTATTCCAACGAATAGACAAATCTTTAGAAAAAGCCACATATTTCTCACCTTTTTCTATCAAATAATCATGCCATTTTTCCTAAGTTGTCCATTACCCCCAAATACGTCTAATTCCCCCCCTTGACTACCTCCAACGATGCTCCCAACGCTTTTAGACCATCTTGCACACATAAATTTAGAACATGACATGCACATCGTTGATGAAACAATCTACCCATCAAAGAAGTAGAACCACACAATTCACGCAATCTAGGAATAGCAGCAGTATTATTAGTAGCATTATCAAAACCAATAGCAAACACCTTATCAATTAAATTATACTCAATTAAAATACGCTCAATCAAAATATAAATATGTTCAGCGGTGTGACGATCATTAAATTCACGGAAAGCAAGAACACGTTTATGCATATGCCAATCATTATCAATATAATTTACAGTCAGACCCAAATAATGTAAATTATGATAAGTATCCTCCCATATGTCAGAACATACAGTAACACGCCCATCAAAGTTTGCAAAATAATTTTGTAACCTTACATTTTCCACACCATAAAGCCTTGAAATTTCTTTCTTAACCGTTTTGCGACTCTAACCTCTATATTGCGGATTTAAACAAGTTTGTGCATAATCACGAAAAGCAAGACTTTCAGAAAACAAATAAGGCAAATTTTCTTCAACAAGTAAGTTAGTCATACCAGTCAAATTTTGTGCATCATTGTATGAGAAATTACCAAAAGCTTGTTGGTTATTTGCAAACCTCGATATTTGAGTTTGCTTCCCTGTTCCGCCGCCTAATTTTGCATACTCCACCGGGTGTTTGGACTTAAGATGTCTTGTGACGGATCCGTATCCGCCAGAAATCCCCAAGCTATAGTTTTTCTTGCACCAATTGCAAGTTGCGGTCCAATTCTCGGTGTTCGGGTCCTTCCACTTAGAAAAATTATTAGTCATTACTTCAGATTTACTTTTTTCGTACCTGTTTGGGATGAGGCAGGCTCGTCGGCGTCATGGCTGCCGCCACCCTCCTCCTCCTCCTCGTCGTGGCTCTCCGGAATTACTTCCTCCACATCGTCGTCCTCGAGCTCTTCTTCGTCAATGGTCCTCGGTTGGTCTTGAAAAAAGCGGGAATTATGTCGGTGCAATTCTTGTTCTAGTTGTTCATCGGTCATCGCATCCCCATCCCTCCTTGCGTAACACGTATCAAAATCATCTCGACTTTGAGATGAAGAGCCGATATGTGATTTACCTTTGCGGTATCTCTTCCTCGCAAGCTCTTTCATTCGGTTGCGCTCGAGGTTACCCATATCAACCGAATATCTAGGATGATCCATCTAAAAAATGTAACAAATATTAAATTGCAAGAAATATATTAATAAAAATATATTAATAAAAAATTGGAGTTATAGCAAAATAGTATTTTAAAGTTTACTTTAATCAAATTAACTAGTGAATTAACTAGTTTTGTGTACAACCTATTTTTTTTTACTAACAATGAAATTAATATACTTTAACTTTAACTATAATGAGAATTAACTAGTTTTGTGTACAACCTATTTTTTTTACTAACAATGAAATTAATATACTTTAACTTTAACTATAATGAGAATTAACTAGTTTTTTAAACTAGAATGAAATGTAGCAATTAATAAAAAATTGTAATAAAGTAATTAACTATTAATCTAACTATTAATTCGAGTTATAGCAAATTAGTATTTTAAAGTTTACTTTAATCAAATTAACTAGTGAATTAACTAGTTTTGTGTACAACCTATTTTTTTACTAACAATGAAATTAATATAATTTAACTTTAACTATAATGAGAATTAACTAGTTTTGTGTACAACCTAATTTTTTGTACTAACAATCAAATTATTATAGTTTAACTTTAACTATTATGAGAATTAACTAGTTTTTTTTTCAAGTAACGTTAATACAAAATTAAACAAGTGTAAATAATAGAATGATTTCGTACCTCTTTCGGACTTTCGGTCTTTCGGATGGGAGTAATGGAATGACTTCAAATTAATTAGATATAATTCCAACTATATTAATAGATATAATAAATGTATAAGTAATATATAATTAGATAATAAATATAAGTAATATAATATTATAATGTATGTATTTATAAATTATAAGTAGATAACTAATATAAAGTAGATATATAAATAATAAATATAATATATTGGAGAATAAGAGAATTAGAGAGTAGAGAGTTAAGAATAGAATTTAGGAAGAATTGGAGAAGAGATATGAAAAAATGTTTAAGATTAGGAGTATTTATATGTTTTTTTACCCCACCCCACCCCCCAAACCACCCGGACCCCCCTGCACCCCACCCAACGGCTATATAGCCGTTTGGGATGTCCCCAGCCCACCCCCCAACGGCTATTTTGGCCCCAACAAAAATTTAAAAAAAAAAACTGACTGTTGAACCCGGACCCGGGCCCGACCCGGCCGGGTCAACTTTTTCCGGAACCGAGCCCGCCCCGCCCATCCCCACCGGTTCGGGTCTACACCCGGTCCCGGACCGCCAGACCGGGCCAGTCCCGGGCCCGCACAATAGCGGGCCGGGCCGGGTGGCCCGAACCGAATCCACATGCGCCCTCACCCCCCAATCAAAGGCGGAGGTAGAGGGGGGCAACCGGGTCCTGACCCACCGCAAATTTGATTTTTTTTGTATCTTTAGTACAAAAATTTATGTAAAAATTTATCTGAAAAACTCTTGTACCAGCGTACCCCAACCTTAGATTCTGGCTACACCCTTGCCACCAATGAACATTTTTGCACAATCTGCCACTAGGAAGACAACGCATTCTAAGTGTGTGTGGCTGTGTGTATCTTTTAGATTGTCCTTGGTAACACACATTCTCACATTTCACTTTGTTATTAGTTCTAAATAATACTCCGTACTACGTACGTGGTAAAAAAGGCCACTTAGTCATTCTTAAAAGTGATAACAGGGGCTATAATTTTGAATCATCTAGTTTCATCATCACTAAAAAGTACTGGAACTCAACTGTGAAACAGAAACTCTATAACAGAGATCTAAATTTTACAGGAAAGACTGATTCATGTCGTGCAAGCTCCTGCGGTGGTTCAACATTTATACTTTATAGAGCGTCTCCATTGTATCTTTCAGTTGTTGAACATCAAGTCCGATTACTTCAGAGGCTTTTTCTCCATTCTGGAAGAAGTGCAACGTGGGCTGCAGAGATGTTTTAGCAATTGCAGTTAAAGAAAATTAGCCTTGCATAGAGAGTATACATAACATTATCAAACTGACTTCTCTGAAATGTTTCCAACCAAATATTAGCTTTAGAATAAACACCTTTTACTAAGGTTATGTTTGGATCCTGGAAAATACTACGCAAATGAATCAATGGAAAGAAATACTATTTTATTATACTTGGTTTTACCTCAGAAAATACAAATAAAAGCGAAACATTATTGTCTCAATTTTTTACATATGTTTAGATTTGTTTGTGTCTATATGCTATCTTAAATAAAAACATAAATTTGAACAAATAGAAAAACATTAATTTCTTCAGCTTCAACCAATATGTTATTTCCCTCGCTATTATCTTTTCTTCTAAATTTCTCCTATGGTTTCCTCCTCTCTATTTTCTTTCCCTGGTATTTTCCTGCGTCCACACGGACCATAAAACAGATTATAGAAATGCCATTGGTATCATAAAATTATACTCCATATGTAGTATATTAAAAACAGAGCTAGAGGTACTATCTAGTACTGTGCAGTAACAGTGATCTTTGATGCTTATACTTTCTAAGTCATACTTTTGCTCCAGGTCTGCTCAGGGTTTACTTACCAATTTTAATTTTCAGCCTTAAACTATAACAGCATGAAAAATGCAATGACTGTACAGAACTTTAAGAAAAAATGAAGAATTCGTATCGGCGTATCGTTAGTGCACCAGGCAGGTTTGAATAAAGTAAGTATGAACCTACTCCTAAAACATGAATAACCTCAAGAAGATGGCTTCTACAGAGTAATATGTGCCAAATATACTGTACTTCCGAAAAATATAATAGATGTTTTACCACAGAGTGAACGTTCAATTTGTCTAATGCACTTCCAAGCTCCTTCTGCACATGAAAAAAATATTAAATTCAAGAACTGATGGATACCACTTTATTTTCATAAAAGCACCTAAAGATATGCCTCTTATTTAGCTTAGGTTTAAAAATGGTTTTAGTCTCTGCATACATAGTGCATTTTTTACATCCTTGCAATTTTTTTCATCCCTGTAATTTATGTTGACTTTCATTTTAGTCCATCACCGATTATAACATCTCCGTTTAACAATGAAACAACACCGAATAATATGTTTCCTATCATTCTTTGTCATGTTATTCAAAAAATATTTTATTTTTATTTTTTAGAAGGTTGTTAATACATATTTTAAAAATGTAAACAATTAGTTTTACATTGTTTTAACTCTCATATTAGCCTTAAAAAATTATACAAGGATAAAATTTAAAGTTTTTAGTAGTACTATGCAACCGACAATAACTTATTTTCTAAAAAGAGTGGTCACAAAGTTAGAGATGGACTAAAAACAAAATAGTACTACTACATACATATTACAGGGATGAAAAATAAATAAAAAAAGATATTTTGCAAGGACCTAAAACAAAATGTGTCATACTTGCAGCGGATAAAATCGTATATAAGCCTTTAGCTTAACGATACCAGTTCTTAAATACAATTTCCCATGAGATTACATAAAAAAAAGTTAACCAAAGTTAATAATAATGCTTAGCAGTTAGCACAGTGCACCAATAAAGTGTTAAAGTACAGGTTAAATGCATGTCCCTAATACAATAAACTATGCAATTGAGACAGTTGCATAAGGTGTCCGTATAGGGTAATAAAAAGAGATCACTAAGCAAGTACGCATGACTGGCGGGAGAAATGAGCAAGCTCTTCAAAATGACAATATAGCCACTTACCACCATAAACAAGAAATTGTAAGAGTATTATGGCATCTCTTACCTTACCAATGTCAACTTTATATGTTGTAACATGGGGATACTTCTCACTTAACTGCTCAATTGTAGGAGCTAACAATTTACCTACATATATAAAACAACAACAACAACAATAATTAAAGAAATAAAGAAATGGCTTTTTACTTGCCTTTGCTGAATAGCTCAGGATTCAGTTTGAAAGTAGGGATGAATGAAAGTATGAGCACCAAATGATTTCACCATCAGGAGAAAATAAGTGTAGAATAGATGTATCTAATAGATGTATCTTACATGGCCCACACCAAGCTGCGGTAAAGTAGAATATTGCTGGCAAAGATTCATCTGGCAAAATATTCAAAGTCGTTTTAATAAACAAATATAAAACTCAAGTACTCAACATTTAACACTGTAGGTTTATTAGAGAAATTTGTGAGGGAAGGGTGAAAATCTGAATTTGAAGGCAAATCTCCATATGTATCAATCAAAACCAGAATAAACCTGAAATATTTCATGATTCTCATTAAGATGTACTTCGTATTAACTTTCTAGCTATGCAGTCACTGAACTAACCTTGAACCTTGCGAACCGAAGTATTAAATTGTTCTTCAGACTCAATTGAAACAATATTTGAAGGACCTGCAAGGATAGACCCGACTACCTTATGTCAGGTTAGCCAATACAAGTGGGAATTTGGAATGCTCGCATACAAATATGACATGTTTTAGAAAACAACTTTTAATTTTGTTTTTTTGAAAAACATATTAAGTTCCTAAATTTACTCCGACAAAAGAAACAAACACAAAGTATACCATGTGTTTCCCATATGTTACTTTAGGGAAAAACAAAGCAATGTATGTTTACCGTAACTTATGACCAGGATGTGTCTTATTCTATCCACTAATCCATATCCACCTCGGCTCATTTTATATATCTTCAAAACTCAAGAATCTCTAAACTTTTCAAGCTACAAAGTGTGTCGAGTATCCATCAAATACTATCAGTTCTTTATTCATTTAATATGTAAAAACTTGAAGCAAGCAATTACATTTTTTTAACTTCTTTTCAAACAAGATTGCTTAAGTATTACGGCTATGGTAAAAAAAGAAGCCACATGTACTAATGTAAGTGTACGAAAATGCAGATCATGGAAAGCAAGCGTGAAGGAGTAACTTGTTGGCCTATGAGCCTATCTTTGTTTGGGTGATGACAAAATGGGATGAAAATAATAGGAAGCTGTCATAAAGGGTGATGGTAGAGTGGAAGATACAATGATACATTGAAAAATAAGATTATTTAAGCTCCCCTAACCACCCTACACCGCAAATTACTGTAAGCAATGAACAGAGATGAGGTGAATGGAAGGAGAACACATATACTCCCTTGCACTTTCATCATCTTCTTTTATTTCCATTTCATCTCTCTAGAGTCAAAACGGGAGTAATCCTCCCACTTCCCATCTCTTCTATAGCTAAAGTACTACACCCATCCAAACAAGCTATGATAGGCTAACAAAGAGATTTGGTATAGTTGTATGAACTAGAAAATTCCTAATTCCGAATAATTCCATGAAATCCTTGCTTTGGCAATAAGAAAACTACTACAAAGTACTTCAGTTACAACAAACTGGCCAACATTCTGATAATTTGTAAAGCAGGAGCAGGGATATAATCAAGTTTATATCATCCTTTACCGGCTTTACACTCCAATAGATTTCCGCAAACTTACTAAAATAGTTGAAAGCATTCACCAATTAAAAAGAATCTTTAAGCGTAGAAATACTCTTTCAGAGTTTTGGGTGTTTGAGCACTTTAGTACTAACCTGAGGATGGTGGAGAAGAGAAGTTACGGAAATTGTTGAGGAAGTGGGGCAATTGTAAGTTAACAGCGATCGTAGAGCCGATTGTAGAATTGAAAAGAGGTTGGGGCGTATCGGAGAGAACTACGGTGGAGTATGAGACGGTGGCAGCAGAGGATACCATTAGTGATGAGGATCGAGCAGTAAGACATGGTGAAGAACCGATTAAACAACGTAGTATAGCGGAAGCCCTTTTCATTTTCGTATATTTCTTCGGCCTCTTCGTATACAACAATAGTTGAATGTCTTCAATTGTCCAAAGTAGGGTTGGTCTTAGTCATACTCCCTCCATCCGTTTTGGGGTTTCTGTTTTGTTATTTAGGCGATAATAATTAAATACTTCCTCCGTTTCACAATCTTTGAGACAGTTTGACTTATCAAGAATTAAGGAAAAATGTTACTGAGAGGTAAATTTTACTGTAAAGTACATTATTTGACACTGTTTGAACACTGTTTGACACTGTTTGAACACTTTTTGGCACTGTTTGACATTGTTTTGCATTGTTTTGGTAAAGATTTGTTTACCAAATAAGGAAATAAGGAAGGGTGTCATTGATTGTGAAACAACCAAAAAAGGAAAGTGTGTCAAAGATTGTGAAACGGGAGGAGTAAAGTATTTCGATTATATTTTGAGAAATAATTTTAAAAGGTATATATTATAATGTAGTTAATATTGATAACTGTGATGTTATAAATGTATTATTTTTTATATTTAACGATTAATTTGTCACTTAAAATTAATAATTGTTTTCTAAAATGGAAATGAGAACCTTTATATAGAACGTTCAAAAAAGGAAAGTGAGAACTTTCTAATAGGACGGAAGGAGTACTATATTTGAGTAGCCATAAAAATATTTGATCTATATTAAAAAGTTATAGTGTCCTTTTTTCGGCAATTCTTTCTAACATATTATAGTATATGTTATATGTTAAGGCCAACATCTTTGAACTGGGACGAGATTCGAACACGTGACCTCCTCCTTGGGAGTGTCACAATAATGTCATCAGACCATAAAGTACTTGACAAAAATTATAGCCTCTGTCCCATTTTATGTGTCTTATTTGGTTTTGGCACAATTTTTAATAAAGTGGTTGAAATTTGAGTATAATAAAGTCAAATATTGTGAACCACATATTTCTTTCCAAAAAAGGAAAAATGACACTTATTTTGGGACAATCCAATAAAGAAAGTAAGACATGTAAAATAGGACAGATGGATGAGTATCCTAAAAAATCAAATTTAATAAAAGTTGAGTATGTAAAATAAAATATTAACAAAAATACAAGTTAATTGTGGAATAGTGAACGATAACATTTAACAGAGAGCGAGTTAGCAACTCATTAGTCATTACTCGTTGGTAGGGGTGGGAAAAAATACCGGAAAATCGGTATACCGCACTTACCGTACCGAAAAATACCGAAAAATACCGGATTATTGGTATACCGTCATTTTCGGTACGGTATCATACCGTACCGATTTATTTCGGTACGGTAACGGTAAATGTTTTCAAATACCGCGGTATACCGGTATAATACCGTACCGACTCCCTACCCAACAATTATTACTTTTAATTCTAGAGTATTGTAAAACTCTATTACAATTATGAAGCCCAAAATTAATACTTACATTGGTTACAAATCTCCAATGACTAATTAGTAATGTACTAATGTCCAAAAACAAGTTCATCTTGTTCCAAGAGCTTGCGAGTTGCGATGACTGAGTCGCTGAGTAGCTGATGAGTGGAGAGAGGTACACTTATGTGACAAGTGTATCTACATAGGGATTTCACGAGTCGAGGCACACAACTTTGTCCGAAAGTCTTATTCATTTTTTAAAAAAAATATAAAAATGACTAAATGCACAATATCATACTACCTCCATCCCAAAATGATTAATCAAATCCAAAATTTTGATGATTAATATATATTTATTGAAAATTATTTATAATATAAATTTATATGAAAATGTTCTTTGTTAAAAGTACTTTCATAAAAGTATAAAATTTATAACTTTCACAATACTATACTAATCAAAACTGTGACACCGCTCCCAATTTGAACTGGGATTAATTTATCCATTAATATTAAAATTTAATAGAAATTACAAATACCAATGTCGATGAGGATGACTAGTTGAGTTCGTGAATATTTATTCATTTTGAAAACTAGTTACAAAAAAATATTAATCATATGAGAAATGATTAATTGATTAAATTAATACCGATTAATTATATTGTGTGTCGGACCCTAAAGAAACCGGGAAGGGACTAACTAGTATATTCTTGGACCACGTTAAAATTAGTTAAAAGCCCACGGATAAGAAAATAAGTTATATACGAATGTTTGGGCCGGGAAAAAAGTGAAGGAATAAAATAAAGAGACTTTTCGAGCCACTTTCTAATAATAGAAGGGTAAAGGGGTTTAAGCCCGTAACATTGGAGAGGGATATCCAACACATTTTAGGATCGATCTATTGAGGTCTACTAGCCTAAAATAATATAAGTAAACGAATAAAATTCATTTGGGTCGGAGTAAATTAAAAAGAGCAGCCCGCGAACCCGACCCAACTAAATTGGCCCAACTTTCTAAAAATAGAAAGATAAGGGAAGGGGGTCTCTTATCCTCTCATTTGAGAGGCTATACGGGAGATTGAAGAGCTCCTTAGAGAGCTCCACCCAAGCCAGAGCTCAGGGAGAAAGGGAGGCCAAGAAGAGAAGCGAATCTGTTAGAAAACAAAGCCTAGCGGTAAGAATTTCGTAGCCCCGGTTCTTGTTCTTGCGTTTAATATATTTTTCGTATATGATTTTATAGAAATCATATGATGGATTCTAGGGGATGTTCTACACGTTTAAATGTGTAGAAAAATGATATAAAGTGTTGGTATTTAACCTAGAAGAATCGTTGAATCGATAGGAGTTGAAATCGCCGGAAACCGCCAAGTAAAAGAGGCTGACTCGTGTAGCAGAGCCCGAAAGCCGCCCGGCTTTCGTGCAAGCCGCCCGGCTTTCACCTGCTGTCCAGATTCTTCATCTCCGATCGGCCTAGAACGAGGACGGATCGAGGGGCTTTGCTAGGGCAGCTAGTTGAGCACATCATAAGGTGAGGATGACTGACTATATTGATTATAATTAGTGAGTTAATTTCGTAAGATTACCTAAAGTTGTTAAATGTGATTTTCATGGATTATTAATGATTAATAATGCCTGAATGAAAATACTATTGTTTATGAGTAAATAAAGCATGATATACAAATTTGGGGGAAATTGTGTTTGATTATGTGATATGAAAGTGATGGCATGACAATGGAATTAACTATGAAAATATTGTGATGAAATATACTTTTACTTCATGTATAGAATTCATGAATGGATAAAAGGGATATTCTTGATATTGAGATTAAATTGTATTTGGATTGAAAAATCAATTGGAATGAAATGTTGGTTATGAATTAAGAACTTGGTTGTTCTAAGATTATCCGACTAGTATTGAAATACTAGTCGGGAGATTGAGATAAATAAATGATGAAATTAATCCTAAGAGATAGGATTGTGAATAGAGATGCCTCAAGTAGTCCTAAGAGATGCTTAAGGGTCGGAATGTATGAGTTCTAAGATATGTTAGGAGTAGGCCTGAAAGGCTACTCAAGGTAAAATGATTCTAGGCATAGAATTGGCTTAGGAATCGAATAACTTGACTAAGAGCGAGGCTCTAACAAATGTAGATTGACTAAGAGCGAGGCTCTAGCCAGACGTAGATGACTAAGAGCGAGGCTCTAGCATAAATATAGATTGACTAAGAGCGAGGCTCTAGCCAGACGTAGATGACTAAGAGCGAGGCTCTAGCATAAATGTAGATTGACTAAGAGCGAGGCTCTAGCCAGATGTAGATGACTAAGTGCGAGGCTCTAGTATGAAGGTAGGTTGACTAAGAGCGGGGCTCTAGCCTAATGTTGATGACTAAGAGCGAGGCTCTAGCATAAATGTAGATGGCTAAGGGTGAGGCTCTAGCACGGTATGATAATAAGATTGAGCGAGGCTCCATGATGGCTAAATAATGTAATTAAGAAATGCCCCATGACGGTAATATAATTTACCGAAGGTTATAACAATCGTGACTAGTAGTCACGGGGAAATAGGGGTGGGCATTTCAAAAACGAATATGGGCCACGGGCCAACTACTTGACTCTATATAAAGTAAGTATATTTTTAAAAAGGGGTAACCGAGGGTTATGGCCTATAATATAATACCACCCTAGATTGAGGGTCTTAGAAATTGAAACATTGATTATACTTAGTATAGTTGTCATTGTACTTGTCAAATGCTTCCTAGTACTGACCTCCCCTTCACGGGGGAGGCCACCTCACAGTTTCAGGTAGGAGTTGAGCTTGCTACCAGGGCCCGTTGCTTCGGGAAGATCTAGGAGAGAAGACGTGGTTCGTGCTTCCTCCGTCTCAGTTTCAAAACAAATATAATAATGCTCATGGATATTATTTCCTAAATAATTATTTGGGGGCTTGTATGCCTAATGATGCCAAGTGTGGCTTGAACATTTGTAATATTGTTTCCGCTGCTTTAAATGAATATTTTGCATTATGTTTGTTTATGGATGTACTATGTGTGAATGATATTCATGACGTCTTGTATAGTATGGATGAGTTGAACTGCGGTTGACTATTCGTACTGTACGGCGGGTTGTTGACGTGTCCGGCTAGGTCCGGGGCGTGACAAAAACCATGGTCCAAATTTTGAGATTTGGCTAAACATTTTGGGACAGAGGTAGTATTAGGAATAAATGATATTATATCCATGTTGTTTGAATAATTTTATTTATTATTATTAGAGATCACTATTGATTTAATTATATCCATATCGTTCAAGTTATTTTAGGAGAATGTGTTGTTTTTTAATACGTGGCATGTTGAACTGCTTAAATATACTAATAATAATTATTATTCAATATTGAGTATGACATCAATAGATTATTAATTATATTTGTAAAATTTTAATAATGAAATAAATATGTCACTAGTAACACCGATTTACCACATTTCGTTAGTCTATGATAATTTGTTGTATTGGGAGACATGCATGGTAATTTACCGATACCGTACCGTTACCGAACCGAAACTTCGGTATACCGAAATGCGGTATACCGAAACTTCGGTAAGGTAACGGTATATAAACTTTGCATACCGAAAATTTTGGTACGGTAAAGGTATGAGAGAAAATATTCGGTATACCGTACCGAACCACCCCTACTCGTTGGCGTTTTTTATATGTAAGCATCTATAATGGTAACTAAGGGGGTGTATTGAATAATGAATATGGATTGTGGTGAGTTTTTTTAATCCATGGATTTTTAAATCCACTTTTTTATGAATGAATTCTATTGACTTTTAAATTCATGGATAAGTTTATTGACTTTCAAAAAGTCCATAGACTTTTAAATGCGGACTGTCACTGCTTGTCATCGGAATTTTCACCTAGATCGCGACTACCGATCTACTTGTCCGCCTCCGTCACCGGAGTTTCCCGTCGTCGTCATCGGACTGATCCGTCACCAACAAAATGGCTTTGATTATGCAAGGGAACTAGGGACAATTAATTTTATTAATTAATTATTTAAATTATGGGTGAATATGTAATATTTAGTCATATTTAAGAAAAATTAAACATATGATTATACTTTAAGAAAAAATATCTTTTTTCCCACTTTCTCTTTTTATTAATTAATTAATTAATTAAATTAGGGGTGAATATATGATATTTAGTCCTATTTAAGGAAAATTAAACATATGATTATACTTTCTCTTTTTTGTTGTTCCAAGAAAAAATTGTCACTTTCTTTTTAAAGTAACTAATTTGTAGTTTTGCACATTTTTCTCACCTCTACACAATCCTCAACCACATAACTTTTACTTTTCTTATTTCTCACCTACTTAAAACTTGGCAAAGTCCACCGGGACGTAGGTATTATGTTTTAGACATATCGTGAGTAATTTCCTCTGTATAATATGAAGTATGATAAGAAAACATCAAATAAATAAATAAATAAAACAAATGTAATTCATATAACAACACATAGTTCTACAAGTATAAATGAAGCATAAGAATCCAAATTTATTTTTATTAAAAAGAAAACTCAAAGTTTCAAGAATGCTCAAGAATTTTGGTCTCTTTATTAATGAGTAAGAACATTAATCGTTATACAAGCATCACGGTCATTGCTACATGTGGTACGAGCATATGTGCAATCAAGCTTTTCTTCTTAATAATTTTTTCTTTTCAATTTTATCTTGTAAAATTTTGTATATTTATTTATGATTATATATTTATTAATTTGAAATTATATTTTTATGCATTAGTGATTTAACGATGAAAGAAAGTAATAGTTAAAATACTTATTTTCTTAATGATTAACCGACAACGTATCAAAATTGCACCGATGTAATACTATCGATTCTTATATCGGTTCTTCTAAAAACTTCTAGAATGGAATCAACATGGGATTAATGGATCGAGAGGGGGTGGGTGGGGTGGAATAAGCTGAAGAAAGGAGTGGGGTGAGCAGGGCTAAAGAAGAGGAAGAAACATATCGGGGGGGGGGGGGGGGGGGGGGCTTGGCTAAAGAAGACGAGGGTTGGGGGGAAGGGGAGGGGAGTGGTGGGGCGAGATGAAGAACCGATATATGAAAAGTCCACGGAAATCTTTAGTGAGGAGAAGAGACAATTGTAGAGAATTAATGTACCAAGAATGAGTTAAAAATTCACGAGGATCAATGATTTTAGAAGTCAATAAGAATGAACAGAAATTTGAATACGCCTACAATTTTGTAAACTTTTAAAAGTTTACATTGAATACACCTAGTTGTAGACTTTTAAAGGTCCACATTGAATAAACCTAAGGTTTTAAAATTGGACTTCTAAAATTTTGCCACTACTTCCAAATACAATACACCTCATAAATGTGCGAACTAAGGTTGTTTTTACTTGGACTGTAATTTGTCCCAGATCAGACCAGACCAGACCAGACCAGACCAAAACAGACCAGACCAAAACAGACCAGACCAGACCATATTTTATTATTATTATTATTATTATTATTATTGTTGTTGTTGTTATTGTTATTGTTATTAGTAGTATTATTACTATTACTACTATTATTATTACTATTACTATTATTATTATTATTACTATTACTATTATTATTATTATTATTAGTATTAGTATTATTATTATTTTTATTAGTGTTATCATTAGTAGTAGTAGTATTACTATTATTACTATTAATACTATTATTACTATTATTATTATTATTATAACTAGTAGTAGTGTTATTGTTGTTATTATTAATACACTTACTATTTTATTATTGTTTGGTTTAGTCTGTTCGTATTTTAAGTCATACAAGTGACAGAATAATATAGATGATCTTGATTTGTAAAAAACAAAGGAATAAAAATAAATTAATAAAATCTTGATTTGTAAAAAAATTGTATGAATAATGGGTAAACTATAAATCTTTTTAGAACAAAAAAAGTACTATAAAATAGTAAATATCATCATGCATTCGTTGCTCTGGGTTTCTGAACGTCTTCCCAAATTTGTTTCACAATTTCCACGCGAACATTGTTCATAGCTTCTTTTCGTCCATTGTTGAACATATCCGAATCGACCATGCCTTCTCCATTCCCATCATGTTCATAAATTGACATTCCCATTTTGCCTATGCTGATAAAATTATGAAGTGTAAAAGTAGAGAAAATAATTGCTTGTTGATGCTCTTCTTTCATTTTGGGCATATTGTGAAGTATCTTCCATCTTTTCTTCAGATGCGAAAATGTTCTTTCAATGGTAGTTCTCAGTGATGAGTGACGATAATTAAAATGTTCCATTACTCCTCTTGGTTTACCACCGTCACGAAATTCTGGCACGTGTTTCCTCATTCTCGCATCATCAAATGGAGCTAAATATCCAAGTGTGTTTGGATATCTTGAATCTACTAAGTAATATTTACCTACATTTTTAATTGACTTTGTTAAAAGGATACTATTTTATATTTACAAAAACCTTTAATAATAAATTTATTTGTATTTTATACCTGGTGGGGGTGAGGAAAATGATATTTTGATTACATTAAGGAATCAACCCACACTCTTACATCGTGAGCGCTTCCTTCCCAGCCAATACTGACAAACGTGAATAGTTTATCAAATGAACAACATGCTAAGACATTCCAGGTTTTGACTCCTTTGCGTCCTCGAAACGACATCCCCCTTTGCATCTGATATAACTGCTTCTATGTGAGTACCATCTAATGCTTCAACTGAATCCTAATACAATAAATAAAAAACATAAATAAAGTCTAACACATATACAAAAATAAATTAGTTTTCATTGACTTTTAAAAACGTTGAATAATTCATAAATATACCTTGAAATACGGCCAATAGAAGGAACTGTTGAAAACTATGGTGTGGACGTCCAACAAATTGTGATGTGGTCGAATTGTGTCAAAAGATAACTCAACCAAGGCATGCAATACTAGATTGAAATATTTGCATATGGTTCTCAAAGAATGCTTAAAAACATGAGCTGCATCTGTGTAAGAAGCTCCCTTGGCCAATATATAGAGACCAATTCCAATTTGCTCTGCCACATGAATGAACCTGCTGTCTTTCAATAAATTTCTTTCAATCATAATATTCACAAGGTGAATGAACATTTCTCTCGTCAACCTTAATTGCTCTTTACACAATCCAGGATGACCATTCAACATTCTATGTATATATTCACCTCCCGTTTCTCCACCTACTCTCATTGGTATCCTAGTCTTCTTTTGTTCATCATCTTTTAGTAATGATCTCAGCTCTTCTAATGCAATAATTAGACATGACCATCTAACTTCAACATTCATTCTACACAAATAAAATAATGAATTCCAATGCACATTAAAACAAATGGTAAACACATGTTATAACAACGATAACACGATATGTTTGTAAAAGATAACAATCCACATAATTTTAGTTCAAACAAACATATAAAAAGTTCAAAACAAATAGACAAAATTTTAGCATGCTAAAAATAAATAATCTTAAGTTCAAAACGCCATACATCAATCTTCATTGCCGTAAGGAACTCCTTTCTGTAGAAACATCCACCTCTGATTTTCAGATCGAAGTGTCACAAAGACCTCACCCTTATTACCTTCACTTAAGAAGGTCATTGCATCCACATAATATTGATCACCGTATTTCTTGTCAACCTCCATCTCATCAAGAAGTTTAGCCACCTTTTCGATCACAGATTGCTCTTTTACTGAAGCAAGCTTCACAATTTCTAAACATCTATCTATTTCCCCTCGCTTTCGTGCTAAGCTTTCACCGACGTTGTTTTTTCCCTTTCGCTTCTTAGTTGATGCGGATGATTGATCTACCATAATAGGTGAATCACTTTGTTCACCATAAACTGTATCATGACTTTCATTTTCATCCGAACTACCGGTATCAAAAGATTCTTCGGTGTTTATGTTCTGAGTCTTTTCGACCGCGACATTACTATTGAGAATGGATGTTGTCCTAGCACTAGCAGGTGAGCTACCTCGTACACCATGTGCAGTTTGTCCTTGGAATAAAGCTTCTAGGTACTGAAGATATGGCATCTGCTTCTTAGCAACTGTAGCTCCAGTGCAATTTTGAAGGTCGACCCATGCTTTGTATTTATCTTTCAACTCACTAAAGTGATTTCGTGCTTTCTTACAATCAAAAAGAGTACCCGTTTGTACATGAAGGTTGTTAACAATTTTATTCCAATCATATTTAGTATTTCCTTTTGCTTTTTCTTCAGCACAAATCTTCAAAAATGTAGTTGTGGTGGTGTCATTCCAAGGTGTCCTCCTTGACATTGTGTATAATTGATAGTAAAATAATACATAATTATAACTTCATAATTAATTGAAGTGAAGTACTTATATATGATAATATTTTTATTTATATGTCTACACACACACACACACACACACATATATATACACACACACACACACACCAAACAGTAGTACAATACTAATTACTTTTCAAAAACTATTTGACTTTCTGTAAAACATTAACAATTCCTCACATTAAATACGACATTAAATTCAAAGAATTCAACAAAATATTAAATACATATTTTTTGAGAAATATTAAATACAAAGTTAATATACAAGGTTGGATGATTTTAAACCCACGTACCCACGTACTATGACAAATCATATCGAAATTAAGATAAATTGAATACAAATGTCATATTCAGAGAAAAGTGCCTATGGTAACCGTGATACGATGTGCAACGTTGGACATGATCATAATTATGGATTGAAATTTGACCTTTTGCAGAATGAAAAAAACTTGAATTCTTATCTAAAATCAGAAATAGTGCAAGGAAGATTCAGTTGTAATTCTTATTATGTTTTTCTTTCAAAACGCTACATATTAGTGTTTCGAATTGTCTTAATGGGTCTAAATTTAGACAAATATTACATAGATGTACATCGCTTCAAACTGCCATTGAATAAAAAAACTGACCCGTCTCGATTTTTCTAGCATATATTAATTACATCATTGTCTAGGTGTCATCACCGTCGTTTTTAAGCTCGATTGCAGAAGAACTCGTGTTCAGTTCGTTGGTTTTTATAAAGTCGTAGTTAACATAGTATGCTTGAAATCGAGTTTGAGACAAATATAAATGTTCCTTTAAAAAAAGTATTGTATTTCTAGATATACATATACATCTACACGGTCATGCTCCGGTGAGAACAGTTCTTTCGATGAGAAATGAGAACGGCACCAAACGATACACATCCACGTAAATGGTGGTGCACATTTATGATTAAGATAATGCAAAGTTCAATTTTGCAGAAAAAAGTTTAATTTATTTTGAGAAATGCCACTTTCTTTTCTTATTCATGACAATGTAGATTTATGTTTCACACGATGCACAACACTCGAATTTAGTGCATGAGATTCATTCTCATATATCTTCTTAGATCACGTTTTCCCTTGATTTGAATTGTTTATGTGTGTGTCATGACAAGTCATGAGCCAGAGAGAATCGAGTTAGAGTTTGGTTTGATTGCTCAATGAGCCGGCTCAAGTTTGAATTTGACGGAGTCTTAGTTAAGTTTTGATGAAACGCCTCACCAATAACTAGGTATGACTCATTTACATCCTTATTCCAAATTCTCCTGGTGTCTAAAAAGGATCTCCAATATAATCGATTTTATAATAATGTGTTTGATAAGTCAGTGTTAATGTCTTTGTAGACTTACTTCTATAAAAAAAATGCACACTCCCTCCCACAACATTAGATGAAATATTAAAATGAGAAAATTTTCTTTGAATAAGAAAACATACTTGGTCACATTTTAAAACGAATCTATGCATCTGAGTTAATATGACATTCCTTGATCAGCCATGACCAGAACTCGAGCTTCAACCATCATGTCCGACTCAATAACAACATGATTATTGGAGATACTTCTCAAGGCATGCCTAGGGAAGGAATTATCTGCCGGAATAAAGGTGTAATCCACACGTTTAATGAGGTTTGGGAAGAGAAGAGTGGATCTGAGATCCACATCCCAAGTACTTTTATTGCCACTGATACTTCCCCTTCCAATTGTAGATTTAAGCTTCATTCCATGGTCAACGGTATTTCTATCAACCTGCACTTGGTCAACCTGCTTAAATCCCCCATCCAGCTTAACAATATCTGTGTTTTTGTTTGTTCCGCTGAATATGTTGTCCACTACGTTGACCCCGCGGATCACCCCGTTGACGGGCTTGAAGCTGATAAAAGCACCTCCGTAGAAAAAGCAGCCGGAGATATGAAGCTGGACAGGGTCCTCGGCGACTATCCCGGTGTAATCGAAGTAGGAATTCACTATCCTCGTATGGGTTGCTCCGGGGAGGTTCATGTAAACTCCGGTGCCGCCGAATCCGGCGGCCTTATTGTAACAATGCACGCCGGTCAACACGTTTCCTTGGCCGGCGATCTTGATTCCGACGGCGGCCGAGAAAATCACGACGTCCGTCACCGCATTACCGTCTCCCCACAAATCTATCGCCGTCCCGGTGAAATGCCGCTCACCGTGATCGCCGCCGGCGGTGATGTGTTGGCCGAGGAATGAATTTTTTATGTAAGTCTCGCTACCGCCGTCGACTGAAATCCCTTTTGTTGTGAAATGAGTAATGTAACAGTTGTCAACAAAGATCCTGAGTGACTTGACCAGTTGAATGCCTCCTCCCCTGTAGTTGGAATCCAGAAACAGATCTCTTAATGTTATGAAGCCAAAATTGTACTGTAATTTGCCTTTGCCGGATTGCGGATCCGATAAGTCGATTAGATATTGGTTCCCCGGAAAGTTGTTTGACGCCTTCAGTGTTCCTCCGGATATCTATTTTACCAAATATGGAGTATATTTTATATACCATATTAGAGAGAAAAATAAGACTGAAGTTTTCTTATAATATCAGAAACAAAACTAAAGAATAAGAACCTATCAATATAGGTAGGAGAAAAATGTTATTTTGGTACTTGAATTTGTCTTTAATGGGATAAGGAGCACATCAATTTAGTGAATTTACATTAGAATTCATAAAATATTCTAAGGATATTTTCTTTTGGACCGTTTTCAGTCCCAGATCACATCAGATCAGATCAGACTTCTGTAATTATAAAATACACAAAGACAAGACGTTTATTTGACCAGATCGGATCAAACCAAATCAGATCAACAAATTTCAATCCAAAAGAAAACATCTTAACTTAGTTCTATGGAGTGATTATAATACTTTTTTGGGAAAAGGTGTAAATGAGCCCTCGAACTAACCGAAAAAGTGCAAATCACCCCTTTTATATGAGGCTCTATCTGGACGTCGTCATTTGGGACGGTTACCGGTGGAATTTTTTGATAAATTTTTTTGAGCATCTTCTTCATCATGTCTAGTTTACCCATATCGAATTTCAGGTAACAATTCAACCGGGAAGGTAGTCAAATGATTTTCTGAAATTTATTGTGATGTTTAACTGCGCAGTTATCTTCAAACATTTATTTGACTGTCTTCACGATTTAACTTTTAACTAAAATTTGGTATGGGTAAACTAGACTTAATGAAGAAGATGCTCAAAACAATTCATCAAAAAATTCCACCGGAAACCACCTTAAATGGTGACGGTCGGACAAAGCTTTCTATAAAAGGGGTGATTTGCATTTTTTTGGTTAGTTTGAGGCTTATTTGTCCCTATTCCCTACTTTTTTCAATTATATGGAAATAAAAATACTATGTAGCAGAAGTAGTAATTAAACTACTTTCTTTTAAGTAGAGTCCTTCATTTTTCTAAAGAATTGAAGGATAGTAGCTAATAAGGACTTGGATAGTATATACTCTCTAGTTTTTTTTCTTTGCCAAATTAATTTTCTATCACATAATTTCATCAAATATTTTACGGAGTAATAAATAGTGGAATAATTTATAAAGCCCATAAATAAATATACTCTCTCAGTCTCAAATTGTTTTGCAAAGTCAACATTTTTTGTCAACCAATAATAAAAGTCAACTCCCACTATCAATAATTAACTCAATTTTTAATAATTAAAATTTACATATTCCGAAACTACATTAAAATCTCTTCAATGTTACAAACTCCAAACTAGAATATAATTAAAAATTGACATCCTAATTAATCAAATAAAATGAAACTGTTTGACCAAAAAAAGTCAAATTTACAAATCAATTTGGAACGAAGGTAGTATTTAAAAACATGGGATGCCTGAGTGTTGTTGTAGCTACTAGCTAATGAGTAGTGAGATAGTGTTACCACGAGATTTCCTAGTCCGGCGGTCGGGAGCTGAAGCGGGCGGCTGATAAGATAAACCCCGCCATCAAGATCAACCCTTGCGCCGCCGAGATTCTGAATCCCGTCGAAAAGGAATCCACTCGGGGCGGCGGACGTCGCATCTTTTATTGCTCTCAGAATCGCATCTGTGCTATCATTTTTGCCGGCCGGGTCTGCACCGTATGATGTCACGTGATACACCCGTGCGCTTTCTCCACCCTGCACCCGAAATAATTAATTACACAAACAAAAAGAGTTAATTACCCGATAATTGAAGGCAGTTCAATTAAAAAAAAAAATCGGAAATAATCAATTAATTATACATATGATGAGTTTGAAGGAAGTTGATGCTTTTGAAGCACTTTATCCTTCAAACGTTTGATATTGATGCGGTGATGATCATTTCTTCCAAGAACATGATTTACATTGCTGGTGAAGAAAGCAGCAGTTGTTAAGAAAACTATAGAAAGAAGGGGAAAAGGAAGCCCAGAAGTTACACTCATTTTTCCTCAATGGTATCAGATTGATCGATCAAAGGATTACTAAGATTAGCTTGCTTCGGTAATGAGAATTAATCAGTAGCTGATTAATCTAAGCTAGGGAGTTATATTGAGATCAAAAGGGATGGGATGTGAGGAAATAAAGTAAAGTAAAGCTAGCTAGGTACAAAGATGAACCAGAAAAGTAAAAGATTGAAAAACGGTTAGAGTAAAGCAAAATATTCCATACGCATGAGAGAATGTATTAATGATTCATCCCACGTTAAACCTTCAACGCGCATTTGGTCATCGCCCTTGAAAAGCCGTTCTTAGGACGCATTTTCTGAGACTTCATATGATGCTTTAGCCTGGCGGAAGTCAATAAAGTTTGTTTTCCTAAATCATTTTTTGAGAATGATTTAATTTTATAGAGAAGGAATGAACCAACATATATGCAAATGCAAAATGGAGTTTACATACTCATAGCATTATAATCAAAAATCAAGTGACAACAGTTATTTGAATTATGCAATTATGATATAGTAGTGGCTGGTGACATTAAATAAGAACCAATTGATCTGATATCATACACCCCTCAAGATGTAAATTGCTCATTTTTAGATTATCGTACACATAAATTATATATTTGGACCTTCTTAGTTGCTGGTTATAACGTTGTTGTTGTTGTTGTTAAGTGTTGATATTCAACAACACTCAATTGTCTATGCATTTTTCGATCAAAGATAAGTACATGCATCTAATTTTGGACTTCTGAAAGGCGGTTTTATATCATTAGTTACATATCTAAGTTTATGATGTAGATTTTTATCGCCGTGATTATAACTTCTTTGTATTTTATAATTTATGTAAAATTTTCTAGAACCGGACTTCATTATCTTTGTGGTATTATTAGTCGTGTCTGAGAGAATGTGCTTTAATTATGATTCGCCGAACTCCATTGCCATAATTAATACGTAGTATAATATAAGGACCAACATATAAGATATTGTAGAATTGCACAATTAAATTCATTCATATACTATTAAGTTATATATAATTCATTCATATGTTAAATTAAATTCATTCATATGTTAAATTAAATTCCGTGCCAATAAATTTTAAAAATAAAAAACACTCATATAGTAATGTAATGATGTGGTGTAAATATTAGCCCAAATAATTCAGTAATTCCCCTATCAATTTCCTATAGCAGCTCGTAACTCAATTGTTTTGGCTTAAAATGAAACTTAATTATAATAGTCATCTTCATTACGGCTCTTTTTTTATTACATATTATGTCATACTCTCTATTTTATATAGAAAATTAACCTAGGTATGACTAACTCTCTCACTTTCCCGATCATGACCTAACTAATTTTTTCTCCAAAATAATATTTAAATTCCTCCTATTTAATTAATTTATTACTCCCTCCGTCCCCCTAATATGGTACGGAAGGGAGTGGTGTGATTTTTAAGAAAAGTAGAATTATGTGGTTGATAATAAGTTGATAAAGTGGGAATAAAGTAAGAATGAATTAGAGCCACATAACTGTAACCAAATATGGTATGGGACAATAATAGGGGGACATTCAAAATGAAAAAATGGGACAATTATAGAGGGACGGAAGGAGTAATAAATAAATAAAAAATATATTTTATGTACAAATATGCCTTTTAGGCTATATCTATAAAACCATAACCTAACAACGACGGTTACAGAGAATAAATACCCTAACAGCCATATCCCCTCTTTGTAGAGGTTGAGATTTTCCACCATCCCTACTAATATAGGGCCGGAGCGGCAGATTATACTGAATTTAAGTGTTGTAATGCTTGGGATTGCAATTACGTCGGAGGAGATAGTGTTGGCGGATGAACGAGTTGCGGCTGGGAGTTTGTATTGGTGCTGGATCGTGAAGCCTTGGTCAACCACTCCGATGATGGTGGAGTTGGTATTCATCCATATTGTAAGAACTCGTCCTCCTCCGGAACCACATACCACGAAAAGTTTTGTGAAAAGATTTTATTTCAATATTATTTTCTCTTTAGTAGTACTTGTTTATGTTTTAGTCCGAGTAGATTTGGTTTGAATGTTTGGATTTTTTGAGTTCTTTTGATAGGAAGGGTTTCAGATCCGTTCTTTTTAGGCTTAAATTTGCATGTTTCAGGTTTAGCGAGTCAGGTTGCTTTGCATGAGAAGGTTGACTCTGTCTACTTTTAGGGTTCACGATTGGATATGTAAAATATGTGTAAAGGTTGTCTTGTATGTGTTCTCGTTTTTTATATAAAGGCACTCTTTTATAATCAAAAAAATAAAATAAAACCCTAACCTACCTCATACTCCTTTTTTCCAACCCTAGCCTCTAGTCTCCCGCCGCCCAAGATGCACATGCCTCTCGTGGCTCGATGCACAACCACATGCCTATGTCGTCCCGCCGCATGGCCACCGTCCACCACCGTCTAGCCGCATGCTTTCCCATCGCAATCGTCCAGCCAAGATGAAGATTTCTCCATCGGCATCAACCTTCCAGATCATGTCGCCAACTTCCTCCTTCGTCGCCACGTGGCCCAGGCTGGCCATGATCGACCCAAGCTCTGGCGTCGAGATCTTCCTGTCATCGTTCACATCACACTATCGTCCAACTGCACAAGGTTGGAAACGATTGAAGATAGTGTGTAGTGAATTCTAGGACGGTGAGTAGTAAGCGCAATGACTAATTTGTATTGCATGCAATAAATATGAAAAGTGGAGTGATATGACAAGAAATACAGTGATTATGATAAGACGTGAAATAAAGTAGATCAATATAATAACTACAAGCTAGCAATATCAAGCCCCCAAACCTATAGTTCGGCTCCAATCAGTAACACATTGTCGACTATTATTTGAATCTCTATAGTCAGAACTTGAGTTGCTACATTGCAATAAGGCGATGTGACATCACGAAGCTAAGTTGTGGAGCCTTGCTCCTCCTTAAAGCTTCTACCATTCATCAAGTTGAGCTTTTGATAGCTAACATGGCATTGATTTGGCGTCATGATCATTTTATGGTTAGTTATCTTAAAACCAATTCCATACCCCTTCTCAACGGTATCAATGATTCCAAATTAGGAGTACAATTGAGCTGATTGAGTTCGAACTTGGGTGTGATCAAGCTCAAATAATGCATTGACTCGAGTTCAAGTTTGAAGCGGTTTAATATTTTCGGATTGAGCTCAGATCGTGTATAGCCGTAGCTCGACTCAATATTTTTATGTGATCCAAGTTCGAACAAGATTCTCAAACCTAACTTCGAATTCGATCCTACGACAACAATTTCTACTTCAAAAATATTAGTACTACCTTCGTCCCCCTTATATTGGGACGGAATAGAGTGGTGTGGTTTTTAAGAAAATTAGAATTATTTGGTTGATAATGAGTTTATAAAGTGAGAATAAAGTAACAATGGATTAGAGCCATACAAATGTTACCAAATATGATATGAGACAATAATAGAGGAACATTGATAAGTTCGTATTTCAACACGCTCTTAATGCGTGTTGGAGTCGGATTTTGATGATTTCTCTCCCTTTGAGGCGTCATAAGTATCATATTTAGCTCAAGTCATGTTAGTTGGGTGTTGGAACGAGTTTTGGCATTTTTAGATATGAAATCAGGTCTTTTAGGGCCCGGTATCGGCGCATCAAGGATTGATCGGGATGAGTTAAGGAATGTTCGAGAATGAATTCAGAGTTTTGAAGGCCACCAGGAGATTCAGGATTAAGATTTGATGAAGAAAGAGCTGTTCGATTGATCGCGGAGCCAAACGAGGACTTGAACGGGAGAAAACGAAGAATTCGGAACAAAAAGGGCCACGCACGACCATGCGTGCAAGGACGCACGCGTGCGTCCAATGAAGAAAACGAAGACCACCTTACTGCCAGCCACGCACGCGTGCGTCCCCCTTTTTTATGCGGCCGTCTGTCGGACGCACGGACGCCACGCACGCGTGCGTGGTGCCGTGCGTACCCAAAATCTGTCCTAATTCACCCCAAATTGCCTTGTTTCCTATATATACCACCCCCATAACCCTAATTAGTGGGGTGGAAGTTTAGAGAGAGATTAAGGACGAGATTAGAGAGCTTTTTCAGCCAGGTTTATCAATTCCTTAACATTCTTTGTAAATTCCTACTTTTTTATTAATGACAATTAATTCTATCTATCCCAATTCTATTGATTCTTCAATTATGAATAGGGAGTAGTTTTAATTAGGGATTTGGGGTTGATGAAGGGGTTAATCATGATGTATGGCTAGATTCTTGATGGTTTAATTGCATGAATGCCGTTTAATTTGTGTTTGAATAATTTAATTGATATCTTTTGTAACCTAGAATGGCCACTAGATTTACAATTGCTTATAGAATAAATTAAGAGAGATCTAATTTGTTCTAGGACACATTCACACACTTAATCGTTCGCTAAGAGATTAGTAGCGATTAAGGGGCCGTAAGCTCGTTCGTCTTGGCAATAATTTAGGATTCTGTCGCATGAGAGATCAGTCTGGCCCCCGAAATTATTGTACTCTACGCCGCGAGAGCGGTAAGAATTTAGTATTGATTAGCTAGGCTCAATTAAATTAAATTCATGTAATTAGGCCTGATCTGCCAAAAATCTGATTACCCCGGAATCAATCCCTGTTCCCTTCGTTGTTAATTAAGAAGAACCCAATTATTTACTTTTAATCGTTTATTTGCAATTTTAGTTTTCTCAAGCAACAAATTCTCGCACGACCGCATTTGTTTTATTTATTTCTTTTTATCGCTGATTTTAGTTAATCTTTAATTCCCTTTTACCGTCCCTGTGGAGACGATACTCGTACTTTCACCGCTATATTACAATCTTTTTAAGTGCGAGAAAACTCACATCAGTTTTTGGCGCCGCTGCCGGGGACGGTGTCGGATTTTTGGGTTAATTAATATCAGCGACTCGTTTTTTTAGTTTTTCGTAGGAATTTTGTCAGTTAACCTTGCAGGTCAGCTCTGTTTATGCATACACGTTCTAAGAGGGGAGAACCGCTAATCCCTCTTAACCTTGAGATCGAAAAGCTCGCCAGACAGAACCGCAAGGCTCAAAGGGAAAAGAACACCATGGATCACCAGTCTTCATCTGGAACCGCATGGATGTCCGGTAACCCTAACCCCACATCTCAACAAGATTTTTATGTCAACACATCACCCCAATCTTCACCACCAATTTCACCTAGAAACCCTCCTGGTTTTCAAAATTACCGCACTCCGATCTTTTCCCAAAATCAGCCCTCACCACAATTTAATCTTCCTCCATTATTCCAACTTTTTCAAAATACCCCTACTGATCCTGAAACCAATTTTCAAAACCAAGTTTATGGGATGCAAGGATCAGGACAGGGTATTCCAGTTTTCCAACCAAGACAGAACCCACCTCCAGTCATTCAACCTACTGTCCAAAATCAGCCCCAATACCAGAATCCATATCCCAATCAGTACCATAGACAACCCCAAGTACACTCGCTCAACCACAACCAGCCCCCCAGCCTAGACATCAGGAGCCTCCACCCAATCCATATGTACCGCACAACAATCCACTCTATCAGCGCCAGACCATTGCAGAGTTCCTAACGCCAAACGTTTCAGAGTACGATAGCATTCAAGTGCCGGGAATTACTGCCAACCGTTACGAGATCAAGCCGGCGGTGATAAGCATGGTATCCAATAATCAATTTGGAGGAGGCCCTACTGAAGACCCAGTGGCGCATATTACCCGCTTCCTGAGGATGTGCCAGACTTTCAAGATACCTGGGTTAACTGATGATCAGTTACGGATGATGCTTTTCCCTTTCTCACTGAGGGATGATCCGCAGAGGTGGTTGGACAACAATCCTCACCATCACCTCCAGACTTGGGACCAGCTCCATAGTGCCTTTATTAAAGAATACTTCCCTACATCAAAGGCTCTGAAATTGAAGAAGCAGCTACAAGAGTTCAAACAGGGATCCCTGGAGACTTTAGCTGAAGCATGGAAGAGATTCAAGGTGCTGAGGAGAGCTTGCCCTCAGGGCAATTTGACTGATTGTGAGATTCTTTCCTTCTTCTATAGCGGACTTGGCAATGAAGGGAAGATGATGCTTGATGCTTCGGGCGGTGGAGCCTTTCCTGATCTACCATCCGAGGAGGGGGAAGAACTAGTAGAGAAGATCGTTTCAAACAATGCATCTTGGTACAACGACAGGAGTGCTCCTCAACGAAAGGCTCCGGGCCTATACGAGATCAGTGATAATTCTGCTCTCTCTGCACGAGTAGATACATTAGCAAGCATGATGCAGAAGTTAACAACCAGCGTGTCTGATATGGGGAAAAAGATGGATCTTGCTCTCTCGGTGCCCAGTGTTAATATGGTAGCCCCCGGCCCTACGAGCCCTGCTTGTACCATGTGTGGGGGACTCCATTGGCCACATGAATGTAATATGATGGCGCACTCGGCAGCCCCTAGAGTGGAGCAAGTTGACGCAATGCACTTCCAGCGACAAGGCTACTACAATCAGCCCTATGGACAGCAGCAACAAGGGAACTACGGGCAAGGAAATCAGCATCAACAGCAGCCTAGAAATTATACTCAGCCCCAGGCGCCTCAAGGCCAGCAACAAGCTTCTCAACCAGTGCAAGGGAGCTTTAGGAGAGAGACTGAACAAAGATTTTCTAGCATAGAAGAAACACTCAAGAAATTGTTGCAAATTCAGCAGCAAGCGGACACAAGGATGCAAAACATGGAAAAAACAATTGGGCAGCTCGTTAAAGCCATGTCTGAAAGACCGCAGGGATCCCTCCCTAGTAATACCGAGCCAACCCCAAGAGAACATGTTCAGGCAATCACCTTGAGGAATGGAAAAGAGCTAGAGCCTGCTGCCACGAAAAAGAAGCCCGATGAAGTTGAAAGTGAACCAGCTGTCCGTGAAAAAGAAACAGAGAAAGATGAGGGAAGAGAGGCGGCGGCTGCACCAAAACAGCCCGTTCCAGTAAAGAATTACACCCCACCTCTCCCCTATCCGGCGTGATTGACTAGAAAGAATGACAGTGACCAGTTTGGTAAGTTTTTGCATCTCATGAAACAAGTGCAAATTAACTTACCATTCGTGGATGCACTAGCACAAATGCCCAAGTACGCGAAATTCATGAAGGATCTACTGACGAACAAGAGGAGGCTGGAAGAAGCGTCAACTGTGACGCTTAATGAGGAGTGTTCGGCCGTGATACGGACAAATTTGCCAAAGAAGCTTAAGGATCCAGGTTCATTTACTATCCCTTGCTTTATAGGAGATCTTACTTTTGATAGGGCCTTGGCTGATTTGGGTGCAAGCATTAATTTGATGCCTCTTGCTTTATATGAAAAGCTTGCACTTGGTCCACTTAAACCTACACGTATGTGCATTCAGTTGGCTGATCGATCCGTAAAATATCCCCAAGGGATTATTGAAGACGTGTTGGTTAAAGTGGACAAATTTATTTTTCCGGTAGACTTTGTTATTTTGGACATGGATCAGGATCGGGAGGTACCATTGATTTTGGGCAGACCATTTTTGGCAACTGGCCGAGCACTTATTGATGTTGGAGACGGTAAGCTTGTCCTCCGCGTTGGGGATGAGTCTGACACCTTTGGCATGTCCAAAATAATAAAGAGGCCTTGTCAAGATAGTGGAGAGTGTTTTTACATGGATGTGATGGATTCTTTGGTGGAGGATCGCATTCCTAACATGCTTTCTGATGAAGCCTTCTTTGATCTTCTTTTGAATGAGAGTCTTTCAGCAGAGGATCTTGAGCTCCTCCCTAGTTTTGATTGTCTTATGATAGGCGGAGAGGAGGACTCAAGTGATGCTAGTGATGTGAAGGGGAAGGAAGAAGATTTAGATGAGGTGGAGAAGGAAAATTTTCAAACTGATTCTTCCATTATAACACCCTCTCCATTAAATCTAAAACCTCTTCCCTCCCACCTTGAGTATGCTTTTCTTGATGATAGTCCTGACCTCCCTGTTATTCTTGCATCTGGGCTTGAGCCATCCCAAAAATCTGCATGTCTTGATTTACTTAGTGAACAAAGGGAAGCTCTAGCCCGGAAACTTTCTGACATGAAAGGAATCAGCCCTTCTTTCTGCACTCATAAAATTTTGATGGAAGATAATGCTAAACCGGTAGTGCAACCACAAAGAAGACTGAATCCTAACATGCAGGAGGTGGTTAGGGAGGAAGTCATCCGTCTGTTAGATGTAGGCATTATTTATCCGATTTCAGACAGCCCTTGGGTCAGCCCGACCCAGGTGGTTCCCAAGAAAGGGGGGATGACTGTGGTTAAAAATGAGAAAGATGAGATGATTTCGACGCGTACGGTCACCGGATGGCGGGTCTGCATTGATTACCGAAAATTAAATGCCGCCACCCGGAAGGACCACTTCCCCCTCCCCTTCATTGATCATATTTTAGAGAGGTTAGCAGGGCATAAGTTCTACTATTTCCTTGACGGGATGTCGGGATACTTCCAGATCCCCATAGCCCCAGAGGACCAGGATAAGACCACATTCACATGTCCATTCGGTACCTTCGCATATCGAAGGATGGCGTTTGGATTATGTAATGCCCCTGCTACCTTTATGAGATGTATGCTTGCTATTTTCGGGGATTTTATTGGGAAGTTTATGGAGGTTTTCATGGATGACTTTTCTGTGTATGGTGACACTTTTGATGAGTGCTTAGAGAATTTGAAGAAAGTCCTGGTTAGGTGTCGAGAGGTGAATTTGGTGCTTAACTGGGAGAAGTGCCACTTCATGGTTAGTGAGGGAGTGGTCCTAGGGCATAAGATATCGAGTAGGGGAATTGAGGTTGATCCGGCTAAGGTTGATGTTATTTCTAAATTACCTCCCCCTACCTCAGTCCGTGCCATTAGGAGTTTTCTAGGACACGCAGGTTTCTACCGTAGGTTCATCCAGGACTTTTCTAAGATAGCCCGACCCATGACTAAGCTCCTTGAGAAGGACGCACCGTTTGACTTCTCAAAAGAGTGTTTAGAGGCTTTTGAGTGTTTGAAGGAGAAACTGGTCAAGGCACCGGTGGTAGTAGCTCCTGACTGGTCTTTGCCCTTTGAGATTATGTGTGATGCTAGTAATTTTGCAGTAGGAGCCGTTCTTGGGCAGCGTCGAGAGAAACATTTTCAGCCTATTTCTTATGCTTCTAAGACTCTCGATAGTGCCCAGGAAAATTACACTACCACCGAGAAGGAATTGCTTGCTGTTGTGTTTGCTCTTGACAAGTTTCGTCCTTATTTGATTTTGTCTAAGGTAGTGATATTCACCGATCATTCTGCTCTTAAATATTTGATGCAAAAAGTGGATGCTAAGCCTAGATTGATTCGGTGGATATTACTACTCCAGGAGTTTGATATTGAGATAAGGGATAAGAAAGGGGCTGAGAATTTAGCAGCTGATCACTTGAGTAGGTTAGAGAACCCCTTTCTTGATTCCTTGAGTGAGAGAGATATTGAGGGTACTTTTCCTGATGAGAGACTCTTGCGTATCGTTGATGAAGTGCCCTGGTTTTCAGACATCGCCAACTATCTGGTTGGGGTTGTTGTTCCTTCTGATTATACACCTCATCAACGAAGGAAATTTTTTGCTGATCTGAAATATTATTTCTGGGAGGAACCATATCTTTTTCGTATTTGTGCTGACCAGGTTGTTAGAAGATGTGTTCCCCTTTGTGAAGGAGCTGAAATTCTTAAACATTGTCACTCAGGACCAACCGGGGGACACTACTCTTTCAACCGGACAGCCCGTAAGGTCTTGGAATGTGGTTTCTTCTGGCCCACTTTGTTTAAAGATGCTCTAACGTTTGTGCAGGAATGTGACAGGTGTCAACGCACCGGGGCGGTTACCAAGAGGGATGAGATGCCCCAGAATTTTATATTGGCTTGTGAGGTATTTGATGTTTGGGGCATTGACTTCATGGGACCGTTTCCGGGTTCTAAGGGTAATAAATTCATTCTCGTTGCTGTGGATTATGTTTCTAAGTGGGTTGAGGCCGAAGCTCTGCCCACGAATGACGCTAGAGTTGTAATTCGTTTTCTGAAGAAATTGTTTTCTAGATTTGGAGTGCCACGAGTTTTGATAAGTGATAGGGGCACCCACTTTAGGAATGATCCCATGACACGCCTTCTGGCAAAGTACGGGGTCACTCATAAAGGGGGCGTCCCATATAACCATCAAACTAGTGGCCAAGTTGAGAATTCGAATAGAGACATTAAGACCATCCTTGAGAAGACCGTTGAGACCCATAGGAAGGATTGGTCCGATAAGTTAGATGATGCGCTGTGGGCATTGCGTACAGCGTATAAGACACCCATTGGCACTACTCTGTTTCACCTGGTTTATGGGAAGGCGTGCCACCTTCCGGTAGAGATTGAACATAAGGCCTACTGGGCCTTGAAAATGCTGAATAAAGATCTTTCATTGGCGGGTCGTGAGCGGCTTTGGAAGCTCAACGAATTGGATGAGTGGAGGCTCATGGCCTACGAAAATTCTAAGATTAGTAAGGAGCGTACCAAAGCCTATCATGATTGGCATATCAAACAGGGAAAAGAGTTTAGTAAAGGGGATCAAGTTCTGTTGTTCAATCCCCGAATGAAAATTGTTAAAGGAAAGTTGAAGTCTAGATGGTCCGGTCCTTTCATAGTAAGCGAAGTTTTTCCATACGGTACAGTTGAGATAGACCATCCAGAGAAAGGCCATTTTAAAGTGAACGGCCACCATCTGAAGAAGTACTACGGAGGACCGCTAGACCGCGAACGCGAGGTGACTGTCATCCAAGATTTTGAGAGATGAGTGCGTAGTTGCGTCGGGCAAACGACGTTAAAAATAGCGCTTCTTGGGAGGCAACCCAAGCTTATTTCTGCACTTTTGTTTTCTGCATGTTTTTTGTTTTTGTTTTGTGTGTTTTTTGTGTTTCTGTGTTTTGTTTTGTAGCTCAGGTCTTTTCTGGATGATGCGCCACAGTTTACATTGACTCAGTTTAATTCTGCACCAACCAGCGCCTTAGGGAAGTTCCTATTACTCTTACTCGCATGTGTTAATTGTTGACTTGAGTTGAAGTTGAGCACGTGTGACCCTTTCCTCTTTACCCCTTTGTGCATAGTGCATTTTTTTGTCATCGAGGGCGATGCCAAAGTTTAAGTGTGGGGGAGTGAATTGGGCAGTCGGGCAGTAGTTGTTACATGTGATTATTAGAGTTAGCATGCGCAGGTGTTAGTTGTATATTCATAGGAAATTCATGTCAAATTTTTGAAAATTTTTCTTTAAACTGTGTCTTTGTGAGCTGCTTAGCGTTTTGACTATGCTTTTAAAATGTCCTTGAAATGTTTAGGCTTAAATTGCTTGCACTATAATCTAGTTGTTGAAAGGATGAAAGCATTAGTCACCCATTGAATGAATTCATAAATTTTCCATCCCACCTGAAAAAGTCCTTTAGGAGAAGCCATTTTGAGCCTAACTATTCCTTGTCTACCCAATTAATTGAGCTCCATAGCCAAATGGCCTGTTTTCTTACCCGTGAATATTTCTGACGTAGTCTTCATGTTTAGGGAACTAGGGGATGAATTTGCTAAGTTTATGGAATTTTGTGTAGGAGCCAATTTTGGCATTGCTCCTATGCCCCAAATGGGGTAAGAGCAGTCACTTTTTAGGAACTTGATACTTTCGAGGATTGCATTGTAGGCATGGATTCACTTTGATTAAATGAACTTTAATTGCTATTTTTCCTTGGTGAGGCCGAGATTAGAATGGGGTAATGTCTAGTGAGAATCCGAAAGGTGAAAAATTAGTATAGCTAGACCTCTTACCTTGCGAAAAAGAGAATGGGAGCCCGGGTCAAAAAGCGTAAGTGTTTTACACAATAAGATGAGACTTGGGTATCTTTCGAAAGAAATGGCGTTCTCGTGCCAACATGACAAGGAAAACTAAACATAATTAATAAACTTGGAGGCTATTGAAAATTAGTTTTAGTTCTCCGCGTACTTCAAGTATACGTCAAAGCACCAACGTGCCGCGGCGGTTTAGCTTAGTTGTACACCATGTCTACTCTTTGCATAGGTTTAGATGATTGTTCCTAAATTGTGGCCTACTGAGTTCCTTGATCCTAAGAATAGCCCTGAAATTCCTGAATGCATTAAGTCTTTGTTAGAATATTTCCATCTCTCAAAAGAAAGGGACCGTTTATTACCTTTCACCGTTCACCATCACCCTCACAAGTCCTTCTGATTAATAACTAGTTTATTTGTGTATGCTGTCATTACTTTAAGGATGTTGTGAATAATTTTGTCAAATAGTTTAGCTTGAGTACAAATATGTAGTTTAGGGAAGAATTTTCCTGGTTTAGATTGTCTGTTATGTGAATATCCCTTTAAGTACGTGTGCATGCTAACTGTTTTGATTTCGTGTGGTGATTATCGTAAGTCCCATTGTTCGATTTGCTTGAGGACAAGCAAAAGCTTAAGTGTGGGGGAATCTGATAAGTTCGTATTTCAACACGCTCTTAATGCGTGTTGGAGTCAGATTTTGATGATTTCTCTCCCTTTGAGGCGTCATAAGTATCATATTTAGCTCAAGTCATGTTAGTTGGGTGTTGGAACGAGTTTTGGCATTTTTAGATATGAAATCAAGTCTTTTAGGGCCCGGTATCGGCGCATCAAGGATTGATCGGGATGAGTTAAGGAATGTTCGAGAATGAATTCAGAGTTTTGAAGGCCACCAGGAGATTCAGGATTAAGATTTGATGAAGAAAGAGTTGTTCGATTGATCGCGGAGCCAAACGAGGACTTGAACGGGAGAAAACGAAGAATTCAGAACAAAAAGGGCCACGCACGACCGTGCGTGCAAGGACGCACGCGTGCGTCCAATGAAGAAAACGAAGACCACCTTACTGCCAGCCACGCACGCGTGCGTGGCTAGGGACGCACGCGTGCGTCCCCCTTTTTTATGCGGCCGTCTGTCGGACGCACGGACGCCACGCACGCGTGCGTGGTGCCGTGCGTACCCAAAATCTGTCCTAATTCACCCCAAATTGCCTTGTTTCCTATATATACCACCCCCATAACCCTAATTAGTGGGGTGGAAGTTTAGAGAGAGATTAAGGACGAGATTAGAGAACTTTTTCAGCCAGGTTTATCAATTCCTTAACATTCTTTGTAAATTCCTACTTTTTTATTAATGACAATTAATTCTATCTATCCCAATTCTATTGATTCTTCAATTATGAATAGGGAGTAGTTTTAATTAGGGGTTTGGGATTGATGAAGGGGTTAATCATGATGTATGGCTAGATTCTTGATGGTTTAATTGCATGAATGCCGTTTAATTTGTGTTTGAATAATTTAATTGATATCTTTTGTAACCTAGAATGGCCACTAGATTTACAATTGCTTATAGAATAAATTAAGAGAGATCTAATTTGTTCTAGGACACATTCACACACTTAATCGTTCGCTAAGAGATTAGTAGCGATTAAGGGGCCGTAAGCTCGTTCGTCTTGGCAATAATTTAGGATCCTGTCGCATGAGAGGTCAGCCTGGTCCCCGAAATTATTGTACTCTACGCCGCGAGAGCGGTAAGAATTTAGTATTGATTAGCTAGGCTCAATTAAATTAAATTCATGTAATTAGGCCTGATCTGCCAAAAATCTGATTACCCCGGAATCAATCCCTGTTCCCTTCGTTGTTAATTAAGAAGAACCCAATTATTTACTTTTAATCGTTTATTTGCAATTTTAGTTTTCTCAAGCAACAAATTCTCGCACGACCGCATTTGTTTTATTTATTTGTTTTTATCGCTGATTTTAGTTAATCTTTAATTCCCTTTTACCGTCCCTGTGGAGACGATACTCGTACTTTCACCGCTATATTACAATCTTTTTAAGTGCGAGAAAACTCACATCAAACATCCAAAAATGGAAAAAGTGGGACAATTATAGGGGGCGGGAGGGAGTACTGTATTTGTACATAAAACAAAATTCCAAAATAGGACTGCCATATTTTTATTCCCGAAATAGGACTAATTACTACCATATTTTGGCAGTACCAGACTTCAAACGTGTCAGTATTTTCTAAATATGGCAGTAATTAGTCCTATTTTGAGAATAAAAAACATGACAGTCCTATTTTGAATTTTTGAAACTGTTTTAGTCCTATTTCGAGAATTTTCCCAGTAATAAACAAGTGTGTTTCTTATGACTCACGGGTAATAAGACAAATAGGATAGCGCTCAAGCTCTGATTTGGGTATCCCTAATTGAGTGTTGACTTAGTGGCTCACGAGTACCTTGCAAGTGGTTTAATTCATTTGAGCCCATAATCCAAGCCCTTAACGTGTTAAGCCCATATCCCAACCCCTTAAATTAACATCTTAAGAAAGATCTGTAATAGTGTTCTTACCATATCTCCATCTTAGCACTCCTTGTATCCTTCCTTAATGTGTATTTCTTGGAGGTACCCCTCATCCTCGAAGATTTTTGAGCTATGTGTAGTGTTGGATTTTAGTGTCTCATCAAACATAAAAAGTTATCATAACATCATTAAAAAAATTGAAAGCAAAAGGAACACCAATTATATTTATTCACTAGACAAGTGTACGATGGACGAAAGAAAGATGTTTTTAAGAGACTAGAATACATACTAAAGAAGTGTACATCTAGGAGGACATTAAACGTGTACATGATAATAAGAATACATAATAATGTGACACATATTCATCAAGTCATGAAAAATATGACATTGTGATCATCACACAATGAATATGATTTTGTAGCAATACCTTTTTACAATGTAAATGCATAATATTTCCATAGACTTAGTTCTATGAGAATGCACACTCCCTCCCACCATATTAAATGGAGTCTCACACTTAACTGATGCATCTTAATCAATAAGACTTTCCTTGGTCAGCCATGACAAAAACCTGAGCTTGAACTTTCACATCTGACTCGATCACAACTCGGTTGTTCGACATATTTCTCAAGACATGCCTAGGGAAAGAGTTCCCATCAGGGATAAACATGTATTCCACATGTTGAATGAGATTTGGGAAGAGAAGAGTTGGGCTGAGATCCACTTCCCAGCTAAGTTGGCTGCCATTGATACTCCCCCTTCCAATTGTGGATTTAAGGTTCATTCCATGATCAACGTTATTCCTATCAATCGTTACTTGATTAATCTGGTTAAATCCCCCATCCAGCTGAACAATATCTGTGTTATTTTGTGTTCCGTTGAATATGTTGTCCACTACATTGACCCCGCTGATCACCCCTTTGACGGACTTGAAGCTAATAAAAGCACCTTTGTAAAATAAGCAGCCAGAGATATGAAGCTGGACAGGGTCCTCGGCTATTATCCCTGTATATCCAAAGTAGGAATTCACTATCCTGGTTTGTGTTAATCCGGGGAGCTTTATGTAAACTCCGGTGCCGCCAGATCCGGTGGCCTTATTGTAACAATGTACGCCTGTCAAAACGTTTGCTTGGCCGGCAAGCTTGATTCCGATAGATGCCGAGAAAATCACGACGTCCGTCACCGCATTATCGTTCCCCCACAGATCTATCGCCGTCCCATTTACATCCTGTTCCCCGGGATCGCCGCCGGCTGTGATGTGTTGACCGAGGAATGAATTTCTGATGTAGGTTTCGTGACCGCCACTGACTAAAATCCCAATTGTAGTGAAATGAGTAATGTAACAGTTGTCAATAGAGACTCTTAGTGACTTCACCACTTGAATGCCTCCTCCCCTGAAGTTGGAATCCAGCAATAGATCTCTTAATGTTATGAACTCAAAATTGTATGGTAATTTGCCTTTGCTGGACAGCGGATCCGATAAGTCCATTAGGTATCCTTTCACCGGAAAGTTATTCGACGCCCTGAGTGTTCCTCCATGAATCTATTTTACCAAATTTATTTTATACGGAGTATTAGAGACTAAATAAATTAAGAGTGAGTTTTTTTTTCTTATAATAAAAAACAAAACTAAAGCGTTACCACGAGATTTCCTAGTCCGGCTGTCGGGAGCTGAAGCGGTCGGGTGATAACATAGACCCCGCCATCGAGATCAACCCTTGCGCCGCCGAGATTATGAATCTGGTCATAAAGGAATCCACTCGGGGCGGACGTCGCATCCTTTATTGCTCTCAAAATCCCATCTGTGCTATCATTTTTGCCGGTCGGATCTGCACCGTATGATGTCACGTGATACACCCGTGCGCTTTCTTCACCCTACACCCCAAGTAATTAATACACAAACAACAAGAATTACCCTATAATTGAAGCTAGTTAAATGGAAGGATATAGAGATTAACACAAATTAGACTTTGCACGCCGTTTTTAAAAAACTTTGTTTTTTGCATCTCAACCCCTTTTGAAAAGATAGGGATATGTTGAAGGCCAACGTAGTTCTTAATGAAGAACATTTTTGTCTTTTCATACAAGTTGAGATGCAAAAACAAATTTTTTTAAAAAATTGGGTGCAAACTTAAATTACCCCTATTATGTTCTTTATCTAAATATATAGGTAAAAACTACCGAAAGGTGTTGAAGTAATAAAATATTATGAGTATATATATATATATATATATAAGATTTTGGATTCTTTCTATTACTTTGTATTGGTGACTTTGCCAATTTTGAATTAGGTGAGAAATAAGAAAAATAAAACTTGTGTGATTGATATTTGTCTAATAGGCAGAACCACAAATTTGTTGCTTTACTTGAAAATTTACAAGATTTTTTGGACAACCAGAAAAGAAAGTTGACAAAATCCAATGAGACTAAGTGAATGGTATGTTGATAGAACTTGTGGTGTCAAATTAAAGCCCAATTGGTCTGTCGCAATGGTGTAGACCCCAGCTCATGAATGATTCAATGATTTCCAAGTATTTTCCACATTAATAATATATGAACTAATAAACTACTACTCCATGAGAGATCTTGGTTTACTTATTTTAGATAGGGAAAAACATTAATATTGTCAAGAAAATAACTATGTTATACTCTAAACATACTAGAGAAATCTCTTAAAAGAATATGAGGAATTGATAAAGAGAGAGTTGAATAGTTACATATGATGAGTTTGAAGTAAGCTGATGCGTTTGCAGCACTTTATCCTTCATACGTTTGATATTGATGCGGTGATGATCATTTCCTCCATGAACATGATTTGCATTGCTGGTGAAGAAAGCAGCGGTTGTTAAGAAAACTATAGAAAGAAGGGGAAAAGGAAGCCCAGAAGTTACACCCATTTTTCCTCAATGGTGTCAGATCGATCGATCAAAGGATTACTTAGATTAGCTTGCTTTGGTAATGGGAATGAATTAGTAGCTGATTAATCTAAGCTAGCCAGTTATATTGAGATAAAAAATGGTTGAGATGTGAGGAAATAAAGTAAGGTTAAACTAGCTAGGTACAAAGATGAACCAGAAAAGTAAAAGATTGAAAATTTGTTAGAGTAAAGCAAAATATTCCATAGGCATGAGAGAATGTATTATTCATCCCACTACTATACGTTAAACCTTCAATGCGCATTTGGTCATCGCCTTCCAAATGCCGTTCTTAAGACGCATAACACATTTCTTGAGACTGCATATGATGATATGATGCTTTAGCGTGCTGGAAGTCAATAAAGTTTGCTTTCCTAAATCAAATGCACTCCACCTCCTAGGATCACTTGTTACTTTGGGTAGTCATCATATGAGTCTTTTTTCTGTTTGTTTGATGACCAGAACCTATCTCGTGTGTACACAAGCGGAGCCCGATCACTTTGCGACCAGCGGCAGACCCAAAGAGGGGCAAATCCGCAAATGACCTTTCTTCCGGGAATTCTTGTGTCCGCCGTTGTTTACGACATAACCCGGGTACTAATGCTCACATACCGAATGTGAAAGTGACACACTCGCATACGAACGTCCCACCGGTTAAAACGCTTCAAGCACCACCCCGTAAAACCATGGATGTTGTCTTGAGGATCTTGAGTTGCTTGCGGAGTAGCGGAGTAGCTGCCAATCCATGCTTGGACTGGTCACCATACCCTCTAGGACTCTACCATTTCTCATGCATGACCTTGACCTGTATAGTCGTTCCCACAAACCAAAATTCCCACTTTGACTATTCGGTATTCAAAAGCTGATTACTTTACCATTTAATCATCTAAAAACTATACCAATACTGACATTTTCATGAAAATTGTCCATCTTGAATAATTAAAAACACTTGATCATATTAACTACGGAGTATTTTTTATCAATGGGGTAAGTTGGACGGTGATTTTAATTAAATTTATACTCTTGAAAATATTTTTAACAAACTACTCCATTTTTCATATTATTAAATTTAACAATATGCGATATATCAGATGATGGATCAAATTAAATAGAAAAAATTAATGATGCCATTGAATGTGCGGGGAGATGTGCACTTCAGAGTGATTCACTTTTTCTATTAATAAAAAAAGTTACTACCTCAGTTCCATATTAGAAGTCTTCTTTAGTTTGACATAATTATTAAAAAAGTGGTTGAAAAGCAAAAATTATAATTGAGATTTAAATGTAATAAAGTGAAATGATAAGAAACGCATACCCAATATTTCTTTCCAAAAAGTGAACCGTGAAACAAGACAATCATTTTGGGATAATACGACGACTCATATGGAACGAATTCTTTAACTTTTACTTTTTATAAATCAAATTTCATTTTGAATACTACCAACTTTTTCTATTATGCATTTTCAATATAATCTCTATAATTAATCATTTCTCTAAAGTAAAAGCAAACTTACTCCTTAACTTGGGTTACAAATATTTGTTCTGAAACAGGAAGAAATAAGGAGTCGATCCCAAGAAACACAATGATTTGGCAGGATTAACAGTTCAATCCGCATTTAACCCTACAAGTCTACAACTTAGCCAAGAAACTAACAGATTCATTCTTTACAATGGTAGGGGGGTGAGCCAACTGTTGCAGTTGATGTACAACGTGTGACATTCTGGGGCGCATGGACGGAACATGTTGTGTGCAAGAGTATACAAGGTCTACTACTTTCTGAACTGCTCCTACTTCCGGAACCTGCGAGGAAGAAGATGATGATGATGATATAAGAGGATCCAACAGATCCATGTAATGATGGGCTTGGACCAGGGGCGTGGCCCACTCAAATATACTCTGCCAACCGACTGAATCAACGAGTTGAGCAGGTCTACGACCGCTAACAATCTCAAGCAAAAGCACTCCAAAGCTATAGACATCGCTCTTTGTGGTAAGCTCATTTTTGTAAACAAACTCCGGAGCAAGATATCCGTGGGTCCCACCAGCCATGACCCTCCTCTCCTGCATTACTTCCCACGGGACAAATTTGGATAAACCGACACCCATGAGATGAGCACCAAAGTCTTCATCAAGGAGAACATTACTTGCACGGATATCCCGGTGAACTACTTGAGGCTTCACCTTGTCATGCAGAAATCTATCACAATTCACGGAATAAATAAGACATACCCCATACACAAAATGAGTTAGGAAAATAACTAAATAACACACAGCGATATATATAGAAAGAACTCTCATCGCCGGACTACTACACTCTCAGTCCCATGACTATTAATAGGTCATTTTGACTTGTTGCCCCCAACTCTCATTTTCCCCACAGTAATCCATTCAGTATGAAAGTGTTTATGGAATTAGCCATGTTACATACATGCACAACTTTTGAATTGTAATAAGGCCCAACTCTTATAAATCTTTCATCCTATTGGTAAGACTAAATTCAGCATACTTAACAAGTTTATAACAGTTTGGAAAAATGACATTAAATTCAATGAAAAATAATTTTTGAGACGGGGCTTAATCTGAGGTTTCAGCTGACCCTTAACAAAGGAGCAAAGCACTTACGCGATTCCTTGAGCAAGAGAAGTGGCAATGCTCATCCTCGTGGTCCAGTCCAAACACCTGCCCCCTCTAGGAATATGGTGTAGCCACCTGTCCAGGGGTCCATTTGATATAAACTCATACACAATATAGCGATCACTGTGATGGTAGCAGCAACCTTTGATCACAACAAGATTTGGATGATGAAGTCTTGCCGCCCTTCCAACCTCGGAATAGAACTCTTTTTTTTTCTGAAACCCAGACCTCTTCAATCTTTTCACAGCCACCTTAGATCCGTCAGGGAAAACCCCACCATAAGTACCACCTGTTTTGGCATCCCCAGCAAGACGATTTCCTTCACTGAAATTCTTAGTGATTGACTTTATTTCCTCACGAGTGAAGATTTTCCATGATGGAGGAACTAGTGCTAATTCAGCACAGGATCTCTTACGCCTTATGCTTCGTTTAAATATAAGAAGCCATGCTACAACAGCCATAGTACTGCAAAGAATTAGGCCACTCACAACCTCGAGAATAATTAGATATTCCCGGTGACACCGCATGTGGTGGCACTTGCTCCCTGACATTCCCCACATGTTTGAATGTTAGAATAACAACTTAGCATGAATGCTGCCAAATTCATGCATAATACTACTATAATATAATACTATCCTCCGCTCCATAAAAGTTGCAACAGTTTGACTTTCACGTTTGCCAACGCGCAACTTTGACTGTAATTATATTTATTTACGTATTAGTAAACATTAAAAAAAGTTAATATATTGGAAATTTACATTAATACAAATTTATTAATATTTTATACATAATATTTTTATTATATACATTATTAGAAAATCGTAGTCAAAGTAAGGTGTGTGAATAGTGCAGAAATTACAATGTTGCAACTTTTATGGAACGGAGGAAGTATAACATAATGAAAGCAATAAAAAATGAGATCTAAAGCATCGATTGCAACTTATTATGAAGTACATGATCTGTCTCGCTTTATATGCCTTACTTTGTTCTTTGGTTTGTCCCAAGATAATGCCCACTTTCTTGATCTGAACACCACTAACTTTGTACTTTTTCCAATTCACCTCTTTTTTTTTCTTTTAAATAATTGAAATGATTGGTTACACTTGATGGAGAGCTTGGTAAAATGATCTTGCTTTCATTAAAAATTGTGCTAAAAGCAAATGTCCCTTATATTTGGGACAGTGTAATATATACTACGTACTCTGTAATAAATACTCCCTGTCCCAAAAAATAGTTTTGGTTCATCAAGGTACAAACTTTTAGATTTTGGTAAGGCAGCTCTTGTAAATTATGAATCCTTGATATCTATTTTCATATTTATTTGCTTTAACCTAAATGTAACTTGTTTGGGACAGTCTTTGGGGGGAGGGTACATCAAATTTAATGAAACTAAGCTTGTTTTGTTGAAATAAGACCTCTTTAGGACAAAAATAAGTGCAGAAATATGACAATTTTCTGGAGTAAGAAGCATGGGTTTACATCATAAAGTAATAAGTAATAGCATTGAAGTTTACAAGACTGTACCAAGAGAAAAAAAATCCACGTCTTTGTCAGAATTTTCTGAAAGATAAAATATTCTTTTAAACAAATTAAAACCACTTAAACACCGTAATTCATAATGCAGGCATAGCAGAAATAAACATGAAAATAAATGTGTGAGACACATTGCGCCCTGAGCTGCAAGTATCAAAGTTCAATTTACAAGGTTGTAATCTGAGCATACCTGCATTAAGCATGCAAATGAATGGGTGAGACACATTGCAACTCTGAGTTATGAGCTCAGAAGTTCTATTTGTCAGTAATGTACAGAAGTCAACTGCATTAAGGCTGTTGCATGGAGAATTCCGGCAATTTGAGTTGTCAGGCATGTTTGGAGTGAGAGTCCCATTCCAATCGGACGTACCTTCAGACCATTTCCAACCTAAACCCCCAGTGGTATTGCTGCTCTTTCCACCAACCCAACACTTCTTAGACACTTCACCACAAAGCTTCTGAAGAAAATGAAGCTCTTCTGGGGATGTTATTGCCGCTAGTGTACCTCCAGAAGATTTGCAGTAAGTCTCAGATTTATCCCATGAGTCTGAGTGTGATATATATTTGTAACACTTTTTACCATTTGGGGAACTAAACCAATTGGGATCACACGATTCTGTATGACAATAAAAAACGGTTGTTATTTCTTTAGACACAAAAACGCCATTTTACAGAAATTGATAATGAACAACCCATTAAATAATTATAATGTACAATTCAGGCACACCCGAAGTTACTTCGAATAGGTTTGGGTTAAATCTGGAAAAACATTACTGCACAGAATCCCTAACAAACCAAGATTTCCAAATTGTGAGATAAAAGTTTTTTTGACTATTGGTAGCAGCATATTCTAACTTTTAGAACGGCACCAGTTGGTTCAATACAAGGGGACATTCGAAAATATCAGATGCCTTAATAATTCGAATTAACTTTCAATTATTTCTTAAGATCAGAAGTGTGCTATTCTTTGATTTTTTTCCCAAGAGAAACATTGCCTAAAAGACATATTCATTTTCAAGCCTTGTGGCTTATCTCCTATAATAAGACCCATAATCACCAAAGTACTAGACTCTAGTTTATAGCATGAAAACATATGATTATCTCTAGGCACATATGTGGAAAGCATTAGAGTGGAAGGCCTTCTAAAGTCTAAACATAATAACATATAGCCAGATTTTTTTAGATATTTACTCCATACAAAGAAAATGTTGTTGCTAGACTAATTCAAGATAACCTAACAGATACAGTTTCACTTGGCAAATAAAAAAGGAAATGAAAATCTAACCTTTACCATAAGCTAGGTTCCGAGAGGAGTTAGAAACCTGAAAAGGGAAATGCAAACCCAAATAAAAACGCAATAATCTTCTAACTACTTCGGTTACACATCAATCTCAGCCTATATGCACAAATTGCATCACTATTTTCTAATATTTCTGCAGAGTCAAAGAGAATGCAAATAAAGAATTAATGGGATTGGTATTGACTTACCGAGTAGGAATCCCCAGACTGAAGCAGGAGACATAAGATTGCGAGTAACAAAGAATGTAGGAACCAGTTCAGCATTTCGAAGAGAACAAAATGGGATTAGGGTTTCCTCATTAGCTTTAAATTTCACACTTCTAAACTGTGTGTTGTGAGGTAAGAAGAGTTGGGTGGTTGGTTATCTGACTTTATTTCTCGACTCCCACTGTGACTGTGAGACAGTCACCTTGTCTTCCTGGCATTCTTTCCTACACCCTCTATATTCTTCCTTTCTTTTCGAGTGTGGAGTCGGGCTGTATAAATGCTTTTGCAAAACAAGTAATCAAGGTTAAGAATGTAATTTGTTGGTCTGGTCTGCTCTGGTCTATTTTGATCTGGTCTGATCTGGTCTGAAATTTTATTTTTTATATTTTTTGTCTAAAGAATTTATTTTTTTATATATATTATAATCCATAAATAATCATATTTTATTCATTTATAATTAAAAATAATAATAGTAATAATACTAATAATACTAATACGGAGTAATACTAATAATAACAATAACAATGATGATGATAAAATATGGTCTGATCTGATCTGAAATTTTATTTTTTATATTTTTTGCATTAAGATTTTATTTTTTATATATATTATAATCCATAAATAATTATATTTTATTCATTTATAATTAAAAATAATAATAGTAATAATAAAATAATAATAATATGATCTGGTCTAGTTTGGTCTGTTTTAGTCTGGTCTGATCTGGTCTGGTCTGGGACGAATTACAGTCCAACTAAAAACAACCTAAATAATATTTTTTACTATTTTATACTTCGTACAATACATTTGGGTTAAAAATTGATGAGGTGTTAGTCTCTTATTTTATACAAATACATTTGGGTTAAAAATTGATGAGGTGTTAGTTTCTTATTGGCTAATAAAAGATTTATAATCATTACTACTAAAACATTTAATTAATCCAAGATCACTCAGTGCATCTCTGCTATTCACTTGGTACATAAGTGCTATTCTTATTAATCACGTCAACTAATTTGGAGAAAGTGCAGGAGAAAATATATTTTAACGTGCTATAAATTTTTGCTTGTACTCCAATCTTTACGAAAATTATATCAAAACTCATTGATCTTTCATATGTCATCAATATTGCATATATAAAAATAAAAATATATTATTTTATATAATAAAATGTAGTTATAAATCAGTAATGTGTTTGTTTGTTATTAGTTAATGAATTTTATTATCACTGCTAATATAACATTTAATTAATTCAAGTTCACTTGGTGCTTCACTGCTATTTACTCGATGCATCATTGATTCACTTTAATCACGTCAACTTATTTAGAGAAAGGGGAAGAGATTTTTCCTTCTTTTTTTGTACTTCAATTTTTATAAGAAATGTATCAAAATTCATAAGTTTTGTAATCTTTCATATTAAACCAATATTGCATAAATAAAAAAATATTATTTTTATATAATAAAATTGAAGTATGAATCAATGATGTGTGAGTCTTATATTAGTTAATAAAAATTTCATTATCACCACTACTAAATCATTTAATTAATCTAAGTTCACTCAGTGAATCACTGCCATTCACTCGGTGTATCACTGCTATTCACTCGGTGCATCACTGCTATTCATTTTAATCCAATCAACTCATCCGTGCATCACTCCAAATTTAACAAAACATATATATAAAAAATCGTAAAATTTTATGATATTTTCACATGACACCAAATTACATATATATAAAAACTATTGTAATAATTGAGCTATAAATCAATGATATATACTCCGAAATATCTATAGTAAATTTTGAGCGTAAATGTGCATTATGGGAAATGCACATTTACACAATAGTCATGACACATGTAATTAATCCAAATTTCATTAAATATTTAAATTTATTAATTTATTTAGTAAATTGGGATTTCAAACTGCTAACATATATGACACTGTATTAGTGACAGTATTCATAAATAGTTCACACTATAATGTACGCTCGATTTTGATATATTTCAAATATTTTTAAATAATGAAACTTTAATTCACATGGACGGGACTCTAATCGTACAATATCAATAATACACGTGAATATCCAAAATAATGTAAATTATAAATTCTACATATTACCAATTCCAATTTAACGCTTCTTCTTATGATTCCTTATCATATAATTAGCCCTATAATTAGTGGAATATTCCACAGGGGTGGTTAGTCCTATAATTAATAACTTTTACAACAATAAGCACATAAACCAAAATTATAACCACAAATTAGTACTCCAAAAGATGGTGATTCTTCATCTGCATTTCATGGTGGTGGTTAGTTCATAAAAGCAATTATCAAAATTTTGATCATATTTTATGGATAGTTTACCATGTTTAATTTATTTCACCTGACTCATGTCAAATTAACACTACCGGGGCATGCCCCGGGTGTTACACTAGTTTTTTACTATTTCTAAGCATCACTTAAACTACTAAAAAAGCATCATTGAAATTCGCTTACTTTAAACTCCTTTTATAAAATAGAAATTAATCTAAATAGGACTAAAACTATGGTAAAAACTCAAAATAGGACTTACTATGTTTTTCTTTTCAAAATAGGACCATATTAGTTCTATTGGAAACATACCTATTTTTTCATTCCATTCTTACCCTTCCTTTAAATATGAGTTAATTAAATGTTTAATTTATAATAAATTCGAAAAAATTCAAAAATTCGTAGAAAAATAAATAAAAAATTTATAAATATTTATAAAAAAAAACAAATTTAAAAAACAATTTTATTTAATTTTTTATTTTTTTGAAAATTAATAAAAAATAGTAAAACTACATTAAAAAAATTAAAAAAATATGGATGCTGTTGAAGGTAAGTCCCGTAGATCCGAAAGTCCAACACGAACTTTGGATATATCAGGAATGGTCCAGAATCAAAGTGTATAACCAAATATAAAATATGAACTCACTGACACTCAAAAGCTCACTTGTATTAATTAACCAGTCTGATTACAAGGAAATTCCCGATCGCTAGGTCGGAATTATGCTTTAATACAAGAAATAAGAGCAATAATGCTATTCTAGAGCCTGAGTATTGAAATGCTAACCCTTACAATGATTTTAAACCTTCTATTTATACTAATGGAGAACATGGGCTACTCTATGCTGATTGGCTGTTGTTCCACCGACTTGGTCACCCATGTTTCCACTTGCTGATGTCACAATCTGGCATTAATTGCACCTGGCCACTTGCCGGTTGTCCGTTGCTCGAACAGGATGTTGGACCATGCTGAAGACGCTGTCAAATTGGCCCAAGTATGATATATAGTCCGAACTCCGTTCGGTATATCTTCTTACTGGGCCAACCTTTTTTTTGGGCCGAATCTCGTTCGGCATGAATTCTTCACTGGATCTACTCATCATAGAGTGATGGGCTCGTCGTTTGGGCCGGGTATCTTGGGCCTTCTTGATCCGGGTATTGGGCCTCTGGATCAATATCCCAACACAAGTCCCCCACTTCCGATGTCTCGAATGACAGTGAGTACATTAGGAAGTATGAACACCAATGTTGCAATTCGCCGAATGGCGATCAGGGTACAGAAGTAGTCAGTTCCCCATACTGTGATTTGACGGCTGTCGTTTTATTTTCCCATACTCATCATGATAACCGTCGTTTAGTCTTTTCATTGGACATGCGTTTAGCTTAAATGCTTCTGATGACGTGTCGCTTCCTGATTGGTCCTCGATACGGCAATTTAAAGGCTATAAATTAGCCCTTAACCTTTCAAATCCGGGTTTCCATTCTGCAATCTCCCTCGCATCGTTGCTCCCTCTGAAATTTCTCCCAGCTTTCGTCGCTTAGGTACCTTTCCTCCCTCTATTTTTTCTCCTCATTTCTGGCTCGGTCGAGATGAGTTCTCAACAGCATTCTCCTGATTCGGAGATGGCCTCCCATGGAGATGACCGTGACGCTGCTATTGTGGATGTCATCACAGTCCCATTCGCCGGTGGTTCTACTGAAACGGCGACAAATACTAGGGCTGAGGCGGAGGACCTTCCTAGCACTTCATCTTCCTCTGGTGAAAGCTCTGATGGCACAAAATCCGAGGATGAAATGGATTTAATGGCGACTGGACGGCCAAAAGATGTCCCCCGTCATTCCCTCGACCTAGGTTTAATTAGGGCAAGACGGCAGAAATTGACTGCCAATAATAGGGCCGAAATTCCGGCCCTAATCCCAGACCCAGTGGACTTTCGATTGCAAGCTGGGCTTCATCCCCTGCGTCACGCCCCTGGGATGATCGTGGTCCATTTTGATTCAGTGAGGGCTGGGCTTAGATTTCCGTTAAATCCCTTTTTTATTTCATTTTTTAATTTTTATGAAATTGTACCTGCCCAAGTCATGCCGAACTCCTATCGGGCAATGGCGGGCTTTATCTGTCGTTGTAAAGATGTCGGTGCTTCGCCGACCTTAGATTTATTTCATCAATTTTTTAAAGTAGCCCCCCAACAAACTTGATGGAGTATATGGCCCGGGAACACCCGGCCCACAGACTCCTACTACTCCAATGGAAGCCCAACAGGCCCAGAAGGCCCAACAGGCCCAAATCACGGCGCCCAGAGTACCAAGCAGCCCGCAATACGCACCAGGGGTGCCTTCGGCCCCCTGGCCGAAGGCTCCAAACTATCACAGTGTGGATATTTCGAACAAACAGAGGAACTGGGAGAAAACGGCGAAAACAGTAGCCCTCGGCACCTGGAGCCCTCGGCACTCAGGGGTCCTCGGCACTAAGAACCCTCGGCTAGTCCTCTGCAGCGGAGGGCACCTCTCCCGACATGATATCCGCCTCACATGCGTACAGATCACTGTACCCTGTACAGACATCCCATCCAACAGCCGCATTAAATGCGGCCACATGCGGCTGCCAAACGCCAACCAGTTGAGGTGACCTCTCGGCCAATAGGCGCTTGACACGTGTCCCTGTCCGGCATTTATTGCTACTATAAATAGCACCCCATTTCCCCATTTGTAACCACGCTGAAAACGCTCCACATTTATAATACACTCTCTCTCTCTACATTTATTTGCTCTGACTTCTCTCTAAGTTATTCCCAGCAATAACCCGTCGGATATATACCCCCCGGGTAGACTATCCATCATTTGGTGCTCTCGTTGAGAGGTCGAACAATCAAGTAAGAAACCCTCCCCCTTGACCAAACACAAAACACCTAGCTAAAATGGTGAGAACTACTCGTGCCAACTCCAAAAACGTGGAAGACAAGAACCTGACCCTCGGCGACGTCAACGCCCCCGAAGCCTCTAACAGGGCTCCCGAGGGCGGTGTTATCGCTGAGCTGGAACAGGCGGTTGTCGACCTACGCCTTCAGATCCAGCAAAATGCCCCCGATGCCCGCCTCGGTATCGAGGCCAAGAAGAAAAACCGGAGCGATGACCAAGTCAGCCCTCTGGTTCTCACCATCGACGTGCAATCGGCGCTCTCCGCCTTCATCCAAACGCTCACTCAGAACCCGGGTGCCTTCGGCACCCTGGCTCCAGCTCAACCCCAGGTTGGGGAGAACGTCATACTTCCCCCTCTGCCACACCCCTTCGGAAACCCCACCCCTCGGGTTAGGAACGACGGAGGGGTAGTGGCCCAAGATACGTCCTCCCAGGAAGTTCAGTCCCGGGACCGCCACCATGACAACAGAGAAAGGCCCCACACTTCCGCCCTCAACCGGCTCGGAGGAGGGCCAGACCGCCGAGGGGTCCAAGACCGCCTCGGAGGGAAAGCACTCCAAAGGCCCCAGGAAAGCGGAGGGTCTGTCTCGAGGGCAGACGAGGAGCGTCCCCCTCGGGACAAAGGCAAGCCACCCCTTCATGCCGATGATGCTCGCCACCAGATCAACCAGGCCCACTCGGCCCGGGTTCGTTCGCAGGGGGCGGAGACCCTCCCGAAGGATCCCCGGGACGAGATTATTGCGGCCCTCCAACGCCGGCTTGACGAAATGGAGTCCAACAAAGCTCACGCCACCACCTCCACCCCTCACTCAGACCTCAAATACGAGGCCATGATGGCCAAAATGGAGGAATTACAGAAGAAGGTGGCTGAGGGCTCCGGGGAACCCGTCATCCCGCTCCGGACTCGGACGCCATTTACCCCAAGGGTATTGGCGGCCCGGATCCCGGAAAAATACCGAGGGCAACACATACAGCCCTACAACGGGAAAACGGACCCCCAGGAACACTACGGCAAATATCAAAACAACATGATGATGGTAGGGGCGTCGGACGAATATTTGTGTCGTTGGTTCCTCTCCACCTTAGAGGGGCCGGCATACGAATGGTTCAACCGGTTGCCCGAGGGCTGCATTGATTCGTGGCAAGAGCTCGCCCAGCGATTCTTGACACAATTTGTCGGGAGGCGTCGCACAAGGAAGCACTTCTCCCACCTCCTAACCATACGCCAGAAGAGGGATGAGACCCTTCGGGACTTCCTGGAGCGCTGGAGGACGGAAGCCGACAAAGTCGACGGTGCTGACGACGGGACCCTCCTAGCCCTCCTACAAACCGTCCTCCGCACCGGCAACTTTTCAAGGAGCCTCATCATTGAACCCCCCCCCCCCCCCCCCCCCCCGCGACTACATAAGGGCTTTGCAGCGAGGGGACCGATATGCTGAGGCCGAGGAGGTGGAGAAATATCACCAGCATCTGGATCAGCAGCCCCCGAGGGCTGACAACAAAAACAACCGAGGGTCGGGGGCTCCTCCGAATCACCCCAAATCTTCAGGACCCTCTGATGATCGCCCTCGGCAAGGCCAAGCCAAGCCCGGGGGAGGTTATAAGAGCAACCCTAAGGCTTGGTCACAACCCATACTCCTGGACCGCCCTCGGACACCATTGACGCACCCCGTCAGCATCATCCTTGATTTTGCCGAGGAGAGGGGCCTCGTTGAGCGCGATTCTCGCGCGCCCCCGGAGGTACATGCTATCAACCCTCAGTTCCCCTACTGTCGTTTCCATCGGCACCAGGGGCACAGAACCGATGACTGCCATCAGCTAAAGACGGCCATCGAGAGATTGATACAGGCGGGGCACCTGTCCCAATTTATCCAGAGCCCTCGGCAGGAGGGGCCTTCTCATCAGGGACCTCCCCTAGGGCACCACACGAAGGTAAAAGCTTGGGTGAACCCGAACACCATCCCCCTCGGCAAGAAGAGGGAGATCGGAAACTTGGAAGAAGAAGAGGAGGAGTACCCCCACTACCGGGAGAAAAAATGCCACATCTTCATGATCACCGGTGGCAATACAGGGGGTGATTCCACCAGCCATCGAAAGAAGTGGGCTCAATCGCTTTACGTGGGGGAGGTCACGCATATGCCCCCAGTAAAGCGACGGAGGGAGGAACCCATCACCTTTACCAACGCAGATCTCCCTCCTACTTCTTCTCCTCACAAGGATGCCTTGGTGATTCGAACTGAAATAAACGACACCATCATTCACCGAACTTACATTGACACGGGCAGCTCCGTCAATGTAATGTACCTCAGCACCTTCAGAGAGCTGCATCTGGAGAGGGGGTCCCTTCGGCCCATTAAGACCCCTCTTGCCGGCTTCACCGGCGACACTATCGATTCCGAGGGGGTAATAACCCTCCCGGTGATCTTCGGCGACGGGCTCCATAGAGCCCAGCTCGAAGTGGAGTTCGTCGTCGTAAACATCGACTGCGCCCACAACATCATCCTCGGCCGGCCAGCCCTTGAGGACCTCGAGGCCATCATCTCCATGAGGCACCTCTGCCTCAAGTTTCCCGCCGAGGGGGGCATTGGCTACTCCCGGGGGAATCAGAAAATCGCCCGCACCTGCTATCTTCAAGTCACTAAGAAGGTAAGTAAGACGGAGTTCCGCGTTGACACCATCACCGGAATCATCGACCAAGAAGAAAAAAGGCCGAGGGCTGAACCAGCCGAGGACGTAGAAGACTTTGCGCTCGATCCGGCCCAGCCGGAGAGGGTCGTGAAGATTGGAGCCCAGCTCCCTGAAGATCTGAAGACCGGTATCACTGACGCCCTCCGCGCCTACTCCACTGTCTTTGCATGGGGGCCGGAGGACATGCCGGGAATTAGCCGAAGGGTCATCACCCACCGCCTCTCGGTGGACCCCTCGGCAAAAGCAGTGCAGCAACAAAGAAGACCCCTCTCCGCCGAGAGGAGGGAATTTGTGAAGAAGGAGGTCGCCATGCTCCTCTCAATTAAGCACGTTAAGGAGGTGAAATACCCCTCATGGCTGGCCAACGTAGTCCTCGCACAGAAGCCCCCGACCTTCCGCATGTGCGTGGACTACACCGATCTCAACAAGGCGTGCCCTATGGATCCATTCCCTCTACCGAATATTGATCAACTGGTGGATGAGACCGCAGGGTGTGAGATAATGTCCTTCCTCGATGCCTTCCGAGGGTATCACCAAATTTTCATGCACGAGGAAGACGCCGAAAAAATTGCCTTCATGACTCCCGAGGGCATCTTCTGCTACTTAGTAATGGCCTTCGGCCTAAAGAACTCAGGGGCCACTTACACCCGGATGGTGGCCCGAGTCTTTCAGGCCGTCCTAGGGCGCACCATGGAGGCCTATGTTGACGACATGATCGTCAAGAGAAAGCAATCTTCCAGCCATGCTGATGACCTCCGGGAAATCTTCGCCATCATGCAGAAGTTCAACCTTCGGCTAAACCCGAAGAAGTGCACCTTCGGCGTCCAAGGGGGCAAATTCTTGGGCTACATGGTGAGCCGAAGGGGTATTGAGGCCAATCCCGAGAAGATCCAGGCCATCATCGACATGGAACCCCCACGCAATGTGAAGGAAGTTCAACGGTTGACGGGCCGCCTGGCAGCCCTCAACCGCTTTCTATCTAAATCAGCGGAGAAGTCTTTACCCTTCTTCCAAATCATGAGGAAGACGGTTGGTTTTCAATGGACTTCAGAATGCCAGGAGGCTTTCGACGAGCTCAAACGATATCTATCTTCACCTCCTGTGCTCTCCAAACCCAAGGTAGGGGAGACCCTCTACCTCTACCTTGGGGTCAGCCCGGCGGCCATCAGCTCTGTGCTCATCCGGGAGGAAGACGGCATCCAACATGCCATCTTCTACGTTAGCAAGACCCTAAGGGAGGCCGAACTCAGGTACTCCCCTGTGGAAAAAACGGTGTTAGCCATCGTTTGGACTGTCAAGAAGTTGGGTCACTACTTTCAAGCTCACCCGGTCCAGGTCCTCACTCATCAACCCCTCGGCGCCCTCATGAGGAGCCCCACCAGCTCCTCCCGCATGGTGAAATGGGCTATCTTCTTGAGCCAGTACAACATTGACATCCGTCCGAGGCCTGCCATCAAGGGCCAAGCCCTGGCGGACTTTGTGACGGAGTGTACCGCAAGGGCAGCCACGGACGGGGAGCCCTCGGCTACCTCGGACGACTGGTGGACCCTCTACACCGACGACTCCTCCGCAACCAAAGCATGCGGGGGAGGGGTAGTCCTCATTACTCCCGAGGGCTTCAGAGCCTACTATGCAATCCGCTTCTCCTTCAAAGTCTCCAACAACGAGGCCGAATATGAGGCCCTCCTATGTGGCCTTCGGCTGGCTGCCAACATGAGGGCTCGGCAGATCCACATCAAATGCGACTCCAAGTTGGTCGTTGGCCAAATCTCCGAGGAATATGAGGCCAAGGAGGGAAGAATGAAACAGTACAAGGAAGCGGCCAAGGAGTTGCTTAAGGTATTTGAGGCACACTCTCTCACTCAAATACCGAGGGCTCAGAACTCCGAGGCCGACATATTATCTAAGCTCTCGGCCGACTCCCCCGAGCACATCTCCAAAATTGCCAAAATTGAGGAACTCAGCCTCTCAAGTATCCATGCAAGCCCCGTTATGAACATACAGCAACGCCAAGAGGATTGGATCTCAGATATCACCGCCTTCATCTCCACAGGGCAGCTACCCGAGAATGAGACCCGCTCTAAACTGGCAAAGTTGAGGGCTCCTAGCTACACCATCGAAGATGGAAGGCTCTACAAACGATCTTACAATGGCACGCTACTTCGGTGCCTTCATCAAGATGAAGCCGAGGTCGCAATGGAGGAAGTGCACAGTGGCACTTGCTCAGCTCACCAGTGACCTTTCTCCATGTCCCGAAGGCTCATTCTCCAGGGCTAGGGCTGGTTCGGTACGGTATACCGAAATTTTAACGCCATACCGCATACCGTACCGAAAATCCGGTATTGGTAAATGTCATACCGTTACCATACCGAAACTTTCGGTATACCGAATTTCGGTATACCGAAAATTCGGTACGGTATGTAACCCATACCGTTTTATACCGAAAATTCAAAAAAAAAAAATCTTGGCAATTCCGTATAAAGTATTAGCTTAAGGGACCTACCGAACATCCAAAAAAACTGATTTTAACAAGTCAAAAGTAGCATACGACATCAATATATAAACCGATACCAAAACTAAAACAAAATATTTAATCCAAAGTAGAAAATACTAAAATTATGTGCTAATATCTCAAGTCTCAACACAATCCATAATGAAAATTAGAATATCTATCCAACATAAATCAATGATAACTAATGTTTGTAATAACAAATCTTTGAATCATTGTTGCAGCTCCGTATAAATAAGAGATTTTTCTACTTTGGTAATATGATGGACGTCCGCCGTATAAATATTTTATCAATATACATTATCATTTGTTTATAAATATAGAATGAGCATAGACCAGATTGTTCATATTACCAGGATGGTTAAACTTTAGCAAATAATGACGGTCGTCCGCTACTCTGTGCTTCGTCAATGGCGTCTTCGTCACTCGTCTGCATCTCCACCGTCAATGCTCAATAGTCCACAGCTCTGTCACTCGTTGAAGAGAAGAGAAGCTGCTTGACTCTACGTTGATTTATTTGGGGAGAATTTGACTTTGCACCCCATGTTTTGGGTGATATTTGAGTTTGCACCCTATTTTCAAAATCATTAATGTATGCACCCCAATTCACTATAAAATTATTTGACTTTGCACCTCACTCCTTCACAATTTTTGGGCTAATGGGGTGCATACATTAATGATTTTAAAAATGGGGTGCAAAGTCAAATATCACCCAAAACATGGGGTGCAAACTCAAATTCTCCCATTTATTTGATTAGGGATTTAGGCCTCTACTTGGGAGAACTAGAGAAGGGCCGTAGTATTATAAGATGAGTTATTTTAATTTTGGGCCTTGGTATTTTAATAATTTCATTTAATGGGTTTGGCCCTAAAAATTTACAAATTCTATTTCGGTATATCGGTATTTCGGTATATACCGTACCATACCGAAAATTAACGGTATTTCGGTATATACCGAAATACCGAAAATTTAAAAAATCCATACCTTTACCGTACCGAAGTGACCCGGTATGGTATCATACCGTACCAAACTTTTCGGTATACCGAAAATTTCGGTAAATTCAGTATTTTTCGGTATGGTATGGCCGGTATACCGAAATTTCGGTATATTTTCCCACCCCTATCCAGGGCTACTTCTGGCCAACCATGGCCAGAGATTGTGCTGACCTTGCTCGGAGGTGCACCGCATGTCAACATTTCCAGAAAGCCCCCGGCAGGCCAGCGGTCAACTATGCCCCCATCAGCACATCTGTCCCTTTTTCTCGATGGGGGATAGACCTTGTGGGCCCTCTGCCGAGGGGTACCTCCAACAACAGATACATCATTGTGGCCGTCGACTACTTTACCAAGTGGGTGGAGGCTGAACCCCTCGCCAGCATCACAGAGGCAAAGTGCCGTCACTTCATCCTCAAGAACATCCTCACAAGGTTTGGCGTCCCCCAGCAGATCATCTCCGAAAATGGGACACAATTTGAGGCAGTCCCCTTCTGTGCCCTTCTGGAGGCATGGGGCATCAAACACACCTTCTCCTCCGTTGCCTACCATCAAGGCAACGGGCAAGTAGAGAATGCCAACCGGACCTTGCTCGAGAGCCTCAAAAAGAAGCTGGAGGCCGAGGGCGGTGGCTGGGTGGAAGAACTCCACAACATACTTTGGGCCTACCGCACCACCCCTCGACGAGCAACAGGTGAAACACCCTTCTCCCTCTGCTACGGTTTTGAAGCCAAAGCTCCTACGGAAGTCACCCTTCCCACCCGGAGGGTGATCCAATATGACCCCGAGGTCAACGACAGCAACATGGCCCTCGACCTCCACCTCATTTCAGAACGCCGGGAGCAGGCCTTCATCCGGGCAGAAAACTACCGAAGGCAAGTCAAAAGCTACATCGACGTCAAAGTTCGCACCCGAGAATTTCATGTGGGGGACTATGTCCTCCGGAGGAGGGAAGCCAGCCAACCAACTGAGGGAGGAAAAATGGCACCAAAATTCGAAGACCCCTACATCACAGCAGCCATCATCAAACCTGGGACTTACAAGCTCAGACGCCCCAACGGGAAAGAGGTCCCTAGGCACTGGAATGTACACCATTTAGTTAAATTTTACCAATAATGTAAGAGCGGCCAAGCCCTCATAACTAATGAATGTACTATCCTATGCCCAAGGCCTCCACTTTTGAGGAATGAAGACACATTCAAGACACCACGCCCTCATGCTGACTACAGGCCCCAGGCCTCACCACGAGAAGAACCCCCTCCGGCACCAAGTGCCGAGGGCGGACACCATCAACACCTACGACAACAGTGAAAACACCATGTGTTTTCAGTCAAGACCCCTCGGTACAAGGAACACCAAGTGTTCCTACAGAAGACCCTTCGGCACCCAGTGCTGAGGGTACACCTCCATCATCAACATCAAAACGAAGAAAAACACCAAATGTTTCAAAGAAGACCCCTCGGCACCCAGTGCTAGGGATATGCTCTCCTATCAACTTCCAAACATCTGTTGGGAAACACCAAGTGTTTCCTCCGAGGGCCCTCCGGCACCAAACGCCGAGAGCGAACACTCCAATCAAAACACCAAGTGTTTTCATTTGAAGACCCTTCGGTACCAAGTACCGAGGGTAGACACCTCCATCAACTACAACAAAAGAGAACACCAAGTGTTCCTACAGAAGACCCCTCGGTACCAAGTACCGAGGGCTACACATCGAAACTAACACCAAGTGTTGTTTCTAAAAGCCGTACCCCACGAGGACGCATATACCGAAGGCGCCACCATCGGTGCCAGCGGCACATAGTGCCCCCGGCCATTTGCAACTAGTGTGCAAATGCAAACCCTTCCTTGAAACGCTTTCCGCGTCACTACCCCCAGGGTATGACAGGCATGAGAAATGCCCAAGATTCGACTTTCAAAAACGGAACGCTATCCGCATCATCACCCCAAGGGTATGACAGGCACGAGAAATGCCCAGGATTCGACTTCCAAACCGAAACGCTCCCCGCGCCACCACCCCAAGGGTGTGGCAGGCCACGGACCATGTCTAGCGCCGAGGGGACGACTTTCAAAAATGAGGCGCTTTCCGCGCCATCCCCCAAGGGGAGGCAGGTTACAGACCACCATATCTTGTGCCCAGGAAACGACCCTCAATCCCCTCGGAACTCGGAAGGTTAACCCGAGGGAGGAGAGCCATTGGTGTATTCTGATGGTCTCCTGATAGGCCCAGCCTTACCAAGAAACCAAGTTTCTTGATGCCTTCCCTTCACCACCAACCAAAAAAAAAGAGGGGGTGAAGGGGAGTAGACTCAGCGAGAAATCAAAGAGTACACTCCAACAGATCACAACATGCCGAGGGCTCCCCACGAGAACACCTCCGGTAGTTGAAGGCTCCTATTTCCCGAAGGATACTACTCAAACAAATATCATCAAGAAACGGCTAAGTCCACTGCTTGGTCACCTCCGGTCACACAAGCCCCGGAGGCTTCAACAATAGGAAGGGACTGGACTATCCAAGGTCCACTAAACGGTACCTCCAACAAAATACCGAGGGCATCTGTTATGCACTAATACCGAGGGCCCCTTATCCCATGACAAGGGACACAACTGGCTAAGTCAAACTCTACAACTCTCCAAGCAATTTCCGAGGGCACATACTCCTCATCGGCTTTCTTTAAAACAACAGGATTCCACACTTTTCCTAAGTCCACACTTTTGGAAAATGACAACAACCGAAGGCATCTAGTACAAATCATCAAAGGCCAACCGAGGGGGCTAATTCCAAAATATTTGCCCCTCGAACATACTCCTCACTGACCGAAGGTTCAACATATACGGCGCACTTTGAAGATTTTTCTAAGTCCCACATATTTGGCCCTCGGCCAAATACTCATACAACACAAGGGCCTCACGATCACCCGAAGGTTCCTATTCAGATATCCGGATGGATCTACATCCGAAAGCTCAACATCAATTTACGCTTAGAAAATATTCTAAGTCCTAAATGAGTAGCCCCCGGGCATCTCGCAAAAGTGATGCAGAGTCAGAGGGCACCTATCACCCAAAGGCGATACAAGGAAGCAGCATTTAAAAATAAAAAAAAATCTAAGTCCTAAAGATTGGGCCCCCGGCCCAATCAATATTACAGCTAAGGGAATATGACAGCCGAAGGCTATGCGATACAACAGGACTTAGAAAATTTTCTAAGTCCTACATATTTCCCCCCCGGTCAACTACTCATACATCAAGAAGGAATGCCATCTCCCGAAGGCTCCCAAGGGAAAATCTACACTTAGAAAATTTTCTAAGTCCTACATATTTCCCCCCCGGTCAACTACTCATACATCAAGAAGGAATGCCATCTCCCGAAGGCTCCCAAGGGAAAATCTACACTTAGAAAATTTTCTAAGTCCTACATATTTTTCCCCCGGTCAACTACTCATACATCAAGAAGGGACGCCATCTCCCGAAGGCTCCCAAAGGGAAAATCTACACTTACAAATCTTTCTAAGTCCCACATATTTCACCCTCATCTCAAGGGACCTAATAGCCGAAGGCTACCTACCAATCGAAGGCTACAGTACACAAGGAATCAACACTGAGGAAAATTTTCTAAGTCATGGGAATTGGGTTCTCAACCTAATCACCACACAGCGATTGAACTACAAACACCCGAAGGCCCTATGGTGTGCTACACTTAGGAAAATTTTCTAAGTCCTAATTATTGCTGGACCCTCGGTTGTATATCCAGCAGAGGGTACCCAACTACCGAAGGCTTCCAAGGGCAAGCTACAATCAGAAAATATTCTAAGTCCTAAAACATACATTCAAAAAAGGCGAAGGCATACACTCAAGAAAAACGACGGCATACATTCAAGAGGGAATGAATTAAGGAAAACAAGCCATATATACAAAGCCCGAAGGCAATCATTCAATCATCACAAAAAGGGACTCAAATGTATTTGTTACAGAGCATGGCCAGAGGCCGGGGGCATTCGAACATTCATTACAGACGGATTGTTCAAAACATGTTAAGTTAAGAAATTACAAATTAAACGACGTCATTTCCGGGGGCCGCCTCCTCCGATGGCTTCGAGGCAACCTCTGCATCGGCCTCAGGTTCGTCACCCTCGGCTTCTTTCATGAGCTCTGTATCCTCTAGGTCTGGCCTCTCGACATCGGAGGGGAGAGGAACGCGGTCGTCTGGCTGCAGGGGGGAGCCCGTATGCCGCCGGGTCGAAGTCCTTTGGCTCAATCTTCAAGTGGCGAGCCATCCTCCGGTAGATGAGGGCTTGGGTGAAAAACTCGCCCCCATCATAATATTGTTTACCCTTTCGGGAAACCCACTCCACACCAGGCCCATCGCACCACTCGTCAACCGAGGACTCGACGACCGAGGACAGCCATTGCTTGTGCTCCTCGGCCCGCCACCCCTTGCCAAGAACCCCGAGATTGTGTCCCCTCGGGCTCTCTCGACGGCTTCCATCTTCGCGGCCTCGGCCTCCCTGACAGCTCTCTCCAAAGCCTCAGCTGCGGACCTCTCAGCCTCCGCCTTGCCCCGATCTGCGGCCTCCGCCCGCAGGGTCATCCGTCGAAGGCTCTCCTCCAGCATAGCCATCTGCCGGACAGCATCAGCATTCTGGCGGATGAGCTCCCGCATCTTAGCATCCTGCTCAGCCTTGCGAAGGTGCCACTCCTCTAGCCGCCGGGTCTGCTCCCCGAGGGCAATGCAGGTCTACAAAAACAAAGGAGTTAGCAGGGCCGAACATGGTTGCTTAGCTCAAAGTAAAGAAGAGAAATATAACTATCGAAGACTTACCGTGAGGGAAGACCGGAGGATCCTGTCCTCGAGGGCTTGATCTTCATCAGCCCCGAGGGCTACTCTGTCAATCTCGAGGGTTATGCCCCTCAGAAGCGCCCTCGGGTCAGCCATGCCGTTCATCACGGCCGTACCAGCCGGGAGGGAAACCATAAGGACCTCGGAAGATGGCCCCTGAGCACCCGACGGCACTTTCGCCACTGGCATCTCCTCATGCGCCCCGGAGGCGGGGCATTCATCAACAATGATCACCGGGGGGACTTTCTTCCCGGCATCCCCGGTCTTGGACTTTTTGCCCTCGGGATCTCTGCCCATGCCCTTCCTCTTGGCGGCGGCAGTCGCGTCAGCACTTGGGCCCGCCGATGGCCCCTCCGGTTTCTTGAAAAAATCACCGACGGGTTTCGGGACACCAGCGTCCGTCCCCCTCGGGCCCTTGGAAGTTTTTTTCTTCTTCAGATCCGCAAGGCCTCTGACGTTCATCATTTTCACTGGGATACCTGCAAAAATAGTATGGGGTTAAAATCGAGGGGTTACTAACCGAAGGCATAAAAAAAACGAACAGAAACTGTGTGCTAAGATATGAAAACCAAGGGCCCTCGTAGACTACCTCCTGCTCCCCCGAAGGCCTCAGCAAAAACGGGATACTTCTCGTCTGCTTCCCCGATGAAGCGGTACCTCCGAAAGCCGAGGGCGTAGAGTTCCTTATCGGCAGTGTAGTCTTTGATAGAAACCTGCTTCGTGCGACCCTCCGGGATTTTGGCTATCACCGGGCCATCTTTCTCGAGAGCGGCGCTTCCGACCTTCGGATGCCGACAGAAGCAGTCCCGGAGCTCCATCGGGAATGGGCTCTCGGCAATTCTGACATAACACCACCGCTCCTTCCAGCCCTTATTGGACGAGGGCGCCTCCGTAAATAACTTCCACCTGGCTACCTGCTGCAGGTTGGCGAAGCCCTCGGCATTCGCGTGACCCCCTCGGCAGAGGTTGAAGCTCTGGAAGAACAAGTCCAGGCTGGGGGTCACCCCTCGGTCCTTACAGAGGTTCAAAAAACCCGCCACGTAGGAGTGGCTATTAGGTGTCAGCTGGCAGGGTACCAAGCCAACAAACCTCAGGTACTCCCGGAGGAAGGGGTGCAGAGGGAACCGAAGGCCCATGGAGACCGACAGTACGTGTACTGCAATACACCCCTCGGGCGCCCGAGATAGCACATCGTCAACTCCCGGCTCGACCACCACGGCCGAGGGCCCTACGTGTAGCTGCGTGACGTAGAGATCCGCCCTGTCCGCCTTCGACTTTATCTCCAAGGCAGCAGTATTGAGCCAGGAATACCCCTCCGACATATCTACAGGTTTCCCCTGATCAGCAGCAACAATCTTCTTCTTGGGGGCGGCTGCCTTGGCCTTCTTCTTCCCGGGGGCCACCCGGATGGGAACAACGTTCAGCGGCTGAGAGGTACTGGCCTCACCAGCACCCCGAGGGGGAAGGACGGCCACAGTAACCTTCGCCCTCTCCTTTTCCTCTTCCTCCTCAGCAACTTGGACGGCGAGGGCCAACTCCTCATCTTCGGCGGTTCGCTCGAACTCCTCCGCCTCGGCCTCGGCCACCAGATCCTTCTGCACCTCGGTGGCGAGAGCTGCATCACCACCCTCCGAGGGCTGACTGCTACTGGACTCCACATCGGATATGCTTTCATCCTCCATCGAGGGCGCCCCCGAGATGTCTTGAGAATCACTCTGGGACGACATTCTAACTCTAGCTCGAGGGCTCGGGGGAACTAAGGTTTTCTAGAGAATTCTATCTCCTAACCTAAGGGCACAAGGCACAGCCAAATACTCAAATGGAGCTGAGGGCGGAAGGAGAACTGACCTCTAAAAAAGTTGCTGTGATCGAGGGTGATTTTCTCTCTCTAGAAAAATTCCGGCAGAGCTTCGCTAAGACAGATGATCGCACAAGAAGAAATGGCTCTGGCTCCGGGGTATTTATAGGCGCTGGAATCCGGGCTTGGGCCCGGAAACCGGGCCTCCGGACGGACCGTCATCATTACACGCCGTGTTTTCACCCAACCGGTGACGCCGCCCACGGGAAGCCAACCGTCACGCGCCACGTGTACCCCCCCAACGGCTATATCCTGACGGTACGTATTCCAACGGCTATATTTCCAACGGCTATATTCTGGAAGCCCCCGGACCTTTTTTACTTCACGCCACTTCACCAAAGAGAGCCTCCGGGTACACTTACCCGGAGACGCCCCGGTTTGTGCCCCACACAGCACATAACAGACGCCTTCGGGATCACTCCTTCAGAAACCCAAGGCTTCATATCAGGGCACCCCTCGGGGATTCCCCCTCAGCACTGTAAGAACCGGGTAGCCCCCGGGGAGTTGCCTCATGGACGGATAGCCTACAACACACAGGTAATGGGAGCCCTCGGGTATCTTCATCATCAACTAATCGACAAACAGTGGACCCCCCGATAACAACTCCACTGCTGCCCTCATCCATCAGCCCCTCGATCCCCAGATTGAGGGGCTCCCCGTCGGCACCCCCAGGACATCAACAGCAAGCCTTCGGCTAATCAACACATGAGCCCTCAGAAAAAAGAGAGCCTTCGGCATTACCGTTATTCTCCATTTTTGACCAAGGTTTCACATTTTCGATTCATCGTTGGGGGAATTCGGTGCACTCTTTTTCCCTCATCAGGATTTTTTTCCCCAGGGTTTTTCCTAATGAGGTTTTTAACGAGGCATCCCCCCAAAATGAAACGAAAAGCGTCAGCCTTCGGCCCACAACAACAACGCAAATACTCTACTCCTTTTCACCACTTTACAAGTGCCTCAAGGAGTGGGGGACTGGAGAACCCCCTCAGGAAAATCATTAAATTACAAAATTAGTGAAATTCCAACAAACGACAAAGCAAGCCCTCAAGTCCCGACATGTGGGTAACTGAGGGACTGCCTTCGGCAGGGACATGCAAGCAACAAAACCAACCTCAGAAATTACAACGGAACAACGGCAGGGGACAAACACAAATTACTCCTTTTCCCTCAAGTACCTTTCGGCAAAAGGAGTGAGGGACTCCTGATGGAGTATATGGCCCGGGAACACCCGGCCCACAGACTCCTACTACTCCAGTGGAAGCCCAACAGGCCCAAAAGGCCCAACAGGCCCAAATCACGGCGCCCAGAGTACCAAGCAGCCCGCAATACGCACCAGGGGTGCCTTCGGCCCCCTGGCCGAAGGCTCCAAACTATCACAGTGTGGATATTTCGAACAAATAGAGGAACTGGGAGAAAACGGCGAAAACAGTAGCCCTCGGCACCTGGAGCCCTCGGTACTCAGGGGTCCTCGGCACTAAGAACCCTCGGCTAGTCCTCTGCAGCCGAGGGCACCTCTCCCGACATGATATCCGCCTCACATGCGTACAGATCACCGTACCCTGTACAGACGTCCCATCCAACAGCCGCATTAAATGCGGCCACATGCGGCTGCCAAACGCCAACCAGATGAGGTGACCTCTCGGCCAATGGGCGCTTGACACGTGTCCCTGTCCAGCATTTATTGCTACTATAAATAGCACCCCATTTCCCCATTTGTAACCACGCTGAAAACGCTCCACATTTATAATACACACACTCTCTCTCTCTCTACATTTATTTGCTCTGACTTCTCTCTAAGTTATTCCTAGCAATAACCCGTCGGATATATACCCCCCGGGTAGACTATCCATCAAAACTCATGGGTACCTAGCCGCTAGTTCCCGAACGGGCCACATTCTATTCAAAGGCAATCCAACCTCAATCAAGGGATGGAAAGATAGGTTTTTCTTCGTGTCTATCCCGGACGGGTTGATCCCTCATAAATGGAACGCCTTTCCCTGCAAGACTCCCGACCCAGTTCTCACTGAGGAAATCTATAAGGACGTACTCGCTGTGGAGAAGGACAAGTGTTGTGATATCATGACCTACCTGACTCTCAATCGGCTTGTTAAAGTCGGGATAGGTACTGCCCGTTCTCTTGGGTTTACTTGTTTGGAGAATCAAGTGCCATAGTCCGGGTGGTCCTTCCCGTGCGAGAAACGTTCCCTTCTTGTTACTAGTTTCTCACATGCTAAAGGCCGCTCGGTACTAACATTTCCCTTTGTCATTTTTCAGCTCCCAATCCAGACGCTACTATGGATGACAGCCGTGTGCTTCTTGCTGGCGGGATCGGGAAAAGGAAGAAGAAAATGAAGAGGAATCCAAAAGTTGATTCACCCACCACTACTGCTCCACAACCCGAACCTGCACCGACCGTTCAGCAACCGGAGCCTATTCAGCAATTTTCTGGTCAGGATCATTATGATGCCTTGATGATCGATGACCGCTTTGGTTCTGATCAACTGCATCAGTTTTCCCAACACTTTGATTCCGTTCAGGGGGAAACCTCGAACGTAGGCGGGAATCATACCGACCATATCACTGGTCAGGTCGAACGGATCTCTTTATTGGATCATGTTCATGAGGTGCTAGAGAGAGCTGGTTCTACCGCGAGCCAGATCTGGTCAACATCTTCCTGGTTCAACAATTTCTCCCTTCCCCAGTTATCGGTCGAGCAATCCGAAGAATGCCTGGCCTTGACCGCACCGAAGGTATATTATCTTTTGCGCTTTGTTTTTATTTTACTCTGTAATCAGTACTAACTCTCGAACGGTGCTTTGTAGATGGGTTTGTACACTTTGCAAATGCGGGAAGCCCGTCTGGCCAAGGAGCGGGAATTAATCGTTGCTCAATCCTCTGCTGAGCAAACTGCTGCTGCTGCCATCACCTCCCTGGAGGCCGAATGGAAAGCTTTTGCGGAGGAAAAACAAAGGCCGGATACTGAGCTTGGTATCCTTCGGGTCCAACTTGCTGCTTCCTAAGCTAAGGTCATTGCTGCCGAGGCTGCACAAATCAAGTTTGAGGAGATGCCTTCTAGCATCCCGGACGGCCCATATGAGGTGAATGTGGATCTATCCGCTGTCCGGGAAGCATTCAAATCCTCCGATGAATTCTCCATCATCAAGGATGATCATGCCAGGACGCAAATCCCGTTTGCATTTGGAGCGTACCTGAAGGGGTTTCCTAGGGGTGCTGGTCGGCTCTCGGCAGGGTTGGCTCTTTTGGATAAGGATCCTAAGAGCAAGAAATGGAATGACTCCATTGTTGCAGATCTCTATGCCAAGATCGGCCAGGTCCTGCTACGTCCTTTTGTAGCCCAACTTCAAAACAATCTTGGGAGGCCGGTTCAGGCTTCTGATCTTCCCCAGGATGAAATCATACAAGCTCAATTTGAAAAATTCCAGCGAGATCTGCAACGGGAAGCTGATCGGGCTGCTGGGAAAGAGCCTGAACCCCCATCTGATGATGAAGACGAGGATGGAGAGGAGATGGCCCCTAGCCAGTAATCTAGATGTTTACTTTTTTTTAATCGTTGTAATTCTCTTTTCTTCAAGTAGCTTGTATTTCCCGGTCAGTAGAGCCGATGAATACAGATCTTTTGTTTTGCACAAAACATCTTATACTGTCTTTTTTGCGTTTATTGAATGATTGCTCACCATTCGGGATTCGGCCCGTTTTGTAGGACTTAATCAATTTTCTGACTTTATTTTTTACTTAACACTCCTAACACCGTATGATCGCCGCTCGGGCATTGGAGGGTTCTGATAATTTACCAAGGATAATCCCCCTTCTTTCTAGGACTCAGCCGTTCGGGCTTCAGATCATTTTTTAGGACTTAGCAGTTTTTTCTGGCTTCAGATGTCTCTGATAGTCTACCCGCACTTGGCTTCCTTCATATGTTGGTAGCCGTTCGGGCTTCAGATCATTTTTCAGGACTTCACAGTTTTTTCTGGCTTCAGATGTCTCTGATAGTCTACCCGCATTTGGCTTCCTTCATATGTTGGTAGCCGTTCGGGCTTCAGATCATTTTTAGGACTTAGCAGTTTTTCTGGCTTCAGATGTTTCTGATAATCCACCGCATTTAGCTTCCTTCATATGTTGATAGCCGTTCGGGCTTCTGATCATTTTTAGGACTTGGCAGTTTTTCTAACCAGCAAGTCTCTGTGATCTTTGCTAATTCTCTGTGAGCCCGTTCGTCACTCGGTAATCGGCGGTCTGAGTAGTTTTATTCATTCCTATGGACCTCGTTGCTTTTCTTTGTGAAAAGATTTGCCTCAAAACGTAAGTGCCCGTTCGACGTTCGCTTCCCTGGTTAATCAGCAGTCGCAATCATGTTTTTTTATTGCCCGTTCGGGGTACGTGCTTAAAGATGAATCATAAATACACCCTGATTAATTACCACCACTTAATGCCACGTGTTGTTCATGGATTAGGGTTTTAGGCGGCACTTTCCCTATTTATAGAGAGGTGCTTTCCCCTCATTTCTCTTGCTATTTCCTCATTTTTCCTTCTAAGCTCAGAATTCTCTTGCGTATTTTCAAGCTTTCTCTCTCTAGAATTCCTAGAATTCCTCAAGTGATTTTATGTATTTCCCTTCTAGCTCAGAATCTGAAGAAATGTCGTTGATTCGCGTAGGAAAAACATCTGCTGGTAACAAGGCTGAAGGCTCTTCTTCCCAAGCACCTAACTCCGGCAATCCTCTCGCAGGAAAAAGCACCGAACAGCCACGTGATGACGGATGCCTATCAGGGGACGATGTCCAGGTCTATAACAAGGGAATGCCTGAGCGGCCACCCCGCACTCCCCTACATTTTACCCGTATCCGTAAACAAAAACAACGTCTCCCCGAAAATGTCGAACGACAACTTAGCCAATTATTGCCCCCACCAAGAGAATATTATGCTGGATTCATTTGGCACCCAATGAGGCATCGACCGGGGCACGTGCTAGTGCACCTTGACGCTTTGATTGCTGGGCTTCGCTTCCCTCTTCATTCGTTCATCGTGGAGTTCTTACGCCAGGTTTCTGTACTACCTGCCCAGTTCGTGCCCAGTACCTACCGCACTCTTACAGGCTTCATAATTCGATGCCACGAGTTGAGGATCGCTCCAAGTGTCGACTTATTCCTTCATCACTACTGCTATCAGCCTTATTGGACGACCGGGTACCTGAAGCTGGTAGCTCGTTCTGATCGTCAGTTGTTCACAGATAATCCCACCCCGCCGGATGACTGGGAGGAGCGTTTTCTGTTTGTTCGGGTAGGTGATTCTCTGCCAATTCCGGATAGGTGGAACGCCTATCCCGTTCGGGATTCTCAGCCTAGAGTAGATGCCGTTTTACGCTCCCAAGCTGAATCTTTGCGGATGGGAGGAACCCGAAGGGCTTTAACCCGGGGTTTTATTACCACTTCTAACATGCTATCTGCCGGGATTGGTAAGTGTAACAGGGCTTTAACCCGATCGTCATTCCTTCTTCCAATTTTAGCTTCTTATCTCTTATTCCCCTTTTTTGTAGATGTGATATCCCCCATACCCGTCCGGCGTTCTATATCTGCCACTACTCTGACGGCTTCCTCTGGAAAAGGCAAGGAGAAAATGATTACCGATCATGCCTCTGCGGAGCAAACCCGAAAGAAACGCAAGGGGGATGATGGCAACATATTGATCCCGATCGACCACGTGGTTGATTTGACCGGGTCGAAAGCTGAACCCAAAAAATCTATTCCTGCCAAACCAACAACTCCAGCTCTTTCTGACGCGCTGATCGATGATCGGATGTTTGTTGAGTTTTTGAACATGGGACCTAGATCAGAAGGGAGATACCTGTTCGGGCTGATGTCATCCTCCATGTGGTGTCATACTGCGATTAAGGTTCCCCCCAGTTTCACGAACTTGACTCACTGGTCAGATCTTTTTGAAGCAGGTCATCAAGAAGCACTCAAGGTACGCTTCATTCTGATCCATACCTTCCTATTCTTTATTGGTTTATCTTATCTGACTTCCTTTGCAACTTTTTTTCAGGCCGGTGTATACTATCATAAGGCCTTTCTTGCGGCCGAAAAGGAAATGAAGGCCCTGGCCAGCAATCGGGATGACAACCAGGTCCTTCTTTCTGCCGCTCGGAAATTAGCGGCTGATCTACAAGAACGGGCCGAGGAAGGTGAGAAGGCAAAAGCTGCTCTGGCTGAATGCAAGAAAAATCCTGACGTCGCGACCGGGAGATTAAAGAACTCCGGGCCAAGGTGCGGGCTGCTGAATCCGCCGGGATCAAATTTGATAAAGCCGTTGGTGACCATCTGCCCGAACCTTATACGGTCAACACTTCTCGGATCGCAAATAAATCAATAGTTGATTATCAACGAGGCAAAGGACTGAACGTCGCTCTGGAGAACACAGCCCGGCAATTCCCGGGACCTCATCTTGGCCAATTCTTACGCGAAAGCGAGGATCCCATCAAGGCAGGGATTGATCTCCTAGACAGCACGCCGGAAGGGAAATCTTTCTTGGATGTCCTGACCGATAAAACTATGACGCAAAGTCAGGGTCTGCTTTTGGACAGGAACCTTGATTTGATCCTAGAACATTTCCCCAAGCCGTTCGATCCTGATGAATTAGGCTTTGACGATCTGTTTGGGAACACATACGACCGGATCATGGAGAAGAGGACAAAAGCAGTGCCTGATGATGCAGTGCATGCAGGGAGCTCTCAACCTCCACCTTCCCCGAACGGCAATCCTTTAGTAGCATAGCCTTGTAAATTTTTGCTTTCTTATCTTTTTCTCTTGTATATTCCGGCTAGCAATGCCGAAGAATAAACTGGGCATTTCTCTTTAACTGTTGATGTATTTCTTCTGTTTTTTCTTTGATTTTTCTTGTTCATAATCCTTTCTATGTTGCCAAACATCATTCGGCTCATGTATCTTTATGTCTGACACCTTTCCCGAGCCCGTTTTGATCCCTTTTCCGTTCGTGATCCACGGGGTCAAAACTCTTAGCTGAGGTGGATTCCTCCAAGCCGTTTTGATCGTGACCACAGGGTCAAACTCTCAACTGGGACAGGGGCTCCCTCCAAACTGTTAACCCGTTCGTCATTCGGTCATCCGGAATGATTCCACGTGTTAACAAGCTGAGGTGAGACTATCTCCCTTCCGAATTTGTTCTGACACCTTTCCCGAGCCCGTTTTGACCCTTTTTCCGTTCGTGATCCACGGGGTCAAAACTCTTAGCTGAGGTGAATTCCTCCAAGCCGTTTTGATCGTGACCACAGGGTCAAACTCTCAGCTGGGACAGGGGCTCCCTCCAAACTGTTAACCCGTTCGTCATCCGGTCATCCGGAATGATCCCACGTGTTAACAAGCTGAGGTGAGACTATCTCCCTTCCAAACCCATAATTCCGATGCATTCCGAACTATTCTCTCCGGCTCGTATCATCCATATTAGAGGTCTGAGGTAACCCTTTTCAAACTGTAAGCAAGGTCACCGGATCGGGTCATTCCTTATTTATAGCTAAAAGGGCGACTCGCTTCCAAATCAAGTTAATGACTGAGGCGAGATTTTTCAAAACCATAGTTCCGATTCCCCGGACGACAATCTGTACCTTATCCGAACGTCGCTCGGTTCGTCCATATCTTACAATCATGACACCATCTCCAAGCCGTTTTGATCCCTTTGCCCGTACGTAATTACAGGGTCGAATTTAGCTAAGTTGACGACTCAGCTCCCTCCAAACTGTTAACCCGTTCCTCATTCGGTCATCCAGAATGATTTTACGTGTTAAAAAGCTGAGGTGAGAATCACTGACATCAAACTCCAGACCATTTTGATCCCTTTAACAATGCGTAATTACAGGGTCAAACTCTAGCTGAAATAATGGCTCCCTCCAAACTGCTAATATGTTCCTCATTTGGTTGTCCAGAACGATTCCCATATTAACCGCTGAGGTGAGACTATTTGAGTGTCAAACTCCAAGTCGTTGGCTGAGAATGACTTTCCTTCCACGCTGTTAACCCGTTCGTCATTCGGTCATCCGGAATGACCGTGTTAACCATGGGCTGAGATTTTCTGAGCATCAATTCTTCAAGCCGTTTTGATCCCTTTATCCGTTCATAAATCTAGGGTCAAAACTTCCTTAGCTGAGAATGATTTTCCTTCCATGTTGTTAACCCGTTCATCATTCGGTCATCCGGAATGGTCGTGTTAACCATGGGCTGAGATTTTCTGGAAGTTATGTCTCCCTCTCTATACATTTTTTTAGAGGTGGCAACAGCCGTTTTTACTGATAAAATTTCCTTAGATGTTCCGTATTCCATGTGCCTGCCGGTCGACCTTCGGTATTTTGTAGGCCAAACGTTCCTGAAGCATACTTCTTACATATTTGGTAGGGGCCTTCCCAATTTTGTGCCATTTTGCCACCTTCGAGAGGTTTGTTTTTTTCTCGCTTCCTTAGCACCAGGTCCCCTACTTCGATTGAATGAACTTTGACTTGTTTATCAAAGTATCTTCTCGTGGCTCTGTGATACTCTTCCATTCGTGCAGCTGCCAGATCCCTTCTTTCTTCTATGAAGTGTAATTCGACCCGTAGGTTGTCCTCATTCTGGTCTGGGCTGTAATGCACCGTTCGGTGTGTGGGAACTAGGATCTCCGTTGGTACTTTGGCCTGGAAACCATAAGCAAGGGCAAATGGAGTTTCTCCCGTGGCCATTCGGGGTGTAGTCCTGTAAGTCCATAAAATATAATTTAACTGATCAAGCCACGACGAGGAGTATTCTTCCAGCTTTTTCTTCATACCATCCATGATAGTACGGTTCATATTCTCTATTTGGCCATTCGTGTGAGGGTATGCCACGGATGCTCTGGAATGTTTGATTCCCCATTTGATCAGGTAGTTCTCAAAATTTTGGCTTACAAACTGCCTTCCATTATCAGTTACAATCTGCTCTGGGATTCCGAATCGGCAAATGATATTCTTCCAGACAAATTTTTGACATTTGACATCTGTGATGCTAGCCAGTGGCTCGGCCTCTACCCATTTGGTAAAGTAATCTATCCCCACGATGATATACTTGTTGTACTCAGGGGCCGTAGGTAGAGGACCTAACAGGTCGATCCCCCATCTTGCGAACGGAAGGGCCACCGTCATTGGAGTGTAGAAGGTGGCTAACCGTCCGGGGACCGGTGCGTACAGTTGGCATACCTTACATTTCCTAGTATGTGTAAAGCAGTCTTGTTGGATAGTCGGCCAATAATACCCTTGCAAGATGATTTTTCTGGCCAGTGTCTTGGGCCCTTGGTGGCTGGAGCAGATACCCTCATGAATTTCTTCCATTACGGCCGCTGCTAGATCGGGTGGGAGGCATTTCAAATACGGCCCACCAAACGTCTTTTTGTACAGCTGTCCGTCCACCAATTCGAACATGGAAGCCCTCCTCTAGATGCATTTTATCTGATAAGCAGGATTTTTATCTTGTGGGAGGGTTCCGTCTTTCAGGTAGTTGGTCATATCTATGACCCAGCTAGGGACGGCATAAGATATGGCCTTGATCTGGAGCACCATGATTGCCGGGGTTGCCAATGTTTCCCGATGGGCAAAACGTTGGATATGGGCTGGGATCTCCTGTGCCCGGTCGTCGAACGTTGCATTTTATAACTTGGACAGGATATCTGCTTCAGTATTCTCTATCTTGGATATTTGGTCGAGCGCCACCTATTCAAATTTGCTTATCTGCTCCTCAGCTATCTCTTTGTAAGCCTTCATTCTCTCTTCTTTAGCCTCAGCAGTGCCATTTACGTGATGTACCACCAATTGACTATCCGACCGGACTTTTAACCGATCGGCACCCAGGGCCTTCGCATATTTTAAACCAGCAATAAGGGCCTCACACTCAGCCTCATTGTTGGTTACTTTGAAGTCAAAATGGATGGAATAATATGCTTTGAAACCTTCGGGCGATGTGATCACAGCGCCAGCTCCACAACCCTTGGCACTAGCTGCACCATCCACATACATTTCCCACCAGTTATCCAGCCCATTGTTCTCCGAGTCTGTTTCTGAGGGCCGGGCGGTACATTCTGCAATGAAATCTGCCAGGGCCTGTCCTTTGATAGTAGGTCGAGGCTTGAAATCCACCTCATATTGCCCGATCAGGAGGCTCCACTTGGTAGTGCGTCCACTCGCCATCGGGTTTCTTAAGATGGTGGCGAATGGCTGAGTAGTATATACAGTTACCGGGTGGGTCTGGAAATATGGTGCCAGACGTTTAATGGCAGCTATCAGGGCCAACACTGTTTTCTCTAGCAAGGTATACCTGGTTTCCGGGCCGTTCAGAGCCTTGCTTACAAAATAGATCAGCTGGGTGCATGAAGATCTGATGGTAACCCCGGAATGCATCCATGAAGCTCAACAATTCACATCCGGCGGTTTCATCTACTAGCAGATCGATCATCGGCACTGGATAAGGGTCCATGGGACAAGCTTTGTTCAGATCCGAGTAATCCACGCACATCCTCCAAGTAGATTGTTTTGGAGCTAGGACCACATTCGATAGCCATTCTACGTGGATTACTGGACGGATGTGTTTTATTTTCAGCAAGGTGGCCACCTCCCGCTTTGTGAATTCCCGTCGTTCGGTTGCTTGATATCGTTTCTTTAGTTGGACTGGTTTTGCATCAGGCCGAACGACAAGTTTGTGACATATTATCTCCGAGTCAATCCCTAGCATATCTTATGGCCCCCCGGGCGAATAATACCTGAAACTTTTTTAGGACGGCAATCACGCCATCCCGGATGTCAGCCTCCAGATATACCCCGATAGCTACCTTACGGTTCGGGGGGAATCCAGGTCGATTTGTTCGAGGAGAGTGGCGGGTTCTGGGTGTGCCTCGAACTCCGTTCGGTGGGTCTCCACCTCAAATGTGTTAACCCGCATTCCACGGGTGTTCATCTGTTTTAGGGCCTCTCTGTAACATGTCCGGGCTGTCGTCGGATCAGTTCTGGCCACCCCAACCCCGGTGTCAGTGGGGAATTTGATGCATGAGTGGCGGACAAAGGCTATTGCCTCCAGATCTTCCAATCCCGGTCGGCCCAATATGGCATTGTGGGCACATTTTATATCCACCACCACAAACGTCATTCGGAGTGATGCTTTGTGCGTCTCATCCCCAATTTCAACCATCAATTGGATGGTTCCCTCAGTCTCGATGCAATTACCAGTGAAACTTGCCAGTGGGGTCCTTAGGTGGGTCAGTTGACTTCTTTGTAGACCCATTTTCTCTAATGATTGTAAATACAATACATTCACACTGCTCCCGGTATCGATCAGTACTCGCGCGGATCAAAGCATTGTCAATGCACATGCTCACCACCAATTCATCCCTGTGCGGGGCTTGGGGAGTTGGGTAAATCAGCTGGCCCGAACGTGATGGGTCCGTCCTTCCTTTCTTCTGGGGGGAGTGGAGATGGATCCCACATAGAGACTTCGCTCGAACCTTTTTCGTTCGGTGTTCGAATCCCCTGTCTCCCCGCCCCCAAATATAACCTTGACCTACATTCGAGGTTTCTTTCCGGGGCCTTCCGAGCCCTCTGGTTCATCCCTGGGGGGAATATATACGTCATTTTGAGGCCGGGCATCGCGTTGGGCATCCCGTCGCCAGCTATTGGGTTTCCTGGTCGGTTTCAAAGTGCCCACTGCATTTGGATCCTTATTCACATACTTGCCCAGATGACCCCGTCAGATCAAGTCCTCAATGGCCGTTTGTAGGGCCCTACAGACATTGGTGGCATGCCCCTTCCTGTTGTGATATTTACAAAAAGCAGAGTCGTCTGCTCCCATAAATTGTGAAGAATCAGTCGGGAGGGGAATATTGTCCCTCTCGTGCTAATAAATGGTCGCCACTGACAGGACTAGGGGGTAAATCTCCCTTGCTTGGGAGGTATAGCGGCCACTGGGCTAGGACCCAGCCAATCGGCCATTTTGATTGGGGCAGTAGACGCAACGACCTTATCCCTGATCATTATCTCCTCTTCTAGGGCAGCATGCTTGCGAGCTCTGTCTAATACCTCGGCATATGCTGTACCTAGATTCTTCTTCAAATCCTTGTATAACTCTCCCGTTCGGAGAGCATTCGTGAATAAGGTGATGGCGGTATCATCCGTCATATTTCCCACTGTCAGAGTTTCGTCCCTCCATCTTTTTAAGAAGTGATTGAGGGTTTCCTTGGAGTTTTGCTTCACGCTGGTCAGATAGCTGAAATGCCATTTCGGATTGGTACTGGAAGCAAATTGGGCTAAGAATAACGTCGATAATTCGGCGAAACTGTTGATCGACCTGGGTTGCAGTGTCCCGAACCACTCCTGGGCGGGCCCTCTGAGCGTACTAAAAAACAACCGGCAAATAGCAGCCTCGGGTGCTCCTAGTAGCATGAGTCCCCCTTGGTAACTCCTCAAACGCACATGGGGATCTCCCACCCCGTCATAGATTTGACTGGTCGGTGGTTTGGCACCTCCTTGGATGTCCGCATACATGATTTCCCTGGTGAAAGGGGAAGTAATTCTGAGCTGAACTGGGGCAGGTTGTACAGGCGCCCTGTTCATCTGATCTCACATCTCGTTCATCTGCCTCCTCATCTCAGCCATTTCTTCCAGAGTCAAAATGTATAACCAAATATAAAATATGAACTCACTAATACTCAAAAGCTCACTTGTATTAATTAACCAGTCTGATTACAAGGAAATTCTCGATCGGTAGGTCGGAATAATGCTTTAATACAAGAAATAAGAGCAATAATGCTATTCTAGAGCCTGAGTATTGAAATGCTAACCCTTACAATGATTTTAAACCTTCTATTTATACTAATGGAGAACATGGGCTGCTCTATGCTGATTGGCTGTTGTTCCACCGACTTGGTCACCCATGTTTCCACTTGCTGATGTCACAATCTGGCATTAATTGCACCTGGCCACTGGCCGGTTGTCCGTTGCTCGAACAGGATGTTGGACCATGCTGAAGATGCTGTCAAATTGGCCCAAGTATGATATATAGTCCGAACTCCGTTCGGTATATCTTCTTACTCGGCCAACCCTTTCTTGGGCCGAATCTCGTTCGGCATGAATTCTTCACTAGATCTACTCATCATAGAGTGATGGGCTCGTCGTTTGGGCCGAGTATCTTGGGCCTTCTTGATCCGGGTATTGGGCCTCTGGATCAATATCCCAACAGATGCCTTTCCCACCGCCTCTACTACCTCCCTGCACCATCATCTCCGACTGGTGAAAAAATGTCATTTTCCTAAAAACTGCCATTTTCCCCCTGAAAAATGCCAAAAACAAGGCATATTTCTATTTGAGAATGCCAACATTTTCATTGTTTTCTGCCATAAATATGGCATTCATAATGAAATTGGCATTTTTTCCCCTGGTGATTGGAGGTGGTGGTGCAAAGGCGGCAGAGCGGCGGCGAATTTTATTTTTATTTTTTGAGTTTTTTATTTTTTTTTTATTTTTTTTGAAATAAATAAATAAATAAATTATTATTGAAATATTTTTATTAATTTTTAGTATTTTTTACGAATTTTTTATTATGTTTTGTTATTTTATTATGAATTAAAACATTTCAATAGTTATAAGGGTATATTTGTCCAAGGCATACATAATTAGTCATACGAAAACATAGTTTACTTTTAGGTCCTATTTGTGCAAAGTGGGTGACTTTTAGTCATATTTTGATAATTAACCTGACAGAGTATATATTCTAGAGAGAAGCGAGAGCTAGAGAGAGAAGTACAATAAGTTTCTGCAATAAATGAATTTGTCAACCCCTACAACTACTCCCAAAGGGTGTATTTATAGAGGAAATGTGGGCTGGGCTCCCAAGTCTTGGGCTTGGGAGGCCAATTTGTAACGGGACCACTACTGGGCCGAGTACAAAGTATGTAGAAATGACTAAGTATAAAATCCGGCTCTGTGAGCTCTCTGTGACCGACGGGGTTCTGGCCGACGGAGCCACGGGCGACGGAGACCCCACCGACAGAGACACCCGATTCACTTGGCTTCTGTATCATGTTCTGAGTCGATGATTTTCTGGCCGATGGAGGGCCATCTGGCCAACGGAGGTCCCACTAGGTGACAGTTGTTCCTCTTGTTCTTCTGAGTATGTGGGTCCTGGGGACTGGGCCCATATACTCCATCAGGAGTCCCCCATTCTCTGAGCTGAGATGCAGACGAAGTGAGGGAGAGTAGATTCCTGCAATCTTGACGTTTTTGGCCAACGCGGGGGCGCTGCGGTTATTCTTTGTGTTTGACCGTTGTATGTCCTTCGTCGTGGATGAAGGAGACTATTGTTCTGCTGATGGGGTGTGTATTCCCTGTTTTGGCCGTTGTGTGGCCTCTGTGTTTGGCCGTTGTGGCCTCTGTTGTGGTTGAAGGAGGTCCTTGTTCTGAGGGTGGTGCGTGCCTTTGTGCTCTAGGACGATGAGTGTTGTGGCCTGACTAGCCAATTAGTGGTCTCCGTTTTGAGGGTGACATGACCTCTCTTTGGCCGTTGTTGGTTGCCTTTTGTGTTTCTGGCCGAGGAGGCACCATGGTTGCTTTTAGTACTCCAGGACGAATCGATATTATTTGTAGTTTGGTGTTCATGGCCTTGAGGACGATAATGACACTCAACTAGAGGATGTTGTGTGTCCATGGTTTTGTGGACGTCGGGGGTTATTTTCTTACCTTGGCCGAGGATGGAGTACGTGACCCCAAGGCCGTTGAGCGCCACACGCCGAGGAACGACATGTGTCATGTTCTGGGAGGTGAGCTTTGCTTCCTTGTTTGCTTACTTTGTTGCGGCCGAGGGTGCACCACCAGGTCCTGGACGTTATGGTGCACAGACGATATGGTGTTGTTGTAATTGTATACTTGTGCGTTTTTGGATTTTCAATTTTGTCCCTGCGTTTGGAGGTTGGTGTAGTCCCCCAGCCCCCCACTGCTTCAGAGCGAAGGGTTAATGAGGGGTGAAGTAGTAAGGTGAAACCCCAGGCCGAAGCGGGATCCTCGTATTTCCCCTGGATCCACCCCCTGGCGATTCCTGACCAAGGTAACCCTGTGGGAGAACCCTTGGACGCATGTCGCTTTCAAGAGGTCAACATCAGTAGGTTTTATACGGGGGCCGATGACTGTTAAGTTCTTTTTCCACTTTGTTTTTGTGGCCGTTGAAAGAGCCCTGCAGTTGGTAACATGTCAGGCCGATATGGGCATACCTTGGGGCCTTTGATGCCGAGGTGGCGTTTTGACATGGGGCAAGCCGTTGAAGTAATTGTTGGTTACTAGGGCCGATTCAGGCGTGACCTGTGAACGTGGAGGGTCATACCTCCCCTTTGTGCGGCCGTTGAATGTTTTGGCCGTTGTGGGTTGTTGGTCCCGTTTATAACGGGAACAGTCTAGAGGGGGGGGGTGAATAAACTGTTCAGGATTTTTCAAGCTATTCTCAAAGTCAATACCGACTTATCAGAGAAGGTCGAATTCTGGTGACAGAGAAGGTCAAATTCTGATGGCAGAATTGGACCTGGCAGCGGATTGGTTTCTGTTCGGGTAGCCTCAAGAAAGTATTATGGCAAATGCCCTTCTGGCACGTCGACTATGCTAATACTTACAAAGAAAAATGTGATACAAAATTTCTATAGGGGTACTTTCGAATTCTAATTAACCTAGCATCATCAAAATCTAATTACATTTATTCCTTACATGGGTGCAACCCATTTGATTGTTGAACGGTAGGGCTTACCTTGATAGTGGGTTGATGGTGCCCGAAGTGGGCCTGGCCCATCTTTGAAATGGTGGCACCTTATTGGCCCTTGGGTTGGTGGCCAATCACGCGGCCATTGAGGGGATGCCACGTGTAGTGACCGTTGGGGGGAGTTCTATAAATACCCCTCCCCTTCGAAGCGGGACACTCATTTGCGACCTGAGCTAACGAAGTGGTGCCGGATTTTCTAGAGAGATAAGCTGTTCGTCAGTGTTCTTCACTCTCTTCAAAACTTCAAAGGTTAGTTCATCAACCTTTCCGTTTTCTTGTATACTTTGCTTCCTTAGGCTTTGATCTAGTGTTAGTCAACGAGCCATACTTAGATCCCATACTTATAAAACAAATGTTTAGTCCTATTTGTGAATGCTTTAGGTTTCAGAAATTGCTCTAAATAGGAGTAAAAACGTTTTGAAATTCCAAAATAGGACTGTCATGTTTTTTATTTCTTAAATAGGAGTAATATGCCATGTTTAGAAAAAAATGTCATGTTTAAAGCCTAGTAATGTCAAATTTGACAAAAATTTGCTCCTATTTAAGGAATAAAAAACATGATGCTCATATTTTGGAATTTGAAAATGTTTTTACTCCTATTTAGAAATTCTCTCTTTAGGTTTCGGTCCCGTTTGTACAATTGAGTTTCAATTTAATTCCATTTAAGGCTATAACTATATTATATTCCGTATATTGTTAAAAAAAGTGGAAACATCCAGTTTGAGCCACTATTGTCAACCGTATTTCTTTTATAGCCCACTGGATTTTTTTTTCATTTGTAGACTTTTAGCTTTTCACTTATGTATGTTTAATTTCAAAAATAGCTTACAAGTAATACCATCATCGATTTCAACCTCGTCCCTTTCCCCTTTCAACGAGCTCTGATTTCCGTCCAGCCCCAAAACTCCACCCACGAGCGACCTTCACCCCCCCTCTCCGACGTAAAACACGCTAGGAGGTGTGGTTCAGATATGGAATTCGCCGCCTCCATCTCACAGTCTCGCCGATGCCACATGACAAGTTAAGATTATCTGCTACAATGATGGCCCGCCATCTGTATTCTCTGCTCCAACGACTGTAATTGGGAGGTCTGCCGCTGTCAATGCTTCCCTGTCAAGAATAGAAGACGGATCTATCGATGGTGTGCCTAGAAATTCGGTAATTCTGACGATTCCATCGCTAGGTTTGTTGATGAACCTTTTTCGGAAATCAAATTATATCTTCCCTTTCATATATTCCGTGTGCTTTTACTCTCCGATTTTCCTAAGATGTCGTTAAATTCGCTTACCTTTTTTAGATTACTGCTATGCGATTTTTTTATACTTTGTGTGTATGTGTGTTTAGAATTCAAGTTTTTATTACATATTCTGGTTTTGTTGGGGTTTTATCTTAGTTCGTTGACTAGATACTTATGAATGATTGAGAGATTCTAATGTTGTTCTTTTCATTCTAATGTGTCATACGTTAATGTTTTTTGACAATTTTAGTTTCGAGTTGGTTTCAAGTTGAATGCTGAGTTAGCTGGTGTCCTTGGGATGGTTTCTCTTAATGTTTTTCAAATATGGTCCTTGGGATGTAATATAACTTTTCAGCTTAAACCATTGTCTGCTCTTCATTGGTTACTTTCACTACTCTATTCAAGGGAGATATAGTTTATATCAACTTTGTAGCGCTTTTTAAATGTTGTGTTGTAGCGGAAGGCTATTGGGATTGCCAATATTGTTGACTCTGTAGCTTTTTTGCTTCATCCAGAAAGCAGAGAGGTAATAAAAGTGTAGTGTTTGTTTTCTTTTTCTTTGAACGTGTTGTAGTTCATAGTTTTTTATGCAAAATGTTTAAAACATTGGATATGTGATTTGCTCTTGATAAATTAGTGTTTAGGTTCGTGTGCTCTATGCCGTATTAAAAGTAAGAGCATGTTTGGGTAACTTATGGTACTACATATGTGACATGCAAGGTTCTTTGTTTTTACGGTTTCTTATATTATTCGAAAGATTGAGGTAGTAAAGTTTATACCTCTTCATAGATGAGTTGAGGTAATTTTCATTTTTACGTTATTTTGTTCCTATATCTTTACCTTGTAGTTGTAATGTATTTTGGTACATGAGTCAGTCATATATGTGTATTGGTTCCTGGTAATAATTTTTTTCTCTTTACTTTATGACGTTATAGTGATCGATAACATAACGTAAGGTTGAGAAGATTGATGAGAAAAGTGAAGATAGTGGAGACAAACTTGATGATTTGTGTTTTGAGATAACATAAAAACCAAACCAATTGGTGTACTAGATAATTGTGATAAACTCAAATGATAAATTGGACTATATATATATATATATATATATTCCTTTTCCATGTTTTCAAAAAAGAGCGGACTATATATTGTTGTGATAGTTTTATGCATTATTTTTTTTGTTGCATTTTATTGTATCACACATGTTCGTCTTGTTGCATCATGTCGCATCTTGTTGCTTTTTGTTGCATTATGTTGCTTTTTGTTGCATTATGTTGTTTTTTGTTGTATCATGTTGTTTTTTGTTGCATTATGTTACTTTTTGTTGCATCATTTTGCTTTTTGCTGCATTATGTTGTTGTTTGTTGTTTTTTGTGTTGCATGATATTTGGCTTTATGTTTATATTTGCTACTTATGGAATAAAATATAGTACCTCCGTCCCAAATAACTTTGCCAAGTTTGACCGGCACGAGAATTAATAAAGTAAAAAATATGTGGTTGAAGTTTGTGCAAAGGAGAGAGAAGTAACTGAAATCACAAATTCTTTACTTAAAACGGAAGGTGACAAAGTTAATGGGACATCCAAAAAAGGAAAGTTGACAAAGTTACAAGGGACGGAGGGAGTAACATACATATAGATAGACTCATAGACATCAAAATGATAATTTTTGAATTAATGAATTTCAACAAGGAACATGACAAAATGATAAAAACAACGAATCCAAAGTTATTATTTTCTGAATTTTTGTCTTTTATTTTTTATTTTATTTTTAGTTTTTTTTTATATTTATATTTTTAATATTTTTTTTTTTCAATTTTCTTAAAAAAATTAATCATTTAAATGTTCTAATTCTTTTCAATTTTTTTAGGATTTCGTGTTTTTTATATTTGACTATTTTATATTTTTTATATAAAAATACGGAGTATATCAACTCTTTAAAAAATTTCATTACAAAAAATTGTATCTTTTTATAATTTTCCCTCATGGTAAACTATTTTTTAACTTTTTTCCATTTGCTTTTGACTTTTTTATTTCTAAATTCAATTTTTTTTTAATTTTTAGGATTTATTTTAAATATCTAAATTCCTTTTTTTAAATTAAATTTGTATTTTGAAATTTGAATTTTATATTATGTTTTTTTTCTTATTTTGGACTTTTATTTTATTTTTTGGACTTTTATTTTTTGTTGTTATCTTGTTCCTTTTTACATCAAAATTAATTTTTACATTGTTTTCTATTTACAAAAAGATTCTGAGTGATTATTGGATCAACCATTCTTGATGTACACACCTTATACACACCATGTTTGTGAAGCTTTTTTTTTGTCTGTGAATCCCGTTCACAGACAATATTTTGTTTGTGCAAAACATTGTCTGTGAATCGATGTTCACAGACAAAAAAAAGCTTTCACAGACATAGATGTGTACAAAAGTGTGTATAAGAGTGTGTACAAACATCATTTTTGTTATTGGATTTGTATTAGTTAATGAAAGAGGGTATAAAGATGGAGTCGTACGTGGTGTTTCTTAAGAGCCAAGGGTATAGACACTGCACCAGTACACGGCTATGCATAGTCTATTTTTGTAATGAAAACTTTATCTAATTATTTTTGAAAAGAAAATTAAAAAGTGATATTATTTTCACCTTTTTAGTCTATTTACGAAAAATTCCCTTTACAGTTATCCGAAAAAATCTGGCCGTCCGAAAAATCTGGCTCAGTGTTGACCTCAATGAGCGCAGTAGAGGTCGGATGAATTGGAAGCACCTCACGCACGCCGCAGGGGCCACACCGCAAGCATCGCCGGAGTCCGAACGCCCCATTCTGCTGCTCTTGCTCGCCTGCGCAGCTTCTCTGGAGTCTCGACTCAGGTAAGCTTTTCTTCTTTTCTTTACAATTTTTTATTTATATTGTATTTTATATGTTTAGCGACTTAGTGTGTTAGTGAAAAATGTTACTTTAATTCATTTAATTCATTTGTGTTATTTGTTATTTTAGTTTGTGTAATTGTGTTAGTGACTTAGTGTGTCATTTAATTCATTTGTGTGCTTTGAATTGTGAAATGGAAAATTAGGAATGGCAAATGTGATACGTTAATTTCTTAAAATATTGATTGGTTTTGTATTTTTTTTGCTAATTTTAGTAGCTATGGCTACTCAATCTACTTCCCAAAAAGCAAAAACTACATTGCATTCGTTTTATAAGCCTAGTACAAGTACACAAATAGACAACAACAACAACATCCAAGCCTTAATCCCAAAAGAATTTGGGGTCGGTTAACATGAATCGATCTATGATATCGATGCCAAAAAGAGAAGGCGGACAAGAAAAGGAAAAAAAAGTAAGATAAAATGAATAAAATAAAGATACATAAATATAAGATAACAATAAAACAAGAATATAACCAAGATAAAAGAAAAATAAATAAAAGAGCATAAAAAAGCTAGAAGATAAAAATAACATAAGAATATAAAAAGATAAGGAAGAAAGTACACAAAATAGACAATAGGCAAAAATGACAATGTTTCAATTGAAACTCCAAATATCTCATCCGCTCAAGAGGAAGTAATTTCTGATGCACTTGTATTTGAGCGGGATCCGGTAAAACGGAAAAAGATAAGTGATTGGGCGTTAGAGAAAATAGATGAAATTAGACGATCTTATTTGATGCTTGGACCTTATCAACCGAAACTGAACTTTTACAAAGGCCAAGAATACAAAGATAAGATTGAGTTGCTATTTTATGAACCTCACATAGTTCAAAATTCTCAGTTTCAAGTTCATTCTCTTGCGAAGTTGAGTGAGGAGTTGGTCAAATCTGGAACGGCAGAACACTTCAAAATGGTTACAAGATTAATTCATCTTGTATTGACTTTATCTGTTTCTACTATAACAACAGAAAGATCATTTTATGCAATGAAACACGTGAAGACTGAAACTCGTAACAAGATGAATGATGAATTTCTTTCCGATTGTTTGATCATCTTTATTGAAAAAGAATTTTCCAACAAAATCGACGTTGAGTCTCTCCTAGATGAGTTTGCTAAGGTCAAGGAATGTCGTGTTCAATTAACTTTTTTTTTCAAACAGTATGTACTGTTTAAAAATATCATTATGAATTTTAATGGATTTTAATCATTATGTTCACAACTTCACACTATTTACGCTTTTAAAATTTTATATGTAGTGTTTTTAGTTTATAGTCAGCCTCCCTGAACATCCGTCTTGCTACGCCCCTGATAATGCGACCTGCTATTTCTGAAACATGTGACGAAGTTATAGTGAAGTTCTCCCCTTGAAAAATACGCCACTGGGTAAGACTAACTTTTATTTTTCTGGGTTCTTAAAAGAACCAGTCTGCAGTCTTTACCTGTGTATTCTATAACAGAATATACAGTTTTCATATAAAGAATAATGTGGTTTGAACTTTAGCTTCGCTTTTCCCAAAACATTGATGCTTGGTTGATTTTATATATATTCTCTCTCTGAATATCTAAAAATAAGAACTTGAAGCAGAAGGTGTAATAATTTTTGAGACGAGTTATATCATATATGGGTTACATCTTCTCCAAACCGATTGAGGTTTGTGGAGCTCTACAAGTGTAGCTATAAACTTGGAACTAAACTGAACTAAAGGGCTGAACATTATCTGTGCCCAGTTCTACAAAAGAACAGCCTCAAATAAATGACTATTGGGATGGATTATCTCACATTTTGTTGTTTTTATTATTCATTTTAGTTATCAATAAAATATTTTGTTCTACAGTTCTGCAATATTTCAGGGATGTGATCAAGTCATTTGATTATTAAGCACATAATTTCAGATTCTACTTTTACTGAAAAATCATATCCTCTTTAAGTAATTTTTTTTAACACAGGTTCAGAGAAGCCTCCATTGGAGTTAGTCTGAAAGAATGGGCATGAAAAGGTGAGTCTTGTCTCTTGATTAACCATAGTGCAAAGTTTTGGAAGAGTTTTTTAGTGCAGTCATAATTTTGTATAGAATGACAATTATCTTGTAGAGCGTTCCTCTAGAATTTACAGAGAACTTTGTAATAGCTCTCTTAACAAAGCCTTCCCAAATGAGAATTTAGTTCTCACTATAATTGTTTTTTTAATTCGTGTTCTCATTCTTTTTAAAAACCTGATCAGGTTGAGAAAGGCAAATATTAGAATTGACCCATTTCAGCCTGAGCAGAGTTAAAGTGTAACACTTCATTGATTGAGCATTTGAGCCTAAGCAGTATGAAGTTTGTAAGTCTCACTCTCCACTCTCAAGCATTTATTTTTTATGTTTCTGTCAGGCATAAAGTTAATCTTATTGTGCCCTCCATCTGTGTGCAGACATGTTTGAGCAAGGGTCAGGGTTATCATTTCCCTCCATGTCACGTTCTCAATGTTTGCGGCTTCCAGGTGTTATTTGATTACCCTTTGGACCTTTCATCTCTTTCAATTTTCTCTCCACTGCCAACTGATCCACCTTTCTTGAGTGATGCCACAAGTTTAATACACGCAGAACCGTGGTATAAAACTGTTGAAAGGCTAAACCTTATAAATAAATCCTTCATAGATGTTGTGTTGATCACAAGTCCAATGGGCTTACTTGGGCTACCATATCTCACTCGTGAAAAAGGCTTTTCTGCAAAGGTAAGTGGAAATTGAACTTCGAATGCAGTTAAATTGTCTGTTATCCCTATGGCCAATGCCCAATGGTTAAAAAAGAATTATTTGGTGTTGTTATGTATTCAGATTTATGCAACAGAAGCTGCTGCTAGACTCGGTCAACTAATAATGCAGGACCTTGTTGCTATCCATATGGAGATGAGACAATTCTATGGGGTTGAAGAGGCTTGTTTCCCAGAATTAATGAATTGGGAAAAACTTGAGTTGCTTCCCGTGGAACTAAAGGAGATTGTTTTGGGCAAGCATGCAACAGGTCTTGCTGGGTGGATGCAATTGTACAGGTAATAGTAAGTCCTTCACTTAATGTAAAATTTATGTACCTCCATCCCTCCCATTATTTTCTTTCCTTTTTCCTTTCTGGGATGTTCCAAAATTTTCTTCCTATTTAAGGGATTTTTTTTGGTTGCTATTGTTTCTCTGCCTGTTAGATCAAACACAACCATTTAATTTACTTTCATAAGATAAGCATCCCAAACCAAAATGAGAAGAAAATTTTCGAACCCATGGAGTATATTCTTCACCTCTCTTTGTTGCTATTTGAAGCGGTTTGATTGGGACTTGTAGAGTTGTAGTAATATCGTTTTACATAGTGTATCCATTTTTTGTTGTTTCCATTCAAGTCTTTCATGCTTGTAATAACATTTTAATGCCAAAAACTTTTTTTGAATGATCTAAAATGCTTTCCATAAATCTTCAAACCAAACCAAATGCCCAATTAATCAGCTTTCTATGTCTAATTACAATTTTCTTTTCTTTTTTACTGAAAATATAAAAATAAGGCAACCCATTTGTTGAATTGCTGGTATTTATGCTTGAGGATCTAAACTGTAGACCTTTTTAGTGCGGCTGAAGTCAAGAGTTGCATAGAGAAGGTTCATTGTCTTAAATACGCTGAAGAATCCTGCTACAATGGAACCTTAACCTTAAAAGCATTCAGTTCTGGTTTAGAAGTTGGTGCTTGTAATTGGACCGTTGTCAGCCCAAAAGGAAGCATCACATATCTTTCAGGATCTATTTTTTCTTCAGAAACTGCAATGAGTTTTGATTACATTTCACTTCAGAAAAGTGATGTGTTGTTATACTCTGGCTATGCACCTTCAGATATTGACAATGTGGATGGTGACAACTGTGTCTCCTCTCCAGCTAAGAATGATTCCTCCTATCCAAGGTACCGCCTACAGGGAATATGTTTGTATGCACGAGTTTGTGTGTGCAATCCGTCCATTCCTATTCAGCTATCCAACCTTTTGAGAGTTTGTGTCCCATTTTATCTGTCCATTTAGAAAAAAGTATATGGTATGTTCATCATATCTTACCAATTTTACCCTTAAGACTTTATTACTCAGTAAAGGTTTTTTTTTGGCATGATAAGATAAGCTGTAACCGATTTATAATTTTATTTTGATTCTTTTAATATGTGCTATTTGGATAAAGTGGACAGATAAAATGGAAGGAAAATATTATAATTTTGCTTTTATTTTTCCCTGATACCAATACACTCTTGCTCCGCTGTAATATTTACTAGAAGGATAGCCATGATTTTTTCTTTTAATATCTGCGAAAACTCATCCATTGGCAGTGACACTTTCTTGGAAGACACAGAAAAGTATTTGCTTGATCCTAGTGAGTACCATGAAGAGATGGAAAAAATGAATTTTCTTTGTTCATGTGTTCTGGACTCTGTTAATGCCGGAGGATCAGTGCTTATTCCCATTGGACGACCGGGTATCATGTTGCAGCTGCTGGAGAATGTTGGGCTTTCATTAGAGTCTTCAAATTTGAAGGTATATCCATAAGAGATGAGTTTATTCTTTAATTCTATATTTTTGTTAGATGTATAATTGTATAATCATGTATAGCAAATTTTAGGGCTAGTAGGAGAGCTGTTGTACTTTACTTTATCATTTCATTGCTTCTCTGGACCTTGTAACGTTCTTTCTTTTATATGATGAGATGCAAACTGCACGAGAAATTTAACCGTACCATTAATATTGTGAGTTCCTGTTTAACACCCCGAAATAGAGTTCCGTTAGGAAATAAAGTTTACTAGAATTAGGCCACTAAACCCATTCTTTCGAGAGAATTTGTGCTTTAAGTTCCTTTTTTGTAGTATTGCTTTCACGCTACAGTAAATGCAAATATCTTGCTTCCTTGAGTATATTATATATCTGAATAATCTAATTAGTTCTGAATTAATATATAGTTTTTGTCTATAGGTTCCCATTTTTTTTGTTTCTTCTGTAGCTAAAGAGTTATTGGCCTTTTCTAATGTTATACCAGAATGGCTGTGCAAGCGTAAACAGGACAAGGTATGATGGATGCTGTTTTTTATCATGTATGGCTTAAAAACTCGTTATAAGGGAATATGACTTGAGTCTAAATTTTCATGTATCTTGCAGTTATATGCTGGTCAACCTCTATTTTCTCATGTTGAGCTGCTGAATTCCAAAAGGCTGCATGTGTTTTCTGAAATTCATTCTCTCAAGTTACTGTAAGATGATTCCTTCCTGTTTAGTGGATAACATTGACTTATATATTTAGCATTAGAATATATTTGGGGAAATATGTTACTCTGTATTATAGTTAATATCTGTTGGTAATTTGTGTCAGTAAATTTATCTGCAAACCGTTATGACAGGTCTATAGTTTTTACCATGTATCAAGTATCAACCTTATCATGACTTAGTTTTGTGCATAGAAAAATTTGGCAGGAACCTTGTGTCATATTTTGTCCACATTGGAGTCTGCGATTAGGACCTGTTGTTCATTTACTTCGCCGCTGGTGTGCAAATTCAGATTCTTTACTTGTTATGGAGGTCAGTTCTTGTCTACCAGTTATTACGAAGTAAATAATAGGAGTTTTTGCATGTACCTGCTTAAAGGAAAAGACAAAAACCCAAATATGACTACTTTCTTAAAATTAAAAAAGAAAGCGCCTATATGTTACTGCAAGTGAAACCTATGACATACTGCCAGCGGCAGTGATACCATTCCACGTGTCATTGTGATCAGCTGTGGCAAATCCGTTAACTTTTTGTAGGTTTTTTTGGAATCTTTTTCTCCAATCAGTAGCTGGGCGGAGGATTTGGGGAAAAGAAATTGGGATAAATATAAACTTTTGAAAACTGGTTATATTTTTGTCTTTACAAAACCTAGAAGTAATATTGCTGCCAAAATTCCTAAATAATTTCTATATTGCTACGACTTTGCTGCGGAATGTTTGACTAATTGCATGAGTTTTTTAACTGTTTTCTAGGAAGGAGTTGATATTGATCTGGCTGTTTTGCCTTTCAAGCCAATGGACATGAAAGTCCTAAAATGCTCATTTCTATCTGGAATAAAGTAAGGTATTTCTCTCTCTGTATTGAAGATTTAAACATGTTTCTTTAATTATCAAGCTTTATATAAGCTCTTCCAGTTGATGTATCCTAACCGGTGCTTGTACCATTTAGCCTAAAGAAAGCTCCATATCTGCTGAAAGCACTGCAACCAAAGCATGTTCTGGTAATCCCATGATACACCGACACACACACACACACACTGTGATCTGCTAGAATTTTCTGATGGCTCTTTAATCCTTGATCTCTCCAAACATTTGTTTTGCTGTTCAATCCAGCTTCCGGAAGATCTGAGGCCACATTTTAGCCATTTGGGCCACTCTTATCCCTTTAGCTATTTCTCTGAAAACGAGACACTTGTAATACCCAAGTTGAAGCAGCAGGTTTCAGAATTGTGCATTGATGTAGACCTGGCTTCACAGCTCCTCTGTTGCGCACAGTCTATGCAAGAAGGCGATAAGGAAATGGCAAGGCTAAAGGGGGAGTTGTTCTTGGAGGGTGGCAGGTATCGGTTGGTCTTTGGAAGTGATAGAACAGCGTCTTCTTCACAACGTAGACCAGTGGTTTGTTGGGGAAGAATCAACCCGGAGTCACTTGTGGCCGCTTTACAAAAGATGGGAATCAACACAGCTACTAATACGGCTAATACTACTACTACTACTACTACTACTGTGATAGAAGTCTCAGAAGAGCATAATGAAGCATTGATTGAAGTTGCAGAACATAAAACCATTGTCATTGCTGCAGATGAGGATTTCGCATCCCGGATATCTGATTTGATTTGTAGCATGTTACAAAGCATTTAAAATGGATTTCTTTTGGTAGGATTAGAGAAGAATCATGTGATACTCAAATCACGTTCTCCTTATTTTAGATACTGGAAATCATTAATTGTTCTACCTGGTTAATTGTTTTGTTGTGTACCTGTTTGGTGATATGAATCTGATGTCCACATATCTGTTGTTACAGCTACTCTCCCAACATTCTTTTAAAGGATGCCCATCATGGTCTTCTTTTCTATCTCAAATATATTTTAGATACTCAACTCACGTTCTCCTTATTTTAGATACTGAAAATCTGATGTCCACATATTTGTTGTTACAGCTACTCTCCCAACATTCTCTTCAAGGATGCCCATCATGGTCTTCTTTTCTATCTCAAATATATTGAAGCAGTCCTTAATTGTATTCCTACTGACCATTTTGAAGCAAGGATTTAAACACACAAAATTCCTGAAGCCAATGTGCTCAACCATCTTAAGAGGGTAGCCATGCATTATAATCATCCTTGCAAGCTCCAAACGAGAGAGTTCTTGATCAAAGTTGAACGGTGAGAGTGCAAACTTATTCTTGGAGTTGGCTTGCAGAAGTTGCTCTCTTATATCTGTCGTCTTCCTTTTGTTGCATCTTTGGTAGTGCTTATGCAAGTGGTTGGTACCTTTCTTTGGATCACCCAATAAAATTGATTTGCAATACTTGCACCTTGCTTTGAGTTTTTCATCAATTGTCTCTCTCAAATAGTGCTGCCAGATTTTTTATTTTACTTTTGCCACTTCAGTTCCAGCTTCTGTTACCAAACCTTCACCATTTGTCCTTGAAGTGGTAGGTAGTGATTTTGCTTCAACCTCCATTGATTAAAAGTTTACAAAAGTAAAGAAATTCAAATCATGTTACAGTTCTATAAAGGAATTGTTACATAAATATCTCTAATAAAAAAACAAATTCAATAATCTGATTGAATTAAGACCATTAATTTGCAATTTAGGACCACCACTATCCTAAACTATGATGGCTAGTTTCCATTTTATAATCTTAGATAAGAGGGGAGGCTACTGTTTTACTTCTTTAAATTGGTGCATGTACATAGTGTTACATATATATGTAAACAGGGGCTGCTATCTTAATTAATTTTAAATTTCCAGTTTACTTTTGCTACTGTCATGAATTAAAGCTACCAGTTTGCGGTTTTTATTCCTAATTAAGAGAGCTACTATATGGAATATTGATGACTAATATCCAGTTTACTTCATATGCAATCTTATAATCTTAAATTATAATTATAATTTCTAGTTTCCAGTTTTCAAAGAGGAGAATCAGGGGATGATACTTTCTTAATGTGTTTCAATTGATGATTGTAAAAATACATTACATGTATGTAAAGGAAGGCTGCTACATAAATTGAGAATTCTAAGTTTGTTAATATACATAATAACTAATTGAGTTGCGACCGTTTATTAAACATGAACTAAACACACTAATGAACATATAGCCATTTAGGCAGGCATGATTCATTTTTTAAAATCAAATTAATTCTAAAATACTATGAATTGTAAATACATAAATAAAGAAGAATAGGAAAATAAATACATTTGATAATTGATATCTAGGGTTTCTTATTTGACTTACTGTATCTGTAAAAAGCTCTGTCGTTGCTATAGTTGTGCTATGCCTCAATCCGTCAACCGTTGTTGCCTGTTGCGGTGTTGTGCTGCTGTAGAACTCCCTCTCTGTGCGAAGGAAACTGCAGAAGATCGGCAAAGACAGAAAGAGATAGCACTATAAAGTCACAAAAAATTAAACCAGTTACTATACATATTTGTCTATGAAAATAATTTAAAGCTTATTAAATATTAAAATATAAGTAAACGTAAGACAATAAAATGAATATGTCACACTTCATTAAGTAAGAGAATTTGTTTACAAAAAAATTATATAAAAAAAGTTTGATGCATTTGAAATAGAGAATTGAGGAAAATAATTTAGGAGTTTAGATGCACTTAGAAACTCTTTTTAATAGACTGATCAATTTCGTTAATTGAAAGTTTTTGTCTAGATACAAGAACATGAAGATCTTCTGTGTATTGTTAGTATATTATATTAAAATAATAGAACGGTTCAGTCCGGGTACCCGTTTTTTCAAATTTTAAAACCCGTTCGAATCTTAATTTTTTAAGGACCCGCCCCGCCCCACCCCAAACCGTTTGGGTTTTCTAAAATTAGGACCCGCCCCGAACTTTATTACCCGGCTTGACTGTACCCGTTTGCCCACCCCTTGTTCGTACTGTCACTTCAGTTCCATCACCTCGGTGAAATGATTTATTTTATAGAGGGTGTTTAAGTTTTGATTGTTTAAGCTTATATTTGATTGTATTATATCTAACAAAGGAAATTATTTTATATGAGATGACCGATTTTATTTCAAATCATAAGACTTGGGATCGACTCAGCCGACTCTAGCATTACCGTTTTTATTTTAAAAAAGAAAAACATATGATTAGTGATTTGGTGCAGACCGTGCAGTGCTTATGTATTGACCGTACGGCAACGAGGGAAATAACCCGAACCGGGCGTTTTCTTTTCTGAATTTCAGCCATCCGATCGATTGCTTACTGTCCACGTGGCGTATGAAAAATCCGCAAACCCCCTCAAAACCCTGAAAGGATAGTAAGAAGACCCTTCTTCCTACCCATATCTTTCTTTCAATCCCAAACCCTCAGTTGAGTAGTCAGTTCTCACTTAGCAATTCAGAAGATTCTGATTAAAGTTTGAAATGAAACCCTTCAAAGTTTTGAAAGTATTGAGCTTATCAGCATCACACGAGCCCAGCATATCCCGTTTCAATTCACACCTTTTCCGTCGATTTTGCTCAGCCCAACCTCAAGAAACCGATCACTCCTCGGCCTCCGCAGTCCCTTCTTCGTCTTCCTCGGAAGAAGACGAGTTTTTTTCTTCAGATGTTTTCGATAGCTCGGATTATGCATTGGATTCGGATGTAACGGATAATTCGGGGAGCAATGTTGGCCCTGAGCCCACTTGGGACGAGAAGTACAGGAATGAAGCAAGGAGGAGATTGTTTGGGGAAGATATTCCCCAGGTGAGTACTTCAAGAGTTTTCCTGAAGGAAGAAGAGAAAAGGAGGAGAGCTGCTGCTCTTGCTAAGAACCTCCTTGAGGCTGTTAATAGGCGGGTTGTGAAGGAAGGTGAGGCGCAGGAGGATGGTGGGTTGGTGAAGGAAGAGGATCAGAAATCTCTGTCTGTTGGGATTTTTGGGGCTCCTAATGCTGGAAAATCTTCTCTTACCAATTCCATTGTATGCCTTCTCTCTCTAATTCAAACTTTCTTTTTTCCTCCAGTGGTCCAACTTTTTTATTGTGATCAACTTCAAATATTATATGGACTGTTTATCTATTTCTGGACAAGGACCAAGAGTAGTTCTTTTTCACATTTATGTACTTTGCAAGAGATTCAGTTCATTGTTCGTCTTCACAACCATGATTGGCATCAGATGTCCACGTTTCTTTGCTCAGAAGACATAATTTACTCTTTAGTAGAAGTTATATTTTCTAAGAATGTATCAACATAAGTTATATCTTGTGGTACAGAGGAGAAGAATGCATGGTTCAATTTCAAAAACAAGGTCCAGGAAGGTGTAATAAATATCATAAGATAAAGCAGTTCTTATAAATTGTATAACCTTTAAACGATACAACTCAGGAATAGAAAACCCCACAGGAAGGTTGAAGTATTGAAAAGATAGAAATTCTTTGATTCGTGAAAAGAGCTTTCTGAAATTTGATTAACTGAGTCTTCTGATGTACTTTGCATCTTTTGTAAACTACCGGCTTCATGGACCCTATGTTATTAATGTGCTATCAAACTAGTTTTATACTCTGGGTGGTTATGTTGTTGCTTACAACTTGTATTTGTGGTTGTGAGTGGTGTGAGGAGTGGGGGGGGGGGGGGGGGGGGATATCTCTCACTTATTCATTTAGGAGGTGGTTAGTGTTAGGAATAGTGTAGGAAAACTACACGTGTATTCTTTGTAAAAGCAATGTAACTACTTTCCGTTAGGCTTCGGTTATGCCAGTTGTGCTAGCAGCTTGTATAAATACTCTGTAATATCAGATTCTAATCAAGATGATTTCATTTCTGCTTCTACCTTGCTTCATTTCTATTATGGTATCAGAGCATTGCTCGATCTAACCATGACGAACTCTGCGTCTGATTCCTCTTCTTCTTCGCAATCATCTTCTCACATTGCTAATCAATCTTCGCCTATCATTTTTCATCATCCTCTACCTGTTAAACTCGATTCAAACAATTTTCTGTTCTGGCGCCATCATGTCGAATCAGTGATTCGAGCTCATAAACTTCTCAAGTTCATCGAAAATCCTCAGATACCAGATCGTTTTTGAGTTGATGAAAATGGAGCAAAAACAGCTAACGAAGCATACAACATCTGGGAGCAACAAGACCAAATGATGTTTTCCTGGCTCTTGGCTTCGCTTTCAGAATCACTGCATGCTCGCGTCATCTGCTGCAAGCATTCGCATGAGTTATGGAGTGAAATCCAGAATTTCTTCCGCTCCAGTATCATCGCGCGAGCTCGTCAATTGAAATCGGAACTGTATAACACCGGGAAAGGTGATCGTTCTATTTCTGAATATTTGCTTCGTATTCAGACTATTGTGGATAACCTAACGTCTGTCGGTGATCCTATATCAACCAAGGATCCCATCAATGTGATCCTTGAAGGTCTTCCTGAGGATTATGAGTCACTTATATCATCTGTCACCTCGTGAAGTATCTTAGATCCTATTACCATATCTGAACTTGAAGGTCTCTTGTTAGCGAAGGAATTGCGACTGAAGAAACTTCGTGAGTCTTCACAACAAACAATTTTTGCTGCTAATGTTGCTCGACTTGAATCTTCCTCTCAAAATACTGAATCTGAAACTCAGGACACTTCAGAAAATGCTTCAGCTCAAGTTGCTCAGTTTGATACTTCTGCTAAGTTTGATACCTCTAATGTCAATTCCTCCTCCAGAGGTAGAGGTCATGGAGGTTTCAATAGGGGCAGAGGTGGTCGTTCAGGTGGAAGAAGCTCAGTTACTTGTCAAGTTTGTGGTAAAAATGGTCACAATGCACTCGTTTGTTACCACAGATACAATCCAGCTTATACCGTTACTAATTCTTCTCCAATGCAACAACAGTTTTCATATCCTATGCAACAACCTCCACCTTCATATCCTTACTCAAATCAACTTCACCAGTCTCCATACCAACCAAATCAATACCAACCTCCACCTTCACATCCCTATTCAAATCAATGCCAACTATCTCCTCCAAATACAACAAGATATTCACCCAACCAACCACCTCATCCCTATCCACAACAAAGTAATCATCCCTCACAACTCAGTTCATCCCCTACTGTACCAACTGCAGCCTGGGCTTCTGCAAACTCTTCTATACTAGGACCACCACCAAATTCTCAAAACTGGTTCCCAGACTCTGGAGCTACACATCATGTCACAGCTGATCCCCTCAATCTCCAACACAGTGAGCCAATTGCTACCACTGATAAGCTGTTTATGGGCAATGGTCAAGGTTTGGAAATTAAGTCTATTGGTTTTTCATCCTTTCCCTCACCCTATCAATCATCTCTTTCTTTATCTCTCAATAACATCTTACATGTTCCTGCTATAATAAAAAATCTATTAAGTGTCAGCCAATTTGCCAAGGATAACAATGCATTTTTTGAATTTCATCCTCATGAATGTTTTGTTAAATCCCAGGTTTCTAAACAGGTTCTGCTGTATGGAGTACTTGGTCAAGATGGTCTTTACAAGTTTCAATCCTTTCCAGCTCTTGGGTCTCACAACTCTACTTCAAATTTGTCCAAGTTTCACTCCCAAAAATCTGTGTTTCCTAGTTCTCTTGTATCTACATGTAATAACTCTCAGTCAGACTCCAGTTGTAATATTTAGCATTTAAGACTAGGACATCCTCATTTTGAGGCCCTTAAGTCTGTACTGAATCTTTGTAATCTTCCATATATCAATAAGAATGCTATTGACTTTTGTTCTGCATGTTGTTTGGGTAAAGCTCACAGACTACCCTCTTACCCTTCTACAACTGTTTTTCATTCTCCTTTTGAACTGATTTATACTGACTTATGGGGCCCAGCTCCTATTCAGTCCTTTGATGGCTACACTTACTATATATCCTTTATTGATGCATTCACCAAATATACCTGGATCTACTTTCTCAAAAAGAAATCAGATGCCTTCTTAGCCTTTCAAAACTTCCATCAATACATCCTAAATCAGTTTAACATCTCCATTAAGTCAATCCAATCTGATTGGGGAGGAGAATTCAGATCATTCACAAAGTTTCTTACTGAAAAAGGTATTAATCATAGAGTTATTTGTCCTCATACACACCATCAAAATGGTGTTGTTGAGAGGAAACATCGCACCATTGTTGAGAAAGGTCTATGTCTCCTAGCACATTCTTCTTTGCCTTTCAAATTCTGGGACACTGCTTTTGCCACTGCTGTACATCTTATCAACAAACTTCCCTCTAAATCTATTGCAAATCTCAGTCCACATTTCAAACTTTATAGAAAAAAACTGAGGGTAGCCAGATCTTCAGCAGAAGCTGAATATAGAAGCCTAGCAGATACTACATCAGAAATTTTATGGGTTCAATTTCTACTCAAAGAACTTCAAGCTCCTTTCATTCTTCCCAGAATCTACTGTGACAACCTCAGTACAGTGCAACTAGCTCACAATCCTGTTCTGCACACTCGCATAAAACACATGGAAATTGATCTTTTCTTTGTACGGGAGAAAGTCCAACTCAAACAGCTTGAAGTTTTTCATATTCCAGCCTCCCAGAAAATGGCAGATGTGTTGACCAAGCCTCTATCTGCTTCCACCTTTCTTGAGTTCAGAAGCAAACTAAGTGTGATTGATTTTCCAACGCAATCACCCTCAGTTTGAGGGGGGAATGTTAGGAATAGTGTAGGAAAACTACACGTGTATTCTTTGTAAAAGCAATGTAACTACTTTCTGTTAGGCTTTGGTTATGCCAGCTGTGCTAGCAGGTTGTATAAATACTCTGTAATATCAGATTCTAATCAAGATGATTTAATTTCTGCTTCTACCTTGCTTCATTTCTATTAGTTAGAAAAGGGTTTGCTAAAATTTTGATTCTAAGAAATAAAATAATAATTTGTGCTGTAGGAAATGCAATTAGTTCAAAGAATTTATACATTCATTCTAGTATTCTGATGTACCACCTGCATGCAAAAGAGATTAGTTCTAAAGTGTTTGGTAGAAGTGTAGAACTATTCATATGATGTGCTTCCTAAACAAAATGACAAACAAAATGATAATTAGATCACTTTTCAACGTCTTGGTGTGAGCTTTTCAGGAAACTTTAGTTTCGTCCTCTTAGAGCACTGGGATCACTTCCAGAAAATTTACCAAACACCTCAAAAACCAGTTGTTCTAAGTACCGGTGTCTAAAATAGCAGAATCAGTTTTAAACAGCGCAAACTAACACCATCTTACATGCTGTGGCTCTAAAGTAAGAAGATTTCTACATGACCATTGTGAGTTTATGTTTATTCTGGAATATTATAAGATGCATTGTTGTGTCATGTACACTGTAACCTCCTTCATGATGTATGTTTTATTAAATGTTATATAAATTAATTTAGCCTTTTGCTCGGATTGTGTTTTCTCACTAGCCTCTACTCATCCAGGTTGGGACCAAAGTTGCTGCAGTTTCTCGCAAGATCAATACTACGACACATGAAGTGTTGGGAGTGATGACCGAAGGAGACACACAAATTGTAAGTCTGTTTTATCGATTCGATAATCCGTTTTCTCTGTAATCACACTGCAACATTATGGGCGCATCAGTTGCTAAAATTGATCTAGTGGTGCATCAACTACAAAAACTGAACAAGTGATATTCGTCACGAAATCGACTTCTAAGAGAACCTGTTTTTGTATATTTATTTTTGTATGGGCGCAGCCGAGTATAAACTAGTTAGAGGCTAAGGGTTAATTATGTGAGGAATTTGGGACAAGGGGAATTTGCACACAAATTAAGGAAAAATGGAATTGTGTGATTGATATTGAATTTGTGAAGTATAGATGATTAATGATTTTGAGCAACATAAATACGAGTATATGACCAAATATTGTATGGGGCAAACATTATGAGATAGAAAAAATAGAAAATTGGAGTACAGCAACCATACTGGGATCAAAGGGTAGCTTATTTTACCGTGCTATATATTCAAATGCCCAAAGTCCAAAACTAAAAACAATGAAGTGCAATATTTCTTGCTCTATTTGCATAGATAAATATTCTTTTTATTCTCATTCTGGTTTGGACTTTGACTAATTGATTTTGCAGTGTTTCTTTGATACTCCAGGTCTGTTGCTAAAGAAAACTGGCTTCCCCTACAAAGATATGAAAGTGCGTGTTCAGAGTGCATGGCGTTCTGTTAGTCTTTACGATGTACTCGTTGTCATATTTGATGTTCATAGACACCTTACCAAGTTAGTTTTCTTTTGACCTTGTCTTGTAAGCGCTTGATCTATATTCCCCCTTTAATTCATCTAAGTGCTAATCATAAAATGCTGATTCAACGTATGAAGACACCATAAGCATTCAATAACATTTTTAGGGTTTGTCTTATCATGAAATGGTTTTTATATAAGTTATTGCTCATACACATAATAATTTCCTTTTCCCATTATATTTACTTGGTAAGACAATGTGGTTGTACAATGAGTTATTTTACCATGGTTTAAAGTTTGAACCGGAGATCAGATACCACCACAAGGGTGTATAGAGGACAAGCCTCCCCTTGTCATTTTTTACAAGAGGTCACTCCCAAGAGTTTCATAACCATAACCGGTGCACCAAGGCTCTCATTTTCGAGATACCAGTTTCGTAAGCAATATTTGTTGTCTTATCAACCTTATCATGAGGAAGATCCAAATAGACGTGGATTAGAGGAGTTGGGTGTGACAGGCTTCCTGTATTATTTGAAAGTCAATACACAAAATTATTCCACCTAAAAATGTGTAAAGTTAAACCTGATGCTTTATTACGGGGCGGTGGTTTATTACGGGACGGAGGGAGTATATAAATATGTTATAACGGGCATAACAGAGAAGTTTCAATATGTATTATGTGGAAATGTTTCTATTCTAGAGGAATGATTAGCTCATTGTTGAATTTCAACTGATCATATGTAGGCCTGATCAGAGAGTAGTGAAATTGATTGAACGAATGGGTTCTGAAGTTGACCAAAACCAAAAGCGTGTCTTGTGCATGAACAAAGTTGATTTGGTTAACAAAAAGAAAGATTTATTGAAGGTTACTAAGGAATTCAAACATCTTCCTGGATATGATGAGTAAGTTCACCCATGTGTACCATGGATTGATGGATGATACTGCTCTTTACAATGTCCAATTTAATCAAAAGTTCTTTTCTTAGGCATTTCATGATATCCGGGCTAAAGGGATCAGGGGTGAAAGACTTATCACAATACTTGATGAAGCAGGCAAGTATTTTATTCTATTTTACTGCAATGTATCCATATGAAAGATACATTATAGCCCATATCCATCTGCATGAGTTACTGTACACTCCCGTATCCCAACAGCTTTTTGAACATGGTATACATTTTACTCATTCAGTAAACATTTAGTCAGGGTGATGAGTGTGCAGTTTCTTTTCATTCTCAAGTTAACTACCCCATATGGCCTAAAAAATAGATGTTTTATCCTCATGTAGCAGTGTGATGCTCGGTGATTTGTTCTTCCCATTAAAACAGTTCGGTCTGGCAATTTTACTGTTTTATGCTTTTCTCAACATGTCCATATAAGGGTGCTTTTTCTTGCTTAATTTCTCATGATGTGATTAATGTTTTGATATACATAGGCAGTCCAAAAACCATGGGATGAAATACCCTTTGTCATGAGTGACGAAGTTATGAAGAACATAGCAATGGAAATTGTTAGAGAAAAGCTGTTAGATAACGTGCATCAGGTACTACCTTTTTTTGTCTTTTTAAAGATTGTTATTTGTGAGAGGGAGTAACAGTATATGCTGAATTATTGGTTGGATGACAAATTCAGTGGATGTACATGTATTCAACCTAAGGCTGTTTTTATTTTAAAATTCAGGAAATTCCTTATGGCATTGATCATCGACTAGTTGACTGGAAGGAATTACGAGACGGTTCTCTAAGAATTGAGCAGCACTTAATAACACCAAAGATTAGCCAACGCAAGATTCTTGTCGGAAAGAAGGGTTCCAAAATTGGGTATTGCTTATTTTCTACCTTTATCTGTCTTGACATAATTTCTATAACAAATTGTGTGTAACTTGGCTGCCTTTTATGTATATATGCAGGAAGATCGGGATTGATGCAAATGAAGAGTTGAGATTGATATTCAGGAGGAATGTTCATCTTGTCCTCATGGTGAGAGTTAAACAATGAGCTCAAAGATAAAAAAGAACAAGTGACGATTCACCTATATATACATAGAGAAACACGATCACCTGAGCATGGTGGGTTTGGGGTTGAGGGAAGAAGCAAAGAAACACCACACATCTCTGTATACTATGGCCATCCACTAAGCTCTTACCCACACAACATTTCTGGAAATTGAGAAAATTCATAGAGGAATGAATCAATCGATGCAGGGTTGACATCTAAATGAAGGATGAACTCTGCTTAATTCATCTTTCTTCCATTACTGGAGCAGTTCTTTCTTGTTTATTCACTCTTATAGCGAGTTATTGACCATTAATAAATATTTTTTTTAATGTTAAATTGGCTGTCTATTCGCAACATTTATTCAGTATACCAACACAGGATCCCTCCATTTATTGGATCTAGATTCTAGACCATTTATTCAAGGTGTATATTGTGGTGGGAATGTGTGGGCCGCCGTTGATTTACACCATATTGCTCCGTGGGTATTTAGACTCTCAATTTGGACTCTGGACTCTGGAAGTGTTGTTTATGTTCAATAATATGTATTCAATCCCAAGATTAAGCACCATTTGAAAATCTGTTTTTTTTAAAAAGACTCTTTAGGTCCTATGAAAGATTGTAATTGAAAAAAATAATATTGACGGAGTCCCAATTTGTAAGACACTTTATGGTTTATGATGTTTGATAGATGGTAAAGCAAATTGATCCATCCCAATTCCCAACATTCAAATTAGTTTTAGAAATTAAAATTTACATATTCAGAAATTACATTAAAACTACTACAAAAGTACAAAACCTGTAAAAATAATTCAGATTTCATAAAGTATATAAAGTAAAAGATAAATAGTGATTTATGTTGACCAAGTGAATAGTAAATGTATCTTAGAATTTGAGACTGAGGAAGTAAAAATATCCCAAACTTTGGTGGGGTGAAGTAAACACCCCAAACTTGCATATTTAATTTAAATAAAATGTTATTTTTGCATTATTGTCATCTATTATTTCTTTTTAAAATGTAAATTGATGGGGTTAATTGCATAATTTAAAATAGCAAATTAGAAGTGTTGCAATTATATAAATTGGAGTAAAATTTTTTATTTCACAATGAAAGTTTACAATGTTAATCGTGTCTTCATGAATTCTAAAATATTTTAAATTATGCAATTAACACCATAAGTTTATATTTTTGAAATAAATAATATTTGACATATGCAAGTTTGGGGTGTTCATCTCATACCTGTTCAAAGTTTGATGTATTTTAATTATTTATCTCGATCGTAATTATAGTCCTTCATTCCATACTTGACAGTTGACAGTATCTTTGACTTTCTTCATCAAGAATTTTAATTAATGTTTTGTATGGTAATATTTAATAAAGACTGTTTTCATATCATCAATAAAAGTGTATTCAACTACTCCACATGTCACAGTTAAAAATTTAATTTTGTGACCAAGGAAACTAAAAAATAATCAAATTTTATGGAATTGAAGGAAACCAAAAATACTATCTCCTAAATTTGGAGTATAAACAAGTGTACACAATGTGCTTCTAGCAGAATCTAAAGAAGTTAACCTTAATTATTAAATATTCTTATATCACTTGCGTCCTAATCTTTTTGTTCGTCGTACCTCATCATTATTAAGAGAAGTGTTGTTTGTAGAATTGTAGATGTCAAGTCTACACACCGTTTAATACGATGAGCATATTCTCTTTGCACAAACAATTTTTTTCCATTCTTTAAAGAGAAGTGTCTCACACTGATCAAAATTTTTATCATTGTGTAAAATGACGTAAATAACTAACACGTATACGAAATACAGTTGTACTTTGCACCTCATTTTTAAAATTTTTTGACTTTGCACCCTATTTCATTTAAAGTCATTTGATTTTGTACCTCATTCAAAAATTTCTTCACAAAATGTTATGTGATGAGGTGCAAAATCAAAGTTTTTTCAAAATGGGGTGTCAAGTTCAATATCACTCATAAATTCATATACCACTTTCTTCCTAATCGTTATGTTCATCGTATTCCGTCATTATTGCTCCATATTGGGGGTGTTTTGGTAAACGGTGTTTCAGCCGAAAAAGACGATTTGATCATTTTTAGCGCTTTCAATAAGTGAAAAAGTTGTTTGATAAATAGTTGTTCGACACTAACGTTTATGGACGAAAACTCTGAAATGAAAACGCTGCTAATAGGAGAGTTACGTTTTGGGTTGATGTTTTGAAAAATGACGTTTTCTACTAATTTTATGGTCAAATAGGTAAATTAGCAAATATCTTCTGACAACACTCTAATTTAATCCGCTAATCAAACTCGTTGACCAAATCCATTATTGACAATCCGCTAACGTAACCCGTTATCGGCCGAATGACAAACATGCCCGTTATGTAAGATGTACTACGTAATAATTTAAGTGTTACTACCTCCGTTCCTATTTTATCTTCCAACCCACTTTGGCACAAAATTTAAAAAAAGTGGGTATTGTGTGATGGAGAGTTGTGTAGAGGAGAGGGAAATGTGTAAGAAATGTTGTGAACCACAAATTCTTTATCAAAAAGGGAAAGTGGAAATTTAATTGGAACGGACAAAAAAGGAAAGTTGAAAGTTTATTTAGGAACGGAGGGAGTATTATAAAGGATGAAATAGTCATAAAAGTCAACATTATAAATTGAAGAGTCTACTTCCAAAGTTGAACTTTTTGCTCGGACGGTAGCACACAGAAAACTACAAAAATACATTAAATGCTTAACTCCAAATTAGTTACTGCATAATACCCCACCCCGACCCTACTAAATAAAGGACCAACCACTGCTACAGTACTAATTAATTAAGATAGAATAAACTAAGTACTTGTTACTAGACTTTTAAATACTGAGTAAATAAATAGACAAAAAGTACTCGAATTACTGGTTAAGGAGAGAAAGAGTGAAAGGGAAGAGTCAAATGATCAAGAAGCGCGGTTATTGGCGCGGCCAGTCTGGGGTTATATGCAAACCCATGCAACTCATTCCCGCCGCCATACCCGCCTCCACCGCCGCCGCCATACCCGCCTCCACCGCCGCCGCCATGATGGACAAAGGGGCAGGGAGGGACCCACACCCACGTCTTCCTTGCGAAATCGAACAGTAGAGCCTTGTCCGAGCAGTTCTTGATCGTTATTAGCACAAACTGCCCGTGCCCGACGCAGTCGAATCCCTGCCCGTTCTCCGCCTCCACGAACTGGAGGTATAGCTGCTGGGGCATCCTCTCGATCTCCACCCACGTCGCGCCGCAATCCTGTAGGGCCCACATCCTCAGGCTCCTCGGCACGTTCAGGTTGCTCTTCTCCACCGCCGCCACCATGATCAGCCTCCCCGCTCCGCTCCCCACCAAGCTCGGCGACCGCAAGAACCGCTTCATCGGTGCTTGGATTTTGCACCAACTGTTCGACGAAATGTCGTAACAGAGTACACCGAAGGGGTTGTAGTTCATGCAGTAGAATCTCCCCTCCGAGTAAACCATTTCGCCTGATTCAAAGCTGCACAGTCTCGGCAGAGGAGATGCGGTCCCCCATAGGGAGTAGAACCCATTTGCATCGATGTGGAAGCTCTCCGTTGTCAGATTCTTGACCGCATAGGGAGATATCAAGTCATCTCCGGCCACCGCCAAGTCTATCGAGGTGTCAGTTATGTTCAGTCCGATTGATGGGAATAGTCTCGGCCTAAGAGTTGGTGCGATTGGGATCAAAGACCCAACGAGGGGATTGGATAAAAGGATGTTCTTTGAGCCAGCCTCCTCAGAAACCCAACCGATCAGCCCGCCTGAGGAGGTCGCGGGGGAGAATCCGGGCGGCATCAAAGGGAAGGAAAGGCGGTACCATGTGAGTGTGTGAGGGTCAAAGAGGTAGCCCTCCTCATATATTGTCCCCCCATTGCTGGTGCTGTTGTTGCCATAAATGTAGCTCTTAACGCTCTTCTTGTGTTTGAAGAATATGAACCAGGGGCAATGTGGGGAAACCTGGAGATACAATTCAAGAAAGGCTGCAGAGAAGAGAAGGCTATACCATCTCTTGCAGACGGTTCTAGCTCGGAAAAAGTCCGGCGGGGGGAGGAAGGCGATGACCCTATCGATCAGCCTCTCAGGGAGCCTACTCCAGATCCTACTGTCCATCCAACTTCTGCCCATAAAATTTGTGGCCCCACCGCAGATGTTCATTACTGTTGCATTTGGAAATCCATATGGAAATGGAATGCCAATAGTGGGGTGATGATAAAAAGCTTCCATTATGGTGCTTCAATTGGTTTTGGTTTGTTATGGAAAGTGAGAAGATTGAGAACTACAAAGGTTTCTACTTTAGAGAGGAAGAGAATTAAAGGCTAGAAACAAGCAAGTAGCAATAGGGGAAAGTTAAGGTTTTGCTAAGGGCTATGTTAAGGAAATGGAGGCAAAGAGGGATAGTTTCACCAAAGAGGAACGAAATCCAGGGGAAAATAGAAAGTAGTAATTTTTGGCAGAGAAAAAGAGGGTTCTAACCTTTTTGCTCTATGGTTGCATAGGGTTGCTTCTTTTGAAGAAAGGGACCAATGCTTATATAGGACGGGTAATAGGAGGTCAGACCTACCCACACCTCTTTCTTGTTGTGTGTCTTACTTTCACTTTGTTTATGCGTAGTTATTTACTCACTCCTTCCTATTGGACTTTACCGACTTTCCTTATTTAGTTATTTCAAAAAAATTTGCCACTTTCCTATTAAAGCAAATAATTCGTGGTTCTGCACATTTTTGTCTCTTATGCACAAATCTCAACCACACATTTTTTTAATTCTTATTTCTCACCTACTTTTCCTTTGACAAAGTCTATGGTGACGGAGGTAGTATTGTTCTCTTGTTTGGAGGATGGAAGAAAAAACTTTGAAAGTCTTCCTTTTTGATGGATCCATCTATCATTTCATGTTTTCATGTCAAGACCAAGGAGAGGATGGGAAGGAAAACAAGCATCAAGTCAATATCACCAGATAGGTACACTCACTACTGAGGGAACGCTTCCACTTATTACCAGATTTTCTTTGTCATTTTTATTAGTTTTGGTTCTAAAAAAACATCTTTTTAAAATTTTTTTGGCTGTTTTTTTAACTTCTAAGTGTGGCCAAGGCTAGGGTATTAATTGTTTTTTGACTTTAATCAGATTTGAGTTGCTCTTTCAGGAAGCTTAGCATGGTGCGGGGAATATGGTGCATTTTTAGGGCTGCAAAAGCTGGAGGCCCTAGGCAGATCGAAAAAAACGGATTCATGTAATCATTAGTGTTTATGGTTAAAAGTGGGATTAATATATCCTTTTAGAAGATCTTTTTGTCTGAAAAACTCTTCTTTTTAGCTTAAAGGCTGTTATTATTATGAATCATTTGCTATTCAGACCTTTGATAACGTTAACTAGCAACACGTTGTCGTGTGGATCATCATTTTTATTAGCTCGTTGGTACGTACCTACCAATTTAATAGGGGTTTTAGACTGCAATAATGAGTGGAAATTAAATGACTAGTCATAATTTTTACTTCAGCCGATATTATTTCTTGTAATATATTAACCTACATAAAAAGAGATATTGGTACATATAGCCATATAGGTGTAAAACATAGTTCATGAAATTCCATATTGAGATCACCTCATTAAAAGGTTAAAATACTAAAATATCGATTACATCCTTTCTTTTTATTTAACAAGCTAAGTGAGTGAATTTCATCTTGAAGGAAAATGAAGGACATATTTAAAAAGTGTTGCTCCCTCCGTCCCCTGTTAGTGTCCCATTTCCTATTCACTTGATCAACACAAATTATTTTTAATCTCTTACTTTATATATCAAATTTGACTTGGTTTTTGCGACTTTGTAAAACTTTTAATGTAGTTTCTGAATATGTAATTTTTTTCTTCTAAAAACAATTTGAGTGCAGACAGAGATTCGTTTGTTGTATCATCGGTCAAACATCGTAAACCGCAACGGGACAATAATAGAGGGGCATGTGCCACTTAATGAGTCGGGTAATAGATCGAGTACATATAAAAGCGTAATCAAGCCCATTACATGTAAAGTATAATCCGGCATCAGTTGGACAATTCAGTATATTTTTATCCTTCAGACCTTTGTTAAGTCACCAGGCGTCATCTTCTTCCTTTCCGGTCATTTTCATCCGTTTCTCGACGAACCCGGTCAACCCCCCTAAAAATTACCCCCTCCGTCCCTTAAAACTTTGACAACTTTTCTTTTTAGGATGTCTCACTAACTTTGTCACTTTCCATTTTAATTAAAAAATTTGTGGCTACAATCAATTCTCTCTCATCTGCATAAACCTCTACCACACAATTTTTACCTTATTAATCTCAGCGTCGATCAAACTTGTCAATGTTTTAAGAGACGGAGGGAGTAGGAGAGAACTCAACTATTCTATCTTATCCCTCGTGCTCTTAAATTAAAAATAGAATTGAATATAAAATTGTTAAGTACGTAGTTGCATGCAGGGGCGTAGTAGGGGGGCCAACCTAGCTAGGCCCTGGCCCACCCCATTTTTTGATCGTTAAAACGGTTTTCATTAATATAGAACAACATGCAAGAGAAAATCCAGACAGCTATATTATAGATTCGATCGTAAACCCTAGGAGTATACTTAGAGTCAGCCACTCATACAAAGTAACCTGACTCGCTAGACACAAAACGAGCAAGAATAAACCTTAAACGACTGAAAATGAAACACGGCCTATCAAAAGTTCTTCTAAAGTCAAAATACTCCAACCATACATGCTCGACTGAAATAAAAATGAGAACTGCTATAGGAAAAAAATACGAAAATAAGAACTTTTCCCAAATTACTTCCTCGCACGGAGGTGGTTCCGGAGGAGGACGAACTGCTATAGTATGGGACAAGATAAACTCAACCCCCGGGAAATTCGTCTGAAACTATGTCCTTCCTGCGCTCGCCAATTTGCTCTCGCCAATTTGCTCCTTGAGGTTTGCCATTGAATTGAAATCCATGTCCGAGGTGCAGAAGAAAACTCTATCATGTTGCCTTGTGTCTCTTTGCCCACAAAAATCAAAGCCCACCCCACCTCCCTTGCGTTCCACTCACCTTGCCCGACTGAAGATGAAGATCTCTTGACCACATATTGTAGCCCGTCTTCGCATGTGCTCCTAGCCTTGCCGCTCTCGGCTCTTCACTGAAGAAGAAGAAAGCGGAAATCTCAAAACCCTGACAAGAGGAGTGATTGCGGAGTAGCTATATTGGTTTAGCCCGGCTCACCCCAAATTTAAAATATATATATATATATATATATATATATATATATATATATATATATATATATATATATATATATATATATATATATATATATATATATATGTTTAGTGTAAAAAAATTCGTGTAATTTTTTTTCAAAAATATTTTATGTACCAATCTAGTGAGGTGGCTCCGCCCCTAATTGCATGCAAATAAATAGACACAGAAATTAAATCATATTGTACGTGGAGAAAAATGAAAGTCTGAATGTACCCCAAGTCCTAACAAAGCAATTATGAAAATGCAGTCTCAACAAGGAAGCTGCTAGGGTTCTATATATATCACGAGAAATCAACTATTCTATATTAACCACTAACCAGGAAGCTTAGTACTGATTTGCTTATACTGGTAGCCAGAGCAGACATTGTATAATTTATTGTATTTTTGGGAAAGACATCAAAATGACACGTATAGAATTAGTATAATAATTTGTTGTATTTTTTATATTTAGAGATAATTCCCAATATGAGAGCAAAACATAGAAATTATGACAACATAGGAGTCTTATGGCTGATTTAAGTTTCACACGGAAGTTTTAAAAGAAGCTGACCATAATACCCTTAATGATTAAAGCAAGCTGCAATTAAGTTTCCGTTGTTTACAAGAGTATGACCTAAATGAATACGGAGTAACTGATTTCTTTATTACTGATTAATATTATTAAAAAAACAAAATAACATTACAAACTTTACGAAGATCTGCGCAACAACTAACATCACAGTCGATACCGCCGGCTGCCAGTGGCAGCCGCCATAATTAAAATCACCATCGCTAAAATAGAAATCGACGTCCCTGGCCGCAGCCCCTGAAACACTGTCTTTGGCCGCCACATATTTAATGCATGGTTGTTGCTGGCCACTGCATCTGAATCACCGTCACAGGCCACCTAGTCAGGCATGGTCGCTGCCGCACATCTCATATAGCACTAAAATTGTGTCTTCTGGCACTGTCGCCTTCTCCTCCGATGAGATTGTTGTAGATCTATGTCCTGCGCATAGAACTACAATGGAATGCCATCTTACCAATTTAGTGTCATCTTAACATTAATTGCCAAAATCTCAATTTTCATAATGAAAACATGGCATTATAACTGATATAATGGAACTAAATGGCAAAATAGCACCATCCTTGTAATGACACAAATTGCCAAATTATGATATTTTTTTGAATGAAAACATGACATTACAAGTGATGTGCTCTTAAAAGATCTAATATCTCCATCTTGAGATGGCATTAATTTTTGAATAAAAATTTCAAGATTGAAAAGGATAAGAAATATTTGAATTCATTTTTTGAATAAAATTTTTTAGATTGAAAATAATAAGAAATATTTTAATTCAAATTTTGAATAAAAATTTCAGATTGAAAAGGATAAGAAATATTTTATTCAATTTTTGAATAAAAATTTTCCGATTGAAAAGGATAAAAAGTAATTTAATTCAATTTTTTTAAACATATAAATTCGAAAAAATAAAAAAATAAGATCCAAAATTTCTAGATCTAAATAGCAAATTGAAATCAATTTAAAAATTACTATGGTATAATTTGTGTGGTAAACGATGCAAATTTTAAAGAGCAAAAGCCAAAAGAACAATTGAAAGAGCAAAAAAGGAAAATTAGAAAGCAAGAAAAAGACGGATCTGGAAATCAAGATGAAAAAAAATGAAGGAGAAAAAGGTAATCAAACAGCAGTCAAGCAAAGGAAAAGAAACAATAAAAAAGGAAAGAAGAAGGTAGAAGAAGAAGGGGAAGAAAAGAAGAAGGGGAAGAAGAAGAGGAGAAGGAGGAAGATAGAAACATACCTATAATTAAAGACCGCCGTTGGTTGCCAGGGAGAACAATGACCACGAAATCCGTCGGAGAGGTGAAATTGCTATGATTGTGAGCAGAAATTGTTGAGAAATTGTTGAGAAGAGATGAGAGAAGGGAGAGCAGCTCATAGGGGAAAGAGTATGCAGAGAGGGTGTAGAGCAGAGCAGTGTGAAAAGATTTGTCGGAAGAAAATTTAAGAAGGGTATAATGGGAAGAAGAAACGGTGCATCTAATTAATAACTCCTATTTGGGGAATAAATAAACATAAACTCCTCTTTTGGAACTTTGTTATTGTTTTAATCCTAGTTAGGGCAATTTCTTTTATATTTATTATTCCTTACTTTTAATTCAGTTCATTACTACAAATTACCGTACGTTTTCTTCTAATTTGTTTAAAGAGACTTATTATGAGTATAATGTTGTGAAAATGAAGAAGATGAAGACTAAATTTGAGAGAGATATTAATAAAAGCTCTAAATATCTTCTTCTTAATATCTGAGAAGTTCTGAATTTCTGAATTAATTTACAATGCCTCATCAAGCTCCTATTTATACTGTTTGAACTTGATGATTAGTCACATAAGGGATGAATCTACAGATTTGGTGGCAATAACAATTTGAGCCATCTGTTCTAACTAGGTTACAAGGATTAAACATAATTTCTGGATTGATGACAAGGATGAACAATTCACACTTGTCATTTCCAGGATTTTACAACACTCCCCCTTGAATGTTCATCCTTGAATAGTTGTCTATTATTTTAAAAACTTATTGTGAAAATTAAGGGGTAAAAATTACGACTTATAATGTCGTTGTATTTGGATGTACTGTCTCGTTAAAAACCTTATCAGGAAAAACCCAGTGGGATAAAAACCCGATGAAGGGAAAAAAAGTGCAGTGCATTCAAATACTCCCCCTGAATTTAGTATAAATTATGAAGACGTCGCATGCCGATTTTCTGTACAAGTTCCATGAACTTCTTCGGGGGTAAAGATTTGGTGAAGAGATCGGCTGGATTTTCACTGGATCTGATTTGTTGAATGTTGATCGTCCCTTCTTTCTCGAGATCATGAGTAGAGAAGAACTTTGGTGATATGTGTTTTGTTCTGTCTCCTTTGATGTAGCCTTCTTTAATTTGAGCTATGCACGCAGTGTTGTCTTCGTAGATCACAGTAGGATGACAAGTAATAGACTTCATACCACATTCATTTTGGATGTGTTGAATCATAGATCGTAGCCACACACATTCTCTTCCGGTTTCATATAGTGCAATTAACTCAGAATGATTTGACGATGTAGCTGTCAATGTCTGCTTCATAGATCTCCATGAGATTGCGGTGTTACCATAAGTAAATACGTACCCGGTTTGTGATTTCGCCTTTTGAGGATTTGATAAGTACCCAGCGTCTGCATATTCGATTAAAGCAGCTTTTTCATCTTTGTGGTAGAATAAGCCAAGATCAACTGTACCACGTAGATAACGGAATATGTGCTTGATACCGTTCCAATGACGTCTTGTTGGGCATGAACTGTACCTAGCTAATAAATTTACGGAGAATGCAATATCTGGTCTAGCATTATTAGCTAAATACATTAAAGCTCCAATGGCACTCAGATATGGTACTTCGGGACCAAGTATTTCTTCATCATCTTCTCGGGGATGGAATGGATCATCGTGTATGTTGAGAGATCGAATCACCATTGGTGAAGTCAAAGGATGAGCTTTGTCCATATAGAATCTCTTCAAAACTTTCTCGGTGTAATTGGATTGATGGATGAAAATTCCATTCTTCAAATGCTCAATTTGAAGTCCGAGACAAATTTTGGTTCTCCCTAGATCTTTCATTTCAAATTCTTTCATAAGATATTTTGCAGTATTTTCAATCTCATCGGGAGTTCCAATAATATTTAAGTCATCAACATATACTGCAATTATGGCGAATCCCGAATTTAATCGTCGGATGAAAACACATGGACTAATTGGATCATTCTTATATCCTTCCTTAAGAAGGTATTCACTGAGACGATTATACCACATTCGTCCAGATTGTTTTAGTCCATACAATGACTTTTGTAGTTTAATGGAAAACATTTCTCGAGGTTTCGAGCTATAAGCTTCAGGCATTTTAAATCCTCCGGGTACTTTCATATAAATGTCTGTATCGAGTGAACCGTATAAATATGCAGTTACTACATCCATTAGGCGCATTTGCAGCCTTTCAAAAACAGACATGCCAATGAGAAACCTTAATGTAGTTGCATCAACTACTGGAGAATAGGTTTCTTCATAATCAATTCCCGGCATTTGAGAAAACCCTTGGGCAACAAGTCGGGCTTTATATCTTAAAATTTCATTTTTCTCATTGTGTTTACGCACAAATACCCATTTAAAGCCTACTGGTTTTACGCCTTTTGGCGTAGGGACTATCGGTCCAAAAACATCACGTTTTTCAAGTGATTTCAATTCAGCCTGAATTGCTTCATTCCATTTTGGCCAATCGTGTCGTTTCCGACATTCTTCTATTGATGTTGGCTCATTGTCATTGTTTTCATTCATAACATTTGTGGCAACGGCATAGACAAATATCTCATTAATATCAATATCTTTACGATTCCATTGCATTCCAGTAGAAACGTAGTTTATTGAAATTTCATAATTATCAACGTTTCTATCATTATCTGGAATATCTTCCTCATTTAAAGAAGTTGGATCATCATTTGAGATATTTGTTTTGTCAATATCATTTTCTATGCCAATATTTTCAAATTGTTCATTTTCTTGTTCAGAAGGATGAACATCTTTGGCATCACAGATCGATTCCTGCCTTTTAGTTTTTCTTGGTTTTATATCTTTCGATCCAAGTGGCCTGCCACGCTTTTTGCGTATAGAAGAATCATTTGCTAAAGATTTTTCAGAATTCTCTGTTGGGATTTTGATTCTGGCAGGGGCATTCATGGCAGGAATATGTGACTTTGTCACTTTCTTTGTGTCTGTGAATGCATCAGGCAACTGATTTGCAACATTTTGTAAATGGATTATCTTTTGCACCTCTTGCTCACATATATTTGATTTTGAGTCAAGATGTGATAATCCTGTTGCATTCCATGTTATTTCTTTCGTATTTGGGTCCGATTTATTAGTTTCTCCCCCTAAGGTTGGGAATACTGTCTCATTGAAATGACAGTCAGCGAACCGTGCGGTGAATAAGTCACCAGTCATCGGTTCAAGATATTTGATTATTGAGGGAGATTCAAATCCAACATAAATTCCCAACCTTCTTTGAGGACCCATTTTTGTACGATAAGGTGGAGCAATCGGAACATAAACAGCACAACCAAATATTTTAATGTGTGCTAAGTTTGGCTCTTGTCCAGTAACTAATTGCATTGGAGAATATTCATGATATGCAGTCGGTCTAAGTCGAATTAAATTTGCTGCATGTAAAATAGCATGTCTCCAAGCTGATGAAGGTAAATTACACTTCATTAATAATGGTCTAGCGATTAATTGTAATCGTTTAATCAAAGATTCAGCAAGACCATTTTGTGTATGGACATGAGCAACAGGATGCTCCACATCAATCCCAATCGACATACAATAGTCGTTAAATGATTGGGATGTAAATTCTCCTGCATTGTCAAGTCGGATTCTCTTTATAGAATGATCCGGAAAATGAGCTCTTAATCGTATGATTTGAGCAAGGAGTTTAGCAAATGCTAAATTTCTAGTCGATAAAAGACTAACATGTGACCAACGTGTTGAAGCATCAATCAACACCATAAAATATCGAAATGGTCCACACGGTGGGGCTATCGGCCCACAAATATCTCCTTGAATCCTTTCTAAAAATGCAGGTGATTCAGTTGCAATTGTGTTCATTGAAGGCCTGATGATCATTTTGCCAAGAAAACAGGCCTTACAAGGAAAATCACTTGATATTGGAACCCTGATATTCTTTAATGGGTGTCCAAGTGAAGTCTTAATGATTTTATGCATCATTACTTGGCCTGGGTGACCTAAACGGTCATGCCACAACATGAATGTTTTCCGATCATCTAACTTTGTGTTAGAAACCAAATTTATTTCGAATGGACTAATATATGTGAAATATAGTCCTGAGGAATATGCTGACATTTTTTCACAAAAATATTTAGCGCCAGATTTAGTTGTCGTGAGACAAAGATATTCCCTTTGGTTTTCATTCATGGTTTCTATGTGATAACCATTTTGACGCATATCTTTAAAGCTCAATAAATTTCTCCGCGATTTGCTGGAGTATAAAACGTCATTTATAATTATTTTTGTCCCATTAGGTAGCATCACATATGCTTTCCCAGAGCCTTCAATGAGCTTCGCAACACCTGATATGGTATTGACTTTAGCCTCAACTAAAGTAATTTGAGAGAAATATATTTTATTTCTCAAAATGGTGTGCGTTGTGGCGCTGTCTATCAGACATAGTTCTTTATCATTTGAGTGATCCATATCTTCAATATATATAAACATAAGTTTGATCACAAATTATGCATATTATTTAACATAAGAGTATATACATTACACATATTTATTTAAAAACAAAATAAAAAGGGGAAGAAAGAAAAAGTACATTGTAGAACATCAGGAGTCAACTATTTTATTTAGTAACATTTTGGTTTATAGCAAAAGCATCGTCCATAATGGCATCATCCGCGAAAAAGTCAGACACGTCAAATTTTGGCAGAGGTGGAGTTGTGTCATTGACATAATTAACTTCCATATTTTTGCCTTTGTTCAAATTCATGGAAGCTTGAAATAATTCCACCAGATGCTTTGCAGTACGACATTTGTTAGCCCAGTGTCCCGTCATGCCACACTTGTAACAAGTCGTCTTCACCGAGGATTTTATAGGGCGATTTATTTGATGGGCCTTTTGTTTGCCCTTGCCCTTATAATTTGGTCTTTCGATCTGTTTGAATTCTCGGTGTGACTTGTTTTTATGACCATTAAAATGCCCACGTTTAAAAAGCCTTCTACTGCCACTGTATGTTGCATTTGATTCAGTGGCTAAATTATGGCCAGATGGACCATAAACCGAAGGACTAGAACCAGTGGGTCTCAGATTATGATTTTTCATCAAAAGGTCATTATTTTGCTCAGCGACCAATAATACTGATATTAAATCGGAGTATTTTTTAAAACCTTTTTCTCTATATTGGTGCTGTAGCAGCATATTAGAAATATGCATTGTAGAAAAGGTTTTCTCCAACATATCAGCATCAGTGACTTTTTGTCCACATAACTTTAGTTTAGATGTTATTTGGAACATAGCAGAATTATAGTCACTGATAGATTTAAAGTCCTGGAATCTTAGATTGATCCAGTCATACTGAGCTTTTGGTAAAAGTACCTTTTGTTGGTGGCCATATCTCTCCTGTAAATTGTCCCATAATTCTTTTGGGTTATCATCCAAAAGATATTCAGATTTGAGACTTTCATGGAGATGATGACGGAGAAAAATTATAGCTTTCGTTTTATCCTGGGAGGATGATTGATTATCAGCCTCAATGGTGTCTTCAAGACCATTAGCCTTTAAATGTGCTAAAGCATCAACTTTCCATTCCAGATATTTTTGACCGGACAAATCAAGAACGTCGAATTCTCGTTTGCTAATATTTGCCATGATATACTACAAAATTTATTGATTTAACGTTAATTAGTAATAGGATATATAAGAACATTAATTGCTTGGTAAAAATTACTATTTGTTTTAATAGAAACACACTAAACTGAATCATGTTTAAAAATTGGAGTAATAACTTTTACTTAATGTTATTGACTCTAAAGGCCACTTTTTCCTTTACGTAAGTAGTGGTCAATATAAATATAGATCAAGTAACTTAAGTAGTTTAGTAAAATTGTATTTTACGTTGCCTTTTTTTTTATATAAAAACAAAAACAACCGAATATCGATGATCTAAAACTTGTTATGTGACACGTAATAATGCACTTTATGTTAGTTGTGCTTGTGAACTTGTGGCAGAGAGACCAGACCTATTCTTGCAGCTAAAATTGTATTTTAGCTACCCGTGACTTAATTCTTAGAGTACTCTATTACTTCATTTTAAGAGAAATGAAGGGCCGAGTGTGCTGCTCTATTGCTCTAGCTAATGGAGTCCATCCTTTAGTTTATCTTAGTGCTAGTATTTCTTATTCATTGTTCCTCTATTCTTTCTTTTCCATTTCAAGTCATATAATTATTTTATACAAGTATTACGTAGCAGTACTTCCTTTTAAAGCTAGATTTTGCCTCCGTTTTTGTTCTACGAAGAGCTAATCAAGATTGGAGGACATTTGAAAGGAAGGAAACTTCTATTCCAGGTACGTAAATTTTATTTTGGAAACCAATTAGAATACTTACGTAGTATTATATTTTCAAAAATATTTTTAGTGACTTGAGAACAATAGTGTAAAGAAATAATACGGAGTAATGATGTTCTTACCTGTAGGAAGATGATTAATTGGAGATTTTGAGCTGATTCGTGCTGATAACGTGTTGTGAAAATGAAGAAGATGAAGACTAAATTTGAGAGAGAGATATATTAATAAAAGCTCTAAATATCTTCTTCTTAATATCTGAGAAGTTCTGAATTTCTGAATTAATTTACAATGCCTCATCAAGCTCCTATTTATACTGTTTGAACTTGATGATTAGTCACTTAAGGGATGAATCTACAGATTTGGTGGCAATAACAATTTGAGCCATCTGTTCTAACTAGGTTACAAGGATTAAACATAATTTCTGGATTGATGACAAGGATGAACAATTCACACTTGTCATTTCCAGGATTTTACAACATATAATAATATTTGCTTCTACAACTTTTAACTGTAAATTAATTCGGACCACCAAAATATATTGCTTAAGCCCACCAATGTTTGCACATACTCCTCGTATGATCTTTGTAAGGATCTAATGAGCTAAAACAATAATTAGTAGAGAGAAAATGGATGGATTAAGGAGTGCTTGAATCTACTTCCTAAAACTGCTTCTCCTCCTTCAGGTGTAGAAGCAGATACTGGAGTGTTTGGATTAAACAACATAAGTACTTCTGAGTGCTCCAAATTACTCCTAGAAGCAGTTTTTAGAAGCTAGGGAGACCAACTTCTGAAACTGATTTTGGTTCTGCTTCTTTTTTAAAAAAAGAAGCGCGCAGAAGCAAAATCAATTCCAAACACCCTTTAAATAGTGTGTACTCCCTCAATCCTCAAGACTTTGGTAACTTTGTGTGTTTGGTTGTCTCACAATTTTTTCATTTTCCCTTTTAATTAAAAAATTTGTGGTTGTTAATTCTCTCTCCTCAACTCAAACCTCAACCATATACCTTTTACTTTATTACTCGTGTCGGTCAAACTTGGTCAAGTTTTAATGGTCGGAAGGAGTATTTTGTAAGAAGAGTTTTGTACCAATATAATATTTAGTTTTACACAATGCGTTTGGTACATCATATCACATGATAGTGATATTCTTTGTTAGAAATCATTCAATATATGATCAAAACTTAGACAAAATTAAAAAAATAGGACTAGGTATATATGTTTTATTCCTCAAATAAAACTTGCTTAATCTTATAAAAGAATAAGTTCATAAAAACTTCCCAAATAGAAGTGAATGAGTCATGTATTGGGAATAAAGCAATAACAATCGTATTTATGAACTTTATCATTATTTCAATTCTATTTAGAGAATTTTTTCCTTTTTTTTAGTTCACACAAACATAAACTTATCTTTAAAATTTCATGCATGTTACCACATAAAATAATTAATTTTTATAGCTTTTTATTCTCACAAAGATAAACTTGTCTGTCTAAGAATAAGTTGTTCCAAAAAAGATTGTGTGAGAACAAAATATCTTGCCTATATAAAGATGACGTAGATTGTGATGTAGTACGTATATATATAGTCACAACTTACACCTTACAAGTGTAAGAGTAATATCTTGTGTGTTTTCACCTCACAAGTCACAACTTCGTAGTTTGACTGACTATACTATACTTATAACAAGTAATAAGCCTGTTTGCGTTTGACTCTTGCCGCAGCAATTAATGTATAGTTTGTTTATGAAAGAAAAGCTAACCGATCTGATGAGGAAGAACTTCCCACCAACACTCTATATATAAATGGAAAAAGTTGTGCTCAGATCGCTACATTTATACTTTGTGTTTCCCTTCAAGAAATGACCTTTTAAGGATAAAATCTTAGTAGTCTGATTTTGAAATTCTTCATTCTTACCGTTAAGACTCAAGGTTGTATCCTAAAAAGTCAACCTGATAGAAGGAGCAACGAAAAACCTTAATAGTGTTTTATTATTTTATAGCTTTCCGTGTGGGACAAATACTTGAACATGCCCCCTCAGTCCAAATCGGGCTGGACAATATTGGGGTGTATAAATGGACCAAACAGACCCTTAACAAACTACCCGTAATCATGAGTGCTAAACAAGCAGTCAAACCACAATCTGAATTGGTCCTGATATTATGTTAAGATCCGATGTTTCATCCTAAAAGGTCAATCTGATAGGAGGAGTAACCCATAGCCTTATATAATGTTTTATTATTTATAACTTTATGGTGTGGGACAAATACTTCAACATCTACAAGAAACCTCTACCGAACTTGCATACCACTCATCCATATTACCATATATATACTCTCAAAACGTATACTACCTCCGTTCTCTTTTAATTACAACATTGGACTTTTTGCACTATTCACATATTCTATTTTAACTGTATTTTATTTATTAATGTATTACGAATTAAATTTTTAAAACATATTTTTAAATTCCTCATTTTAAATTTTCAAAATCTATTTTTTTTTAATTTTTTACTAATAAGGAATGAAAATATATTAATGATCAAACTTATGAATTGACAAACGTGAAAAGGGGGCAGTTAGGTCTTTCAATATAATTAACCCTAGCTAATAGAACATTGGTATTTGGTACGGTTAAGTGGTTAACTGACCGGTTAATTAACAAAAACAGCATGCACGTACAACGATACAATAATAACCAACTTTTTTAAATACGAAGAGCTCTAACTTAATTAAATGAGTTAATTACCTGTTTAGGACTAAAAGAAGTTCTGTGTGCACAAATAGGACTGAAAAACAAATCTATGTTTCGTAGGACCTAAATCACTTATTTGTATAAAAATGCCCCCATTCAGTTTTTATTTGAATTTAAATTTAAAAATGTAAAATTACAATTTGTTGAAACCCTAAAATTTCATATAGCAGTTCAGCCACCCTCGACGATGTTGCCACCCGCCGCCGCCCTAGCTGGCGCCGCCCGACGTCGTCGCCCGACGACGCCCTTGGTGGTGGCGCCTGCCACCGCCCTCTGTGGCGCCGCCCGCCACCTCCCTCGCCGTCGTCTGCTGCTTGTCTCGCCGGCGCAATATGCCTCCACCCTCACCGCCTGTCTCGCCTCCCACGCTGGTGTCACCATCCGCCGCCATCACCACCGTCCACCGATCACCACCAATGTCAACTTCAGGGCCACCACTCCACTTCCGAGCACTGCCGCCATCACAACTCTGGCACAAAAATCTGCCATAGAGTTGGCATATTTAACCTTGAAGATTAATTTGAAAACTGCCATTACAAGGATTTCTGATCTGCCAGAGATTTGGCAAATTTATCTTGGAAGGGCTACACAAAACTGCCATAAATTTGGAAAAAACATGAAATGAATAACCAAATTTTCGAAAAATTCCAATTTTTAATGGAATAAACACTCTAACATAATTGGAAATTACAAATATGAAGTTATTGAAAAAAAACAAAAAACAACAATTTATATAAAACTTTTTTTTGCCATGATACGATTACCAATGTACATTTCTGCCAATAACTTGGCAAAATCGTATGCCATCATCCAAAAATCCGAAAAATCAATTTTTTTTAAAAAGTAAGAAAATCAGAAGTCAAAAATACGAAAATAGAAGCCTGAAAATTGGCAAAATTCATGTCAAAATCCAGAAAACAGAAGAACAGAAATATGAAGAAGAAGGAGGAGGAGGAGGATGAGGAGGAGGAGGAGGAGAAGAAGAAGATCGAAGAAAGCAAAAAACCTGAAAATTCAGAGAAAATTAAACATGATGAAGGTGGAAGGCGAAGGCAGTGAAACGGAGGTGAAGGCAGCGAATCAGAGGCGATGCAAGCGAAACGGTGGAGTAGTCAACGTTGTGCGATGAAATCCGCAGATCTACTTCGAGATGATGAGATGCAGGTAACTCTGGATCTGATTTGGTGGAGAAGGGACCGACGGATTATGAAGGGAAAAGGAAGGGTAAATGGGTGGAGGGGCAAATTTGAGATGTCAATTTTCGTATGTTTAGGAATAGGATTAAATTGATCCTATTAAGGGAAGAAAACATAACAAGTCTTATTTTTGCATTTTAACCTTGTTTTAGTCCTATATAGGACAATTACTTTAATTAAATTTTGTTAAGTTTGAGTATATTATATGCATTTATAATGTCTTGTATAAATAATGGTCTTATATGCATTAAGCACCTCGGTATAAACTATAAACATATATTTGCATAAGCCTTTTGTTAAATTTAGAGCCTAGCTACGCTTTTGTTTCATGTTTTTTCATCTTGTCGTCTTTCAATAATTTTCTATCTCATACTTTTCTCACATGAAATAATTCAACATTGCTTTCGGAAGGGATGAAATAAGGATATTTTTACTTGGACCGTAATTCGTCCCAGATCAGATCAGACCAGACCAGACCAGACCAGACCAGATCAGACCAGACCAGACCAGACTTGGATAGTTATAAAAATACAAAGAAACCAGATCAGACCAGACCAGACCAGACCGGTTCCGACCAGATCAGACCAGACTAGACTTGGATAGTTATAAAAATACAAAGAAACCAAACCAGACCAGACTAGACCAGACTAGACCAGACCAGATCAGACCAAACCAGCAAATTACAGTCCAAGTAAAAACATCCTAATTACTATGTATAATCAAACATTGTGTTCCAAACACTGTACCACTAACTAAATATACAATGAAAATGATAAATACATTTACGTACAAACCATAAAATAACCAATTCAACTCCATTTTAAAATTTGATTTATGCCATGGTTTGATATCATTTTTCCACGAGTTAAGAGACAGCGTTTGTAATCAGAATGTGACATCACACAACTTTTATTATAAATTCAAGTAGTTGGTTTTAAACAAAATGGTTCTGAAATATGTATTATTATATGCAACAATTGATATTTTCTACAGAAATTTCTTAGAACGAGATTAAAAGCAATGTTATATTACAAAAAAGAGTATCTTATAGTTTGATTTTACCGGACGTTAATATGACATATTCACAATATAAATATCATACTCCGTTATTGCTAATAATTTTCAAATGTAACTTCAAATACATCCATTTAAAGAAAAAACATACCACTATAAGAAAAGAAGACAAAATCATGAGGGAAGGAGGGAATAACTTTTATTGCTACAATCTATATTCTCATGAAATGCTTTTTCTTTTTTCAATCCAAAAAGTGACATTGTTTGCCCTGATCCCACACACCCGCCGACCTCACACAATGGTGAAATAGTAAATCACGGTATAATCTCAATAAATAGTTTGTGATTGAAATGGTTCAGAACTTGTACACACACAGAATTACCATATGCATTGGACAAAATTTCTACATACACTCCCACTAGTAGGCAAATTTAGCTCCTTTCCGGTAACAGGAATTCTCCATTAGGAGAGAGATAGAGTGAGATGTGGAAGTGGTGGGGTATGGAGAAAGAAAAGATGGGGTTTAATTATTTTTTTTAAGGAGAGGGATAGAGTGAAAAAGAAATGGAGAGAGTAAATGGAAAGAAGGAAATGGAGAGGAGTATGACTCCTAGTAGGCAAGGTCGAACCCTCTGTTGAGGCAAAGAGGCAATTGCCTCAAGCCCAAAAAATTTGGTAAATAATATGTGCCATAAATAATTGTATTCTAGTATTATATATATACAATTTTTTTCTAGTTTATTAAAATAACAACAATACAAAAAATATTAATCAAAATAATATCATGCAACTATGTGGGATTAGTTATATGATGTAGGCATATTAATTAAATTACTGCTTACAAACTTTAATATCCAAATTTTACATTATTCAAAAGTCTTTTAAAAAAATTCGACCCGAGCCAAAAAAACCTTAAGACCGGCCCTGCTAATAGGAGTTAAATACTTCATTCGTCCCGAAAAGATCCGCTAAATTGATCTTTATTGATAATGAGAATACCCGCATGGGTAGCTCAGTTGGTCGAGTGGTGGAAGATTTGGAACAATGGACCAATGTTCGAATCCCCGCAGCGATCGGGTGGAGGTCACAGAACCTGAAATAAGGCTGGGCCTCTTGTGCGCACGGGTGTATGGGCCTACTGCCATTCTGCTGACTGAGTCACCGTGACTAACCTCCTCACCATCCTGTCGGGTCGGGGTGGGGGGCTCCTGGGGTGGGAGATTCCACCTTTTTTGGAACAATGATAATGAGAATTATCTTTGACTCATGATATTTTTTGATACCATATTATTTTGAATATGAAAATATCAACTCATTATTCAAAGGTGAGAGCCTTTGCGACACTGGGGTAAATGAAAATGATGATGATAAAAATTACAGCTCATTCAAAATATTGGATAAAATGTACCATAAAGTTTATAAATTTTATACAATTATAATAATTAAAATCATATCCAAAATTTGTCATTAATTGATTAAGAAAAGGATGGGACTAAATGGAGAGTTAGGAGTTTAGCTTGCACACTTAGGATGTTTTTACGTGGAATGTAATTCGTCCCAGACCAAACCAGATCAGATCAGACCAGACCAGACAAGACCAGTTCAGACCAGACCAGACTTGGATAGTTATAAAAATACAAAGAAACCAAACCAGATCAGATCAGACCAGACCAGTTCAGACCAGACCAGACCAGATCAGATCAGACCAGACCAGATCAGACCAGCAAATTACCGTCCAAGTAAAAATATGGTTACTTTGCAAATAAAATGGTTGACTAGTTAGACTTTCAATAAATTAAGTGGAGGAAGTGCACGATTGAAATGATGGGCATCCTTCAATTCAGTGCAAATAATGACAGTTGAAGATGGTGATGATGATACAAGCTCTAGAGCTTTTCTTCTTCTTCAATTAAAAACTGATGGAAATGATTCAACTCAAGTTTTCATCCTCTGGATTATAGTGAGTTGACAACGGTATACCGTTGTTCATAACGGATTATTGGGAGTTTCAAAGGATAAAAGGAAGCTTTGCTGGCATTGGCATGCATGTCAGCAGCAAGCACCTGACACGTGGGTACAACCTGATCCTCCTTCATTTCATGTCGTCACCACGTGGGCACGTACGGACGCTGGCTGGGTGTGACCATATCCTTGCTTCTACGGCCATAAACTCTGTTTGGTAATCCCAAACAAAAATTCAACATTATTAATTATTACCTCCGGCACGGTAGATTTTGTTAATTTCAAACTACGTCACAAATAAGAAAAATAAATGTTAGATATATGCGGATATGAAACAAAAGAGTAGAATCACAAAGAGAAAATTGCTCCGTGTAGGACTTAATCAAAGCAATTTTATAAAAAATAGTACATACGTATGTTTCTTCCTTCCGTAAGAGTTATGTAGTTCTAATTTTGAAAACTTGATTTTAAATTTCCAATTTTACCCTTACTGTCTATGTATCGCCTGCTATTGAGTTATTATTTGAAATTACTTTATGTTTATTGACTACTTAATGTCTATGTATTGTCTAGTATTTGCAAGTTTGATTTTGGATCTAATTTCTTCAAAAGTTTTGCAGAACACATGGGCGTCCACCGCCACATAGTTTATGAAAACAATAACCCTATTTAGCCATATCTCTGGTTTCATCAATTTATCACAGATTCAGAACATCCATGCCACTCAATTGGCCTCAAAACCTTTACTCATCGAAGATTGAAGGTCGTCCGCACCCCCGCCGGTCGTATCGCCCCCAAATCCCGCCGATTTAAGGCCAAAACCATCTTCTTCCCCTACAATCTTCGTGGACGACATCGAAATCGGACAGAAAAGAAAGAAGAAGAAGAAGAAGACATCGGAAACCAGTACGCCGTGGTGCGGCGTGGCGGCGAGTAGGGCGGCCTGGTTTGGTGCTGCGGCGGCCCTTGGTTTCCTGGGCACGTCCATTTGGAGATGACGAATTGAATTGTTTGATTCGCAGGGGTTTTAAAACGAAGGGCAAAATGAAGGGCAATTTGGTCAAAGCTCCTATACTTAAGTCTTACCCTAATCTATAGTCTGAATTTTGGAAAATTAGTATGATTAAATCCTATTTGTTGAAATCTCCCAATCACAAATCACTTATTTTCATTAAAAAGTTGTAAGATTTTTAAGAAATAAATGGGACGACTGAAGTATATTTATAAAATACGTAACTTTTAAATTTGTACACTGAATTGTGTAATAATTTAAATAAGGAAATTAAAGGTGAAATTACATTTGTGGATGAATGGGGTGAAATTGCTGAGTACGACCATTTTAACTTTTTCTTTGGGAAATTGCCCAAAATAAGAGCAAATGAGATTTGGAATTCGAAAATATGATTAGTATGTTTTTCTTATCGAAATAGGAGTTGTTACTATCATGTATGAAAAATACTGTCATGATTGAAAAATATTGTCATTAATTATAATAAATATTGTCATGTTAAATGCACTGTACTGTAACTATTTGGCAGTCACGCCTAGAAGATGAAAGTAAATACTGCAATGTTAGTCCCATTTCGAGAATAAAAACATAGTAGATCTATTTTGAAATTTCAAACTCCATTTACTCCTATTTTGGAAAATCACCCTTCTTCTTTTTGTAAATACTTTTTTCTTTATTTTATGAGTGAAATATTTACAACATAATTTGGTTTACAAACTCAGAATTAAGATCAACCATTCATCCGCTTCAGCCATGATGATCTCACCGATTTCAATAAAGGATTCAACTAATTTCGAACTTTTAGAGACTACTTGATAACACTGTTTTTCGGTTTATTAGAGCTATTAGCCAACTTTTTTACCAAACACGTAATCTTTTTCCCGTGCGCTGAATTGTGTAATACGAGTAATAAGAAAAAGTAGGGTTTAAGTTACTTTTTTGGCTGTATTGACTGAAGTTACTGTAAATGACCATTTTAGCTATTTTTACATATAAATTTTTCTTTAATTTATAAATAAAATATATTTTAATTTTTTTCTTAAATCAACAGAAATGCAACCATTTCAAAACAATTATATTTATTCGCACCTCAAAATATTTCATTTATTTGTCAAGTTAGACAATAACCAAATTAAAAGATCGTGTTTAAAAAAAATCAACTTCACTCTTCCAAAAAAACAACTTCACACACAGACACAAGAGCATGTTTAGTAAGCCCTATTTTAAACTATCAGTATTTCCAGACAATTTTTTTTACCAAACACACAATTTTTAACTTCATATTTAAATCGTGCGAATCAAAATAAAAAAATTGAAATTACTTTTCTGATTAAATTGGCTGAAATTAATATAGATGATCATTTTAGCTATTTTTCGTACACATTTATATTTTTATTTTTTAATAAAAAAGTTCAATACTCCATATAAATTTTTGATGATTTAGCCGTTTTAGTAAAAATTTCATCAATTTAAACAGATTTAGTCAGTTTAAGTGTCACTAAATAGGTTCTCAAATATGCGGCACAAATAAGATATGCGCAATCATGAAAAAATACATGTATGTTGTCAACATTAGTTTTCGTGCACCAAATACATACATTCATCACTACAAAAAAAGTTCGTTTATTTAAGGAGGACACAGAGCAGCGAACAATTTATTCAATGCAAGTCTGAAGTCATACTACAAGGAAAAGGGGTCACATTTCATCAATCAAAGGAATTGAAGTTCAAAAGGGAACATCCTTATATGAAGACACCATCTTGAGGACATAAACCGGATCCCCCACTTTAATTGTCTTATTTTTAGCTTGAACATGCCCTTCGCCGCAAACAAAGAACTGCCCGAAGTATATCTGCACATAAATTTAATAATATCATCAAATAGCAACCTATATTGCAATCGCGAGGGAAGAACTGCAGATGTTCTAACCTTTCCACGTTGTTTATTATCTGGATGCAAGGTCTCAATTGAGCGGAACTTCGCAAGAGTTTGATTTGGCTCAGAGCCCATTTCTGCAGTTTCTTGATTAAATCTTGGGACCTGATCATATTGTAATGGATGCCTTATACTTGCTAAAGATGGTGAATTATGAACAAAAATTAAAATATATTCTATTAATAACACAAAGAAAATTATAAGAAAGAATCTAAGATAACTCTCTTGAGTCTCCAAAAAAAAACTCTCTTCAGCAAATTAAACTAGAACCTCCAATCTTGCTTGATTATTACACAATTCTACACGCAAAAAGAGGAGTTCACTATTTGGTGAAACAATTGGCTAATAAACCCAAAAGTTGGCTACCAAATGGGCTCTTCATATTGAAGGTAGAGCAAGTCCCTTTGAAATTTGGATTCTTGTTAGATGAGTAGATGCGGAGAAAATTACCTTACAACGTTCACAAAGTTGAGCAGTATCAAATTTTAATCCGTTAATCTTGATCACTTTCCAAAAATCTTCAGCATATGCTGCACATCCATCAACAAGAATGCTGCAGGAAAGCTCCACAGTTTCATATAGATAAAAAGGGAAAAAATGAGTCTTGTTTCGGGACTTTTTGTACAAAAATAGAATGATTAGATCAAACTAAGTCATTTACAGGCAATATGCCAAAATAGTCCCATAAAAATAACCATTTCTGCTATGGATTGATTTTATAAACCCAAGGTAACTTAAAAATCAAATTCCTGAAGTTAAAAAAATTTACTTTGGTCTAAATCTATTCATTGGTACAGGCTCCTCCAACTTCTCATTCAAAGCATCCAGTGATTTCTGGCAACAATGAAGTAACAAAAACAAAAACAACATAGTTACTGGAATCATAGTTAAAAAAGGTATACATACTCAACACCATTTGGTACAAGTCTCCCTCACCTGGGATGCCAGATGAATTGGATAGGAATCAGTGAACTTGATATTATGGCCAGCAGCATACTTGGGGTCTGCAGGTCTAATCTGTGATGCTGTGTGTGATCAGAAAGAAGATGAGAGAGATTTTACAGAAGTATTATGAGATGTGAATTACAACTTTGAGGGAAGCAATCACAGATTCACAGCTTCAACTTTTATCAAACTGCTGAGAATTGAAACAAATTAGGATGAAAAATCCCAGTTTATTTAGGAAGTGCACAATATGATACCAAAGGCAATCTCACTTTGTCGTATTACTAACACAGCAACACATATGGGTCAAGTACGCTCGTGCCCATGTTGAATTGGCTAATAAGGGAAAAAAATAGAGAAATCATTTGTTTCCATCAAAATGGAAGTTGGTTAGGGTGTTTGCATCTATTTTTTAAAACAGATATTGAAATGTTTAGGTGAAAGAGCATAACTACTTCTGGGTGTACCAAATGGCTCATAAAAGCTGTTTTTTAAAAGCGGGAGGAGACCGACTTCCGAAAAATCAATTCCAAACACCTTATTAATTGAATCAAGTGGACGGTTCTATCTAGAGACGGACTCCAGATTTATAATCAAGGTACAATTTCTTTTGGAAATATTTCTAAGAATAATCTGGTAATATTCCTAAGAATAATCTCTACTTTTAGCGATTCTACAATATAAATTTGTACTTCAAAAAACACAAAAATAACCTCAACCCATGATGGTCAGGGCCGGTTCTTTCGGGGGGTTGGGGGCAAGAGGGGCGACCGCCCTAGGCCCGATAAAGCAACTTAATCCCTGTTCACACTCTAATTATTTTTAGTAAATAAAATTAACATATTCAAAAACTACATTAAAACCGCTACAAAGCTTGATAAAAAATGTAAATTTGATAAAAATTTGATTTATAAAGTAAATGATTAAAAATGATTTAAGTTGACCATGCAAATAGTGGACGAGAACCTTCTAATGGGACGGAGGTAGTATATCTGAATTTCTAATTGTTGTTTTAGAGGACGTCAAATTTGTAATCTTCTTGCGCGAGTCTTCTTGGCAGCCAAACATTTTGTCTCTTTGAAAACCTTCATTCTTTCGAGACATCAAACTTTAGACTCTCATTAGCGGTCAATAAATCATTCTCAACTTATGAATTCAATATGTGATAATATTTCTTTTCAAATCCTTTCAAAAGAAAATTTAGTGTTGTTATATGCGGCAATTTTATTGTTTGTCATATTTATTAGTGGAAAGAAGGTTGCCTATGAAGCAATTATTGATGATTTACTTCAAATTGTTCTACGAGAAACATTTTTAAGTAATGTTTTTTCTTTTTATTTGATACTCGTGCTGTTACTTTTGCCCAAGTATGTAACTTAAATAATAATAAAGTGATTTTCGCCTTAATTTTATGAAATGCATTGCCCAAATATGGTTTACTGTTTGTCATGAATATAAGACAAAATAGCGTATCGCCCATAGGCCCAGAAATGAACAGGATTGGCCTGATGATGGTGTTCACAAAAATAGATCATATGAAATTTCCGTTAGTTCATTACCTTCCATTTGGTATTCTCATTTACTCACTTGCACAATTCTTCCTCTTAAGGTAACTTAGCAAGTGAAATTTTCATAAATATGTGCTTGTTCTTCATACCACCGTTTAACAAGATAGAATTTCGATTTTTTTTTTTTTGATTTATCAGAATCTTGCAGCCCGTAGAATCCCCATACGCATTAAGAGGCTTAAAAAAACACGATCAGAAGAAAATGAAAATTTGAGGAAGATATAAAACTCGCCTAGCTCAAGCAAGAGATGATGGAAAGAAGGTTACGAGAAAAGCCAGAAAGAGAAAAAACAAGAAAGTCAGCTGGGAATAAAAAGAGAAGAAACTGAGAGTAAGGGTTGAGGGTATTAGTTCAAATTCACCTCAAATTATTTTTGAAAAAATTGAAAATAATAATCCCAACTATTCTCGATCCGCCGTTAAGAATCTCAAGCATCGATTATTCTTGGGTGATCCCAATTATAGGGTCCATTTTCCAAAAATAGTTTCAAACCGGCTACAATTTGGTATAGCAAGTCAATTATAAATGAGAACTATGCATAAGCTATTAATAACCCCAAGTATAGTGGCGCAACGAACCCTAGCAATCGGCGGCATCGACCCTTGACCAAGATCGATCGATTGAGGCATCGCACAAGTGGGAAGGATTGCGAGGAGACCAACGCCTTAGGAGAGGAGATGCGCTGAATGAAGGCAGGGTGTTCGAGAATTAAATTAGCAACAAAGAAACTGCGGTCGTCTCTAGGATCTTCCTAGGAGTTTTTCCGGCGGTGGCTCCGGTCACCTGGCTCGGCTAGTCCTTGCGGCGTCCCCGTCGACTGAAGAACAGAAAAAGATGAGCGTCCTCAGCTAGATTTGCAGAGGTCTACGAAGCCCGAAAACATTCCAGTGCTTTGCCGGTGGTGGCGGTCTCATACGGGTGAAAGAAGACGAAGAGATGTTGATCCGCCCCCCTCCTGAACCGCCGCCATGGAGGAATTGTGCGTCTAGGGTTTGGAAGACTATTTCTACTTTTGATTTAGCTTGGTTGTGTTCTTACTTTGATTTTTATGTAGTTTTGTTGGTGATTTACGTTTATTTTTGTCAGACTCTTGCATTAGGTTGGGGCAATGAGAGGTTTACTCTAACCACGTTAGGCTCATTTAGATACATTACAAGATCAGAAAAAAAAAGATACATTACAAGATCAGCGAGCCATATTGCTTTATTTTAAGTGATTGACTCTAAGTCGAGTTCGAGAGTCGGTGGTTGGAAGTACTTTCTTGTTCCCTTCCTGAATGCTTTGATATCAATTTAAAGCCACCTTGTTCCAAAAAAAAATCCCAAGTATAGTCCATCTTTTTATTAATCCCAATTATCAACTCTCAATGTTTGGAAGATATAGAAATATTTTTATAATTTTCAAACTAAATAATTTTAAACATGTAAAAATAATTACGAAAATTCTACAAATATGACGAAGTTGAATAAAATATTTTTTTGTCATTTTTGGATTTATTTTAATTAAAAAATTTCATTTTTTCTTTTTTCCAATATGTTTTTCCAGTTTATAAATTTATTCTTTTGCATTATTTTCCTTTATTCAAAAAGTAAATTGTGGTTAATTTTTTTAGAATTTAGAGCTTTATTCTAGCTTTTCTTATGAAATATATTTTACTTGATATATTTCTATTTTATATAATATACTTGATTGGTTCCAAAAATATAATGAAAATATTATACGAAGTATATAAAATAAAGAAAATAGAAAGAAATTAAAAATAATAAAATGGAAAAAAGATAAAATATGGATCTTTAGAATTAAGATAGCATAAAAATAAAAAAATATATATTTTCATGAAAAAAGATAGTTAAATCTCTAAACCCATAAAAAATTTAATCAAAATTTACTTTTTGAAAACAAAAAATGTAAATTTGAATAAAGAAAAATAATACAACATCATAAATTTGTAACATAATTGGAAAAATCAAATCAGAAAAAAGGAAAAAATGAAATTTTAGTGAAAGTAAATAAAAACGACAAAGAATATTTTATTTAACTTCGGTACATTTGTGTAATTTTAGTTTAATTATTTTAACATATTTAAAAATATTTAGTTTTGAAATTAATAAAAATATTTCTATATCTTCTGAAAATTGAGAGTTGATAATTGGATTAATAAAAGAAGATCGACTAGGGATGGACTGGGATGGGCCTACTCGACCCGCTACATGACTAGGCCTGAGACCCGACCCGGCTGAATAAGAAGGCGGGCATCGGGCTTTGGTTTTAGTGGACCGATCCGACCCGGATGGGCCCGGTCCGGGCCTAACGGTCAAGATTTAAAAAAAATATTAAATCCTTCAATAAGAAATTAGCCTGACCTGACCTAGTCCCATCCCGAAGTCCGACCGGGTAGTTTGGCTCGACCGGGTACCCGGACAAACCCGAGCTGACACCGGGCCTGAAATCCTGAGCCCGAAGCCCGTCCGATCCCGGCCGAAGCCCGACCTGAAGCTTTCCCAATATACCCCTAAGATTGACTATAGTTGGGATTATTAAAAGCTTACACATAGTTCATATTTAAAATTGATCTGCTATATAAGGTTGTAGCCGGTTAGGGACTATTTTTGAAAAATGGCCTCTATAGTTGGGACTATCGAGGAATAATCTATACTTGAGGTTATTAACAGTAGACCGACAATAGTTGAAATTATTATTTTCAATTTTTACTGAACACTGAAAAATCATCTTACTATTTCTAACTTTTTGGAGGTTAGAATTGTAAATAAAAAATTTTCATTTATTTTCTAAAAATTCGCACCAAATCCACTTCTGCTCTCAATTATGATATTTTAATTTGCTGGTCTGGTCTAGTCTAGTCTGAACTAGTCTGGTCTGGGGGGAATTACAGTCCAAGTAAAAACATCCTTAGTCCGTTACTCTTGAAGTCACACACCACCAAAATATGAAATAATAAAGTGTTATAATAATATTTTGAATTACTACTCCTATCAAACTTTTAAAATGAAACCTCCGGTTATTTTGGTTTATGAGTAATTCAGATTTGGTCACTTTTAATCATGGTCTTTTTTTCAAAAATATTATTCAAATAATACTTATTTACGGAAAAGACTAAAATTACTGTTAATATAGCGTCATGGCCATCTATGTGTAAAAATTAAACATACATTATTGTGATTAAGTTACTACTATAATCACTATTTTTAGCTACAATTTTGTACTTCATCTGTCCCATAAAATTCTTTCTATTTTCCATTTTGTATCGTTCAAAAAAATTTCTCACTTACCATTTTTAGACAATATGTATGATTCACATTCATTTTACTTTTTTTACATAATTACAACCATACATTTCTACTCTATTCTTAATATGCTAGGAAATATTTTTTGGGATGGAGGGAGTAACTCTCTCTAATACTCCGTACAAGATACATGTGGAGTACCTTCTTGAAAGCGCACGAGCCGGCTAGGTTGCTCAAGATACTGGGTGAACCATTCTGCCGCTTCATCTCCCTCGTCCAAGGCAGCCCCAGTCCACCCCCACACCGAGACACCATCGGATAAAGTAGAAGGCTCAATTAATGGGACCTTCAGAACATTCATTCCGGAAGCCCTCACCTCTGTTCAATTTTATAATGGACCGGAAAATAGCTCATCATTAATTAATAATTGAAAACTCAAGAAGGAATAATCAAACATTAAATCCATGAGTTTCAATACATCGGATAACCTACCGAGAAACGAGCCGCGATGGGGTTCCCAATTGTCACGAAATGCCTCAGGCGGTAGAGCCACTTCAACCAGAGCAAGCTTGGGGTGGACTCTCTGAGTACATGCTCTGCCGCTTGAATTCACCACCATCCATAGCCGGTCCCACCGGAACCCTAAACGCACCAACATTAGCCGCGGAGGAAATCGAGAATCGGAAATATTTCAAAGTGATTTAATACCAGTGGGAGTGACGGGAGCTTGGGAAACAGAAATCCAACGGCATGACTTGATTGGGAAAATCCAGATGGACTCCACTTTTGCGGCTTCTTCAAGTTCTTCTTCGATAACTTCTTCCTTCCATAGAAGTCTGCTGATTAGGCCAGTGATGCTCATGGTTGAGTAAGTTGATTGAATTGTATAATGTCTTTCTTCTTTTTTTCTACTAGCCCAAAATTTGATTGGCAATTCAGTACTGTTAGGCTATTCACATATATCAGAGAGTTAGAGCTCACGGATGTAGAACCACAGATAGTGTGTTTTTTCACCCCCAAATGGCCCACGCGCAGACTGCACAGTTCAAAAGTCACGGAGGCGTAGAGAACAATCTCAACACGACAATAGGGGTGGCATTGATGCAGCTCTTTGTTTTTGTTAAACCTGAAAATTACCCATAAATTCTCGGAAAATTAAGAATTGAAACAAAAACATTATATTCAATTCGAGTTGGACTTCCAGCAGCTCAAATTCGGTCTGGGTTCGGGTTGGGGTGGTTAAAGCTCGAACGTGAAATATTTCATTAATCTTTTATATTTTAAAACCTGTTTTCAAATAAAATTAATGAAAATTAAAATACAATCCGCAAATTACACACAAATATTAGTCTCCAAAATAACCCACAATCCAAATCCAAAAGAAGATAATTATCTCAATATTTTATTTAAGATGCATATAAGTAAATAATATAGGTTTCTTAAAAATATTACGAAATAAAGTTTATGAATAGAAATGTGACTAAAATTAGTATAATCATATTTTCATAGTCATTACGGTAAACAAATTGAACATATTTGTAGTCACTAAAAGTTACTAAATCAATTTTTCATCAACCACAATTATAATCATATATTAGGAAATAATTTATAAATTATATTCATATATTATATTAATTTTATATTAAAGTTAAATGTTTCGGGTTTTTATCGGTCCGGGTCTGGTTATAGATTTTAGAGCCCGTTAAGGCGTTAATGAGCCTAAAATTTCGGGTTCACACTGTTCTTTTTTATTCGGGCCGGTTAAAAAGAAAAAACTTGGACAGGGATCATAATTCGGGCCGGGCCATGGTCGGTTTCCGGGTTTCAGTTCGGTTTCTCCCACCCCATGGCTCTACTCGACAAGTAGGGCGTCATCAACATGTGTGCCCTCTTGCCCACGTATGCTCCGCGTGCAGCGCGTCATCATAAAAGTCTCGTGTTTTGCTTAGATTTAAATTTTCTCGATTGAAATGGTCTAATTAATGTCTTCGTTCCGATATATATTACGACTTTCGAGATCTGGTCTGATTTGTTTAAATAAATATGTTTAAACCTGATCTGAGCCTACAATAAATCTAGTAAAAACATCCAAAATCTCGAACGTTAGAGGTAGTAGCATTTTGAATGTGTCAACATCAAACTATCATAGGATGTTTTTAGACTGTAATTTGCTGGTCTGGTTTGTTTAAAACTATTTTGGTCTGGTTTGACCTGTTTAAGTCTGGTCTGGACGGATCTAGTCTAATTTAGTAAACATCTGGTGTTTGTGTACTTTATACTCCGTAACTAGGAACGTCAAGTCTGGTCTGGTCTAATCTGTTTAAGTCTGGTCTGATCTGTTTAAATCTGGTCTGAGACTGAAAACAAAGTAAAAACATCCTTATTCTCCATCTTAAAATTCTGTCCGTGCTATTAATAATTCAAACTCAGACTTTAGCTAGTTTTGCATTGTAAATGGATTTTTGTGTGTACAAAGTACAAACTCAAACCATTCACGGACGACATACTTTTGATAGGTAATCATGCTCCACGTGAAGTATAAAAAATCAAAATTTTAACGATCAAAATTTGAAAGATTGGTTTACTTCACTTCATTTCTAGCCCTACTCTCATCGTAACCGGACATGATAGAAATCTGAAGAGCAAATTTAGGAAAATCACAAAAAAAAAACAAAGGGAAAACAGATTATTAATGGCAAATCTGAAGTCATACTACATGGATAATGGATCTCATTTATTAGGCAAAGGCATTGAAGTTCAAAACACAACATCTTCATAGGAGGACAGCTTCTTGAGGACATAAACTGGATCTCCCACTTTAATTGTTTTACTTTTAGCTTTAGCATTGTGATCATCACAAACAAACCAATGTCCGAAGTATACCTGCATATAGGTCAATAATATGAGTGAAAACTTTGAGGAATATAGTTCAATAATATGAGTGAACACTGTTGAAACTTTGAGGCGTGATTTAGAATCTTATATAATGATTTATTATATTACACGAAGTACTCCGTATTAATCTAGGGTGTAAGGACAAATAATTTAACACAAAAGGAGTACAATAGTTTAGGAATTGATTTGTTGAATACCAAATGCATTTTACTTGAAATTCAATAGTATGAAGTACATCATTCAAATGCAAGTGAATAATAAGGAAGAATTCTCGAAATAGGAGTAAAAACGTTTGAAAATTTCAAAATATGATTGTCATATTTCATTCCCTAAATAAGAGTAATTACTAATTACCATCAAACTTGGTTGGAAAATAATGCTAAACTCAAAGTTTGATACTACCAAAACCTGTCAGTAATTACTCATATTTAGGGAATAAAAACATAGTAGTCCTAATTTGGAATACACAAACGATTTTGGTAGACAATTTCCCAAATAATAACAGTGGGGGGATGGCAGAATCTCTAACCTTTCCATCTGGTTTTTTATCTGGATTCAAGTTCTCGGTTGAGCGGAATTTTCTCATTGTTTGAGTTGGCTCAGAGCCAAGTTCTGCTGTTTCTTGATTAATTCTGGGTACCTGATCAACAATTTCACTCAAGTTTATACTATGAGATCACAACAAAGTCCAATATCAAAGGCAGTAATAATTACCTTGCAACGTTCACAAAGTTGTGTAGAGTTAAATTTTAATCCGTTTATCTTGACCTTTTTCCATAAATCTTCAGCATATGATGTACATCCATTAACCACAATGCTGCAGGCAAGTTCAAAAACGAAATTTTAAAAAGTAATCCGGTTTTGGGAATGCAAATAAATGTTCCATTTGATCAAAACAAGTACTCCGTATTTTTCAAGCAATTTCCTGGAAAAAGTCCACAACAACAACATCTAAACCTTATTTCATACTCCCCCGTCCCATAAAATTCTTCCTACTTTCCTTTTTGGGTCGTCCCAAAAAATTCTTCCCACTTACCATTTTTGGACAATTTGTGTGGTACACATTCATTTTACATTTTTCTTACATAATCACAACCATACATTTCCACTTTAATCAACTTTCTTAATTTCCGTGCCAAGTCAAATGGACTAACATGAATCAACACATGAACTCGGGAATAAAAAGATGGCAACAAAAAATGAAATAGATACATGAGATAAGATAAGATAAGATAAAAAAGAATAAAAAATAAGAGAGACAAACAATATAACAAAAATGAAGAGAAATAAGAAATAAGAAAGATATAAAGATAAAAAATAAAAAATACTACCATGTCCCACTAATATTGGAATGTGAGGAGGTGGCGCGTTTACTAATACATGTTTGATATAGAATTGATAAAGTAAGAATAAAATAAGAATTATTTATCACCACACAAACTGAAAAGAAAAAATAGAACAATTTAAGTGTAGGACGTAGTATATTACTCTTTACTTTTGTAATACACATATGTTTGAGTCCTCTCTCCCTCTTCTTCCACCATTTTTATCCCCCACCTCTGTACTGGCTCGTGGCTACAAGTGCATACAACTTTTTATGGGTTGATTTTCTAAATCCCAGTTACACTAAGTTATCCCACATCAATTGCATACAAAATATAAAGGGAGAACTACAAAATAACCCCTCGAACTTTCATAAAAAGTGAAAATAAGCCCTTTTATAGGAGGTTCTGTCCGGCCGTCGCCGTTTGGGGCGTTTTCTGGTGGAATTTTTTGATGAAATTTTTGAGCATCTTCTTCATTAAGTCTAGTTTACTCATACTAAATTTTATCTAAAAATTCAATCGGGAAAGCAGACAAATGAATTTTTGAAGATAATTGTGCAATTTGACATCGCAGTATATTTCAGAAAATCATTTGACTGCCTTATCGAATGAATTTTTAGCTGAAATTTGGTTTGAGTAAACTAGACTTAAAAAAGATGCTCAAAAAATTTCATCAAAAAATTCCACCGGAAATTGCCCTAAATAGCGACAGCCGGAAAAAACCTCTTGTACAAGGGCTTATTTACACTTTTTATGAAAGTTCGATGACATATTTGATAGTTCTCCCAAAATATAAACTAAATTTTGAGCCAGTTTTCCTATCTAGGTTACCATAAACTGAAAATTTGACTTCTAGAAGTTTTACTTGGGTCTAAATCTAGTGATCTGCACAGGCTCCTCCAACCGCTCATTTAAAGCATCCAGTGATTCCTGGAAACAATGAAGAACAAAGAAAACATAGCTATCAGAATCATAGTTAAGTTAAAAAAGAAGATTAAAGCATCACGATTTGGTAACAGATTCTCTGACCTGGGATGCCAGAAGAAGCGCATAGGCATCTTGGAACTTAAGTTTGTGGCCCGCAGCATATTTGGGGACTGCAGGCCGATTCTGTGATGCTGTCCGTCAACAAAAGGAGAGTGATATTTCAATTAGATGTCCTTAAATGTGAATAATAAAATTAATGGAAGCCATTATGGGAATTTAATATCAAACTTTTGAGAATTCATACCAATTGTTAGACCATGTGAGAATTCATATGAATTATGGCTGAACAAACAAACCGAAAAACCGAAACCGATCGATCGAAATTGAACCGACCAAAACCGAAATCTACTCAAATCGAAACTGACCAAAACCGATTAATCATTGGCTGTTCGGTTTACGGTTTCACCTTTTGGGTTAAAAAATCGACCGACAAAAACATGCTAAAACCGACCGAAACCGACACAAACTGATCGAAATTAACCGAACTGAAACCGAACCAACCAAAACTGAAACCGACTCAAACCGAAATCGACCAAAACAGATTAATCATTGGCTGTTCGTTTTACAGTTTCACCTTTTGGGTTAAAAAATCGACCGACAAAAACATGCTAAAACCGACCGAAACCAACACATACCAATCGAAATCAACCGAATCGAAACCAAACCGAAACCGACTCAAACAGTGCGGTTTGGTTCACGGTTTCACCTTTTCTAAAACCGAAACCGATCAAACTGAATCAACCAAACCAAAAACTGACCAAACCGAACCGACGAACCCCTAAACTTTTACTCCCATTAAAGACAATTACTTTTATTGAATTTATTATACTATTTTCGCATTGAAGGCAATTACTTTTATAGAATTTATACTATTTTCACATGGACAGAACACATACAAATTTTGTGATGGTGCACGAATTGAGATAGTCTTAGGCATAACGTGAAGAATTATACTATGTACTTCGTATATGGTAAAAATCGTTGCTGAGCAGATTGAACTGGTTTACTTTTTCTTTTTCGTAAAATAAGATAAATTTGGTGTAATGAATCAAAATTAAACAACAATTGAAACGGAACTGCTCTTTTCAGCATTATATCAACAATTTTGAACGCAATTTTAGGATTGTAAGTTATTTATAGCTTATCTGGTAAATTCTTATTAGTCTTATTAGGCAACATTTTATCAAAACATTTCGCGATCCGAATTTATTATATTCAAGATATGTAAGATTGAATTTACTTTTATGGACAATAGCTATTTATTCATATAGAACAAGCTATATGTAAGTTTTATCCACATGCCAACCCTTGTAAAAACGGGCTTATCTATATGACTAAAATAAATATGATAAACAAAAACGTGAGTTCTTATATAAAATATAAAATGCCTATATTAATACGGAGTAACATTACATTTAATGATTATGATTATTTCAGTTGTTTCATTTTTAAAATGCCATCAATAACTTTAGTCATACTTTTATCGATGAATTTTATTTGAACAAAATATTGTAGAAAAACCTCTACACTATTAGAGATTTTTTGGTTCGTTTTAATATATGAACAACTTGGACCTACATTTATGATTTATCCCCAACCGCACACACTCCCAAAAAACTTGGTCCACTTTTTTCTTTTTGATTATCCCAAAATTTTTGTCATTTTTATTTAGAGCCCGTTTGGTGATCCCTTTTTTCGGTTTATCAGGCTTATCAACCAACTTTTTTACCAAACAGTAACTTTTAATTTCGCGCGCTGAACTTTGTAATAAGCAGAAAAGGTAAGGTTGAAGTTACTTTTCTGGCTGTATTGGCTGAAGTTACTGTAGATGATCATTTTAGCTATTTTTCATATAATTTTTTATTTAATTTATTAACAACAAATATTTTAAATATAATTTTTCCATGAATCAGCAGAATAAGCCAATACAGTCACTTCAGACAGAATTTCATAAGTTTCAGCAGAATCAGCCAATTCAGCCAATTTTAGTGTTACCAAACGAGCTCTTAAAGTAATAAATATTTAGCTAAAGTTATTTGTCTTCTCCTCTGCAGAAATATCAACTACATAGAATGAGATGCCAATATGTCACGTAAAGTATAGTACGAACCTTCGTGAAAGCGCACTAGCCTTCGAGGTTGGCCAAGAAACTTGGTGAACCACTCCGCGGCTTCCTCTCCCTCGTCCAAGGCAGCGCCAGTCCACCCCCACAGGCCGACACCATCGGTCAAAGTTGAAGGTTCAAGCAATGGGACCTTCAGAACATTCATTGCAGGAGCCCTTACCTCTGTTGAACAGATCAAACGTAATCATTAATCTTTCCCCAAGTGTCTTTCTAGTGAAGACTGAATATAATTTACGAACTTTAACCTACCAAAAGCTGTTTTTTGTAGTAATTCGTGACAAAATCCGTAATAAATACTTTGTTTTTTGTAGTATGACTTATTCTCTTATAAAGTCATACTCGTTATATGGTATTTTGGTACAGTTGTACCATCACTATCACCCATTTTTTAACCTACTATATGTATGGAGTAATTTCTAGACTATTCCACTTAGAATGTTTGATTTTAGATTGAAATTTGCTGGTCTGGCCTGAATTGATCTCGTCTGTTAAACGTTTGGCCTCTGTGTATTTTATAACTACGGAAGTCTGGTCTGATTTGATTTGATCTGGTGTGTTATGATCTGGGACTGAAAACGGTCCAATAGAAAACATCTTTATATTCAAGGCAAAATAAATATGAAGTAATATCTTCTTCAAATTATAATAGTGAAAAATACTCCCTCTGTCCCTTTTTATTTAGTCAAACATTATTTTTTAAATCAATGATGTTAGACTTTGACGAATTATATATTTATACATTGTAATATTGATAATATGAAAATGTTCTTCATTAAAAATATTATCATAAAAGTATAAATTTATTAAGCTTGAAATAAATATATTAGTTAAAATAATGGATCAAATTTATCATCTTTGACTAGAGAGGTCAAAGTTGTCTAAATAAAAAGGGACGGAGGTTGTAAAAAAATTTAGGGTCCATATATTAAAAGGCTCCAAAAAAATGGGCCATGAGTGAGCTTAGACATGAGGTGGCGGGAAAATGTCTAGTCAAAAGGTTTGGAAAAGACAAGAAAATTTTGAAAATAGACATGAAAAGGCTTAAAAGGGATGAGCTAGACAAAAATTCTTTGACAAAAGTTTTTTTACAAAGAAGAAATTGACCATATTTAAAAAAACAATTCTATAAATATGCTATATGTAGAATCTATTTAATACCGAGAAGTAAAAGCAATGACATATTCTTTTGTTTGCACTTTTTATACACTTAAAAATTATGTATGTTTAATAAAGTGAAAAGTAGGTTAAATCTGTGTTACATGCACTCCCTCCGTCCCAAAATTATCTTCATAGTTACTATTTACACGGTCAACTCAAATTACTCTTAAACTTTTACTTTATATATTAAATTTTTATCAAATTTAAATTTTCTTGATCAGCCTTTGTAGCAGATTTAATGTAGTTTCTGAATATGTAAATTTAATTTACTAAAAATAATTTGAGTGTGAACAGGGATCAAGTTGTTTTATCGTCAGTCAAGCATCGTAAACCGAACTACGAAGATAAATATGGGACGGAGGGAGTAATATTTTTTGGACATTTATTATATTCTTTTTTATATCCGTAGAAAATAGTCATATTAAAAAGTATACTCCCTCCGTCTCCCAATTAAGTTCTCGGTTTGACTTCATACATATTAAGAAAATAAATTTGACTTTACTGTAGAGTGCACTGTTTTGCACTATTCAAACATTGTTTGGACACTGTTTGACACTGTTTTGCACTGTTTGACATTGTTTCGATGTAGATAATTTGCCAAATAAGGAAAGTAAGGAAATGTGAACTTAATTTAGGGATTACCGAAAAAGGAAAGTGCCAACTTAATTAGAGGAGGGAGGGAGTACGCAGAGAATAATTTTTTGGACATCTCGTCACGCCTTAGGTAGTTATCACCCATCAAATTTCTTGTTCGGTCGGTTCTTTTAATATTATCACACATTCCGTATAAAATTTATGTAATTTTAAATTATATTCTTTCCGGTCCTAAATAAACTCCACACTTTGACTTTACACAAATTAAGGAAATAAATTTGATTTTACCGTAGAGTACACTGTTGGACACTTTTTTGCACTGTTTTGATGTAGATGATTTGCCAAATAAGGAAGAGAAGAAGTGTGAAGTTTATTTTGGACCTATCCAAAAAGGAAAGTGTGAAGTTTACTTAAGACCGAATGGAGTATTTACTTTAATTTGTTTTATTTATTTAATACTCCGTATCAAACTATCCATAGTACAAATGTCACGCAGATTAAGAAAGTGAGAATTATGTAGTGGAGAGTTGTGCAGAGGGGAGAAATGTGTAAGAATATGTAAGAACTGTTGTGAATCACAAATTCTTTGTCATAACGGGAAAAGCAAGTTCTTTTTAGAACATGGAAAGTTGGAAGTAAATTATGGAAGGGAGGGGGAGTACTTCTTAACTACTAACTACTAGAAGAAGGAGCACTAAACTCGGATTCAACACAACCTACCCAGAAACGAGTCCTTTCGGGCCTTCCAGCCGTGGCTGAATGCCTCCGGCGGGAGTTCCACCTGAACCAGAGCAAGCTTCGGGTCGACTCTTTGCGTAGCCCCTCTGCCGCTTGAGTTCACCACCAGCCATTGACGATCCCACCGGAAACCTAACCGCACCATTACCAGCAATTGAAGAGACCGAAATTTGAAATTATTTCACCAAAACAGATCAGATTCAGTAGCGTATATACATACCAGTGGAAGTGATGGAAGCTTCTGGAGGAGAAATCGAACGGCAGGATTTGATGGGGTATATGAAGATGGACTCCACTTTCGCTGCTTCTTCACCTCCTTCTTCTTCCATTTCTGCTTCTTCTTCCTTCCATAGAAGAAGTCTGCGGAGTAGTTCCTTCCATAGAAGTCGGAGTAGGGTAAAGATGCTCATTTTACAGTAATTTGAATTGTTCTGTATTTCTTCTTTTCTGCTGCCTTCTTGCTGACTGTATATATATCTTCTAGCTAAGTTGGGGCGTGTGATGATAATATTATTGTCTCATTTCCCTCCATTTTATAATCAAGAAAAGCTGCACAAAAGATTGGAATCAATGACGTACGGCTTTTACTGGACAGACTCACAGACCACTATGGCTGTACTAATTTAAGCTTTGAGTAGCCTATTTTATACTGTATTTTTATTATGTTATTAATTAATGGAAGGGCTTTTCGTTTAATGGCCTTGCAAATGGCTGTAGTAATTAAGCTTTGAGGGGTGCATTTTTTGTACACATTATCTAGTTTTTTGTGTATTCGTGAACTTCTGAACGAGCTGTCTATATACGTAGGCAATCAGAGAATATGTACAATAGACGAATATTCTTGTCCGCAGCGGCGGAACCAGACAATAATTTGAGAGGGTACTCTTATATTTTTTTTTTAAAAACAATTTTTTATTAAGATAAAATAAAAACGAGTGAAAAATAATTATTAATACATATAGAGTGAGGTTCTAATAAAAAGAGTTATTCCCGTGAAAAATGAAAACGAGCGCATTTTTTACTCGTTTTGGTACACTAGTAGATATTTATATTACACTTTTTCACAATGAGAGAAAATTTTGATTTATTTATCAAATTTTCACCGAGTTTTTGATAAAAAATAGTGCATTGTTGACTGATTTTGACTCATCGGATCTCAAGTTAAATGCACAAGATTTATTTTCGATCAATTTTCATGATAAGAACTTTTTTTATTTGATCCGAAACTTATATATATGTATATGTAGTGTGTTTCAAATAAAAATGCTATTATACTAAACAAAAGGTAAATACTTATATTAACTTAAAGTAGTTTTAGAATTATTCTTGACATTAAATGATAACGTCCGTATATGTCATTATTAGAAGAAGAAATGATTAAAATTAATTTGAATTGAAGAAATAAGAATTTAAAATAAAAGATATAGAAATTCAAAAAGTGTGATTTAAACAACATTACATCCTAGAGTGATTTAATTGAACATAAATAATAATTACCAAATGGGCTAAAGTCTAAAGAAGCAATAATGGAGAAAGCAAAAAAAAATTGTTGCTCCTAAGAATTGAACATGGGCCATTTAGGTAGATAGAACTCTCCCAACCTCCACCATACCATTTGAACTATCACAACTCATACGTTCAAATAGCGACTCCGCTTTAATATATGAATACTTTCTGAACCGAGGCTGAGACATATACATATATATACATACAGAACCACCGCCGGAGAAGGAGGAGCGCCGGCACCGGCTCGCCCCCTAGTTCCACCACTGCCTGTCCGGCCGTCCAGACAGGACCCTGGTCCGGCCACCTCAATTTGAGGTGGTTTCCGGTAGTATTTCTGGCTCAAATTTTTTGTGTATATTCCTCATCAAGTCTAGTTCATCCATACCAAATTTGAGCAAAAAATTCAACCGGAAAGGCCGCCAAATGATTTTTCAAAGATAACTGCATTTTATATGTATATTCCGAAGCAGTTAACTTGCAAAAATTTGATATGAATGAACTAGATTTGATGGAAAACATACAAAGAAAATTTGAACAAAAAATACCACCAGAAATCACCTCAAATTGAGATTGGCCGGGAAGAGTTCTCTATGTAGAATAAATATGTACAAATGATGTGTGCAAATGATTTTTGGAGATAATTTGGAAAGTGAAGGAGTACTCGGGAAGCTGAGGGTATATTGTGCGTAAACCGGTAATTACGAAAAGGGAAAGAGTACTCTGGAAGCTAAGAAAAATTAATGCAAAAGAGGAAAGAATGGCGGAAAAGGGCAAATTTGAAAGGTCACATGACCGCACTATAATAAACTATATTCGGGAGAAATGACTAGCGTACATATTACACACCATTAGCATTTAGTAGCCCATTTGTAAGTCAAGTTTTTTAATTTGCCGATATTTATATCTAGTTTATAAAATTATTTTTACTCTTGCCTCTGTCCCCCTAATATTAGAGTGGTGTAGTTCTTAAGAAAATTAAAATTATGTGATTGATAATGAGTTGATTAAGTGAGAATAAAGTAAGAATAAATTAGAGTCACACAAATGTTACCAAGTATCATACGGGACAATAATAGAAGGGCATCCATAAATGAAAACATGAGACAATTATAAGGGGATAAAGGGAGTATGTAGTATTAGATTGTTTGAGATAAAGTGAAAATTACTGCTAATTTTTTTCAAGAAATTGTTTTTAATAAAATGGGGAAGATTCTAAATTTCTTTTGTTTTTCGTTTTATTTTTCAAAATACCATAAAGTAAGTATATACATGGATAAATTGAAACTTAATGAAATAGAAGATAAAAAAATGTCAAATACTACCTCACACTTTTTAAGAAATTAATATGTATTTATAATGCAAAATAAAGCACTCGTAATTAGGTGTTTTTACTTGGACTGTAATTTGATGGTCTGGTCTAGTCTGGTCTGGTCTGTTTTGGTCTGGTCTGGTCTGGTCTGAAATTTTATTTTTTATATTTTTTGCATAAAGATTTTATTTTTTATATATATTATAATCCATAAATAATTTTATTTTATTCATTTATAATTACAAATAATAATAAAAACAACAACAACAACAACAACAACAATAATAACAACAACAACAACAACAACAACAACAACAACAACAACAACAACAACAATAACAACAACAACAACAATAAGGTTGTTTTTACTTGGACTGCAATTCGTCACAGTCCAAACCAGACCAGAGCAAAATAGACCAGACCAAACCAGACCAAAATAGACCAGACCAGGCCAGAACAGACCAGACCAGACCAGCAAATTACAGTCCAAGTAAAAACATCCTAATAATAATAATAATAATAATTAGGGGTGTGGACTATCCGGTTTAAATCGGAAAACCGGATCGAACCGCAACGAAAAAACTGGAACAGGATCGAATGGGCATGATATCCGGTCCGGTTTTGAACCGGTGCACACCCTTAATAATAATAATAATAATAATAATAATAATAATAATAATAATAATAATAATAAAATATGGTCTGGTCTTGTCTGATCTGGTCTGGTCTGTTTTAGTCTGGTCTGGTTTGATCTGGTCTATTTTGGTCTGGTCTGGTCTGGTCTGGGACGAATTACAGTCCAAGTAAAACCAACCTTACACCCATATTATGTCTTATTGTCGCAATCCTCAAACGATCTTTTTTGTTATGCCCACAAATCCAACACAATATATGCATCTCTGTCACGATCATCTTTTCAATGTGACATTATTTCACCGTCCAACACATTATGTCATACATTAATGCAAACCTAATTGATGTTCGATAAAATTTATCCATCAATCTAGTCAGCATATCTCGATCACATAGAAATCCCGATGCACTCTCGCATTTCATCCACGCCTATGATTCTATGATATACATCCCCATCTAATTCACAATTCACAATCCATAATCTTTTTATCACAGATGTTTTTCCACTATGGATGGAATGGGTGGATTCACTTAGGGAAATACGATAATGAAGAAAGGAGAAAAAATTTATTTGATGATGAAATTAAGATAACAAGAAGAAAGAATAGAAGAAAGAATAAAAATATAAATAAAGTAACAATAAGAAAAAAGGGGGAAAAGAAAATAATAAGAAAACATAACAAAAAGTAGATGAGAAAAAGGTCTTTAATAAGAAGAGAATGATTAAGAAGAAAAACATAAAAAGGGAAATGAAACAAAAATACAGGAAGAAAAAGTAAAATAACAAAAAGGTCTATTTGAGAAGGAATTTTTATAAAAAAACACTCATAATAGAGTGAGAAATAGGATAATAAAAACGAAAAAGAAATAAGAACAAGTGGATAGAAAAGGGAATAAAAAAGTGTGTGGGGATGAAAATAAAGAGAAAAAATAAAAAATGAAACATGAGACCAAAACGGTACAATTATTTAGAAAATAATTAAATAAGGCAATTTAAGTATATTTTGAGAAATATTTTTAATAGATATATAATATAATGAAGTTAGTGTTGATAATTGTGATGGTATAAATATATTATTTTTAATATTTAATGATTAATTTTTCATCTAAGATTGTTAATGGTTTCCTAATCGAAAATGAGAACCTTTATATAGGACGTCCAAAAAAGAAAAGTGAAAATCTTTCTATGGGACAGATGAAGTATTTCTTTTCTCAAAAAAATAGAATTTAATAAAATACTTAATTTCATATATTCTATTAAAAAATAGAAAATATAGAAAATATTCTATTTAAAAATGAATGATGAATATGTGATCAAACCCTGTACAGATCACTATGCCCATCTAGTTTATTTGCTTGGTGGAGCTGGTGAATTGACGAAGCATACAACCTCATCAAGAACATGATATCACCTGGACACAACGATATGAAGCCATCAAGGCACGGAGTATTTACACATTAATCTAACAACCATAAGCCTCAGATTCTATTAAACAGAAGATCCCGATGGATGCAAAAAGTTGTTCAAAGAAGGCCACATTCACCCTAAAGAAATAAGCTAGTTACTCAACAGCTGCCAATAAAAGTTTCAAACCAGCACCAAATTCAAAAAATATAGAGGATTAGAATCCCATCGAAGTTCCACGCTTGCTCAAAATCTTAGGATTTATTTAGATGAGGGTTTTGGAGGGCTCATTCTATCTCTCGAAAAATACTTTCAGAGAACAAATGAAAGGTGATTGAAGAGTTTCATGATCTTATATCATGATCATCTCCCAATTTTCATAGTACCTCAAATACACACACATAAAAATGATTATCTCAGTTCTTGAAGGTTTCAGTCAAGGAATCACACACTTATCATGCTATTTTTGTCAACATTCTGAGGCATAATTAATGGTTCTTGATTCCTGCCTGACTAAAATTGTTGGGAAGAGCTAACATGATCATTACATGTGTGTGTTAATACACACGCGCACGCAGATACACACACACATACACACAGACAGGCACATATACTTATATATTGCAAGAACTCTCCAAAGTTTTCTCCTTCAAAACCCTCCATCCAAGTAGAACCCAGGAAACACAAGTGAGCAATTATGACCTTGTTATAGAAAGGTGGGAAAACATAATTTAAATGTAAAATGACATATATGTCAGCAAAACAAGGCCTAGTTTGGTAACTACAGCACCATAGTTAATATTACTACTCAATGCTTAGTTTCTAGAGGAACAGTCATATATAATGATGACCTCAAAGTGTATACAATCACAACTACATATTTTTAAACCTCATGGATCGACTGAATTGCCGAGGGCAAATGAGAACACTTCACGCACTGGAGGATACTCAACCAATGCAATATCCATCGCATAGCCAGAAACAGGAAGTTTCAGGTCCCTCAACACATTAAAAGCCTCTGCCATACGAGCCTTAGGCACCCCTTCAGCTACAGGGCAATAGGGAAGCCATGTATCGGGGCGATACTCCTCCCCCATTTCAACCCCTTCCTTTCTCATCAAATCAAACAGCTGTGAATGAAACTGAAGGAGAGATAAAGTTGGGGTTGGGGCAAGAAAGAGCAGATTATTGTCATTCGAGAAGCTCCCAATGGATGCGAACGATAGGGGCAAAGGCTCTTGCTTTGACACAAAATTCTTCACTGTACTCTCAAGCTTGAAAGGGTCAAACAGGGAGCTCGAGAAGAGGGTAATGTGCGGTCTGGATTCAATCTCAATGAGCTGAGTGCTGATCTGTCTTCTAGCTAACACATTCCATGCCTTCAACACCTGGTTCTCAAGCGCAGGATCAAAGTATAGCTCAATTGCATAACCCTGCGACATTGCCTCTAACAAGAGCAAACATAAACCATAAAATCAATCCAGAATTCCATATGCACAAAACTGAATGAAGAACAGTACAAAAACTAGTTCAACAAATTCAAGCGTGAAAACCCGAAAAATATGTGGATTCAAGATCTAAAGAGCAGATATAATAAACCAAACCAGATCATCAACAAAGAAATGAAGAAATCAATACATCACACGCAGATAATCTAAAAACCTAACGAAAATGTTGTGCGAAGAGCTTAAAGTAGCACATACCGAGCTCCGATTAGAGGCGAATAAGGGACCAGAACCTGGAGATCCAACAGTCCGAAACAAAGAGAAATGGGCAAAATGTGAGAATTAATAGAGAAGGGGTGAGGTAAAATGGATTACGGAGCTATGGATTAGAGAAAAGGAGGGTACATATCAGACAGTACACGGGAGTAATGAAAAGAGTAGAGTGAGTGTCCCAAAGGTAATGTTCTTTACAAAAGGGGGAGTGCAGTTTCTTCACGGATTGGTTTGATTTTTATGTGTATCTTGCGTTAATGGAAGCTCACGATGAACATTACACGATGATTTCCAACGTAGAAACCAGTTTTTTTAAAGTTTCTTAAAATACTCCCTCAGTAATCTTTTCAAACTTTCCTTTTTATGATACAAACTTTATCATTTTCTTGGAGTATTTCCATTTCATTCATGATCTCTACAACTTTGCTTGGTGTACATCAAATGTATACACCTTTTGTATACACATGTCTGTCCCCAACAGACAAGTTGTCTGTCCACTAACAATTCTAGAGATCATGTCTAGAGTTATCTGTGGACAGACAACTTATCTGATGGGGACAGACATGTGTACACAAAAGGTGTACACCAAACATTTTTCTGATCTCTAATAATCAATTTTTCTATGATTCTTACCTTTTAAATATTTTTATATAATTAATTTTTAAATAATCTCAAAATTTGTTTATGTCTCCCAACCATCATCTTTAAATAATCCGATTTTTTTCGATCATGCATTAACTTCTATTACACATACTTTTTGAATAATTTTAAAATTATCCAGATTCATATTTTGATCCCAGATTATTGTAGCAAATAATCTCATTAAACAATCTATCTCTCTCAATGATGCTTCTCTAAAAAATCTGCCACATCACTTATTTAATCTCTTAATAATCCTACCAATGAGGATGCCCTTATGAAAGTGATTAAAGATGTTTTAATTGGAATCAAAATTTATGATCTCTATATATTTCATAATTGTCCAAATTTGATTTGATCTAATTTGATTTGTTGTGATCTTATTTGTTTGAGAATAAAAACAATTCAAATAAAAGCATTCTAATTTGTTCATACATTTCACAGCTTTACATTTCTTATTTCGTACCATCCTATAGAAATTTCTATATCACTGCTCCCTTTTTTCATTGTTATTAGCCCATTTAATATTTGAAATTATATGTTTTGAGCACGTAATATCATTCCGAATTTATTTACTTTATGAATATAACATCAATCACATATATATTTCCACCTTCCTGTAAAATTTGGATAGAATTGACTTGCACGTAAAAAAATAAAATAAAAATTGTGTGATTCAAATTTATATACAGAAAAGTAACAATATTAACCATATATTAATTTCTTTAAATAGAAGCGGAAAAGTTTTTTGTACACCTAAACAAGAAAAGTTGACAAAATATTATGATTTCTAATAAAAAATATAACTGAAATAAAACTTAATTACAAAAATATAATCAGAGTTACAATGAATATAGTATCATGATCATGAATATAGTATCAAGATCAAGGTCAAAGTAATATTAATAGTGACTCTAATGCGCAGTACAAATCATTGCTTTCCGCCAAGAGAGCCCTCATCACCTTGCACAAGCGATCCAATGCTATTTGCTATTCCACGTGGTGCCCTTGCTGTCATGTAGCTTAACGGTAAATTGTGAACCTGAACCCAAAAATTCCGCATGATCCAGTGGAACCTCAAGAGACCTATCGGTACGTCCCACACGTTTGATGACCACAAGATTTTGCTCAAACGACCAAGGCCCTTCATCGATAACTCTGCTCAGATCCCTTTCGTGATAGAACTGTAAGAGAAATTTAGAACCCCCAATCTCATCAATTGAAACTCCCTTGACTAGTCGCCAAACCATAGCCATTGTATGGCAGAAGAATACAACACGAATGGGTTTATCAGAGACCACTCTAACCACAGCCGCTAGATCATACCCTTCTTTAGACACATCAATATTCTCAATCGAATCAGCTGCGAGCACCAAACCTCTATTCTCAATCGGATCAGTTGCGGATCAATTGATATCATGCTAACATTTTTCATGATCATATCCATAGCACTCAGACCGAAAGCCGCAAACACAAACCACAAAATACACCAAAGAATAAAAAAAGAAATCCAAATAAAATTGTTGCAGTCAACAACCAAAGAGAACTAACCCCAGCCGTGCTTTCAAAGCAGAAGGAAGAAAATCGGAACTCTCTGCAAAGCCGTTCAAGTCGCCGCCCCAGGATGCTGCCGATCCTACCAAACAACTCTCAATCCTTTTCAGAATGAAGAACGATACAGCACCCACCCTTCGACAATATAAACCAGTAATCTAACACAAATCCGTTCACAAAGAACGTAGAAAAACCTCGGCAAAACAGAAGTGTCGGACCAGAGACGAGTACATAAATGACTCGCAAACCAAAACCCTATCTAAGAGCAGGAACAGACCAGAATGAAGAAGAGAAAACCAGTGACCAGAGAGAGTAAACCCAGCGACATTGCTTGTCGCCCCAGTTTTGCCGCAATCGATCGATTGATCTGAAAACGACACCCCCGGTTACCGCCGCTAGGGTTCTCCCGACTCCACAACTCCTTTTCCGGGGATAAGTAACTATTACTCACTTACTCAGTAATTAAATATTCGTGCCAAGATGACTCAAGGATGTTATTAACTATTATTTATAATTGCATTACGGCCTCATATCTCTCCGAAGGTACTACATTTGTTGGACCCCTAATCCATAATTTGCTACATTGATTTATGCAGAAGTGTCCGATAAATATTTTGGTTGATATGATCTAATTAATTAAATTAAGAAGTGAATAAAAATTACTTAAGTGTCATTCTATGACATTTAGCATGCATTATTAAGATAAAAATATCATTAATTTGGTCTCAAGGCGGAGCTAGGGAGGTGGCTAACTTAAGCTCCGGTCCTCCCCAAATTTTAAAAAAACATTAATTTTTAAGATAAGACAAAAACTGGTAATTTTTTTCCTGAAAGATTCTTTGTACCGCCCAGTTTGCCCCTGATAGAAGACTAGAAGTAGATAATCTCACTATTAAGGCTGAAATGCTTCAAAGTTTTACAGTAGTAGGGCCGAACTTTGATATTCACTTTGCAATCTATTTTATATCAAGGTATAGAATCCAATTGTCATCTTTCAGTCTCTTGTTCATTTGCCAAAACATGATCATCTTGGAATTCAAATACCGAACCAATTTGATTTTGAGGGAAAGACATATTTCAACAATGAATATGGAGACATACGCGGGCATGAATGTGTCCTCTAGACTCTAGTATTTGACACTTTCGTAAACCAGAGTGCAAAATGGGGTGGGTTGTTTGGTTTAATGTTTCCTTACTCCTTTGTATTTAGTTTACCACAAATATCAGTGTTGCAAAAATCTTTATAAAAGTTTGGTAAGCCATAGGGGCCCTGCAAGTCCGAGTGGTTGACTAATACAGAATATCTTACTACACATTCATAAAAATAAAAACAGAAGAGCCAATTGAAATGCCCATAGCACAACCCTGGTTTCCATGAATAGTCCCCCCCCCCCCACCCACCCACCCTTCTCTTTCAAGGACAAATAGGTACCACAAGAAACTCTAGCCTTCCAACAAACATCAAACAACTGAAATCACTGCGAATTCAAACCCGTCTCTTTGTAATCTTGCCTTTGCTATGACCTTTCTTTTTAGCCAACTTCAGCTTCTTTTTCATTTTCTTTCCAATAGGTCTCAAAGATTTCATATTGTCTGTCATCTCAACATCTGCAAATCAATCAAGTCAGATTTACTGTTAGTTTACAACCATTCCTTCCTCCATTTCCTTAATTATCATTATTACTACACTTTTAAGAGAAATAAAGAAATAGCAGGGACAAATGTCCCCAATATGTCAGTTATGCTGTTAAATATATTGGGGTGGGGAAGAAGATAAATCATTGGAATGTTTTTTGACGCTTTTAATTATCCAGAAATAATAATGAACCAGTTACCCCGTTCTTCTAGTAAAAAGACATTCAACTTGTATGCACATCAACACTAACTATACCGAAGCAAGCTAAGTTTTTTACCATAAGGTCGACCAAAAATGATTAGCATAAGACTATTGGATTATAAATACATACTTTCTCCAGTTCTTTGTCCATAAAAGAGAGACATGTTTAGTTATAGTACAACTTTTGAACTTTTAGAAAGTACAACTTTTATAATGATATGAAAGCATACTTGTATTAGTTATATATTTAAAAGGTATTTGTTGGTTTAATGAAATTGCTCATATTTATCTTGCCTGTAAACTTTTTCGTAAATTACAAGACCAATTGCTCCTTGTGAGAAAATATCACCTTTTAGTACAAAAACTTTGGAAACAAGACTCCGTTGAGGGGGTGGATGAAGTAACATACACTTAATTCATTGAACGCAATCGGAAATAGCAACTGTATCTGATGCCTAAGCAGTTAAAAATCGCTACAAGGTGATTCAAGTAGTTACGAGCAAAACTAGGAACTCGGATAACTTGGTGATTACTAGCGCTGTATCAATTAAATGTAAAAAACATAGATCCCCAAAATTCAAGTAGTATATTAGTCTTATAATTCTTACATATGAATAAAAGAATAATAATTCTAATAATGACGTAGCAGAAACAACAACATCCAAACTAATAATGAAGTAGCAAAAAGCCAAAAAACATAAACATTCTGAGTTTCCATGAAAATCAACTAGCTAATAATTTAGTCCGAAACTAATCTTCATTGGGTTCAAGGGTGTCATTTTCTTCTTCATCCTCCATACACCTAAATAGATCCTCCCCAGATCTTCACAAGTTTGGTACCCACGAGTTCTTTGTAATGTCATTTTTCAAATTTTAGGATGTTATTAATTGGACCAAAATTTATGATCTAGTCTAATTTGATCTGGTCTAAACTAGTCTAGTAAATGTTTGTTTTATTTGTATTTTGAAAATGTCGAAGTCTAGTATGGCCTTTTTAGGTCGGTCTCGTGTCAGACAATAACTAGTCCAATTAAAAACATCCTTAAAATACCCCCTAATTATTTACAAATTCCATACTATCCCTCTCTAATTTAAACTTTCCAAATTAACCTAAAAAGTACTACGTAATAATTAGTGGATGTCGAGTAACTCGGCCAGTCAAACTTGTCACCAACTTAAGAAAATCTTCAAATACTCGGCAAGTAACTCGAAAAACAAGAAAGGGCCGAGTTAGAGTGCTAAGTAGATAACACATTTGAACACAGGAAAAACAGAAAAGCTATAGTGAGAAACTACACATATCCATTATAGCGCTATCAACAAAAGCCTTGCAGAAGTTTCAGATTTCATATACTACCTCCATCCCATCAGAAGGTTCCCGTCCACTATTCACATGGTCAACTTAAATCATTTTTTATCTTTTACTTTATAAATCAAATTTTTATCAAATTTACATTTTTTATCAGGCTTTGTAGCAGTTTTAATGTAGTTTTTGAATATGTTAATTTTATTTACTAAAAATAATTAGAGTGTGAACCGTCAACGGAAACCTTCTAGCGGGACGGAGGGAGTATGTAACTGCCACAATTATGAGATTTCACGGTTTCACCTATTTGTGTACTCTCTTGTTTGGAGTTACAAATCTAATTGGGCAAGTGTTTACTCAGTTGTACCTGAAATCATTATAGAACATCCTAATAAAGAATTTTGGCTAATGCCCACCACTTCACTGGATCACTATGTAAGTGGAATCTCACATATACAGCTGTATGGCTAACAGGCAACCACTGTATCTCTGTGGTGTGATTTCATGTGAGTGAATTATAGTAGTTTCAATTCTATAGTAAATAAGTGTGTAATTCGAAGCAAATTCAATCATTTTGATGACAAGCCAAATCTCAGAATGAACTTATCAAACACATAATACATCGTAACGCAAGAACAAAAAAGATTAAACCTTTCGTATAAAATCGAAGCCAAAACACATATAACACTGAGATAAGACGGTAAATTGAAAGGGGGGGAGACAAAGAGAAAGCATACCCATATTGCTATCCTTGTTGGCAGAAGTAGACGTTCCAGATTCTATAGCCATAGCCATGGGCTTGTTCGCATTGGGTTGGGAGCGGACGGGAAGCTTAGGGGCAGCAAGGGCAGCTTCTTGGGCAGCGAGCTTAGCGTCCTCTTTCTTTAGGGTGATAGGATCCGCAGACACAATCTCTCTTCTAATGGCTCTCAGCCTCTTCTCCCTCTTCGATCTCAGGGACTTGGCCATTGTCCGCGATTTTGCTAGGGCTTCCGAGGCAGAGGTATGAAAAAGGTCTCTTTGTTTTATTGAAAAAAGAATATGTTACCATTACACAAAACCGAGAGATTATATACCAGACTAGACATGCCCACTAGGATGTACTTACTTTAATTTGCTGGTCTGATCTGGTCTGGTCTGGTTTCTTTGTATTTTTATAACTATCTAAGTTTGGTCTGGTCTGGTCTGGTCTGATCTGATCTGGTCTGGTCTGGTCTGATCTGATCTGGGAGGAATTACGGTCCAAGTAAAAACATCCTACGCTCCCAACAAATATACTCGGTCAATCACAAACACTTTTTAAAGTTGGCCACCCTTAAATTAAAGCACTTTCTGCACTTAAATTAGAGCACTAGAATCACTTCTGCACTTTCACTCAAACACTCCAACTTCTGTTTCTGCTCCCTGAAGGAGCAAAAACAGTTTTAAGAATCAGATCCAAACACCCCCTAATACGCCGAACAGAGGATAGACACCATCACCGCGACAGTCGCGAAGGATGAAGAGAGGCCACATGCTGAGTCAATCAAGGACATCGAAGAGGTCCCCTTGGATGCCTCTCGGCCGGAGCGAGTCCTAAAAATTGGGAAGCAACTCCCACAGGACTAGCGCGATGGCATCCTCCTGGTCCTACGGTCATACGCAATCATCTTTGCGTGGGGGCCGGACGACATGCCAGGCATCAGCCGGAAGGTGATCACTCATCGGCTATCAGTCGATCCCACTTCCACGTCAGTCAAGCAGAAGCGGCACTACCTCTCAGCCGAAAGATGGGACTTCGTCAAGGGGGATGTCACCATGCTCCTCTCCATCAGCCACATCAAGGAGGTGAAGTACCCAACATGGCTAGCCAACGTTGTTCTCGCCCAGAAGCCACCGACATTCAGAATGTGCGTTAACTACACTGATCTGAACAAGGCGTGTCCCATGGACCCGTTCCCTCTCCCCAACATTGATCAGTTGGTGGACGAGACGGCGGGCTGCGAGTTGATTCATTCTTGGATGCCTTCAGAGGGTACCACCAGATCTTCATGCATGAAGATGACGCCGAGAAGACGGCCTTCATGATCCCAGAGGGAATTTTTTGCTACCTCGTCATGGCCTTTGGGCTCAAAAATTCAGGCGCCAAATACACCAGGATGGTAGCCAAAATCTTCAGAGCAGTCCTCAGCCGGACGATGGAGGCATACGTCAACGATATGATCGTCAAGAGCAAACACGCTACCACCCATGTCGACGACCTCCGGGAGATCTTTGAGATCATGAAGAAGTTCCAGCTCCGCGTCAACCCCAAGAAATGCACCTTTGGTGTCCAAGGAGGCAAATTCCTGGGCTACATGGTCAGCCGAAGGGGCATTGAGATTAATCCGGAGAAGATCTAGGCCATCATAAACATGGAGCCACCGCGCAACGTAAAAGAAGTGCAACGGCTGACGGGACGGCTTGCGGACCTAAACCGCTTCCTCTCCAAATCGGCCGAAAGATCTCTCCCTTTCTTCAAGATCATGCGCAAAGCCAACAACTTCAAATGGACGGCGGAGTGCCAGCAAGCATTTGAGGAGCTCAAGAAGTACCTTTCATCCCCTCCCGTGCTTTCTAAGCCGAAAGCCGGTGAGACCCTCTTTTTATACTTAGGGGTGAGCACGACTTCCATCAGTTCCTTGCTCATCCACGAGGATGAAGGAGTGCAAAAGGCTATTTTCTACGTCAGCAAGACGCTCCAGGAGGCTGAGCTCAGGTACTCCCCCATCGAGAAGACGGTGTTGTTCATCGTCCACACAGTGAAGAAGCTAGGGCACTACTTCCAGGCTCATGCCATCCATGTTTTGACTCAGCAGCCCCTTCGGCGCACTTATTTGGAGCCCGACTAGTACCTCAAGGATGGTGAAGTGGGCAATCTTCCTTAGCCAGTTCCAAATCGAAATCAAGCCAAGGCCATCTATCAAGGGGAAAGCCTTGGCCGACTTCGTCACTGAGTGTACGGCAAGGGAGACAGCCGCCACCATACCCGGGGCAGAGCCAGATGAAGCATGGACCCTTTTCACTGATGGTTCATTGGCCGCCAAAACATGTGGAGGCATCCGCTTCAACTTCAGGACGTCCTCATCTCCCCTGAAGGATTCAGAGCTTACTATGCCATCCGCTTCAACTTCAGAGTGTCCAACAATGAAGCCGAGTATGAGGCTCTCCTCAGCGGCTTCAGACTCACCGCCGGCCTCAAAGCGCGGCATGTCAGAATCAAGTGCGACTCCAATCTGGTGGTGGGCCAGATCGAGGGCTCATACGAGGTCAAAGAAGGAAGGATGAAGCAGTACAAACAGGCGGCTGAGGAATTGCTCAAGGCATTTGAAACCCATGAGATCACACAGATCCCAAGGGCGGAGAATGCTGAGGCCGACATTCTCTCCAAGCTTAGCACGGATACTCCGGAGCACATCTCCAAGATAGCCAAGGTTGAGGAGTTAAGCATGTCCAACATCCATGCCAGCCCGATCATGTGCATTCAACAATGCCCGGAGGACTGGATATCCGACATCATGACCTTCATCACTTCGGCAGAACTACCCCAGGACGAGGAGCGGGCCACATTAGCCAAACTCAGGGCCAAGTTACACCATCGAAAATGGGAAACTCTACAAGAGATCTTACAACGGCACTCTCCTCCGATGCCTGCACCAAGACGAGGCCGAAGTAGCCATGGAAGAAGTCCACTATGGTGTCTCCTCCTTACATCAGGGCCCTTTCAGCATGTCCCGACGTCTCGTCGTCCAGGGCTATTTCTGGCCGACGATGGCACGGGATTGTGCTAACCTTGTAAAGAAGTGTACCGCATGCCAAGTACTTCAGAAGGCCCTCGGTCGGCCAACCGTCAATTACGCCCCGGTCAGCACTACAATCCCATTTTCAAGATGGGGGATTGACCTGGTCGGCCCCCTACCTATAGCCGCCGGTAACAATCGCTACATCATCGTCGCAGTCGACTACTTCACCAAGTGGGTCGAAGCGGAACCTTTGGCCAGCATCACAGGGGCTAGGTACCAGAAGTTTGTCCACAAGAACATCCTTACCCGCTTTGGCATTTCCCAAGAGATCGTATCCGACAACGGCACCCAATTCAAGACTGCACTCTTCCAAGAGCTCCTCCAGGAATGGGGAATTAGGCATCGCTTCTCCTCCGTTGCTTACCCTCAAGGTAACGGGCAAGTCGAGAACGCCAACAGAACCATACTGGAGGGCCTGAAGAAGAAACTCCAGGACACAGGAGGCAGCTGGGCCAACGAGCTCCCCAACATTCTGTGGTGCTACCGTACCACGCCGAGGAGGGCGACGGGTGAAACACCCTTTGCCCTGTGCTATGGCTTTGAGGCGAAAGCACGCACAGAGGTCACCATACCTAGCCGATGGGTGGAGCAATATGAACCTAAGGCTAACGAAGAAAATATGAAGATCGACCTTCACCTGGTCGAAGAAAGACGAGAACAAGCCTACATCCGGGCAAAGAACTACCGGCGTCAAGTAAAATCATACTATGACGCCAAGGTACGTTCCCGGGAGTTCCAAGTGGGGGATTACGTCCTCCGCCGAAGGGAGGCAAGCAAACCGACGGAGGGTGGCAAGCTAGCCTGGAAGAATGAAGGGCCCTGCATCATCAGTGCCATGGTAAAACTCGGCACCTACAAACTTAGACACCCAAATGGGTCTTGTGTACCATGAACGTGGAATGAACATCACTTGGTGAAGTTCTATCAATAATCCGAAGGAGGCGAAGTTGGCAAAGCCCTCACCTTTTAACGGGTTATTGATCGATTACCACCCTTGGCCTCGAGCCACTTATCAATGAAAAATGTCTTCCGTTCATTTTTTTGGAATTTAAAGTAAAAAATGCAGCGTATCGTGTCGACCCCTTAGAACGAAAGGCTCAGGTATGGCTGACACAGTGCGCTATATCGACCCCTTAGAGCGAAACGCTCAGGTATGGCCGACAAAGCACATCGTATCGACCCCTTAGAGCGAAATGCTCAGGCATGGCAGAAGATGTCCCAGGACGTTGGGCCTGCAAACGGCCCACATCTTGAAATGGGAAGCACACCGCGTTGTCCTCGCGCTAAATCGCATGACGGCAGGCCTGAATCATGGCCGAGGTGACAAAAATCCCCAAACTCGGGGCTGGGAAACGGCAGTCGTCGGTAACCGACCAAAAGCCTTAGCCCGCGTCGTAAATAGACGATGGGACCTCCCCGAGATCATAGGACGATCCAGTAGGACTCCTTACCGGCCAAGGGAATAGCAACCCCCTTGGCTGAAGCTTGAAAGAAGGATACCCGCTCCTCGCTCAAATAAGTAAATAGGAAGAAAATAAAAGAGGGACAACCGAGGACTGTGCACTCGCCAGCCTCGAGCGAAATCCCCACAAATCAAAAGAGGGACAACCGAGGACCGTGCACTCGCCAGCCTCGAGCGAAATCCCCACAAATCAAAAGAGGGAAGCCGAGGACCGTGCACTCGCCGGCTTCGAGCGATAAAAATAAAATCCCCACAAAATTTGACTAAGTACATGCCAATTAAATGTAAGGCTAATGCTATGCGGTATGGACGAAGTATACACACAGACTACTCCAAAGCATTTGGAAAAAATTCCCAAGTGGCATGCAGAGTGGCCGACGAAGGTCACAGGTAGATAACACGGACTCAAAGGATTCGAGGGGATGCCCCCACTTTGGCCGAACAAGGGTCGGCACCCTTATCGGCCACAAGAAGGGAAACAACTACTTGGTCTCAGCTAACACTTAGAAATATTTCAAAATATGGAATAACAGAAGCAACACAAGGACAAAACAAACACTAAAGCTGGGAAAGCCAACCACATATTTGCATTCAAAAATCCGAAGTACAAAAGGGGGGCACTACGGCCATTACATATTAAGCGGAGAAATAGAAGAAAAAGGATCGAGCTTCGTCCTCGCCGGCTTCTTGAACAGACGTATCACTGCCTTCAACGGCCGCGGAAGAAGCGGTGTCCAGGAATACATCTTCATCATCCCAATCATCCTCGCCGATGCCCGAGCTTTGGATAGGGGGTTGCCTCTCCTCGACGGGGAGCTTGATCTCATTCTACGGATCCCTCATCTTCTGCGGCAGCTTTAGCTGATGAGCGAACTTCTTCGTCAACTTCAACTCCAGGCATCTACGGCGTAACCTCCGGTAGATCAGCCGTTGCATTCGTTGTTGGCCGAGGTCATAGTACACCTTCATTTCCCTCTCGAAGTACTCTTGACCTTCAGGGCTATGTTGGCCCCAATCTTCGAGTCTGGCCGCCACAACCTCAAAACTCCCAGGCCGATGCTCCTCAACTTTCCAGTCGTCGGCCAAGAACTTCTCAATGGCAGCGTCGTCAGCTTTCTCTGCAGCAGCCTCAGTAGCCTGCTCGGCCTCAGCTCTGGCCTTCTCGGCCTTAACAACACGGAGATGAACAACCTCATGTGCCTCCTTCTCCTCGACGAGCTTCTTCAGGGCATCCCTATCTGCAGTCACTTGACGAATGGCCGCATCAGCCTCGTTAGCTTTCTTCTTCAGGGCCTCCACATCGCCCCGTAGCCGATCCAGGCAACTCAAGGCCTCATCGGGAGAGGCAACCCTCTACTCAATTTCCTTCAGCCGGGCTATCTCCTACTGCTGCCTCTTGTTGCTCTCCATAAGCATGAAGGCAGCCTGCAAACAACAAAATGGATAGGACGACGGTGACACCTGCAAGCATATAAATCAAGAAAATAACAAGTACATAGCCAACTCACTTGGACGAGGTGGTCCATTCCACTGTCGTAGATCTTGACATTACCGAGCCCATTGAGATAAGCCTGGTCCTCATCTGGGACGGCCTAGGCGATCACCTCGTGACCGCCAATGATCTCGTTGAACACACCGCCCTTGACGGGGTATTCAACCTCTAACTTTTACGTCCCTCTGACCAACTCCTTGCCAAACCTCTTCTTCCGGGAGTCTTGGACGACAGGGGGAGGCTGAGAGACAGCAGTGGACGAAGGACCAAATGTCAGGTTCACTATAGCGGCAGCACTGGAACCTCCAACGTCTTCAGCCGGAACAGTCATGGCCCCGGCATCAGCATCGGCCAAGGGAGAAGTCTTCTTCGACTTCTTGGAGGGCTGCAGACCAGCCTCCGTCAGCTTCTTCTAGCCGTCGTACACCGGTTGCTTCTTCTTTGGCTGGGTGTGCGCCTTCTTCGGCTGGTCAGAGCTCGGCTGCGCTCCACTTGCCGCGGCTAGCTTGGCAGCCCCCTTGGCGGCCAGTTCCGCGGCCACTTTCACCGCAGCCCTATTCATAACAGATCTGCGGTCCATGACAGTCTGCATAACAAAGGAAACAAATGTTAGAAAAGCAAGGAAATAAAACAGGAACAATGATGCTGAGGAGGGCATTACCATCGGCTTCGGCGGGCACACCCAAATCAGGGTCATCGGCCTCCTCAAATGTGGTGGTCATCTTCGGCCATAACTCAACATCGTCCTCCGCATCCCCATACACGAAGTACCTCACGAAGCTGAGGGCGGCCATTTTGTACTCAGTGATATAATCTTTCACACTCCTCGGCCCATCCTTAAGGAACGCCTCCACCTGAGCATCCAGGAGCGCACTCTTCGGCACATCATGGAGATTGAACCTCCCGGTATGACCGATGGAAGGAAACTCAATCCGTTCTTCGCCCAGTGACACATAAACGAACTTACTCTTCCAACCATGGATGGACGAAGGAAGGTTGGTAAAAGACCTCCTGTTCTTTACCTGCTGAAGGGTGGCATAGCTCGCGCAGTTTTGGTGGCTGCCTCGGCCTATCTGGTACAGGTTCATAAATAGGGCCGTCGTCGGTGCAAGACCCAACTCGGAATAGCGGAGCAAGAACCTGACGATCAAGTAATAACTGTTCGGGGTCAGCAAGGCCGGCGGAAGATCCACCATGTCCAAGTACTCCGTGACGAACAGATTGAGAGAGAACCTCAGCCCCTTGGCAAAACTCATTGGATACACTCCGAAATACCCGACCTGAGGATTCAACACATGATTCGTCGGCTTGGGCGCCCTAACCCTACCAAACGGCTCTACATACATCTGGGCAACCAAGTATTCAGCCACGTTACTCTGCGGCCTGATAATATAGATGTTGGTAAGGTCCAAGTGCGAGAAGCCTGGACCTTTCTTCGGTCGGCGCCTCCTCTTCGGTGGAGATTTCCGTTTGACAACAGAAAGGGGACTGGGGCACGGAATGGTGGCCGACGTGGACGCTCCTTCCACCGCACGTGATACTCCAACATCCTCACCCTCAGACGAAGAGGCGGTTTCCTCGTCCGCACTCCCCTCGTCCCTCTGCTCCCTACATCTGAAGGGACTCAACTCCTCAATCTCCTCGCAGCACTCTTCAACTACCCCGTAATCAAGGGACTTAGCGGAGGCTTCATCGTCATACGGGTAGTACTCGTCGTCCAGTGGTTTCACTATAACAACTACCTAAGGCCTAAGGGGGATTACATGGGATCTAAGTATGGCTCGTTGACTAACACTAGATCAAAGCCTAAGGAAGCAAAGTATACAAGAAAATGGAGAATGGTTGATGAACCGACCTTTGAAGTTTTGAAGGAACTGAAGAGCACTTGAGCAAGCCTTTCTCTCTCTAGAAAATTGGGCAGCACTTCATTAGCTCATGATGCAAATGGGGGACTTCCTTCGGGAGGGGGGTATTTATATATTGACCTCCCCCCAACGGTCACTACACGTGGAACCCTCCCAGTGGCCACATGAACGGCCACCACCCCAGGGCCCAATAAGGTGCCACCGGTTCAAAAGATGGGCCAGGCCCACTTCCAGCACTATCAGCCCACGTCCAACGTACCAACAAGTAGCACCTATAACGACTAATACATTCAACGGCCACACTAAGGAGAGATATAGCCCTCCACGTTCACAGGTCACGCCTACGTCGGCCTTGGTAACCAACAATTACTTCAACGGCTTGCCCCATTTCAGAACGCCAGCTCGGCATCAAAGGCCCCAAGGTGTGCCCGTATCGGCCTGACATGTTACCAACAACAGGGCTGTTTCAATGGCCACGAAAACAAAGTGGAAAAGAACCTAACAACCATTGCCCCACGTATAAAACCTAATGATGATAACCTCTTGAAAGCGACCTGCGTCCAAGGGTTCTCCCACAGGGTTACCTTGATCAGGAATCGCCAAGGGGTTGGATTCAGGGGAAATACAAGGATCCCGCTTCGGCCTGGGGTTTCACCTTACTACTTCACCCCTCAATGTCCCTTGGGCCTGAACTAGTGGGGGACTGGGGGACTACAACAACAAAACTGAAAATCCAAAAATGCACAAGTATACAACTACAACAACACTATATCATATATGCACCATAACGTCCAGGACATGGTGGTCCACTCTCGGCCAAGATAAGAAAACAAAGCCATGGACCAAGGACACACAACGTCCTCTGGCCCAGCGTCGTTATCGTCCTCAAAGCCGTGGATGCCAAACTACAAATATTATCGCATCGGCCTGGAGCACTAAAAGCAACCATGAGGCCTCCTCGGCCAAAAACACAAAAGGCAACCAACAACGGGCAAAGATAAGAAACACCCCCCTCACCGGCTACTCAAATCAAAGACGTATATCGGCCACTGAGCCAGGACACTCATCATCCTCAAACAAACAAGCACACACCATCAGAGGAACAGTAGCCTCCTTCGTCCGCAACGAAGGACGTACAACGGCCAAACACAAAGAATAACCGCAGCGCCCCCGCGTCGGCCAAAAACGTCAGGATTGCAAGAATCTACTCTCCCTCACTTCGTCTACATCTCATCTCAGAGAGTGGGGGACTACTGATGGAGTATATGGGTCTAGACCCCAGGACCCACATACTCATAAGAACGAGAGACACAGCTGTCACTGAGTGGGACCTCCGTCGGCCAGATGGCCCTCCATCGGCTAGAAAGAAAGCAACTCAGAACATGATCCAGAAGTCAGGAGAACCAGGTGTCTCCGTCGGCCGGATCTCCGTCGGTCGTGGCTGTAACACCCCCAAATTTCCCGCCCAAAATAATACTTGAAATAATAATATATTGATAACAACCTTGATTTATTCATTCAAAGTGAGTAGAGTTTTGCAGCGGAAATAATAATAATGGGAAATGGGTGTTACCGCCACACCCGACCAAACACGGCCGGATGCACAGGCAACTTAAAACTAAATAAAGTGAAAGCAACATAAAATAAATGTTTATTTAAGACTAAGTTCAACTAAGGTATATTCTAATTCGCTCTCAGGCTTGAGCAATCCATCAATCCACATAAGCACCCAACTCATAACCTGTTAAAAATTAAGGGAGGAGAGAAGGACAAGGAAAATAACAAAAATTAGCTTTAGAGCTAAGTAAGTACTACCCAACCCCGTAAAATAATCGGGTTTGGCGAAAAATAGTTTTTGATATAATACTATATAAAAATAACACACTCCGCCAAAATTCTCTTCTCTTTGATTTTTCTCAAAATCACTTCTTTATTAAAGTCCTCAACTTTTCTTCGAAAATACTATAGTAACTCTTCTCTTAGAATTTCTCAAAATTCACTTCTTCTCTATCTTCCTAGTAATTTAGAAGGGTGGTGCTCAACATTCTGGTTGAGCCCGGTGGTTACGTTATTATGTACGGCCACCCCGGGACTTTTGCCGGTACCACAACTGCTAATGGAAACGAAACGAGTACCTTAAGTGTGCACACCCCCTAAAAGGGATCCCAAGCCCTCTGACTAGTAAGTCGTACGAGTAGTCGGGACTCAGTCTACCAACTACCCCACCTTTAAAATTCTTGAATGATTAGGGGCTACTACTACTATAACTTCTTCTTAAAAGGGATCATAGATCCAAATGTCACTTCAAACTCAAACTATATTTCTTAGTAGCAGCAGCCCTAATCACTCTCCACATTTATCTGGATGTGGAAAACCGACACCACGGATTTCTTCCGAGTGCTCACCTCTTATGAAAACGTAAATTTTATCTTGACTTTAGATATACTTCCAAAAATATTTCTCAATCCCTCTAAATAGTCTCAAAATTAAAGTATTTAAAAATATTTAATACCTAAAAGTACTTACTTTGCACTTCTCAAATACCATAGATCTAATATCTCCTCAAAATCACATACACATAATTCAAAATGCACACTTAATCACATAATGCATAATAAGCATATAATACGAGGAAATAATTTTGGATTGGCAGAGAAACTTACCTTAAATTGCGATAATCCCCTTAATAAAATCTCTAACTTGGTCTTCACTTGAATTCTCCTTCTAACATATATCAAAATTCTAAATCAATAACTATTCTATTATTTTTGTTATTTCCTATCTATCCCATCTTTAATTATTTTAATTTTATAATTCCTTCTTTAAATATAACTATTAGGTTAGATTCATAAACCTTATTTAAAAAGTTAATTTTCAGTCCACCTTATTATTTTCTTTGATCATACTAATCCCCTCCATAATTTACTTTAATTTATTTGATTGATTAATTTACTAGTCTAATTAACTTAATTACATAATAATTTTATTATTTCGAATTAAATAATTAATTTTAGTCCGAAATTCAGTTTACATAACTTATATAATTTATTTAATAAATCTTTTAATGATGATTTAGCGTAAGCAATAATTCGAAATAATAATCATTAATGATAATCTAATCTCAATAACAACTTTAATTAGCTCACTAGATTATTTATAATAACTAACCTAATTACATTAACTAATCCCACCCTCCAAATTTATTTATTTGATTAACTAATTTAATTGAACTAACTTCATCAACTAAATAAGTTTAATTATATCAATATAGCTAAATATATTAATCCAATTCAGTTAAGGCCAATAACTAAATTCTAATATCGTTTTAATTTTCTATTTTTACTACAAATTCCAACAATATTACCAAGTCTATAATTTAACTAATTTATCCATTAAACTAATTGATTTAGTAAAACTAGTCCAATAAGGTCAATTAACTAAATTATTAAGTACCCATTACTTAATTAATTTATTTATAGTAGTCAACTAATTTTTTATAAGTTCAAATAGTTTAACAACTTATATGAAATTCGAATCAATAATAATCAAGAACAATAATTATTAATTTAATCAAACTAATTTAATTAGTCCACTAATTCAATAATTTATTTATTAAGTCCAAATATAGTCATTCATTTATGCTAGCTAACCCAACTTTATTTTCTTTTCCTTATTTTATTCCAAACATCATTTTTAGTCCAGAATATTATTTTCAATCTCATTGATTTATTTATTTCACCATTAATATCAAAATTTCCTTATCTAATTACTTAACTAGTTTTATATGGCCCAATTAAATTAAATAGTTTAAGAATCAACTTTATAAATTAATAATCGTCCATAACCATATTTTGGGTCTATATTTGACTTAGGTTGTCCATATATTTATTTTATAATTATTTCTCTTATTGATTCATTTAATTTCATAAATCTATTAAGTGCTTTTGACTTTGGAGAGAACTAAGTGGAGGGCGGATATTCGCGTGAAGGAGTGATCTCGTATAATTTTTTCCCTAATCTTTTTTTCCTTGTTTTTTATTCTTATATATATAAGCATTATTTGTAGCCTTTTTATTTTATCATTTTTATGTATATTCATCTCTTTTTATATTATCTTTTTATAATAGCTTATCTTTTTTATCTTTATTTTATTTCTTTTCCTTATGGTTGTGATATCATGTATCGATTCATGTTAGCCGACCCCAATATCTTTTGGGACTAAGGCTGGGATGTTGTTGTTGTATCTATTAACTGCTTTAATTACAATTAAATATACTAATCATATATTTTATTAATTATAAATGGTCCCAAATGTCCTAGTTGTTCATATATTTAGTCTAGTTTACTCCAATATTTATTTCATAATTATTTTCGTTATTTAGTTAATATTTTGTTAAATGTGTACAACTTGGCCCAATTACAATTAAATCAATTAAAAATAGCTAAAAATAATATCTTTCAATTCTGGTTGGTCCAAATATGTATATTTATACTAGGTACTTAATTTATATTTTTCCCGATTTTATTTATTTGATTTACTATTTTATTTTTTATTTTTATCGAAACTGGGCCGAACCGGCCCATTAAACTGACCCGACCCAAAAGTTTTGACCCAGCCAACTGGGTCATCTTCTCCGGGTCGCGATACCAGCGACTTCGCCGGAAATTAGAAAACTTCGGCGAGCTATAACTTGACTTACAGATAACGAATTTCGACGATTCAAGTTGCAACTTCGGCGACGTCTAAGAAACTCCGGTGACTACGAATCGGTCTCAAATTTATTGGGAAGTATTCCTAGACCTCTCACGACCCTCCTCTATCGTTTTTAAGAAGATTTATACGTAAAATTATATATATAGAAGTTTTCAGACGAGATTATATATATATATATGTGTGTGTGTGTGTGTGTATGTATATATAGCTTCTATCTCTCTGATTTGAAGTGTTTGGGATGACTAAGGGGTTTATTTATAGGTCTAGATGGATCCTTCTGGATTTTAAATGAATTATTATGATTTATTTTATTTATTTGATAATTCGATGAATAATAAAATAATAAAAATAATAATGTTTATACATAATGATAGGTTGATAGTTGATGAACATGGCATGTGTATTAGTTCCTGATTTGATTCCTCTGGATATTTATGTTTTCTTTTATTTTTATTTTATTTACTTAAATGTATTTTTTTTACATATAAATGTATGTATATGTGTGTATATGTACATAATGTATATACATGATTTGGTAGGTGATCTTAACATGTGAGATTGTTTTATGATCTGATATTTTCATTTATCATTTTGATACTTTTATTAGTAATTTATAATATTCTTACTATTATTTTTATTTATTTAGTTATTTATTCTGTCACCTATATTTTATCTGATTTATTTTCATTTTTATTTTTATTTTATTTTTCTAATGCCACATAAGTGTTTAATTCTATTGCATGACGTGTGCGTATATTTTTATACACCAAGTATAATACAAAATATTTTGATATTACTTTTATTTGATTTATCAGATATAACTTATCTGATTTGTTTACTTATTTATTTTTATTTCAAATTTTCAAGGTATCACATTCTACCCTCCTTAAATAATGCTTCGTCCTCGAAGCATAAACTAAGACGAGAATTAAGTATGAAGATGAAGTATTACTAGTTTATAAGATATTACAGTGGCTCCGTCGACCAGACCCCCGTCGGCCACAGAGAGCTCACAGAGTCGGATTTCATACTTAGTCATTTCTACATATTTTGTACTCGGCCCAGTAATGGCCCCATTGTAAATGGGCCTCCCAAGCCCAGGACTTGGGAGCCCAGCCCATATTTTCTCTATAAATACTCCTTTGGGAGTATTTGTAGGGGTTGAAACATTCATTTATTGCAGAAATTATTGCACTTCTCTTTCTAGCTCTCACTTCTCTCTAGAATATATACTCTATCAATGTCATTAACACAAACAAAAAAAGTTTTTCTCAAAAGAAATCATGGAAGCATTTATACGTGAGATTAAACTAAGTGTTTCTTCATTATAGAAGCACTACATTTCCTTCACTTTTGACATCACATCTCCCCTGACTTCATTCTTTTGAAATGTCAATGTTGGTCCAAAATAGGACGCTCGTAGGCTTTTAGGAAAGCTACTTACGACACTCAAGCAAGAATTAGGAAAGTACGAATATGGAAAGTTAGCCAGAAATAGCATATAGAAGTTGCTTCTAATCTGAATTACAGCCCGCCTTTTATAGGCGTATACAAAGCGTAACCGCTACCGATAATAATGACTAATTAATTACAGCATTAATACGGAATTAAATACATAATTAAAAGCGAATTAATTGCTTGACCGTTACTCTTCCGGACCGGGAGGTCGCCCGGACTGGCAGGTTCCCCGCTGGGCTGGCAGGCAAGCTCCAAGTTGTGGACTTGGATCCACGAGTCCAAGTTCGAGGCTTGGGCTGATTAGGCTCTGGACCTAGTCCCATTACTCCATCAGTCAACATCTTATGCAAGTACTTAAACCTCAAGATCTGAATGGGATTTTCCAGAATGATTATATATGTTAGTATTAACATTCCATAGTTTTCACATATTAGTAAAATAACAATAAATCTTTAATAAAAAAAGTGGATGTTTTTTATATTTTCTTTTTCTAGGCCACACTCCCACTTAGTTTCTCCATTAAAAGTTTCCATATGTCTCATAAGGTAGACTCCTTCATTGGCTTTGTTTTTTTTGTTTCTCCATCCCATTCTTATCATCTCTGGCTTCATAGTCTTCACTTTGTCTGCATGTTGATGCTTCTCTTCTTTCAGCCATTTCAAAACAGCACTTTTTTGTAAATTTAAGCAATTAAATAGTTTCTGTATGAAGTATTTATAAACATTTTGCACAAAAAATATGTAAAGATACTCATTGTTTTTGGCACCTATACTCATTTTTAAAAACAAATAATATAGATTTTTATACTTACCACTTGGGTTGGTAGTGAAAAATACTTCATTTGTATTGATACTTCCCTGTCACAGCTATCAATTATTAAGAACTTCATGTACTTCAAATCAAAGCTCATAAGGTAGTAGCTACCATTCTGTTCAGTCGGGAAGATAAACAAGTCCATGTTCTTCACTTTGGGCAATGCCCTCTTGATCAATTGGCTCAGTGTAGCTTCAATAAACCTCCTTTTTCGAGTTGCTGGAGCACTAAGCTGATTTTCCTCCAATACTCTCTGTAAATCAATTATTTAGGATATTTGTTATAAATACTCCCTCCGCCCCGAAAAGGCTGACCAAATTTCCTTTTTTGGATGTCCCAAAAAGATTTGTCATTTCCATTTAAAGTAAGGAAACTGTGGCTAAGATTAATTCTCTCTTCTCTACACAAATTTCAACCACACAGTTTTTACTTTATTAATCCACGTGAAAGTCAACTTTGGCCAACCTTTTCGGGACGGAGGGAGTATATGAATAAAAATACTTAAAGCAATAATTCTTACACATGGCATTGTCGTGAATATCAATCTATTCCTTGATTCAGTGCTTTTCAAATTCTCGTTCTCGTTCAAAATCATAGCCCATAAATCTATGAGCAGTGGACTGACTTTACAGTTGATGTTCAAATTGTCCATCTCACTTCTCGAAAGCACCAGATCTTCTTCTTTGTATAACACAGCCCTATTTGTGATTAACAATGGTCAGCTAACATTAATCAAATATTATAGTCCAATAATTTATTCTTATTCTTATAAATATTTAGTTACTTACGTTTTATCAGACTTCTCGTCAAAGACAAATTGAGCTAGTTTGACTTCTTCAGTAGTTATTCCCCCTTTATTTCTGTAACCATTATCACAAACGGTGACTTGAGGGCAAGGTTCGCTGTGGTAGTCTTTTTTCTTTCACTACATTTTCGTGACATTTACCTTCTTCTTCAATACAAACTTGCTTTCCCTTTTCAGTCACACGAATAGCTTCTAAATCCACATACACTTCTTCAGCTTCATGCTCATGCTCATCAACCTCATGCACATACTCATTCTGATGTTCTTCATGCTCAGGAAGATCAGTATGCTCATTTGATTCTTGTGAAAGCAGTGTGATGCTGGGCTTTTCATATCGTGTCAATGTAGGCCTGTCATTTCTTTTTTTTCTGAGCCTTTTCAATAGCTTCAACTGCCCTTAAAACCTCCTCAGTCCAGAAGTCATCATCAGGCGTCAATGATATTTCTTTTTCAGATGTTTATGGTTCTGTTAAGTATGTGTTGAAGAGTCCATGGACTTTTCCCAGCAGAACCTTCATTTTATCATCATCAGGCAACACCTTTGCAGCTTCTTGAAACTTTTTATCAAAGTTTGCTATGCTATCAGCCAAGTACTTTGCTGCTGAAGCAAATTCTTTCATGATATCCTGTTTGAAACATAGGAGTATTACTAACTCTTGAATTGAGTATTTGTTATTTTATTTTGAATTTTAAACTATAAACAATGTCAAGTCAAATATTTATTATTTTATTTCATATCAACTAACTATTTTTTTTAAAATATACTTATTTAATTATTAAAAATGTTACCAGTTTCATTCCTGAATAAATTTTAAAATAAGACATTATTTTCCTTATCTTATTTGACTTGCTTTCTCCCACATTCCCTTTTCAATTTCCCCTTCATTTTGAATCAAATGTGGGGTTGCAAGTGTTCCTTGATTTGGTTCATCTATGTATCCAAATCCAAACCCTCCACTTTGTATCTCTTCCCTTTCTCTTTTGTTCAGAATCTGAGTTGTCCATCCAATTATAGATGGCAATCCTCTTCCTATTTTTCTTCCTTTGAATACCACATTGTCAACATAGAAGACCTTTATATTGTAAGTTTTAAATATTGTGCATTACATTATACATATTTGATTAGTAACACAACTAATTTGAGCATTGACATTATAAAATTTTTAACTTACAATAAAAAACACAAGAGGCCCTGGGAACTGTCGTTCTTTACTTTCATTCCAGTAGTCCTTTGATTCAATCAATTTCTGCAATGCATAGCCCGCCAATTGAGATTCTTTATTTGTGATTCATCATCCGGGGCTTTGAGTATGCTTTGATTTACAAAGCAGTTCTGTTTCCCTTCAATTAAACAAGTGACAAGCAGAACCAAGATTTTTTTTGAACCAGTCTCCAACTTGTTTGTTTTCCTCCAAAAGCCTTTTCAATTCACCAGTCTTCACAAGTCCTTTATCACTTGGCAATTGTGATCTCCAATCAGCAACCATCTCTGCTGTTTTTCACCTTGATTATCTATCATGTTTTTCACATTCAATTTTGCCTTTGGAAACCCCATTGTGTAGTGCACTGTATCTTCATTGATACGCAATTTCTCATTGCTCGGCAACTTTAGTGACACGCTTCTACTTTCAAACTTATCCACAACCCAATATGCCAACTGCATTGGCAATTTCTTGATTTGTAAGTATAGTATTGGGCCAAATCCCATCTCCACCACTTCTGCTTTTTGTTCACTCAGTGTTGTGATTAATTCAGTTAGACTTCTTGGAGACATTCTAGTCCATAGCTTTGAGAGTTTATCATTACTCTCATTCTCTAATTCCTCATTTTCTTCCTCTTCTTGTTCATATTCTTTTTTTTCTTCAGCTTTTCTTTTTCTGCTTTTGTGCTTTGTCTTTTTCTTGCAGCATCTTCTTGCTTATCTCTCCTTGCTATCACTTTCCTTTTATAGCCATTTTTCTCAACTTCATTTTCCTTTTTCTTTTCACATTCTTCTGATGTGCTTGACCTTGTCATTCTTTTATGTTGTCTAACATCCTCAGACTCTGTTTGCCTTGATACTGTTTTCTTACTCTTCTTTTCAGTATTCTTCTTTTGAACCCCTTCTTGTTCTGCTTCAATCAAATCTTGTTGCTCATCTGGAACAATCTGTTGCTCAGCTTCTTTTAAAACATAATCATCTCCATGATTACCATCATCATTTTCTTCAGAGGATTGAGTCTCTTGCTCATCATCTCCTTGTAGGTGCTCATGTTGTTCAATATATTGCTTGGCATCCCCAACTGTATGTTGATGAAACTGTTCATCTTCTTTCTCTTGAATTGAATGATGAACTTCATCTTCCTTCTGCTTGGAGCATTCTATACCTTTCACACCTACATTCGCACTGATCATCTCCTTTGCACCTTTTGCACTTTCTTTAGTTATCTTTCTTTTCTTCTGAATAATGCCTTTCTTTTGCTGAACCAATGGTTTTTTATTATTTGGATTCCTTTTTGGTTTTCTCCGTAGGATTGGAATTTCTGTTACAGCCTTTGTTGTTGGACTGCTGGATTATTAGTTTAAATGAGTAAACACCATATCATGATGAGTATGTTAATAGTCTTTATGGAACAATATTTAAGGATACAAGATTTCATATATTATTTTTGAAATGATATATAGCACTCTATATGTAAATCATTTGACTTTTAATAATTACACAATGATAAATCATCTACTACTTTTTCAATGAGCATATTAAGTGTTCATTTGAATACTTTAATAATTATATAGGAAATTATGTGCAAATATTATGAATACTATTAAGAAATTTCATTACTGTTTCAGCATTATCCACAACATGATGAGTACTATATCAATTTTCAAGCAACACTATTATAGAATACAAATATTTTATAAGCATTTTACTACTTAATAAACACATAACTTTATTTGCAATAAACATGAGTAGTATGAAGTACACAATGAGTATACTCCCAGTTTTCATGTAACATTTAATAGAATAAGAAATATCTAAAAGCAAAACAAATATTTCATTACTTCATAACATATACGATAGTATATTACTGGTATATGAGTACATCAAATCAGATAATGATAGCATTAATGCATTATAACCTTCATTATTAATGTATTGTTTTGTTTAATAAACAAATTTTAAGCTATATACGCAGAATATGAGTACCACACAGCAAATAATGAGCAATATAAATGCTCTACTCTTGATTCGTCAATTTAACATGAAATTCCTTATCAGATAAACATTTCTCCTGATTGATGCTACTGTTTTCCAGAATTTAACGCACATGCAAGTACTTTAACATTTTATTTTAAGAACTACAAAATAAAATCCAAATGTATAGTACAGAATGTTACATACTCTTTGGAGCAATGGAGTTTGGATGCTTCAACACTTTCGTTATCTTCATCTGCATTTGAAATCATATTATACTCTGATACGATGTCCATAGCTGCCTTCATTCGTACTACTCAAAACCTATCACTTCAGATCTCAAACTTTTTTCTCTGTTTTCGAACATGTTGTTTCTCTTACAGCGCTAATGGGGATATACAGTTCACCATTAATGTCGTTGCAACCGTTCTCGACTGTCATGCTCAAATGCAGCTACATAGCTTCGCAACATTTATGTCTCTTGTGAGTTGCGAACAAATTCCAATGTTTGAGAATGGTTTGAAATTACTCGTTGTAAACAATTTGGTTTTACGGAGTAATTCAAAATTTTGTGTCTTTGAGTTATGGGCCTCCGCTAACATCTATTTTATTTAGCACAACTGGGCCGGCTGTACGGTACGCACCGTACAACCAGTTGTAGCATATACGAATTCAGATTTGACCGCCACACACAGTCCCATCGCAAAATAGCTACGTGTGGCAGTTATTTTGCCCAAAACCGATGCAATTTTTTTTTTTAAATTCGCGACTGTTATTATCTAAGAAGCACAACAAATTTTTAACGTACGCGGCAGTTATTTATTAAGAACCGCCGCAAATTTCAAATATTTTTATCGAATTTGCAGCGGTTTAAAGGGCCAACGCGCAACGGATTTGACCGCCACAAATGGCCCAATCACAAAATAACTACGTGCGACGGTTATTTTGGCCAAAACCGCACTTTTTTTTTTGAAATTCACTTCAGATGTTATCTAAGAACCGCCGCAAATTTTGAATCTTTTTTAACATACGCGGCAGTTATTAGTTAAGAATCGACGCAAATTTCAAATATTTTTATCAAATATGGGGTGGTTATTAGCTAAGAATTGCCGCGAATTTCAAAAAAATAAATAAATAAAATTAAAAATGTGTGATGATAGATCGAGATCATAAGCAAAACAATTAAACCGCAAATCTCAAAGAGCTCATACATATAGTTGTCTAAACTGTCATTTTTTACATCAAGAAAACAAATAACCCACTTATCACCAATTCACCCATATATATTTCTTCAAATGACTCTCGTGTTGAAGTCCAACTCTGAAAAATAAATAATAATTATAATCTATTAAAAACACAATACAATTAAGAATTAACACACTTTAACATAACAATTAAACCAACTTACTTACAATTGACATTCTTTAATTAACTACTTAATTCATTAGTTACACACTAATTAGTGTATTAACATTCAAGGTAAAAGTAGGCATAAACTAATGGCTTTTCCAAAAACAGAACTAGTATGTGGCTATCATATTCTTCCTTAATAATCTGTGCAGCAACCATTCCAGCTAATGGACACCATATACTGTCTCATTTTGCACTTAAAAATCATTAAGGTGTAATTAATTGAGAATAAGGCTGCAGTTGAAAGAACTAGATACGCCTGCTCCTGGCTCACCAAGGTTCTGTCTGTTCACACCCGTTGTTAGAGTCTCAGGAAGTCAACCTTTTGATAATAATAATAATAGTATTAGCTATTATGATAAAGTGTATTCCAGAAGGAAAGGGAATAATAAGTAGCTAGCTGAATTGTATTTGGGGGGTCGGGTGGACTTCTATAAATAGATAGCTAAAGGATGAATAAGGAGGCGATTATTTGGTTTTGGGCTGGGACTGGAGAGTTGACATCTCTTTAACTGTCAGGGCACTTTCTGTTGTTCGAATAACAAATCGTATTCACTGTTCATCTTCGTTCCTATTGTTTGCTAGAATTCTCTCTGTAATTCAGTTAGATACTTAACATTGGTATCAGAGCAACGATCGTGGTATCTGTTTATGTTGCTACCAGGCGTACGATGGAAGCGAGGTTGGAAAATGTGGAGCGCGAGCTGTTGAAGAGTCGCGAGAACATGGTGCGCCAATTGGAGAAGAATCGCGAGAACATGGTGCGTCAATTGGAGAAGAATCGCAAGAACATGGTGCGCCAATTGGAGAAGAATCACGAAGAAGCCAAACGAAATAGAGAAGAGTTACGCGAACTCATTCTGCAGCGGAATGATCGCAATTCGCAAATCACGCGAAAGATCAAAAACATCCAGAAAAAGTGCGAGAACTGACAGTGACGACTCATCTGAAGCGATGCACGAAGAAGCTCAGCGAACTCGCGATGAGTTGCGCGAGTTACTGCAGTGGAGTGAGAGCCAGTCGCGCGGAAGATCTAAAACAACAAAACGAAGCAAGAGACATGACATTAGCGAATCTTCTTCATCTTCTTCAGGTAATCACCGCTCTTCTTCGCGAAACAATGATTATAGCAAGTGGATGGAGAAATCTGGAAGGAAAGTAGATTTACCAGTATTCAATGGGAATGAGGTGTACGGATGGATAATTAAGATGGAACGATACTTCCAACTCAACGCTATTGCGGAAAAACATAAGGTTAGAGTCGCAGAAGAAGCAATGGAGGAAAGGGCGTTAGACTGGTTCCAATGGTGGGAAATTGAAACTAGAGAAAAGAATTGGGAAGTTCTGAAGGAAGCTACAATTCAGAGATTCCAACCTACACGCAGGCGGAAGACAGAAAACCGGAAATCATCGCACTCGCAGTCGCGCACAGTGTCTACCAGTTCGCAGGTCTCAGTTCGCAAGGCTCAAAGAGCGACTTATCTCAATTCGCATATTTCCGCTTCTCACAGTCCGCAAGTTGAGTCAGTTTCATTCCCGCAGCAGTCTGGGAGTCAGCAACAACCTAACTCTGAAGATACATTCATCAATGGTGATGAGGAACCAGAGGTAAAAACTTCTGTGGTGATTCAGTCCATTGACGTGGAATATGAATATGGCGTTTATAAAATTGTTGGTTCGAATACTTGGGAAAGCCCTACAAAAACTGTCCGTAAAGAGGAAACTGAGGAAATAGAAGAGGATGAATCAAAGTCTGAGAAAAAGGAGGACAAAATTGAAATGCAAAACCAAAATAATTTCTTTGAGGGGTTTGATAGTTTGAGCTATGTTCACGGTTATAATTCTGATCATATGAAAGTAGCTAACAATAGGGATGCTGAAAAGGTACTGCACCACTATCATGTCACAGAAGACGAATTAGAGATCCGTGGTTGTATTGATATGGATTATAACCAGTACTTTGGTGATGGGGTGATGTACTGGAATCCTTCTGACCCTATTCAACCGTTCTTAACTATGAGGACCACAGATAGTATGCTGAAAGCCGTTGGAGGGAACAACATGGAAGGCCCTATGGGTTCTAATGGAGACTCCCTGGATGCTTCAACTCATGGTCATGGGGTGATTGAGCAAAGGGGAGGAACAAGGAAAGCTGCTGGGTTAGAAGCTCTGTTTTCACCTTGCCTGATGGAAGTTTCAGCATGCAACTGCCTGAGCAACCAACCCCAATGAGTTTTCCGATGCTCAAAATATTCCAACTGGAAATATCAGAGATAACTCAAATACAAGCACAACATGGGAGTACCATGTTTGATGGGACTATATAAACCAGATGAAGCAACATCGGGACTTCTGTCATATAAAACTATGGTTCATGTATATGGGGGTCCTGGTGTCCAACCTATCAGTGACTCAAGGGCAAACACAATTGTCCTGAAAGCTCAGTTTCTAAGGAGTTTAGGTATCATAGTTGGGAAGGTCAAGGTTACAGGGGAACCTATACCAGTGAATTGTGGGAAAGGCGTACGTGGTGGGGTTTGTGTTGGAACAAAGTGGTCCAACTGTAATTGTTGTAGTAATGGTTTCAGATTCTGATATTCCTAAGATTCCCTGGACACACATAATGCAGGCTGAAATCTATACGGGAGAGACACAGTTGCTGGGAGATGAATTTGATCTTGGATACCTGATGTGTAGAATCAGTGTGGACTTGGACCCTGCTATTCAGACTGCTGTGAATGGACTAGAAGCTGAATCAAATTTCAAACCTTACAAAATGGTCTTAGGTTCCAATAATCCAGAAGTGAATTGTTCCAGTAGTGTTCTTTCACTGGAAACTAAGCTAGCTGAAGATGTTCGAAAGATAAAAGTGGAACTATACTCGCCGGGAAAAATAGTTATGACTTCTTTCTCCTCACTGAAGCTAAGAAAGTTGAATGCAGATCCAGTTAGGGAAGCAAAGAGAATTCAGGAATGTTTCTCTCAGGGGCAGTTTGGAACACTGTTCACGCGCTTAAGCCGCTTATCAGAATTGTTTGAAGCAAACAAGAGGAACAGTTTTCTCCTTGAAAAATATTTTGAGGCTAAAAATACTGAGGCTGGAGATATTAAAGATATAGAGCAGATCCACATGGCCCCTATATCAGTTTTCAGAAATAGTGGGAGGGGTATAATTGTGGTTGCTACTCATTCAGGAAGAATCTATATTATATTGGAGGTTGTTTCGGATAGCATACAAAACTGTTCTCATCGAAAAGCATCACCAGATCTTCCTGCAATTATAGATGGCCTGGCCCTTGAGATTGGCTCAGTAGGGGTTGTAGCACTTCGTGCTGGCCAGGTTTTAGTGAAACAACATGTAACCATGCCCTTGCCTCAGCTGCTTGCTATGGTAAAAGTGATGGAAAAGGTTCAGTTTATGAAGTTCAGGGTCCTGAAATTTGGAAGATACTGGGAAGGACGAGGCGCTAAGATGAGGAAGAAGCTGTTCATCAGGACTATATTCTATGACCCACCTTGAGGACGAGGTGGTTGTTCCAGGGGGAGTGATGTTAGAGTCTCAGGAAGTCAACCATTTGATAATAATAATAATAATAATAATAGTATTAGCTATTATGATAAAGTGTATTCCAGAAGGAAAGAGAATAATAAGTAGCTAGCTGAATTGTATTTGGGGGGTCGGGTGGACTTCTATAAATAGATAGCTAAAGGAGGAATAAGGAGGCGGTTATTTGGTTTTGGGCTGGGACTGGAGAGTTGACATCTCTTTAACTGTCAGGGCACTTTCTGTTGTTCGAATAACAAATCGTATACACTGTTCATCTTCGTTCCTATTGTTTGCTAGAATTCTCTCTGTAATTCAGTCAGATACTTAACACCCGTGCTCTTGTTATTACAATTACTCAGTTAGTCAGTTAGTTAGAAAATGCCAGGAAGAACTAGTAATCTAGTAGCTGGTACGTAAATTAATCAGTAATATGAAAGTGCTTACATGGAGTATTTTAAGCCAATATGTAATGCAGAATTTCTCATTCTCCGTTCCAAGAAAATTGCATGCACTTCGTTGTTGCTCAGTTCCTAGGCATGAAACTTTTATCCAGGCCACTGCTTATCACAACAACACCTGCAAATTTCTATTTATGTTTCCCAATGTCAACTAGGTAGCTATATAAAATGCTATGTATGGAGTATATGTGGTTTATCTTGTTCATTTATGGTTGAGATAGTTACAACTCACAATCACACCATATTTCACACCCTCTCTTCTCAAGCGCTTCCATAACCTAGGACACCCAAATAGCTAAAATAGTTCTTCACTTCACATCTAAGCTATATATGGCCATCAAATCTTAACCAAGGCTAACTCTACTTTTGGCTGAAATAAAATAGAAGAGCAACACATGTGGAAATACAATTCATGAACTTACAGCATAGATCGAGCTTCTTAGTACTCTTGAATCTTGATAGGGGCCTTGATTATCCAGTGTTTCCCTGGTGATAATCTGCATCTCTCTATGAAAAATCAAATTTCTCCAGTGACGTTTAAACGCAACATATTGTTTAATCTCACAAATTAAAATTGAATTCATGCGAAACCGAGAAGTAAAAACTTCATCCCTGCCAAAAGGTACAATAAGAATAAAAAAAAGACGAGAAACATGCCGCGCGGCAGTGATATGGGTACCTGTGATGGCTGTGAAGATTAAGCAAACACAACTGTTTTTATCAACCATCTGTTTTCAATCAGAATGCCTAATTAAAGATATACAGAATACTATTGTTAAACTAATTTAATATAAGTCACTTATTAAACTAAAAATATGAGATCACAATTTTAATATGATAAAAGAAGACAATACACATACCAGTAGTCAAAGTAGTGATAGCGGTCGTAGTGCAAAAATGGTGAACTTGATTTCAATCAGCTCATTATCCCTAATGAATTCAAAATAACTTCACTTTTATAACTATCAAAACAAAGTAGTTCCAATAATTCCAATATAATGACTAATGAGCACATAATAGTTAGCACATATATCTAGAAAAAACAGAATAGTTTCCAAACAAATAATGAGCACTCTAGTTATAAATTGAGTTCTTAAGTTAAATATGTGGCGGTTATTATAAAACCGCCGCCTATGTAATGCCGCAAATTAGTGTTTTTCCACTAGTGCATGCAAAATAGAAGATGCACGCAAAAAGTGTACCAAAAACCTCTACACCTAATTTCTTTCAGCATATTTAAGCCAAAGCTAATCTAACCTGATTCTTCTCGCCCTCTACCTCTAGGCTTCTCAAGCTTCTGGCCAGACCACTTGACCATCTCCTCCGCATGCTTCAAGTCGCAGCCCATCTCCCTCCACCTGCTCCAAACTGCATCAGCTTCTCTCAAGCCGCAACAGCTCCACCGCTGCAACTGCTCAACCAACACTGCCACCTCAACGTTGTAGCCATGTCATTAACACACCACACAATTGACCAGGGCTTCTTCTACCTCTTCTCTTTGAATCAAGACAATGGAACTTCGGATTTCAGATCATATTACTGCCATAAATTACAGAATTTTCCAACCATGGTACTAATTAGTCCTATACATGGTAGTCGATGGTGCAATATGGCGCGCGCGCCATGCGCCATGTGGCGCGAAAAACCCTCTGCGCTATGAAAAGGGGCTGTTGCGAGGTGTATACACATGGCGTCGCCATTCCTGCGCCTTCGCCATGCCTGCGCCTTCGCCATGGCGATGCGAATGTTTTTTTGACAAAATGGGTCCGTGTTTTTGAGCTGTAAGTTGTGGACTTTGGGGCCATAACAATCTGCGACCCATAACAGCAATAAAACTCTAACAAAAACTTACTATTTTAGCCCATAATACTAACAACAAGATGGAGGCGGAGGAAATGGAGGAAACGGACGAGGTTGCAGATCCCTCCGAGGATGAAATGAATGAGGATGGTGTGCCATTGCTATCAGAATCAGACCAAGATGATGAGGAGTCTGATGATTGATGATGATTATGCAATAATCATCAAACAAAAACAAGCTAACAAGCCTAAATCCTAACATATTTTGCAAGACAGAAACTTTTTTTTTGAATATTATGTTTTTTGGAAGTACTTTGAACTATTTTATCATGTTTTGGTGGTTGGGTAAACTTGGGTTGATGAATTGCAGTATCTATTATTCGTTTTGAAGGTTTTTTTTGTCACGTGGCGACGCCATATTTTCGCCATCGCCATCGCCATGGAAAATGGCCTGTGCGCCATGGGTTGCGCCATGCGCCATGACAACTATGGTCCTATATACAGAATAAAAAGCATAGTGTTCCTATAATGTTTTTACTCCTATTTAGGGTGATTTTTTACATAAAAACAAATGTGAAAACCGTTGAGACAGCATTTGGTCAATAACTCTCATCAGCAAAGCTTCTGGTTCTGAACATGAGATCATACTTGACTGCAAAACCAACTGAATTTTAAGGACAATGGCCTGGCTATGTGGTTCAACTTCTGATAAAACTAGAACCTCTAGCTTTTCTGACATTGTCATTGAGCATCAACTCCCTTACACTTTCTGATTGTCCCAATCGGCCACTCAAAACATATATATCAGAAATAAGAGAGTAAACCCCTCCATCATTCTCCGGCTTCACAGTCTTCATTACCCTCTCAATGACCCTATCGCCCATCTCAAACTGTTTATGTAGTTTGCATGATGACAGGAAGGAACCCCAAATGATAACATTGGGTTCAAAACTCATTGAATTGATGACCTCATACGCTTCCTCTAATAGTCCTGCCTTTCCGAACAAGTCAACCATACATCCGTAGTGTTGAATGCTACGCGTCAACCCATACTCTTCTTTCATCATTCTAAAATATCGGCGGCCCTCTTCCACTAATGCTGTTTGAGCACAAGCACTAAGCACACCTGTGAATGTTACTTCATTAGGCCTCACTCTGGCCTCATTCATCTTCTTGAATATCTCGAGGGCTTCATTTCCAAAACCATTATTCACCGCACCACATATCAAAGACGTCCAAGCTACGACATTTCTATCTCTCATTGAATTGAAAATCAAGAAAGCATTCTTTAAGACCCCGCATTTCGAATACATGTCAACCAAACAGGTTCCAAAGTTGGCATTCATTTCCCACTCATTTCTTATTGCAAAACCATGCAACATTTTCCCCAAAAGCAACCCTATTGAACCCATATGGCAACAACCTGCCAATACTGGGCCTAATGTTATTTCATCAGGCTTTAAATCATTGACAGTGATCACCATCTCCCGGAAGATAGCTAACCCTTCTTTCCATCTTCGGTTGTTCATATACGCTGCAATTATTGCTGACCATGAGGCAAGGTCTTTCAGAGGCATTTTATCAAACACCTCCCGTGCTTCATCGATATACCCACATCTAGAGTATGCCTTCATCATGGTGTTCCACGTGACGGTATTCTTTGTTGGAATCTCGTCGAACAGATTATATGCACCGCGGAAGCAAGAGACAGCGTAAGCATTCAGCAAAGCTGTAGCAACGTAGACATGGAAGGAGAACCCTTCTTTGATAATAAGGGCATGGAGGTGACGTATAATGCACAAGTTCTGAAGCAGCGTAGAAGACTTGAGAGTGAAAAGAATGGCGAAGCTGTCAGACGGAACTCCTAACCGTTGCATCTTCCTGTATATCCTCAAGGTTCTTTCAGGCGATTCTGCATTCCTTAAGGCCTTACACCATGTACTGAAGGCCCCGAAACCCAATTGCATTGGAGCCGAATTGAGTTTGTTTATCATAGATCCGTTTTTTCATTCATTCTTGAGTCTTTGGGTGTTTATCTGAATGGCTAGCGGCATTGAGTTATGATAATTGTATTTGTCACCAGATATCAGAATAAACACCTGCTTCGTATATACTTTTGTTAATTTTCCACACAAATTCACGTACGGGTATTCCATTTTCGTAATAAGCACCCGGACCCGAGTCGTTTACCAGATGAGTCTGAAAATTTGGATCCAAATCCAGACCCAACGGGTCTTGGAATCGGGTCGGGTAAACCTGCCCGCCAAGTATGATACACACATCATTATAAACTTTATGAAAATAGTAAGACATGTATGTGAAATATACAGCAAAGTGTACAAATTTAAAAGCAAAATATATCTCCACTTTTCAAAAAAAATCAAGGTCTCTCATAGAAAATTAGTACTTTTATCTAATAAAGTATCGGTTCTTGTACAGGCATATAGCTCCACACTTTGCACCGTTTTCTCTCGCACAAAAAACACGTAGAATAAACTAGAAATTAAATCATAAAAAGGTCTCTTAGACTACTAAGAGTATAAAAGCATATGTAGTATTATATATGATAATGATATAATAATATTAATAATAATAGTAATAAATATTATCGTATTAGTTTTAGGGTATCTTACTATCTTGATCACTATCACTTATATACTCTGTGGTATTTATGTATTAATGTGTATATTTTTATTGAATAATCACAAATTCACAACTAATAACTTTATGTATTATTATGTATATATGTATATTAGTTTCTATTTTATGTAAAGTGTTATAATTAATCACTTTATGTTTGAGTGTATGTGTATACAAATAAAAAATTTTAAACGGGTGCGGATCCTTAACGGGTCGGAATCATATGTACCATACCTGACCCGTTTATTTAAAATACCAACGGGTCCGGATCCGGATCCGGGTAAACGGAATAAAATATAGACCCGTACCCATTAAAAACAACCGGGTCCGGGTCGGGTCCGGGTCGGGTCCGGGGCAGGTCTGGGTCTAGACCCGACCCATTGACAAGCCTATCCCTCTGCGCACTCACACAAGTATGGTGTAGGTCTATTTTATTATTCCAATCTAATCGGCTGAAATCGATGAATTTAACTAAAATGACCGAATTTGTTGAACTATGAAATACTCCCTCCGTTCTTTATTAACTGTCTCGCATTCTTTTTTGAGACATTTTTAATTATTTGTTCCTTTTTCCCTTTTTGGCAAGTTTTTTCAATCAAAATACCTTTATACATCCACTTTTATTAACATTACCCCTTTCTCTTTCCTACTTTTTCATTTACCCACAACTCACCACACCTTTTACCCTACCCCTATTATTTTCCTCTTAAAACCCGTGTAAAAGCCTAAGAAGACTCATATTTAAGAACGAAAGAATATTATATTTAAAATTAATTTTATTAATAAAATAACGAACAAAAACTAGACCAGAAAAGATAAACTGGTCTTCTACTGTATCTTCAATCGATTGAACCAGAAAAAAGAATTAATTTTGTTTTTATTATTACATAATTCAGGACATGAAATTAAAAATACCCCCTCCGTCTCGTTGGAAGGTTTTCATGGATAAGTGTCATCATTGTTTAGGCAAGTGATTAAATAAAGTAATTTGGCTAAAAAAGAGGAAAGATTTTTTTAGAAAAAGTAAACATATACTACGTATATTAAAGTGAAAGTAATTGAAGAGAGATAAGTTGGGGGTGAGAAGATTGTGGGACTTGACATGTAATGAGTAGAAAAGAAAAGTTTGATAAAGGTACAATTAAAGAGAGTAAATATAGAAAACTTTGAATTAAACACCCAAATAAGGAAAATGAGAATCTTTCAACGGAACGAAGAGATTACATTTTTACATGAAAAAGTGATTGATAACATAAAGATAGGGGTTCTCAAATGCCTCTTAGCAATTACGTAGTAGTATTCCTTCTGTCCCGCTAACAATTGGGACAATATGGAGTAACACGCAAATCATTAAAAAGTGATTTATTTGAGTGATATTGAATTGATAAAGTAAGAATAAAGTAAGAATGATTTAAAGTCGCAAAAACTTTACCAAATTTGGTATGAGACAATCTTAGTGAGACAGATATAATAATTCTTATTTATTTAAAATTTCAACATACATGTAAACCATGTATGTATATATCTATGGGACAAATATAAAGGCATTTATGATATTTTTAATTGGAGCATTTTGGTCGAATGAAGGTTCCATTTTTTGGTGTGGCACCATTATTTTATTGTCAAAATAAATAAGTAAATACTACGCAGTGTTTTTGCAATTTTGGCATCGAGAGATGGTACAAGCTAATCGTTCTCTATTTTACGATATTGGCCAAGCGTTTGTTTCACGTGTTTGGTTATTTGGGGCCAAACAGATACACGAGTTTTGGCCACTTCCACTCATGATAAGTAGTAGTACATACTTTAGCTTTTTTATTTTTCATTTCAAACATAACTTTTTAGCAAGTGCCTTGTTTAATAAAATTATTACTCCGTATAATTATCTGTTAATGTTTTGTTTGTTTATGTTTGGATTGTAATTTATTTATTTTATTAATCTACTAGTATAGTACTTGTGCATACGCACGGGAAAAGCGATTGATGCATATATATTTACTTAAGACGTAATCAAATATTAAAATAGAATAATTTTCCAGAATAATTATTAAGAAATATTTGCATGAATAATAGATGATATAGTACCCAAAAACACTACATATGTGATAAAAAATGTTTCACTCACTTATTAATCCCCTAATTTTATACTTAATAGCACTACATATGAAAGAAAATATCCCGCTGAATTATAAGTATATTTTTATCTTCAAAGCATTACGTATGATGGACAAAATTACCTCACTCAATTATTAGACCGTCCATCTTATTTTATAAGAGAGAAAAATCTTTCCTTCAATTATTTGTATTCTTTTCTTATGTCTAAAAGTACTACATATGAGAGAGAAATTTGTCCCGCTCATTTATCAGTCTGCTTATCTTATACCCAAGAACATTACGTATGAGAAAAAATATTCTCTCACTTATTAATACGCTCATCTCATACCTAAAACTACTACATATATATGAGATAGAATATTCTTCCGCTGAATTATTGTCCCGTTTATTTTCTTATACCTAAAAACACTATATATGAGAGAAGAAATTTTTCCGCTCAGTTATTAGTTCGTTTATCTTATCTTATACCTAAAAGCACTACGTATGAGAAAGAATTTTTTTTACTCAATTATTTACTCGTTTATCCTATCGTATATGCTGTACCTAAAAGCAATATATATGAGAAACAAAATCATTGTACTCAGTTATTATCGTACTTATATATTATTTTACCTAAAAGCACTACATATGACTCATATGAAAGAGAAAATTTTCTTGCTCACTTATTAGTCCGCTTATCTTATCTTATACTTAAAATCACTACATATGAGAGGAAAAATTATTCCGCTCAATTATTCCCGAGCTTATCAAATCTTCTCAAACCAAAAAGATTATATAATTGTTTTCTCACTACACATGTTTTCAATATTTACTTATGATGTAATCAATTATTAAAATAGAATAATTTTTCAGAATAACTATAAAGAAATATTTGCATGAATAACGGGATATAAAACCTAAAAACACTACATATGATATAAAAAATGTTTCATTCACTTATTAATCCCCTTATTTTATACTTAAAAGAACTCTATATATGAGACAAAATTATCCTGCTCACTTATTAGTTCATTTATCTTTTTATTATTATACCTAAAAGCATTACGTATGATGGAGAAAATTATCCCGCTCAATTATTAGTCCACCCATCTTGTTTTATTATACTTAAAGATACAACATATGTGAGAGAAAAATCTTCCATGTCAATTATTTGTTTGTTTTTCTTATGCCTAAAAGTACTACATATGAGAGAGAAACTTCTCCCGCTCGTTTATTAGCCAGCTTATCTTATACCCAAAAACATTACGTAAGAGAAAAAATATTCTCTCACTTATTAGTACGCTCATCTGATACCTAAAACGCCTACATATGAGAGAAAATTCACCCGCTCAATTATTATCCCACTTATCTTCTTATACCTAAAAAACTCTACATATGATAGAAGAAATTATCTCGCTCAATTATTAGTTCGTTTATCTTATCTTATACCTGAAAGCACTACGTATGAGAAAGAAAATTTTCAACTCAATTATTAGCTTGTCTATCTTATCGTATACGAAGTACCTAAAAGCATTACATATGAGAGAGAACCATTGTACTCAATTATTAGTTCGCTTATATATTATACCTAAAAGCACTATATATGACTCATATGAGAGAGAAAAACTTTCTTGATCACTTATTAGTCCGCTTATCTTATCTTATACTTAAAATCACTACATATGAGAGAGAACGTTATTCGGCTCAGTTATTACCGAGCTTATCTAATCTTCTCATACCTAAAAGATTATAAAAGAGAGAGAAAATTCTTCCGCTCACTTGGTAGTCAGCTTATCTTATACCTAAAAATACTATACTTCATCCGTTCCATAAAAGTTGCAACATTGGAATTTCTGCACTATTCACTCAGCTTACTTTGACTACGATTTTCTAATAATATATATAATAAAAATATTATTATGTATAAAATATTAATAAATTTGTATTAATGTAAATTTCCGATATATTAATTTTTTTTAATGTTTACTAATACGTAAATAAATATAATTACAGTCAAAGTTGCGCATTGGCAAACGTGAAAGTCAAACTGATGCAACTTTTATGGAACGGAGGATAGTATAGATTAGAGAGAAAATTCACGCGCTCAATTATTAGGTTGTTTATCTTATACCTAAAAGCACTATATTGCCTATATATTAGAGAGGAAATTCTATTGTTCAGTTATTAGTCGACTCATGTTATATCTAAAAGCAGGACATGTGAGAGAGAACTTTTTTTGTTAAATTATTAGTCTGCTTATCTTATTTTATACCTATAACCAATGTTCTAAAAGGCGTAAGGCGTGCCAAGGCGGCACGCCCAAGCCTTAAGCCTTTGAAGCCTAGGCAAGATTAAACGATGCCTAGGCGTGAAAAGGCGTTCTCATATTTTTCTCATTAATTTTATTTTCTTAAAGTTATTAATAAATATGTAATGTGATTTTAAAAAACATCATGCAAATCCATCATAATATATTCATGTTCAGCTATAGAGTTGAAACAATACTTCATCGATGTGCACCTACGTACAAAGTTCATACATACTCCATCAATGCTTCATTTTCCAACCATACAACTGAGTTCTAAAAATCAAAATGATAGGCACGTACAGGAAAGGTGATTGCCTCTATACAAAAAGAACAAATATTTCCAAAGCAGCGAGTGGACTCTAATATCAATGTGAAGCTATAGAGTTCAAACAATGCTCCATCAATGTGTCAGCTACGTACAAATTTCATACATGCTCCATCAAGTTGTTAATTCCAAAAATAGTCTCTAATCACTTCTAAATCCATCAAGTAAACCCCTGTCATGAAGCTCAAAATGCGGTGCTACCAACCTTCATAGCATCATAAGTTAAATTATAAATATATACATGATCTCGATCGCGTGTCCAAGCAAAAATAGATCTATCATATTTTAACAAAAAAGAACTTTGAGTGAACTTTCTCATTAAGAAAGAGGATGCAAATCTAGTGACCCCCGAACGGACTATTTCCCTTTGAGTGAACTTTCTCATCAATGCTAGTATTTTATGATGTGCATAAATGAACACTGTGAATGACTTAGCTCTTTGAATCACACCTTTGAAATTAGGAAGTTTGGAAATTGCTTCAAGCATGAGGTTAAAGGTGTGAGTAGCACACGAAGTCCAAAAGATCCTAGGCCTTTTTAGTGACAGAAAACTTGCAGCGGCCATATTGTTTGAAGCATTATCTGTTACAACCTGAACCACATTTTCTTTTCCAATCTCTCCAATGCACCCATCAACATATTCGAATATATATTGACCAATGTGAGAATCGTCTTTGGTATCTTTTGAAGAAAGAAACGTGGTTCCTAGTTTACAGTTCACGCATAAGTTCATCTTTTTTTCCCATCAGTCCATGCATTTGTCATAACAGAACATCCATTAGCTTTCCATTCTTCTTCTTGTTTCTTGAGCATTTCCTTTGTCCTTTGCACCTCAGCTTTCAAAAGTGTTTCTCTCAATTGGTATTGAGAAGGAGGAGTATATCCCGGGCCATATCGACCTAGAGCTTTCGCAAACATTTTGAAAGTGTCACTGTGGTATTAAAGGGATCTCCAACTTCATACACCCATCTGGACAAATATTGATGAACTTCTAAAACCCTTTTCTTATCGATTGCATCATGAATATTCTGCTGTTTCATTTTCTTGCTTGCGCTCATAGACTCGTCAGTTATGTTGATTGGCCTTGTAAATTTATCCATAGGACCTAAAGTTGAAAAGGTCCCTTTTCTACTCCCTTCTTCAAGTGCAGGTGCTTCTTCTTCCTCACTAATTTGTGTAGTCATAAAAATAACATCATCTCTCAATCTGGCATGTCTCAAAAACTTCTCCAACTTCTGAGACTTGTTTTCTTCAAGTGCTTCATGGCAATACTTTTTTTGCTCATCACTTGCATTAGGACACGGTTTAACACCTCTCCCCTTGATCCCTGCTATGTGAAATTTGTGTCTATTTATACAGGCCTTTGTAATTTTTTCACATAGCGTACACCTTACAATATTGAGATTCTTCGTATCAACAAGAACTCCAGTCTTCCACCCAACATCCCCAGAATCACATATTAACTCATTCTGATCCACCACAAGAGTGTTTGGTTCCATTTCAATTTTGTGAACTGCTAAGAACAAAAAAAAATGTACATTGGTCAGATTAAATTAAATTGAGATGTTAGAGGCAACCGTAGGTGTGGTGATTCTTCATTTTAGGCATTTGAGTTTGAATATTTTATATTAAAAAAAATTTGCAGGGCAACAACGTGTTTGGTGTAGCCTTCCCTAAAAATCTAGAATTGAATTTCAATGTTTCCAAGTAGCATAAGAAATATAAACCTACTTTGATTGAAAAGTCAAACATGGAGGAGGGAGCCAAACTCCCAGCCCTGCATTACTTTCTCATTTTCTGTTCCTGTTTTTGCAGGAGATACTTACATCCAGTGAAGTAAAATAAAAACTATTTAACATAATTATAAACTTGGACCAAGAGATAATAATGAGCTGCTCTAAAATCAAATCAGATAAAGTTGGACTTTACCACATAGGAAGGGACCCAAACAACCCAACATTTTCTCTATATACAATATATGTCGATATGTGTAAAAAAGAAGGAAACAAACCTTGTAAAGAATATGATAAGAATTAAATAAGGATTCTAAAATACTATCTTTCTGTATATACACTTGGATAGAAATATAGAATGACATTGTTAGGACCAGAATTACTTTTATACTTTGAAGTGCAAGGTAGAGCTTTAATCGTTTTCAAGTAAACCTGCTCCATAACATAATCTTCAAGGCTTTAAGCTAAAAAATAGTTGTTATGATAGCAGGGCTATAAGGTTCTCACCGGCTAAAGAAGCTGCACAAAAATTATTTAATTCACACATGGTTCAAATACTAAAAATCTCAATCAAAGATGACAGACCTCAGCGGTGAAGTCCAAACGTCCTCCACTCTTGCACATTAATTCAGCGGCGACGCAGATGAAGAAATTCCACCTTGATTCAAGATATTTCAGAGCCTCTCTAATTTGCTAGTTGGAAGAGATGAAAGAAATCAAGATCAGGATTGTCATTTGAGGCTTAGTTGAGAAGATATGAGCATATTTGGGGGTTCAGAGACTCGGAGAACCACACAATTTGCCCGGTAGAAGAAAATTAAGGTGTATCTTAAGCCTGAAACTAAACGCAGCCGCCTTTTCCGCGCATATGCACGCCTATGCGGTCAAGACAACAATTTGACCGCCTTTTATCACGCATAGTATATATGCGGCACGTTTCATAGACGCCCCACGCCTATGCGAGCATAGGCGGCGCCTTTCCGGGTGTTTTAGAACACTGCCTATAACCACTACATATGAGAACAAACTTGTCTATCTTATCGTATGAGAAAGAAACTTGTCCCGTATGTAGGAAACTTATCAGTACGCTCATCTCATACCTCTAAAACTACTACATATATATGAGATAGAAAATTCTTCCGTTCAACTATTATCACGTTTATCTTCTTATACCTAAAACCAGTACATATGAGAGAAGAAATTCTTCCGCTCAATATTTAGTTCGTTTATCTTATCTTATACCTAAAAGCACTACGTATGAGAAATATTTTTTTTACTCAATTATTTACTCGTTTATCTTATCGTATATGCAGTACCTAAAAGCAGTACATATGAGAAACAAAATCATTGTACTCGGTTATTATCGCGCTTATATATTATTATACCTAAAAGCACTACATATGACTCATATGAAAGAGAAAACTTTCTTGCTCACTTATTAGTCCGTTTATCTTATCTTATACTTAAAATCACTACATATGAGAGAGAAAATTATTCCACTCAATTATTACCGAGCTTATCAAATCTTCTCAAACCAAAAAGATTATATAATTGTTTTCTCACTACACATGTTTTCAATATTTACTTATGATGTAATCAATTATTAAAATAGAATACTTTTTCAGAATAATTATAAAGAAACATTTGCATGAATAACGGGATATAAAACCTAAAAAAACTACATATGATATAAAAAAATGTTTCATTCACTTATTAATCCCCTTATTTTATACCTAAAAGCACTCTACATATGAGAGAAAATTATCCCGCTCACTTATTAGTTCATTTATCTTTTTATACCTAAAAGCATTACATATGATGGAGAAAATTATCCCGCTCAATTATTAGTCCACCCATCTTGTTTTATTATACTTAAAGATACAACATATGTGAGAGAAAAATCTTCCATGTCAATTATTTGTTTGTTTTTTTTATGCCTAAAAGTACTACTACATATGAGAGAGAAACTTCTCCCGCTCGTTTATTAGTCAGCTTATCTTAAACCCAAAAACATTACGTATGAGAGAAAATATTCTCTCACTTATTAGTACGCTCATCTCATACCTAAAATGCCTACATATGAGATAGAAAATTCCCCCGCTCAATTATTATCCCGCTTATCTTCTTATACCTAAAAAACTCTACATATGATAGAAGAAATTTTCTCGCTCAGTTATTAGTTCGTTTATCTTATTTTATACCTGAAAGCACTACGTATGAGAAAGAAATTTTTCTACTCAATTATTAGCTTGTCTATCTTATCGTATACGAAGTACCTAAAAACATTACATATGAGAGAGAAAATCATTGTACTCAATTATTAGTTCGCTTATACATTATATCTAAAAGCACTACATATGACTCATATGAGAGAAAACTTTCTCGCTCACTTATTAGTCCGCTCATCTTATCTTATACTTAAAATCACTACATATGAGAGAGAAGGTTATTCGGCTCAGTTATTACCAAGCTTATATAATCTTCTCATACCTAAAAGATTATAAAAGAGAGAAAATTCTTCCGCTCACTTAGTAGTCAACTTGTCTTATACCTAAAAACACTATATATATTAGAGAGAAAATTCACGCGCTCAATTATTAGTCTGTTTATCTTATACCTAAAAGCACTATATTACCTATATATTAGAGAGGAAATTCTATGTCGGCTCATGTTATATCTAAAAGTAGGACATGTGAGAGAGAACTTTTTTGTTAAATTATTAGTCTGCTTATCTTATTTTATACCTATAACCACTACATATGAGAAAAAACTTGTCTATCTTATCGTATGAGAAAGAAACTTGTCCCGTATGTAGGAAACTTGTCCCGCTCATTTATCAGTCCGCTTATCTTATACCTAAAAACATTACGTATGAGAGAAAATATTCTCTCACTTATCAGTACGCTCATCTCATACCTAAAACTAGTACATATATATATGAGATAGAAATTTCTTCCGTTTAACTATTATCCCGTTTATCTTCTTATACCTAAAAACACTACATATGAGAGAAGGAATTATTCCGCTCAATATTTAGTCCGTTTATCTTATCTTATACCTAAAAGCACTACGTATCACAAAGAAAATTTTCCACTCAATTATTTACTCATTAATGTTATCGTATATGCAGTACCTAAAAGCAGTACATATGAGAAAGAAAATCATCGTACTCAATTATTATCTCGCTTATATGTTATACCTAAAAGCACTACATATGACTCATATATATGAAAGAAAAATTTTTCTTTTTCACTTATTAGTCCGCTTATCTTATCTTATACTTAAAATCACTACATATGAGAGAGAAAATTATTCCGCTCAGTTATTACCGAGCTTATCTAATCTTCTCATACCAAAAAGATTAAATAATTGTGTTCTCACTACACATGTTTTCAATATTTACTTATGATGTAATTAAATATTAAATAGAATAATTTTTCAGAATAATTATAAAGAAATATTTGCATTAATAATGAAGGATATAAAACCTAAAATTTTACATATGCAATATTGGTGTCATATGAAAGATCATAAAAAATGATGAATTTTGATATAATTTTTGTAAAAATTAGAATAAATGAAGGGTGTAATTGTCTTTTAAAGAGCTATTTGTTTTCTTATGTATAAATAGATTTGTTTACTCATTTATTTGTTCTTTGGTAATTTATTTTGTAAGAAGAATTATGATATAAGAGCTTTCGCAATTATGATATCATTACTTAGAGGTAGTTTAAAGCCAAAAGTTAAAAATAAGAGGAGAAATGTTTTTCACTTTTTCTATTATAGGAGTATAAACAAAGCATTTTTCCACCAAACACTTCAAATTGATCCTTGCTTTTTCTAAATCACTATTCTTTTCAAACTCTAGTAACTTTTGCTCTTAATCACACTTGTCCTCATATAATCTCTAAAATAAATAACTTCGCAAAAATATAGTAGAAGTAAACGCATACACTCATAATAGTCAGTTATCACACTTCTTAGTACACATATGCGTGCACTAATGATGGGCGCTCCCTGATAGCCATGTACTATACACTCCTCGGACAAGTGGGAGTGGTCCAAGCGGATTACTCTCACACACATAAGATCCTCCCCATGTAGGTGGTCTTGAATTCAAGTTTAGAGGATTTTATCAAATACCGATCTTCTAACCCCTCATGGGTAGCTTGAGTGGTCACACATTCAATGTTTCGTCTTGACTCAAACGACAATGTGAGACTTAGCTTCTTTCTGAGAATCGATGGTGTTTTACCAATCCTGGTGGTTCTCCTGAGATCGAGTTCCGAACTTGAGGACATACTCGTGAAGTGTTAATTAATTAATCTAGTGAATTTTATGCATGTTAGTTAGGGTGAATACTTGAGTGTTACGAACATAGTAAATTCTTCGAGCGATTCATATTTACTTCTCTCAAAAGTTTAGGATGATTTTTTTAGATTAAATGATTAATCTGGAAAAATCTGAATCATTTGGTGCTAAAAAAATGATGGATACATATTATTATGTACGCGTGACATTATTTCTTGTTGGAGTACTTACCATTGACTACTATTAAGCTAAGTAATATAACTTCTATTATGCCTCACGTTTTACTTTGGTCTCACCATATATACAATTTCCAATCCCTATAATTAGTGGTGATTTGATACGATAATATAAATTGATATACCTAAGTTTATGCACCAAAACTTAGGTATGATATATAGTGCATACGGAAACAGTTGCATGAACTAAATTACTTAAACTATTGTATACTCCGTATATAATATCTTAAATTCTTAAATGAATTAAGATTAAAAGTTTCATTCTCTTCATTTCAAAAATAAAAAAAGAATCTGCACTACTTCTCTTATACTTCGTATTTAGTGATCATATCGAGTGAAAACATCAAACCGAATTAATAAGTACACTATTAAATCATCAACATAAAGCATGATTAGTTTAATCTTGTTCGTAATAAAAAGAAGGTGACAACTTCCGTATCCATTTAAAAAATGGGGTACCGTACGTACCACTCACTTGATTGGTTCAAATCATTACATCATTTTTAATTTAGATTTAAATAATTCAACTACATCATTCTTATTGGTCCATTTGGACAAATATATGATACATTAAGAGTACCATAGAATCTACCTAAAAAGAATTATGGAATGGTAGACTGACATCATACATTTCATAAAAAGTACTATAGTAGATTATTAGATTATCCGCTTGGTGAAATTGATATAAATAAGTTAAATTTTCATATATTGTTAAAGTAAAAGATCAAAAGTCATACGTAGTATAATTTTTGGGGGAGGAAAATCATGATATTAAAAATCAACATTCATAAAAGTCACGGGGTGAGTGAGAAATTGTTGGTACAACTCAAGAACGAATGGCCTAATGAATACTACTGAATAGAGAATCAACAGAGATGGCATACGTATATTTCATTAAATTAGTAATGTCATTATTTTAGTAATCGTAATGGATACATAAAGTGAAGTATTGAATGTGTCATAAAATAGTTTTGACTCTTATGTACATTTATGATATAATAATGAAAAGAGTGAAAGTTAAGTTTAAAAGAAATGGTTACATAGCTTTGAAGCAGCTAAAGCACTCGATGAGTCCTCTCTGGTCTCTTATGAGTACACCCCAAGTTAATACTTTCATCACCTGGGCCGGTACTTGCTTTTCTAGTTACCCCTCCCTAAGGATACTCATTCTAATAAAATTATTAGACCATTAGTATTGTACTTTACATTAAACTCTCTTATTATAAATATATCTGTCAGGACTTCTTAGAGAGCATCATGTTCCATTATTCTCACATGGTATCAAGAGCACACTAAAAACCCCTTTTTTACGCTTCTCTTACGATTCGGTGCCGCTAGGCTTAACCCACAGCCGCCGCCGACTTCTTCTACGCCAACGCCGCCTCAGAGCTCATGCCGTCCGTGCCTACCTCTTTCGCAGCGTCTCCCATGGCGACAGCTTCCGCCACATCCAGCTCGTCCGTCGTGGCAGTTGCAGCATCCTCCGCTGGCATCACACCGCCGGCGATCTCCTCTGACTTTGCCTCACCGAGCCACACCTCCAGGCCTTATTCTCTGTTTCAGCACCTTCCGCCGACGTTCTCTTGGTCAGCACCAGTCCCGGTACAACAATTTCCTATTGAGCCGCCTCCCTTCTCGGTTCCTTCGTTCGCTGGCCCCACCTTTGTTGGGTCGCCGGGAATTTCTTCTATCCGGACACCAGCAGGCAGCCCCTCAAATTCTCCCTTGGCCGAACTTGCTCAGACCATCTCACATGTGGCGACCAATGTCACCAACATCGTGACTACTAAGCTTCTAGCGGTGGAAGATTATACTATGTGGCGGACTCAATTTGAGTCGTTCCTTGTCTCGCAGGGTCTCCTTGGCATGGTTGATGGCTCAATTCAGGTACCTCCTGCTTATTCTATAGATGTTCTTAACCGTCAATTTCCTAATCCCGAATTTTCTACTTGACTGCGCATTGACCAAACAATCCGTTCATGGTTATTTGCCACTCTTTCTCGTGATGTTCTTATTGATGTTCGGGATTTAAAGCATTCTTGTGAAATTTGGGAACGGTTAGAATCTCAATTTATGTCAGCCAGTTTGGCCAGATCTATGGAATTAAAGCGATTATTTTTTTAAATAAAAAAGAAACCTGATCAGTCTATGGATGATTATTTAAGGGAGATTAAAATTTTGGTTGATGATCTTGCTATTATTAATTGCCATGTCCCCCCTTGTGAAGTACTCAAGTCTACTATTATGGGTTTGGGTGTCGAGTATGAATCTATGTTCACCACTGTCTCGTTATTCCCTGACAATTTCCCGCTTGAGAAACTTCGCAATCATCTCCTTGAACAAGAGCAACGGGTTCTTTATCTCCACTCCCAGGGCACTTCATCCATTCATCAGGCTTTCGGTGCCACTGCTTCTTTTCCCGGGCAGTCCGCTAGCCACCAGTCGGGCCAACAGATGCAGGGGCCGCATTCGCTGGGCGGACAGCAGCAGCGCCCTTCAGGTCAACCGCAACGCGGCCGTGGATGTGGTCACGACAAGGGACGCGGTGGCCGGGGCAGAGGCCGAGGACAACAGGTGCAGCCTGTGTTTTGGTACTCGCAGCAGAGTCAGGCGGATTACACCGCGGCAGGGGGTGGTTCCTCCGTTCCAGCTGGGTATGCTCCACATTCGGGGGGTGTACCAACTACGGGTACTGTCATTTGTAATTCTGCCATGTCACATTTAAATATTAATGCATTACATGTTGGTGTTACTAATTATAGTTCTGCAGGCTTACCATCAGATGAGGGTATTCTTGGTTCTGTTCCCCATCCTGTTATGTGTCAAATTTGCTTTTCTGTAGGACATTCCGCTGTTACTTGTCCCTCACGCTTTACTCAGCCTTCTGCTTCTGCTCTGTTGACTACTCATGGGGAATCTAATCCGACTATATTGGTATCCTGATTCTGGAGCTTCTGCACACATGACTGCATCCGAAGGTATTTTGCTTAATAAATCTCCTTACTGGCTATAATTCTATTAGTGTTGCTAATGGTGCCCATTTACCCATCTGTCATGTTGGTGATGTTGCATTACCATCTTCTGGTCGTTCTCTCACCTTAAAATCTGTTTATCATGTGCCTTAGTTAAAATATAATTTAATTTCTATTAAACTGCTTTGCGCATATAATAAATGTCTTGTCATTTTTGATAAAAAATCTTTTTTGATTAAGGACAAAGCCTCGGGGACGGTGCTTCTGCGAGCTACCAGTAGTGGGCCACTCTATCCTCTCCGTTTGCCAGAGTCTCCATCCGTAGTGTTAGCCTCTGTTTTAGTGTCTGGCCCTGTGTGGCACCGTAGATTAGGTCATTGTGGTGATAATATTTTACAGTTTCTTAAACAAAAACAATTTTTATGTAGTCATACTCCTTTTACTCATGAGTGTGTTGTTTGCCGGTTAGGAAAATCACAACGTTTACCCTTTACGGATGCTTGTCATAATTCTTCTCTTCCTTTACAACTTATTCATTCTGATGTATGGCAATCTCCGGTTCGTTCTAATTTGGGGGTTAAATATTATGTCTGTTTTATTGATGATTATTCTCGATTGACTTGGATTTATCCCATGTGTCACAAAAGTGAAGTTTTTGTGCATTTTAAAAATGTTAAAGCTTTGGTTGAAAATCTTTTTAATCAGAAAATTAAAAATTTTCAAAGTGATGGGGGCGGTGAATTTGTTAATCATACTATGCAGCAATTTTTTCTGATCATGGCATTTATTTTTAAAAATCGTGTCCCGACACATCTCAACGAAATGGGGTTGCTCAAAGAAAGCACCGTCATCTTCTTGAATTAACTAGGACTATGCTTCTTGAGGCATCTGTTCCTAGTCAATATTGGGTCGATGTTATTTTCACTGCTGCATATATCATCAATAGATTACTGTCTCCTACACTGATGGGAATTTCTCCATATCAAAAACTTTTTCACCGTGTCACTGACTACTTATTTATGCGTGTTTTTGGTTGCGCATGTTATCCGAATTTTTCAGCCACTTTGGCTAACAAACTTTCTCCTAGGTCTGTCCAATGTATTTTTCTTGACTATGCATCTGGCTATAAGGGCTATCGTTGTTTTGATCCTACTACCGGCCGTGTCTATGTCAGTCGTCATGTTAGGTTACGTTCCACGAAGATACTTATCCCTTTAAAATCCTTCCGCAATCTAGACCATCCCTTACACCGACCCAAACAAACTTTCCCAGGCACCTCACCAGTTACTCGCCTGAACCCACGGCTCAACCTCCAATCACCCACCCGATTTCCATTGCAGCCATGCCCAACGACAGCTCTCCGGCCTCCATCCTCTTTAGAACCTGCCACTAGGACAAACCCAATACACAGCTCCTCGCCGTCCCCTTCCTCCTCTCGGTCGCCCAGCTCCACGCCATCGTCCAGGCGGTCATCCACAGCCTCTCTCCATTTAGAGTCTGTCGCTAGTTCTCCAGCTTCCACTCCGTCTGGCCAACGTGACACTTCTCAGCCCGACCCCATCTCCCCTTCACCCAATTCCATTGCGCCCAGAACTATCTCTAATCACCACCCCCATGCAGACCCGTGCCAAGACATGCATTTTTAAACCTAAAACCATTTTTAATTTAAGTACAGTTGTTATTCCTGCGGAACCCACCTGTTTTACTGAGGCTAATAAACATTCAAAATGGCGAGAAGCAATGACTGATGAATTTAATGCACTCATTAATAATCATACTTGGGATCTGGTTCCCTTTAACAATACTAAGAATATTGTTGGATGTAAGTGGATTTATAAAACGAAATATCATTCTGATGGTTCCGTGGAGCGCCATAAAGCTAGATTAGTTGCTCAAGGGTTTAATCAACAGGCTGATATTGATTTTTCTGAAATTTTTAGTTCTGTCATTAAACCCACCACTGCTCGTATTGTTCTTACATTAGCTGTATCTTTTGGTTGGGTTATTCATCAACTTGATGTTAAAAATGCCTTTTTACATGGTCACCTAACAGAGGAAGTCTATATGCGTCAGCCACGTGGTTTTATTCATCCTCAATTTCCTAATCACATATGTCGTTTACGCAAGGCTATTTATGGCCTTAAGCAAGCACCACGGGCTTGGTTTCATAGGTTTAATAGTTTTTTACTACAGCATGATTTTACATGTAGTAAATCTGATAACTCATTATTTATTTTTCGTCATAATAATTCTATCATTTATTTATTATTATATGTGGATGATATTATTATTACTGGCAATTCTGAGTCCACCATTACCCGATTTATATCAGTTATTTCTAATCATTTTGCCATGAAGGATCTGGGTAATCTCCATTATTTCTTGGGTCTAGAGGCAATTCGTTCTCCTAAAGGTCTGTTTCTCTCTCAACACAAATATGTCTCTGATCTTATAACACATTTTCATCTCCATACGGTTAAACCCGTTCGCACACCATTAGCTTCTCGTACTACTCTGTCTCTTTCTGATGGTGAGTTACTTGCGGACTCTACTGAGTATCGCAACATGGTAAGTGCTTTACAATATTTAATTTTGACAAGGTCAGATATTACTTATGCAGTACACTTAGTTTCTCAATTCATGCATGCCCCCCGTACTACTCATCTACTTGCAGTCAAAAGAATTTTCAGGTACATGCAGGGGACACGTGATCATGGGTTGTGGCTACAACGTTCTACTCGACCCACATGTGTTGTTGCCTATTCCGATGCAGACTGGGCTGGATGTCCTGATAGCTCACGGTCCACTCTACTGGTTTTGCTGTCTTTTTGGGTCCTAATTTAATTTCTTGGAAGTCCGAGAAGCAGCCCACCGTCTCAAAGTCATCCACAGAGGCAGAGTACTGTGCTATTGCATACACAGTTTAGGATACACTCCATATCAGATCTATTCTCTTTGAGCTCGATTACCCCATCACGGAGCCTGTGCATCTATTATGTGATAATATTTCGGCTTCCTGTCTGACTGCAAATCCTATCCAGCATGCTCGGAGTAAGCATATCCAGATTGATTATCATTTTGTTCGCGAACGTGTTGCACTGTTGCCCATGGAGATGTGATTGTTTAGCATGTTCCTACACATCTACAGTTGACAGATATTTTTACTAAGAGTCTACATACTCAGCGTTTTCATTTTTTGAAAGACAACATGCGCGTTTTTTCTCCCGTACAACTTGAGGGGGTGTAATAGAATTATTAGACCATTAATATTGTACTTTACATTAAACTCTCTTATTATAAATATATCGTTCAGGGCTCCTTATAGAGCATCCTCTTCCATTATTCTCACACATTCTTGGTTTGTCCATACTCCCAGAATACAATGTTCCGTACATTTAATGTAATCAATGATGTATTTATATATTATGAGTAATAATTACATGAGGTTATATAAAGCTTCAAAGTGAGGTTGCAATGAGACCCAAAATAGCTAAAATCGGTCCCATGGAACTCCACACATGATTTTGTATTTCTCTCCGACTGTGCGTTTCAATCCTACAATCTATCAATAAAGTGTTATCTGAACACAAATCAAGATCCCGCTACGTAATGTTAAATTAGCTGAATCAGTTCAATCTAATATCATAGTTGAATTGAAACAGTTAAATAATGAAAAATTAAACTACATTAAAACATACTCAGTATAATAAAATACGTAGTAATAAAAGAAGACACTAAAAATAAGCTAGAGTAATCTTTTGAACAAATTCAGCTAAAAAAGTAACTCGATACTAGTTATTTGTATTACTAATGCTTGAAATTAAAATTTTAATGTTTTATTAAAAAAATGAATGATGTCAAAAAATGAGTTAAAAAATGGACTCCAAATTAAACACTACCTCCGTAACATATATATCTTCCCGTTTAAAAGTAGGTGAGATTAAGAATAGTGATCGAAAGAGAACGTAAATTATTGAGGATATGGTGAGAAGATAATGAAATAGTGTTCTGAAATGAAGGATAAATCCTAAAAAAGTAATTGAAATAGTGTATTGTTTTCAAAATTATTGAAGGTATGATGGAAAGATTTAAAAATGGGAAGATGTGAATGTTACAGAAGAAAAAGAAAAGTGAGAAGATATAAACGTTACGAACGCAAGTTGAAGATGTGAGAGAGGCCTGGCTTTAGACAGATGTGTGGAGTGTGGACCCCTTTCTCACCCCATTAAAATAACAGAAAAAATATTGTCTACTTCAACTATGTCTCACACGTATAACAATTACATCATTTGTTAAAACAAAAGCTCTACTCCTCTCTCTCTCTCTATGAGTATATGAAGGAGTATTGTATTAGAAGAATATAATATATGATTGAGTGGAGAAGTGTGATTAAAATAAGTTAGAGAGAAAGACAGCAATATATAAGCTAAGGGCTGCTCCTCATCGGTGAGAGCGGCCGGTGGGGGGTATGGGTCATCACTGCTGCAGCAAACAAAAGGTAAAGAGAGGGCTTTGGTCTCCGGAAGAAGATGAGAAGCTTATCCAGCACATCTCCTCTCATGGCTATGGCTGTTGGAGTTCTGTCCCTAAACTAGCAGGTGTGTCCTCTCATCATCTACTTCCATAGGTTTTGAACTTTGATTGTGCATGTGTTGTTTGTTACACCTATATCTTGGCTATCTATCTTTTTCTTCACCATGAAAGTTTATGATTCATAATTTAAAGTTCGTTTACTCGTTTAGTTTTCTATTATTATATGCAATTAGTGAATGGAAAATTACTTATGTTTACAAAATTTGTTCATTTTTTGTACACACCCCTAATTGTCCGGTTACATAGACTATTCGTTTAAAAAAATCAGTAATTGTCTGCCTCTGTCTGTGCAGACATACTCTGTATAAAAATGTATATATTTTGTATAAAACAAGAATTAGCTTTTGTATATTACTATGCATCTATGATCTATATACCATGGGGAAATATGAAATGGGAAACACGAGAGAATCATTTATAATAGAAAAAACAATTGTAATACAGAGATTTCTTTCGAATTTCGGTTTTTAAATTTTTATAAAAAACAATTGTATATTATTTTATACATTATGGTAATAATAATATAAAAAGAGAAAATTAATAAAAATACCCCAAACTTTGTAGGGGTGTGAGGTAAATACCCGAAACTTACATATGTAATTTAAATACCCTAAACTTTAAATAAAAAGTTATTTTTGCACCATTGTCATGTATTATTTCTTTCAAAAAAGTAAATTTATGGGGTTAATTGCATAATTTAAAATAGAAAATTAAAAATGTTGCAAATATATAGATTGGGGGTAACATTATTTTTTTCTAATGCAAGGTTAAAATGTTAATTATGTCTCCATGAATTCTAAAATATTTTGAATTATGCAATTAACACCATAAATTGTTTTACATTTTTTGAAAGATATAATAGTTGCTATGGTGCTAAAATAACTTTCTATATAAAGTTTGGGGTATTTAAATTACAAATGCAAGTTTGGGGTGTTAATCTCACACCCCTTAAAGTTTGAGATATTTTAATTATTTTCCCCTAATATAAGGATGTTTTTACTTGGACTGTAATTCGTCCCAGACCAGACCAGACCAGATCAGACCAGACCAGATCAGTTCAGACCAGACCAGACCAGACCAAACTTGGATAGTTATAAAAATACAAAGAAACCAGACCATACTAGACCAGACCAGTTCAGACCAGACCAGACCAGATCAGACCAGACCAGACCAGCAAATTATAGTCCAAGTAAAAACATCCTAAAAACAATCAACCGTTTTAAAAATAGAATACATATGATGGATTAGATTTGATTTTGGATTTGAGGATATTGAAATTAATGTGAATATGATGAAAAAAGTGGGTGGCCAAAATGCAATTGAGTGCAATTTTTTTGCACCAAGTTAATGGAAAAATTCCTTACAAATCTCGGTTCTTAAGGTTTTCATAAAAGTTTCCGTCGCATCACCCTTTAAGAATCGGGAAAGTTTCAGAAATACGATTAAAACAGTTTCAAAATTCCAAAATAGGACTGTCATATTTTTTATTCTCAAAATAGCACTAATTACTGTCATGCTTAGAAAATACTGCCATGTTTGAAGTCTGTTACTGCCAAAACATGACAGTAATTAATCATATTTTGGGAATAAAAACATGACAATCCTATTTTGAAATTTTCAAACTTTTTTAGTCCTATTTTGGGTAATATCTTTCAAGAATTTCGTCGCATCATAGGTATGAATACTATCTAATCGTATACACAGATGCTAAAAAACCTAAAGCGATGATATTTTGTAGGACAAATATAACTACTACGTACTATATATAAATAGGACATTTATTTTTTGTGAGGACAGGACACTCAACTCATTATTTAATATGTAATTTAATTTTGTAATACTACATAGTAAATAAGCTCCATTTTCATCCAAAAACGCGATTGCTAATTATCTTTGAAGAAATGTGTTATGTTTAAGCCATATTTATGAAATAAGCAGTATGTAATTAACTTTTACCCATAACTAGATATATACGACGTAGTATTAATAAAACACATTTGTATGATTAAATAAATAAAAAACTTAGAAATAGAACAAATTTGATGCATCAGATTGTGGAGTTAAGGGTATAAAATTAATTAATGAGAAAAGGATGAAAAATGGGTGGACCAATTGCAATTGAGTGCAATTTTTTGCACCAAGTTCATTTGAAAGTGCACTTAAAAGTTCATATATCATTTTTTTTGTTTTTATGTGTTCATTGTTGTTATTATTGTATGTAATAAATTGAAGAAAGAATGCATCCATATTTAGGGTTGCAAAGGTGCGGAAAGAGTTGCAGATTGCGGTGGATAAATTACTTGAGGCCAGATCTAAAGCGGGGCTCATTTACAGATGAAGAAGAGAGGATGATAATAGATGTTCATAGAATTCTTGGTAATAGATGGGCTCAAATAGCCAAGCACTTGCCTGGCAGGACTGATAATGAAGTCAAGAACTTTTGGAATTCTTGCATAAAAAAGAAGCTTCTTGCTCAAGGCTTAGACCCCAACACTCATAATCTCCTCTCTCCAAACCAACCCACCAAGAATCAAAGAAAACCCAACCACCATTCAACCACCAAAACCACCACCCATCACCATCAAGCCTCCGCCGTCCACCACCCTTCCACGGCGGCCACTTTCACCATAGTAGAGACTTCACCTCACAATCATCACAACATCAATATGGAAATGAAAGCTGCCCTTTCATCCTTCCCTCTTTTCGATGCCACCACTAATAATAATCTCTTCCATTCATACTCTTTCGACTGCCAAAACCCTACAATGATGGATTTCGGGAGTTGCTCTTCCATGGAGAGTACTACTACTACTACTTCCTTATTTCCTCCGTCCGGGTATGGTTCCACGTTTGGTGGAACTCATACATTTGAACCACAACGGGCCGCAGAAATGGAAACGCAACAAGAACGTCGACCTGAACCGGCGATGGAGGAAGTGTACAAGGTTGTTGTTAGCAGTACGGATCATTGTCACCTGTTCATCGACAATAACAACACTGTAGTGCAGAACACGGAGATCATTAACACTTTTGAAGGCTCTACTAATAGCTTCGACTTTGATGAGTTCATGGAGGATTCGACTTTGATGCCTTGTGGTGGTGGTGGAGGAGGAGAGTATTGTAATGAAGATCATGTTGATGATGATCAACTTGCATGGGATTGCTAGCTAGCTAATTTCTTATCAATTACTCCCTCGATTCCAAAAGATACTTCACACTTTGACTTGGCAGGTCTATTAACAAAGTGAAAATAAAGTGGAATGTATGATGTAGTTATGTAAGAAAAAGGTAAATGAATGTGAGTCACACAAAACTTTTCAAAAATGATAAGTGGGAAGAATTTTTTGAACATCCCAAAATGAAAAGTTGGAAAAATTTTATGGGATGGGGGGCGTATTGTTTAGTGCAAAATCTTGAAAGTACCATCTCTCTTTCTTTCTTTTGCATTCATATCTTCAAAGTTACTCTTTGTACATCAGGCCGGGGTGCAACAGGGTCAAGTAGTCCAATCCAACCTTTTTGAGTTTGTAAATCATATAGTCCCTCACCCTAATTTAGAGTGAAAATTTTATTGGCACTTATATTTAGGAAGAGATAGGAGTAATATACCGGAGTATATTGTATGTAGTCCAAATTTTTTAGAAGGTAGATACTTCTTTAACAAAAAGAGAGAGAATTGTGAAATTTACTCGATGATGACTATAACATAGTACCTCCATATATTATGAAATTGTCAAATTCTCATATTTGATGTTGTGAGTGAGTCAACAGTGGTAAAATTTGGATAATGATTATTCTAAAAGTAATTTTAACAAATATCATTTCCATATTATTTTTATATTGTATATATAATTTCCTAAAAACATATACCAAGTATAATTGATCAATGTTAAACATGATTGACAACAAAGTTGTGAGGTCACAATGTTTTGTAAATCTAGATACCAAAATATCTCTCAATAATCATTATCCTAAATGATTTAAAGCTACATTAAAAACAATATAATTAATGTCATCCACCAAAATGCATGCGTATAAAAACGCAGTTAGGCTATGTTTGGTATGTTGTAATGCAATGCAATGGAATATGGTATGTAATGCAATAAAAAGTGTAATGTAATGCAATAAAATCAATATTCCATTACTATGTTTGGTTAACAACGATTGAACACGCGAGAAGAAGGAAAAGTGCAGATTTGAAAAGGAAAAAATCATCATTTAATAAAAACTAGTAATTCATACTATTCCACTCAAAATAATTGTCATGTTTCTAACTTTAATAAAAACTAGTAATTCATACTATTCCACTTTTTACACTCAAATATCAACCACATCATTTAGTTTTTTATTACTTTATTAATAAGCATGCAAAACTAAACAAGATAATTAATACTTAAAAGTAATTTGATGAGATAGATAGTATTTCAATATAATTGGTTGATCAAATGACACTATTATGCAAAATTTAATTACAAAATGATTTTGATTATTCAAATTAAATTTATGTGCTAGCTAGGTACGTCATTTTCTGCCCTTATATCGTTAATTTACAATGTCTATAGTATCAAAACAAGCAGAAAGACTTTATTTACTATGAGATCCTTCTCTTTTCTGTAGAAAATGCACCAACAATTAAGACATATGGTTCCATCTTAAAACGTCAACCTGTTAGGAGGAGTAACCCAAGACTTTATATGTTGGTTTGTATTTCTATACGCAATCAGTGTGGGACAGCTTAATACGCCCCCGCAAGATGGTGGCTCATTGGAGCAGACCAATCTTATAGTTTGTGTGCTCATGGTTGAGGCTTATCAAGATCTAATTGATAATAATTGTTATTATTATCATCATTATTATCATTATTATTATTATTATTATTATTATTATCATTATTATTATTATTATTATCATCATTATTATCATTATTATCATTATTATCATTATTATCATTATTATCATTATTATCATTATCATCATCATCATCATCATCATCATCATCATTATTATTATTATTATTTCTATTATTATTATTATTATTATTATTATTATTTCTTCTATTATTATTATTATTACTATTATTATTATTATTATTATTTCTTCAATTATTACTATTATTACAACTATTACTACTACTACTACTATTATTATTATTATTATTATTATTAATCCGTATTATTATTATTACTATTATTATTACAATTATAATTATAGCTGTAATTATAATTAGTGTAATAGGTATATTTATTATAATTTGAATTTTAATTACAATTATTATTATAAATATAATTATACTTTTTATAATTATAATTATAATTATTATAATTATAGAAATATTCAAATCATATCAAATTAGAAAGATTCAGATCAAATCAGAAGGATTCAGAACAGATCAGAAAGATTCAGATCAGATCAGAAAGATTCAAATCAGATCAGAAAGTTTCAGATCAGATCACAAAGTTTCAGAAAAATTCATATCAGATCAAATCAGAACTTAATAAATTCAGAGCAGAAACATTTAGATCAGGTAAAGAGAACAACTTCTTATCCTAGCTCACGTTGTAAATTTGCACATGATAAAGGTGCTTTTGAATAAGTAGACGAGTTGACCACAAGCCTTCTATTTATTCAAGAATTTCATGACATTTAAGGTTGTGTCCGGCGATGCATTTTAGCCAACTATGGGCTGTAATTTCTTAATTTCAGCTAATGATTATATGATTTAAGTAGTCCTGTTTGGAAGCAAGTCTAAACCAGGCTGAAAGTGAAAAAACCAGGCTGAATCAAAACGTTTCTAAGCCTAGCGTTTCTATCAAGCGGATTATATAATATCTTCCAATCCCCGAAGTACCCCGTGCTGGCAACACATATATATGAGATTCTTTGGAGGCAAAGAGGGCATCGTCTGTTGTGAATTATCTGATTAGGACATGGACTCTAGTCACCGTTCTAAATCAGAATTCTTTATTGGAGTGGAGTCCAAGTTACTTGATTATTTGTTTTTAATTTAGACAGTCCTAGTTGTATTCCAATATGACTAGTTAAGTCTATAAATACGGTGTAGTATATGAGCACCGTATGCGGAAGATGTAATTCAAGTTTTGCGTTAGTTTCTTCAATATAATATTGCATGTTTGGCATATTACTATTTTTTAGTTCTCTGCATACCTTCAATTGGTATCAGAGCTTGTGTATTCCAGAAGCCGGCAAACTTACTTTCGGTGTTGACCAGCGCCTACGATAGAGTCAAGCACCAACTGTGTTTCAACTTCAGCAGCGATGATGGGAGAATCACCACAGTCACCGGCGAAGGAGCCACACACCTTGTCATTTCAATTCCCCCTGTTGACAACGACAAACTAGACCATCTGGAGAATGCGGATGGAAGTTCTACTCGGAATTCATGGAGTCTCGGAAGTGATATATCCAGGTTCAGATGATTCCAAGAAAAACAACATTGTCAAGGGTTTGCTCTATCAGTCGATACCCGAAGAGTTGATTCTTCAAATCGGCAATCTCAAAACTGGGAAGGAGATGTGGAACGCAATTCAGACGCGAAATTTAGGGGCTGACCGTGTGAAGGAAGCACGACTTCAAACCCTAACTACGGAATTCGAAAATTTGAAGATGAAGGATACAGTTACGATAGATGAATTTGCTGCAAAGCTATCTGGTATTGCTTCTACTTCAACCACACTTGGAGGAGAAATCTCAAAACAGAAGCTAGTTAAGAAATTTCTCACAAGCCTTCCTAGGAGATTTGTTCATATAGTAGCAGCTCTTGAGCAAGTTCTGGATCTCAAAACAATTGGGTTTGAAGATGTGGTAGGAAGACTAAAAGCATATGAAGAACGCATAAAAGAAGAAGACGATGCGAATGAATCACAAGATAAACTGCTCTATGCAAAGGCTGAGTCTTCCAACAGAAATCAAGACTCAAACAGGGGGAGAGGTCGTGGCTCTAGCCGAGGTGGTCGTGGTCGAGGTCAGGGTCGAGGTAATACCCAAAACCACGATCAAAAGGATTCATCGAAAAACCGAGAAGACCAGCGACAAAAAGGGAAGCAACATGAACAACGTGACCTGTCAAACATCCAGTGCTATCGTTGTGATAAGTACAGACACTTTGTCTCAAAATGTCCAGAACGACCCAGAAATCAGGAGTCAAATTTGAATGAAGCACAAGAAGCAGGTGTGAATCATGAGGAGGGGACTTTCTTTATGATGAACATCGAAACTGTATTTCTTAATGAAGAAAAATACATCCCACCCAAACATGACCCAAAACCTTATGAAGATGGTGTGTGGTACCTGGACAATGGCGCGAGTAATCACATGACTGGGAATTACTCATACTTCTCTGAGCTAAATAAACGAATAACTGGGAGGGTCAGATTTGGGGATGGATCTTGTGTTAGCATAGAAGTGATAGAGTATATATCTAACCCATATACTCCATCAAGAAGGAAAAGGATCAATCTTATTCCAAGGAAAAAGTGGAGAACAAAAGTTATTGAAAAATATTTACTATATTCCGTCCCTTCAAAGTAACGTGATCAGTCTCGGACAAGCCACAATATCTGGATGCGACATCCATATGCGAGGAGATTACTTGACCATGCGAGACAGAAGTGGAAGGTTACTTATGAAGGTTCGGAGAAGTGCAAATAGTCTGTACAAGACCCAACTGAAAGTAGGAAAACCCTACTGCTTGCAGGCTAGCATAACTGAAGAATCCTGGTTATGGCACGCTCGTTTAGGCCATATAAACTTCAGTGCAATAAATTTAATGCACAAGCTAGCAAAAGGAGTCCCTACTATTTCACATCAAGATCAACTGTGCGAGGTATGCATGATTGGTAAGCAAACAAGACAAAGCTTCCCGAAAAAGCCATCATACATGTCAAAAGATGCTCTTGAGATGATACACGGGGACATATGTGGCCCGATAGACCCCCCAACATAAGCAGGCAATGTTTATATATTGGTGCTGATTGATGACTTCTCCAGGTACATGTGGTCGTTTCTTTTAAAACATAAAAGTGATGCATCAGATGTTATTAAAAGCTTCAAAAGGTCAATTGAAAAACGAACCGGCAAAGAGATTAAATCTTTTCACACTGATAGAGGCGGCGAGTTTACTTCAAGAGACTCTAACCGTTTTTGGGAAGAAGAAGGGATTGCAAGAATGTTAACAGCTCCCTATGCTCCTCAACAGAACGGCATCGCAGAACGAAGAAACCGCACCTTAATTGAGATGACAAGGTGTCTCATGAAAGCAAAAGGAGTACCAAACCGTTTTTGGGACGAGGCAGTTAGACATGCAACCTTTATCATAAATCGGACCCCTACACGAGCATTAGTAGGAACCACTCCATACGAAAAACTCTACTGTGAAAAGCCGAACCTTGAAGATTTAAAAGTATTTGGTTGTATTGCCTATGATAAAATAGTTTCAAAGCACTTGAAGAAACTAGATGACAAGTCAAAACCACTGGTATACTTTGGCAAGGAACCCGGTTCAGGAGGATTTCGTCTCTATAATCCTCATGAAAATAAGATCATTATCAGCTCCTATGCAATTTGTGACGAGAACAGAGCATGGGAGTGGAGTAACCTGACTGATAACGAAAACCAAATAAGAAAAGAATCAGGTACTTTCACAGTCCTATGGGGTGAAACTCAACCGAGTCAAACAGATGCGAGTCTTGAGCAGCCTGCAATACAAGCCCACATCAATGGCTCAAATGGAAAAACTATCAGCAATCCTGGAAGCAGCTCACCACGGTCAGACATCAACTCAAATCTTGAAACAAGTCCACCTCGAGTTGAATTTGAACCAATCAGCAATATTGCACCTACGCGACGATCATCTCGTACTTCGGTGTTACCAGCAAGATTTAATGACTATGAGCTGAATTTTAATGAGCTGCTGTTAGCATTTGATGAGGAACCGAGAAACTTCAATGAAGCAAGAGTGAAACCAGAATGGCTCAGTGCAATGAAAACCGAGATTGATGCAGTAGAGAAGAATAAAACATGGAAACTTGTTCCCCCACCGAAAGATGTTAAACCTATAGGGTTGAAGTGGATATTTAAAATTAAAAGAAATGTTGATGGATCAATATCAAGGTACAAAGCGCGGCTAGTTGCAAAAGGCTATGTACAAGAACCTGGTATTGATTTTGATGAAGTGTTCGTACCAGTAGCTCGACTCGAGACAATATGATTCTTGATTGCTCTCGCAGCCGGGAGAGGATGGAAGATATACCACTTAGATGTTAAAACAGCTTTTTTGCATGGTGAACTGCAGGAAGAAGTATACGTCAGTCAACCTGAGGGCTTTGAGAAACCGGGAGAGGGAACAAAGGTTTATAGATTGTTGAAAGCTTTATATGGCCTTAGACAAGCTCCGATGGCTTGGAATTTAAAGCTCAACAACATCTTAAAGTGATTAGGCTTTCTTAGATGTTTGTGGATGACTTATTCCTAACAGGAACTAGCTTAGCGTTCATGGAACAGTTCAAAAGAATGATGGCATCTCAGTTCGAAATGTCAGATCTGGGTGAACTAACTTACTATTTGGGCATAGAAGTTTCGCAAGAAGAGACATGTGTGAAGGTTCAGCAACAAAATTATACCTTGAAAATCTTAAAAGAAGCTGGTATGGAGGAGTGTAATACAACCTTGTGTCCAATGGATCCGGGACTAAAGCTTTCAAAGGCCGAAACAGAACCAGAAGTGGAAGCTAAGCAATACCGAAGGGTAGTTGGTTGCCTACTCGACCAGATTTTGCATACTCTGTTGGAGTAGTTAGTCGCTACATGCAAAGTCCCAGAGAGTCCCATGCAAGAGCTATCAAGCAAATCCTACGATATCTCCGTGGAACAGTTTCCGTTGGGATAAAATATGAACGAAACAATGAACTCAAACTACTCGGATATAGTGATAGTAGTCATAATGTTGACATTGATGATGGTCGAAGCACTACTGGTCACATTTTCTTCCTTGGTATGTCACCTATCACGTGGTGTTCACAAAAACAAGATACAATGGCTTTATCTTTGTGCGAAGCCGAGTTCATGGCAGCTACGGCTGCAGCTTGTCAAGCAGTTGGGCTAAGGGAATTGCTGGCAGAAGTGACATGGCTGGAGAAACAGAAGGTGCTAATTTTTATTGAAAATAAATCAGCAATTGCATTGTCAAAAAATCCAGTCTTTCACGGAAGGAGCAAGCACATTCACACTTGATTTCACTTCATTCATGAGCGTGTTGAAAACGAGCAAGTTGAAGTTAAACACGTGGCTGGAGAAGAACAAGTTGCAGATCCTTTAACAAAGGCCTTAGCACGAGTACGGTTTGTGAAAAAAATGAGAAAACTACTTGGTGTGCAAGAATTACCTTCTCAGAAATTCAGGGGGTAGTTGTTGTGAATTATCTGATTAGGACATGGACTCTAGTCACGGTTCTAAATCAGAATTCTATCTTGGAGTGGAGTCCAAGTTACTTGATTATTTGTTTTTAATTTAGACAGTCCTAGTTGTATTCCAATATGACTAGTTAAGTCTATAAATACGGTGTAGTATATGAGCACCGTATGCGGAAGATGTAATTGAAGTTTTGCGTTAGTTTCTTCAATATAATATTGCGTGTTTGGCATATTACTATTTTTTAGTTCTCTGCATACCTTCATCGTCAACAATTTCCTTCCCTACTATAATCACCTCTTCCTCCCAAATATTTTTCATTTGGATTCGCTGCTATAAGGTAAAAATTCAGTTGTCCCTAATTGAAAATTTGTTTCTGCATGCGTAACAAGAGGTGGATGTAATGGAAGTAATCTAATGAAGACCAACAATCATTCTTTGCCCATTTGCTTTGAACACGCATACATATATTAAAAGGATGAAAGATAAAAACCATTATACTAAATATTTTAATCTATTAATAAATCATATGCACCTTTTAATGTAATTTCATATTATTCCAACACTTTTTCAGCTGTTTTTGCCAAACAAGTTTACCCCATTCAACTAGCAATTCAGATTTGGTATTTTAAAGTCTAACTCCAAACTAGAGTATCTCATTCAGATAATAGCCTCTAGTTCAGACATTAGCCTTCAGTTCCAGCTCGTTGTGCCAAACATAGCCTTGGTGTTCTGACAGACTCACTTAAGAAAGGGAAACGTCTCTCTCCGGTTAGAGTTGCACGCGAATATGGCAGTAGACTAAACGTTACACTTTTACAAATGAAAATGCTAAGTACACTTTATTCATAAAAGGTACTCTAAAATTCTTATTTTTATACCATCATCAAAATCTAAAATAAATGTATTCTTTACAGTAGTTAATTCTTGATGTCAACAAATAAGAATAATGATCTATGCAAATTCACCCTAAAACTTTGAAGACATCCTACTTAACCATGAAAACAAGTGTAGTCTTATGTTGCACGGATACGCTGATACATCGATAACGCGAATATGGGTAAGACAATACGGCAACTTCAAAAATTATAAGATACGGATATGGGGGTATATTTATAAATAATAATATTGGGTATGATTTGAAAATATTAATAAGCCAAAGGTTCATAAATAAAATATTAATAGTATAAAAAATTAACAATCATAATAATATTTCAAAGATTGGGCTAAAAATACAATTAATTAAAGTAATGATATTTCTATTTAAATTCAAATAACATTTGATTTGTTATTTGCATTTACATCTAAGTCTTTTAACAAGACTAATTTTAATTCAATTATCAAGCGACAAATTGGAAAATTCAAGTATTGTAATACTCTGTATCTTCCATACTCCCAGAATCATATTTATCAATGTTGCGCATCTTATGTTTCTCATTTACGCATCAAATGCAATTGATTTAAAGGGGAAGTAAATTGAAACTTATTAAATGTACAAGAGAAAAAGAAGATATGATACTACTTTATTCGGTAAGAGATATAATTCAAGAATGAAGATTAATGATTAAGGAGTAGAGAGTTGTGGCCGACTAGGCGACCACTCGTTTTTCACTAGGTCCACAGATTCAGGGTTAAATGCGAGTATTGATTCATGAATATGTGTATCGGAAGTATTTATATGTTTAAAAGTAAGCCCAATACTTTTATTAGATTACGATACAGACCCAATTCGTACATGATGTGTATCAGCGAGGTAGATACCGGTTATATATATGATACACAGATACAGGATTGGGGTAAATATCGATGCACCATAGCTATAGTAAACTAACAAAAGTGGTTTTTAAGAAGACCAGACACAAAAGTTGACACATTATTACCAAAAGTATAGACTAGACCCCATGCTAACACTACCGATGACATTACAAAAGTTCAATGCACCCCTAACACTTTGAGATTTGTCATCGTCCGCCTTGCAAAATGATATCGGAAATAAATAAAAATGAGCTACACGAGCAAAACTAACTCAAACAACAAAAAATGCAACCTAGAATCACCGATGCAGGGAATTCATTAGTGCTTTTATCCGCGAAGAATCACAACGACTAGAATAATTTTGTGAAATTGTTTTATGGTCAGAGTACTCGACTGCAATAAAGATCACAAAAACAAGAATATCCAACAATTTAGATAGCAACAATACAAATACAACTAGTAGAGAGAAAACATTATCTACTACTATGGCGACAGTTGATATACCGGGAGCAGCTCACGATGAACATGTTGTCCCCACACAAAAAAAAGGCGTGTTACGTACTGTTCACGCGCGTGAACAATAACTTCTTTTTTATTTATTTCATTGTCACAATAGCAGAATGATGTAACTCACGTGTAAAGAAATGTAACTCACGCTGATAAAAAATGTAACTGCAGGCAAATCGAAATATAACTTGTCTAATACGGATTATAAGAAATTACACTTTGATTTTAATAAAAACAAGGAGTCTAATTTCTCAAGTACTTTACATAAATAGTTAATATGTTTTGTTTTTAATATTAAGGCTAAACAATGTTTTTTTTTTGCCAAAACATCATTTGTTTTCCCAAAAAATCATTTTGTTTTTGCAAAAAAGTGATTTTTAGTTTCAATAGAAGGGGTTAAGTTACATAGTGAATATATTTTGTTTTTAATATTAAGGCTGTAAAAATGTTTTTTTTAATCACTGTTTTGCAAAAAAAAATCATTTTTTTGGAAAAATTTAATTTTTTTTGCAAATCAATGATTCTTTTGTTTCAATAGTAGGCTTTATGTTGTGATGTAGTCCGTGTTATGAAAAATGTAACTCACGTTGATGAAAAATCTAACTTAGGTGTATGCAAAATGTAACTTGTTGAGGCAAACTCAAATGTAACTAGCGCATAGAAAGATGTAACACACGTATAAAAAAATGTAACTCGGACATAAGAAGATGGAACTCCATATACTATCAAAGGTAAATAATGAAAACAAGGATCGAGTCTAGTTACTCAATTAATTTACATGAATAGTAATATGTTTTGTTTTTAGTATTAAGGCCATACAAATGGTTTAAAGATTTTTTTTTTTTCAAACAAAACAATTTTTTTTGCCAAAAAATCATTTTCCCAAAAAAAACATTTTTATTTACAAAATATTGATTCATTTTTGTTTCAATAGCAGAGATTTATTTTGTGAAATAACTCATGTTAGGAAAAATTTAACTCGCATTGATGAAAAATCTAACTTAGGTGTATGCAAAATCTAACTTATTATTGAGGCAAGCTCAAATGTAACTAGCGCATAGAATGATGTAACTCATGCACAAGAAGATACAACTCACACATAAGAAGATGTATCTCCAAAAAAGAGTATCAAATGTAACTCCATATGAAAAATGTAATTTCATATTTTATCAAATTTAAATCGAAATATACAAATTTAATGTTTTGAAAACACTAAATACACATAAAAGAGACAAGAAATAAATCTTTTTTTGCAAAGAGATAAAGAGACAAGAGATAAAGAAAACACTAAACACACATTATAGAAAAAAGTGTATGAATATGAAAAATATTTTACAAAAAAAATGTATAAATGTAAGAAATATTTCACAAAAGATAAATTCAGTAGTTATTTCAGTTGAAGACTAAGTATAAAAAAATAGTGTATGATTATTAATGTAATATACTTATTTTATGTGGATTAATAAAATTTGGTAATAAATTTGTAAAGAAAAAAAGTTAATTGATTAGTTATAATTAAATTAATTAAAAATAAAGATAAGTAAAATTACAATTAAATTTTTAGAATTTCATTAGAGAGGAGGAAATAATTGAAGAAACTAAAAACGAAAAATAAAGAGAAAATAACATACCTTGACTCCTTGAGTAGTGGAGCGAGGGCTCGAGAGAAAAGAAAGTGAAGGGCTCGAGGGAAAGGGAACACAAATTATAGACCTCCGTAATGCTCCTAGATGGAGAGAAAAACGATATCCTATTGGGTACCGGTATACCATGCGAATGGTATACCGGTACCACAGTGTAATTGAGGGCAATGGTTGAAGTTGTTACTTAGAGAAAAAAGGTGATCTAGTTGGATTCCAACAAGGACACACGGGAATCTGAATCATTGTATTTGGTGGAGAATGAGTCCGTCCACCGTACAACCGGCTGTACGGTGAGCAACGTACAGCCGGTGACATTTTTGTAATATAATGTGAAAATCGTGGTTTCTGCTATCTGAGCATTAGTGTACTGTTAATGAGCAATAATCCAATTTTAATGAGTATTAGGAGTCTAATAATGAGCACCATGTTATTACAAGAAAGCTGATATCACAACTAAAAAAACGGTGACATTTTCGTAATTTCATTGAAAATCACGATTTTCGTTAGATGAGCATTATTACACTGTTAATGAGCACCAGATGTATTCTACTGAGTATTAAGAGTCGAATAATGAGTATAATGATATCAACTTCATATATTGCCGTAATTCACTTTCTTTTTCTTATTTTATCTTTTATAAAACTCATTAATCACCAAAATGAGTATCAAGATATTTTCATTGAGTACCAAACCTCATCTATTAATATTAGAAACATGCAATTGGGTATCATTTTATGTGCCTTCGTATCTATAATCAACGTTTACGTGAATTATGTGAATCAAATATGATACTTTTAAAACATGCATTAATTTGACATTTTAAAATGAACATAAAAGTAGTACCAGATGAACATATGTAGCTTATAGAATGAGCATTGAAAAATTCAAAATCTCCTTTGAATTATCTAATGTGTTCAAATGTCCATTTGTGCACATATAATAATATAAGAATGAAAAATATTGTAATTTTCTATTAAAAATAATTTATAGTCTTTAGTTCTCAAATTACAAATATAATCAGATTCTTTTTATAATGTTTACACATACATATTTATTTTAGGAAAAATTGATTGTAATAATCCCAACTATTAGCGGTCCGCTTATAATAATCTCAACTATCGATTATCTCAGAATAATACCAACTTTAATGACCTTCCGCCAGTAATGGTCCGACATGAGGTGGAAGAGAATGAAGGGGGTCAAATTCCATTAGAATTGTGGATGCTATTATGGTCGCTGCGATTGTGGCCGATGCAACGTGAAATAAAACAAATGCGATCCGATGCGGCTGTGTTGCGATTTCATTGCGGTTGTGTTGCGGTTACGTTGCGTTTTTTGTGTGATTTCATTTCTTAGTGCAATTGCGGCATGTTGTGGCCGCAATTGCGGTTGCGGACCGTAATTTTAAAACATATCCGATGCTCATACAACCGCTTGTATATATCTTCCTACTGCTGATACAGCCGCTGATATATATCTTCCTGATGCTGATACAGCCGTTGGTATATATCTTCTTGATGCTGATGCATCCCGTCCCAAGAGTTGGGATAAGTGTGTTCATAGGGAGGGGGCATATAGGAAGATTCCTCAGCAGCGTGGCCTACAGCAAGCGTGCTCATCACCATCATCTACATCCTCCTGCTCTCCTGCTACCTATGTTGCATTGTCCTGGGCAAGATCGGGTGTCTTCTTACGTTGAGTAAGAACAATCTTCATCATCGGAGCAATGTTCTTCACCACCCGCATCCCAACAAATTGATCTGCATACCCCATGTTGCTCAACACTCGTGTAATGTAAGGGCCAGCATAAATGCTCTTCATCCGCTGTTGTGAATGTTGGTGAAAGAGCCCGGTTATAAGGGCACCTGTATGAGGCTTCACATCATGAAGCATGCAGTAGAGACACATCAAATCTGTAGTCATATGGGGCCAATGATCGTAGATGTGAGAAGGCCGTGGATGACTCTAAGCTCTGAGGGGTGCAACTCAGGGCTCCTAGAAGTTTGCGGGTCATATGGGGTACCATTATTGGAGATAGATCTCCAAAACTCCTGACGGTCTACAAGATCTGGACGAGTGCGACAATTAGGAAATCCCAGCCTGTAAGACAACTCGGCCATAGACATAGACAATGTTTCTCCAAAGGCTCTAAAAGTAATCTCTGCTCTTGTGTCGTTGGTAATGAGCTTCTAGGTCTTCATTGATGATAGAACCTCGCACGTCAACTCCCAATACATGGGCTCCTGAATGCCTCAATAAATCAAAGAACAATGGTCCCGTTAGCGTCAATGAAACAAAACTGTCAGAATATCTCAAATCACCTAGATGCTTAATCATATTTAGTTTGATATGTTTTTTTTTTTAAAATAGAGCACAAACAAAAAATTATAGCAATTTGGGGAAAAACTGTACTACCACATGGCAGGAAGGAGGGATGACTATCATCCCTTCGCGGCGTGAACAAAATCAGACTCTATTTCTACGTCTCACGAAAATACATGATTTTATTTTCTTCTTTACATGCTATGGACTGGCAATTTTCATGCTCCAATTTGAGAGGCATTATATTGAGAGGTTAAGATACTATGTTAATTATTTAATTGATGATAACTTGACAAGCACTAGCTTCGAGGCTTTGGCTTTCTGACTTGTCTTCCTACTTGGTCTAATTCAATAAACCGAGTTACTCCTACTTACTCGGCTTGTACATGGTGATTTTAATGACCAGGTGAGATTAGCTTGCTCTCAGTTAAAATTAAATTGAAATACTGAAAATAAAAATGGGTCATTATTATAAGGTTAAAAGATAACTTAGGGCCTTCAGTTCAATAGATTAATATCTTTAAGGTTTTAATAATTTCTAAAACTACAAATTCTGTGTTTGTGGATATGGAAAAAGAAAGAAAACTATGTTAGTTATACTAACATTTAGTGCTGACATTACTCGAATTGTAGCATATTTTACTCAAAATCTAAATTTCTTATGCAAGGGCTAATAATCACAACTTGGACTCGGCATAGCAGCCACTCAATTAAGAGTTCTGGCTGCTTCCTTCTTTAACTTTATCAAAATAAACCTCGATCATATCATATTAGTTTAGAAAAAAAGAACGAAAAGAATCACCTCGCACGTGCGGCGTTTGCCAGATAGGCGACGCTTCTTGGAGGCGATTGTGCAGGGTACACGACTGGAGACTAGAGGAATCACTTTTCTTCTCCTGATCTTTTTGTTCTTTCTTTTCAGAATGGAATCATTGCTCTTCCCCATTGTTGGTGGGGTGCTAAGCTTATTGGACAAGGAGTTAGATATGTGGTGTAGACAGCAGGTTGAAACCGCAAAATTGAAGCCGGATTGAGGCAAGCTTGTTTGTTATTCTAAAGGGATAAAGCTCAAAAAGGACACTAAGGTTATTTACGAATCTCAAAATGGACACTTAACTTTTAAGTGGACCAAATTAACACATAATTCCCTTATTTGGATCCCATTTGGCCATCCACTCACGTCTCAATTAAACGGTGTCTACTCAATACTAACGCTACTCTTCTCTCTTCATGTATACCCCCAATCAAATTTGCCAACGAAGCATAATCTCCAACATAGTTTCAAGGCTTGAGAAGAAGGTTCCAGACCCTCCTTCAATGGTCGGGCACTGGTTGGTAGTTCTGGTTCCCTTCCCTTCTTGTTAAGTCTTGCTCTGGATCTGTATTATGTTAGTCGTGACGGAATATCTTCAGCATTTGCTCTCTGTATATCCAATCCATCCATATAAATTTCAATATGTCACTTAATCATAAATAAAAGCACTTAACAAAATAAAAAATTGAAACCAATCTATTAGTCAGTCAATGGCTAATAGATTAATATAAACCCGTGTTTCTTTCTCGGACGAAAAGATCTCAATGGCTTATTCTAATGGTACAACAGCAACTTAGTTGGACATGGGGAGAACGTTTCGAGGTATGCCAAAGGTGGCAAAATATATTGACCAAAGCATTGATACTCACTTACCCACTGCACCAGATCTATCAGCGGAAGAGGGCGTTTTTGACTTGTGGTGATGGCCCAGAGCAGAGATTTGGTTCATATTTTCAAAATGCCAATAACGCCGGTGCTAAGGGTTTGTGAATTACTGAACAAATGAATGAAGATATGAATATACTGCGCATTCAATTGCTATGGGGGCAACTTTATTTCTATTTATTTGATTTGTAGCTACAAATTGAAATGGATAAAGGATTATTAGCATAAGAATGAAACGTTAAAAGATGACACTGTTAAAAGAAATGTTAGTGGGTGGTCAAATATAGCTCTAATAAGTGAATTATGTCTTAATTTGGTCCACTTAAAAGCTAAGTGTCCAATTTGAGATTCGTAAATAACCTTGATGTCTTTTTTGAGCCTTATCCCTATTCTAAATTAAACGTGAAGGTGCTTATGTATTTCAACGTATTCGTGGGCTTTGTATCCATAAGGGTTTCAACTTTCAAATGCTAAGCACCGAAGCTATCTTACAAAAAGCCCAATAACAATCATCATAATCTTAAAAGCTATTTCGTTCAAAAAGAATGACACAAATATTACCTCCCATCTTTTATTAGACAAAAATATGTCTGGATTTACTTTTGATAAAAAAAGTGACCGTGAGTCCGTGACCCGGCCCTTGCTGCGCACGAAGGACCTTCATTTCTTTCATCCTCCTTGCTGCACACAAACCCGGGGACAGACAAGTCATCAATGCAGCGCCCATCTCCTCTTCGTGCACAGAGCCTGCCCATATCCTCCGCGCACAGAGCACCACCCCATCTCCTCCCGCACAGAGCCCCCCATGCATGGACGGAGATAGAGGGGGGTCAACCTAGGCCCTGTCCCACACCAACTTAAAAAAATGCCTTAGTTTTTAGTGTAAAAAATTTCGTGTAATTTTTTCTCAAAACTATTATTTGTACCGGCGCAGTCTGATTTGATGCCCTGGCTCCGCCCCTGGAGCCCCCCATCTCCTCCGTGCATAGAGCAGTCCGACCGTCGTTCCTCTGCTGTCTTGGTCGTCTCCATCGCTTTGGTTGATTTATTGGCAGCGACATCTGAAATTTGAAAACAAAGTAAAGTTTTACGTACACAAGTATTCCATCCGTTTTATTGGATTTTGTTAAATTCTCTCTATATCTTTCGCCTCTATACAAATCTCAATCACACAGTTTTTTATTTTCCTTATTCCACACCTAAATCGAATTAGCCAATGTCTAGAAGGAGGGAGGAGGTTTATATTTTAATAATAATGCAAGCAAGAAAAGTTCCTAAATAGAGCTATCATAACATTTCTATTGTAATCTATATTCACTCTAGTAATGGATGTGTTAACACCACTCAAATAGAGTGAATTGAGCTTGTTTATGTAAGGATGACGTGAAATATTATTTTAAAGTTTTGTTAAAATTATATCTGGCTTGTTTTTTGAAAGGAGATGACTTATTTATTATAAGTGGTGCAAATAACAAGAGGCAAAGTAAATGAAGTAGCTCAAAACTACCCTGGAGTGACATATAGAACTAACTAGCCTGAGGGGAACAAAAATGCAGGATATACCAGGAAGGAAATCAAACTGAGATTATCACATGATATGTGGAATTCCCCAACCTTCTCAAGATTCCTTGTTGCTGCTACGATGCTATCGACCTTCGCTAGAAACCAGCAGCGGCAAGAATTATTATTATTTTGTTAGGCTCGGGAGGCTCCATGTATTGGACTATTCCACTTAGATAGCAGATTACATTTTAGATAGGGATGACATTTGTGACCGATCCGATGGATACCCGCACCGAACTGCCCCAGTCAAAACGGGGAATATCCGTTTTGTTTTTACGGGTAACGGGACGGTTACAATTTTATACATACCCGCCCCATTACCCGCCTCTAACCCCCCCCCCCCCCCCCACGTTTATTTGTAGTTATATTTTGTTACATTCTTATCTATTATTTGTCTCACAATTACTAAAAGATGATATTTTTCTATTTTCATTTGTATATATCGATAATAGATGTACTAATTATGGTATATGAATGAAAGATCATAATAGATCTTTATAGTTTGTTTGATTATTAGAGTTTTTTCGTGATTAATTAATTTTTAGATTAAGTATTTTTAGGTTCAAATTAGTTTATGTTATCTTCTTTCTCGTCTTGTAGATATAAGAAACATTAAAGTGGCGTCTGAGTCTAGAGTCATCTAGATGATGTCATTTTTCTCCTTTTAAATATTATTTTTGTATTAAAATATCAATGATTCATTTAAGGGAGAACTATCAAATAAGCTCTCGAACTTTCATAAAAAGTGCAAATAAGCCCTTTTATAGGAGGCTCTGTCCGGCCGTCGCCATTTGGGGGTTTTCGGTGCAATGTTTTGATGGAATTTTTTGATCATCTTGTTCATTAAGTCTAGTTTACTCATACCAAATTTTTGCTAAAAATTCAATCGGGAAGGCAGTCAAATGAATTTTGGAAGATAACTGTGTAGTTAGAAAGCGTAGTATATTTCAGAAAATCATTTGTCTGTCTTCTTGATTGAATTTTTAGCTGAAATTTGGTATGGATAAACTAGACTTAATAAAGAAGATGCTCAAACAATTTCATCAAAAAATTCCACCGAAAACCGCCCTAAATGACAACGGCCGGACAAAGCCTCCTATAAAAGGGCTTATTTGCACTTTTTATGAAAGTTCGTAGGTTTATTTGATAGTTCTTCATTTAATAAAGTGATTACCCGTGGTTAACCGCGGTTATACCCGTTACCCGTTGGGGCGGTTATGGTTTGGGTAAAAATTACCCGTTGGGTAATGAAGTGGTTACGGGGCAGGGGAATTTTCCAACGGGACAGGTACAATTATATGTAAAACCGTCCCCGATCCGTCCCGTTGTCAGCCCTAGTTCTTGGTCTTGATTAGTTACATATAATGAGAGATTTAGAAGGCACCCATAAAATTTTAAAAAATTACACCACGAATCGAATGAACATATTGAATGGTTGACATTTTATATTTCCCTGTCTTTGTGTGTATCCCTCCATACATGAAATTTCGATCTTCCCAAATTGGTGTATCAAGATTTGTATTACCTGCCGATTGAAATGGCCAAAATTACAAACAGAATTAACAATGGCCTGGGCAAGGTTCCGGCCATTTTGACTAATGGATTCTTGATCGATTCTTTTTGTTTTGGCAAAACGTTAAAAAGAGTAAAAAAAAAACATTGAAATGATATGATCAAGCCACCATCTTCCATCACCTATGGCTCATATGATCATCCCTTAAAATGTGAGAAAAGATGGCCTCTTTTCAACTGGAAATCTCCCCTTCTTCAGAGTTCGATTTTATAATGAGGAATCATCATAGCCGCCAAAACCATTGCAACACCGGAGATTCCACCTCTTTCCCGGAGAATCTACAGGATTTGGTGCATTCTTGCATTTCTGATGACCCAAGGAATTCAAATTTAGCGGATTCCAACGACAATGTCAACAACGTTGTCAACCTAACAGATTTATGGGTTCACAAACCGCAATATCTCACGAACATCAATGAGAAAACTCCGAAGAAGCGAGGCAGCAACAAGACAACGGATAATTGGGACAAAGCAAGAAAAAAGGTCTTCCCCAAGCAGGGAAAGTACGCTAACAAAGTAGCTTTTGTCGGAGAGCCGTTAGAGGCACCTAGGGTCGTCTCTTCACTTGTGAAAAAGTGGAGAGACTTTGAGGCCGAGGCCAAACCTCTAGCGTCTGGTGACAACAATAATAACAACAACATTAACAATAATAGTAACGATTCATCATCTTGCCCTACTAGAACAAACTCTGGTGTGACATTACTCCAAGAGAGCATTTCATTTGTTGACATTCCTCCAACATGGTCAAGAGATTGTGACTCATCCTCTAATGAAGACGAGTCACCAACGAACGACAACGACTCATTTAAGGATTGGGAATCAGATAGGCGGGCAGTGAGCGCTCCACCCTCCGTTCGAGGAAGGGATTCCGATGCAACAGAGAGCGAAAGGGTGAGAGTAATCGACATCATCAAGATAAATGTATTCTTTACAGTAGTTAATTCTTGATGTCAACAAATAAGAATAATGATCTATGCAAATTCACCCTAAAACTTTGAAGACATCCTACTTAACCATGAAAACAAGTGTAGTCTTATGTTGCACGGATACGCTGATACATCGATAACGCGAATATGGGTAAGACAATACGGCAACTTCAAAAATTATAAGATACGGATATGGGGGTATATTTATAAATAATAATATTGGGTATGATTTGAAAATATTAATAAGCCAAAGGTTCATAAATAAAATATTAATAGTATAAAAAATTAACAATCATAATAATATTTCAAAGATTGGGCTAAAAATACAATTAATTAAAGTAATGATATTTCTATTTAAATTCAAATAACATTTGATTTGTTATTTGCATTTACATCTAAGTCTTTTAACAAGACTAATTTTAATTCAATTATCAAGCGACAAATTGGAAAATTCAAGTATTGTAATACTCTGTATCTTCCATACTCCCAGAATCATATTTATCAATGTTGCGCATCTTATGTTTCTCATTTACGCATCAAATGCAATTGATTTAAAGGGGAAGTAAATTGAAACTTATTAAATGTACAAGAGAAAAAGAAGATATGATACTACTTTATTCGGTAAGAGATATAATTCAAGAATGAAGATTAATGATTAAGGAGTAGAGAGTTGTGGCCGACTAGGCGACCACTCGTTTTTCACTAGGTCCACAGATTCAGGGTTAAATGCGAGTATTGATTCATGAATATGTGTATCGGAAGTATTTATATGTTTAAAAGTAAGCCCAATACTTTTATTAGATTACGATACAGACCCAATTCGTACATGATGTGTATCAGCGAGGTAGATACCGGTTATATATATGATACACAGATACAGGATTGGGGTAAATATCGATGCACCATAGCTATAGTAAACTAACAAAAGTGGTTTTTAAGAAGACCAGACACAAAAGTTGACACATTATTACCAAAAGTATAGACTAGACCCCATGCTAACACTACCGATGACATTACAAAAGTTCAATGCACCCCTAACACTTTGAGATTTGTCATCGTCCGCCTTGCAAAATGATATCGGAAATAAATAAAAATGAGCTACACGAGCAAAACTAACTCAAACAACAAAAAATGCAACCTAGAATCACCGATGCAGGGAATTCATTAGTGCTTTTATCCGCGAAGAATCACAACGACTAGAATAATTTTGTGAAATTGTTTTATGGTCAGAGTACTCGACTGCAATAAAGATCACAAAAACAAGAATATCCAACAATTTAGATAGCAACAATACAAATACAACTAGTAGAGAGAAAACATTATCTACTACTATGGCGACAGTTGATATACCGGGAGCAGCTCACGATGAACATGTTGTCCCCACACAAAAAAAAGGCGTGTTACGTACTGTTCACGCGCGTGAACAATAACTTCTTTTTTATTTATTTCATTGTCACAATAGCAGAATGATGTAACTCACGTGTAAAGAAATGTAACTCACGCTGATAAAAAATGTAACTGCAGGCAAATCGAAATATAACTTGTCTAATACGGATTATAAGAAATTACACTTTGATTTTAATAAAAACAAGGAGTCTAATTTCTCAAGTACTTTACATAAATAGTTAATATGTTTTGTTTTTAATATTAAGGCTAAACAATGTTTTTTTTTTGCCAAAACATCATTTGTTTTCCCAAAAAATCATTTTGTTTTTGCAAAAAAGTGATTTTTAGTTTCAATAGAAGGGGTTAAGTTACATAGTGAATATATTTTGTTTTTAATATTAAGGCTGTAAAAATATTTTTTTTAATCACTGTTTTGCAAAAAAAAATCATTTTTTTGGAAAAATTTAATTTTTTTTGCAAATCAATGATTCTTTTGTTTCAATAGTAGGCTTTATGTTGTGATGTAGTCCGTGTTATGAAAAATGTAACTCACGTTGATGAAAAATCTAACTTAGGTGTATGCAAAATGTAACTTGTTGAGGCAAACTCAAATGTAACTAGCGCATAGAAAGATGTAACACACGTATAAAAAAATGTAACTCGGACATAAGAAGATGGAACTCCATATACTATCAAAGGTAAATAATGAAAACAAGGATCGAGTCTAGTTACTCAATTAATTTACATGAATAGTAATATGTTTTGTTTTTAGTATTAAGGCCATACAAATGGTTTAAAGATTTTTTTTTTTCAAACAAAACAATTTTTTTTGCCAAAAAATCATTTTCCCAAAAAAAACATTTTTATTTACAAAATATTGATTCATTTTTGTTTCAATAGCAGAGATTTATTTTGTGAAATAACTCATGTTAGGAAAAATTTAACTCGCATTGATGAAAAATCTAACTTAGGTGTATGCAAAATCTAACTTATTATTGAGGCAAGCTCAAATGTAACTAGCGCATAGAATGATGTAACTCATGCACAAGAAGATACAACTCACACATAAGAAGATGTATCTCCAAAAAAGAGTATCAAATGTAACTCCATATGAAAAATGTAATTTCATATTTTATCAAATTTAAATCGAAATATACAAATTTAATGTTTTGAAAACACTAAATACACATAAAAGAGACAAGAAATAAATCTTTTTTTGCAAAGAGATAAAGAGACAAGAGATAAAGAAAACACTAAACACACATTATAGAAAAAAGTGTATGAATATGAAAAATATTTTACAAAAAAAATGTATAAATGTAAGAAATATTTCACAAAAGATAAATTCAGTAGTTATTTCAGTTGAAGACTAAGTATAAAAAAATAGTGTATGATTATTAATGTAATATACTTATTTTATGTGGATTAATAAAATTTGGTAATAAATTTGTAAAGAAAAAAAGTTAATTGATTAGTTATAATTAAATTAATTAAAAATAAAGATAAGTAAAATTACAATTAAATTTTTAGAATTTCATTAGAGAGGAGGAAATAATTGAAGAAACTAAAAACGAAAAATAAAGAGAAAATAACATACCTTGACTCCTTGAGTAGTGGAGCGAGGGCTCGAGAGAAAAGAAAGTGAAGGGCTCGAGGGAAAGGGAACACAAATTATAGACCTCCGTAATGCTCCTAGATGGAGAGAAAAACGATATCCTATTGGGTACCGGTATACCATGCGAATGGTATACCGGTACCACAGTGTAATTGAGGGCAATGGTTGAAGTTGTTACTTAGAGAAAAAAGGTGATCTAGTTGGATTCCAACAAGGACACACGGGAATCTGAATCATTGTATTTGGTGGAGAATGAGTCCGTCCACCGTACAACCGGCTGTACGGTGAGCAACGTACAGCCGGTGACATTTTTGTAATATAATGTGAAAATCGTGGTTTCTGCTATCTGAGCATTAGTGTACTGTTAATGAGCAATAATCCAATTTTAATGAGTATTAGGAGTCTAATAATGAGCACCATGTTATTACAAGAAAGCTGATATCACAACTAAAAAAACGGTGACATTTTCGTAATTTCATTGAAAATCACGATTTTCGTTAGATGAGCATTATTACACTGTTAATGAGCACCAGATGTATTCTACTGAGTATTAAGAGTCGAATAATGAGTATAATGATATCAACTTCATATATTGCCGTAATTCACTTTCTTTTTCTTATTTTATCTTTTATAAAACTCATTAATCACCAAAATGAGTATCAAGATATTTTCATTGAGTACCAAACCTCATCTATTAATATTAGAAACATGCAATTGGGTATCATTTTATGTGCCTTCGTATCTATAATCAACGTTTACGTGAATTATGTGAATCAAATATGATACTTTTAAAACATGCATTAATTTGACATTTTAAAATGAACATAAAAGTAGTACCAGATGAACATATGTAGCTTATAGAATGAGCATTGAAAAATTCAAAATCTCCTTTGAATTATCTAATGTGTTCAAATGTCCATTTGTGCACATATAATAATATAAGAATGAAAAATATTGTAATTTTCTATTAAAAATAATTTATAGTCTTTAGTTCTCAAATTACAAATATAATCAGATTCTTTTTATAATGTTTACACATACATATTTATTTTAGGAAAAATTGATTGTAATAATCCCAACTATTAGCGGTCCGCTTATAATAATCTCAACTATCGATTATCTCAGAATAATACCAACTTTAATGACCTTCCGCCAGTAATGGTCCGACATGAGGTGGAAGAGAATGAAGGGGGTCAAATTCCATTAGAATTGTGGATGCTATTATGGTCGCTGCGATTGTGGCCGATGCAACGTGAAATAAAACAAATGCGATCCGATGCGGCTGTGTTGCGATTTCATTGCGGTTGTGTTGCGGTTACGTTGCGTTTTTTGTGTGATTTCATTTCTTAGTGCAATTGCGGCATGTTGTGGCCGCAATTGCGGTTGCGGACCGTAATTTTAAAACATATCCGATGCTCATACAACCGCTTGTATATATCTTCCTACTGCTGATACAGCCGCTGATATATATCTTCCTGATGCTGATACAGCCGTTGGTATATATCTTCTTGATGCTGATGCATCCCGTCCCAAGAGTTGGGATAAGTGTGTTCATAGGGAGGGGGCATATAGGAAGATTCCTCAGCAGCGTGGCCTACAGCAAGCGTGCTCATCACCATCATCTACATCCTCCTGCTCTCCTGCTACCTATGTTGCATTGTCCTGGGCAAGATCGGGTGTCTTCTTACGTTGAGTAAGAACAATCTTCATCATCGGAGCAATGTTCTTCACCACCCGCATCCCAACAAATTGATCTGCATACCCCATGTTGCTCAACACTCGTGTAATGTAAGGGCCAGCATAAATGCTCTTCATCCGCTGTTGTGAATGTTGGTGAAAGAGCCCGGTTATAAGGGCACCTGTATGAGGCTTCACATCATGAAGCATGCAGTAGAGACACATCAAATCTGTAGTCATATGGGGCCAATGATCGTAGATGTGAGAAGGCCGTGGATGACTCTAAGCTCTGAGGGGTGCAACTCAGGGCTCCTAGAAGTTTGCGGGTCATATGGGGTACCATTATTGGAGATAGATCTCCAAAACTCCTGACGGTCTACAAGATCTGGACGAGTGCGACAATTAGGAAATCCCAGCCTGTAAGACAACTCGGCCATAGACATAGACAATGTTTCTCCAAAGGCTCTAAAAGTAATCTCTGCTCTTGTGTCGTTGGTAATGAGCTTCTAGGTCTTCATTGATGATAGAACCTCGCACGTCAACTCCCAATACATGGGCTCCTGAATGCCTCAATAAATCAAAGAACAATGGTCCCGTTAGCGTCAATGAAACAAAACTGTCAGAATATCTCAAATCACCTAGATGCTTAATCATATTTAGTTTGATATGTTTTTTTTTTTAAAATAGAGCACAAACAAAAAATTATAGCAATTTGGGGAAAAACTGTACTACCACATGGCAGGAAGGAGGGATGACTATCATCCCTTCGCGGCGTGAACAAAATCAGACTCTATTTCTACGTCTCACGAAAATACATGATTTTATTTTCTTCTTTACATGCTATGGACTGGCAATTTTCATGCTCCAATTTGAGAGGCATTATATTGAGAGGTTAAGATACTATGTTAATTATTTAATTGATGATAACTTGACAAGCACTAGCTTCGAGGCTTTGGCTTTCTGACTTGTCTTCCTACTTGGTCTAATTCAATAAACCGAGTTACTCCTACTTACTCGGCTTGTACATGGTGATTTTAATGACCAGGTGAGATTAGCTTGCTCTCAGTTAAAATTAAATTGAAATACTGAAAATAAAAATGGGTCATTATTATAAGGTTAAAAGATAACTTAGGGCCTTCAGTTCAATAGATTAATATCTTTAAGGTTTTAATAATTTCTAAAACTACAAATTCTGTGTTTGTGGATATGGAAAAAGAAAGAAAACTATGTTAGTTATACTAACATTTAGTGCTGACATTACTCGAATTGTAGCATATTTTACTCAAAATCTAAATTTCTTATGCAAGGGCTAATAATCACAACTTGGACTCGGCATAGCAGCCACTCAATTAAGAGTTCTGGCTGCTTCCTTCTTTAACTTTATCAAAATAAACCTCGATCATATCATATTAGTTTAGAAAAAAAGAACGAAAAGAATCACCTCGCACGTGCGGCGTTTGCCAGATAGGCGACGCTTCTTGGAGGCGATTGTGCAGGGTACACGACTGGAGACTAGAGGAATCACTTTTCTTCTCCTGATCTTTTTGTTCTTTCTTTTCAGAATGGAATCATTGCTCTTCCCCATTGTTGGTGGGGTGCTAAGCTTATTGGACAAGGAGTTAGATATGTGGTGTAGACAGCAGGTTGAAACCGCAAAATTGAAGCCGGATTGAGGCAAGCTTGTTTGTTATTCTAAAGGGATAAAGCTCAAAAAGGACACTAAGGTTATTTACGAATCTCAAAATGGACACTTAACTTTTAAGTGGACCAAATTAACACATAATTCCCTTATTTGGATCCCATTTGGCCATCCACTCACGTCTCAATTAAACGGTGTCTACTCAATACTAACGCTACTCTTCTCTCTTCATGTATACCCCCAATCAAATTTGCCAACGAAGCATAATCTCCAACATAGTTTCAAGGCTTGAGAAGAAGGTTCCAGACCCTCCTTCAATGGTCGGGCACTGGTTGGTAGTTCTGGTTCCCTTCCCTTCTTGTTAAGTCTTGCTCTGGATCTGTATTATGTTAGTCGTGACGGAATATCTTCAGCATTTGCTCTCTGTATATCCAATCCATCCATATAAATTTCAATATGTCACTTAATCATAAATAAAAGCACTTAACAAAATAAAAAATTGAAACCAATCTATTAGTCAGTCAATGGCTAATAGATTAATATAAACCCGTGTTTCTTTCTCGGACGAAAAGATCTCAATGGCTTATTCTAATGGTACAACAGCAACTTAGTTGGACATGGGGAGAACGTTTCGAGGTATGCCAAAGGTGGCAAAATATATTGACCAAAGCATTGATACTCACTTACCCACTGCACCAGATCTATCAGCGGAAGAGGGCGTTTTTGACTTGTGGTGATGGCCCAGAGCAGAGATTTGGTTCATATTTTCAAAATGCCAATAACGCCGGTGCTAAGGGTTTGTGAATTACTGAACAAATGAATGAAGATATGAATATACTGCGCATTCAATTGCTATGGGGGCAACTTTATTTCTATTTATTTGATTTGTAGCTACAAATTGAAATGGATAAAGGATTATTAGCATAAGAATGAAACGTTAAAAGATGACACTGTTAAAAGAAATGTTAGTGGGTGGTCAAATATAGCTCTAATAAGTGAATTATGTCTTAATTTGGTCCACTTAAAAGCTAAGTGTCCAATTTGAGATTCGTAAATAACCTTGATGTCTTTTTTGAGCCTTATCCCTATTCTAAATTAAACGTGAAGGTGCTTATGTATTTCAACGTATTCGTGGGCTTTGTATCCATAAGGGTTTCAACTTTCAAATGCTAAGCACCGAAGCTATCTTACAAAAAGCCCAATAACAATCATCATAATCTTAAAAGCTATTTCGTTCAAAAAGAATGACACAAATATTACCTCCCATCTTTTATTAGACAAAAATATGTCTGGATTTACTTTTGATAAAAAAAGTGACCGTGAGTCCGTGACCCGGCCCTTGCTGCGCACGAAGGACCTTCATTTCTTTCATCCTCCTTGCTGCACACAAACCCGGGGACAGACAAGTCATCAATGCAGCGCCCATCTCCTCTTCGTGCACAGAGCCTGCCCATATCCTCCGCGCACAGAGCACCACCCCATCTCCTCCCGCACAGAGCCCCCCATGCATGGACGGAGATAGAGGGGGGTCAACCTAGGCCCTGTCCCACACCAACTTAAAAAAATGCCTTAGTTTTTAGTGTAAAAAATTTCGTGTAATTTTTTCTCAAAACTATTATTTGTACCGGCGCAGTCTGATTTGATGCCCTGGCTCCGCCCCTGGAGCCCCCCATCTCCTCCGTGCATAGAGCAGTCCGACCGTCGTTCCTCTGCTGTCTTGGTCGTCTCCATCGCTTTGGTTGATTTATTGGCAGCGACATCTGAAATTTGAAAACAAAGTAAAGTTTTACGTACACAAGTATTCCATCCGTTTTATTGGATTTTGTTAAATTCTCTCTATATCTTTCGCCTCTATACAAATCTCAATCACACAGTTTTTTATTTTCCTTATTCCACACCTAAATCGAATTAGCCAATGTCTAGAAGGAGGGAGGAGGTTTATATTTTAATAATAATGCAAGCAAGAAAAGTTCCTAAATAGAGCTATCATAACATTTCTATTGTAATCTATATTCACTCTAGTAATGGATGTGTTAACACCACTCAAATAGAGTGAATTGAGCTTGTTTATGTAAGGATGACGTGAAATATTATTTTAAAGTTTTGTTAAAATTATATCTGGCTTGTTTTTTGAAAGGAGATGACTTATTTATTATAAGTGGTGCAAATAACAAGAGGCAAAGTAAATGAAGTAGCTCAAAACTACCCTGGAGTGACATATAGAACTAACTAGCCTGAGGGGAACAAAAATGCAGGATATACCAGGAAGGAAATCAAACTGAGATTATCACATGATATGTGGAATTCCCCAACCTTCTCAAGATTCCTTGTTGCTGCTACGATGCTATCGACCTTCGCTAGAAACCAGCAGCGGCAAGAATTATTATTATTTTGTTAGGCTCGGGAGGCTCCATGTATTGGACTATTCCACTTAGATAGCAGATTACATTTTAGATAGGGATGACATTTGTGACCGATCCGATGGATACCCGCACCGAACTGCCCCAGTCAAAACGGGGAATATCCGTTTTGTTTTTACGGGTAACGGGACGGTTACAATTTTATACATACCCGCCCCATTACCCGCCTCTAACCCCCCCCCCCCCCCCCCCCACGTTTATTTGTAGTTATATTTTGTTACATTCTTATCTATTATTTGTCTCACAATTACTAAAAGATGATATTTTTCTATTTTCATTTGTATATATCGATAATAGATGTACTAATTATGGTATATGAATGAAAGATCATAATAGATCTTTATAGTTTGTTTGATTATTAGAGTTTTTTCGTGATTAATTAATTTTTAGATTAAGTATTTTTAGGTTCAAATTAGTTTATGTTATCTTCTTTCTCGTCTTGTAGATATAAGAAACATTAAAGTGGCGTCTGAGTCTAGAGTCATCTAGATGATGTCATTTTTCTCCTTTTAAATATTATTTTTGTATTAAAATATCAATGATTCATTTAAGGGAGAACTATCAAATAAGCTCTCGAACTTTCATAAAAAGTGCAAATAAGCCCTTTTATAGGAGGCTCTGTCCGGCCGTCGCCATTTGGGGGTTTTCGGTGCAATGTTTTGATGGAATTTTTTGATCATCTTGTTCATTAAGTCTAGTTTACTCATACCAAATTTTTGCTAAAAATTCAATCGGGAAGGCAGTCAAATGAATTTTGGAAGATAACTGTGTAGTTAGAAAGCGTAGTATATTTCAGAAAATCATTTGTCTGTCTTCTTGATTGAATTTTTAGCTGAAATTTGGTATGGATAAACTAGACTTAATAAAGAAGATGCTCAAACAATTTCATCAAAAAATTCCACCGAAAACCGCCCTAAATGACAACGGCCGGACAAAGCCTCCTATAAAAGGGCTTATTTGCACTTTTTATGAAAGTTCGTAGGTTTATTTGATAGTTCTTCATTTAATAAAGTGATTACCCGTGGTTAACCGCGGTTATACCCGTTACCCGTTGGGGCGGTTATGGTTTGGGTAAAAATTACCCGTTGGGTAATGAAGTGGTTACGGGGCAGGGGAATTTTCCAACGGGACAGGTACAATTATATGTAAAACCGTCCCCGATCCGTCCCGTTGTCAGCCCTAGTTCTTGGTCTTGATTAGTTACATATAATGAGAGATTTAGAAGGCACCCATAAAATTTTAAAAAATTACACCACGAATCGAATGAACATATTGAATGGTTGACATTTTATATTTCCCTGTCTTTGTGTGTATCCCTCCATACATGAAATTTCGATCTTCCCAAATTGGTGTATCAAGATTTGTATTACCTGCCGATTGAAATGGCCAAAATTACAAACAGAATTAACAATGGCCTGGGCAAGGTTCCGGCCATTTTGACTAATGGATTCTTGATCGATTCTTTTTGTTTTGGCAAAACGTTAAAAAGAGTAAAAAAAAAACATTGAAATGATATGATCAAGCCACCATCTTCCATCACCTATGGCTCATATGATCATCCCTTAAAATGTGAGAAAAGATGGCCTCTTTTCAACTGGAAATCTCCCCTTCTTCAGAGTTCGATTTTATAATGAGGAATCATCATAGCCGCCAAAACCATTGCAACACCGGAGATTCCACCTCTTTCCCGGAGAATCTACAGGATTTGGTGCATTCTTGCATTTCTGATGACCCAAGGAATTCAAATTTAGCGGATTCCAACGACAATGTCAACAACGTTGTCAACCTAACAGATTTATGGGTTCACAAACCGCAATATCTCACGAACATCAATGAGAAAACTCCGAAGAAGCGAGGCAGCAACAAGACAACGGATAATTGGGACAAAGCAAGAAAAAAGGTCTTCCCCAAGCAGGGAAAGTACGCTAACAAAGTAGCTTTTGTCGGAGAGCCGTTAGAGGCACCTAGGGTCGTCTCTTCACTTGTGAAAAAGTGGAGAGACTTTGAGGCCGAGGCCAAACCTCTAGCGTCTGGTGACAACAATAATAACAACAACATTAACAATAATAGTAACGATTCATCATCTTGCCCTACTAGAACAAACTCTGGTGTGACATTACTCCAAGAGAGCATTTCATTTGTTGACATTCCTCCAACATGGTCAAGAGATTGTGACTCATCCTCTAATGAAGACGAGTCACCAACGAACGACAACGACTCATTTAAGGATTGGGAATCAGATAGGCGGGCAGTGAGCGCTCCACCCTCCGTTCGAGGAAGGGATTCCGATGCAACAGAGAGCGAAAGGGTGAGAGTAATCGACATCATCAAGAAACTCACCTCTAGTGGTGGCGATGATAATCAAGACCGTGAGCACATGAGCAATGTGGCGGTGAATGAAGCGCCGCCGCTCGCTCGGGTTAATAAATCTTGTACTGAACATGGGAGTTCAAATTGTCCTGTTGTGCAGTCGCCTCGCATCAGCATTAGAGGTCGTCAAGCGCTGAATGATTTGATTGTGCAAATAGAACGGGAGAGAGCCAGGGAGCTTGAAGGACTTATGGAACGTAAAGCAGTATCTAAATTTCAACAAAAGGGCCGCATTCAGGTTGTTCTAAGCAATAACAAAAATGCTATGGCTAGGTACCCCATTTTGGGTACCCATTCTTAAACCCCCTATTGTGTGACCCAAATGGGGAGATACATTTAAGTGTTGCCTCATTTGGACCACACAAAGTGTGAGATAAAAATGGGTACCCAAAATGGGATATCTATAGCACAACTCAAGCAATAATGGCATCATATTCTTGTTTTTTATTTTTCAAGATTACTCTGATATACTACCTTTGTCCCGAAAAGGTTTGCCAAATTGACTTTTCTTGGTCAATGATAACAAACTTTGGACAATGATTTTAACTATTATATTTATATAAAATTGATAAATTTTATACTTTTATGAAAATATTTTGAATAAGAAACATTTGATATAATTTTCATATTTAAAATAATTAGATATTAAAAATATAATTGGTCAAAGTTGATTGTCATTGACCAAGAAAATTCAATTTGGTGATTTTTTTCGGGATGGAGGGAAAAAGAGACTAACTGATTTAGTTCCGTTACTTTTGTTTGAGTCCACTTTAAATACTCTAACTTTATTTAAGTATTACTTGCAAAATAGGTCAAATAACTACAGTAATAATTTTGTCTGACATTGCCATTGAAAAGTACAATTTTCATGCAAAAAGGACTGGAAAAGTTACCGCCGGTTTTAAACTTTTTACCAGAAATCGTACATTTTGATTGTAAGTCTCTAATGTGGACAAAATGATTACGTACAAAATCTAATTTGCATGTGAATTTAATTAATTACACGAGTAATATTAGACACATAACTAAATGGTGAAACTAAATTTACATTTTTTTTATTAAATACTCCGTATTTATCTCACTTTCTGTGTCATTCTTATTTCTTAATTAGGCTATGCTCAAGCTTAAATTTCTGAGACGTGAGGCGAATATGAAAGATGCACCACGGGGAAACTCAAGTTGCATTACGCCTGAATCAAGTAGGTCAACGAAATCTTCTATACTGCACCTTAGGTGAGAGGCTCTTTTCAAGATTCAAATTAAACCTATAGTTTTCATATTTCCACAGTGACTACAGTATGTAATGTAAAACTAAGTGCTTGGTGCCTAGGTGACTAGGTGAGGCTAGGTGGGCATCTAGACGAGACTAACCGGAGAAATATTAATTAAATTTTTGTTAATAGTTTTGCATAAATATGACAAATAATATTGTTTTTGACACACTAACATGCATGAATAATTATTATGTATAACTAATCACTTAACTTCATTACATAATAAATAATTAAATAATAATAATAAAATAAACCTAAGAATGTATTAAAATATACGTAGTAAAAAACTATAATAAAATAATAATCAATTTTTAACCTATAATAGCAGGGTTTTTTAGATTAAAAAACTATAATTTTTTTTGAACAAATATAGAAAAAATGTGTAAAATTTTCAGAATGTCAAAGTCAATATTTTTGCATTTTAGAAATTATTTTTATGTACATCTATTTAAAACGCTTTTAGATTTGTTATTTTATACTCCCTCCGTTCCTTAAAATTTTGCCAAGTTTGACTGGCACGTAGATTAATAAAGTAAAAACTGTCGGTTCAAAAAAAAAGTAAAAACTTTATGGTTGAGATTTGTGCAGAGGAGAGAGAATTAACAGAAATCACATATTCATTACTTGAAAAGGAAAGTGACAAAGTTAGTGGGACATCTAAAAAGGAAAGTTGGAAAAGTTTTAAGGGGCGGAGGGAGTATGTTTTACATTTTGCTTTATTTTTCTGCTTTTGATTTTTTTAATATTTTTTATTTTAATATTTTAAAAATATTTATCGTTTTGTACATTTATACTATTTTTTATATTATTAGTACAACATGTTTCAATTTTTTTTTAATTTTTGTAAGATTTATCAATGGGCCTTACTTATTTTTTAAACAATAACATGTTATAGCATGTCAAAATGATTTGATTGATATTATTTTATATGTAAGAGTACTTATATGATGCTTTTTTTTTGTATAAGGGCTTTTTAGTATTAGATTCGAAATAGTAGAAGAATTTATTTAACCTTTTTACAAAATATTATTAGCTTAGTGCGTAGTACTAAATCGGTAAATCCTATATAAAAGGTTCCGATTTTAACATTTTGCTCAAATTTACAAATCTTCACTGTTAAGACCCGAATTCCATCCTAAATGGTCAACCTAATAGGAGGAGTAGTCCAAAATCTTATATAGTGTTTTATTGTTTTATAGATTTTCGGTGTGAGGCAAATACTTTAACACGTCACCTCAACCGAACCTTGGATGGACTATATTGGGGTGTATAAATGAGGCAAACGGATCCTTAATTGTGAATGTGAAACAAGCAGACAAACAACAATGGAACATGACTCTGATATCATGTTAAGACTCGGGGTTCTATCCATCCTAAAAATTCAACTCGATATTAGGAGTAACCCAAATCCTAAAAGTTTAACACTCGCATATGTTAGCACATACATTCATAAGCGGTCAGAACATGAAGTTTGCACATGTGGTCATATCAGTACGACAAAGTCCACTTGGAGAAATCTCAAATGTATTCACAATAGAGTTGATATTTTCATTTTTTTGTATCAAGTCTTCCATCCTATAATAATTATACTTTTACTTTTGTATTCTTTTAGGTCAACATTTGACCATAAATACCTGAAGGTATATACTTATGAAATCTATAAAAATTTCAAAATTGAATAATTTATTTTTGTGTGATAAAGTAGTGCAAATTTTAAATAACTATCAGTCAGAATTTATAAAGCTTGACTCAAAAAGATAAATTGGGAATTTGTTTATGGAAGTAACTTATTTGTAGAGAGACGCATGTTATTAGCGAACCCACCTAAGATAAAAGGTGTTCACAATAACATTCAAAATGTTAAAAAGCGTGTAAGTATAGATGTCTAATTTTTGAGTAATTATTTATTACTCCTTAAAGTTTTAATTTGAACACAAGAAACCTAAATCCTAAACTCACCACTAACTACATGCTTTGATTTCATACATGTTAGTCATTTTTTTGTTAGTCATTTTTGTCAATGATATTAAAGACAGATGATCAACACATTTCAACTTGCAAATTGTATTGAAAATAAAGGCTTCAAAACATAGCAAGTTTTCTTCAAAAATTATTTTCATTTGCTTCATCAAATGTCAGGGAGAAATTCAAAGAAGTTGTTCAAAAAGGTTTAGCAGATTCAAAAGCCACCATTGAAGAAGCTTCCGGTGACAAAAACTTAGAACTCGAAACTGTTTCCACATCAAAACCCGAAAAGGAGAGCCACCGTGAAGAGACTCCAGATGAACTCTATCAAAATAAAAAAGAAGCTACAAAAAATGCCTCAAAACAAATGGATGAAATAGGAACATCAGTTACTCAAGCAAGATGTGAAGTAAGATGTGAAGATGAGTTTACAAAATGTGTAGATACGGTGAAAGTTATTCGTAAGAATAGTAATGAATGCAAAAATATGAGTGAATGGGAGGAGAACGATTGGAGCTGGGTGAGTGATTGCTCTCACGATGATGCAAATAGTAGCAGGTGGGATCAACTGCAATTTGATTTCCAACAAGATGATGATCTCCAACAGCGTGTAGAAGAAATGTGTCAAGATTGGATTAATGATGTTTCCCGCCCTCGTAGTCAATGGGAAGACCTAAGGCAAGCAAGATACCAAGAGATGCTCGATCCTTTCTTTAATAATGGTGACTTGCAACAACTTCTTGAGAGGTATGTCAAACTAGTTTATGTCATGCTTTTAAATTGTGATTCTAGTTGTGATCATTGTGGTTGTAGCTATTGCGGCTACTGCGATGCGTATAGCTAGCTGTCTATGTAGTGTGATTTAATTTTAGATTCACAGTATGAGAAAAAATAGTGTTCCGATCCCAATACGGTTACATTGCAGTTTTGGTCGTGAACTCTAAAAATATCTCTATTGTGGTGTGTTGCGGTTGCAATGTGGGCCGCATTACGTGTTTCAGTCCGCAATTAAAACTCGGGAAATTTCCAGGAATATGACTAAAACATATTGAGTTTCCCTAAATATGACTAGTTATGTTTTTAGACATTCGTATGACTGAAAAAGAAAAAAATCGACCATATTAAAATGTTTAATGACCAAAATACCCTTATTTTAAAAAATGAGCATTTTACACTGTTTCGTCCAATTAAAAATATTGCACTTTATACTGCAGTTACTGCACGACATTACTGCAAGATATTACTGCACATCCGGTACCATATCACTACACTTCCTCCAACATTAGTTCTCTTTTCATCAACTTTAAGAATTTAATTATTGTTCATTTTTTAAATTTAATAATTTAAAATATATTGCAATTCATGCCGGTGTTATTGCTCTACATTGCAACACTGCAAGTCATAATCACTGCATTTTCTGTCAATATTACGGCACAACTACTAGCATTCGATTTACTGCACAAAATAATTCGTCGATCAATGCATTCATTCATTGCACATGTACAACATTATCTATCGCCATATTGACTCCTCAATGTCCTCATACTCAATCATATTTATTACCATATTCATTGCTCATGTTCACTGTCCATATTCAATGGTCATGTCTACGAACCCTAATTTCAAGAAATTCAAAAAACTCCTCTTGTCCCATTAGATTCCATGTGCATGAACCATACTCACTACTTCATCGATCAATTACCACCTTCTATCTCAAATTTGTCAAACATCATCAATCAATTATTACTTTGCCCACAACGATTTAATAATCCCGATGGAAAGGACAAAATTGTATCCGAAGATAAAAATAGATGTGACGCACAAAATTGAAATAAAAATCGTGGGGAAGATGCGATGAATCCTTCGGGGAGGCTCTTCGCTAGATCTGCAATAAAGAGAAATGTGAGGATGTCAAATCACATACATCATATGAAGTACATCCTCACTTCTTTAATTCTTGTAACATTTTGATTTTTTCACTATTCACAAACCTTTCTTTGACCACGATTTTATATTTATATACATAATCAAATTATTACGTATAAAATGTTATTAAATTCCTATCAATGTGAATTTCCAAAATATCAAATTTTTATAATGTTTACTAATACATAATTAAATATAATTATAGTCAAAGTTGTGCGTTGGTAAACGTGAAAGTCAAAATGTTGCAAGAATTAAAGAACAGATGATAGTATGTATATTCCATTGGATTGTAATCGACGAAGATTAAAGAAGTTGCAGGCGATGGCTGGGCGGCTGGGTTGTGGTGGCTGGGCGGCGATGGCTGGCGGCTGGGCAGCGATGGCAGGCGGCTGGACGGCGGTGGCAGGGGGACTGGACGGTTAGTGAACTACAACTAGGGTTGGAGAAGAGGTATAGGATGTTAGGGTTTTATAACAATAACCTAAGGGCATATGACTGCATATAAATTATTTATTTAATTATTTATTAATATATTAATTAAATATTACGAATTTTAATGTTATTTTAGAGAAAAAACTAATTAAGTCATAGATCGAGAAAATGATGGAATTTTAGTCATAGGATAATTATCTCTTAAAACTTGTAGTTCGTGTAACCCTCTTATCACATCAAGGCTTTGGACCATGTCTTTTTTTGTGCATTATAACTGGTTTGAATTTCATGCTTTGAATTACAACTTTATTCCGTTTTTGTTTGTTTTCAAATTTCTAGCACTATAATTAAGCTTCTTTTAAAGATCTGTTTTGAATTTATAAATTAAGTTACGGAGATTTACCATAAAAGTACGTAGTATAATTTATCAACCACTTAAAAACTTAAATGTAAGACTTCAAATTCTTCATGAGTATCAAATTATCAATGTTTTATGGTTTATAGAAAACCAAATTTGTAAGAGTATTTTCATACTATAAAAACAATATCTCGTCTGTTCCATATTTGAATTCTCACTTTCCTTTTGGGATGCCCCATAGTATCATATGGGCATCATATTAAAGTCAGACATCCATTAAATGTAATATTCATGTGGTAAAACGCATTTATATCCTCCAACTTACCCCCCCCCCCCCCCCCCCCCCCCCCTTTTACTGATAAGGGTAGAAGAGGAAAGTGAATAAAAAATATTATTCCACGTAAAAACTTATGAAACCAAAATGGGAAGTTAAAAATGAGACCGGGGGGGGGAATCTAAAGGTTAACAAACTTTGAGATCGAATTTGAAAAGGTGAATATTGCACTCAACAAAGGGAATATTTTTTAATAAAATTCATAATAGTATGTGATATGTATAATAATTAGAAAACATATTTTCTAAAGCAGTGAAATCTAAAAATTCATCTTTCTATTTTATAGTTCTTACTTTTCATCTACAATTCCACCATCTTACCTTAGTAACTGATTGTGAAAGTTTTTATCATTTTAAATTCACAATCAAAATGCCATAACCTTCTTTCATTTTGAGAATATAAAAACCTGTCTAAGTGACATTAATTAATCCACTCGCATGGAGAGTTTATAGTTGTGTTTTATTACTATGTGCAGGAAAAGTGTTTCAAATTTTCTTTCAGGTGAAAAGAGAGACAAAATAGATCAATTGATGATATCTCGCTCACAAAAACAACCAACCATAGTAAATAGTGGCATTGAACAAACACAAGAGCATGGGATGGAAATGGTTGAGGACAAGATAGAAGAGGCAGTCCAAAGTGTTATTGAAGGAAATCTAAACCAAGAAGAGGAAGAGAATGTAGATAGTATTAACAATAACCAAATACCACAACATAATAGTGAATGTGAGATAAATGATGAATCTTATCATATTGCATCAACATCTTTATCTCAAGGTCAATCACCTAACATTATTATTCCTCAAGCTAATGTGAGTATATTATCATTGTTCTTTTATATTGTTAAGTGCATGTGTTACTTTATTAATCAAGTCCATCTAAGAGATTTATTTCTAACATATTTAATGCTCTTCGTCTATAGGAAATGAACTTTGTTGATGAGTTAATGGGTCATATGCACCAACTTCATCAAGAGATTTCAGAAATAAGAAGAGCCATCATTGGTTGCATAGATATGCAAATGAAACTGCATCATTCAATCAAGAACGAGGTTGCATCCGCTTTTGATAACTTAGGTAAGCTCAAGGAAGATTCTCTTATCTAATTAATGAAATCTGTAATTGTTCGTATAGCCTTTGAACAAGCTAAGGTTTAAAATCAATTTGAAAATTATAAATTCGGTTAACAATATTATAAAATCAAAACAGTAATGACAAATTGCAATTCTTTTAATGCAGGCAAACAAAATGGGAGGACTTTGTCCAAGACAAATTATTGTAGTGTATGTCATGAGATCACCATCAATTCACTTCTATATAGGTAATAATTATATTGTGACTGAACACATTGGCCTAAAATAAACTTAACCTCTTCAAATGTGAAGTGAAACTAGTTAGAGAATTCTTTAAAGAGAAAACGGTCAAATAAGACCTTCTGCTATTATGAAATAGTCACATAAGGTCATGTACTCAATAAAGTGTCATATAAGTACATTTACTTCTAAAAAGCAATCAAATGAGTCCTAATGACCTATTTAACACCTCTTAATCCCGGTTTCAACGTACTTCTGACCATCTTTTTAGAATACGTTATACGGCATATGTCGAATATTTAACTAAGATTGGTTGAAATACAAGTCAAAAAAATCGACATGTAAGCTAAAATCGGGATTCTGAGGTGTTAAATAAGCCACTGGGACTAATTTGATTGTTTTATACAAGTAGAGGTACTTATATGACATTTTATTGAGTACATTACCTTATGTGACTATTTCGTAATAGTAGAAGGCCTTATTTGACCCTTTTCTCTTCTTTAAATGGTGTAAACTGTAAAGTAGTGTCATCCTAAAATCAATTCTGAAACTATCAAGCATTAATATATACTACCTCCGTTCCTTAAAACTTTGTCAAAGTTGACCGACACGGAGAATAATAAAGTAAAAACTGTGTGGTTGAGGTTTGTGTAGAGGAGAGAGAAATAACAGAAACCACAAAATAATTGATTAAAGGGGAAACTGGCAAAGTTTTTTGGGACGTCCCAAAAAGGAAAGATGACAAAGTTTTAAGGAACGGAGGGAGTATACGGCAGTATAATTTGAGGATCACATGATTTACTCTCAAAACCACCTCGTGAAACTAATCATGATTCAGTGTACTATAAACAGATGTGGACATATGTGCACCTGCTTCAAATGTGCCCAGGAGTTGCAACGTGCCAATGAAAAATGTCCAATTTGCCGAGCTCCAATAATGGATGTTGTTTTTGTGAATCCATCCACGCGTGAGGTTCTATGAAGGTGAATGTTAATACACGTGATTTCGAGGGGAGGATCTATGTACGGGGTATGGTGGGCTGAAGGCCTGGATAAATTAGAAAATTTTCAGTTTTTTTAGTGTAAAATTTTTCAATTTTCACATTTAGCCCACCCTGCTAATATTTAAGCCTAGTATAATTCCTATTCAGCTCAGAGCATCTCGGGTTCCTAGATCCGCCCCCTGGTGATTTCCATTGCTGAGACAACATGAGCTAAAGAAAATACATAAACTATTTGTTAGTTTTTGTGTATATTTGAGTTTGGAAAATAGAAAGATGATACACAATCTGATTGACATTAATAGTCATATGTACTTCATCCAATTTTGTAGTACGCAAGAGTAAATTCAACACATGGGACGAATTTGAGTACTCCCTCCGTCCCGAATTGAATTGCAAACTTTGACTGGCACAAGGATCAAGGAATGGTAATAAATAAAACTTGCTTTTTACACTTTTGTCCATCTTCCTAAAAGTAAATGTCTTTAAGTTAATGAAAAAAAGTAAAAGTACGGGCAAATTTGTTACTTAATTCTTATTTACATACCTAAAAAAGAAAGTGGAAAACCATTTTGGGATAACCAAAATAGGAAATTTTGCAAATCAAATTGAGACAAAGGGAGTATTATATATATAATGTGAGACCTAAGGTCATACATTGGGAGAATACACTTTAGACGATGAAATTTAATAAAGTAATCTATGGACTAATTTTAAAGAAAGAATGACAAAATTATTACCCATGAGGTTTGAATGGACACAACTATGACCATTTTAAAACTTGACCAAAATGTGACCATACATAACCCTTCTCTCCTCCGTTTGTCGATATATCAACCGACAACTTCCCTCTCACGAACTCCCACAGTCGAAGCTCGCACTACCATGGCCTCTAACTCGCCGGCTACACCTTCTTGTCGCGCCTCTGCCAGCGTCCCACACCTCTGCCTCCGCCAGCGTCCCACTCCTCCGCCGGTATTCTACATCGCCGTCTCCGTCGACATCCAATGTCTCTGTCTGCCGCGTTTCTTCTTCTTTTTCTTAAATTTGTGTCCGATCGATTAAGAGGTGACAAGATGGATGAGCATGGTAGAACGCGATCGAAGTTCGCGACGGCTAGGTTTAGGCCCTTGATTTTAAGATCAGGTCGGTGGCGGCTATGGAAACCCTTGGATTTCACTTGTTAGTCTTATGGCTAGATTTCTCCTATGCAAAGGGGGCGCAAGTTGGTTTAAAAGCAGGGGCGGCGGATGGGGGAAGGGTGTTGGGCAGCGATTTTGCAGGACTGGGGCGGGGTTTGGTGGGGTTGGGGAATGGGGCGGGTGTGGTGGGTCTGGGGAGGCGGCTAGTCTGGTCATAGTTATGGTGGCAGAAGTCACCGATGACAGTTTTGCTAGTCGAGATTGACGGGTGTGTGAGGCCGAGTGCAGGTGTGGTGGTTGGGATTTGGGAATCAGTTTTGGGCTGGCTGTGGCGGTGGCCACAGTTACCTCGTGTGTTAGGCAGCGGTGGCGTGGTGGTGGGGTGGCCTTCATAGGGCTGGGCAGGCTGTGGTGTTTGGCAGGTGGTTGGTAGGTTGGGGAGGGGGCTGGTAGGCCACAGTCACATGGCGGTGGCCACAGTGACACGGGCGGTGGTCATAGTGACACGAGCGGTGGTCACAGTGACACGGGGCGGTGGCCACAGTGACACGGGCGGTGGTTACAGTGATACCGGTGGTGGCGACAGTGACACCGGTGGTGGCGACAGTGATATTCGATAGTGACATTAAATTTGATCAGTAACATTAAAATGTGGTAATGACATGAATCTGACTACTTTAGTCACATTTTTGTCCAAATATAAAAGTGGTCACATTTTAGGAAATCACATTTAATTTAGTAATATTGAAGGAATAACCCCAATTTTAAATACGTAACCAATAAATTATTTCCAAATATAACCTCTCAACGTGAAGCATAAAGGTTATAAATTCCCAATAATAAAAATATAGTTATATTTCTAAAATAGCTCGATTTCCTTAGATAGGTGAAAAAAAATCAAAAAAATAGTTTTAAAAAGTAAAAAAATAGTTATATATTTTGAAAAATACATGATTTATATTTACTGAAGAATATGATCTTATTCTCTTTTACTAAATATCATAAAAGATGTCATCTTCATTCCGAATAATTTTCCATGTCGATACCAAAAGTGAAGTGTTTGTCTTCATTTTGATAAATTAATGCTTTGAAATAGATTATGACGTCAGTATGATAGACAGAAATCCTATACCTAAAAGTACTACACTGGAGAGAGAAAATTATCCCGTTTAAGCATTCTCCGTCTAAAATCCTAAAATGTAATTTCACTTTCCACAAAAAAAATTCATCATCATCATCATCATCATCATCCTATACCTAAAAGCACTACACTGGAGAGAGAAAATTATCCCGCTTAAGCATTCTCCGTCTAAAATCCTAAAATGTAATTTCACTTTCCACAAAAAAAATTCATCATCATCATCATCATATACCTAAAAGCACTACACTGGAGAGAGAAAATTCTCTCGCCTAAGCATTCTCCGCCTAAAATCCTAAAATGTAATTTCACTCCCCCCCCAAAAAAAACATCCTATACCTAAAAGTACTACACTGAAAAAGAGAAAATTCTCCCGCCTAAGCATTCTCCGCCTAAAATCCTAATATGTAATTTCACTTTCCGCAAAAAAAAAATCATCATATACATAAAAGCACTATACTAGAGAGAGAAATTATCCCGCCTAAGCATTCTCCGCCTAAAATCCTAAAATACAATTACGCTTTCCACAAAAATAATCATCATCCTAAAATCCTAAAATGTAATTTCATTCTATACCTAAAAGCACTATATTGGAGAGAGAAAATTTTCCCGCCTAAGCATTCTCCGCCTAAAATTCTTAGGTTTGCAATGACCATTAATAAGAGTCACGGACAATCGTTGAAAAAAGTTGTTATCTTACTCTGACGCTTCATTATTACTCACAAACATTTGTACATGGCAGTGTGGAGAGTAACAAGTTCATGGGATTGAAGTTTCTAATGACGAAGATGGAAAATCAAACAAATCAACATTGAATGTTGTTTACAAAGAAATATGTACTATAGAGTAATTTTATAATTTTTGGTATAATGTGGTGGACTTAAATGCACATCCATTTCATCGTGTGATGTTTTACATTTAGTTCTTACCATTTATTCAGAATTTATATATTGTTTTCAAATAATTCTAACACAGTCATATTTTTTAAATATTTTTAAATATATAACTATATCTAAATTATTATGTGGGTGTCTCACTCCCGTGCAGCGCACGGGTGGAGTAACTAGTTTTTTAAAATTACACGCATAATGTATTTACTTTGTAACACATCGAATGTAATACTACCTCCGTCCTGATGGACTTTGCTAAGTGCAAAGTAGGTGAGAAATAAGAAAAGTAAAAATTGTGTGGTTGAGATTTATGCAGAGGAGAGAGAAATGTGCAGAACCACAAATTAGTTGCTTTAATTGGAAAGTTGTAAAATTTTTTGGGATAACCAAAAAGGAAAAGTTTGCAAAGTCCAATGGAACGGAGGGAGTATACAATAATAATGCCAAGGAATAACCAAACCTAGCGCATTCAAAGCATTTTTTACTCTGCTTCGCATAATATTTTGATAATTATTTGGTAATTCCAACAATTTTTATTTCTCACAAAATTACCCACAAAAAGAGTAATTCACCAAGCCAGCTTAGAGATCTAGACCCACTCGACATCAGGGTTAGGAGCATCATACTTGATCGGGTACGGGTCGGACTTCCGATCCTGAGTTGTCTATTTTGATATTTTATCTATTTTATATCTCTATTTTTTTCTTTATCACAACTTATATGAATTTTTATAAATTTATAAACTTTCTTAATTTCTTTTTCATGAATGACATTCTATAGTAGATCACGGTGGCTTAATTGATTGTATTTTCAAGCAAGCATTCTTCTATGATACTCTCTTCGGTTCTCAAAGAGGTTCATAAAAGCATTTTTACGTATTGAACCTTGAGAAATGTATAAAAGCATTTTTACGTGATTGTAAATTTTTATCGTTTCTATTACGTGAATAGTAAAATTCACGTGGGGCCCACACCGGATGTGGGGCCGCCCAATATTATCGGGACCACATATTATATTAATCTTGGACTAGATAATATGTATATGGTGGTGGATATCCTAATTGGGCCATGACAATGGCACAAGGGTGACCGGTTGGTCAAACGGGCTAAATTATCGGTATCGGCAATTTATCAGATAACAGCCCAAAAAGGGATTCCGAGAACCTATAAATTAAAGTTGGGGATTTCATAATGATTCTAAGGCCCAATAAGGATTGGGAACGAGTGTTATATTTTATTTGACCCAATAAAATAAAATATTCTTAAAACAGTCCGGAAAATACAACTTTCGGGACCGATTCTACACTTAGGGACATAAAGGGATGACCTCCCACATGAGTGGGGGCCACCCCACGGATTTTAGTGCTGCATATGTCAAGGGAGCCGCACAAAGAGAAGGAGGAGGGGAAAGAGAAGGGGTTGAGGGGAAAGGCATTAAATGGAGTAGGGCCTCCCACATGCCATGATTGTGAGAAATGCCAAGAAGGCATTCTCAATCATACCAACCCACCCCATTTCGTATCAGGCATCAACCAAGTGAGAGGAGCTCTGCAAATAAACCATTTTCATCCATCATACACGCACCAAGTTAAGGGAGGAAGAAGAAAGGGAAAAGAGAAGAGAAAAGAGGAGTTTAGGTGGGAAAACTTGTGTTTAACAAGGTAATGACTCCATTACTCCTATTTCTTGTTCTTCAATACTCTTTTATGATTATTCAATCATATTTCACACCCTAGTAATGTTCTACACGTTGGGATGTGTAGAAAGAGGGGTTGGAAGGTAGTTCTAAGTCCAAGAACGGACTTAGAAGCCAAAGTGACCGGTTCGCCGGAAAATAACCTTTTTGAGGTTATTTGTATTACTATGGGTTTTATGATGATAAAAACTTGTTAGTAACTTGTCTAAGGTATTCAATGAACTTTCACGGAGTTGAAAAGGTCGCCGGAGTTGTCGCCGGAGTTCGTTGAAGTTCGCCGGAGTTTCGTCGGAGCTAAATCGGGGAGGCTAGAACTTCATAAGCTTCATTAAGGTGAGAAGACGGCTTTATGCTTTATAACTTTTGCGTGAGGCATGAGATTACCTAAAGTAATCAGGAATATGTTTTGTGGAATGATTAAAGATAACCAAGTGTGTGTTTATGCCATGATTATACACAAAACATAGTTAAAAAGCATGTTATGTAGGTTTGGTGATTAAAAATGTGATAACATATTTTGTGTGATGATCCAGGGATCCAAAATGGTATTTTTGGATCAAGGACATCAAGAAGTATATGTGTATAAAATTTCAAGTTAATCGGACTCTGTTTGGAGGGTCAAAAGGGGCGTTGACCGCCAAGTCAACTGCCATACCCGATCGGGTATTGACACATACCCGACCGGGTATTGACACATACCCGACCGGGTATTTGTTGAAAATCAGCTTTGTGGACTACTGTCTCCTGTACTCGACCGAGTATGGGTTAATACTCGATCGAGTATTGGGTTATGCTCAAAACGGGCAGTTTTGAGTAGGTTAACGTGGGCCGTTCGGGTGGGACCCGCCCACGTTGGATCCTAAGGATTGTTATATGACTATAGGGCTAGGCATTGTCCATAGTTAAAGGAATGAAAGGTTAGCCATATCCAGGTTAGGATTTGGTAGAGAATAGACTGGGGATTGAGTGCCCTTGGACGGTAAATGATCCAGAATACTCCAGGTGGGGTCGAGTACCCTTGGACGGTAAATGATCCAGAATACTCCAGGTGGGGTCGAGTACCCTTGGACGGTAAATGATCCAGAATACTCCAGGTGGGGCCGAGTACCCTTGGACGGTAAATGATCTTAAATACTCCAGGATGGGTTGAGTGCCTTGGACGGTAAATGATCCTAAAACACTCGGTAGTATGAATCGAAGTAGACTATAGCTTGTGAGCTAGGTAACCGGGAAAGGAGTGAGAAAAGTCAGGCAAGAACTTTATCTCTAAAAGACTCTTTAAGGTAAATGACCTACGGGTTGAGTATTTTACGAGTATATATACAGTATGTATCATCGGGTGGATGAGGGACATCTATATGTATATATCACCCTATTTTTGGGTCTCGTGTCTGAAACATTAGTTATTCTTCATATAGCCTGCTTGTCACTAGTACTTCTATGAAGTACTGACCCCTCCGGGGGCCCTCACATTTTTCAGGTTGAGGCTAGAGTCCTACTACCTGCACCTTTGCCTAGGGTGACTGATCGAGAAGGAAGACGTGGTTCGTGCTTCCATTCTTATTTCAAATGTATAAACCGCTCATGGATTTTTGAACAATATTTTCATTAAAACAGTTGGGGGCCTGCGTGCCCGTGTTTGCCACGTGTGGCTAAGTATCAAACATTTTATTATTTTCCGCATTTGATTGATGATGATATTGATGTTGATTGTATGTGTTTACTAATCGGTTTGGCAATAGAATAAATCGGACGCCTTGTACAACTCAATAGGGATGAACTGTTGTTGTTCTTATCGGGTTGTACGGCGGTTGTCTACGTGGCTCGGATGCGGTTCGGGGCGTGACACATCGAATGTAATACTACCTCCGTCCTGATGGACTTTGCTAAGTGCAAAGTAGGTGAGAAATAAGAAAAGTAAAAATTGTGTGGTTGAGATTTATGCAGAGGAGAGAGAAATGTGCAGAACCACAAATTAGTTGCTTTAATTGGAAAGTGGTAAAGTTTTTTGGGATAACCAAAAAGGAAAAGTTGGCAAAGTCCAATGGAACGGAGGGAGTATACAATAATAATGCCAAGGAATAACCAAACCTAGTGCATTCAAAGCATTTTTTACTCTGCTTCGCATAATATTTTGATAATTATTTGGTAATTCCAACAATTTTTGTTTCTCACAAAATTACCCACAAAAAGAGTAATTCACCAAGTCAGCTTAGAGATCTAGACCCACCCGACATCAGGGTTAGGAGCATCATACTTGATCGGGTACGAGTCGGACTTCGGATCCTGAGTTGTCTATTTTGATATTTTATCTATTTTATATTTCTATTTTTTTCTTTATCACAACTTATATGAATTTTTATAAATTTATAAACTTTCTTAATTTCTTTTTCATGAATGACATTCTATAGTAGATCACGGTGGCTTAATTGATTGTATTTTCAAGCAAGCATTCTTCTATGATACTCTCTCCGGTTCTCAAAGAGGTTCATAATTTGACTTCACACAGATTAAGAAAATAAATTTGACTTTATTGTGGAGTGTACTGTTTGACACTGTTTGGACACTGTTTGGCACTGTTTGACACTGTTTTGCACTGTTTTGGTGAAGATAATTTGCCAAATAAGGAAATAAGAAGAAGTGTGAAGTTAATTTCGGGACTTCCCGAAAAGGAAAGTGGAAAGTTGTTTGAGAACCGGAGGGAGTACTTTAAAAAGAGTCACGGACAATCGTTGAAAAAAGTTGTTATCTTACTCTGACGCTCCATTATTACTCACAAACATTTGTACATGGCGGTGTGGAGAGTAACAAGTTCATGAGATTGAAGTTTCTAATGACGAAGATGGAAAATCAAACAAATCAACATTGAATGTTGTTTACAAAGAAATATGTACTATAGAGTAATTTATAATTTTTGGTATAATGTGGTGGACTTAAATGCACATCCATTTCATCGTGTGATGTTTTACATTTAGTTCTTACCATTTATTCAGTATTTATATATTGTTTTCAAATAATTCTAACACAGTCATATTTTTTTAAATATTTTTAAATATATAACTATATCTAAATTATTATGTGGGTGTCTCACTCCCGTGCAGCGCACGGGTGGAGTAACTAGTTTTTTAAAATTACACGCATAATGTATTTACTTTGTAACACATCGAATGTAATACTACCTCCGTCCTGATGGACTTTGCTAAGTGCAAAGTATGTGAGAAATAAGAAAAGTAAAAAAGTTGTTATCTTACTCAAAAAAATCCTAAAATACAATTACACTTTCCACAAAAAAATCATCATCCTAAAATCCTAAAATGTAATTTCATTCTATACCTAAAAGCACTATATTGGAGAGAGAAAATTTTCCCGCCTAAGCATTCTCCGCTTAAAATTGTTAGGTTTGCAATGACCATTAATAAGAGTCACGAACAATCGTTGAAAAAAGTTGTTATCTTACTCTGACGCTCCATTATTACTCACAAACATTTGTACATGGCGGTGTGGAGAGTAACAAGTTCATGGGATTGGAGTTTCTACTGACGAAGATGGAAAACCAACCAAATCAACATTGAATGTTGTTTACATGCGTTTATTTTGCGCCAAGATTTTAAAATTTGAAAAAACTATTTGGAATTGTAATGATATGTAGTAAGCACAAACATTTTGTGTCATATTATAATTAAATAAATAAAATAAGTGCCCCAAATATTTATAAACAAACATATACGGTCCATTTGAGGCAGTGTCATCATCCAAATAAAACGTTAAATATCAACAAATAAATTAAATGAACAATAAAAAGCAGATTATATCAAACATAAATACAAATTGTTTCACATCAAATAAGTGCAAAATAAGGGCATATTTAGGAGGAGTTTTGCCATCCAACCTTAAAATTACATATTGTTAACATTTGCATGGGGGGGGGGGGGGGGGGGGGGGGGGTACGTCGTGCTCAACATCTAAAAAGAAATTGTCCACATTCAAGGAAGCATCACTGGGCTGAGTTAGGGCAGGTAGTCGGTAAAACCATGCACTCATCGGATATTATTTTTTTTAAAAATGGTAATAACTTTTTTATTTTTGATCCGATTTTTATAAAAATTATATCAATATTTTTTATTTTTAATGATCTTTCAAATGAGACCAATATTGCCTATGTAATTTTAACATATTAGCATTTGCGTATAAAATATGTAACTTTACGTGTTAAAATATGTAACTCACGTTCAGTCAGGCCAAATGCAACTCGTGTGTATAAATATGTATCTCTACGTGTAACAATATGTAACTTTACGTAAAAAAATATGTAACTCACGTTCAGACAGGTCAAATGCAACTCGTGTGTATAAATATGTAACTCGCGTGTATAAATATGTAACTTTACGTGTAAAAATATGTAACTTTACGTGTAAATATATGGAACTCGCGTTCAGGCATGTCAAATGCAACTCGTGTGTAATATGTAACTCGCTTATAAAAAGATATAACTTGCTTATAAAAAAATGGAACTCGCTTATAAAAAGATGTAACTTGCTTATAAAAAGATGTAACTCGCTCATAAAAAGATGTAACTCAATGTATTATCAAATGTAATTGAGGCCACTGATCCACTCCCAAACAGATTCGATCTTCTATTTCACAAACCTATCATCTCCCAAACAGATTTGATTTTCCTTATAATCCAATACTCATTAATATAATAGTTCGATAATTTCTTAAAATTACATAAGCAATATTGGTCTCATTTGAAAGATCATGAAAAATAAAAAATATTGATATAAATTTTATAAAAATCGGATCAAAAATAAAAAAATTATTATCAATTTTTAATAACAAAAGCAAAAAAAAAAATAACAGCCATGCTGCGTCGTTTTGCAACCGGGCGTACCATCCTCATGGTGCGCCGGTTGCACCGTATAATTTGCCATAACCATGTTAGAGTTACTGCATTTCAATTTTTCTATAAGAAACGAAAAGCAACCCGACATGGCAACAATATGAAAATCCTGTTTTTTCTCTTGCTCAACATTTCCTAGTGATGATCAAAATCAGACTAGTTGTTTAAGTGCAACGACAACCATAATTATTAACTATGTTAGTGACCAAACCCTGTGGTGTAAATAATACAATTAAATAATTAAATATTCCTGTAAAACTTCAATCCGGGACAGGGTAAAAAAAGTTTAATGGTGCATTCAAAAAGTGTTCATTTGTGTATTAACAAACAATATGTCTATGATTGAGCACTCATAATTAATATATATCACAAACACAACATAATTTATGTTTCTGAACACAACAATTTAAATAGAACAAACTTAACTATTAAAATCAATACAAATTAAAACATGATAAGAACAATTAATTAGCTATACATGTTGGGATGCATAGAAATAGATGAATTCATAATTAAAGTACAAGACTTAATGAGACAAGAAATATCAAACTTGTGATAGATGACAATGCTTGAAGCTTTGTTGCTAACTTGACTTAATCTTGGATGAGAAAGTGATTAATTGAGGTTGAAGATTTAGGGTTGAGAAATGAAGAGAGAAGGAAATGGAAATGTTTCTGGAGGTGTAGAGAGAGAATGATTTGAAGTTGTGTATGAAGGAAGAAGGATTAAGGTCATATAATAATAAGGTGACTAATCATTAATTACTAGAATTTACGGAGGGCGAGGTCACATACATGAATTTACGGATTAAGGTCCCATCCATACAACGAGAATATACAGCAGTTCAGCGGACGGATGGCTTGATTTTGTCCCTCACGTCGCGGATTGGATTCTAGGTTCCCACTTTTTGTTCATCCTTCCGTCAAATAACTTCGACTTTCGTACTACCTTCGTCCCTTAAAACTTTGCCAAGTTTGACCGGTACAAAGAATAATAAAGTAAAAACTGTGTGATTGAGGTTTGTGCAGATGAGAGAGAAATAACAGGAACCACAAAATAATTGATTAAAAGGGTAAGTGTCAAAGTTTTTTGGGACGTCCCAAAAAGAAAAGATGGCAAACTTTTAAGGGATAGAGGGAGTAATATATAACTCATTTGTTGAACGTGTTTTCTTTTTACATATGACCCTGGTTCGAATCCCAAATGTTTTTTTGTTGCTTTTCTTCAATTTTCTCCTCATGTGTTTTAAAGGAAACTCCTCTTTTTAACCATCAACTGAGCTTTTATTTTATTCTTTTCTTCACACTCAAATGATCCATCCAAATATTATCAAAAGTACTTGAAAATGCAAAATACACGCATAGGACCACACTAATACAAACCGAAGATAAATAATAAAAATTTGTACAAAATACAACTTTAATAACTAAAATTATCTCAATGGTGTATGTGTTTCGTCTATATTTGAAGTTATTATAGTGAGAAGTGATTTTTTTGAGGGGGTTATTATAGTGATTGAATAAATATCCTGTAAATATTCTTTATTTGAGACTTCTTAAGTGTTGCATCATATGTTCTAGTATTTTTTCAGTTTGGTCAACCGTATATGACATATGCGGGATAAAGTAGTGCTTGATGGACTTATTAGCTTTGCTTGGATGCAACTAGCTCACTGTGGTAAGTCTGTTTTCTATCATATATACTCTAATGATTCATCTTTGTTTCTTCAAATAAGGTTTTCAGTACTTTCAGTTGTGGGGTTAGGAGAAGAGGAAGTTAGAGAGAAAGCAAATGGGGATACTGCAAATTTATACACTTATGACTTCAAATCATCATTTTGCTTCTACCAGATGTCATATTGAATCCTCTTATTTTCTTCAGAACGGAGCTTAAAGGTATATATGTTGGCTACTTATCTACTACTATGATTTTCACATAACAATGCTATATATTCTTCATCATATTTTTTGCACTTTTTTTGCAGAGAAGTAACTGATATTGTCATTAAAGTTGTTGTTGTTGCTCTAAAAAAAGTTCCAGCTACGAATGGTACTATTGCTCTAAAAAAAATTCCAACTGTTTTTCATTCAAAACTGTTATGGATAGTTGTGGTAAACATAAACCATCTGAGGTATTAAATGTGAACCTGATGATTCAATACTTGTAATTAAGTCATATAATGAGTATGCAGAATGTGGATTAGGTTGGGTCATATTTTTAGGACAGATTTGAAGTAGCATTTTATCTTTAAACGGATCAATATGATACAAGTGTTCTAAAAACTGCTATGCGGCCTCTAAGCAGTAGACTATGGCCAAGTGGGAGATCGTCTCTTTCATGTTTGTTTTAAATTGATCAAATAATAAGGGCTGGAAACAAGCTCAAAAACCCTCTGTTTTGAACAGTCTTAAAGGCATAATGATAAGCTGTGATGATAAGTTTTGTAAAATGAAAATGTTAAGCTGGACTCTACCTTCTTGTTTAGAACAGTCTTCTGTTTTGAAGCAATAAGCTGGACTCTACCTTCTTTAAATGAAAATAAAATAGCGGTGATGATAAGTTTTGTAAAAGCAATGTTAAGTTTTTATTTTGGTGTTGCTTTAGTTTTCCACGGTCAGTGAGTACTCTGAAGGTGATATTCTGCAAATACATGAGGAATGAGTCTCATATGCAGCAAACCTACTCAATGAGTAAGCTGAAATATTATTTATTTAGATAAGTTTGTTAAGAATGTAGTTTTCACTAATTAAGATTGTCTGTAGTATGATGATTGAAATAGTTATCATTATTATTTTTACAGACTTCAGTGACGAATGTGATGAACAGTGCTAGCTGGATTTTTGCTAAGCTCGTATGCATTATGGCGGTTAAACAAATGGATGGAAGGACATAACATTTGGATGCGTGTGATGTACTTTATGTGTTTCCAGAATCTATGTAATGACTACTTTATGTTTGCAGCCTTATGTAGCTAGACTAGAATTCAAGAATATTGATATTTTGGATTTTGCTTTGTTTCCAAGAACAAGTTAACTTGTATTTGAATTTTCATGTTGACTTTGATTTGAATCTAAATGACAATTAGTTAGTTATGAGATACTTTGATTATGAATTTGCTTTATATTTGTCTACAAGCCTGAAAATTAAACTTTTAGGTGGATATGGTGGTGCAAAAAAAGTATTAAAATTGTTCAATAGTTGATATTATAGTATCATAAATCTGGATGGCGCAAGAGTATCATAGGTTTTTGTAACATTAGTGATATCACTAATTTATATGATATCAAAGTGTCGTTAAGTATACCAATGCAAATGTATCACTATATTTTATGATACTAACGTGTCACAATTTACCGACACTTTTTAGTGACACATTTTTTAGTGTCAGAGTTCCAACCATTCGTTGACACTTTCGTGGTGTCACTAAAAGTTTTAGTGACACTAATTTAGTGTCACTATAGACCATTTTTCTACTAGTGTGTTGAGGTTTATTCCTTCAACCCATAGGCCCAACACGTAACCTAAGGGTTTCGAATGGAAGAATAAGATGAAAGGATGAAGAAACAAGTAAGAAAGGCTCAATAAGAAGTTCCAATATAATTCTGTGGTTACAAGGCGTGAGGCCCTTCGTCCCACTGTTTTGCTACGAGCTCCTAAGAATTGCTAGAATGCTAGAGTGCTAAGTTGCCAACCCTTTACAATGAAATAAATGCTACTATTTATACCACCAATGGGTATTTGGATGCGTTGACGTGGCGGGCTGTGGATGGCTTGATCCCAACCACCAAATCTTTTGCATTAAATGCGCTTCCCTCCAGAATCTTTGGCTTCCTGCCAGGATCTTTGGCTTCCCGCCAAGGGGTGGGGACGTTCATCCCCATAAGCTTGCCTCCTGCTTTCTGACGGGTCCCAAGTCCTACAAGATGAGCGTCTTGTGATGCTCCTGGGCCAAGGTACCTGCCCACGCTAGGATACGTACGTCCCCTTCGGCCTTGGTGTTGAAGCTTGGCCCTGTTGGGGACGAACCTCGCCAGAATAAGCGGAAGGGTAACCCGTTGTCTTGGGCCTTCCGGGGACGTTCATAGGGTTCGCCTAAAGGTTTATGGGCCAGCCCGCGTTGGGCCATTAACCCAACACAAGTCCCCCACTTCTGATGTTCCGAGCGTGCGCGGGGCATGAGGAAGTAGAATTGATTCCGGTGTGCATCTCTAGCTAATATCCTTGGCGCCTCCAAAGTTGATGAGCCAGTGTCTCCTAGTGTACGTCCCCAGACGATTTGGTACCCTGGGGCCTCCCTCTCCTATGGGAACGGACCTTTGCTCTTGGGCTGTTTCCAGGGGGTCTCACCAGGCGGCGTGGGCTTAGAGGATGGACATTCGGCAGGCCTTAAAGTAAAACTACTTCCGCCGTACTGCCTTTAGCCGACCCCCTGACGCAACGGTTGCCTGCCGTATTCTGGATCTCTGTACATCTTGCTTCTTTTTCACCAGATGTCTATACCCGGTCGTCTATGTGAACGGGCCTTGGCGGCTTTTGGGGACATACGTCTTCATGTCTCGAGGGAGGGTATTTTCTGTTTTTTGCTTCTGGGGCTGTCCGTGAGATGATTAACCCAACACAAGTCCCCAATTTTTTGAGCAGTGAGCACGCGTCCCAACCTCGTCATACTCCAGCGATATTCCTCAACCCGAATTCTTAGGGACGTTCGTGGAAGATGCTTGTCTCCAGGCCCTTGCCCTCAGAAATGGAGATGATCGTCTCTAGGCCCTCCCTGAAGTGGAGATGGTCGTCTCCAGGCCCCTGGCCTCCGAAGCGGAGATGCTTGTCTCCAGGCCCTTGGCCTCTGGAGTGGAGATTCTCGTCTCCTGGCCCTTGGTGTCGGCTTCTCACCGGTTTTTGGCAACAGACGGATTTTGTGCCCTTCGTTCAACTATCTTCTCCTCGTGCAGCACAGGTTCAACTATCTTGGCGGAGAATAAAAGTCATCTGGGTGGGTGACGTGCACTTGTCGTGAGGTGCACTCAAAATAATTAATCAATACAACGAATATACGTAGTATAACAAAGTAAGGTTCGTATCCATAGGGAAAGGAATACTTTTCTTTTATATAAATAGTAACAAGGGGGGTTTAGATTTGTTTGGTTTGAAAACACTAAGATAAACAACCTATATGAGTTTAATTCAATGAGATGAGGACTTGGCTTTGCTTTTATCCACTTAATGAAATGTTCGTCGATCCCGGTTATATCTTTAACTATCTTCCTCTCGAATACTCAATCGAGGAGTATATCCAGTTCATCGAGGGTAGTTATTAATAACAAGATACGTTCATTAATAAAACTTACTATCGAGTCAATATAGAACAAGCGCCGTATATTAACTTGATAGTAGCAATAAACTTAAGATGAAAACGATTGAGATTGATAACCTCAACACAAGCGGTTTATTGGTTTAATCAATATAATTAATTCCCCTTGGCATATTAACCATGAGATGCATGCATTAATATTCCAAGTTTACTACCGTTGAAAGAACCGGATTAATAACAAGCGTATTAACCGATCGATTCTAGTAATAATTAATATGAGAAACAATACTAGTTGATACTTTAAGTAATGTTTAAGATATTAACATGAAATATGAATTGGAATTAATTAATACTCAAGGAAGAATATTAAAGAATATGAATCCTACTATGATTAATATCAAGATGTTAACTAATTGTCATCTTAGTAACACTCCCCAATATTAACATAGAGGAAGAAATAGCTATTACTATAACCAATGTCAAGATGTTAACTAATTGTCATCTTAGTAACACTCCCCAACATTGATATAGAAATAGTATTTTAAAGGAAGAATTAATATTCAAGGAAGAAGATTAAAGAAAATAACTCACAACTTACAAATTCATTAAGCTTCAAAGTAGCAAAACCAAGATGGAAGAGTTTAGCTCCTCATTTGGAGACTAAACATGATGAAAAATATAAAGAAAGAACTATTCTATACTGAGCTTAGATGTACAAAGGAATTGGATATCTTTTTGTGAAGGAAAGGAGGTGTATTTATAGGCTTTTGGGATGGGATTCGGGTACTCGATCGGGTATATACATGGTACCCGATCGAGTATGTGTGTAATACTCGATCCGAGGTATACTCGACCGGTTTCAGGCTGTTTTCCATAAGTATACCCGATCGGGTATATATTAATACCCGGTCGAGTATGCTTAGAAAATGGTATTCGGACCATACTCGACCGATCTTCATTTAAAACTCAAAGGCATACCCGATCGGGTATGTCGGTCTACCCGATCGGGTATAGACATTAAATCGTGGCCGAAATCTTCCCGGCATGTTCCCTTATCTTCGGATCTGATCCGATTTGAAGTTCCAACCTAATACCCGATCGAGTATAGTTAATACTCGACCGAGTATAGACCAAAATTCAGGATCTTCTTTTGTCTTCAAATTTTTGCACCTTCTTTCCACTCTTTGGGTTCACCAACTGTACTTCGAGTGATTAAGACCTGTTTGAGCTCAGAATATATCTAATCTAACCTATTTACAAGAATTTAACAAACTAATCTATTACACCAAAAGTGTGTAATTTCCATAGTAAAGATCAAGCAAAACTAATTAAAAACACAAACATAAATATGGAAATTACAAACGTATCAACTCCCCCACACTTAAACCTTTACTCGTCTCGAGTAAGATCAAATGTTCACAAGTGTCAAGATTCTCCAAAATTTCCACAGTTCAACAAAAACAACATACAAACACAAAGACCACCAAGGATGACAAAGAAAAAATGAGTTTTAAACTCAAATTACAAAGAACATCTTGGGTTTAATGGCCTTCTAGTGTTATCTTCTCTTCTCCTCCTCTCTTCTTCTTTGTCTTTGATTTCTGAATCTTCTTATTTTTCACATAGATACAATGAGTGCCTGCAAAAACAAACATTTCTCTCATATCTCTCATTTTGCCTAGGAGCCTTTTCAGGTTTTCATCCTAGCATCTCTTTTCATTTTCCATTCTCCCCAACTCACTCATTTTTTTATAAGCCCTTTTTGCTTAGATTGCCCATTTTGTTGGGTTTTCAACCTAACTAGCATTTATTTTCTTTTATTTATTTATTTTTTTTTGTGTAAAAGTTCAAAAGAATTACATGCATAGTGCTAGGTGGGAATAAAAATTACATACCATCATGAGTGTCTCCCCCGCACTTGAATCAAGCACTGTCCCTAGTGCCCGCCTTCTCCACCGTAGTAGCTCCCTCCGAAGCCGCTCCCTTGGCCACCATCTCCCATATACGTGTCCCCGCCATCTCCGCCGTCGTACCCTCCACCCCCGGAGCAAGATCCTCCAAAGTTACCCCAATGAGTGGGGTCATACCACGAGGGTGGTAAAGGGGGGTTCGCCATGGTATGGAAGGATCCCTGTTGTGCTATGTAAGAGTACATAGGTCCGTAGAACCTACGTTGGTCTTCCTCATACCGATGTCTATCGGCTTCCCTGAGCTCCTCCAATCGCTGAAAACCGGCTCTTTGCTCCTCCTGTAATTGGTTGAGCCGGTTGTCCATTTGGGTGTATCCCGTAAGCAGTTGTTGTTGACCCTCCAGAAGTTGTTGAAAGAAGTCGGGTGGTGGAGGGTTTTGGCTTTGTTCGGGGATGTCCTGACCCATGTTTTGATGGCTATGGAGTTGAGCATAGGGCTCGTAATCGGGTTGGTGTTGGGGAGGTTCTTGTTCCGGTTCCTGGAGATGTGGTGGAAGGGCGTGTGGGAAGAGGTAATGTTGCTCCTCTCTTGCTGTTTTGTAGTGGAGTTGGGGGAGTTCTGGGTTGGGCAGGAGGAAGTATTTGAGGGGTTTGGGGTGGATGAGCCAGTTGTACATATTCCTGGGTCTTTCTTCACCATAAACTATGTGTGAAAAAGATGTACAACCCGAGTGGCCCAGCCAAGAAATGTTCATCAAACAGTAGTCGGGTATAGGAGAGTTATCCGTATACCCGAACTTGGTGGCCAAGTGCATAATCACCCCACCCACCACAATAGTGCCCTTTGCTACGCTTTCTTTTTTGAGATGTGCCCACATAAGATTACACAGGTTGAAATCCACGCGAACACGGAATAGGGCTACCGACATTAGGCATACATCCCCCATCCTAGTGTGATGGTTGTTGGGACGTCCAAGCAAGGAGTTGGCAAGGAATTTCAAAAATAGGCGGAGGACGGAATGTTGGACATGACTAATATAGAGTTGGGAGGAGCTAAATTTAGTCTCCCCAGTCATCTTTGTCCATAGGGTATGGCCGAAAGCGGTATTGTCGGATATGGATTTTTGGTAAGGCACCGGAATACCAAAATGTTCGGCAAACTCAAGTTTCGTGATGGAGTGGTTGTGGTTAAACAAGCGAAACTTGAGTTTATCATCCCTAAAATCCTCTTCATCGTTCTCGAATTGCACTGAGCTTATGAATTCATAGATAATTTTTTCATTTGAGTGATATTGCATTTTGAATATCTTATCCATGCTCAACTCATGAAAAAATTTCTTAGTCATTTTGTACACTCCTAATTCATTTAGGGCTTCATGGCATAAAAAGCGAGAGGGTTTAACTTGCCTTTCAATGGTGGACATGAAGCGGGTGCGGTGTTCGTTGTCCATGAAGATGATGTCCTCGTAGCCCGGGATGGGTGCCCTAGTGTTGGAGCTCTATCCTTTTTCCTTCCTTGGAGCCATTTTTGAGTGAATTTGGGCTTGAAATCCGAAATTTGAAGGTGGGGGTAGGGTTTTTTCGGACCTCTGAAAACTGGGGGAGAATTGGATTGGTGGGTATGAGTGTGTAGAGGAAGATGAGGGGAGTGTTTTGGTGTTGAAATGGAATGATTTGGTGAAGAAATGGAGGAGATATGGTAGAGAGAAGATGTAAAAATGGAGGTTGGGGGCGTTTTGTTCGAATTTGGGTTGGGAATTTTGGGGAAGATGAAGTGTTTGGGGCGGATTTGGGGTTATAACGCCCGTATACCCGATCGAGTATGTGCTGTTACTCGGTCGGGTATGTCTGGAAAGTGGGGTTTTTGAGCAGCCTGCCTCCGGTACTCGATCGGGTATGTGTTGTTACCCGGTCGAGTATTGCTGGAAAATGAAGTTTGTGAGTGGTCTGCCTCCGGTACCCGGTCGGGTATCATTCCATACTCGATCGGGTATGTGTTCTTTTCTACTTTTGAGGCATGTACTCGGTCGAGTGTGGGAATCAGTTTCCTTCAGCTTTAGCATTTCTGTACATACCCGACCGGGTATATAGTGATACCCGATTGGGTATCCCTTGTTTTTCAAAAATTGACTGCTTCCTCGATCGAGTAGTGCCCGGTTCCCTTTCTTTTGGCCATACCCGACCGAGTATATGGTTATACTCGATCGGGTATGTCCCCAGATGCTCCAAAACCTGCAATTTTCTATTTCTTTTCCTCCAAAAACCCGTGATTAGTTTCCTCTCTCACTGATCTCTCAAATAATTAAACAAAAAATTGAATTAAGAACACTTGAATTTCTGAAAAATAAAAATAAACTTGGAATGCCTCCCAAGAAGCGCCTTAGTTAACGTCTTGGCACGACGTTATTCATTTTTTTTAAGTGGGATCGTGAACATCCCTTGATTCATTTTTTGTGGCCTGATTTAGCCATTTTTCAAATTTATTTTTCGGCCTTTTCCAGTAAGGCCGGGGTTTCTTTCTCACTAGCACCTCCATCATAGGTGGATTTGTTTCACATTTTATCACATTCCTTCCTATCAAGGATGACTTCTCGTGTTTATTTTTCTCTTCTTGAAAAAATCTGATTTTATCCGCTTCTTTGAAAAATAGCGGTTCTTGTGGTTCAACAACATGTAAAGAACAAAGAGTTGGATTTTGCATTTGTTTTTTCGTAGAGTCCAAGATGTTGAATTCCACTTTTTGATCATCGAACTCTAAAGTTAGTGAACCACTAGAAACGTCAATTTTCGTTTTTGCGGTCTTCATGAAGGGTCTACCCAAGGACATAGAAGTCAACAGGAAAGACCATATTTTCTACTTCTACTAGCACATCTTCTACTACACCCTTCGGGTAAGTACTAGAATGACCTGCCAGTTGAATCACTACACATGTTTGATGTAATGGGCCAAGTTGTAGAGTTTTATAAACAGAATAGGGGATGACATTTATTGATGCCCCTAAATCCAACAAGGCCTTAGGAAATGTGGTGTCTCCTATTTTGCAAGGGATAGTGAACATGCCTGGGTCGTTACATTTTTCGGGGAGTTTTCTCTGAAAAATGGCCGAGACGTGTTCACTAACTCTAACCTCTTGTTTCCCCTTCAATTTATCTTTTCTTTTTGTTTTGCATAATTCTTTTAAGAATTTAGCAAAACGAGGGGCATTTTTCATTAAGTTAAGAAGCGGAATGTTTACCTCACACTTTGCGAAGGTTTCATAGATGTCGGCATCTTTTTCTAGCTTCTTTGTCTCCTTCAGCGCCTCAGGAAACGAGATTTCTTGTTCATATGATGAGGGTGGGGGGAGCTTGGTTTCTGTGATCTCCTCCTCTGGTGGGACTACTTTTTCAGGGTCCACACCCTCAATCTCTTCATCGTTCTCTTCTACCTCTTTCAACGTCGACTCACTTCTCAACGTTATAGCATTCACATGTTGTCTCGGGTTTTGCTCCGTTTGAGATGGGAGTTTACCCGAGTCTTTTGTTTCAAGTCGGTTTACGACATTTGCAATTTGACTAACTTGGCTTTCCAAATTCTGAATGCTGGATTTGGTCTCATGCTGAAATTGAACCATGTTTTGTTGCATGGTTGAGACATTTGAGGTGAGTGCTCGGATCATGTCTTCGGTGGACATACTTGAGCTTGACGTCTGGCCTTGGTGATTTGGGAAAGTTGGTTGCAAGGGCTGATTTTTAGGGTTCCCATATCTCAGATTCGGGTGATCTCTCCACCCAGGATTGTAGGAGTTAGAGTGTGGATCATACCTCTTTTGGCCTTGAAATCCCAAAGCATTGACTTGCTCGGAATTCTCTTCTACTAGTGTCGGGCAGAAATCGGTGAGGTGCCCCTGTGTTGAGCATATGCCGCGGACCTTGACTTCTTGGTGTTTTGGATTTAAAAGGAAATCCTTTACCAAAGAAGTCAAGCCGGCTACTTGACTTTCCAACGAGATGTTGGATTCCGCTGCCATGACCCGTTTTGATGATGACCTCCCATTGTAGTGTCTAGAATTCTCGGCCAACTCCGAGATGAGGTTCCTAGCTTGGGAAGGGGTTTTGTTGACAATTCCCCCTCCAGATGCTGCGTTCATCAGGCGTCTATCTTGCTCCGCAAGACCGTCATAGAAGTAGAGGATGAGGTCTTGCTCCGTGTAACCATGATATGGGCAGCTAGCTAGCACACAATTTTTTAAAACGCTCCCAATACTCATATAATGTCTCATCATCTTTTTGCTCGATGTTGCTTATTTGTTTTTTAAAAGATGATGAGACGGATGCAGGGTAGTACCTTTCTAGGAAGCATTTTTTCATTGATGCCCATTGTTGGTCCCGGTTATACTGGATACAGTCTAGAGGGGGGGGGGGTGAATAGACTGTATTGGTTTTTAGCTTTTTAAACTAAGTACCAGATTTACAGAATAGCCTGTTCTGTTGGAAGAACAGACTGGCAGCGGATGGGGTTCTTGTAGGGAGTTCTGTTAGCCTCAGAGAAGCAAAGGCAGAAGGCCTTCTGTTAACTCGTAGAACAAGTTCTGCTGAACACAGATACCAAGTCCAAGGAGTTATACAGTTCTATATAAGTGCAAGTATTAAAAGCAGTAAGTAAACGACACCAGGGATTTTTATAGTGGTTCAAGGAACAACTCGTTCCTCTAATCCATTGTTCCACTAAGCTGTAAAAACTGCCGTTTACAAAGCTTTAGTCCTAGCACTTAAGAAGCACTCCACGTCTTCTTCAAGCCTAGATGTGTCCTGGGATGCACTGCCTGGCTTCCTTTAACACTGGTCCTTTCACTGAGTTTCCTTGAAGTATCACCACTTCACTACTCCAGTTATTTGGACGTCCTTCTTGTAGCAAGAAGAGTTTCTGTTGAAACTGGGGTTCCTCCAACTAGCTTCGTTACAAAAGATTTGTATGTTATGAGCTTGAAGAGTTGAAGAACACTTGGAACTTTGCTTGAGTTGGAAAGAGTAATTTTCCAACTTCTGCCTTCTCTTGTAGAAGATAATTGGTTTGAATCTCAAGGAGGCTTTTGCTTTTCAGAGTTTGGATATCTTGCTTGTGGTTAGCAAAAGTTGCAATGTAATCTTGGCAAAGTTATCCGGTTGTTCTTCGTAGTGTATCTTTTATACTTAGGTTGTCTTCCCGTTGGAGGAGTAGGAGGACAACTGCATTAAATGAGCGATCAGTTGACTTGACTAGTAGAGCCCGGTAAAGTTGGCGGGTTACTATTTTGGGATAAAGTATTCCTGACATTCCGGCCAATCATCTGCAATTACTCTACGTAGCATGACGTGCATTAAATGAGCATTTAATGTATGCACTGTAGCTTTTCCGTTTCATACTCCTAGCCGTTGAAGGAATCTTTTAGTTGACTTCCCAGTTCTTTGAAAATCTTCTAAGTGTCAGGCCTTCTAGTGTCTTTGTCTGAGAGTAGAACAGAGGAGGCCTGGAGCACTTCTGTTGGGAGTATCCAAAAGAGACCCAGAAGGGTTTCTGTCAGTGTAAAGACTAACAGACATCCTGAGGACTTCTGTTCAAGAGCAGAGAACCAAAGGTCCTCTGTTTCACTAATGCCTTAAGAGGCACTTCTGCTCTTGAAGTCCTTCTGCTCTTGAAGCCCTTCTGCTCTTGAGGGACTTCTGTCAAGTCGAATACTTCTAAGAACTTTACAAAGGAAAATTCTAATACATAATTTCTAAAGGGGTACTCTAAAGTCCTAATTAATCTAGCATCATCAAAATCTAATTACAATTATTCCTTACAATTTCCCCCTTTTTGATGATGCCAAAACCCTTTAACTATTTCCAGAGAAGTGCCTTCACCATAAAAAAAATTAAGTTTAAAAACTTCCATTAAAATCTTGGTGGGCAACTTGGCATAGGAAAATAGTAAGAGTACGATACATTCAGATAGCAGAATATCACAGAAATAAACAAACACAAACAGAAGGCAAAAAGACAAGAATTTGAGGAAAAGCACTTCAAAGTAAGAAGGCAGAGATGTGATTTTATTAGATAGGTTTTACAGAGTTTAAACCTTACACATTCTCCAGATTAGCTGCCTGTAGAGCTTCTTCCTCTAGTCTTTGAAGCCTGAGCAGTTCTTCATTTATTTCAGCTCGGATTTTGAACAGATTGCCAGACCTTTGATAAGATGCCCATATTGGAGAAAGCTTGCAGTCCAAATAGTTGAGGACACCTTCATGTATGGTCTTTCCTGGGACAATGTTCTTCTTGTACCATTCTTCTGCTTCTTCAAGAGATCCTCCATACTTAACTCTGACAACACCATCTTTGTCCAGATAGAGGTGCTGTTGTTGGGTAGGAGTCATTTTTGCTTTCATCTCTTCAAATTGAGCTCTGTCAATTTGCTGAGAACCACCCAATCTCCACTCTGTGAAGTTGAAAACTTTCTTCTTCTTGGTGCTCTTCTTTACTGGAGATGGGGGTTTGGGTATGCCTGCTGCTCTCTTCTTTTGTAAGGCAGCCTCAAAATAGGGAGCCGGATCTACTGCAGGCTCACCAGAGGAGGGTGCTCTGGTAGGAGTTCTGTGAGTCCTAGGCCTGGTCTGTTGAGGGTCCTCTTCCCCCTTTTTGGCATCATGCAGATCTTCAATCATAAGACTGATGTTCTGGAATTCTGAGGCCTGGGTTGAGGCTATCTGCTCCAGGGCCTCTGGTAGTGTCTGGGTGACAGAGGTAAGGCCTTCAATGAGACCTTGCTGCTTCTGGATTGCAGAGAAGATGTCCTTTTTATTGGCTTCAAGGAGCACCATCTTCTGATATCGGTCTCTGTCAGTAGATAGGAGGGCTTGAGCCTGTTCTTGATGAGCTCTGCACAGTTGCTCAATAGAGGTCAGTTGCCTCTCTGTTCTGGCATCAGATTTCTTCAGAGCCTCAAGATGCTCTGAGATATTGTGGATTGCTTGTCCTTGACTCAGGAGAGTCTGTTGAAAGATAGAGAGGGTTTTGTGGATGCCTACCACTTCTGTTGACAGGACATCTGTTCTGGCAGAGGAGGAGGCGATGAAGTTGTTGAGTGTCCCAGTGAGGTTCTCAAAACGGTCAGAGATGAACTGCATACCTGAATTCAGATTGTCATTCACATGAGCAAGATGCCCATAGTGTTTATCATTTATCTCTATCAGCTTGTTCAAGCCTTGGAGGATCTGTCCTCCAAATTCTTCTGCAGATTCAACAAATTTGTTGAAGGGAATGTCATTCTGTTGTCCATCTGCTTGAGGCATCTCTAGACCTCTTCCCCTAGGTAGTGGGTGATGTTCTTGGACAGATGATAGAGATTGAACAAGCTGTTCATGTTCCAGTTGAGTCAGAGGGGGGGTCTTCTGTCTCTTGGATGTGGCCTTGTAGGATTTGCTGATCATGAATCCATCCATGTCAGATGAATCTTCATAAGGAGAGTAGAGAGGTTTTCTGTTGCGAACTACTTTCTTCTTCTTTCTCAGAGAGGGATTGGGGGCAACAGAGTCCCTAGAATACCCTCTGGGTGCAGAGATGGGGGAGACAGTTGTAGGATCAGAATCCCTGAGAAACCATAAGGGTTTAAGGTTTTCTGCAGGTTGTTGTGGAGGTGAAGATTCTGGAGGAGGAGATTGATGATCAGATTCAGAGGATGAAGAGGATATCTGTTGGGGTGAGGGGTTCTGGTGCTGGGGTGAGGATTGAATAGGTGAGGCATTCTGTTGAGGGGGAGATGGGGGAGGTGAGAGTGAACGGTTTCTGAAGAGAACAATTGCTCTGCAGGGAGATGCAATTTTCTGTTTGGGTGATTGAGGAGGGATGGGGGTTTTCTGTTCTGGAGATTTAGGTTGAGGGTGTTCTGGTGGAGGGGTTTCTGTGCTGGTGGAAGGTGAGGGAAAATGTGGTTCTGTTGGGATAATAGCAGAAGGGGTTGGAGAGTTTACCTCAATGATGTTATCCACGAGCAAGGAAGTCCTCCACTCCTTGATATGCTCCATCATAGCTTGTCCTTCTGATTTGAGTACAGAGGACTCTCCTGGGTTGAAGTTGGGCTGTACAGAGTCAGTTGCCATCTTGGTGAACAGCCATTCTTCAAAGGCTTCAATTTCTCCATCTTCTAGAGGTTTGACAGCTTCCTCCGAGGGTGAAGAAATGAGAACAGCCTTTCCCTTGTAGCTTGCCTTCTTCTTCTCAAGGACAGAGTGAAGAAAGTTGAGGGCAAAGCACTTTGAGACATTATCAGTCCCAACCCAGTTCAGGATGGCTTCTTCTTCTTCCTCATAGTGGTCAAAAAACTGAATTATTTTGTGGAGGGGTCCCATTCTCCATCTTCTCCATTCAAGGACCCGGGTAAACTGTCTGTCAAGCAAGGACAGATACCCATCTTTGACAGGACTAGGGTGCTCTGGTGGAGTTGGCACCCTGTTCGGTTCAGGAGATGCAGCAGAGGTGGGGATCTCTGGTTCCCCCTGAGAGTCTGCCACTCCCTCAGATACTGAAACCACAGGTTTAGAAACCTTCTTCTTGGGTTTGGTGGTCCTCTTCCTCTTCTGTCCGGCCTTAGGGGGGGCAACATGTGCTTCCCCTTCAGTCTTCTTCTTCTTCTTTTTCTTCTTCTCAGCAGAAGGGGCTACAGAGAGAGGTTTCTGTACCTTCTCTCCCTGTTGCCTCTTAGCCTCAAGTTGAAGCTGTCTCCTCAGCTCTGCCTTTATGGCTTTTTCCCTATTGGGAGAGGCAGTCAGGAAAATTACCTTGGTGTGATCCAAAGCTGAAGCCTTCCTCAAGCTTACCCATTGTTTGAGGAGCACTTCTGAAATGAGCAGTCCATGCCCTAGCTTCCCAGAATAGAGGCTAGTCTTTGGATTCTTCTTCTTGATCACTTCAATCAGGGACTTCACCATGATTTGTCCCCAATTGATGTTCACCCCATGATGCACTGCATATAGGGCCTTTGCATTGGCCGTTGTAACATCATCAGTGGAGGTGTACTTGCACCATAAACATTTGTGGAAAATGTTTATAAGTAGCTTAAATTCCCTCTTGAGCAGGTGCTTCTTGATGTTGACCTTCTCAACTTCTTCCCCTTTTCTGCAGAACTTCTTCTTGAATTCTGGCAGAGGGATGTCAATATCCTCCAAGTCAAGTAGAGAGTCTCTTCCTTCCTTTCGCTGAATGTTGAAGATGTTGTTGATGACGTCAGCATCAACCACCACCTTTTCTCCTTGGACGACGGAGGAGATGACTTCATCCTTGAAGGATGCGTTGAGATAGAACTCAACAGTGTCCACGTTGCTGTAGGCTTCATAATCATGAGAGATGACCTTGCTCAGTTGACATTGTGACAGTCCGTCAACAATGGAGGTCATCCTCTCCTTTTTCTCTGCGAACCTGGGTAGTACTTCCAGTTCACATCTTAGGCCAGTCAAGACATTCTTGAGAAGTGTTGCCTTTTGTTCCTTTGAAAGATCGGAGAAGCTCAAGAAGGCCATGGAGTTTACTGCGGTTGGAAAATTTCTGAGAGATAAGAGTTCAAAAGCTTGAGAGTTATGAGAGCAGTAATGGTTTAGGTTTGCGAAAGGGGGTTTTATGGATATGGGTTAGTGGACGTTTGAGATAATTTACGGTTCCAAGATACCAATAAATGTAAAAAGGGGCGCAGTAAATAAACGAGGGCGCAGTAAATTTTATACGGCTTGATACCGTTTTAAGGGTAAAAGGGTAAAAGACCTTTAATAATTTACTAGGTCACCCGGTTTATAAGATTTTCTTTTCTAAGTCCACCACCTTCTGTTTGACAAGAGAGGGTCTTTTAGTAAGAAGGGGGGAGTTCTGTTGCTGAGGTGTTCTGCCAGGGTAGGGAACAGAAGAGGTTGACAGAAGGGGTTAACAGAAGGGGTTCTGCAAAAGCTGTTCTGTTAACAGGAATTCAGCAACAGAGGGCCTTTCTTTTTAACTTTTCCTTGGAATCTCATCCATCATTCCCAATTCCTCTCTCAGCTTGTTGAACCTAGCCTCAGGAAGAGGCTTTGTCAGGATATCTGCAAGCTGGTCTTCTGTTGGCACATGTTCCATGCAGATGTGCTTCTTCTCCACATGATCTCTGATGAAGTGATGTCTGATCTCAATATGCTTTGTTCTGGAATGAAGAACTGGATTCTGAGTAATAGCAATGGCACTGGTGTTGTCACACAACAGCTTGATCTCCTTTGCTTGAATTCCATAGTCCTTCAGTTGTTGCTTCATCCAGAGTAGCTGAGCACAGCAACTCCCAGCTGCAATGTACTCTGCCTCAGCTGTACTTGTTGAGATGGAGTTCTGCTTCTTGCTAAACCAGGAAACAAGCCTTCCTCTTAGCAATTGGCAGTGACCAGAAGTGCTCTTTCTGTCTAGTCTGCAACCTGCAAAATCTGAGTCAGAATAACCAATTAGTTCAAAGTTACCTCCCTTTGGATACCATAGGCCTGCATTTGGATTCCCTTTGATGTATCTGATGATTCTCTTTGCAGCACTTAGATGACTTTCCTTGGGCTTTGATTGGTATCTGGCACAGATTCCAACAGAGAATGAGATGTCTGGTCTGCTTGCAGTTAGATACAACAGAGATCCTATGATTCCTCTGTATGTTGTTGCATCTACATCCTTTCCTTCATCATCTGGACCAATCCCTTGTGAAGTGTTCATGGGAATCTTCACTGATGATTTGCCTTCCACTCCAAACTTCTTGATTAGATCTCTGGTGTACTTCCCTTGATTGATAAAGATCCCTTCTGGAACTTGTTTGACTTGAAGTCCTAGGAAGTAAGTGAGTTCTCCCATCATACTCATTTCAAATTGACTCTGCATCACTTGAGAAAATTTCTTGCACAGTTCTGGATTAGTACTCCCAAATATAATGTCATCAACATATATTTGTACTAACAGAATATGATTAGCAACATAGATTTGAAATAGAGTTTTGTCAACCTTTCCTTTAGTAAACCCATGGTTCACTAGGAAAAGGGACAATGTGTCATACCAGGCTCTGGGAGCTTGCTTAAGACCATAGAGGGCCTTTTTAAGCTTGTAGACACAAGAAGATTGAGTAGGAATGACAAAACCTGGTGGTTGTTCCACATAAACTTCTTCTTCAAGATCTCCATTCAGAAATGCACTCTTGACATCCATCTGGTAGACCTTGATGTTGTTGTAGGCAGCATAGGCTAGAAAGATTCTGATGGCTTCAAGTCTGGCAACTGGTGCAAAGGTCTCATCAAAATCTATTCCTTCTTCTTGACAATATCCTTTAGCTACTAGCCTTGCTTTGTTCCTTACAATGTTGCCGTCTTCATCTGCTTTGTTCTTGAATACCCATTTGGTTCCAATGACATTCTGGTGCTTTGGCCTAGGAACAAGTTCCCACACCTTGTTCCTTTCAAACTGAGTGAGCTCTTCTTGCATACCATTGATCCAGTCTGAGTCTGCAAGAGCTTATTCAACTGTCATAGGTTCCATCTGAGATATATAGCAGGCAATCATTGCTTCTCTCCTTGATGTGGATCTGGTTTGAACTCCACTTCTGATTTGACCAATCACTTGGTTAGGAGCATGGTCTCTTAACCATGTTAGGTCTGGTTCTGTCAGCTGCTGTCTTGGTCTCTCTGGTTCCTCATCTTCAGAGTCTTCATCTTCATTCAACAGAAGGGGGTTTGGTGCAGGTGTTGGAAATGCAGGGTTGTCTGCTACCTCTTCTGTTGGTTCTGGTGTTCTGTCTTCTATGCTGACTTCCTTGAGAATTTCTGTTACCTCTTTAACAGAGGTGCTTTCATCAAACTTCACATGTATGGATTCTTCAACATGTAGGGTCCTTCTGTTGAGTACTCTATAGGCTTTACTGGTGCTTGAATAGCCTATAAAGACTCCTTCATCAGCTTTTTCTTGAAATACTTTCAGATGCTCCTTTCCATTGTTAAGAATGTAGCACTTGCATCCAAATACATGAAAGTAGCTGATGTTTGGCTTTCTTCCCTTCCAGAGTTCATAAGGGCTCTTCTGGTGATTCTTGTTGATCATGCTTCTGTTCTGAGTATAGCATGCAGTGTTGATTGCTTCAGCCCAATATCTCATAGGCAATCCAGATTCTGCAATCATTGTTCTTGCAGCTTCTTTTAAAGTTCTGTTCCTTCTTTCTGCTACGCCATTCTGTTGAGGGGTTCTGGCGGCAGAAAGTTGATGAAAAGTTCCATTCTGATCACAGAAGTCCTTTATGACTTGGTTGACAAATTCAGTTCCTCTGTCTGATCTGATTGTCTTCACTTTTAAGTTCTTCTCAGTCTGAAGTTGCTTTAACAGAGATGGCAACTTCTGAAGAGTTTCATTTTTCTTTGTCAGAAAAACAGTCCATGTGTATCTGGAGTAGTCATCAACCATGACTAGGGTGTATTTCTTGCCACCAACGCTTGGAGTCTCAACAGATCCAAATAAATCCATGTGAATCAGATTTAGAGGACTTGTAGAAAGATCACCAGCAATGGGTTTGAAGGAATTCTTCACTTGTTTGCCTTTCTGACATGCACTGCAGAGGGTCTCCTTCTTGTACACAATGTCTGGTAGCCCTTCTACAATGTGTTCTCTGGCCAGTTTGTTGATTGTTTTGAAATTCAAATGGTTGAGCTTTTTGTGCCAGTCCCAGCTCAGTTTTGAATCTCCCTTGGCTATCAGGCAAACTCCATCTTTTGCAGTGTTCCAATCAACTACATAGATGTTCTTCTTCCTTGATGCTGTAAGAACCACTTCCTTTGTTGTCTCATGCTTCACATAGCAGAAGTCCTTTGTGAATTCAACAGTGTAGCCTTTGTCACAGAATTGACTAGCACTCAGCAAGTTGAACTTCAGTCCTTTGACATATGAGACATCATCAATGATTATCTGGTTCTTGATCAGCTTTCCTCTTCCTTTTGTTTGACCTTCTTTGTCATTACCTCCAAAGGTAACTCTAGGTCCTTTGCATTTCTGGAACTCTGTTAGGCAACCTCTGTCACCTGTCATGTGCCTGGAGCATCCACTATCAATAAACCATTCTTGCTCAGAGATGGCTCCAGCACACAGTTCCTGCAAGATCAAAAGAAAGATTTAGGTACCCAAGCAATGCTGGGTCCTGGGGGGTCATGGAGTCTGGGTAGTTGGTACCATTTTGGTCTCATCAAGTGAAACCTTGGTGGGTGGTACCCATTGTCCACCTGGTAGTTATAGTAAACTGAAGTGTGGTTCACCTTGGGCAGATGCTTGTGAGGGTCATGCTTCCCGTTTACATACTTTTGCATAGCTTTCTTTGTTGGAAAGAAGTCCCATATACTATCAAGAGCAGAGGGACGGTTAACCTTGGGCTTCTGAAGTTGACCAGCCAACCTCTTCTGCCTGAAGTTAACTCTCTCTTGATATATGCCCTTCTGGTGATCATTTCTGGCACGATTGACATGAGGTTGTCTGTCAATGAATGGTCTTTTATTTTTGTTATTTTGAAAACCTTTTCTGTTGTTAGGTTTTCTGCCAGGTTCATTATTTTTCAAAAAGGGTTTCCGTTGAACCTTTATCTTACCCTTTTCTGGTCTGACTTCCTCATGAACAACCTTGGTGCCAGATACACCAGCTTGACAGATGGGGCTAGAAATCAGTGGCTCTATGACCTTATCTGCCTTAGCAACTCTGGTGCTAGGCATTACAGAAGGCTCACCTGATTCTGTTGAGCCATAACCAAGACCAAAACCAATGCCAATCTGTTGATCAAGCACAATCTTTTCCATGGAAGACTGGGCCTTCTGGTAAGCTTTGTACTTAATCTCGAGAGGCTCTATTTCTCTTATTCTCTTAAGAAGAGAAACATTTTCAGTCTCCAGTTGATCTCTTTCCTCAATTAGAAGATTGATTTTGATCTCAACCTCCTTCTTTAAGTCAAGAATTTCAGCTTTCAACTTACTGTTTTCTTCTGTTACAGAGGAATAAGTGGCTTGTATGGCCTTAAACTCTTCCCAAAATTCTGACATTGAATCAGAATCAAAAGCTAAGCCTACCGAAGAAAAACTAGATTCAGAAGTAGAGGTTACCTCATCATCAGAATGAGCCATCAGGCAAAGGTCTTCTGTCTCAGTATCCAGGCAACAGAAGGCCTCATCAGAATCTGAGTCAGAACTGGATTCTGTTTCTGACAGAGGGTCTTTCTCCAGCTGTTCTGTCACAAGTGCCTTTCTTCTTCTGGAGTTGTCCTCGTACTTCTTCTTTTCTCCATCCTGTCCTTGCTTCTTGGACACTCTAGGATGGGGACAATCAGCCTTGAAGTGACCAGGTTGTCTGCAGTTGTAACAGAGAAGCTCTCCACTGCTTTCTGTTGATTTGACCTTCTGGTATGGCTTTCTGTTGGAAGATGGACTCCTTCCATCTTTGGGATTCTTCATAAATTTTTTGAATCTCCTGGCAAAGGCAGCCATATATTCATCAGATAAAAGTACTGAAGGGTCAAAATCATTTACCTTAGATGTGCTGGCAGTGAGGGCTGTAGTGGTCCTCTCTTCTGGTACATCTTCCTTCTCTTCAATCATTTCAAACTCATGAGCTTTGAGATCTGAAATGAGCTTATCAGTGGGATAAGTCTTTACATCCTTGCTGGCTTGGACAGCAACTACCTTCATCTTCCATGCTGAGGGCAGTCCCCTCAACACCTTCAGGTTGATCTCCTTGGTTGTGAGATCCTTGCCAAGCTCAGAGATCTCTCCAGTGAGAGTGAGGAGCCTGTCATACATCTTGGAGATGCTTTCACCAGGGAGAAGTTTGAAGTCATCAAACTTCTTGTTGGCTATGGTTAGTTTGTTGTCCTTCTCTTGCTCATCACCAGCTCCAATGAGCTCAAGAGTATCCCAGATTTCCTTAGCAGTCTTGTACTTCTTGATTCTGTTGAAGTACCTATCATCAATGGACTTGTAGAGGATGTCCTTGGCAATATTGTCTAGGTTGTACTTTCTCCTCTCTTCAGTGGTCCATTCTGACTTGGCTTTGCTGATCATCTGGGGTCTGGTGTTGTCTATGGCATGTTCAGGATTGACCTTCTGGAAGCTAGTGAAGGGGCCAATGTCTAGAACTTCCCACATCTCATCATGCAGGGCACAGAGATGTGCTTTCATCCGGATCCTCCAGTCATCAAACTTAAGATCTGAAAACATAAGATTCTTGGACAAGGAGTGATCCATTATATCAGATAGAAATGAGGTAAAACAGAAAAACAAGTGGATCTTTGTTCAACAAATAACCTAAGAGATTATTAGAACAAGGAGGCTCTGATACCACTTGTTGGTCCCGGTTATACTGGATACAGTCTAGAGGGGGGGGTGAATAGACTGTATTGGTTTTTAGCTTTTTAAACTAAGTACCAGATTTACAGAATAGCCTGTTCTGTTGGAAGAACAGACTGGCAGCGGATGGGGTTCTGGTAGGGAGTTCTGTTAACCTCAGAGAAGCAAAGGCAGAAGGCCTTCTGTTAACTCGTAGAACAAGTTCTGCTGAACACAGATACCAAGTCCAAGGAGTTATACAGTTCTATCTAAGTGCAAGTATTAAAAGCAGTAAGTAAACGACACCAGGGATTTTTATAGTGGTTCAAGGAACAACTCGTTCCTCTAATCCACTGTTCCACTAAGCTGTAAAAACTGCCGTTTACAAAGCTTTAGTCCTAGCACTTAAGAAGCACTCCACGTCTTCTTCAAGCCTAGATGTGTCCTGGGATGCACTGCCTGGCTTCCTTTAACACTGGTCCTTTCACTGAGTTTCCTTGAAGTATCACCACTTCACTACTCCAGTTATTTGGACGTCCTTGTAGCAAGAAGAGTTTCTGTTTAAACTGGGGTTCCTCCAACTAGCTTCGTTACAAAAGATTTGTATGTTATGAGCTTGAAGAGTTGAAGAACACTTGGAACTTTGCTTGAGTTGGAAAGAGTAATTTTCCAACTTCTGCCTTCTCTTGTAGAAGATAATTGGTTTGAATCTCAAGGAGGCTTTTGCTTTTCAGAGTTTGGATATCTTGCTTGTGGTTAGCAAAAGTTGCAATGTAATCTTGGCAAAGTTATCCGGTTGTTCTTCGTAGTGTATCTTTTATACTTAGGTTGTCTTCCCGTTGGAGGAGTAGGAGGACAACTGCATTAAATGAGCGATCAGTTGACTTGACTAGTAGAGCCCGGTAAAGTTGGCGGGTTACTATTTTGGGATAAAGTATTCCTGACATTCCGGCCAATCATCTGCAATTACTCTACGTAGCATGGGGTGCATTAAATGAGCATTTAATGTATGCACTGTAGCTTTTCCGTTTCATACTCCTAGCCGTTGAAGGAATCTTTTAGTTGACTTCCCGGTTCTTTGAAAATCTTCTAAGTGTCAGGCCTTCTGGTGTCTTTGTCTGAGAGTAGAACAGAGGAGGCCTGGAGCACTTCTGTTGGGAGTATCCAACAGAGACCCAGAAGGGTTTCTGTCAGTGTAAAGACTAACTGACATCCTGAGGACTTCTGTTCTGGAGCAGAGAACCAAAGGTCCTCTGTTTCACTAATGCCTTAAGAGGCACTTCTGCTCTTGAAGTCCTTCTGCTCTTGAAGCCCTTCTGCTCTTGAGGGACTTCTGTCAAGTCGAATACTTCTAAGAACTTTACAAAGGAAAATTCTAATACATAATTTCTAAAGGGGTACTCTAAAGTCCTAATTAATCTAGCATCATCAAAATCTAATTACAATTATTCCTTACACCCATGTATCTATACTCCCTGAAGGGAGATAGAATAGCCAATCCTTAGCTGTGTCGTTTAGGGAGAATGGAAAAGCCCTCAACTTGATTTGTTCCTCGGTGACTCCATTTGGGCAATTGCTTGTGCAAACAATATGGAATTCCGAGAGATGTTTGTTTGGGTCTTCGCCCCTTAGGCCATGGAAAGATGGCAGCAGATGAATGAGCCCAGATTTTAGCTCAAACGTATTACCCTCATCAAGTGTAGGGAAGGTAATACAAAGTGGTTGTTGGTTGAGGTTTGGAGCTGTGAGATCCCTTAGCGTTCTTGTTTCAAGAGCCATTGTGGTTGGCTCTTCGGTGTCGCTAGAACTAGAGCTAGCGGTGTATGAATCTCTGGAAGATGATTCTTCCGAGTCGGTATTAGAAAATTTACTTTTCAACCGCTCGAAAGTTTGTTCTATTTCTGGGTTTTTGTGATATGTGATTTCATTTATGGAACGATGTTTAACCATAAACTCCACTAAGCTCAGAAAATAGAAAAATAAACACTCTTTATATTTTTATTTGATATATTTTTTTTTTCTTGATATGAAATAAAAGAAAAATTAATTGCTTTTCCCCGGAAACGGCGCCAAATTTGACGTGCACTTGTCGTGAGGTGCACTCAAAATAATAAATCAATACAACGAATATACGTAGTATAACGAAGTAAGGTTCGTATCCACAGGGAAAGGAATACTCTTCTTTTATATAAATAGTAACAAGGGGGGTTTAGATTTGTTTGGTTTGAAAACACTAAGATAAACAACCTATATGAGTTTAATTCAATGAGATGAGGACTTGGCTTTGCTTTTATCCACTTAATGAAATGTTCGTCGATCCCGGTTATATCTTTAACTATCTTCCTCTCGAATACTCAATCGAGGAGTATATCCAGTTCATCGAGGATAGTTATTAATAACGAGATGCGTTCATTAATAAAACTTACTATCGAGTCAATATAGAACAAGCGCCGTATATTAACTTGATAGTAGCAATAAACTTAAGATGAAAACGATTGAGATTGATAACCTCAACACAAGCAGTTTATTGGTTTAATCAATATAATTAATTCCCCTTGGCATATTAACCATGAGATGCATGCATTAATATTCCAAGTTTACTACCGTTGAAAGAACCGGATTAATAACAAGCGTATTAACCGATCGATTCTAGTAATAATTAATATGAGAAACAATACTAGTTGATACTTTAAGTAATGTTTAAGATATTAACATGAAATATGAATAGGAATTAATTAATACTCAAGGAAGAATATTAAAGAATATGAATCCTACTATGATTAATATCAAGATGTTAACTAATTGTCATCTTAGTAACACTCCCCAATATTAACATAGAGGAAGAAATAGCTATTACTATAACCAATGTCAAGATGTTAACTAATTGTCATCTTAGTAACACTCCCCAACTTTGATATAGAAATAGTATTTTAAAGGAAGAATTAATATTCAAGGAAGAAGATTAAAGAAAATAACTCACAACTTACAAATTCATTAAGCTTCAAAGTAGCAAAACCAAGATGGAAGAGTTTAGCTCCTCATTTGGAGACTAAACATGATGAAAAATATAAAGAAAGAACTATTCTATACTGAGCTTAGATGTACAAAGGAATTGGATATCTTTTTGAGAAGGAAAGGAGGTGTATTTATAGGCTTTTGGAATGGGATTCGGGTACTCGATCGGGTATATACATGGTACCCCCATCGAGTATGTGTGTAATACTCGATCCGAGGTATACTCGACCGGTTTCAGGCTGTTTTCCATAAGTATACCCGATCGGGTATATATTAATACCCGGTCGAGTATGCTTAGAAAATGGTATTCGGACCATACTCGACCGATCTTCGTTTAAAACTCAAAGGCATACCCGATCGGGTATGTCGGTCTACCCGATCGGGTATAGACATTAAATCGTGGCCGAAATCTTCCCGGCATGTTCCCTTGTCTTCGGATCTGATCCGATTTGAAGTTCCAACCTAATACCCGATCGAGTATAGTTAATACTCGACCGAGGATAGACCAAAATTCAGGATCTTCTTTTGTCTTCAAATTTTTGCACCTTCTTTCCACTCTTTGGGTTCACCAACTGTACTTCGAGTGATTAAGACCTGTTTGAGCTCAGAATATATCTAATCTAACCTATTTACAAGAATTTAACAAACTAATCTATTACACCAAAAGTGTGTAATTTCCATAGTAAAGATCAAGCAAAACTAATTAAAAACACAAACATAAATATGGAAATTACAAACGTATCAGTGGGAGATGCTCGTCTCCGGGCCCTTAGTCTCTGGAGTGGGGATGCTCGTCCCCAAACCCTTGGTCGTGATGGTTCTCTCGAGACCCCCGGTCTTTGGGTGGAAGATACTCATCCCCGGGCCCTGCTTCTGAAGTGGAGATGCTCGTTCCCAGACCCTTGGCCATGATAGTATCTAGACCCTCGGCTTTTGGGTGGGAGATGCTCGTCCCACTACGATTCTTCTCATTCGGTTCATTCTGAGCATCATCTGTCCCCCCGTCTTTTGATCCTTATTTGCACAATGAGCCTGATCGTACACTAGAAGTGATGGCGCGGAGGGGCTGACCGTACTGCATAAGGTGGTGGTCTCCACCCTGGGAGGCATGGACTAGCCAACCATACTCGGATAAATGGTTCCTGATGCGCTGGTTGGCTGCCCCAGGTGCCCCGAGTATGAGAGCCATACGTCGCCATTATGGCACACATACGGTGGTCTTTGTTTCTTGAGGGGTCTTCGTCTTCGTTTAAACACCTCATCATCGGACCTTTGTGCTGCCCCTTGATCTTATGCTGCGCGAGGCCAATGGTCTTGATGAAGAACAGGTCTATCCCCTAGGATTCCCTAGTGTCCGCTCAATCATCTTCTCATCAGTCCTCCGTGCCGCCCCTTGGTCTTATGTTGCGCGAGGTCGATGATCTTGAAAAGGATCAGGTTTATTCCTTGGGGATTCCCCTGTTCTTTGTTCCGCCATCCATTCGTCGTACCTGCTCTTCAGCTTAGGCCCTTGGATCCGAGCTCAGCGAGGCCTACGTGGCTGATGAGGGACGAGTTTATCCATTTGGGGATTCCCTTATTCTTTGTTCTGTCATCCACTTGTCGTACCTGCTCTTTAGCTTAGGCTCTTGAGGCCGAGCTGAGCGAGGCCTACGTGGCTGATAAGGGACGGGTTTATCCACTTGGGATTCCCCTGTTCTTTGTTTCATCATCCACTCGTCTTACCTGCTCTTTAGCTTAGGCTCTTGGAGCCGAGCTGAGCTAGGCCTACGTGGTGGTGAGGAACGGGTTTATCCACTTGGGGATTCCCATGTTCTTTCTTCCGTCATCCACTCATCGTACTTGCTCTTTAGCTTAGGCCTTTGGAGCCGAGCTGAGCTAGGCCTACGTGGTGGTGAGGAACGGGTTAATCCACTTAGGGATTCCCCTGTTCTTTATTCCGTCATCCACTCGTCGTACCTGATCTTTAGCTTAGGCCTTTGGAGCCGAGCTGAGCTAGGCCTACGTGGTGGTGAGGAACGGGTTTATCCACTTGGGGATTCCCCTGTTTTTTGTTCCGCCATCCTCTCACCATACCTACTCTTTAGCTTAGGACCTTGGAGCCGAGCTGAGCTAGTCTTACGTGGTGGTGAGGAACGGGTTTATCCACTTGGGGATTCCCCGGTCCCCCCCTTTTTTGAGGGGTCTTCAACTTAGTTCCGCCACCCGCTCGCCGTACCTGCTCTTTAGCTTAGGCTCTTAGAGCCGAGCTGAGCTAGGCCTACGTGGCTAATGAGGAACGGGTTTATCCACTTGGGAATTCCCCTGTTCTTTGTTCCTCCATCCGCTCGCCGTACCTGCTCTTTAGCTTAGGCCCTTGAAGCCGAGCTGAGCTAGGCCTACGTGGTTGATGAGGAACGGGTTTATCCACTTGGGGATTCCCCTATTCTTTGTTCCGCCATCCGCTCGTCATACCTGCTCTTTAGCTTAGGCCCTTGGAGCCGAGTTGAGCTAGGCATACGTGGTTGATGAGAAACATGTTTATCCTCTTGGGGATTCCCCTCTTCCGGGAGTTATGTCGCCCTCTCCCCCTTTGGGTGGAAGGAATTTGAGTAGGTTTATTGGTAGAATTTCTTCAGATGCTCCATGTTCCATATGCCAGAAGTGCGCTGACATTCACGTAATTTCCATGTTTATGTTTAGGTTTTAATTAGTTTTGATTGATTGTTACTTTGGAAATTATACACTTTTGGTGTAATAGTTTAGTTTGTAAAATACTTGTAAATTGTTAAGATTGGGTTTTTTCTGAGCTCAAACAGGTCCATGATCACTCAAGGGACCGTTGGTGAACCCCGAAAGTGGAAGGAAGGTGCAAAATCACAAGACAAATAGGAGATCCTGATTTTTTGGTCTGTACCCAGTCGGGTATGACCTATACTTGATCGGGTACCGTGTTGAAATATCAAATCGGATCGGATCCGGGACAAGGCAACATGCAGGAAGATATTTGAACACATTCGAGTGTCATACCAGATCGGGTATGTTCCACTTTTGTGCTTCCGGGAAGCCACTGAAGGTACCCGATCGGGTGCCCTTGATGCCCGAGCGGGTACACACCCCTGCATACTCCAAAAGCCTATAAATACCCCCTTCCCTTCCCAAAGAAAGCACTAATTCACATATACTTCTTAGCTCAGTTTAGACAAGCTCTTTCTTTATATTTTCTTCATGTTTAGTCTCCAAATGAGGAGCTAAACTCTTCCATCTTAGTTTTGCTACTTTGAAGCTTAATGAATTTGTAAGTTATGAGTTATTTTCTTTAATCTTCTTCCTTGAATGATAATTATTTCCTATTCAAGTAAACTCCACATTATACTGCCCGATCATCAGGGACCACTTGGTAATCCTCCCACTTGCCATAGGATTCCTGAGGATGGTGGCGTGGGGCTGAGTTGTGAACACCGTAACCGGGTGTTCCTGGAAGTACGGTGCCAACTGCTTGATCGATGCAATCAAGGTGTGGATCATCTTTTCCATTAATGTGTACCTGGTCTCCGGGCCGTTCAGCGCCTTGCGCACAAAGTTATCAGCCGTTGAACGCCCTCTTCTTCTTTCAGCAGAACAGAGCTCACTGCAAGGTCGGCCACCGCCAGGTACATGTAAAATTGCTCCCCGGGGTCCGTCTTGGTGAGGACGAGCGGCGATGAGAGGTATGTTTTGAAGTCTTCAAAAGCTGTCTGACATTCTGGGGTCCACTCAAAGGGGTATGCCTTCTTCATGATTTGAAAGAAAGGAATCGCTCGATCGGCCAGCTTTGACATGAACCGGCTCAGAGCTGCCAGATGCCCGGTGAGCCTCTGTACGTCTTCCAGATTCCTAGGAGCTTCCATGTCCATGATGGACTTTACCTTCTCGGGGTTGGGATCAATTCCCCTCTCACTCATCATATAACCAAGAAATTTTCCCCCCTTGACAGTAAAGGCGCACTTCTTTGGGTTCAACCTCATGTGCGCCCCTTCCATGATCGTGAAGACCTTCTCCATATCCTGGATGTGATTCTCCTTCTTTTTTATTTTGATCAGGATATCATCCACGTAGGCCTCCGTGATTTTGCCGAGGACTTCCTTGAACAATATCCCGATCATCAGGCCGAACGACATGACAACGTGACAGTATACCCCGTCCGCCGTGACAAAGTGTACATTACGATTGAGATAAGGAACCACTTGCCTTTTTATTGCGGCCAAGAATCGTGTCCGCTGATTTCCCGACTTGAATCGGACGGTTTCGTATCCCGGAATAGGTCCCCTTGCAGTGGAACTCTCAGTCCTATTTCTTTTGGGTGTCATGGATGTGCTTTTTGAAGCTTTGAATTCGGACTTGGGTGAGGATGGTAGAGTGTCGGGTTTTGTGGAATATGGAGAGAGAGTGGGATTTGTGGGTATGAGGTTGTAGAGGGGAGTGAGATGAGTGTTTTGGCATTGATTTGGGGTGATTTGGGCAAGAATTGATGGAGAAATTGAAGAAAGAAGGTTTGGGAATGGAGGTTTTGGGAGATGATTTCAAAAATTGGGAGTTGATTTGGGAAAGATGAGTGTTTGGGGCGTGAAATTGGGGTTAAAAAGTCGAGTACCCGATCGGGTACCCCGACATACCCGATCGGGTATGCCTGTGTTTGCTTTTGTTTCGGGGTTTTGCTCGATCGAGTATACCCTGACTCGATCGAAATTGCTTTGCCGTAGTTTTGTATGAAAAATACTCGATCGAGTGGAGTAATATACCCGATCGGGTAAAAAATCAAGATTTCAAAAATGGTTCCAGGGATGTGTAGCCGATCGAGTTCGGGGTATACTCGATCGGTTTTGCTTCGCCGTAGTTTACAACAAACACTCGATCGGGTAAGGTAATACACCCGATCGGGTATTTCGGTGATTTTTAAACCTGGTCTCGGTCGAGTATATGGTACTCGATCCGATGACCCTTCCTTTTTGAGTTATACCCGATCGAGTGTTGGGTGTTACCCGATCGGGTACGTGGCCCTGGAACTCCATTTTTATTTTTATTTTATTTTTTTTTTTATTCCCGGTTTTAAAAATGAAAACAACAAAGAAAGGAAAAAATGCGTACCTTTGCTTGGGTTGCCTCCCAAGAAGCGCCTTATTTAACGTCGCGGCATGACGCCATGAGTGTGCTCATTCTTCTTCGGTCAGATTGCATAGATCCATGCTTTCAACGTTCTCCGTCTTAAAGTTTTCAAGGAATGGCTTCAGTTGTTGACCGTAAACCTTGAAAACTTTGTCGGTGTCGAGGCTCTTGATTTCCACTGCACCGTGAGGATAGATTTTGACTACCTCAAATGGTCATTCCCATCTTGAACGGAGTTTACCAGGAAATAGACGAAGGCGTGATCGAAAGAGAAGGACTTTGTCTCCAATGTGGAAGTCCTTCCTTATAGATAATTTATCGTGCCATACCTTCATCTTTTCCTTGTAGATGGCAGCGTTTTCGTATGATTCAAGGCGGAGATCCTCGATCTCTTGTAGTTGTAGCCTCCTTTGTTCACATGCTTTCTCCATGTCTAGGTTGAATGTTTTCACTACCCAATAAGACTTGTGTTCAAGTTCGACCGGAAGATGACAGGCCTTCCCGAACATGAGTCTATAGGTTGACATACCAATTGGGGTCTTGAATGCGGTTCTATATGCCCATAAGGCATCATCCATGCGAAGACTCCAATCCTTGCGATTGGGATTCACCGTCTTTTGGAGTATAGATTTCAACTCTCTGTTTGAAACCTCGGCCTGCCCATTTGTTTGTGGATGGTAGGCGGTAGAGAGTTTGTGCATGACGCCATACTTTTTCAACAAGGCACTCACAGTTTTGTTGTAGAAGTGAGTGCCCCTGTCGCTTATTAAAATTCTTGGGACTCCAAACCTTGAGAAAATGTGGGTTTTGAGAAAATCTGCCACCACCTTGGCTGTGTCGGTTTTGGTGGATTTTGCTTCCACCCATTTTGAAACAGTCCACCGCCAAGAGAATGTATAGATTGCCATGGGAGTTAGGAAAAGGTCCCATGAAATCTATACCCCATACATCAAAGATTTCCACATAGAGCATCAGGACTTGAGGCATTTCATGTTTTCGAGAGATGTTGCCCATGCGTTGACAGTTGTCACAAGATTGACAGAAGCCATGGGCATCTCGAAACAAGCTAGGCCACCAAAAACCGCATTCGAGTATTTTCATTGATGTACGCTTTCCTCCAAAGTGTCCTCTGCAAGCGTGTGAGTGGCAAAATGCAAGGATGGATGCTATCTCGGTCTCAGGAATGCACCTTCTAATGACTCGATCCTTGCAATGTTTCCATAGATAAGGTTCATCCCACACATATTCTTTGGCATCATGTTGAAGCTTCTCTCTTTGAGATTTAGAGAAGCTTGGCAGGAACCTGTGTAAAAAAGGAAATTAACTATGTGAGCGTACCAAGGGCGAATTTCCTTTAGAGCGAAAAGAGTCTCATCGGGAAATTCCCCTCGGATATCATCCTTTGCATGATCATTTCCTTCATCAAGAATGAGTCGGCTCAAGTGGTTGGCTACCAAGTTCTCCATGCCCTTCTTATCTTTGATTTCGACTTCGAACTCGCTTAGAAGGAGTATCCATCGAATCAACCTTGGCTTGGCCTCCTTCTTCGTCATCAAGAACCTAAGAGCTGCGTGATCGGTATAGATGATCACTTTGGTTCCAAGTAAGTATGACCTGCATTTTTCAAGTGCATAGATGACGGCTAGCATCTCTTTCTTAATTGTGGCATAGTTTCATTGGGCATCATTGAGAGTTGTTGATGCATAATAGATCACATGAGATGCCCTTCAAACTTTTTGGCCCAAGATGGCCCCTACCGCATAGTCACTAGCATCACACATGATTTCAAAAGGAAGAGACCAATTGGGTGCTTAGATGATCGGTGCAGTGACTAGCTTCTCCTTCAAAGTGTTGAAGACCTTCTTGCATTCCTCGGAAATGATAAATTCCACCTCCTTTTGCAAGAGTGTTCACAAATGAGATGCAATCTTTGAGAAGTCTTTGATAAATCTCCGATAGAAACCTGCATGTCCAAGAAATGAGTGAATCTCCCTAACGGTTGTAGGATAGGGTAGTGATTGGATGACTTCTACTTTTGCTTTGGAGTATGAATTTATGAGTTTGGCCATATTTACGAGGATGAGAAGAACTATAATGACGACAAACTCACGTTTCGGTTGTTGAACACCAAATACACTATCACGAGACGTGAGTTTGCCGAGCATTTTGCCATCCCAATGGCCCACGAGAGGGAAATCCCGGAGAATACAATTGATGCTTATACATTGTGGGGTAAGATGATCGGAGAAAGGAATTTTAGCACGTCCCAACTTTTCATTAGCCATGTACAATATCCTCTTCTCCGGATTTTTCTAAAATTCTTGTGCAACTCCTTGTTTGGTCATCCCAACAACCATCACACTCGGATGGGGGACGTAGCCATACTCACCCTTGGCCTCTTCCACGAACCCGTTGCTTTCAGTATTTGCAACTTAATGTGGAAACATTTAGAAAAGACCATTAAGAAGACGGGGAATATTGTGGTTGGAGGAGTCATCATGCATTTGGCCTCTAAGTTCGGTTATGTAAACAACACACCAATAGCCGAACAATCCTTGATGCACCTTGGGTGGCTCTCCAATGCGGGGCTGATCTCTTTTTCCCACCAAGATTACAATGGAAATAAGCACTATCATTGGCACATTCTCCCCAAACCAACCCGCCACTTCCCCATCCCTTCCCAAGAAATACCTAGACTTAGGTATAAAATGCCAACCCATGAAATTGCCCACTAACTCCTCCCAAATGCCATCCCACCACACCTTCAACTTCAAGAATAACCCGAGCACCAACCCGAGCATCACGCCGAGCATCAACCCGACCAACCCCATCACCAAGAAGGGCATGATAATGCCCAACATGATATCCCCGATCCCCCTCAAAACCCGCCACCACAAAAATTCTTCAAACAAAGTTTGGCGGGTCAACAATCCCTCCTAACCGGATTTCAAAACATGGGCCTCGAATGCACAAGAATGGGAGGGCAATTTGCCCATCTTCAAGAAGAAATCGGCCACTACCGGGAGGAGCAACGGGCAAGGGATCAAAGAATAGAGGAGTATCAGGCGGAACAATGAGCGGCTTTACAAAGATTGGAGGAATTACGGGAGGCCGACAATCACCGCTATGAGGAGGATCACCGGAGGATGTATGGGCCGATGTACTCCTACATAGCCCATCAAGCATCTTACCACATTACGGCCACCCCACCTCCACCACCCTCATGGTACCACCCCTCTCAATGGGGTAACTTTGGAGGTTCTAGCTCCGATGGTGGGGGCTATGATGGCGGGATGGGAGGCGACACCACTATGGGCAATGAAGGAGGCACCGGTGAAGGCTTCGGAGGCGGTTTTTATGGCGGTCCCGGCGGGCATTAGGGATAGTTCCATGATTCAAGTGTGGAGGAGGAAGATTCCTCTCTTGGTATGTTACATGCCCTTTGATTTTTACTTTTACCCTATACTAAGCCTTATTTTCTTGTACTCTTTGTACACACAAAAAAAAAAAGAAATGAATGTTAGTTAGGTTGAAAACCCAAAAACGGGCAATCTAAGCAACAAGGGCTTATTAAAAAAATGATGAGTGAGTGGTAAGGAAGGAAAAATAAAAGAGATGCTAGGATGAAAACTTGAAAAGGCTCCTAGGCAATATGAGAGATATATTTGTTGTTGCAGTACATAATCTCTTGAAGAAAAAGAAGAAGAAGAAAGGAGGAGAAGAGAAGAGGAGCACTAGAAGACCATAAAACCCAAGATGATATTTGTAATTTGAGCTTAAAACTCATGTTTTATCCTTGGTGGTCTTTGTGTTTTTTCTTGTTAAATTGTTCAAACTTTGGAAGACTTGACACTTGTGAACAGTTGACTTTACTCGAGGACGAGTGAAGAAACTAAGTGTGGGGGAGTTGACATTCACGTAATTTCCATGTTTATGTTTATGTTTTTAATTAGTTTTGATTGATTGTTACTTTGGAAATTACACACTTTTGGTGTAATAGTTTAGTTTGTAAAATACTTGTAAATTGTTTAGATTAGGTTTATTCTGAGCTCAAACAGGTCCATGATCACTCAAGGGACCGTTGGTGAACCCCAAAAGTGGAAGGAAGGTGCAAAATCACAAGAAAAATAGGAGATTGTGATTTTTTTGGTCTGTACCCGGTCGGGTATGACCTATACCCGATCTGGTACCTTGTTGAAATATCAAATCGGATCGGATCCGGGACAAGGCAACATGCAGGAAGATATTTGACCACGTTCGAGTGTCATACCCGATCGGGTGACCGACATACCCGATTGGGTATGTCCCACTTTTCGAGCTTCCGGGAAGCCACTGAAGGTACCTGATCGGGTGCCCTTGATGCGTGATCGGGTACACACCCCTGCATGCTCCAAAAGCCTATAAATACCCCCATTTCCTTCCCAAAGAAAGCACCAATTCACATATACTTCTTAGCTCAGTTTAGACAAGCTCTTTCTTTATATTTTCTTCATGTTTAGTCTCCAAATGAGGAGATAAACTCTTCCATCTTGGTTTTGCTACTTTGAAGCTTAATGAATTTGTAAGTTGTGAGTTATTTTCTTTAATCTTCTTCCTTGAATTTTAATTATTTCATATTCATATCGCATATTAATATATTGAGCATTACTTAAAGGATCAACTAGTTTTGTTTCATATAATAATTATTACTAGAGTCAATCGATTAATACGCTTGTTATTAATTCGGTTCATTCACGGTAGTAAACTTAAATTATTAATGCATGCGTCTCATGGTTAATAATCTAAGGGGAATTAATTGTGTTGATTAAACCAATAAACTGCTTGTGTTGAGGTTATCAATCTCAATCGTTTTCATCTTGATTTTATTGCTCCTATCGAGTTGATATACGGTGCGTGTTCTATATTAACTCGGTAATAAGTTTTATTAATTAACGCGTCTCGTTATTAATAAAACTTACTACCGAGTTAATATAGAACATGCGTCGTATATCAACTCGATAGTAGCAATAAAAATCAAGATGAAAATGATTGAGATTGATAACCTCATAAAAAGTGCGCCCTTCCGTGGTTTGGAGGAGGAATATCCCCATGGCATACTTCTTGTAAACCCTGTACGGCCCTTCCCGGTTCTTGGCCATTTTACCACCTTCAAGTGGCTTATTCTTCTCCCGTTTCCGTAGCACCAAGTCCCCAACCTCGATCTCCTTGACTTTCGCTGCTTTGTTGAAATACCTTTCGGGGGGGCGGTGGTATTCCTCCATGCGTCGGGCGGCTAGGTCCCTCCTTTCCTCAATGAAATACAGCTCGGCGCGTAGGTTTTCCTCATTCTGTTCCGGGTAGAAATGCATTGTCCGGTGTGTGGACACTAGTACCTCTGTAGAGACCTTGACCTGGAAGCTGTACGTCAATGCAAAAGTAGTTTCCCCGGTTGCTTTCCTCGGGGTCGTCCTGTACATCCATAAGATGTAATTCAGCTGCTCCGGCCAGGTTGAGGAGTAGTCTTCTAACTTTTTCTTGATACCGTCCATGATGGTCCGGTTCATGTTCTCTACCTGGCCGTTGGACAATGGGTATGCTACTGAAGCCTTGGAGTGTCTAATGCCCCATTTGGCTAAGTATGCTTCGAACCCTTTGCCGACGAACTGCCGGCCGTTATCCGTGATGATCTGCTCCGGGATGCCGAAGCGGTATAAGATGTTCTTCCAGACAAAACGTTGGCACTGGAGTTCTGTGCTCGTCGTCAAGGGCTCAACCTCTACCCATTTGGTGAAGTAATCGATGGCCACAATTATGAACTTCTTGCCACCGGCCATCTTGGGTAGGGGTCCTAGCAAATCTATCCTCCACCTCGCAAAGGGCAATGATATGGTCATTGGGGTATAGAAGCTAGCCGGTCGTCCCAGCATTGGGGCGAACTGCTGGCATATTGCACACTTCTAGGTGTGGTTGAAACAGTCTCGCTGGATAGTTGGCCTGTAGTACCCCTGTATGATTATCTTCCTTGCTAGCGTCCGAGGTCCCTGATGGCTGGAGCAAATGCCTTTGTGAATTTCCTCCATGACCGCTGCAGCTAGGTTCGGCGGTAAGCATCTGAGATAAGGACCGCCGAATGTCTTCTTGTATAGCTCCCCATTGATAAGTTCGAAGCTCGGAGCTCGTCTCTTAATCCATGGGGCTCTTCCGGAAAGTTGCCCATCTTTATCAAAGGGGAGAGTTCCGTCCTTGAGATAGTCGGCTACCTCCTTCGCCCAACTAGGTTTTGCAAAAGAAACAACTTGTACCTGGATTGCCTCCGTGGCTGGTCGGAGGAGCACTTCCTGCCTGGCCAAATTTCTGAGATGCTTAGGGACGAACATCGCCTGATCCTCAGATTGAGGGTTCTCGAGTTTAGAAAGGATGTCTGCTTCGGCGTTGTAATACCCGAGATTAATTTAAGAGGATTAATAGTACTACTCATACCAATAAGATGCATCTCCTTTTAAGGGAGCTCATCAGATAAGAACTCAAAAGTTAAGTGTGCTTACACGGGAGTAGTCTTATGATGGGTGACCCCCTGGGAAGTTTCTCAGGGCGTGCACGAGTGAGGACAAAGTGTGCGGAAAAGGCTAGTGGCGGTTTGTGAGGTCAGTACTAGAGATCTGGAGGGTGTGTTGGAGTAACTACCTCGGGTTCTGCGGGGTCGAGGTGTTACAGGTGGTATCAGAGCAACCCTGCGACAGTGTGCTGACCCGTTGGATATCGGGCAGGCACTTAGCGGGGCAAGATTCTTGTGTTTGATTGAGATTGGTTTAAGGGCGCAATGAGGACGTTGCGATCCTAAGTGGGGGTGATTGTAATACCCGAGATTAATTTATGAGGATTAATAGTACTACTCATACCAACAAGATGCATCTCCTTTTAAGGGAGCTCATCAGCTAAGAACTCCAATGTTAAACGTGCTTGCACGGGAGTAGTCTTATGATGGGTGACCCCTTGGGAAGTTTCTCATGGCGTGCACGAGTTCGGACAAAGTGCGCGGAAAAGGCTAGTGGTGGTTTGTGAGGATAGTACTAGAGGTCTGGAGGGTGTGTTGGAGTAATTACATCGGGTCTTGCAGGGCCGGGGTGTTACAGCCATTCTCTGCCCATGGTACCTGATCGATGACCACCTGTTCAACCTGCGCAGTTTGTTCCTCTGCCAGTTCCTTGTAGGCCTCATCCATTCCTCTCGGGTCTCAGCCACCCCGATCATCTGCGTAACCACCATCTGTCTATCCATTCTCACCTTCAGACAAGCTACGCTGAGGCCCATTGTGTATTACAATCCTGCAATGAGCGCCTCGTACTCAACCTCGTTGTTGGTGACTTTGAAATAGAGTAGTAGGCCTTGAAGCCTTCGGGGGAAGTGATGAATGCACCCCCCACACCCCTTTGCACTCGATGCCCCATCGGTGTACATCTCCCACCAATTGTCGAAGTCGTTGCCGCCATGTGTTCCATCCTTCGTGCGTGCTGTGCACTCAGCTATGAAGTCTACCAGCGCTGGCCCTTTGATCTTCGGCCTCAGTTTGAATTCCACATTATACTGCCCGATCATCAGGGACCACTTGGTAATCCTCCCACTTGCCATAGGATTCCTGAGGATGGTGGCGTGGGGCTGAGTTGTGAACACCGTAACCGGGTGTTCCTGGAAGTACGGTGCCAACTGCTTGATCGATGCAATCAAGGTGTGGATCATCTTTTCCATTAATGTGTACCTGGTCTCCGGGCCGTTCAGCGCCTTGCGCACAAAGTTATCAGCCGTTGAACGCCCTCTTCTTCTTTCAGCAGAACAGAGCTCACTGCAAGGTCGGCCACCGCCAGGTACATGTAAAATTGCTCCCCGGGGTCCGTCTTGGTGAGGACGAGCGGCGATGAGAGGTATGTTTTGAAGTCTTCAAAAGCTGTCTGACATTCTGGGGTCCACTCAAAGGGGTATGCCTTCTTCATGATTTGAAAGAAAGGAATCGCTCGATCGGCCAGCTTTGACATGAACCGGCTCAGAGCTGCCAGATGCCCGGTGAGCCTCTGTACGTCTTCCAGATTCCTAGGAGCTTCCATGTCCATGATGGACTTTACCTTCTCGGGGTTGGGATCAATTCCCCTCTCACTCATCATATAACCAAGAAATTTTCCCCCCTTGACAGTAAAGGCGCACTTCTTTGGGTTCAACCTCATGTGCGCCCCTTCCATGATCGTGAAGACCTTCTCCATATCCTGGATGTGATTCTCCTTCTTTTTGATTTTGATCAGGATATCATCCACGTAGGCCTCCGTGATTTTGCCGAGGACTTCCTTGAACAATATCCCGATCATCAGGCCGAACGACATGACAACGTGACAGTATACCCCGTCCGCCGTGACAAAGTGTACATTACGATTGAGATAAGGAACCACTTGCCTTTTTATTGCGGCCAAGAATCGTGTCCGCTGATTTCCCGACTTGAATCGGACGGTTTCGTATCCCGGAATAGGTCCCCTTGCAGTGGAACTCTCAGTCCTATTTCTTTTGGGTGTCATGGATGTGCTTTTTGAAGCTTTGAATTCGGACTTGGGTGAGGATGGTAGAGTGTCGGGTTTTGTGGAATATGGAGAGAGAGTGGGATTTGTGGGTATGAGGTTGTAGAGGGGAGTGAGATGAGTGTTTTGGCATTGATTTGGGGTGATTTGGGCAAGAATTGATGGAGAAATTGAAGAAAGAAGGTTTGGGAATGGAGGTTTTGGGAGATGATTTCAAAAATTGGGAGTTGATTTGGGAAAGATGAGTGTTTGGGGCGTGAAATTGGGGTTAAAAAGTCGAGTACCCGATCGGGTACCCCGACATACCCGATCGGGTATGCCTGTGTTTGCTTTTGTTTCGGGGTTTTGCTCGATCGAGTATACCCTGACTCGATCGAAATTGCTTTGCCGTAGTTTTGTATGAAAAATACTCGATCGAGTGGAGTAATATACCCGATCGGGTAAAAAATCAAGATTTCAAAAATGGTTCCAGGGATGTGTAGCCGATCGAGTTCGGGGTATACTCGATCGGTTTTGCTTCGCCGTAGTTTACAACAAACACTCGATCGGGTAAGGTAATACACCCGATCGGGTATTTCGGTGATTTTTAAACCTGGTCTCGGTCGAGTATATGGTACTCGATCCGATGACCCTTCCTTTTTGAGTTATACCCGATCGAGTGTTGGGTGTTACCCGATCGGGTACGTGGCCCTGGAACTCCATTTTTATTTTTATTTTATTTTTTTTTTTATTCCCGGTTTTAAAAATGAAAACAACAAAGAAAGGAAAAAATGCGTACCTTTGCTTGGGTTGCCTCCCAAGAAGCGCCTTATTTAACGTCGCGGCATGACGCCATGAGTGTGCTCATTCTTCTTCGGTCAGATTGCATAGATCCATGCTTTCAACGTTCTCCGTCTTAAAGTTTTCAAGGAATGGCTTCAGTTGTTGACCGTAAACCTTGAAAACTTTGTCGGTGTCGAGGCTCTTGATTTCCACTGCACCGTGAGGATAGATTTTGACTACCTCAAATGGTCATTCCCATCTTGAACGGAGTTTACCAGGAAATAGACGAAGGCGTGATCGAAAGAGAAGGACTTTGTCTCCAATGTGGAAGTCCTTCCTTATAGATAATTTATCGTGCCATACCTTCATCTTTTCCTTGTAGATGGCAGCGTTTTCGTATGATTCAAGGCGGAGATCCTCGATCTCTTGTAGTTGTAGCCTCCTTTGTTCACATGCTTTCTCCATGTCTAGGTTGAATGTTTTCACTACCCAATAAGACTTGTGTTCAAGTTCGACCGGAAGATGACAGGCCTTCCCGAACATGAGTCTATAGGTTGACATACCAATTGGGGTCTTGAATGCGGTTCTATATGCCCATAAGGCATCATCCATGCGAAGACTCCAATCCTTGCGATTGGGATTCACCGTCTTTTGGAGTATAGATTTCAACTCTCTGTTTGAAACCTCGGCCTGCCCATTTGTTTGTGGATGGTAGGCGGTAGAGAGTTTGTGCATGACGCCATACTTTTTCAACAAGGCACTCACAGTTTTGTTGTAGAAGTGAGTGCCCCTGTCGCTTATTAAAATTCTTGGGACTCCAAACCTTGAGAAAATGTGGGTTTTGAGAAAATCTGCCACCACCTTGGCTGTGTCGGTTTTGGTGGATTTTGCTTCCACCCATTTTGAAACAGTCCACCGCCAAGAGAATGTATAGATTGCCATGGGAGTTAGGAAAAGGTCCCATGAAATCTATACCCCATACATCAAAGATTTCCACATAGAGCATCAGGACTTGAGGCATTTCATGTTTTCGAGAGATGTTGCCCATGCGTTGACAGTTGTCACAAGATTGACAGAAGCCATGGGCATCTCGAAACAAGCTAGGCCACCAAAAACCGCATTCGAGTATTTTCATTGATGTACGCTTTCCTCCAAAGTGTCCTCTGCAAGCGTGTGAGTGGCAAAATGCAAGGATGGATGCTATCTCGGTCTCAGGAATGCACCTTCTAATGACTCGATCCTTGCAATGTTTCCATAGATAAGGTTCATCCCACACATATTCTTTGGCATCATGTTGAAGCTTCTCTCTTTGAGATTTAGAGAAGCTTGGCAGGAACCTGTGTAAAAAAGGAAATTAACTATGTGAGCGTACCAAGGGCGAATTTCCTTTAGAGCGAAAAGAGTCTCATCGGGAAATTCCCCTCGGATATCATCCTTTGCATGATCATTTCCTTCATCAAGAATGAGTCGGCTCAAGTGGTTGGCTACCAAGTTCTCCATGCCCTTCTTATCTTTGATTTCGACTTCGAACTCGCTTAGAAGGAGTATCCATCGAATCAACCTTGGCTTGGCCTCCTTCTTCGTCATCAAGAACCTAAGAGCTGCGTGATCGGTATAGATGATCACTTTGGTTCCAAGTAAGTATGACCTGCATTTTTCAAGTGCATAGATGACGGCTAGCATCTCTTTCTTAATTGTGGCATAGTTTCATTGGGCATCATTGAGAGTTGTTGATGCATAATAGATCACATGAGATGCCCTTCAAACTTTTTGGCCCAAGATGGCCCCTACCGCATAGTCACTAGCATCACACATGATTTCAAAAGGAAGAGACCAATTGGGTGCTTAGATGATCGGTGCAGTGACTAGCTTCTCCTTCAAAGTGTTGAAGACCTTCTTGCATTCCTCGGAAATGATAAATTCCACCTCCTTTTGCAAGAGTGTTCACAAATGAGATGCAATCTTTGAGAAGTCTTTGATAAATCTCCGATAGAAACCTGCATGTCCAAGAAATGAGTGAATCTCCCTAACGGTTGTAGGATAGGGTAGTGATTGGATGACTTCTACTTTTGCTTTGGAGTATGAATTTATGAGTTTGGCCATATTTACGAGGATGAGAAGAACTATAATGACGACAAACTCACGTTTCGGTTGTTGAACACCAAATACACTATCACGAGACGTGAGTTTGCCGAGCATTTTGCCATCCCAATGGCCCACGAGAGGGAAATCCCGGAGAATACAATTGATGCTTATACATTGTGGGGTAAGATGATCGGAGAAAGGAATTTTAGCACGTCCCAACTTTTCATTAGCCATGTACAATATCCTCTTCTCCGGATTTTTCTAAAATTCTTGTGCAACTCCTTGTTTGGTCATCCCAACAACCATCACACTCGGATGGGGGACGTAGCCATACTCACCCTTGGCCTCTTCCACGAACCCGTTGCTTTCAGTATTTGCAACTTAATGTGGAAACATTTAGAAAAGACCATTAAGAAGACGGGGAATATTGTGGTTGGAGGAGTCATCATGCATTTGGCCTCTAAGTTCGGTTATGTAAACAACACACCAATAGCCGAACAATCCTTGATGCACCTTGGGTGGCTCTCCAATGCGGGGCTGATCTCTTTTTCCCACCAAGATTACAATGGAAATAAGCACTATCATTGGCACATTCTCCCCAAACCAACCCGCCACTTCCCCATCCCTTCCCAAGAAATACCTAGACTTAGGTATAAAATGCCAACCCATGAAATTGCCCACTAACTCCTCCCAAATGCCATCCCACCACACCTTCAACTTCAAGAATAACCCGAGCACCAACCCGAGCATCACGCCGAGCATCAACCCGACCAACCCCATCACCAAGAAGGGCATGATAATGCCCAACATGATATCCCCGATCCCCCTCAAAACCCGCCACCACAAAAATTCTTCAAACAAAGTTTGGCGGGTCAACAATCCCTCCTAACCGGATTTCAAAACATGGGCCTCGAATGCACAAGAATGGGAGGGCAATTTGCCCATCTTCAAGAAGAAATCGGCCACTACCGGGAGGAGCAACGGGCAAGGGATCAAAGAATAGAGGAGTATCAGGCGGAACAATGAGCGGCTTTACAAAGATTGGAGGAATTACGGGAGGCCGACAATCACCGCTATGAGGAGGATCACCGGAGGATGTATGGGCCGATGTACTCCTACATAGCCCATCAAGCATCTTACCACATTACGGCCACCCCACCTCCACCACCCTCATGGTACCACCCCTCTCAATGGGGTAACTTTGGAGGTTCTAGCTCCGATGGTGGGGGCTATGATGGCGGGATGGGAGGCGACACCACTATGGGCAATGAAGGAGGCACCGGTGAAGGCTTCGGAGGCGGTTTTTATGGCGGTCCCGGCGGGCATTAGGGATAGTTCCATGATTCAAGTGTGGAGGAGGAAGATTCCTCTCTTGGTATGTTACATGCCCTTTGATTTTTACTTTTACCCTATACTAAGCCTTATTTTCTTGTACTCTTTGTACACACAAAAAAAAAAAGAAATGAATGTTAGTTAGGTTGAAAACCCAAAAACGGGCAATCTAAGCAACAAGGGCTTATTAAAAAAATGATGAGTGAGTGGTAAGGAAGGAAAAATAAAAGAGATGCTAGGATGAAAACTTGAAAAGGCTCCTAGGCAATATGAGAGATATATTTGTTGTTGCAGTACATAATCTCTTGAAGAAAAAGAAGAAGAAGAAAGGAGGAGAAGAGAAGAGGAGCACTAGAAGACCATAAAACCCAAGATGATATTTGTAATTTGAGCTTAAAACTCATGTTTTATCCTTGGTGGTCTTTGTGTTTTTTCTTGTTAAATTGTTCAAACTTTGGAAGACTTGACACTTGTGAACAGTTGACTTTACTCGAGGACGAGTGAAGAAACTAAGTGTGGGGGAGTTGACATTCACGTAATTTCCATGTTTATGTTTATGTTTTTAATTAGTTTTGATTGATTGTTACTTTGGAAATTACACACTTTTGGTGTAATAGTTTAGTTTGTAAAATACTTGTAAATTGTTTAGATTAGGTTTATTCTGAGCTCAAACAGGTCCATGATCACTCAAGGGACCGTTGGTGAACCCCAAAAGTGGAAGGAAGGTGCAAAATCACAAGAAAAATAGGAGATTGTGATTTTTTTGGTCTGTACCCGGTCGGGTATGACCTATACCCGATCTGGTACCTTGTTGAAATATCAAATCGGATCGGATCCGGGACAAGGCAACATGCAGGAAGATATTTGACCACGTTCGAGTGTCATACCCGATCGGGTGACCGACATACCCGATTGGGTATGTCCCACTTTTCGAGCTTCCGGGAAGCCACTGAAGGTACCTGATCGGGTGCCCTTGATGCGTGATCGGGTACACACCCCTGCATGCTCCAAAAGCCTATAAATACCCCCATTTCCTTCCCAAAGAAAGCACCAATTCACATATACTTCTTAGCTCAGTTTAGACAAGCTCTTTCTTTATATTTTCTTCATGTTTAGTCTCCAAATGAGGAGATAAACTCTTCCATCTTGGTTTTGCTACTTTGAAGCTTAATGAATTTGTAAGTTGTGAGTTATTTTCTTTAATCTTCTTCCTTGAATTTTAATTATTTCATATTCATATCGCATATTAATATATTGAGCATTACTTAAAGGATCAACTAGTTTTGTTTCATATAATAATTATTACTAGAGTCAATCGATTAATACGCTTGTTATTAATTCGGTTCATTCACGGTAGTAAACTTAAATTATTAATGCATGCGTCTCATGGTTAATAATCTAAGGGGAATTAATTGTGTTGATTAAACCAATAAACTGCTTGTGTTGAGGTTATCAATCTCAATCGTTTTCATCTTGATTTTATTGCTCCTATCGAGTTGATATACGGTGCGTGTTCTATATTAACTCGGTAATAAGTTTTATTAATTAACGCGTCTCGTTATTAATAAAACTTACTACCGAGTTAATATAGAACATGCGTCGTATATCAACTCGATAGTAGCAATAAAAATCAAGATGAAAATGATTGAGATTGATAACCTCATAAAAAGTGCGCCCTTCCGTGGTTTGGAGGAGGAATATCCCCATGGCATACTTCTTGTAAACCCTGTACGGCCCTTCCCGGTTCTTGGCCATTTTACCACCTTCAAGTGGCTTATTCTTCTCCCGTTTCCGTAGCACCAAGTCCCCAACCTCGATCTCCTTGACTTTCGCTGCTTTGTTGAAATACCTTTCGGGGGGGCGGTGGTATTCCTCCATGCGTCGGGCGGCTAGGTCCCTCCTTTCCTCAATGAAATACAGCTCGGCGCGTAGGTTTTCCTCATTCTGTTCCGGGTAGAAATGCATTGTCCGGTGTGTGGACACTAGTACCTCTGTAGAGACCTTGACCTGGAAGCTGTACGTCAATGCAAAAGTAGTTTCCCCGGTTGCTTTCCTCGGGGTCGTCCTGTACATCCATAAGATGTAATTCAGCTGCTCCGGCCAGGTTGAGGAGTAGTCTTCTAACTTTTTCTTGATACCGTCCATGATGGTCCGGTTCATGTTCTCTACCTGGCCGTTGGACAATGGGTATGCTACTGAAGCCTTGGAGTGTCTAATGCCCCATTTGGCTAAGTATGCTTCGAACCCTTTGCCGACGAACTGCCGGCCGTTATCCGTGATGATCTGCTCCGGGATGCCGAAGCGGTATAAGATGTTCTTCCAGACAAAACGTTGGCACTGGAGTTCTGTGCTCGTCGTCAAGGGCTCAACCTCTACCCATTTGGTGAAGTAATCGATGGCCACAATTATGAACTTCTTGCCACCGGCCATCTTGGGTAGGGGTCCTAGCAAATCTATCCTCCACCTCGCAAAGGGCAATGATATGGTCATTGGGGTATAGAAGCTAGCCGGTCGTCCCAGCATTGGGGCGAACTGCTGGCATATTGCACACTTCTAGGTGTGGTTGAAACAGTCTCGCTGGATAGTTGGCCTGTAGTACCCCTGTATGATTATCTTCCTTGCTAGCGTCCGAGGTCCCTGATGGCTGGAGCAAATGCCTTTGTGAATTTCCTCCATGACCGCTGCAGCTAGGTTCGGCGGTAAGCATCTGAGATAAGGACCGCCGAATGTCTTCTTGTATAGCTCCCCATTGATAAGTTCGAAGCTCGGAGCTCGTCTCTTAATCCATGGGGCTCTTCCGGAAAGTTGCCCATCTTTATCAAAGGGGAGAGTTCCGTCCTTGAGATAGTCGGCTACCTCCTTCGCCCAACTAGGTTTTGCAAAAGAAACAACTTGTACCTGGATTGCCTCCGTGGCTGGTCGGAGGAGCACTTCCTGCCTGGCCAAATTTCTGAGATGCTTAGGGACGAACATCGCCTGATCCTCAGATTGAGGGTTCTCGAGTTTAGAAAGGATGTCTGCTTCGGCGTTGTAATACCCGAGATTAATTTAAGAGGATTAATAGTACTACTCATACCAATAAGATGCATCTCCTTTTAAGGGAGCTCATCAGATAAGAACTCAAAAGTTAAGTGTGCTTACACGGGAGTAGTCTTATGATGGGTGACCCCCTGGGAAGTTTCTCAGGGCGTGCACGAGTGAGGACAAAGTGTGCGGAAAAGGCTAGTGGCGGTTTGTGAGGTCAGTACTAGAGATCTGGAGGGTGTGTTGGAGTAACTACCTCGGGTTCTGCGGGGTCGAGGTGTTACAGGTGGTATCAGAGCAACCCTGCGACAGTGTGCTGACCCGTTGGATATCGGGCAGGCACTTAGCGGGGCAAGATTCTTGTGTTTGATTGAGATTGGTTTAAGGGCGCAATGAGGACGTTGCGATCCTAAGTGGGGGTGATTGTAATACCCGAGATTAATTTATGAGGATTAATAGTACTACTCATACCAACAAGATGCATCTCCTTTTAAGGGAGCTCATCAGCTAAGAACTCCAATGTTAAACGTGCTTGCACGGGAGTAGTCTTATGATGGGTGACCCCTTGGGAAGTTTCTCATGGCGTGCACGAGTTCGGACAAAGTGCGCGGAAAAGGCTAGTGGTGGTTTGTGAGGATAGTACTAGAGGTCTGGAGGGTGTGTTGGAGTAATTACATCGGGTCTTGCAGGGCCGGGGTGTTACAGCCATTCTCTGCCCATGGTACCTGATCGATGACCACCTGTTCAACCTGCGCAGTTTGTTCCTCTGCCAGTTCCTTGTAGGCCTCATCCATTCCTCTCGGGTCTCAGCCACCCCGATCATCTGCGTAACCACCATCTGTCTATCCATTCTCACCTTCAGACAAGCTACGCTGAGGCCCATTGTGTATTACAATCCTGCAATGAGCGCCTCGTACTCAACCTCGTTGTTGGTGACTTTGAAATAGAGTAGTAGGCCTTGAAGCCTTCGGGGGAAGTGATGAATGCACCCCCCACACCCCTTTGCACTCGATGCCCCATCGGTGTACATCTCCCACCAATTGTCGAAGTCGTTGCCGCCATGTGTTCCATCCTTCGTGCGTGCTGTGCACTCAGCTATGAAGTCTACCAGCGCTGGCCCTTTGATCTTCGGCCTCAGTTTGAATTCCACATTATACTGCCCGATCATCAGGGACCACTTGGTAATCCTCCCACTTGCCATAGGATTCCTGAGGATGGTGGCGTGGGGCTGAGTTGTGAACACCGTAACCGGGTGTTCCTGGAAGTACGGTGCCAACTGCTTGATCGATGCAATCAAGGTGTGGATCATCTTTTCCATTAATGTGTACCTGGTCTCCGGGCCGTTCAGCGCCTTGCGCACAAAGTTATCAGCCGTTGAACGCCCTCTTCTTCTTTCAGCAGAACAGAGCTCACTGCAAGGTCGGCCACCGCCAGGTACATGTAAAATTGCTCCCCGGGGTCCGTCTTGGTGAGGACGAGCGGCGATGAGAGGTATGTTTTGAAGTCTTCAAAAGCTGTCTGACATTCTGGGGTCCACTCAAAGGGGTATGCCTTCTTCATGATTTGAAAGAAAGGAATCGCTCGATCGGCCAGCTTTGACATGAACCGGCTCAGAGCTGCCAGATGCCCGGTGAGCCTCTGTACGTCTTCCAGATTCCTAGGAGCTTCCATGTCCATGATGGACTTTACCTTCTCGGGGTTGGGATCAATTCCCCTCTCACTCATCATATAACCAAGAAATTTTCCCCCCTTGACAGTAAAGGCGCACTTCTTTGGGTTCAACCTCATGTGCGCCCCTTCCATGATCGTGAAGACCTTCTCCATATCCTGGATGTGATTCTCCTTCTTTTTGATTTTGATCAGGATATCATCCACGTAGGCCTCCGTGATTTTGCCGAGGACTTCCTTGAACAATATCCCGATCATCAGGCCGAACGACATGACAACGTGACAGTATACCCCGTCCGCCGTGACAAAGTGTACATTACGATTGAGATAAGGAACCACTTGCCTTTTTATTGCGGCCAAGAATCGTGTCCGCTGATTTCCCGACTTGAATCGGACGGTTTCGTATCCCGGAATAGGTCCCCTTGCAGTGGAACTCTCAGTCCTATTTCTTTTGGGTGTCATGGATGTGCTTTTTGAAGCTTTGAATTCGGACTTGGGTGAGGATGGTAGAGTGTCGGGTTTTGTGGAATATGGAGAGAGAGTGGGATTTGTGGGTATGAGGTTGTAGAGGGGAGTGAGATGAGTGTTTTGGCATTGATTTGGGGTGATTTGGGCAAGAATTGATGGAGAAATTGAAGAAAGAAGGTTTGGGAATGGAGGTTTTGGGAGATGATTTCAAAAATTGGGAGTTGATTTGGGAAAGATGAGTGTTTGGGGCGTGAAATTGGGGTTAAAAAGTCGAGTACCCGATCGGGTACCCCGACATACCCGATCGGGTATGCCTGTGTTTGCTTTTGTTTCGGGGTTTTGCTCGATCGAGTATACCCTGACTCGATCGAAATTGCTTTGCCGTAGTTTTGTATGAAAAATACTCGATCGAGTGGAGTAATATACCCGATCGGGTAAAAAATCAAGATTTCAAAAATGGTTCCAGGGATGTGTAGCCGATCGAGTTCGGGGTATACTCGATCGGTTTTGCTTCGCCGTAGTTTACAACAAACACTCGATCGGGTAAGGTAATACACCCGATCGGGTATTTCGGTGATTTTTAAACCTGGTCTCGGTCGAGTATATGGTACTCGATCCGATGACCCTTCCTTTTTGAGTTATACCCGATCGAGTGTTGGGTGTTACCCGATCGGGTACGTGGCCCTGGAACTCCATTTTTATTTTTATTTTATTTTTTTTTTTATTCCCGGTTTTAAAAATGAAAACAACAAAGAAAGGAAAAAATGCGTACCTTTGCTTGGGTTGCCTCCCAAGAAGCGCCTTATTTAACGTCGCGGCATGACGCCATGAGTGTGCTCATTCTTCTTCGGTCAGATTGCATAGATCCATGCTTTCAACGTTCTCCGTCTTAAAGTTTTCAAGGAATGGCTTCAGTTGTTGACCGTAAACCTTGAAAACTTTGTCGGTGTCGAGGCTCTTGATTTCCACTGCACCGTGAGGATAGATTTTGACTACCTCAAATGGTCATTCCCATCTTGAACGGAGTTTACCAGGAAATAGACGAAGGCGTGATCGAAAGAGAAGGACTTTGTCTCCAATGTGGAAGTCCTTCCTTATAGATAATTTATCGTGCCATACCTTCATCTTTTCCTTGTAGATGGCAGCGTTTTCGTATGATTCAAGGCGGAGATCCTCGATCTCTTGTAGTTGTAGCCTCCTTTGTTCACATGCTTTCTCCATGTCTAGGTTGAATGTTTTCACTACCCAATAAGACTTGTGTTCAAGTTCGACCGGAAGATGACAGGCCTTCCCGAACATGAGTCTATAGGTTGACATACCAATTGGGGTCTTGAATGCGGTTCTATATGCCCATAAGGCATCATCCATGCGAAGACTCCAATCCTTGCGATTGGGATTCACCGTCTTTTGGAGTATAGATTTCAACTCTCTGTTTGAAACCTCGGCCTGCCCATTTGTTTGTGGATGGTAGGCGGTAGAGAGTTTGTGCATGACGCCATACTTTTTCAACAAGGCACTCACAGTTTTGTTGTAGAAGTGAGTGCCCCTGTCGCTTATTAAAATTCTTGGGACTCCAAACCTTGAGAAAATGTGGGTTTTGAGAAAATCTGCCACCACCTTGGCTGTGTCGGTTTTGGTGGATTTTGCTTCCACCCATTTTGAAACAGTCCACCGCCAAGAGAATGTATAGATTGCCATGGGAGTTAGGAAAAGGTCCCATGAAATCTATACCCCATACATCAAAGATTTCCACATAGAGCATCAGGACTTGAGGCATTTCATGTTTTCGAGAGATGTTGCCCATGCGTTGACAGTTGTCACAAGATTGACAGAAGCCATGGGCATCTCGAAACAAGCTAGGCCACCAAAAACCGCATTCGAGTATTTTCATTGATGTACGCTTTCCTCCAAAGTGTCCTCTGCAAGCGTGTGAGTGGCAAAATGCAAGGATGGATGCTATCTCGGTCTCAGGAATGCACCTTCTAATGACTCGATCCTTGCAATGTTTCCATAGATAAGGTTCATCCCACACATATTCTTTGGCATCATGTTGAAGCTTCTCTCTTTGAGATTTAGAGAAGCTTGGCAGGAACCTGTGTAAAAAAGGAAATTAACTATGTGAGCGTACCAAGGGCGAATTTCCTTTAGAGCGAAAAGAGTCTCATCGGGAAATTCCCCTCGGATATCATCCTTTGCATGATCATTTCCTTCATCAAGAATGAGTCGGCTCAAGTGGTTGGCTACCAAGTTCTCCATGCCCTTCTTATCTTTGATTTCGACTTCGAACTCGCTTAGAAGGAGTATCCATCGAATCAACCTTGGCTTGGCCTCCTTCTTCGTCATCAAGAACCTAAGAGCTGCGTGATCGGTATAGATGATCACTTTGGTTCCAAGTAAGTATGACCTGCATTTTTCAAGTGCATAGATGACGGCTAGCATCTCTTTCTTAATTGTGGCATAGTTTCATTGGGCATCATTGAGAGTTGTTGATGCATAATAGATCACATGAGATGCCCTTCAAACTTTTTGGCCCAAGATGGCCCCTACCGCATAGTCACTAGCATCACACATGATTTCAAAAGGAAGAGACCAATTGGGTGCTTAGATGATCGGTGCAGTGACTAGCTTCTCCTTCAAAGTGTTGAAGACCTTCTTGCATTCCTCGGAAATGATAAATTCCACCTCCTTTTGCAAGAGTGTTCACAAATGAGATGCAATCTTTGAGAAGTCTTTGATAAATCTCCGATAGAAACCTGCATGTCCAAGAAATGAGTGAATCTCCCTAACGGTTGTAGGATAGGGTAGTGATTGGATGACTTCTACTTTTGCTTTGGAGTATGAATTTATGAGTTTGGCCATATTTACGAGGATGAGAAGAACTATAATGACGACAAACTCACGTTTCGGTTGTTGAACACCAAATACACTATCACGAGACGTGAGTTTGCCGAGCATTTTGCCATCCCAATGGCCCACGAGAGGGAAATCCCGGAGAATACAATTGATGCTTATACATTGTGGGGTAAGATGATCGGAGAAAGGAATTTTAGCACGTCCCAACTTTTCATTAGCCATGTACAATATCCTCTTCTCCGGATTTTTCTAAAATTCTTGTGCAACTCCTTGTTTGGTCATCCCAACAACCATCACACTCGGATGGGGGACGTAGCCATACTCACCCTTGGCCTCTTCCACGAACCCGTTGCTTTCAGTATTTGCAACTTAATGTGGAAACATTTAGAAAAGACCATTAAGAAGACGGGGAATATTGTGGTTGGAGGAGTCATCATGCATTTGGCCTCTAAGTTCGGTTATGTAAACAACACACCAATAGCCGAACAATCCTTGATGCACCTTGGGTGGCTCTCCAATGCGGGGCTGATCTCTTTTTCCCACCAAGATTACAATGGAAATAAGCACTATCATTGGCACATTCTCCCCAAACCAACCCGCCACTTCCCCATCCCTTCCCAAGAAATACCTAGACTTAGGTATAAAATGCCAACCCATGAAATTGCCCACTAACTCCTCCCAAATGCCATCCCACCACACCTTCAACTTCAAGAATAACCCGAGCACCAACCCGAGCATCACGCCGAGCATCAACCCGACCAACCCCATCACCAAGAAGGGCATGATAATGCCCAACATGATATCCCCGATCCCCCTCAAAACCCGCCACCACAAAAATTCTTCAAACAAAGTTTGGCGGGTCAACAATCCCTCCTAACCGGATTTCAAAACATGGGCCTCGAATGCACAAGAATGGGAGGGCAATTTGCCCATCTTCAAGAAGAAATCGGCCACTACCGGGAGGAGCAACGGGCAAGGGATCAAAGAATAGAGGAGTATCAGGCGGAACAATGAGCGGCTTTACAAAGATTGGAGGAATTACGGGAGGCCGACAATCACCGCTATGAGGAGGATCACCGGAGGATGTATGGGCCGATGTACTCCTACATAGCCCATCAAGCATCTTACCACATTACGGCCACCCCACCTCCACCACCCTCATGGTACCACCCCTCTCAATGGGGTAACTTTGGAGGTTCTAGCTCCGATGGTGGGGGCTATGATGGCGGGATGGGAGGCGACACCACTATGGGCAATGAAGGAGGCACCGGTGAAGGCTTCGGAGGCGGTTTTTATGGCGGTCCCGGCGGGCATTAGGGATAGTTCCATGATTCAAGTGTGGAGGAGGAAGATTCCTCTCTTGGTATGTTACATGCCCTTTGATTTTTACTTTTACCCTATACTAAGCCTTATTTTCTTGTACTCTTTGTACACACAAAAAAAAAAAGAAATGAATGTTAGTTAGGTTGAAAACCCAAAAACGGGCAATCTAAGCAACAAGGGCTTATTAAAAAAATGATGAGTGAGTGGTAAGGAAGGAAAAATAAAAGAGATGCTAGGATGAAAACTTGAAAAGGCTCCTAGGCAATATGAGAGATATATTTGTTGTTGCAGTACATAATCTCTTGAAGAAAAAGAAGAAGAAGAAAGGAGGAGAAGAGAAGAGGAGCACTAGAAGACCATAAAACCCAAGATGATATTTGTAATTTGAGCTTAAAACTCATGTTTTATCCTTGGTGGTCTTTGTGTTTTTTCTTGTTAAATTGTTCAAACTTTGGAAGACTTGACACTTGTGAACAGTTGACTTTACTCGAGGACGAGTGAAGAAACTAAGTGTGGGGGAGTTGACATTCACGTAATTTCCATGTTTATGTTTATGTTTTTAATTAGTTTTGATTGATTGTTACTTTGGAAATTACACACTTTTGGTGTAATAGTTTAGTTTGTAAAATACTTGTAAATTGTTTAGATTAGGTTTATTCTGAGCTCAAACAGGTCCATGATCACTCAAGGGACCGTTGGTGAACCCCAAAAGTGGAAGGAAGGTGCAAAATCACAAGAAAAATAGGAGATTGTGATTTTTTTGGTCTGTACCCGGTCGGGTATGACCTATACCCGATCTGGTACCTTGTTGAAATATCAAATCGGATCGGATCCGGGACAAGGCAACATGCAGGAAGATATTTGACCACGTTCGAGTGTCATACCCGATCGGGTGACCGACATACCCGATTGGGTATGTCCCACTTTTCGAGCTTCCGGGAAGCCACTGAAGGTACCTGATCGGGTGCCCTTGATGCGTGATCGGGTACACACCCCTGCATGCTCCAAAAGCCTATAAATACCCCCATTTCCTTCCCAAAGAAAGCACCAATTCACATATACTTCTTAGCTCAGTTTAGACAAGCTCTTTCTTTATATTTTCTTCATGTTTAGTCTCCAAATGAGGAGATAAACTCTTCCATCTTGGTTTTGCTACTTTGAAGCTTAATGAATTTGTAAGTTGTGAGTTATTTTCTTTAATCTTCTTCCTTGAATTTTAATTATTTCATATTCATATCGCATATTAATATATTGAGCATTACTTAAAGGATCAACTAGTTTTGTTTCATATAATAATTATTACTAGAGTCAATCGATTAATACGCTTGTTATTAATTCGGTTCATTCACGGTAGTAAACTTAAATTATTAATGCATGCGTCTCATGGTTAATAATCTAAGGGGAATTAATTGTGTTGATTAAACCAATAAACTGCTTGTGTTGAGGTTATCAATCTCAATCGTTTTCATCTTGATTTTATTGCTCCTATCGAGTTGATATACGGTGCGTGTTCTATATTAACTCGGTAATAAGTTTTATTAATTAACGCGTCTCGTTATTAATAAAACTTACTACCGAGTTAATATAGAACATGCGTCGTATATCAACTCGATAGTAGCAATAAAAATCAAGATGAAAATGATTGAGATTGATAACCTCATAAAAAGTGCGCCCTTCCGTGGTTTGGAGGAGGAATATCCCCATGGCATACTTCTTGTAAACCCTGTACGGCCCTTCCCGGTTCTTGGCCATTTTACCACCTTCAAGTGGCTTATTCTTCTCCCGTTTCCGTAGCACCAAGTCCCCAACCTCGATCTCCTTGACTTTCGCTGCTTTGTTGAAATACCTTTCGGGGGGCCGGTGGTATTCCTCCATGCGTCGGGCGGCTAGGTCCCTCCTTTCCTCAATGAAATACAGCTCGGCGCGTAGGTTTTCCTCATTCTGTTCCGGGTAGAAATGCATTGTCCGGTGTGTGGACACTAGTACCTCTGTAGAGACCTTGACCTGGAAGCTGTACGTCAATGCAAAAGTAGTTTCCCCGGTTGCTTTCCTCGGGGTCGTCCTGTACATCCATAAGATGTAATTCAGCTGCTCCGGCCAGGTTGAGGAGTAGTCTTCTAACTTTTTCTTGATACCGTCCATGATGGTCCGGTTCATGTTCTCTACCTGGCCGTTGGACAATGGGTATGCTACTGAAGCCTTGGAGTGTCTAATGCCCCATTTGGCTAAGTATGCTTCGAACCCTTTGCCGACGAACTGCCGGCCGTTATCCGTGATGATCTGCTCCGGGATGCCGAAGCGGTATAAGATGTTCTTCCAGACAAAACGTTGGCACTGGAGTTCTGTGCTCGTCGTCAAGGGCTCAACCTCTACCCATTTGGTGAAGTAATCGATGGCCACAATTATGAACTTCTTGCCACCGGCCATCTTGGGTAGGGGTCCTAGCAAATCTATCCTCCACCTCGCAAAGGGCAATGATATGGTCATTGGGGTATAGAAGCTAGCCGGTCGTCCCAGCATTGGGGCGAACTGCTGGCATATTGCACACTTCTAGGTGTGGTTGAAACAGTCTCGCTGGATAGTTGGCCTGTAGTACCCCTGTATGATTATCTTCCTTGCTAGCGTCCGAGGTCCCTGATGGCTGGAGCAAATGCCTTTGTGAATTTCCTCCATGACCGCTGCAGCTAGGTTCGGCGGTAAGCATCTGAGATAAGGACCGCCGAATGTCTTCTTGTATAGCTCCCCATTGATAAGTTCGAAGCTCGGAGCTCGTCTCTTAATCCATGGGGCTCTTCCGGAAAGTTGCCCATCTTTATCAAAGGGGAGAGTTCCGTCCTTGAGATAGTCGGCTACCTCCTTCGCCCAACTAGGTTTTGCAAAAGAAACAACTTGTACCTGGATTGCCTCCGTGGCTGGTCGGAGGAGCACTTCCTGCCTGGCCAAATTTCTGAGATGCTTAGGGACGAACATCGCCTGATCCTCAGATTGAGGGTTCTCGAGTTTAGAAAGGATGTCTGCTTCGGCGTTGTAATACCCGAGATTAATTTAAGAGGATTAATAGTACTACTCATACCAATAAGATGCATCTCCTTTTAAGGGAGCTCATCAGATAAGAACTCAAAAGTTAAGTGTGCTTACACGGGAGTAGTCTTATGATGGGTGACCCCCTGGGAAGTTTCTCAGGGCGTGCACGAGTGAGGACAAAGTGTGCGGAAAAGGCTAGTGGCGGTTTGTGAGGTCAGTACTAGAGATCTGGAGGGTGTGTTGGAGTAACTACCTCGGGTTCTGCGGGGTCGAGGTGTTACAGGTGGTATCAGAGCAACCCTGCGACAGTGTGCTGACCCGTTGGATATCGGGCAGGCACTTAGCGGGGCAAGATTCTTGTGTTTGATTGAGATTGGTTTAAGGGCGCAATGAGGACGTTGCGATCCTAAGTGGGGGTGATTGTAATACCCGAGATTAATTTATGAGGATTAATAGTACTACTCATACCAACAAGATGCATCTCCTTTTAAGGGAGCTCATCAGCTAAGAACTCCAATGTTAAACGTGCTTGCACGGGAGTAGTCTTATGATGGGTGACCCCTTGGGAAGTTTCTCATGGCGTGCACGAGTTCGGACAAAGTGCGCGGAAAAGGCTAGTGGTGGTTTGTGAGGATAGTACTAGAGGTCTGGAGGGTGTGTTGGAGTAATTACATCGGGTCTTGCAGGGCCGGGGTGTTACAGCCATTCTCTGCCCATGGTACCTGATCGATGACCACCTGTTCAACCTGCGCAGTTTGTTCCTCTGCCAGTTCCTTGTAGGCCTCATCCATTCCTCTCGGGTCTCAGCCACCCCGATCATCTGCGTAACCACCATCTGTCTATCCATTCTCACCTTCAGACAAGCTACGCTGAGGCCCATTGTGTATTACAATCCTGCAATGAGCGCCTCGTACTCAACCTCGTTGTTGGTGACTTTGAAATAGAGTAGTAGGCCTTGAAGCCTTCGGGGGAAGTGATGAATGCACCCCCCACACCCCTTTGCACTCGATGCCCCATCGGTGTACATCTCCCACCAATTGTCGAAGTCGTTGCCGCCATGTGTTCCATCCTTCGTGCGTGCTGTGCACTCAGCTATGAAGTCTACCAGCGCTGGCCCTTTGATCTTCGGCCTCAGTTTGAATTCCACATTATACTGCCCGATCATCAGGGACCACTTGGTAATCCTCCCACTTGCCATAGGATTCCTGAGGATGGTGGCGTGGGGCTGAGTTGTGAACACCGTAACCGGGTGTTCCTGGAAGTACGGTGCCAACTGCTTGATCGATGCAATCAAGGTGTGGATCATCTTTTCCATTAATGTGTACCTGGTCTCCGGGCCGTTCAGCGCCTTGCGCACAAAGTTATCAGCCGTTGAACGCCCTCTTCTTCTTTCAGCAGAACAGAGCTCACTGCAAGGTCGGCCACCGCCAGGTACATGTAAAATTGCTCCCCGGGGTCCGTCTTGGTGAGGACGAGCGGCGATGAGAGGTATGTTTTGAAGTCTTCAAAAGCTGTCTGACATTCTGGGGTCCACTCAAAGGGGTATGCCTTCTTCATGATTTGAAAGAAAGGAATCGCTCGATCGGCCAGCTTTGACATGAACCGGCTCAGAGCTGCCAGATGCCCGGTGAGCCTCTGTACGTCTTCCAGATTCCTAGGAGCTTCCATGTCCATGATGGACTTTACCTTCTCGGGGTTGGGATCAATTCCCCTCTCACTCATCATATAACCAAGAAATTTTCCCCCCTTGACAGTAAAGGCGCACTTCTTTGGGTTCAACCTCATGTGCGCCCCTTCCATGATCGTGAAGACCTTCTCCATATCCTGGATGTGATTCTCCTTCTTTTTGATTTTGATCAGGATATCATCCACGTAGGCCTCCGTGATTTTGCCGAGGACTTCCTTGAACAATATCCCGATCATCAGGCCGAACGACATGACAACGTGACAGTATACCCCGTCCGCCGTGACAAATGCAGTCTTCTCAGCATCATCCGGGTGCATGAACACTTGGTTATACCCTCTGAAAGCATCCATGAAGATGAGCAGCTCACACCCCGCTGTCTCATCTACCAACAGATCAATCCTGTGAACGGGATAAGGATCCATTCGACAAGCTTTATTGAGATCAGAGTAGGCGGCACACATCCGCCATGTAGTCCCCTTCGGCGCCAAAACAACGTTGGACAACCATTCTACGTGCATGACCGGCCGTATGTGGCGTATGCTGAGTAAGGTGGTGACCTCCACCTTGATGAAGTCTCTCTGTTCGACCGCCAAGTACCTCTTCTTCTGTTGGACTGGCTTGGCATCGGGCCGAACAACCAACTTATGGCTGATGATTTCCGGGTCTATCCCTGGCATGTCCTCTGGTCCCCTGGCGAATAAAACTTTGAACCTCTGAAGGACGAGGATCACCCCCTCTCGGATTTCGGGCTCTAATCCAGCCCCAATGGATACCTTCCGGTCCGAAGGATCATCCAATTCTACTTCTTCAAGACTTCAAGTAGTGTAGCCGGCTCCGTCTAGGATAATGTATTCTCTCGTCGAGCGGTTTCGTTGATGTTGTTGACCCTCATATCCCGCTCGGTCATCTTCTTCACGGCCTCCTTGTAACAGGCCATGTCCGTGTGTGGGTCCGTGTGGGACACTCCCACTCCCGTTTCTGTGGGGAACTTGATGCAGGAATGTCGCACGGAGCAGATTGCCTCAAGATCTTCCAGCCCCGGCCTCCCAAGAATGGCGTTGTGGGCACACTTCATCCGCACAACGACAAATGTTATGGGGATTGCTGCACGGTTCTCCCCATCTCCGATCTCCACTGGTACGACAACGGTTCCTTCGGCTTCAATGCAATGACCAGTGAATCCGGCCAAGGGCGTCCGCAGGGAGGTCAGCTCGGTCCTGCTCAAATGCATCCTTTCGAAAACATCCCAGTTTAAGACGTTGACGCTGTTACCGTTGTCAACCAGGACCCGCCGAATGATCCAATCCCTAATATCCATGTTAATCACTAGCTCGTCCTTGTGGGGCCCTGGTGCGTTGGGCAAATCCGTCGGTCCAAAGATGATAGGCCCGTCCTTGTGTTTCTTGGCGGGGGGTGTGGAAATGGAATTGATCTGGAGGGCCCTCTCGAACCTCTTCCTCTCCGTCGGGGTATCCCCGGTCTCCGCACCTCCAAAGATCATCTTGATCTCCAACTTCTTCTTGGAGCCGATCAGCTCGAGAGATGTTTCGGGTCGTTCATCCCCGTGGCGGTAGTCCACCTCCCTAACCTCGGCTTCCCTTCAGTCGTCCTGACTCCAGGTAAGGGGTTTCTTGTGAGGGTGCGACTGATTCTGGGGGTGCCTTTGCAATGAATTCCCCGAGGTAACCTCTCTTTATGAGTTCTCGGATGGCGAACTTCAAACTTTTCCTGTCAGTTATCCGTGCTGTGACCGGGCTTACGATGGTAGTCGCAATAGGTCGGGCCATCGTCGGTCCTCTGCTAGGTTTGGGTTCCTCGAGCAACCCCTTATCCTTGATGGCCCCAAAGATCTGACTTATGGGGTAGGCCAAGGGAGCATGCCCGGTATCCTCCCGACGTACGTCCCCAGCACGCTCCTATGCACCCTAGGGAACGTACCTGTCGATCATCTTCTTCTTCTATGGTGCGGGAGAGTCCACTGGCCCGGGGCCCAGGCGGTCTGTCAGTTTGCAAGTTGGGGGGGGGGGGTTCTCACCCCGTCCCTTTGGGCAAACTCCTCCTCGACTGCTGCGTATTTATGTGCCCTAGCGAGCACTTTGGCGTAACTACTCCCAGGGTTCCTTTTCAGATCCCTGTACAAATCCCCCATCATCAAGGCATTTATGAAGAGGGTGATGCCAGAACATTCCGTGAGGTCCTCGACCTTCAGAGTCTCGTCCCTCCATCTCACAAGGAAGGTGGATAGGGACTCCCCCTTGTTCTAGCGGACGCTCGTCAACCAGCTGAAATGCTTCTTGGGTGTGGTTCTGGAGACGAACTGTGCCATGAACTGGCGGGATAGCTGCTCGAAGCTGTCAATGGATCCGGGCCTGAGCTGCCTGAACCACTCATGCGCCGGTCCCCTGAGGGTGCTGAAGAACAGCCAACAAATGGCCTCGTCGGAGGCTCCAAACATGGAGAGTTCTCCCTGAAAGGAAAGCAAAGGGGTCTTGGGATCCCCGACCCCGTTGTACACTAGACCGCCAGACGGCCTGATGTCCTTTGGAATCTCCACTGCCATGATCCTGGCGGAGAAGGGAGAGGAGAGTGCGATTCTGGGATGAGCCGAATCTGTCTCTGCCCGCCGGTTCATTTCATTGATCTGCCTTCGGAGATCCGCGAGCATCGCATCTCTCGGATCAGTGACTACGGCCGCGGGGGTTACCAAGACCAAGGTATTCCCCGTATGCACGGCGTCAGTGTTGCGCTGCCTGTTGATGATGCGGGCCTCTTGCCTCAAGTCGTTGATCATGGGGGTCTGCTCCCTGGCCGCATGATCATTACGGGGCATCACCGGGGTGCGGTCCCGGACCGCCTGCTGCTGGGCTCCCCTGAATGGCCTATGTCTGGTGTTCCCCCCATATCCGGGGAGTAGGTGTTCCTGACGGTCCTAGTGCGAACCGAGGAGCGAGAATCACCGTTCCCGCCCGTACGCTCACCGAGCGTCTGCATGGAATGGAGAGGGGAGAACGGTGTACGCTATGAGTTTGTGGAGTACACGCGTTCTGCCTCCTGCGCGTCCGGTATGCGGCGGATGGTGTCCGCCATCTCCCTCAGGGCATTCGGGTCCCGTCGGACCTCGTGGGCGATCATATCTGTGAGTACCCCGAAGTCCCCACGAGTCCACAAGCTGACGTCGTTCATAATACCTTTTCATTATTTCTCACAATATCATCAAGATCAATACTCATTATTCTACGTATTACTTTTGTTCAAACATTTTGATCTAATTCATCTGATAGAGTATATGGGTCCAGACTCCATGACCCACATACTCAGAAGACTAAGAAGAAGCACAAATGGCACCCAGCTAGTCCTATGTCGGCCAGATGGTCCTCCATTGGTGATACGTTCGTAATTTCCATATGTATGTTTGTGTTTTTAATTAGTTTTGATTGATTTTCACTTTGGAAATTACACACTTTTGGTGTAATAGTTTAGTTTGTTAAATTCTTGTAAATTGTTTAGATTAGGTTCATTCTGAGCTCAAACAGATCTATTATCACTCCAAGGAGAGTTGGTGAACCCCAAAAGTGGAAGGAAGGTGCAAAATCACAAGAAAAAAGGAAGATCCTGATTTTTTGGCCTATACCCGGTCGGGTATGACCTATAATCTATCGGGTATCTTGATGAAATTTCAAATCATATCGGATCCGAAGAAAAAGGAACATGCAGGGAAGATTTTGACCACGATCGAGTGTCTATACCCGATCGGGTACACCGACACACCCGGTCGGGTATCCCTTTAAAATTAAGCCTGAAATCGATCGAGTATACCTCGGATCTGAGGTTTTACACATACTCGATCGGGTACAAAAACACACCCGATCGAGCATGCTTATAGAATTTACCCCTTAATTGATCGAGTATACCTCGAATCTAATATATTACACATACCCGGTCGGGTACCGTGTATATACCCGATCGGGTACCCGAGCTGCACCCCCAAAAGCCTATAAATACACCCCCTTCCCTTCACAATTAGATCACCAATTCCTTTATACTTCTAAGCTCAGTCTAGAATAGTTCTTTCTTTATATTTTCATCATGTTTTGGCTCCAAATGAGGAGCTAAACTCTTCCATCTTGGTTTTGCTACTTTGAAGCTTAATGAATTTGTAAGTTGTGAGTTATTCTCTTTAATTTTCTTCCTTGAATATTAATGCTTCCTTTAAATACTATTTCTATATCAATGTTGGGGAGTGTTACTAAGATGACAATTAGTTAACATCTTGACATTAGTTATAGTAATAGTTATTTCTTCCTCTATGTTAATATTGGGGAGTGTTACTAATATGACAATTAGTTAACATCTTGATATTAACTATAGTAGGATTCATCTTCTTTAATATTCTTCCTTGAGTATTAATTAATTCCTATTCATATTCCATATTAATAGTTTGAACATTACTTAAAGGATCAACTAGTTTTCTTTCATATATTAATTATTACTAGAATCAATCGCTTAATACGTTTGTTATTAATTTGGTTCATTCACGGTAGTAAACTTGGATTATTAATGCATGCGTCTCATGGTTAATAATCTAAGAGGAATTAATTATGTTGATTAAACCAATAAACCGCTTGTGTTGAGGTTATCAATCTCAATCGTTTTCATCTTGATTTTATTGCTACTGTCGAGTTGATATACGACGCGTGTTCTATATTAACTCGGTAGTAAGTTTTATTAATGAACGCGTCTTGTTATTAATAACTACCCTCGATGAACTGGATATACTCCTCGATAGAGTATTCGAGAGGAAGATAGTTAAAGATATAATCGGGATCGACGAACATTTCATCAAGTGGATAAAAACAAAACCAAGTCTCCGTCTCTATTAATTAAACTCATATAGGTTGTTCATCTTAGTATTATTAAATCAAATCAAAAACCCCCTTGTTACTAGTTATGTAAAAGAAAAATTTTCTTTCTGTGTGGATACGAACCTTACTTCAATATACTACGTATATTTGTTGTATTGTATTTATTTTGAGTGCACCTCACGACAAGTGCACGTCAATTGGTCAAACTCATATCAGTCCAGAATATGGTCCAAAAGCTCAGGAGCGCAACATGGTCCTCCATCGACCTGGCGCTCCGTCGGCCTAGCCCTCCGTCGACCAAAGAAGACCTCACAGAAATAGATTTCATACTTAGTCAATATTTCAAACTATGCCCAACCCAATAGAGACCTTATATTGTAATGGGTCTCCGAAATCCAAGATTTGGAAACCCCAGCACATATTTCCCTATAAATACCCCCATTTGGGGTAGTTGAAAGGGTTGAGTAATATTAATTGCACTCTATCTCTAACTCACACTTCTCTCTAAACTAATACTCTATTATCATCATTTCGTGTACATTCTTATTCTAGATGATTTACTTCCAACCGTATTGTGTTTGTGCTAATTTAAATGCATCTATGTGACTATGTGTGAGCTGCAACACCAAGATTCAACAAACATTATAAGAAATTTCATGCAAAAATAATGTTATGTAATTAAAATATTGACTTCAGACCCGACATTCCACATGGGTGTTTACAGCAAGGTATTCAGTGTCATCCTTTAAAGAAAGGGGCCTCTCTAGTGGAAGGAGGTGATTTGGATATTGTTATTTTTTGGTGTTTTCATCTTGATTGACAGGCTCAAAAAGGGTCGTTGCTTTTCCCTTGGATAAAGCCTAATAATTACGTGCTACGGAGTAATCCAAAATGTTTGAACCCAACCAATTCGTGTTGTGTACCCGACTTCCTATAATGATGGAATCGAAGAAGGATTAACTCCTAGAAGTAGTATAGATTACTCTTTAAGGCCATTTTTTGTTGTCTTTCTATTCCATTGTAGTATCCGCTCAATGTTAAACTATAATATCCTTCATGAAACGAGTTCAAACTTATGATCAATATTCTAAAAGGTGTCTTGACGTAGCATTCGGTAGCAAGGCGTCAAGTTCAACCTTCAAGCCTTTGAAGTCCAGGCGAAAATAGGCGAAGCCTAGCTAAGCATTAAAAAACGTTTTAAAATTCTATTACTAATTATTATTTTATAGTGTCATAGTGATATATGAAGAAAAAATAAATGTCCAAAATATACTATACAAGATTAGCCTAATTTTTACTTTATTTGTTCAATTTATATAATTTTGAAATGAATAAAAAGTGCAAATACAAAGTGATTTGTTGTTTCTTTTTACTGCTCCGTATTAGATTCCACATATAACATGTTTATAAAAGTTTTTTTTTAAATTTAATCATTTTTTATTTTCAAAAAATATTTCATCCAAAAAAACTTTCACCTTTTCACGTCTAGGTTGCGCCTAGGCTTATGCCGTTCCACGCCTTTGCTGGTCAACTCTTAAGTTGACCGCCTTTTTCATGTCTTTCTACTTTGTGGGATCGACCTTTTCCCGCCTTTTCGAGCACTGCATGTGACCTCTTTTACGGGATCTTTTGAACGGTAAATTATACTTTTTAGAACTTGATTGATAACACTGAAATTGACTTGGTTAAATATGTTATAATTGATGAGATTGTTTAAAGAGACTGAATAGGCTCATTAGGCTAATTTGTGAAAAAATATACTTAAGATATATTTTATTAATAAAATAAAGAAAAAGTTATACAATAAAATAGTTAAAATCTACGTCAGAAAAGTAAATTCAACTTTACTTATTTGGTGAAATCTCATTTTCAGTTTCTCAAACAGTGGCGATATTAAAATGTAGTCTATGTGTTCTCAAGTGTGTAAATGTCACCCCTCACTTGCCCGGATGCAAGTAAATGTAGTTCTCACCCACATTTTATATGTCACCTCTCAATGGACCACATTTATCACAATTTGGACAATTGAGGGGTGACTTTTACGAACTTGAAAACATGGGTTCTACATTTCAATACATGTACTATTTGAGGGACTAAAATGTTATTTTCCCTAGTTCTTTTGATTATTACACGATTGAGCGCACAAATCAAAGATTACATCATCATCATTACCATGTCATAACCATATATAATATGTAAAATACATACTACGTATATGATAAGTGATTTTAATTTCAAAGATTACGTGTTCAGTAAAAAATGATTGATAAGGCTAGTAAGGTCAAAGTAAGAACTTACCCGCACGGGTAGCTCAGTTGGTTCAGTGGTGGGAAATTTGGACCAAGTGACCAAGGTTCTAAACCCGCAGCGGCCGTGTGGAGGTCACAGAACCTGAAATAAGACTGCGCCTCTGGTGCGCACGGGAAAAAGGCCTATCACCATTGGGCCGACTGAGTCACCATGATTACCATCCTCCCAAAAATCCTGTCGGGTCGGGGTATGGGGGGCTCCTGGGGTGGGAGATGATCAAAGATCAAATTCTTAAGAGGGTCGGGGTATGGGGGGCTCCTCTGGTGCGCACGGGAAATAAGACTGTTCATTATTTACCCTTAATGAAGAGGAGTCACACGCTTCATATAAAAGATGATCTAATGGCCCCTATTTGTTCGCATTTCTCTCCTAAGATCAAATTCTCACATGATCCTAAATATATATATATATATATATATATATATATATATATATATTTACGTTCACGTGAGAAACTAATCTTAGGACATGAAAAGAATACATATCTACCGTTGGATTAGGTTTTGATATAGCGTGCGCCTAAGTATTTCTGAAGGGTATTCAAGTCAATTCTATTTAAACATTCCTACGTTTCCTAAGTTAGCGCTGCATGTTTCCTTGAATAAACGTTCCTCCACGATTCTTTCCAAACACATCTTCCTCCTACGTTGTTCTTCTTCTGCGTCTTTCTTCTCTTCGACCTGCATCGTTCTCTGCGTTCTTGTTTTCTCCTTGTTCTCAATTCATCCTAACAATTAACGTATCTTCATCGGATTTCTCCTTGTTCGTCATTCTTTTTCTCGGTGCTCCATCGTCCGTTGTTGGTTTTCCGCTCCAACCTAACGTTCTTCCATGAAGTTCAGTAAGTATCGTTTTTTATTTTGATCATTGTTTAAAATCTTCAAATTTTAAGTTCCTTGATAAATATATGTGTAAAATATGATTTCAATTTCGATCTCGTACTATACAATTTTAACATTTGATTGTTACTTTTTTTCAATATTGTAAACTTCATGCGCTTCTAGTTTACCGATGTCGTAAATCATTGATGAAAAAAAATTGTTATGTTAAAATTGAGTTTGTCAATATCAAACGGTTGCACTATAAAGGGAATTATAATGCATTTGCGTTTGGACAAATCACTTTTACTGTAGTGGCGTTGTTCAATTCATGTGTTTTTGAATACTTTGAGTGCATGTAGTTTAATCCTTCTTAACATATATCAATATTTTATAAATGTTTTTTTTATTTATATTAAATTTACTGTTTTTATTTTTCTTGTTTACTTGGAAGTTTTCTGTGCTCTTTGTGCTAAAGTACATTTTTGTGAATTATTCGTCTGCATGGTTCAATTAGGTTCAAGTGACGTTAACTTCAGTGCCTCTGCAGCAATTTCTCAATGCTTTGATGTTAATACTATGTACTGCACATCTGAATGTGACCCTGCTTTCAAACCCCATGTTGGTATGTTGTTCAATAACTTACAGGATGGTATGCGTTTTTATGAGCAATATGCATCCATTTTTTGTTTTGAATCACGTAAAAGCAGTCAACATAGGGCTCATGATGGCGTTATTGTTTGGAAACATATGGTGTGTAATAGACAGGGCTTCAAAAATGTATCTAAAGCTAAGATGGTTGCATCTAACACTTAATCATGTAAGAATGTTGATTTAGATAATCAGCTTAGTAATGAAATTGAAGATTTCACTACTGAAAATGAATCATGTGAATCTGACGGATCTGAAAATGAAGACCAGCCTCACGATGAACATTTACCAACTCCAGGCGTATGTGTTGATGATGACGAGAATAAAAGACGCACAGTTTCTAATAGGTGTGATTGCAAAGCACGTGTGGTTTATAGGCTTGCCGGCGTGAATAGATACAAAATTACATTCTTTGAGGAGAGGCATAATCATTCTTTGTCTTCTCTTTCTTCGATGCCATTCTTAAAAGTGAATAGGAAACTTGACATTGGTCATTAAAAAAAATTGAATTGTGCTAAAGCAAATATTGGTACTATGAAATGCTATCGATTGTATAAGGAAACTATCGGGGGTTATGCCAATATTGGTGCTACGTCCGTTGATTTTAAGAATTTTAAACGTGACTTGAAAGCTTATTTAGTTGGCGTAGATGCCCAAATGTTGATAGATAAGCTATTTAGAAAGAAAGAGATATGTTCATCCTTTTCATTTGACTATGATGTTGACGAGAGTGACCAGTTGACACACATATTTTGGGCGAATCGAGTGTGCATAAAGAACTATGCTTTATTCCGGGATGTTGTTTCTTTTGATGCAACATATGAGACAAACAGGTATTGTTGTTATAAATAATTATTCCATTGATTAATTTCATTTTTTGTATATTTTTATTCATGCTATAGTTCTGTTTTTCGTATGCGTTTGATGTGAATTTTCTCGCACTTAAAATAGATTGTAATATAGTGGTGTAAGTACGAGTATCGTCTCCACAGGGACGGACAAAAGGGAATCAAAGATTAACTAAATTCAGCGATTAAAAAGAAATAAATAAAAATGTGTCATGCGAGATTGGTTGCTGGAAAATAAAAATGCAAATAAAACGATTAAACTAGGGGGTTCTTTCTAATTAATGACGAAGGGAACAAGGATTGATTCCGGGGTAACCAGATTTCTGGCAGATCATGCCTAATTACATGAAATTAATTCAATTGAGCCTAGCTAATCATTATTAAGTTCTTACCGCTCTCACGGCGTAGAATACAATAACTTAGGGGACCAGGCTGATCTTTCATGCGACAGGATCCTAAATTATTGTCAAGACGAGCGAGCTTACGGACCCCTTAATCACTACTAATCTCTTAGCGAACGATTAAGTGTGTGTGAATGTGTCCTAGAATAACCTAGATCTCTCTAAATTTATTCTATAAGCAATTGTAATTCTAGTCGCGTTTCCAGATTACAAAAGATATCAATTAAATTATTCAAACACAAATTAAACGGCATTCATGCAATTAATCCATCAAGAATCTAACCATACATCATGATTAACCCCTTCATCAATCCCAAATCCCTATTTAAACTACTTACAATTCATAATTGAAGAATCAACAGAATTGGGCTGAATAGAATTAATTATCATTAATTAAAAAGATGGAAGTTACAAAGAATCCCAAAAGATTGATGAACAAGCCTGAAAAGCTCTCTAAATTTCGTGCTAGGCACTCTATCTAAGCTCCCCCCTCAAAATAGGGGTTTAGAGGCTTTTTAAATTGGAAAAACGGAGCAATTCGGATTGAATTAGGACAGAAACGGGGCACGCACGGTGCCAACGCACGCGTGCGTGGTGTCCGTGTGTCCGACAGACTTGCACGGAAAAACGTTGGACGCACGCGTGCGTCCCCCACGCACACGTGCGTGTCTTCCAGTGAGGTTTCTGGCTTCTCTAATCCGAATTTGATTAAACTTCCTTCATGAAAGTTGTAGATAATGAAGTCATTTATCCACAACAACTTGCCGAATTGGATTTGAATCGACCAATCAAGAGATATGAATAAAATAGTACCTCTCATTCTGAAATCGTAACAGGGATCATCTGATTTCATTGTCTGTTTTCACCTTTTTCCTCTTAGATTCTCGCAATAGTGTCCTTACATGATTTGTAGCCCTTGAAGTTGGATTTCATATGGAACTTGAGTCGTGTCCTTTGGATGCTTATACAAAGAGATATGCTTGAACGATTGACAGAAGGTCATCCTGATCGCCATTTTCAAGCTCTATTCGTCTTCTTTTGATCTCATAGCCAATCCTAGAGCTCTTTTTCCTTCAAATCTTCATCGTGAACCTCCCGATGACCTACAAAGCTCTCAAATCACTCTCTAATGCTTCTCAACTCATCCTTATTTCTTCTCAAGCGCCGGTTCTGAACTCTAAAATCCTCATTTTGACTCCAAATGACACGAAACTCGAATCAACGCCCGGTAAACATAACTTGAGCTAAAATTAAGACTTGTAACATCTTAAAGCTAGGAAAACCATCACAAACCGATCCCAAAACACATGAAATGCGTGTCTAAATACGGACTTATCAGATTCCCCCACACTTAATCCTTTGCTTGTCCTCAAGCAAACTGAACATCGGGACTTATGATAATCACCACACGAAATTTAAGCAATCAGCACGCACAGGTAGTTAAAGGGATATTCACAGAACAGACAGACTAAATTAAGAAAATTCTTTCCTAAACTACATCTTTGTACTCAAGCTAAACTATTTGACAAAATTATTTACAACATCCTTAAAGTAATGACAGCATACACAAATAAACTAGTTGTTGATCAGAAGGACTTGTGAAGATGATGGTGAATGGTGAGTGGTAATAAATAGTCCCTTTCCTTTGAGAGTTTTGGAACAACCTGACAAAGACTTAATGCATTCAGGAACTTCAGGGCTATTCTTAGGATCAAGGAACTCAATAGGCCACAATTTAGGAACAATCATCTAAACCTATGCAAAGAGTAGACATGGTGTACAACTAAGCTAAACCACCGCAGCACATTGGTGTTTTGACGTATACTCGAAGTACGCGGAGGACTATAGCTAATTTTGCTAAAGCCTCCATGTTCATTAAATAAGTTCAGTTTTCCTTGTCATGTTGGCACGAGAACACCATTTCTTTCGAAAGATACCCAAGGTCTCATCTTATTGTGCAAAACACTTACGCTTTTTGACCGGGGCTCCCATTTTTTTTGCAAGGTAAGAGGTCTAGCTATATTAATTTTTCACCTTTCGGATTCTCACTAGACATTACCCCATTCTAATCTCGGCCTCACCAAGGAAAAATAGAAATTAAAGTTCATTACTTTAAAAGTGAATCCATGCCTACAATGCAATCCTCGAAAATATCAAATTCCTAAAAGTGACTGCCCTTACCCCACTTGGGGCATAGGAACAGTGCCAAAATTGGCTCTTACAGAAACTCCGTAAACTTAACAAATTAATTCCTTAGTTCCCTAAACATCAAGACTAAGTCAGAAATATTCACGGGTAAGGAAGCAGGCCATTTGGCTATGGAGCTCAATTAATTGGGTAAAGAACAAAATGGTTAGGTTCAAAGTGGCTTCTCCTAAATGACTTTTTTCAAGTGAGATGGATGATTTATGAATTAATTCAATGGGTGACTAATGTCTTCATCCTCTCAACAACTAGATTATAGTGCAAGCAATTTAAGCCTAAACACTTCAAACATGTTCTAAAAGCATAGTCAAAACGCTAGCCAGCTCACAAAGACACAGTTTAAAGAAAAATTTTCAAAATTTTTTATCAATGTCCTTTGGATGCTTCTACAAAGAGATATGCTTGAACGATTGACAGAAGGTCATCCTGATCGCCATTTTCAAGCTCTATTCGTCTTCTTTTGTTCTCATAGCCAATCATAGAGCTCTTTTTCCTTCAAATCTTCATCGTGAACCTCCCGATGACCTCCAAAGCTCTCAAATCACTCTCGAATGCTTCTCAAATCATCCTGATTTCTTCTCAAGCGCCGGTGCCAAACTCTAAAATCCTCATTTTGAGTCCAAATGACACAAAACTCGAACCAACGCCCGGTAAGCATAACTTGAGCTAAAATTGAGACTTGTAACACCTTAAAGCTAGGAAAACAATCACAAGTCGATCCTAAAACACATCAAATGTGTGTCTAAATACGGACTTATCAGCGTTGCACTGATAATCTAAAGTAATGCACTTTGTAAAATCGATCAATGCACTTTTGATTTTTCCTTTCACCCCGCAGGTATAACATGGTTTTCCCCCTTTCACTGGCGTCGATAATCACAAAAAGTGTATTACTTTTGGTGTGGATTTATTGTTGAAAGAGGATGTGGAATCTTATGCCTGGCTTTTTCGTTGTTTTCTAAATGCAATGGGTCCAGAACCAAAGTGCATCATAATAGATCAAGACCCATCCATGAAAATTGCCATTCCACGGGTATTTAGTACAACATGTCACAGATTTTGTATGTGGCATATTATGTCCAAGGTAAGTTCGAAAGTTGGACCGGTGTTGAGTAAAGATTCCAATTTTATGAATGAATTGAATTCTATTGTGTGGAGTCATTACTTAGAGCCAGCTGAATTTGAGATGAGATGGACTAATTTGATGAAAGAATATGACTTACTTCATCATAATTGGTTCTCGCATATGTTTGAGATTAGGAGGTTGTGGATTCCTGCATATTTCGGTGACATTTTCGTGGCGGGGTTGCTTAGGACTACATCACGTTCTGACAGTTTTATATGCAGTTTGAGAGTGCACTCGATTCGCAAAGACATAAGAGTGCACAATTGACCAAAGTTTCTGAGTCCTCCATTCCTGAGTACAAGACTCTGTTACATATTGAGAGATATGCTTCCTCTGTTTATAAGCATTCAATTTTTTATCTCATTCAGAAAGAAATATGTTGTGTTTGCTTTTCTTGTGTTGTTCTTAGTCTTGAACATGAAGGTTGCGTGTTTAAGTATATTATATCAGATGAGCGAGGTTTTAATTTCACTGTTGTGCATAATACTAGTGGCGATACTACACTTTGCTCTTGCAAACATTTTGAAAGGCTTGGGATATTGTGTCGTCATATATTTTATGTATTGAAAGATATATAAGGTCAACGCAATTCCACATAGGTATGTGCTACGTCGATGGTGCAAAGATTCAATTATAAAGCCTGTGAATGCATTCGAAGATGGTGTTTTTCAGCAGTGTGTGTGAAGTGAAGAACAAACCCTAACTATGAAGACATTGTGGTCTGATATTAATTTCTGTATTGGAATGATTGACCAGCAACCTCATTTCTTGAAGCAATTTTCAGATGCAATTAAGATGCAAAAAGAATTATTGTCTACCTCTCAAACAAGTAGTGCATCAACAACTTCTAAAAGAGATGTCATCGAAGGCTTTTATGGGTCATCGATTCCTACTGAAGTGAGCGTGCATCCACCTCAGCAGGCTCAAAATAAGGGTTGTGGTAAGAAGCTTAAAGGTGGCAAGGTGAAGGCAATTGAAGTGACCCAAAAGACTAAGAGATTATGTAGAACATGTAATAAAAAAGGATATCATGACAGTAGGAATTGTCCTTTGAACTTGGAGGAATAATCATTCTTTTTTATTCATGTTTAGTAATTGTTTTCTATCTTGGAGGAATGATTTCACTTTTTTATTCTTTTTTAGTACTTGTCATTTTCACATGTACAAATTCTTATTCCTTTTAATATATCGGGTCTGTTTTTGTGTGTGTGTTTGTATTACGTTATATTATAAATTACTATTGATTGTGCATTGTTATCACTAAATCGTTTATTGTTTTTATCCAAAAGTGCATTGTTAAAATTAATTCTTCCTGTTTTTAAAAATATAATACAACACAAATGAAAATTCATTGGTATCACCCCAATGTGTAGTCAAAAATACATATCACAATGCACTTGAAGTACATATCAATATACTTTATGCACTTTAAGTACTTTAAATAAAACATGTTACAGATAGTTTAGGTCATTGTATTCATTCAATATTCCAGGGTTTTGATCTCAGATGCTTCAATGGTTTAATGAAATTGTGCATGTTTCAAAAAACAAGTAGCCACATAATAATACATATGCACTGTTACGTTTAAGAAGTGCATAACTTCGTGAAATATGCTTTCATATAATCAACAAAATCAAATGATCCATTTCAATAATCCCACCAATATGTTTTCATAATCACCAAAGACGTAAGATGAAATTGTCAAAAAAATCCACACTATCCTCAAAACTTAGTTTTGCACACTAAACTATTTAATGTGCGTCTAACCACAAAACAAACGTGCAATCCATTGCACATTTAAATACCATAAATGTTTATAAATAAATATCCTTGCAAGAAAGATTGTAAATATAGAGTGCTAAAGTATTCTTTCACGTCTATTTCATGAACTTAGTCGCCTTCCCAGTATCCTTCACCGCATTCAAGTGGTTATCCTTGACCTCGTTAATACCTGATGTCAAAATTGATGCACAATATTTCATTCTCAATGCATTCAGTGCCTTTGCATCACCTTTTTTAACTCCACAATCCCATCCTCTAGTCCCTTGTCCCATGTATGTCTCCGTATGTCTCATGCTCCACACTCCATAATCATACACATTCCTTGGTTCTCTCCACCTCATCTTCAATCTTGTCATAGTAGGTGTGTAGAATGTGTTGTCGTCGGTATCCAATTCCATTTCGGTCATGAAATCAACAAACATGTCTCTCTGTATTCAACATTTTCAACAAACAGTTTATTAAATCAAAATATATATAACTTCTGTAAACCATAATATACATTAAAAATTTCATTTTTATGTGTATTGTGCACTAAACTGACCAGGGAATACGGCATTTCACCATACTTTTCGTCAAAGTGCATGTTCACCGAGGAGTTGTCCAACACTTCAACTTGCTATTTTTTCATGTTCAAAACCACAACATAACAATGTTCTGGTTGAACAATTGGAAAGAAGAACTGCACATTGAAGACATTTCACTATTATATACATACGATTGCACTAAAAGAAATTATTTGTGCTTACAAGTTTAAACGATTTTTACCAAATCAACATCTTTCATTTGTAGATCAGGTTTAACTGATTCCAATGCCAGCTCTATTCCTTGTTTAAACACTTCGTAAGACTTGTTTTCTGGGATTCGGCCTGGCATTGTGTTCAACTGCAAAAACCTTTATCAAAATATGCACTTTTGTAATCGAATTCATGCATTTACATTCATAACACTTACACAGGGATATGATTTCACAAACAGTCTGCACGGTGATGTTTAACTTCGTGGTTTCTCATTATTATTCAAGCATATTGTCCACGCATCTAACATGTTCATGTTCATGTGCTTTTTATCCCCTAGACTAATCATGACACCCCGTGTCACTGAAACCTGTTTATACTTGAACAGAATCTCTCCCCTAATTTTGCACAAAACAATACATAACTTAATGGAATGTTTAACACTAAAATTATAAAGTTTTATACTTGACAACGTTTTTTTATATGGTATATCTCTTATCAGCTCCTTCTTGCATGACCCATTTCCACATCAACTTTTCACTTGCGCATGAGGGCTGATTAGGATCAACTGCTCGTGAAATAAAAGGAGACTTCGTAACTTGAGCTGACTTTCCTGTCCTTGATCTCAATTCCAGTTCACTTTTTCCTATAACCAAAGCGTTCCTTGTGTCCCTTTTATTTTGTTTCTTGTTCTGCAATTTAAATGCACTTTTTAATTAAATGTCATTATGCTACCACAAATTAACATGCTATCTACGATCTTTAACTATTAAAAAACAATCAAGTTTTCCATTCATGAATATGTAAACGTTACTTACCTCAACAATCTTTGTCTTTCCCTTCACATCCACAGATCTCACACCGCTCTCGACTCGCACCTTAAAAAATATAAAATAATACTTTATGCACAGTTACACATAACTAATTGCAAATTTGGATGTCATAGGTTTTTCACAAAATAAATATTAACCCTTTGAAAATATTTAAATTTTACTTACTTCATCAATTTGTTCCTTCCCCTTCACACTCTTACTTCTAACATCTCCATCTTCATGAACCTTCATAATAGTTAAAGTAAAGATACTTCTTTTACTATTAAACAGTAAGAATTATATGCTCAAATTAATAGTAAACAATGGAGAGTTTGCTTAACCAAATGCACATTTGGATCTTCTTAATTTTTATTAAAAATGAATACTCTAAAAATATTTCTACTCTATTTACCCCCACAATATTTTCTGTCAATATCGCTTCCTTCCTCTTCTCCGTCTCCCTTGTCACATTATCTTCTCCTTCAACCTTCAAAAAAATGTAAAATTATTACATTATTTGTTAAAAACCATTAAGTATAATATAAGTTGGCGTTTACGTGTATACCAAATCATCATTCACTTCATTCTCAATTTCGGTGCACAAATAAGATATGGTGCTAAAATGTTGTTGATTTTCCTGTGTCAATCCAATTGAAAAAGAAGGAGTATCTTCAATTCCTTTCTCGTATAAATTCTTTTTCTGATTAGCATTTTCCAGCCTCTTCACTGCAGCTATGGTTTCAGCCGAGAATGCATCATCTCCTTTCTCCTGAGTACTTCTTGCACCAGTTTCTTCCGTACGATCAACTGTTTTTTTCGTCTTCCCTACACCAATCAGTTCTTGTATAGCTTCTTGGATCCTTATGAGATTTTCCTTTTTAGTTAAGCTCTTAGGTGCTTCTTCAAACATCTTAAGCACATCAATCACAGCTGATGCCAACACTTTGCTTTTATGTGCAAATCTCTTAACATATTCCTGTTTTTTATACATTCAAGTTATTTCTCCTTTCATTTGCACACTTGCACACAAATAGATGCTAAATTTAGCATAACAGAATCAGAATTTTAGTTAACATTACCTCATCATTGTCACCACCAGTACACTGCACCTCTCCTCCATGTCCACTTCCACCTTCATGATCTCTTTCTTTCCCTTCTTTTAATTCAACCTTCTCCGAACAGTCTTCAAATATCAGTGGGTCATCACAGTACCCCATCCTGAACCCACCACTCTCTATTTCATGCAATTCTCTCTCTCTAAGAAGCTTTCCACTCCACCCTTTGAGCACAGGTAAAGTCCTATCCACTCTTCTCCTACACAGCCCCACTCTGTCCACATAGAACAACTGCACCACAATTTATTGTTATTACACTTTACAAGATATGAATAAAAATACACTTGAAATGCAATAATCATGTTAATTCTAGTTGTTAAACTTACCGTTAAAAATAGTAATGGACCAGTGAATGACTTATCCTTTTTTTCTCCCATGATATTTTACTATCAATTAGCACATTGAGTACATGGTCACACCAATCTATCTCCTTGACACTGTTCTAAAAATCGTTCTAGGCACCCGACTAGTCCCCGCCTAGGCGCTAGGTGGTGGTCGGGTGCCCCAATTTAGGTCTAGGCGCTCCGACTAATTGAATCGAAGCCTAGATGAACTCGTCGACCGTCTAGGGCGCTTAGTTACTTGCCCAGAGCGCTTAATTGGCCGCCTAGGTGTCTAGATTCATCGAACATTTTTTTTTGTTTTTTTGGTATCCTAAGAAATATGTACTTTTAACTTTGACAATGCATGTGAAGAAAGCTACTAGTGAGTAAGTGAGTAGATATATATATTATTAAATGTGATAACTATATCATTCATGCATGTTAATGTGTATGTGTGTGTATATATATTTTTTATACACACACAAACACAACATTACTAATCATATTTATGCAAAAATATTGATAAAGCTACAATTTCGATGTCTCCGATAAGTCCCCGCCTAGGCGCCCGCCTAGCCGACTAGGCGCTAGGCGCAGGGCTGGCGCCCGACTAGCGCCTACTGCCTTTTAGAACATTGCTCCTTGACCTTTTCAACATCCTCCAAATGATTGATAATCATTGGATTCACATAGCCATTTTGTGTGCTGTCCAGAAGTAGTGATACAACAAGAACAATGAAATGCCTACAAAACCACTCACCACCTTCTTTGATGCTAAGCATTTCTTCACTTACATCAGATGGGCTAATCATCTTTCTCAAATATTGCTCTCCACTGTGTAAGCAATGCACATTCTTCATTCTTCCTTTTTTGTATTATTTTTTGCCTCCTAATGGAAATCCCAAAACGTGGGCTACATCCTTCTATGTTATACACACCTCTCTACCATTGTGCAGCACCATTGAGCATGTTTTCGTGTTGAAGTTATCAACCACCCAAAAAACCAACTTTACTGGTATTTCACAAATTTGCAGCTTAAACAATGCACCAAAACCCATTTTGTGTATCTCCTCTTTCTGAACTTCAGTCATCATAGCCAGTGATTTAACAATCAAATTTGGTGATGATCTAGTTCTTATTGTCATATACCTGGACTTGATATCTTTAATGCTCTCTTTCTTATTTTTCTTGCTCACATTCGCAACTATCTCAGTTGCATCATTACCCTCACCTGGTTGTAATTCAAAATCATCATCACTTTCTTCTTCTACTAGTTGTTTCCTCTTCCTCTTCATAGCTGGTTGTTTCCCTTTATTGTTCATCACCACCTGCAACTTTGTTTCTCCACTACCTGCAAATTGAAAACGAATGCACTATGTTTCTTAAGCAATGCACTATTGCTCTGTTTCACAACAACAAACCTACTCTATTTGGTTGTACCCAAAAACTATCTACTTTTGGTACACACAAATGCTTTGAATTCCATCGAAAATCAGTTGTATAACTAATTATGTGAAGATTATGTTCATGACATATACAAATAAGTGATGCACTCTAGTATCATATTTAACCACATATTGCCTTGACTTCATGCACATTACAAAATATCTAACTCTTATCACATTTTCACCTGTGATGGTTTGGTTCAATATTTGTTGCACTTAGGATTTAGACTATATGCACATTCACATATCAGTAATATGAATCTGTACTAATAGAAGACAAAACAATTTAACTATGCACTATACGCGTTTTTTATCACACTAATCAGATACTTTTCATGACCCTAATTTCATAATTTTTAATTCTTGATTCAAATAAACTTCCGTATTCAAATTTCAATGCACTTTAATTACTTAATCCATTATATTCTTTCTTTTCATGAAGTAAATAAAAAAATGCAATATTTGGTCATATGTATGAACTCAAAACCTTTTGGTCATGCACAATCGCACCATACTGATATTGCTTCACACCAGTGCCAAATTTTCTTCAACTTTTTTTTAACTTTTCATGAAAAACGGAACAGAAACTTCACCAAAATCATCTACCTTCGACATGCATTCAATCCAAAACAAAAGAGATTTAAACCAACAATTTTTTTCACCAAATGAAACAAGGTAATCGGTGTACCTGTAGCACTCTTCGCACTTCCTGATGCTCGCTCGCTTTCGTTCGTCGTTGCCATCCCGATTCCAAACTTTCCTAGGGTTTCGCAGCTCGTAGACTCCTTCCTCCGTTCGTTCGACGTGCTCTGTTCGTTTCTTAGTAGAACTCTGCACAAGGAAGAAACTTCTTTTTTCAAATACAGCAGCACATTAACCGGGATTTTGTTTCCATATAGGTATTCGTGCGTCGAACCGCCATAATTAATCACAAGACGCTTCTACCGATATACCCTTTAATTGGTTTCTAAATAGACGTTTCCTCATTTTTTAGTCTGCACGCACGCATCACATGCGATTTTTAATTGCCCAAATCTAAAATCTGAGCCGCAATTTTTAAACTTCAATATGCAGTAAAAATAATCTAAAGATGCAGGGGTGGCATCACATACAAACTAGTCCTCCCATTCAAATAATCTTTACATTATTTGTACTGCACGTTGAAGTTCAAAGTGTTTCATATTATTCAAGCCATAAAATAGCAGTTTCATATTTACATTATTTGTATTGCATATTGAAATTCAAAGAGTGCATCTTTACATTATTTGTACTGCATATTGAAGTTCAAAGTGTTGCATATCATTGAGTTTGTAGGTTAGTATGTTAAGCATGGTTTGTATGTGATCTCACCCCTATATATATATATATATATATATATATATATATATATATATATATATATATATATGTGTGTGTGTGTGTGTGTGTGTGTGTGTGTGTGTAGGGTGCGGTTCCAATAAAACCATCTTTATCGTGCAAACTGCAAATCGTCACTTTTGACTCAATTTGATTCACTTTAAAGCTCATTTGTGGCACGTTTTGAACTTTGGTCGAATCATGTCAAATAAAAAAATACGGTGGCATTTTTGTAACTAATTCAAAATTGTATGTCATTGTGAAAAAGTGCAATATAGAAACCTAATAGTGCATCACAATGGGTAAAAAGTGACCGGTTTGTAGTTTTCACCGGAAGAAAGGTTTTTATTTGATACGGAATCTATATATATATATCCTGAACTTATTTAAAATATATTTTCGCACCTTACATGTATGTTTTTTATAAATACAAATTTATTGATATAATTACATTGTTTAAAATATTCTAAGGTTTGTTAGAATGATGTTAACATTCTAATATTCTAAGCTTTGTGAAATAAATAATGTTACATCCGATACAATTTAATTTAAATTGCATCCTCATAAATGTTGGTGTATTTTAAATTATGTACTTGACCCCCACATTTGTGAAAACATATATGATCATGGTGTTAACATAACTATATGATCATATATATATATATATATATATATATATATATATATAGGGAGCGGTTCTGGTAAGAACGGACTCCCAGGAGAGAAATGAGAACGAATCTAGACCGTTGGATTGTATTATGTGGATCTGGATTGTGCATTTAGTGAAACTGAAATGGGCATCAGATGATATTGAAATGTGCAGAATAAAAATTTAAACTCAAGTGTGCATTAGGTGAAACTGAAATGTGCGAAATAAAAGTTACAAAAATAACATCACATCGTACATTTTATTTTAGCACATTTCAGTTTCACCTAGTGCACAATTCAACTTCACATAATGCACAATTCAACTTCACATAATGCCACTTTATCGTATCATTTGTGCTGCACAATTCAATTTCACCTAATGCACATTACAGTTTCATCTAGTGCACATTGTTCAATATATATATATATATATATATATATATATATATATATATATATATATATCTTCACTGAGGCATGAATATCTTCACAGCTCCATGCCACTCAAGTCCTTCCATCTGATGTTGTGCTTCTGAGAGTCAAATGCAATCTTCTAAACATGTTTTTTTTAATCTCAAAGTCCATATACCCCACCATTCCTTAAGCACAACAATTCAAATGTGGTGTCATCCCTTTGAATTTGCTTCTGAAGGCATATAAACCTATAAAAATTACAAACACCTAATCTATCATTATATAAAAGCAAAAGGTTTTTGGCACTATTCTTTGAATAGTGTTCCCGCTTAGAAATGCCGACATCAGCAAACAGTGCAACATAACAAAGAAATAATAGTGTTTAAGAGAAAAGAAAAAATAATTCAGAATAAATTATGAAAAGTATCCAAAAAGAAACTCTCTCGGTACACATGATCAAAACAGTTCGCTGTGAGACTTTATCCATACTGCACAGTACAAACAATGTACACAGTTCAACAGTACACAAACTCTGCAGGCCCAATCAAATCTGGCCAGACTGTTTTCGAGCATGCGCACAAATACAACCCATCCGCCAGCCTGTTCTGGGGGTGTGTATTTTCTTGATAGGAAGATCTCCACTTTCCTATTAATCCTACTCCTTTGCAGCAAATTTCTACTCAATTGTTCAACCATCTCTCTCTCTCTCTCTCTCTCTCTCTCTCTCTCTCTCTCTCTATTCTCTCAACCTGCAACATGTAAGAGTATCATCCCAACATGCACATCTATATTCATATTCTATATAAATAGTTCCTCTTTTAGTGGTAAATGATAAGTACATTACTTGAGCTGATAAAAGGAGAAAGCAAACGGGATTAAAGCCCGATGGGGCATAAGCACAAGGGGTCAAAGTTTCCTGCAGTTGCTCTCAACTATAAAATAAGAAAACGAAAGATGATAAAATAGCAATTCCTAAAATAAATGTCAAATTTAGTTCTCTAAATTTCTGCTGGAATGAAATACAAGTGTCGGTCTTGAAACAAAATTTGATCTGGGGTTAAGTATAAAAGTGTGAATTTTGAGCTGATATTTTTCAATAGCACCTGCAAGAAAGTAATGTGTGTTTTGAAAACATTGTTTTCCTCTTTTGAAAACATCCATATATTGGTTTAAATAAATATTTATTATTTGAAAATAGTCCAAGAAGAGTACTTTTAGATATACAAAAGATAATATATCTAAACATAATTCAGGTGTATTGAATTGTCAAAACAGATTACATCAAGACTTCATTAGATTTGCTAATTATTGAGTTTCAAGCTCTACTTGAATTTTAAATACGGAGGGAGTAACAATTTTCAGCTCTAATAAGATTTGCTAATTGAGTTTCAAGCTCTAATAAAATTTGCACCTGACTCTAAACTTCAAAGTTTTTGTTTTCCCAATATAGGTTATGCAAAGATCTGCATTACAGGATTGCTCCAAGCTGCAACCACCATGAAATGTTGATCAAACCAGAAGATACTCTCGAAGATATCAATATAAATCAAGAGGTAGGGATTTTTATTTACAACTACTCTGAAGTATAGAAGTTGATTAAGTTCACTATAAGATAAGTAAACAACGATAATTTTATATGAGTTATTAAAAAAGACTTGACTTAAGATGACCTAAAAAGATGCATTTGAATCAGTTTCACATCTACCAAAATTCTCATTGATATACTCAGTGTATTAGCTCCCAACAAATAACTCAACTTTAACAAAAAATGACTCAAATCAGCCCAAAAAGTACCAATTCCAAACTGAAAATCATATTATAGTTTAGCTATTTTAAGGATATACTTGATTTGCTTCATTATATTTTTTTGGATGAAGTTTTGCTTCATTATATGATATTACTAAGAGCAAATCATAGGTAGGGTTTACCCAACAAGCAACATAATAATGTATTTTTTCATTAGCCATTAAAATTTTGTGGGGTGATAGCAGAGGGCGAAGGAGGACAAGTACATTTTGGTTTTTTCCTCCATTGGATGAGCCCTATGTGTTGGATGGATGGATACGAGAGCTGAGTTGTCCTCAAAAGCACTTGAGCGCTTTACATACAATGCAGACTCGATCGGATACATACCTATTTAATTCTGATGGATCGATACTGGATAGTTGTGTCACGCGATGAACCTCACGTTAGACCACCTACAAAAAGAACAAAAGAGATGATTTCAAGTGTAAGTTTTCACTCGATTGGACTCTGTCAAACTTTATTTTGAATAAATCTAATTTAAAATATAAGTTCTCTATAGTAAACATATAGGATAGAAAATCTGATTTCAAATATTGTGTGTGGTATTTGTGAAGGTGACCATGTTAAATGAAAATGCCATATAAATATCCGATTAGATATAATGCTTATATAGGAGATAAGGGCAATAACATATAAAGATTACTATAGTATACAACACCTGCCATTTAAATACAACTTTTGCTATTTAAACTTAAAACACAGGTGCAGGGCTTAAGTTTTAACAACAACTGTGCGTGAGTTAAGTCTTTGATTGGCTAATCAAATGAAAACAATATTTAATATATTAGAAAAATAAGACAACTTTATGTATAATATGAATGAAATTTTCTTATGATTTTATACATGAATCATGCCAGATTATAAGAAAACCCTCACTTCAAAAACAGATCATGCCACTTTCATTTAAAATAGAACTTTACAGAATCATATGATAATATCATTGATCAACTTGAGCCATTCTATTTTTTGAGGGAATTGCTTGAAGTTTTGTTAGTTTTAACATGGTTGCATTTTGATTTATACAACTCATGTAATTTTAAGTTTTGATATATTAGTGAAAATGAGTTAGTCGATAGTTTTTTTTGGAATTTAGTGCATCCAATGCTCAAAAAAGTTCAGAATTAGTCCTATTATAACATATCAAAGAAACATGTGTTTAGGTTTATTCAAAAAAAATCAAACATGATAGGCTTTTAAAAAAATGATTCACCTTGGTTAATCATAATTAGTGTTCGAACTCATCATACATGGATGAAAACTTATATGAATCAATACCTATGATAAACTGAAGAAGCTTCCCAGCATGACCGCATACGACAGGGACAATCTACCCGGACCAGAAAAAGTGGCCTACTGCAAGAATCTCCAGGGATCCTCCCTCTTCCGAGACTTAGGCTGACCATTTGATTTTTGTGTTAACTTGAACAACATTTCAGAAGTCTCAAATTTGACCACCTAGAAAAATATAAGAGTAAGTACAAAAATAATGATTTTTGTTAGGAGTATTTGTATTTCTTTTCATTTTTGTTTGTAATATAAGTTTGGAATAAAACTTTTTTATAAGATTAGATCAGAAATCCTCAAGAAGATAGTTTAGATGATGGTATTGGTTACAGTCATTAAAAGATACAAATAGATAAACAATACCCAATTGGCAAATTCCTATAATTCCAGGTGATGGATAGTGTACCCGGGGGGTAGTTTATCCGAGGGGTTATTGCGGAGAATAACTAGAGAGAAGTCAGAGCAAATAAGTAAGAGAGAGTGTATATTCGATATGTATTAAGCGTGGTTTACAATGGGGGAAAGGGTGATATTTATAGTAGTAATAAATGCTAGATAAGGACACGTGTCAGTTTTCTGCTGGTCGAGGGGTCACCTCGACCGGAGTGGCACTGGCACTCGCATGTGGCCGCATTAAATGCGGTGGTTGGATGTGACGTTTGTACTTGGTATGGTGATCTAGGCGCATGTGAAGAGGATATTCTGTCGAGGTGGATGCCTTCGGCTGAAGGGTGCTGGACTGAAGGCTCTTCTAACCGAGGGCTCCTACCTGCCGAGGGCTGCAGGTGCCGAAGGCTTGGTTTTCAAGCCTTGTTCTCCTGTGATGCCTCTTCTAACCGACGGCTCCTACCTGCTGAGGGCTGCAGTTGCCGAAGGCTTTGTTTTCAAGCCTTGTTCTCCTGTGATGTTTCTGAGCTCGATTCCGTCACTGGTAGCCTTCGGCCATGGGGCCGAAGGCACCCCTTTGCGTATTGTGGGCTGCTTAGAGCTCCATTTTGCTGGGCTTGGCCCGTTTGGGTCTGTTGGGCCTGATTGTAGTAGAGGAAGTATGTGGGCCGGGGGTCCCTGGGCCATATACTCCATCAGGAGTCCCCCACTCCTTTTACCGAAAGGTACTTGAGGGAAAAGGAGTAGCTGTGGTGATTGCCCCGAAGGCTTCCCTATTCTGTTGGGTGCCTCATTTTCTCAATTCCCCCATATGTCGAGGGCTGAGAGCTTCCTGAAGGGAGTGTAAGTGTGTTGCTCGTATGTGTTTCTTTGTTGTGATTTGTAAAGTAATGAGAGATCTACATTTGTGTGCTTTGTCGAGACCATTTGTTGACTGAAGGCTTTGTGTTGGCTGAAGGCATCATGTGGCCGAAGGCATTGTGTGGCCGGAGGCATCATGTGGGCGAAGGCATTGTGTAGCCGGAGGCATTCTGTAAGCCGAAGGTATCATGTCGAGGGGAGTAGATTGCCGTTGTGATCTTGCCTCAGCTTGTTGTAGCTGAGAAATAGAAAATTTTTAACATTTGCGTGTTTTGCCGAGGGGAGTCCCCCAGTCTCCCACTCCTTTTGCTGAGAGTTTCTCAAGGGAAACAGGAGTAGAGTGATGCATGCCTTCAGCAGGAGCCGCCGAGGGGTGACGCCTTTTGTTCCACAATGGGGAGATGCCTCGTTAAAAACCTCATTAGGAAAAAACCATGTGGGAAAAAAATCCTAATGAGGGAAAAAGAGTACACCGGATGCCCCCAGAATGAAGCAAAAGGAATGCACCCTTTGGCCTAGATTTTTGAGCGGTGGTTGTGTCCGTCTGCTGAGGGGATATCAAAGACCAGCCTTAGATCCTGCATGAAAAAGCTGAGGAGCTTGTAAGGACCCCCCGTTATCAAATAGAGGTGATGGAGGGGTGCAAGGCCATGTGGGCCTGTGTGAGAGCTCCTGGCATCAAATACAGATGCCGGAGGGATGGAGACCGAGGGGCCTGTGTGATTGCCCCAGACATCAAATAAAGGGATGAAAGCTAGGCTGAGGGGCCTGTATGACAGCCCCTGGCATCAAATAAAGATGTCAGAGGGATGAAGGCCGAAGGACCTGTGTGATTGCCCCCGACATCAAATAAAGATGTCGGAGGGATGAAGGCCGGTGGGCCTGTATGATAGCCTCTGGCATCAAATAAAGATGCCGGAGGGATGAAGGCCGAGGTACCTGTGTGATTGCCCCCGACATCAAATAAAGATGCCGGAGGGATGAAGGTCGATGGGCCTGTATGATAGCCCCCGACATCAAATAAAGATGCCGGAGGGATGAAGGCCGAGGGACCTGTGTGATTGCCCCCGACATCAAATAAAGATGCCGGAGGGATGAAGACCGATGGGCCTGTATGATAGCCCCCGACATCAAATAAAGATGTCGGAGGGATGAAGGCCGAGGGCCGTTGTGATGTGGAATCACGCTGAGGCCGAGGGCCGTTGGTGATGTGAGATCACGCTAAGGCCAAAACCATTATGACATAGAGTCATGTTGAGGCCGGGGGCCGTCTGATGTTGAGGCTGAGGGCCATTGTGATGTCCTCACTCACGCTGAGGTCGAGGGCCGTTGTTGATGTTGAGGCCGAGGGCCGTTCTGATGCTGAGGTCGAGGGCCGTTGTTGATGTTGAGGCCGAGGGCCGTCTGATGTTGAGGCCGAGGGCCATTGTGATGTGGAATCACGCTGAGGCCGAGGGTCGTTGGTGATGTTGAGGCCGAGGGCTGTCCTTATGTTGAGGCCGAGGGCCGTTGTTGATTTTGAGACCGAGGGCCGTTCTGATGTTGAGGCCGAGGGCCGTTGTGATGTGGAATCACGCTGAGGCCGAGGGCCGTTGGTGATGTGAGATCACATTAAGGCCAAAACCGTTATGACATAGAGTCATGTTGAGGCCGAGACCCGTCTGATGTTGAGGCCGAGGGCCATTGTGATGTCCTCACGCTGAGGCCGAGGGCCGTTGTTGATGTTGAGGCTGAGGGCCGTCCTTATGTTGAGGCCGAGGGCCGTTGTTGATTTTGAGACCGGGGCCGTTCTGATGTTGAGGCCGAGGGCCGTTGTGATGTGGAATCACGCTGAGGTCGAGGGTCGTTGGTGATGTGAGATCACGCTAAGGCCAAAACCGTTGTGGCGTAGAGTCACGCTAAGGCCGAGGGCAATTCTGATATTGAGGCCGAGGGTCGTTGTGATGTGGAATCACGCTGAGGGACATTGGTGTTGAGTCATGTTGAGGCCGAGGGCCTTTGGTGATTTAGAATCAAATTGAGGCCGGGGGGCTTTCCTTGATAGTTCCGGGAGTCCTCCGGGTGTATGTTCCTTCTTTCAGGCTTCGACCGAGGGGGTTGATTCCCCGCCTTGGACGAAAGGGGGTCCAAGTGATCCGTCTGGGGGTTCGTCTGTTAGTCCCCCAGCGCTGGGTCGTCCCTTGATTGTGCCAGGAGGTCGTGTGTTAGTCCTCCCGATCTGTGTTCCTTCTTTCAGGCTTCGACCGAGGGGGTTGCTTCCCCGCCTCGGCCGGAAGGGGGTCCAAGTGATCCGTCCGGGGGTTCGTCTGTTAGTCCCCCGGCGCTGGGCCGTCCCTTGATTGTGCCAGGAGGTCGTATGTTAGTCCTCCCGATGTGTGTTCCTTCTTTCAGGCTTCGGCCGAGGGGGGTGCTTCCCCGCCTCAGCCGGAAGGGGGTCCAAGTGATCCGTCCGGGGGTTCGTCTGTTAGTCCCCCGGCGCTGAACCGTCCCTTGACCTTGGGGGTCCCGTCGTCTATTTACGGTGCGGGCTAGGCTTGGTCGGTTTCCGACGACTGCTGTTTCACCCCCAAGTTTGGGGATTTCGTCACCTCAGCCATTCTTTCAGGCCTGTCGTTGTGCGTTGCGCGCCGGCGACGCGGTGAGCATCCTGCTCCAAAAACGCGGGCCTTTTGCAGGCCCCTCGTCTTTAGACACCATCAGCCATACCTGGGCATTTGGCCTCGAAGGGGCCAATAAGATGTCTGGATTGTGTTGTAGTTTACTTAAATTCATAGAAATAAGCGGAATACATGGGGTGCATTGTTTGACAATGGCTTTGTTAAGATTCACCGCTCAAGGCCGAGGGCTCTAGGCCGAGGGGATGATAATGTGCCTCGAGGTCGAGGGCCGAAGGCTGAGACTAACGCCGAAGGCGAGGAACATGATTAGCGGAGGTGGCGCTTCTTCGGCTGGGGCTCCTCGAACTCCTCGCCGTCACTGAGCCTCCCGATTTCATGTTTCTTCGTTGCGATGTCCCCTTCTTCTTTATTGGTGTTCTCCCCGGTGTTTTTCCTTGGGGCATTTTTGATGAATTGGTGGAGCTCACCCCGTTGGATTAAGAGTTCAATAGCCTTCTTCAACGAGACACAATCGTCTGTATTGTGGGAGGTGCTTTTGTGGTAACGGCAATAAGTGCCGCCTTGGTGGATGGCGTAGATCTCCCTCACCGACCGAGGGTCCTTGGGAAAAAGGTCCTGCTCTTCCGCATAGTTGAGGATAGTGCTCAGCGGGTGCGTGAGGGGAGTCCTCGGCATGTCCAGCTGAGGGTGCCATTGGCGTTCGTTACGGCCCTGCTGGGTGTGGCTTCCATGGCCTCGGCCTCCGGCCGAGGGCGTATTCGGGGCCGGCGTGTTGTTTGTCTTCTTTGAGGGCTGGCCCTCGTTCTTCTTGAAGGAGTGGAGGTCGTCGGCGTCGGCGTATAGGCTCCCCCGCTAGAGTGCTCTAAGGTATGATCTTGGGGGGTCGGTGATGAGGCTCTGTGCGTAGGGGCTGCTGCGGAGAACCCCCTGGAAGAGGACGAGGAGGGTACGCTCGTCGGCGCCCTCGACCTCGTCTGTCTCCTTCATCCACCGGTCAATGAAGGACCGAAGTGTTTCGTCAGGCTGTTGCTTGACGGAGAGGAGCTGGGAGAAGTGCTTTCTCGCGCGCTTCCTTCCGGCAAAATGGGTGAGGAAGCGTTGGGCAAGATCTTGCCAAGAGTCAATGCTGCCCTCGGGCAAACGGTTGAATCATTCGTATGTTGGTCCCTCCAAGGTGGAAAGGAACCAACGACATAAGTATTCATCTGATGCCCCCATCATCATCATGTTGTTTTGATACCTGTTGTAGTGCTCCTGGGGGTCAGTTTTTCCTTCATAGGGCTTGATGAGTTGCCCTCGGTACTTTTCCGGGATTTGGGCCGCCAATACCCTTGGGGTAAATGGCGTCCTAGTTCGGAGTCGGATGACGGGTTCCCCGGAGCCTTCGGTAAATTTCCTTTGCATCTCCTCCATTTTGGCCAGCATGGCCTCATATTTAGAATCTGCATGAGGGGCGGAAACGGCGGTATGTGCTTGACGGGCCTCCATTTCATCAAGCCGGTGCTGGAGGGCCGCAATAATTTCGTCCCTGGTGTCCTTCGGGAGGGCCTCCGCTCCCTGCGAATGGCCATGGGCCGAGCGGGCCTGGTTGATTTGATGTCGGGTGCCGTCGGCATGGAGGGGTGCTTTGCCTTTATCCCGAGGGGGAAGCTTCTCATCTGCCCTGGAGACGGATCCGCCACTTTCCTGAGGTCTTTGGAGCACCTTTCCGCCAAGGCGGTCTTGGACCCCTCGGCGGTCTAGCGCCCCTCCGAGTCTCTCGAGGGCGGAGGTCCGGGGCCTTTCTTTGTTTGCGTCGTGGCGGTCCTGGGATTGGACTTCCTGAGAGGCGGTGTCTTGGGCCACAACCCTCTCGTTGTTCCCTAACCGAAGGATAATGTTCACGAAGGGGAGCGGAGGAGGGGGGAGAATGGCGTTCTCCCCGACCTGCGGCTGAAGGGGTACCAGCGTGCCGAAGGCACTTGTGTTTTGAGTGAGAGTTTGGATGAAGGCGAAGAACGCTGATTGTACGTCAATGGTGAGAACCGGAGGGTTCATTTGGTTTTCGCTCCGGTCCTTCTTTTTGGCCTCGATGCCAAGGCGGGCATCGGGGGCATTATGTTGGAGCTGAAGGCGCAGGTCGACATCCGTCTGTTCCAACCCAGCGAGGGCGCCGCCCTCGGGAGCCATGTTAGAGGCTTCGAGGGCGTCGACGTCGCCGAGGGCCAGGTTCCTGTCCTCATGAGTCTTGGATTGGGCACGGGTGTTTCTTCCCATTTTGATAGGTGTTTTTAGCTGAAGGGGAGGGTTTCTTACTTGATTGTTCGAACTCTCAACGAGAGCACCAAATGATGGATAGTGTACCCGGGGGTAGTTTATCCGAGGGGTTATTGCGGAGAATAACTAGAGAGAAGTCAGAGCGAATAAATAAGAGAGAGTGTATATTCGATATGTATTAAGCGTGGTTTACAATGGGGGAAAGGGGTGATATTTATAGTAGTAATAAATGCTAGATAAGGACACGTGTCAGTTTTCTGCTGGTCGAGGGGTCACCTCGACCGGGGTGGCACTGGCACTCGCATGTGGCCGCATTAAATGCGGTGGTTGGATGTGACGTTTGTACTTGGTACGGTGATCTAGGCGCATGTGAAGAGGATATTCTGTCGAGGTGGATGCCTTCGGCTGAAGGGTGATGGGCTGAAGGCTCTTCTAACCGAGGGCTCCTACCTGCCGAGGGCTGCAGGTGCCGAAGGCTTGGTTTTCAAGCCTTGTTCTCCTGTGATGCCACTTCTAGCCGACGGCTCCTACCTGCCGAGGGCTGCAGTTGCCGAAGGCTTGGTTTTCAAGCCTTGTTCTCCTGTGATGTTTCTGAGCTCGATTCCGTCACTGGTAGCCTTCGGCCATGGGGCCGAAGGCACCCCTTTGCGTATTGTGGGCTGCTTAGAGCTCCATTTTGCTGGGCTTGGCCCGTTTGGGCCTGTTGGGCCTGATTGTAGTAGAGGAAGTATGTCGGCCGGGGGTCCCTGGGCCATATACTCCATCACCAGGGATTGTGACCTACACAATAACCATACAATAAGTACAAGAAGTTCCAACTCTAGGGATTGTGACCTACACAAAAACGAAACAATAAGTACAAGAAGTTCCAACCATGCACTCTACTTCAAGTGTTTGTGAGTGTGACCAGATTATACCTTAGACGAAATAATTATATAAATACCAGATATGCAGAATGCAATGCTACTATAGCACACAATAACAACTCAATATGCAGGTTTGCAATAGTACATTAGAGATAGTTAGGTTTATCATCTCAATGTACTTTAAGAAAATGTACAAGGGTAAGTACAAAAATATCCATTTCTGCAATTTGACAGCCTAAAAAGGACCAAGAGTAAATACAAAAATAATGATTAATGTTAGGAGTATTTGTTAAAAAAAACTTTGTGAGTGTTTCAGATATGAGTATTTCATTTCATTTTTGTTTTTCTTCAATATCTGAGTGAAAAAAACCTTATTTGATAGATGTGTATTTTACAATATACAAATTTATAAGTAAGTTTAAAATAAAACTGTCTGATAACATTAGATCAGAAATCCCCAACAAGATAGTTTAGATGATTGTATTGGTTAAAGTCATTAATTGATATAAATACATAGATATTACTCTTTTTGGACATAGTATTGATAGTTTTGAAAAACCATAGACATAGTCATTAAAACGTTATTTTTGGTGTTGATTTAAAAAACCAGTAAACTATTTGAACAATACCAATTACACTATAGTAGAAAATTAAATTAGAAATGAATCATGCTGATAAAATGAATTCCTAATAATTAATTGGAATAGAGCATATAGAAATCATATTAGCATAAATGTTTAAAGAAGATAATAATTATAGAATATAGAAATTCTAATTCCAACAACACATTGTATTTAAATTCCATTTTTCATGTTGTACTTAAAAGATTTTTTCCGGATTTAAGTTCTCAAATGAACTTAATGGGAGTAGGGCTTTGAATAACTTTAGGTAAGGAAAATATTAATGCACATAAATGTCTGTTTGAAAAATATGGCACTTGAGTTTATCATGTGAATGAAACTTTTTTCAATGTTGGATTGGAAAAGACAAAGAAGCTCTAGGCTTACGTTTGATACACAACTTTGGGGTAGTGAGCTCTTTGAGAGCTGAAGCAAATGAAAACTTCATTTTTTGGTCTAGATCTGAAAACCCACAGCATACAATTTCAATTACACTATCTGACTATATGAGAATATTAAATTGGAAATGAGTCATGTTGATAAAATGAATAAAATAATTGTATTAGAATAGATCATATAGAAATCATATTAGCAAAAAAAAATACAGAAAGTTATTAGATGATTATATTGGTTAAAATTATTTAAAGAAACAAAGAGACAGACATTATCCTGTTGGCAGGATTCCTACAATTCCTGGTGCATTCGAACCGCAACAACACTACTTAAGTCTCCAGTTTGATGACCTACACAATGACCTACACTGTGTGAGTGTCTCTAGATTAAAACTTTGACGAAATGATTATATACATCACAAATGTGCAGAATGTAACACTACTAGAGAACACAAGAACAACTGTTTATATGCATCTTCTCCCATTGAAACTTCAAACTTGTGATTTGTTTTAAGTTTTAAAAACAACTTCATGTTGGTGATGTCTTTAATAGCCTAGATAAATGAAAACATTACTTTGTAGATGTTTATTTCTTAATTCAATGGTTTATGTGGATAATGATTTGCAAAAATGAGTAGTAGTGAAAACTGAAAAATAGATCTAGACATAGTCAATTTAAACTAAACTTTTCGTTATAATATTTTTATATTGTTATCATTGTTAAAATCCTTCCGTGTACACATTGAGGGAATCATTATATAATAATAGATTGGACTTCATGTTTACATAAGCCTAATCAAATTGCATGTTTTTATTAATTCATACTATATAAGACAGGAAATTAGATTTGCAATGGATTTTCAATAAATCAGTAAAACAAACAGTCAATGCAAAATATTTGAAGACTACATCAAATTTCAACACATCATAGCATCATGCAATAACAACACTTCGTATTACAAAATATAGTTATATCAATCGAGGCCACAAATATCTACACCAACCACCAATTTAACCAAGGCAAAAGCAATTGATTTAACGATACCTTATAGATTTCAAGTTGCCTGGCCTGGTGTGTCTGCTGGTGGGAAACTATGGCCTTCTAACAGACGTCATACTCTTCGTATAACTACGGGATCTGAAATCAAACATACAACCAAATATTATTCAGGTTTCGAAATTGGCCATAAATAAATATCACAAGCATAAGTAGCAAAACACTCATCTTTTTTGTAAGAGACTTGAAAGGTTGAATTCTAATCAATATATAGATTAAATTCTATGAAAAAGAAAAGAAATGTATTTGGAATTAACAAATCGGTACTCACCCAGAAAATTTTGATGGCTTCTGTGTTCGATTAGAATGGCTGCCGGTGCATTGTTTCTGTGAGATGGAGAAGCGGTGCGATGTGAGGTAGATGTAGCGATGGTTTGGGGGACCTTAGTATACGGTGGGTTAGGTTGGGCTGGACTGGGCTGGACTGGGCTGGGCTAATATTTAACAGGTTAACATTATTATGATGGACCTATATAATAAATTAGAATTGTAATGGGCAAGAATGTTTGGCTTGGGCTACCATGTTTGGCTTATTCTTGCTATATACTAGGATATTCTCTAATTATTTCAAAAACTTTGACATTTGATAGCATGTATTCCGTATGATTTTAAAGAAAATACCCGATGACATCCTTATCAAGTACACAGGAGATTCAATTGCTAAGATAGTGGAGGTCATTTATCCCGATTATCTAAAATCAAGTACAGATTTGAGTTACTTGAGAGAGAGAGCAATTCTGGCTTCGACCCTTGATGTTGTTGATTCTATCAACGACTACATGATAAGTTTGAATTTCAAGGAAGTTGCTAGAACATATCTTAGTTCAGACAGTGATTGCAAATCTGATTCAACGCATGATCTTATAGCAGAGTTGCACACTACATAATTCTTGAATAGTATTAAACTCTCTGGTGTGCCAAATCATAAGTTAACTTTGAAAGTCGGTACCACTGTCATGCTTTTGCGTAATATTGATCACTCATTGGGTTTGTGTAACTGGACAAGACTAATCATAACAAAGATGTGTGATCACATCTTAGAGGGAAGGATCCTCAATTGTATGAGTGCATGTCAGAAAGTCTTAATACCACGATTATCTTTTACACCGTCAGATGTTAGGCTGCCATTTAGATTTCAAAGGAGGCAATTCCCTATTATGATTTCTTATGCAATGATCATTAATAAAAGTAAGGTCAGTCTCTCACTCACGTCGGTCTCTTATTGAAAAGCCACTTTTCAGCCATGAACAATTGTATGTTGCAGTGTCAAGAGTTACCAACCGTGCAGGTATCAAAATCCTCACCCAAAACGAAGATGATTGTCAGATAGATGAAACCATGAATGTTGTCTACAAAGAAGGGTTCCATAATCTCTAATATTTCATATTGTATTAAAATCACATTACATATTACAATTAACTTACATATCACATTAATATCATTTCTTTATCGTCACAATTTATGATATTTAACTTTATTCCCAATTAGACTTTAATGTCTAACGGTAATGATACCCATGCAACAAACTCCTACACCGTGCATCGCACGGGTGCTATACTAGTTTATATCTAAAGACAATTTGACTGTAATAATCCGTATATAATAATTACAATTTTATGTATCTACAAGCACACTATTGAAAGAACTTAAGTTTCACTTCTCTTGCACTTTAATACTTCAGGCTTCAATAAAACTCGTCAAATCCAGAATTTCCTATTTTCTATCAAATAGAATAATACAATCAAATTCGGATCATAATAGTAACAATATAAAAAATAGAAAAGCTATTACCTAGAGCCTAGACAAACATGACATTAAACCACAAAGACTTTGTATAACAAACCAATTTTAATACAGTTTGTCTTTTCCTAAAAAACTATTTTCTCTCTTAGAAAATACACCCTATTATTTATTTTGTATTTCTTTTTACATCCCAAATTTCCAACTATATGATGACTTCATTTTTAGGTTTCCTCTCTTCTCATACCAACAATACTTCTTGATCACTCATCCATCACTTTTTTTTGTTTTTTTCGAACTTTTGGCCGGTTCATAATTATTATATTGTCAAATGTGCTATGTTCTCATTCAATTGTAGTTTTTTTCTTTTCACGTTTATTTGATACCTATTTTGAAATCTCATATTAAGGTATATTTAAAACGTTTTGAGTATTTGATCTTTTAATACATTAATAAATACTATCAAAAAAGTAAATGATTATAAATCAAATAGGGTAATTTGAGTTTGCACTCCATTTTATTTTATTGTTCAAATTTGACTTTGCACTCTGTTTTTAAAAATCTTTGTATTTGTACCTTAATCCTATATGAAAAGACAGAAATCCCCATCGATGAAGAATATGTTGAAGGCCAACAGAATTGTTAATAGAGCGCATTTTTGTATTTTCATATGGGGTTGGAGTGCAAATACAAAAACTTTTAAAAACAGATCGTAAAGTCTAATTTGAACAATAAAATGGAGTATAGACTCAAATTACTCCCATCAATTCTTATCAAATTTGAATATGTGAACACTACAAAAATTAAAGAGTAATGCTAGAGGTACAAAAACTTTTACAAAAAGTCTAACAAAAGGGGTATGTGGCATCATCATATTATTTAACACATCACATCACATTTACAACACTTTTACATCAATGGTAATTAGAATAGCCACATCACTTGTTTGTAAGTTTTTTTGTGAGTGTTTGTACTTCTAGCATTTTTCAAAATTAAATTGTTGCATCTAATAAAAGGGAGGTCAGGAAGGTGGGTGTAGTCCAATGGATGACCATCCACCCCCAAGTCTCTCCTTTGTGGGAGGTTTTGGGTTCAATTCCCACCAAGGGGAGATGATGGAAGTCTTGCTCCCAATGATTCTTCCTACCTTCACGAAGTTACTCAGCGGCTGAGAAGGAAGAAGATGGTAATGAAGATAGCGGGTTCGTGTGGTGAGAGGAGCAGCTTGAAAGGTGATGTAAGTCCTGCTGGATTCGTCATTTGAAGCTAGTACTGACGAGTCTGACTGTGATCAGATCCGAATTTAATTGTCTAGGGGCTTTGGAGCCTAATTCATAGGCTCCTGAATTTACTAATTGCACGAAAATTATAGAAGGAAAATATCACTTTCAATGCACGAAAAATAGAAAGAAAAAACACAAAGTAATGGAATACGTAATCTATTCCACATTTTCTTGATTTACATATTGGGAAAAGGGAGAATATTTTGTATTTTTGTCTCCCAATCTTTTTAATAACCATGTCCAATCTTATGACTATACTGGGACGAGTACATAAATGCCAATAGAGATGGCGGAGTGGGTGGATTCTGTAGCATACTATCTACTACACAAATTCCAATCCTGTAATTCTTGCCACCATTTTATTGACTATTACCGTGAAATCCACCGTGATTTTACGGTGGTGCAACCCACCGCCATCACATACCACCTTCCCTTGCCGTCCCCATATTATTATCTTTATTTATTGTTGCTATAATACTAATTATTATTATCATTAATACAGCTCTTCATATTCTGGAGCTAACACGTTATCATTGAGCCGAGAGACATAATTTTGTTTTCTTCTACGTGGGCTGTTCTGTTTCTGCTCCTACTTTTGTTTGCTTTCAAGCGGTTAAAGAATAGCTTTGTTTGAATTTCTACCTCATACCCACAGCCAGCTATTCCGATATGCTGGATTAGTTTCAAGAGGAAATTAAAGCTTAATCGATTTCTCCTCGTTAATCGGAGAGGAGGGAGATATAGTTTCTACTAATTAATCTAGTATGTTGTTCAAAGAGAGGGATAGGGAGAAAGGTGGCGGCGCCGCCGTACCGGGAGAGAGGAAGATGTTTGTCGGGGTGGTGTGGAACTGCGCGACGGAGCTCAAGATCCTGCTCACCGCTCTTCTATTACTCTTCTCAATCATCACTATACTTCAGTTCATCCCTGCTCGCGTTAGCTTCTCCTCCGCCGTCGATCTCCGCTCTTGCCTCTCCAGCCAGCCGCCGTCTGTCACCGCCGTCTCGGCATCTGCGGCCATTCAATCTGTCTCGAATTTCAGCGAGGCGGGCTTGTGGCAGCCACCGACAGTTGTGCGGGACGAAGTTCTCGAAAACGGCGTCGTTAAACGGGCTTTTAATGGGTTTGGCTCGGCGGCTTACAACTTCGTTTTGATGTCGGCTTACCGCGGCGGCGACAACACCTTTGCCGTCATGGGTTTAGCTTCTAAGCCTCTCCATGTGTACGGGAAGCCGAATTACGAATGCGAGTGGGTCCCGGCAGATGAATCGCAGGATTCTATCACCGTCTCCGGCCAGAAGATCCTCCCTGACTGGGGATACGGCCGGGTTTACACTGTGGTGGTGGTGAACTGCACATTCCCGTCCCCGGTTGGCGATGCTGACAACGGCGGGAAGCTGGTAATCCACGCCACCACAAACGGCGGCGGAGACACGAAGTTCAACGTAACGGACACATTCGAGGCTATCGTCGAGACGCCGGAAGATTTCTCGAACTTCACCAAAGTGTTCCAAGCTCCGCCGAAATATGACTACCTGTACTGCGGCTCGTCTCTGTACGGAAATCTGAGCCCTCAGAGAGTTCGAGAGTGGCTGGCCTACCACGTCAGGATGCTGGGAGAGAAGTCGCATTTCGTTATCCACGACGCCGGCGGCGTTCACCCGGAGGTTCGGGAGGTTCTTAAGCCGTGGATGGAGAGAGGCTACGTCACATTACAGGACATTACGGATCAGGAGAGGTTCGACGGATACTACCACAATCAATTCCTCATCGTCAACGATTGCTTGCATAGATACAGATATCACGCGAAATGGATGTTCTTCTTCGACGTCGACGAGTTCATCTTCGTCCCTAAGAAGAGCACTCTCAAATCGGTGCTCGCTTCCTTCTCCGATCACACTCAGTTCACAATCGAGCAAATGCCGATGTCCAACAAGCTCTGCCTCCGCGAGGATTTCGGGAAAACATACCGGTACGTAACTGCGTATATCTCGAATTCGAGATCTGTTCATTAATTCACTAGATCTCTGCTTTCCCCTTCCCAGATCTATACATGTTGCTGAACTTAAAACTGTCTGATACAGAAAATGGGGATTCGAGAAGCTGGTGTACAAGGACGTGAGGAAGGGGATCCGACGGGACCGGAAATATGCGGTGCAACCGCGGAATGTATTCGCGACAGGGGTTCATATGTCGCAGAACACGGTGGGGAAGACGACGCATAAGACGGAGGGGCAGATAATGTACTTCCATTACCACGGAACAATCGCCGAGCGGCGGGAGCCTTGCCGGAGACTGGTCAACTCCACGACAATCACCGTCGACGGAACCCCGTATGCTCTGGACACGACGATGCGAGATGCCGCCGGCGTCGTGAAAAGATTCGAGCTGAAAACAATTGGGCCCAGGTTGCAGAGAACCCGGCAATGAAAAAAAAAAAGCCCACGGATCATCCGGTTCAGTATTATTTTAATTATTAAATTCAATTCCACTCTCTTCTAGGAAGTTTGATTAACAAATTAAAAAATCAAAAAAAAAATCTCCCGCTGGGATAATAGCCATTCGTTAGTTTCTTGTGTATGATAAGACTTTCAAAGCTGGAACATGATAGAAATGGACAGAGTTTTTTAATAGAATATAAATATTTTCCATTATGCATAAATTACACGTACAGGCTACTCTACTCGTTGGAATTTTTATCCCAAAAAAAATCAAATTCAGATTTTGCTTTTTCCAATTGCATGTCTGGCATGATTGAAGAAGTGTCGGTAAAGGGACCACTTACCATGTTCAGTGTTGATCACTATACCGAATGCGGTGGCTGACGGATATTTCATCTTTATAGTAGGAGAAAATAAGATAATCCGAGTATAACCACTCATATTTTATAAATTTACATCCTTCTAACTTACAATCGGGTTGGTGTTGGGGGAAATAGGATAATGGGATAAACAATAAAAAAAGACTAATAATTTAAATATACCGAGTATTAAATTTTAAAAAGACATCTCTCTCGATAATTACTTCGGGGTGCCCATAAAAAACATAATTACTCCGGAGTGTTAAACAATTGGTGTGATAAGTGATGTAAATTTACTGACTATGCCCTATAGTAAACACTATACTGAGTAATTGACGTTCTTATAGCATCTTCAATACAAAAACGTAAACGGTACATACGTGGCATGAGAGATTGGCCTGATTGGCTGGTTCTGGGCTTTTAGCCCGTGTGGGAGGGTCGGGCGGGCCGGGCTCTGGCCCAGATTTGGGCGAATCGGCCCGAGCGGTTCGGGCCGGGCCCGGGTCAATTTTTTTTTTTGTTTTTTCAATTTTTTTTCTTTTCCTAGAATTGGGTTGGGTGTTTTGGGGGGTGGGGGTGAGGGGGGGGGGGGTCGGGGGATAACAAGAAAGCAAAAAAAAAATTAAGTATTGAACCGGGCCTGGCCCGGCCCGGCTAGGCCCGGACCTGGTAGCAACCCGGGCCGGTTCCGGGCCCAAGGAATTGCAAAAAAAGCCCGCCCGGGCCCGGCCCAGAATCGGAACCGGCCCGGTCTGGATCCATCCATACGTATAATGAACACTTAAATATGTTGGCCCATTTGTCCATTTCATAACAGTATAATAATCGACTTAATAAGGTGAATATGATGAATTCGATAAAATACTCGTGTCAAATTGAGTTAATCTTTTGAATCATAAAAAATTATATTTCAATTTTATTTAATGAAATAAAGATTTATACTCCTATATGAAATAGTTAAAATGATTTTTTGTGATAGTTTTAGCCAATTATCATTCATAAGTGTAGATTTAATTCCCTTTTTTATCACTTTACTAACTTTGTCACTTTCTCTTTTAAGTAAAGAATTTGTGGTTTTGTTAAATATATCTTCTTTGTACAAACTTCAACGACACAGTTTTTAGTTTGTTAATTCTCGTGATGGTCAAACTTGACAAAATTTTAAAGGAACGAAAAAGTTTAAATCGGCGTTCAAAATCAAAAGTTACATGTTTAGTTAAAAATTAGCTATTGTATCTCAAAAATCACGTATCTAATATACAAGTAGTTATGTTTAACTTTAAACTATAGGTGATTTCAACTCTGAAAAAAATTAAAGCATTCATTTGATTTTTATTAAGAGGTTTATGATGTTTTATACTACTACCATATACTCCTTTCTCCTTTCGTCGTTCAAAACTTTATCAAGTTTGATTGTCATCTGAAATTAAAAAAATATGGGTGAAGTTTGAGCACATGAAAGAGAAATAAAGAAATAAAAAATCCTTAATTAAAGAAAACGTGATGGAATTTTTAGAAGAATTATTTCCACATTTGATCTTACAATTATCACACTAATTTCACATATGGTTCATGTCTTTGACCACTTTTGATCCATTACTATTGTTTTTCGTGGTTTCACACGTTCACCCATTTATGGTCCATCTATTGATATTTTCATGGTTAAAAACAATGACAGAAAGACCACACATAATAAAGAAAATTAGTCAAATATCAAAAGTGGATAAAATTTAATATAAGAAATAAACGTGAAATTGACATATAATTTATAAGATCAAAAGTGAAATTTAATTCTGTTTAGAATAACAAAACTTATAAGAAACAGAAAAATATACTCCCTACGTTCCTTAAAATTTTGTTAACTTTTCTTTTTGGGCTGCCGCACTAACTTTATCACTTTTCTTTTCAAGTAAAAAGTTTTTGATTTTAGTTAATTCTGTCTTCTCTATACAAAACTCAATCACACAATTTTTACTTTATTAATTCTCCTGCTGATCAAACTTGACAAAGTTTTAAGGGATGAAGAAGTAAATTTCAAAGGTTTCGCCACACACAATTCCACATTTTTTAGAATATACGAATAGTACAGGCAGCTCATTTTTGCTTAATCGAATGGATTGACACCTGGGTATTGGGTTGGCAGACACCTCATTTCATATCCATTGATTGTTGTTTCCTACGAATAATTTACAAGAATATTAACCCAAATATGATTAACCACTGGCACTATCAGACTTTAAATATGAAAATATTTTCTAAACTTGACATTAAATTAATTACTTCAATTTTGGGAATAAAAAACATGACAATTTTATTTTAAAATTTTCAAACGGTTTTAGTTTTATTTCGGGAATTTTCCCATAATTTATTAGTAATTCCGGCGTTCAATTATATTTTGAGTTTTCATCTCCAGTATCCAGTGACCAGTATCTATAAAATGAAAAATACACTGATCTCTCTATTCCGTGACCATAAAACAATTACAATGCCTAACGTTATTATTATGGATCTAAATTTTTAACAAAAATTTGAGCAATTTCGTTAATTAGTACTAAACAAATATTAAGATTTGACTAAGATTCAATTTTATTTAAACATATCTATACAGACAAAGTCTTAAAAAAAGATTTGAAAAATCAAATCCGATCCAATACTCGTTTGATCATACAAGGGCCGATCATTCATGATTTCAAGGACCACCAAGAAGTGATTTATCATCGTTAATCATTTTCATTTACCTCAGGGTCGTAAAGGCTTCCCACCTACGGTTGGGTAGAAGAAGTGATTTATATCAGGTCTAATTTTTTTAAAAAAAAGTGAATTTTTCCTCAAATACTTTATCTACTTTTCACCTATTCACTCTCTCCGGTCGAAATACATCCAATTCTCTCAGACCTTAAATTTCATAAGGTCTATCACAAATTGGAAAGAAATTTTAACCCTATCACAAATTCACACTTCAATTTCATAACAATTTCCAACTAAAAAGTTAAAACACATTCACAATTTCACTATTTGATAATATGATTCCCCGTATTTAATACTTCAATAAAATTAAAATACACAAATTCTAGACCAAACAACAATAAATTACAATTTTAGTACTTCAGGATTCAACAAGTCAACAATTAATGAGTAAGTCAACAACTAAATCAGTAAATGGGTAATCATCAATCAACTAAAAATCTAAATTCAATCATAAAAACATAGATTAGGAATTTAAGGAGTAGTGCATCAGAAGTAGAGCAATAAAATTGTAGATTTATGAGTTAATTACTCATATAGGAGTAAAAGAAATAGAAATTGCACATATAGGAGTGCACACGGTAATAATAAAGTTTAGTAGGAGTAAAATAAACATGGGTGGCAGGGTGGGCCAAAATAACCCTAAAGTAATTACGGGAAAAATTGGATAAGTGGGGCGAATGGTGGTTTGCACTAAATGTTTGGGAACGACAATTCGAAATGAACAACTTCTCTCTCATGTCATTTCCCGCAGCTCACCATTATATCCCCTCCAGCGCCGCGCCTCCCCCACAGGTGTTATCAACCAGCGCCACCCACACTGGATTCACCATCTGCCGCCACCGCACAGTCATCGTAACAACCTTTTATCAAAACCGCCGCCACTGCCAATTGCTAGGCCACAGTGCACCTCTGAGCACTGCCACATCTCCGTCACAACTTCGATGTCATAAATTGTCATTAAATTAGCAAATTTAGTCTTTTAAGTTTCCATGAACAAGGATTTCGAATCTGGCATAAAGTTGGCAGATTTATTTTGGAATATTAACTCAAAACTGCCATAAATTTGGCAAAAATATGAAGCCAATAACCATGAACTCGGAAAATTAGTTTCTTTAATGGAATAACCACTTTAACCAACCGGAAATCGGAAAAATGAAGTTAATTACAAAAAATCAGAAAAACATGTTTACAAAAAGCATTTTTTCCATATTACAATTATCAATCTACACATTTCTTCCATAAACTTGGCAGAAACTTGGCAGAATCTGAAGGTATCATCCTAAATTTTGAAAAATGATTGTTTTTTAAATTATGAACTCAGAAATCGGAAGTGCTAAATAGAAACATGAAAATTGTTAAAAGTAATTCAAAATCCAGGGGAAAAAAGGAATATTAGTGTAATCATGAAAATTTATGTCAATACTCAGAAAAACAGAAGAAGAAGAAGAAGAAGAAGAAGAAGAAGAAGAAGAAGAAGAAGAAGAAGAAGAAGAAGAAGAAGAAGAAGAAGAAGAAGAAGAAGAAGAAGAAGAAGAAGAAGAAGAGGAAGAAACATGACCGTGGTGCACGGTGAAGTCCGCGGCAGCTTGAGGGAGCTAGAACTTGATCGATGTTGTGTGAAGGCTGAAGTCGACAACTGTTACAAGGGGAGGGGCGTGTTCAAGAGATAGGGGGGGAAGGGGCAGTGGAGGACCTAGGGGGGTCCTAGGGGGGCAAGTGCCCCCGCTTCCGACCTCGAAGTTTAAGATTAGTACTTAAAGATAAAAATTGTGCCCCCGCTACGCGGTCATAAAAACTAGAGATTATTTCATAAATATTACCTAAGTAGAACTAATGGACATAAATATTACTATAGTTACTATGCATAGCATAAATTATAAATAACCACGAAGTTGTGATGGAGCAAATCCTTATAGTTAGACATTGATTACTACACTTTGTTTGAAAAGTGACATTGATGATTTTCATAATTGGTGTAAATAATGGTTGTCCAAAGTTAAAAGTCAAAGATATGACAAGTGTTCTAATATGTAGGATGAGCTTAATAGATGCAAGACTTTTATCTTGAATAGAAGTGTATACATGAAAAAATGTGTCAATTTGCGATAAATTAGTTTCAAACCAACAGACTCTTTGAATTTTTTTTATCTATAATATAATGAATGTTAGATATATAGAATCATATTACTCCCTCCGTCCCATAAAATAAGTCCCATTTTCCTTTTTAGGCCGTCCCAAAAAATTGTTCTCATTTCACTTTTTGGAAAGTTTTGTGTGGCTAACATTCATTTACCTTTTTCTTACTCAATCACAACCATACATTTCCACTTTATTCACTACAAAAAAAACACGCCGTTTGTCACGGATTTTGTCACGGACGGTAGTTCAAAAAATCCGTGACAAATGATTTTTTGTCACGGATTTGTCACGGAAAAAATCCGTGACACCAGGGGCGTGATAAAGTTTTTGTCACGGAAATTAATCCGTGAGACTGTTTGTCACGGATTTGTCATGGATCCCGTCCGTGACAAAACACTTCACTGGAACCCCATCGTCTTTCATTTGTCACGGACGCATCTGTGAATAAATTTTTTTATTTTTCAAAAAAAAAATAATTATTTGTCACGGAAATATCCGTGACAAATTAAAAAAAAGGGTTTTCAAAATAGAGTGGGCGGGTATTTGAAACGGTCCGGAAAATTCAAATTTTAAATTTTGTCACGGACATATCCGTGACAAAATATTTTGAAAAAAAATTGAAAATTTTAGAATAGAGTGGGCGGGAGCTTTAAAATTTTCAAAAAAATTCAAAATTTTGAACTTGTCACGGATCCCATCCGTGACAAAACCTTTTTTTTAAAAAAAAATACGTTATTTCAGCGTTTTATGTATTTAAAATAAAATGAATTTATATTTTGTCACGGAACAGTCCGTGACAAAAGTTTAAATTTTTTAAAAAAAAATTAAAAATTCAGCGCATTTTTAAGAGTTTATTTCAAAAGTTTATTTAATAAATAATAACCATTAAAATTTAGGCGCTTTTTCAAAAAATTAAACTTAATAATAAATAGTTAAACAATAATCTTAATAAATAATTGTTTATAATAAATAATTAAACAATCATCATTAATAAATAACTTTGTCACGGCCAGAATCCGTGACAAAAATCCGTGACAAACGGCGTGTTTTTTTGTAGTGATTCCCACTTTCTTAAACTCCGATCCAAGTCAAAGTGGGACTAATTTTCCGGGACAGAGGGAGTATTAAATAAAATTGTATTAAAGAATGAAATCATGAACATGATCTATACTTCATTTTTAACAGAATAGTATTATATTCCAGACAAGTACCAACAAATTTTGTGGCACAATGTGTAACATTCAACATGATTCTAGTTCAGATATGAAATCTTGATCATTTTATAGTATGAGAAGTAATGAGAATTCTAATGTAAAACCAGAAACGGTGCAAAGGTGAATCATTTCTGATCCAAATTATATCTTTCTTTCAAAAAGCCATATATATTGTTTAGAATTGTCTTAATAAGTTCAAAATTAGACTTGTAATCCATATATGTTCATTGCTTGAAGTCATCATTCAATGATCTATTTCCAGTTAAAAATAAAAAATTTGAACGCACTTGACAAAAAGACTAATGATACACCCGATTTGACCCGACCCGATCTATTTCCATCTATGCGGAAGTGCCCCCGCTTCAGAAAAGTTCTGGGTCCGCCACTGCGCAGGGATATCTGACAGGGAAGAAGGGAGACAAACGTACGTGTGAGAAGAGGGGAGAAGGAAAACTGCGCAGGGGCCAGGGAAAAGAGGATAAGGAGTAATGATGGAATGCAAAATTCTTATGTTTTAAATAGGAGTAAATTGGTCCTATTTGGGTGATAAACATGCATACTCCTATCATAGAATTTCCCCCTACTTTTACTCCTATATGAGGCAATTTCTATAGATTTATATTTTGCTACTTGGTTGAGAGAACCTCTTGTAGTCCTGTCTTTTTACTACTTATTTACTATTCTTCTTACCATCATTACTGACTCGATGAGAATACTAGATAAGCCCAAAAACTCAACATACTCAGCTTTAGTATGAAACCTAAAATTTGGCCCTAATTATTTTTCACTTTATTTGGGCCTAGAGCCCTTACCCATTTGACCCCCACCCAGGACCGCTCTTGGATCATACAATGTCCTATTTTGGGTCCAATATGTTCTTTGACTCAAAAATAGAAGAGCCAATACTATATAGAAATAATTAACTATATGAAAGGAAATACGCTACAGAGTATTCTTTTAAGTTTTATTTGATTATATTTTAAAAAAAAATCAAATTAAATAATATTGATGAATCTCGTAAAATGTTTGATTTTGGTAGTCACGTGGAAAGTCTTTCTTGCGCTTCTCCTTTAAAAATCATTAGAAGTGATACATATTAAATAAAAACTAAGTTTCTATTTTAATTTGTTTTCATTGAATAAATCAAATTTTATGTTGTCATGTACTCCAAGATTAATAAAGTAAAAATTGTGTAGTTGAGGTTTGTGAAGGGAGAGAGAATTAATTGGAACCACACATTTATTATTAAACAGAAAAGTGGCAAATTTAATGGGATAACCAAAAATAGAAAAATTTACAAAGTTCTAAGAGGCGAACAGAATATAAAATTAGTAATCACAAAATTCTAATATCAAAAAGTCAATGACTCATGAGAGTGCGTGTGATGAGTACATGTTTATTGAGTATATAGTAAAGTGTTCAAAACATGTAGTTGTAATGAAATAAAAGGATGACATTCTATCATGAAGGACCTCAACAATGGTCACACAATTAAATGAGAGGATGTATATTGAATTTTAATATATATATCTTGAGTGGTCAGTGGAGCTCTCGCTCTGATACTTGCACATGCTTAATGCATTTTTATACATTAAGGATGTTATTACTTGAACTGTTTCAGTTGCAGATCAGACCACACCAAACCAAACTTAAATAGACCAGATTAGATCAGACCAGACTTAAACAAACTAGAGCAGACCAGACCAGACTAGATTTTCGTAGTTATAAAACACATAGAGACCAGACATTTATCAAACCAGACCACACCAGACTTAAACAAACCAGGTCAGAACAGACCAAAAAATTATAGTCCAAGTAAAAACATCCTAACTCGTAATCGCATCTGTCAAGATTCCAATCTGATACTTACCATTTGTGGCAGCTTATCTAACGGTTAAGCTAGGTCCACTTACATAGTTGTTGTAATGAATTTTTTTATGTTTGGTTTAACAGAGTTGGATTATGTCATTAACATTAATAAATGGTTGTTACTTATTACTCCGTAATATATATTGTTGCACTATTTCATCATAGAGTGTCATAGTCTCATATAAAATTTATTTATTAATAATTGTTTTGGAAAATATTCTACACCGTGAATCACACCTGTGACATACTTGCTACGTGCTAGTTTTTCTATATAAGGAAAATACACTGATATCCCTATTCGTGAGTCGTGACCATATATAAAGCAATTACACGGGTAAAGTTCGATTGGATTTAATTATTGATACGTACAAATTTGAACAATTTGACCAAGAAAATGATTGAAAATGAGGACTAGCGAAGCGATTTGGCCCGTTATATAAAAATCCAGATTTTTGCCTCTTGATAAAATTTGTGGTAATTACTCGTTTATACTACATTTACATTCTTAATTTCATTTATGATCCATCACGTTTCCTTTTTCAATTTTAGACTTTTCTCTTTTCATGAAGTCTTTAATATTTCAAGAATGGACTTTTAAGAATGGCCATCGCAACTTCCCAAATTAAAAACACACAACCGACTCAAGTTTGTCGGTCTACGTCGATACTTAAGACGAAAGAGCCGGTCCTCTTCTTGATGCAGCAGCTCAATGACGGCCGCGCTCCTGTCGGCTACAAGATCGGGATAGAGTCAGCGCTCCTCCTTGTCATCTACCTTCGCGGTGGTGTGAAGAAACACAATAAGATCTACATAGAGCCGAAGAAGATGAAACTATCATACGCTTTAGCTCGCTTGCGTTTCTACGAGGTCGACGATTCTGGAAAGGTGCGAATTGGTAAGGAATGTCCTAATGGCGAGTATAGTGATTAAGTGTCTCTTTGATGAAACATTTACTTTTCATCTAAGTTTCAGTTGTGGATTAGACTCATTTTGACTCATGATTTCTCATATTTGAGTTGCACTTATTTATATTTTGATGGGGAGAAGACTCAAAAATGTCACTAAGGTTATTTACAAAGTTCAGATTAGACATTTAAGCTTTTAAGTAGACCAATTTAACACAAAATCAACTTATTTGGACTATATTTGGCCACCCACTTATAATTTCGTTAAATCCACTGTTAATCGTCCAAGCCTCTATTGTCAATTCTTCACCGTTTTGGTCTAACTCCATCCTTGCTTCTCTATTTCATTTTTTTGGGTGAAACGTAAGTATATTAAAGTAAACACCCAAGAGAAGAGGGGGGTTAAAGAATTTACAAGCAAAAAAGAAACAAAACTGAAGGTTGTCCAAACACGGACAATCCAAACCAAGCGACAACAAAGAACCCAAAAGAAACACCACAGCACCAAGACAACAAGAGGATGCTGTCCACCCAAGCAAGCAGCAGCACAAAAACAGCCCTCGGCCAGTCACCACAAACAAGGTGAAAGGCCAACCAAAAGAGGGCTCAAAAAGCTACAAGCTCGCAAGGATAAATGCTATACAAAATTTTATAAAGAATGTATTGGATTCTAGCAAAGACATCATCTTCATTAGGAGTCAAGCCATCAAAACAGATGGCATTTCTTGTCATCCAAATCCAGTAGATGGAGTAGCAAAACGCAATCCTAGCCGCCTTAGCTTTGATCCCCGAGCCTTGCCTCTTCCTTTTGATCCACTTCAGCGAGCTATGCAAGGTTCCCATCTCCCTTGGAATGTCCAGCCACGTCTTCACTTTATGCCATACTTTACCTGAAAAGGGACAAGCAAAAAATAGGTGTGGCACCGTTTACGGTCCACCCTTACAAAAGGGGCAGAGATTAACAACATTTAATCTATGTAGGTTATCAAAAGTAGCAAGGTGATCCCGGAAGGCTAACCAGGCCGTGAAGGAGAATTTGGGGGGGGGGGGGGGGGGGGGGGGGTAGTTCTTCCAAATGAAAGACATCCACATATGAGTACCCCCCCTTAACTCTAAGGAGACTGTAGACCTTGGCCGAGGAAAGCTTCCCATTAGCTTGGCAGCCATTAAGAAAAGTAATGGCATCTTGGGTATTATCAAAATGGGTCAAAATCTGATTTCTGATCAAGGCAATCTTTTTGATGAGTTGGGAGTCCCTATTATGAGGTGTGAACTCCCAAACACCTCTTCCATTGAGATAGACCCCATGAATCCACCTCACCAAAAGGTTATCCTTCTTAGTATGGATGTCCCAAAGGGTTTTGGCCAGAAGGACAGAATTCCAAGTGTAAGTGTCATGAATACCAAGGCCACCCTCCTCTTTAGGGAGGCAAATATCAGTCCATGCAACTCTAGCATACTTACACCCCCATAGGAATATACGACATATAGAAGTGATTCTATCAAGTACAGCCTTTGGAATAGGGAGTGCTTGTAGCCAAAAAGAGTGCACGCCCTGAATAACAGATTTGATGAGCTCAACTCTCCCAGCATAGGAAAGGGATTTAGTATTCCAAGCTGAGATAAAATCAGTAATGGAATCAATCAAAGGGGCATATTGAGCCACAGAAATTTTAAGAGGGGCCAAGGGTATGCCAAGATATCTCACAGGGAAGGACCCCTCCTTAAAGTCAATCAGGCCAAGGATATGATTATAGCTCATGATCGGCCAAACCACCAAGAAAGATGTTTGATTTGTCAAAATTGACTTTGAGCCCGGAGACATTCCCAAAATCATTCAAAGCATCAATGAGAATTTTATCAGAGGGGAAGTCCTCCCTAGAAAAAAGCATAAGATCGTCAACATAAGCAACATGGGAGATGTTAAGTTTCCCACATTTGGGATGAAATTTGAATGCGAGATCCTTGGTTCTATGGTGAAGCAGCCTAGAGAGACACTCAAGGCAGATAACAAACAAAAGAGGTGACATAGAATCACCTTGCCGAAGGCCCATTTGGCCTTTGAAATGTCCATGGAGGACTCCATTAATGGAAATGGAAAAGGAGGGAGTAGAAACACACTCCATGATCCATTTAACAAATTTGTCAGGGAAACCAATGGTCAACAAAACCTTATTCAAAGAGTCCCAGGAGATAGTGTCATAAGCCTTTCTAAGGTCCACCTTGATCATAGATCTAGGAGACATACGCTTTCTAGTATAGCCTTTAATCAGCTCTTGAGCAAGAAAAACATTGTCAAGCATAAGTCTTCCATCAATAAAAGCTCCTTGAGAGGGATCAATAAGCTCGGGTAACCAAAATGATTCCTTTCTTCTACTCAATGGCCTGTATTCAATTTACGTCTCGACTCCATCCTCGTTGAGCCCTCCAAGTGGTCCCAGTCTAACCTTCTCCTTCAACCCTCGTTGCACCCTTCTCTGCCCATAGCTGCTTTATGGAATCATTTTCACTCGCAGAGCCCAAGATAGCTAGGTTCAGTCTAAACGTATCATTATTTTCCTCCAAAATGAATGAAAGCCACACCTCGACCACCAGTTCACATATTTATTGTTTCAAAATAGTGGACGGAGAAAAACTACCAGAAGAAGGATGAACTTCCCAATCTAAGTCAACCAAGTGAATTAATTCACAAACGCGAAGGAATTTGGGTAATCAATTGCTCCTCTGCCAGTGTTTGTATTACTCTATTCAATTACGAGTGGGACAACAAGTTGTATTTCTGGTAGAGTTGTAGATCTTCCAGAATCAAAACAGGGTTTTGTGCGAAGAGGGAGAAGATATTCGTGGGGGGTTTGGGTTTTTAGAAGAATTGGCTGTTATGGGGTCCGATGAAGTCTAGTGTTATGTCGGAGAAGAAATGAGAGTAAGCTTTCATTTAGGTTTTGGGAGAAGATGAATGGTAACTGTCGTAATTTAAGTGGGACGTAATGAGTGTCCTAATATGACATTAAAACATATAACTTGTGTTAAATTGATCTACTTAAAAGCTTAATGTCTAATCCGAACTTTGTAACTAACCTTACTGTTTTTTTTAGCCTTCTCCCTATTTTGATGTTATTAGCTGATGTTATCCTTATTTTGATGTTATTAGCCGAAATTTATTGATTCCAGTACATTAAGTAATCGGGTTTTTGGATTTCTTTACGATGATTTACTATACCTTAACTCCACGTTAGATGCTTCAATTTCATCAATCTGGAGTAGGGTGATTTAAGTTGGTAATGCATTTTTATGAATATCGATTCTTAGGTGTTAAGATCTATTAGGAACACTCACTTATTTGCACCTTCAGCCCACTATTTATATTGATGGATTCTCTTTGCTGGTTTGGTATAAATAGAAGATTTGTGAAGAATTATGAGTGTTGTAGCAGGCAGGGGAGACAAGAGAGGATAGGTGTGCAACAAGTGACAAATGACTCTCGATGTATTTCTAATTCTTCATTGCTTCCAATTTAAGATTCCTAACTGATTTTGACAGTAGAAACCTAAAACTTATTGTTAAGTTTACTTATCTACATAATAGCATTTGGAATTTTAGACTTTGATATATTTTTTATTGTTCGCTTTATACTAAAAATTAAAGTGATTCTAGGTTGAACTATTGATGTGAGTTTTCTCGCACTTAAAATAGATTGTAGTAAATGGTGTAAGTACGAGTATCGTCTCCACAGAGATGGACAAAAGGGAATTAAGAATTAATTAAATTCAGCGATTAAAAAGAAATAAAATAAAATAAAATAAATTGTGCGAGATTTGATTGATTGGAAAATTAACTTGCAATTAAACGAATAATAAGCTAAGGGGGTCTTTCTCATTAACGACGAAGGGAATATGGATTGATTCCGGGGTAACCAGATTTCTGGCAGATCAGGTCTAATTACATGAAATTAATTTAATTGAGCCTAACTAGTCATTACTAAGTTCTTACCGCTCTCGCGGCGTGGAGTACAATAATTTAAGGGATCAGACTGATCTCTCATACGACAGGATCCTAAATTATTGCCAAGACGAGCGAGCTTACGGCCCCTTAATCGCTACTAATCTCTTAGCGAGCGATTAAGTGTGCGTGAATGTGTCCTAGAATAAATTAGACCTCTCTTAACTTATTCTACAAGCAATTGTAATTCTAGCGCGCGTTCTAGGTTACAAGAGATAGCACTTAAATTATTCAAACACAAATTAAACGACATTCATGCAATTAATCCATCAAGAATCTAGCCATACATTATGATTAAACCTTTCATCAATCCTAAATCCCTAATTAAACTACTCACAATTCCAGGGACGGATCTATAGGTAACCCCAGGGGGGCCATGGCCCCTCCCAACATTTTATTTTTTTTTACTAGTATTATTAGTTATTTTATTTTTGGTGAGAACTCCGGCAAACATTTAAAAAACAGGGTACCGTACCTACCATTCACTTGATTGGTCCAAACATGTATATCATTTTTAATTCAGACTAAAATAATTCAACTGCAACATTCTGATTGGTCCATGTGGACAAACTTAATTATTTGAGAAGGTATTAGTATATATTGTCTTAGATTAGAGATAAAATTGAGAGCTTAAGTTATATTAGAGTCTGGGTATTAAACCAGTAGAGCACTAGTTTTTATGACATGCAAGCAGGATTTCTAAATTTTAATTTGCATGACGTTTACTCATGTATTTTTTGGAGGTACTATGTATCTTAGTACATTTTTTCAACTTTGCCAGCAAGTATAATTGCCACAGCGGATACTATGTAGTACATTATTTAATGTTTATTGCATGTAAATTTTATATGTTATTATTTAATTTTTTTATTTCACCCCGGCCCCCCTCTTGATCACATCCTGGCTCCATCCCTGCACAATTCATAATTGAAGAATCAACAGAATTGGGCTGAATAGAATTAATTGTCATTAATTAAAAATATGGAACTTATAAAGAATCCCAAAAGATTGATGAACAAGGTTGAAAAGCTCTCAAAATTTTGTGCTAGACACTCTCTCTAAGCCCCCCCCCCCCTCAAAACAGGGATTTACAGGCTGTTTAAATAGGAAAAACGGAGCAATTCGGGTTGAATTAGGACTGAAACGGGGCACACACGGCGCCCACACACGCGTGCGTGGCGTCCGTGCGTCCGACAGACTTGTGCGTAAAAACGTTGGAATTAGATTTGACAAAACTTGTCGAATTGGATTTGAATCATCCAATCAAGAGATATGAATAAAATGGTGGAAGATCTGATTCTGAAATCGCAACAGGGATCATCTGACTTCATCGTCTGTTTTCACCTTCTTTCTCTCAGATTCTCGCAATAGTGTCTTCATATGATTTGTAGCACTTGACGTTGGATTTCATATGGGACGTGAAGAGTGTCATTTGGATGCTTCTACAAAGAGATATGCTTGAACGATTGACAGAAGGTCATCCTGATCGTCATTTTAAAGCTCTATTCGTCTTCTTTTGATCTCGTAGCTAATCCTAGAGCTCTTTTGTCATCAAATCTTCATTGTGAAACTCCCGGTGACCTCCAAAACTCTCAATTCACTCTCGAATGCTTCTCAAATCGTCCCGGTTTCTTCTCAAGTGCCGGTGCTGGGCTCAAATTCCTTGATTTTGACTCCAAAAGATATAAAACTTGAACCAACGGCTGGTAACATAACTTGAGCTAAAATTGAGACTTGTAACACCTTAAATCTAGGAAAACCATTACAAGTCGATCCCAACACGCATCAAATGCGTGTCTAAATACGGACTTATCAACTATGTTTTCCATCTTTTTACAGATCTTGTAATAATATATGTGTTTTTTATCTTTTAGAAATGTATATCTTTTTCATGTGTCACATTAATGGCAAAAATACAGTAATAATATATGTTTAGCATCTTTTTACAGATCTAGTAATAATATATGTGTACTATTCTTTTAGAATTGTTAATATTTGTAAAACTATAATGAGAAAAGGCATGCATCTAATTTGCAGTATTCTCTTCAAACATATGTGTGTGACTTTAATTTCTTATTTTTTGCAACTCTCAAAATTTGTTGTCCAATTATGTGCATGATTATACATCCAAAGTACGTAACAAATTAAGAAAAGAACTTTAAGGTCAATAGACTCCATATCATATTTTAATGTTTTAACTGTCTAAAGTTAACCTCGTTTCTTCTCTCCCACCCATGGGAAATTGGGAATCCTTCGCTACAGTTCTATACAATTCATTTTATGTTCAATTGTATTCAAATTGAGAATTATACGTATATCAAACAAATTATTAAGATAAGACCTGTTGTTCAATATTTGTTATATAGTTCACTAGTTTATTATGATTGGGTTATTCTTCACTTTGAAGATTGTTATTTTGCAGGGAAAAAGTATCACCATCTAGCGCTAATGTGAGTAAGGGTGACATTTGGAAGAAGAAATAACAAGAAGCAAAACCAAGTTGATGTAGTAAACAGGAACAATAGATTGAATTGTATATTTGTTGTTATAGGTTTACATATTACTTTTTGTTTCCTTTTGTTTAATTACATGTGTTGCATGTTGTTACATGATGTTACATTTTGTTGCATCGTATTGCATTTGTTGCATCAAGTTTTTTTTTGTTGCAATGTGTAGCATTTTGTTGCATCGTGTTGCATTGTGTTGCACCATGTTGTTTTATGTTGCATTGTGTTGCTTTTTATTTATTGATGATTTTGATTTTGATTTTTTAGCTTCTAAATTATCATTTTTACTCTCTTAAAGAACTAAATATCTATCTAGCATTATATACAAACACCTAAAATGATAAATTTGGAATTATAAATGTACACAAAAATTACAAACATAAAAAAAACAATAAAATTTAGAGTTATAAACAACAGGAAACAATAGGGAACAAAAACTAACAATAAAACGATAACAATAATTATGAATTAAAACATAAGTGCTTTACAAATATTACATCCAAAAATTTATATTTTTTAATTTTTTTAGTTTTCAAATTCATTATTTTGGTTTTCAAATTATAACTTTTTTTAATTTCTGAGTTTTCAATTTTTATAGTTTTCAAATTTACATTAACTTTTTTTTAGTTTTCAATTTTACATTAATTTTCATTATTTTATAATATTTTGTATACATTAATTTGAAGGGATTATATTTGAACTTTTTGAATGTTTTATTAGTTTATATGATTATACTTATAAAATTAATTTGAACTTTTTGAATGTTTTATTAGTTTATATGATTATATTTATTTTTTATTCTTTTAATATGTATATTTCCCAACTTTTTTTTAAAATACCCACTTCTTCACCAATCACTCTTCATATTATTTAATAGTTTCCAAACACTTTTATCATATTTTACACATTTTATTTATAAATGTAATGTCTTTTTTAACTATTTAAAACTTTTTATTTAACTTCTGTTTTTTTAATTTAAAAAAATAATTTACAAAAATCGTATTTCATACCTCTTTACAAAATTAAATTACCTTTTTGCACCTTGTAGTTTTTTATTTTAAAATTTTCTATATATTATTTATTTTTGTGATTTACTGTTTAAAATTTAAATTCATTTTCTTTAATGTTTGAAGTTAATTTGAAATTCCCCAATTTTTTCGAATTTTTATTTTTTTGCTAAGCATTATCAACTATTTCAATTATTAATGTATTCTTACATTTTTATCTAAGAATAAAAAATTGAGTAGTGATGCTTTATATTCGTTTAAATCACTGGAGTAGTACATGATTCAAGCCTGGGGTGCAAATTTGAGGAGAAAACATTGCACTAGATATGTTTGGTACATACGGATGGTCTATTTTTGAAAACAAATTTGTAGGTAGTCTATATTTGAAAGAAACTCTTAAAAGTGAAAAAATTGATATTCTTTTTAATTTTTAGTCTACTTGTGATAATTTCCCTTAAAATTTTCATTTAATCAACTTTATACTTTGGTATTTCTTGTTCGATTATTCGATCTTTGATTTTCGATCTGGCAGGTACGAACATTTGAATAAAAATGGCAAACAAGTTAAGTTGTCTAGGCCTTGGGGTTGTAAACGAATCGAATCGAGTCGAATAGTGGGATTTGTATTTGTTTAATTTTTTCGTATACGAATATGAATTCGAATATGAAACGAATATTAATTTTGATTTGTATTTGTATTTGTTTAATAATATGAATAGTTAACGAATCATATACGAATATCGAATCGATTTGGGAATAAGATAAATATTAGTCAAATATCACTTTACAATAACTTTTCCTATATTTTTATGTTATAAATGCATGTTATGACTTAATATGGGATTTTAGAATTTGATTTGTAACGTTACATTTTCTTAAAAACTAATGGATCAATGCATTTTTAGATCGTGTACAATATAATAAAGTGAATCAATTTTACGATTTTTTAATATACATCTATTTCAATCATTTTGAAATAAACACTAACACACATATTAAAAATTGTACTTATAATGTGTAAAATAAGTTGATAATTGTATATACCAACGTCAAATGACTCTAATTTTATGTTAGATATTTAGCATTCTTGCTAATAAAAAACCATTAGATATACAAAGTTTAATTTAAACTATACACACACATATAGTGGATAGTTGTTGATGCACACACATGCATCTTAGGTAGTTGATTTTGTATATGTATAAAAGAATATATTTGATTATTCTTTGAATTGAATACATAATTATTTGTATTCGTATTTGAAAGATATTTGAACCACATGCACTACAAACAAACATGGGATTGACAAGGATTTTGGCAGGGATTCGGCAGGGATTTTGGCAGGGATATGCCAAATCCGTGCCAAAAACGCTTTGGCACGAGCTATTTGGCACGAAAAATTAGTAAGTTTGTGCCAAATTCCGTGCCAATCCCATAATTTTTTTGTAGTGCCAAAAAGCCGATTAATATTTGTATTTATATTACATATTTTCAAATTTAAATCATAATTTTTGAATCCAAATCATGAATCGAATTAAAATTATTTGATTCATTTACAGCCCTTACTTTGTATGATACTTCCGATTTATTACGAATAGACTTGGAATTTGTATATGTAAATGTATATATGTGCTACACTTTGCGGGTCTAGCTATCTTTTAATAATTACTACAATGTTATCACTATTATTGTTAATATTAACACTATTATTAATTAAGTAGAATAAATTAGATTTATTATACTTAATTAAAATGTATTTATAATTAAATAAAGTTGGTATGTAATTTCTTGAGTTTAATTTGGAATTAAAATATGATGGAGCATATGGGTCTGAGCCCCCGGACCCACATACTCGGAAGAACAGAAAGCACAAGACAACAGAGTGGCGCCCTCGTCGGCCAAGACGTCCCCGTCGGCCGAAAAGGGCCAACTCAGATTATGGTCCTGGGTCCAAGGAACCCGGGTGCCCTCGTCGGCCGTGCCCTCGTCGGCCGTGCCCTCGTCGGACACGCCTTTGTCGGCCACGAAGACCTCCCAGAATCGGGTCTTACACTTACTCATTTGTACAGCCCATTAGTGGCTTTGTATTCGGCCCAGTAGCGGTCCAGTTGTAAATGGGCCTCCCAAGCCCAAGGCTTGGGAGCCCAGCCCGTATTTTCTCTATAAATACTCCCCTAGGGAGTAGTTATGGGGGTGACAAATTCATTCTATTGAAGCATATTATTGCACTTCTCTCTCTAGCTCTCACTTCTCTCTAGATATACTCTATCATTTGGTGCTTTCATTGAGAGCCAGAACAATCAAGTTAGCACCCTTCGTCGCTACCAAGCACAGCTAACCACTGATCATGGGAAGAACAAATTCAAACCGCAACCTCGTCAGCAAAGCCATCCCTGAGGACCAAGAGCCCAGGGAGCACGATGAGGATGCCACGGCCGACCAGGTCGGCGGAGGGGACCTCTTCCAGGAGGCCTTCAACCTCACGACGGACCTCCAGAACCAACTCAACGGCGGGGCCCCTGATGCCCGCCTCGGCCTGGACAAGAAGCGAGCTGAGAAGACGGACCACGCCCCGGCCCAGCCTATGGCCGCGGCCTCTCCGTCCGTGGATCCGCAGGTCCAGGCCGCGCTGTCGGCCATCATTGCCAGCCTGGCTCAGAACCCCACCGTCCTCAGCGCACTCTTGCCAAGGACCGGGGGGGAACGTCACTCAACCTCCTCAGCCCCAACCGTTGGCCGTCCAGTTAGGCAACGATGAGGGGGTAGTGGCCCAGGACACGGCGTCGTCCCACTCCCACCCTGCTTCCCCTCTTCGGCCCGGGCAGACCCCAGCGCGTGGAAAAGCCTCTGCCTTCAACAGGCTAGGTGACACGCGCCGTCGTCCGGTTTCGGAGAGGATGGCGGGACGGATTGGTGATCTTCGTCCTGGCTCACCGAGGGAAAGCTTGGGGTCTGTGTCCCGGACAGCGGACCAACCCCGCCCGGACAAGGGCAAGGGAAAGTTGCACGAGGATGACGTGCGTCACCAGATCAACGCGGCTCACAACGACCGCATGGGGAACCAGCCTGGCGCCGCTGCGGCCGCCAGGGACCCCCGGGACGAGGTCATCGCCCAGCTGGAAAGGAGGCTGGCTCAGATGGAGGCCAAGCAGTCGGCCAACATCCCTACGGCCGGCGCCTCCAACGACCCCGGCCTCAACGCGCTCATGAACAAGGTTAGCGCCCTGGAGAGGGAGCTGGCCGAGGGACGAGGTGACCCCATCATCCAGGTCAGGACCAGGACCCCTTTTACCAGCAGGGTCCTCTCGGCCCCCATCCCGGAGAAGTACAGCGGGAACGCCATCAAGTCCTACGACGGCCGATCAGACCCCCAGGAACACTTCAGCCGTTACCAGAACAACATGCTGATGGTGAACGCGTCCGACGAATACCTCAGCCGTTGGTTCCTCTCTACTCTCGAGGGGCCAGCGTACGAGTGGTTCAACGCGCTCCCCGAAGGGAGCATCGACTCATGGCAGGATCTCGCCCAGCGCTTCCTCACTCACTTTGCCGGGAGGAAGCGCGCGAAGAAGTATTTCACCCACCTCCTCTCCGTCAAGCAGCAGCACGAGGAGTCCCTCCGGTCCTTCATTGACCGGTGGACGAGGGAAACCGAGGAGGTCGAGGGGGCCGATGAGCGCACCCTCCTCGCCTTGTATCAGGGAGCCCTCTGTAGCTCCCCGTACGCTAGAAGCCTCATCACCGACCCCCCGAGGTCGTACGCCAAGGCGCTCCAGCGCGGAGGCTTGTATGCCGACGCCGACGAGCTCCACAACCACAAGAGAGAGGGGGGCCATCCCCCCAAGAAGACAAATCCTTCACCGGCTCCGGGTCCGTCCCCGGCCGGCCAGGGTGCCCAGGCCCGTCACAGCTCTGGTGGACAGAGTAAGAAGGATCGCCACTGGCGGCCGAGGTTGGAACGGCCGGGGGTAACCCTCACCCACCCGGTCGGCACCATCCTCGATTATGCCGAGAAGCACGGCCTCATCGAGCAGGCTCTTCGGCCGGCCGAGGAGATCCTTGCCATCCAGCAGGGTGGCACATACTGTCGGTTCCACAAGAACTCGTCGCACAACACCGACGATTGCATCACACTGAAGAAGGCCATCGAGCGCCTTATTCGCCAGGGGGAACTCTCCCAGTTTGTCAAAGGTGGCCCACGCAAGAACACTTGGGTAAACACCGGCAAACATGGGGGCGAACCCTCTGCGAAGAAGCGGGAGATTGGTAGGCTCAGCGACGACGAGGACTTCGAAGAGCCCCCGCCGAAGAAGAATCACATCCACCTCATCGCAGGTGGGAACACTGGGGGGGACTCCGCCACTCAGAGAAAGAAATGGGCCCAATCCCTTTACATTGGGGAGGTGTCCCACGTCCCCCCCCCCCCCCCCCCCAGCCGAAGAAGCAGCGAACGGAGGCGATCACCTTCACCGACAAGGATCTGCCTCCGGGTACGGAATCACACAGGGACGCCCTCGTCATCCGATGTGAGATCGGTGACTCCATCATCCACCGTACTTACATCGATACGGGGATCTCCGTCAACGTGATGTACCTGGACACCTTCAAGCAGCTAAAGCTGGACAGAGCCCTGCTGAAGTCGATCAAGACACCGTTATCCGGCTTCACCGGGGACTCTATCGACGCCGAGGGCACGATAGTCCTCCCCGTGGAGGTCGGTGACGGCCCCCACCACGCCAGAATTGACATGGAGTTCATGGTGGTCAACCTCCAGTGCGCCCACAATCTGATCTTGGGCCGGCCAGCGCTGGAGGACTTGGAGGCCATCATCTCCATGAAGCACTTGTGCCTGAAGTTCCCCACCAACGACGGCGTCGGCTACGCCAGAGGAAACCAGAGGATAGCCAGGGCATGCTACCTCAAACTGACGAGGCCAGCCGAGAGGGAGGCCAGAGGGTAGACACCATCACGGTCGCCGTCGCCATGGACGAGGAGAGGCCACATGCGGAGCCGGCCGAGGAGGTCGAGGAAATCCCTCTGGATACCTCCCGGCCGGAGCGGGTTCTCAGAATCGGAAAGCAACTCCCCCAGGACCAACGAGACGCCATCCTCCTCGTCCTACGGTCATACGCCGTCGTCTTCGCGTGGGGCCCGGATGACATGCCAGGCATCAGCCGCCAGGTGATTACTCACCGGCTGACCGTCGATCCGACCTCCGCGCCTGTCAAGCAGAAGCGGCGCTACTTGTCCTCCGACAGGCGGGACTTCGTCAAAGGGGAGGTCGCCATGCTCCTCTCAATCAAACACATTAAGGAGATGAAGTACCCGACGTGGTTGGCCAACGTCGTACTCGCCCAAAAACCGCCGACGTTCAGAATGTGTGTTGATTACACTGACCTGAACAAGGCGTGCCCCATGGACCCGTTCCCTCTCCCCAACATTGATCAGCTGGTGGATGAGACGGCAGGGTGCGAGTTGATGTCGTTCCTTGACGCTTTCAGAGGGTACCATCAAATCTCCATGCACGAAGATGACGCCGAGAAGACGGCATTCATGACCCCAGAAGGAATCTTTTGCTACCTCGTCATGGCCTTCGGTCTCAAAAACTCCAGCGCCACCTATACTAGGATGGTGGCCAAGATCTTCAGAGCGGTCCTTGGCCGGACGATGGAAGCGTACGTCGACGACATGATCGTCAAGAGCAGGCAGGCCACCTCCCACGCCGACGACCTCCGGGAAATCTTTGAAATAATGAAGGAGTTCAGGCTCCGCCTCAACCCCAAGAAGTGCGCCTTCGGCGTCCAGGGCGGCAAGTTCCTCGGCTACATGGTCAGTCGGAGAGGCATCGAAATCAACCCGGAGAAAACGCAGGCTATCATCAACATGGAGCCGCCCCGTAACGTCAAGGAGGTACAGCGACTGACGGGGCGCCTGGCAGCCTTAAACCGGTTCCTCTCCAGGTCAGCCGAGAGGGCACTCCCCTTCTTTCAGATCATGCGTAAAGCCAACAGCTTCAAGTGGACGACGGAGTGCCAGGAAGCATTCGACGAATTAAAAAGGTACCTGTCGTCCCCACCCGTGCTCTCCAAGCCCAAAGCCGGCGAAACCCTCTTCTTGTACTTAGGGGTGAGCACGTCGGCCATCAGCTCCGTGCTCATCCGTGAGGACGAAGGGGTGCAAAAGGCCATCTTCTACATCAGTAAGACACTAAGGGAGGCCGAGCTCAGGTACTCCCCCATTGAGAAGACGGTGCTGGCCATCGTCCATACGATGAAGAAGCTGGGACACTACTTCCAGGCCCACGCCGTCCATGTACTGACCCAGCAGCCTCTCGGCGCACTCATGAGAAGCCCCACCAGCTCCTCTAGGATGGTGAAATGGGCAATTTTCCTCAGCCAATTTCAAATTGAGATCAAGCCAAGGCCATCTATCAAAGGGCAAGCCTTGGCCGACTTCGTCATCGAATGCACAACAAGGGAGACGGCCGTCGCCAACCCCGGGCCAGAGCCGGACGATACATGGACCCTGTTCACTGACGGCTCGTCGACCGCAAAATCATGCGGCGGCGGCGTCGTCCTCATATCCCCTGAAGGATTCAGAGCTTACTATGTCATCCGCTTCAACTTCAGGGTATCCAACAACGAAGCCGAGTCTGAGGCCCTCCTCAGCGGTCTCAGACTCGCCGCCGGCCTCAAGGCCAAGCACCTCAAAATCAAGTGCGACTCCAAACTGGTAGTGGGACAGGTGGAGGGATCGTACGAAGCAAAGGAAGGCCGGATGAAGCAGTACAAACAAGCGGCGGAGGAGTTGCTGAAAGCGTTTGAAACCCACGAGATCACTCAGATCCCCAGGGCCGATAACGCCGAAGCCGACATCCTTTCCAAACTCAGCTCGGACACCCCGGAGCACATCTCCCAGTTGGCCAAGATCGAGGAGTTGAGCATGTCCAGCATCCATGCCAGCCCCGTCTTGTGCGTCCAACAGTGACCAGAGGACTGGATCTCCGACATCGCCACCTTCATCACAACGGGGGAGCTGCCCCCGGATGAGGAGAGGGCCAGACTTGCCAAACTCAGGGCCCCAAGCTACACCATCGAAGATGGCAAACTCTACAAACGGTCCTATAATGGCACTCTCCTCCGATGCCTGCACTAGGACGAGGCCGACATAGCCATGGAAGAAGTTCATTGTGGCGTCTGCTCCTCACATCAGGGCCCATTCAGCATGTCCCGGCGTCTCGTCGTCCAGGGCTTCTTCTGGCCGACGATGGCACGCGACTGCGCTGACCTGGCCAGGAAGTGCACCACATGCCAGGTACTCCAGAAAGCCCCTGGTCGGCCAGCTGTCAACTACACCCCCGTCAGCACCGCGATTCCATTCTCCAGATGGGGGATTGACCTAGTCGGCCCCCTGCCCAGAGCCGCCGGGAATAACTGCTACATCATCGTCGCCGTCGACTACTTCACCAAGTGGGTCGAGGCGGAGCCCTTGGCTAGCATCACGGGGGCCAGATGCCAAAAATTTGTTTACAAGAACATCATCACACGCTTCGGCGTCCCCCAGGAGATCATATCAGACAACGGCACCCAGTACGAGGCAGCCCCTTTCCAGGAGCTCCTCCGGGAGTTTGGGGTGAGGCACCGTTTCTCCTCCGTTGCCTATCCTCAGGGCAACGGGCAGGTTGAGAACGCCAACAGAACAATCATGGAGGGGCTGAAGAAGAAACTCGAGGCCGCAGGAGGTAGTTGGGTCGACGAGCTCCCCAACATCCTGTGGTGCTACAGAACCACGCCGAGGAGGGCGACAGGTGAAACGCCTTTCGCCCTGTGCTACGGCTTTGAAGCAAAGGCGCCCACGGAAGTTGCCATCCTCAGCCGACGGGTGGAACAATATGAACCCGACACCAACACAGAGAACATGAAGATTGACCTACACCTGGTTGATGAGAGGCGTGAGCAAGCTTACGTCCGAGCAGAGAACTACCGGCGTCAAGTAAAATCATACTATGACGCCAAGGTACGTTCCCGGGAATTTCAGGTGGGGGACTACGTCCTCCGCTGAAGGGAAGCAAGCCAGCCGACAGAGGGTGGCAAGCTAGCATTGAAGTACGAAGGGCCCTACATCGTCAGTGCCGTGGTCAAACCCGGCACCTACAAGCTTAAACGCCCGAATGGGTCCAATGTACCACGAACGTGGAATGTACACCATCTGGTGAAGTTTTATCAGTAATCCGAAGGAGGTGCAGACGGCGAAGCCCTCACCCCTTAACGGGTTACTGATTGAACGCCACCCTCGGCCTCGAGCCACTTATGAATAAAATCATGTTCTGATTTTTTTCTGGAATTTGAAGTAAAACATTAGCAGGTGCCCCCGTCGGCCACCTTAGAGCGAAAAGCTCAGGCATGGCCGACCTGGCCCCTTGCATTTGCAGCCTACGAGCAACAAGCTCCGGTACTCCATTGTATTTTGTATCAACGAAGGGCTCAGGCCTAGCTGAGAGAGCACGTCGTCCTGGCCCCGTAAGCCTAGAAGTGAAACGCTCAGGTATGGCCGACGATGTCCCCAGGACGAGGGGCCCGCAAACGGCCCACGTCTTGAAACGGGAAGCTCACCGCGTCGTCCACGCGCCAGATCGCAGGACGACAAGCCTGAAATCATGGCCGAGGTGACAAAATCCCAAAACTCAGGGATGGGCAACGACAGCCGTTGGAAACCGACCAAAAGTCTAGCCCGCGTCATAAATAGGCGACGGGACCCGCCCTGAGATCACGGACGTTATAAACGAAGTCCGAACCGGCCGAAGGACGAGCACACCCTTCGGCCGAAGCCTGAAAGAAGGATACTCCCCGGAAACAAAAAAAAATTACAAGGGAAAAAGAGGGAAGCCGACGACCGCGCACACTATCCGGCCTCGAGCAATGAAAAAATAAAATCCCCACAACTCAGGCCCAACTAGGCCAAGTACATATCAGTTGAACACAGGTGTAGTACCACTGACAAGTAACATGGACGACACGTCCACACACCACAGGGGAATGATCAAGGCCGAAACACACGCCTATAAAACCCTAACCGCATCGGTTGGGTGACACGCGAGAGGTGACCTTCATCGGACAGGGTGGACTACCCCATTGACACTTAGACAAATTTCCGAATTGAAATGACAAAAGGCAATCAAGCATACAAGGAATTCAAAGCCGAGCAGGACGGCAAATTTTTTTTTCATTCATAGTCAGTTCGTTACAATGGGGGGCGCTTCGGCCATTACATCAGTTTGGCAAAAAAATGAAAAGCTAATTACAAAGGAGCAGGGAGTAGCCGATCAAGCCTCTTCGGCACCTCCATCCGCGGCTGGCTCTTCAACCTCGTCGGCTACCTCCTCGGCCTCAGCCTCCTGGCCGGGGGCGGCTGCAGCACTGGTGGCGTCGTCCAGGAAATCAAATTCGGTGTAGTCCGGCTCGCCAAGGCCGGAGCTTTCAATAGGGGACTCCCGCTCCGACAAAGGAAGCTTGGCCTGCTCTTCTGGATCCTTCATCAGCTTTGGCAGCTTCAGGTTCCGTCTGGCCCACCCGGACGTGTAGTTCATGGCTTTCAGGGCATGAGACAGTCGCCGACACAGGAGCCTCTGCATCCGCTCCTGGCCCATGTTGTAATAGACGGCCATCTCCCTACTGAAATACTCCTGGTCGGCGGGGGAGTTCATCCCCCAATCCTCAAGCCTGGCGGCCACCACCTCATAGCACCAGGGAAGCCTCTCATCGGCCTTCCACCCTTCGGCCAGGAACTTCTCAACGGCCTCATCAACAGCCCTCACAGCGGCGGACTCGGCCTCAGCTTTCGCCTTCACGGCTTCCTCGTTCTTGCGCTGCTCGGCCTCCAACGCCCTTTGGGTCTCCTCGAGCTCCCTTTTGCTCTCCTCGAGCTTGGCCAGGGCATCGTCTCTGGCTGCAGCGGCTTCATCGGCCCTCTGCTGCAAAGCCTTGACATCCTCCCGGAGCCGGTCAAGGCAAGCTACCGCCTCGTCGGCCAAGGCAGCCTTCTGCTCCAGCTCCTTCAAACGAGCTATCTCCCGGTACTGCCTCTTATGGCTCTCCATGAGCATAAAGGCACTCTGCAAATAAAAGGGGAAAGGCAAAACAAAACTCAGGCAACCGACTCTACACGGACGACGAGAAAAGTACACACTACAAAGCAGAGAACTTACTTGGACGAGGAGGTCCATGCCACCCTCGTACACCTTCACGTCCCCGAGCTTCTTGAGGTAAGCTCGGTCTTTGGCCGGCATGGCCTGTGCAAGCACATCATGGCCGAGGACGGCATCGTCGAACACACCCCCGCCGACGGGGTATTCCACCACCTTCTGGTAGGTGGCAGCAGCGATCTCCTTGCCAGCCCTCCTCGTCCGTGGCTCCTGGACGATAGGGAGCGACTGGGCGGCGTCACTGGGAGCAGCAGTAAGGTCCACGATGGGACCACTATCGTCCACGCTCGGGACAGTCAGAGTACCGACCTCAGTAGCCGGGGAAGGAGACGGTTCCCTCTTCGTCTTCTTGGAGACGTTCAGACCGACTTCAGTCAATTTTTTCTGGCCGTCAGTGGCCGGCCTCTTCTTCTTCGATGGGGCAGGCTTTGGGGCCGCACCAGCAGTAACCCCGCTCCCCTCGGCCGCGGCACGTCTGGCTGCCCCGGCTGCCTTAGCAGCCAACTCCTCGGCCGCTTTGGCCTTAGCAATAGCCATTATGGAACGGCGATCCATGACGAAATCTACAAAGGAAAAGCAACAGATTAGCAAGGCAAAAGAACAACGCATAAAGACAGAAAGCCAAAGAAATAATTACCATCGGCCTCAGCAGGAATGCCCAAGTCCGGGCCGTCGGCCTCTTCAAAGGTGGTGGTCATCCTCGGCCAGAGTTGGATGTCATCCTCCTTATCGCCATACACATGGTATCTCAAGAAGCCGAGGGCGGTCATCTTGTATTCTGTGATGTACTCCTTCACGCTCCTCAGCCCCCCGTCTAAGAAAGCCTCCACCTGAGCATCCAAGATAGAGCTCTTCGGCGGGTCATGGAGGTTGAACCTCCCAGTATGGCCGAGGGAGGGAAACTCGGTGCCACTCTCGCCCAGGGATACAAAAACGAACTTGCTCTTCCACCCATGAATGGACGAAGGCAAGTCCGTGAAGCTCCTCTTCTTCGGCAGCTGTTGAAGAGTAGCATAGGCCGCACAGTTCTTGTGGCTTCCTCGGCCGATCTGGTACAGATTCATAAATAGGGCCGTTGTCGGCCTGTAGCCCAGCTCCTCACACCGGAGCAAAAACCCCACCATCAAGGAATAGCTGTTCGGCGTGAGCAAGGCCGGAGGAAGCCCTACCATGTCCAGGTATTCAGTGATGAAAGGGTGAAGGGGGAACCTCAACCCCTTAGCGAAACTCATCGGGTATACTCCAAAGTATCCCGGTGGCGGAAGAAGAACATGGTCCGTCGGCCTGGGTGCCCTAACCCACCCGAACGGCCCCACGTACATCTGGGCAACAAGATAGTCGGCCGCGCTGCTCTCCGGCTTAATCAAGTAGATGTTGGTGAGATCCAGGTAGGAGATGCCCGGCCCACTCTTCGGCCTCCTCACCCTCTTCGGCTTAGCGGCTCCCTTAACGGCGGATACCGGCCTCGGGCACGGAATGACAGCTGAAGTGGACGCCCCGTCCACCACTCGGGACGCAGCTGCGTCCTCACCTTTTGAAGATGAGGCGGACTCCTCGTCCTCGACCTCGTCGTCCACCAGCTCTTCGGATTTGTAAGGACTCAAATGTTGTATCTCTTCCTCGAACTCCTCGAGCACCTCATAATCAAGTGACCTCGTGGAGGGCTGGTCGTCGTAAGGGTAGTAGTCTTCGTTCAAGCTCTTCATAACTACTACTACGGGCCTAAGGAGATTAACTTAGGATCTAAGGGTGTTCAAACGCCTAACACTAGATCACTAGCCTAGGAAGCAAAGTATGAAAAGTGAGGAAGATTGCGATGAACACTAACCTTGAACACGAAGAACACGAAGAACAAGCTTGGGAGTTTATCTCTCTAGAAAATTGGCCAGCACTTCGACAAATTCAGAATGCAAATACGTTTCCTCGTCGGAGGGGGAGGGTTTTTTATAGAACCCCCCACCCAACGGTCACTACACGTGGCACCCCCCCCCAATGGCCACATCAGCGGCCACCAATGGGAGGCCACCACGTCACCAATGGGGCAAACTAAATGTCAACAGCCCACTGGCAAGGCAGACTCTACGGCCTATACACGTGCCGGCTTCACAAGTACCAGCAAGCGCCCACAACGTCCCATTTGCTTGCCAAAATCACAAATGCCAAACAATAAGGACACGGCAACGGCCAGGGGCGTAACGGCCACAGAATAAAAGGAACAAGGAGCCCACAGCCATCGGCTCCTCGTAATAACCCTTGATGATAACTCTCTACAAGCGATCTGCGCACAAGGGTTCTCCCACAGGGTTACCTTGGCCAGAAAATCGCCATAATAGTTGGATTCAGGGGGACTACGGAGAGGTCGCTTCGGCCAAAGACTCAAGCAACTCCTTCACCCCTCATACTCTTCGGCCTGAAGCAGTGGGGGACTGGGGGACTACATCGGCCTCAACAAAACAGAAAGGAACAATACAAAGAACATGAATGTAACCACAAAGCATGGCCACATCGTCCACGCATCACAATGGCACCTCGTCGTCTAGAGGCACATAACATCATCAACAACGGCCAAAAGGAGTGCGCGAGCACCCTCATCGGCCACCCAAAGGAAAGGACGTCATCGTCCTCAAAGCAGGGATCAACCTCAACGGCCTCATCGGCCCAAAGGTAAACTTCGACCATCAACGCCCAAGCAAAACGTGCCTTCAACGGCCACCATTGAAACAAGACACTCATCATCCCCAAACGAACACATTAAGGAAACAACGCGAACGCCGCAACAGGTAACGGCCCGGGAATGCCCGCATCGGCCAAAAGCACTAAAGCACGGGAATCTACTCTCCTTCACTTCGTCTACGTCTCAGCTTAGAGAGTGGGGGACTCCTGATGGAGCATATGGGTCTGAGCCCCCGGACCCACATACTCGGAAGAACAGAAAGTACAAGACAACAGAGTGGCGCCCTCGTCGGCCAAGACGCCCCCGTCGGCCGAAAAGGGCCAACTCAGATTATGGTCCTGGGTCCAAAGAACCCGGGTGCCCTCGTCGGCCACGCCTTTGTCGGCCACGAAGACCTCCCAGAATCGGATCTTACACTTACTCATTTGTACAGTCCATTAGTGGCTTTGTATTCGGCCCAGTAGCGGTCCAGTTGTAAATGGGCCTCCCAAACCCAAGGCTTGGGAGCCCAGCCCGTATTTTCTCTATAAATACTCCCCTAGGGAGTAGTTATGGGGGTGACAAATTCATTCTATTGAAGCATATTATTGCACTTCTCTCTCTAGCTCTCACTTCTCTCTAGATATACTCTATCAAAATATATTCACGAAATTACAAATTAAAAATAATATGATAATAATAAATAGTTTATGTTAGAAGAATAAGGTTGGTGAAAGCCCCCTATTCTTTTTAACATGTACGTATCATTTATTATTATTAATATTATCATTTATTATTATTATTATTACTATTATTATTATTATTATTATTATTATTATTATTATTGAAATGGCATTTTATTAGGATAAGAAAGGTAAAAGATTACAAGGAACAAGTGGGGAGCCTAGCAACAAGTTGAGCTCTAACACCTTTTTGAGCTCTAACAAGTGGCGTTTTATTATTGTTATTATTATTATTATTGTAATTATTATTATTATTATTATTATTATTACTATTATTATTATTATTACTATTAGGATCATTCTATGTAAAATGCTTCCATTGGCCCTTTGGCCCGTCTCTGTATGTATTATGGGCCCTTTTACACATTTCTTAAAACCTTAACAGCTCCCTATTTATAGGACCTTTATTAATGAAACAACATCAAACATTCTCCCTACAACAAGTATAAGTCTGAAACAGTGAAACCATTATATATATACACATCATATGCATGAAAAATACAATGTAAACAAACTAGCTGATGTTCTTACAATAGAGTACACAACGTAAGAAGAAACAAAGCATTGATATAAAATTTATACAGATATAATAACCACGAATCAATGTAATGAATAATTGACATTAAAACAGATCTTCTTTTAATCCTTCTCACAGCACAAATTGAAATTCTATTTGTTTAATTACCACAAAAGTATCTTTGACAAGAGCGAAGTGTGTGAATACTACATGCAATAATTTCTTCGGAGATCAAGCTTTTGTTGGATCAACGGCTGTGGCCGGTTTCTCCTCCTCCTTTGGCGGTTCAGCTGCGGCGGCTGGTTCAGCCGGAGTTTCTGCTGCCGGAGCTGCCTCAACCACAGGTGGAGGGACTTCAGCTTTTGATTCTTCCCTGACCACTATCTCCTCTTTCCCCTCCCCCACCGGCGCCTCCTCTTCTTTCTTCTCCTCCGGGATCAGCAAAGAAAATTTCTCGACTAGAAACGTAACCGGACCGGCCACGTAAGCAGGGCCTAACTTCGAACTGGCTTCACTCACCAGCTTTGATCCGGGAAAGTCTTCATCATACACATAGCGCAGCTCACGTTAGATAATTGTATGATAATTTATGTACAACTTTAAAATTTCAAGCTCATTTCTTAGACTATTTTTGAGTATACTATAATTAGGATGTTTTTACTGTACTGTGATTTTCTGGTGTGGTCTAGTATGGTTTGATCCGATCTGATCTAATCTGGTAAATGTTAGTCTCTGCGTATTTTATAATTGTCCATGTCTGGTCTGGTCTGATCTGATTTGGGACTCAAAATAGTCTAAGTAAAAACATCCTTACACACTCAATTTCTCTAAAGATATACTAAAATAATACTTATTTATAAATAAACTGTAATTAAATTCAAGTTATCATAAGTATATTGTAACCTCTAACAATCAAGTGTACAAACTGAATATAAGCTATGAGAAAATTTAATCTATCTTCCAAACATATTTTGATAAGCACTTCATTTTTAATTTAATTTGGAATCACATAGAGTGATACCAAAGTAGTATATGAATTATGAGTAATTTGTTATTGAATTTTGTGATATAATAATTGGGGCGGCGATAGTCTGTTTCGATAAGTGTGAGTTGGAACACTGAATTGTGAGTTGGACCACTGAATTATAGTTTAACTGGTTAAGTAGTACTCCCTCGGGTTCTTATTAAAGTTCTCACTTTCCTTTTTGGGATGTCCCTTATTTAAGTTCACACTTTCATTTTAGGAAACAAAACAATGCAAAACAGTGCCAAACAGTGCACTCCACAGTAAAGTCAAATTCATTTTCTTAATATGTGTGAAGTCAAACTGAGAACTTTAATAAGAATCGGAGGGAGTATATTTCTTGTCCGGCCCAATGAATATTTCAATGGCTTTGTGTCTTTAGCTCTTTGCACGGGCGGAGCCAGGACACTGGGCCGGACTGATCTGATACAAAGAATATTTTTTAAAAAAAATTCACACAGAATTTTTTACACTAAAAATTTAGACATTTTTTAAATTTGAACAGGGTCAGGGCCAGAGCTGGCCCTCCCCTAGCTACGCCCCTGGTCAAAGTTTAAATTTTCAACAAATTTTTTATAGACTAAAAGTATTGAGATATTACCCAAAATAGGAATAAAACAATTTGAAAATTCCAAAATAGGATTGTCATATTTTTATTCCCAAAATAGGACCAATTACTGCCATGTTTTGACAGTACCCGACTTCAGACATGACATTATTTTCTAAACATGGCAGTAATTAGTCCTATTTTGGGGAAAAAAACATGACAGTCCTATTTTGGAATTTTGAAACTGTTTTAGTCATATTTCGGGAACTTTGCCTTGTATACTCCTTATATACTTTCGATTTTTTTCTTGGAGTGTGTATATACTCAGTATAAAATCATGTTTTAATCTTTTTTATTTTTCATCTACGCATAAAGTTTCATCATGTCACGTTCCCTTACCAAATTTCCATATGTACTTGTCCCTATATCGACGTGAAACCACAGATATAATAATAATTTAATTTTGGTCAAACCATTCAAACCAGGAATATGGTGTACGTTTCCATATTCCTTCAAGAAGCAGAAAAAGAAAAAGATTTAATTACCGATCTTGACAAGCTCATCCAAAAACTTCTGAACTGCCGCGGAGTTCTTCTTCAGCCCTACGCCCTTCTGTTCTTTTATCAATTTCTGTTATTTTGTAAGCCAAGAGTGCAGCTGAGAAACATCAGTCCATATTCTCTAATCTAGTCAAAAGCTTTAAAGAAAAATAAAGAACGAGACTTAATTAAGGAAAAAGATTTGACCTTTGTCTGAGCCGATGAAGCTTCATAGATTTCAACAACTTTAGGCTGCAGTTCAGACTTTTTGTCCTCGAACTCTTTCCCAAACTGATCCTGTATGATCCAACGAACTAATATTAAGCCCCGACCTACAACAGTCGCATATCTGGTTGCAAAAATCTTTTTAAGTTCAAAAACTCGTATTCAGGCTTAGCTTTCAAACAGTAGCGAACTCACCGATTTGTCAGAGCAGGGGCACACTAGTAGTGAAATTCTTGCTCGGAAGCGGGGCACTTATTTTACTCTAATTACTAGTAAGGAAATTACTGGCCGAAAGCGGGGCACTTGCCCCCCTAGGTCCCTCCCTAGGTCCTCCACTGCTTTCAAACTATTACGGCATGAGTTCCTCTAATTACGTCAAATATGCTCTATTTACTTTGAAAAACGCTATATTACTACACAAAACAGACTAAGTATTTGACTTGATCATCTTTCGTTGTTGTTTTGGGTTTGAGGTGTTTCATATTTAGTATCATGCACGTTAATAAGATCTTTCTGAAATGTAAAACTAATTAACATATAAAATTTTGAGATACCAAAAAGTCATAAGTGGATTGGTTTGCTTCATCACTCATCAGACACACTTTTCACTTTTCATATGAAAATATGAACCAACATATAAAGCTTTGACTACAAAACACAAGTATCACTAGCAGAAAGAGCTAGATTTATGTGTATATTTATATACCTTAGATTCATCAAAGGCCTTGCAAGCCTCAGCAGCAGCAGCCTTCTTGGGGTTGTTCTTCTCAAAAGCCTTCTTGATCTTGGGCAAAACCTTAGACTTCCAGTAGTTCATGTTTGGTTTGGGTGATCAAACTCCGAGCTCAAGATGAAGAACCAGATCGATGTGGTGGTCAGCAAATGGCGTACGTCGTCTTCGCTGTGGTGATAGAAACTGGAGGTCTTCTTGATATATAGGAGTATTTCTTTTGTGTGTCGTTCATGTTCGGTCGTTAGCATACTGGCAGGCTGGCAGCTGGCTAGAGTTTATCATGTGCGTGTGGGCCCGGAGTCCTACTCAGCATTATTACTTACAAAAATATCAGTATTTCCAAACGAAAGAAATAATAAACTGCCCTGGAATTCACAATCATGCCAACTGTCAGCGACGTTCCACTTGCGTTGCTGCCCGTCCTACTCCTGTTGATTTTTTCTATAAAAATGAAAGGTTCAAATATGTCGTTAGTTTTTGGATTCTTGTGTTAAAGAAGAAAAGGAAAAAAAGACTATACACCGTTGTAATACACGTACCTAGAGTTGTTATACTATCGTATAATACACACTGAAAAGGGAAAAAAGAAGGAAATAATAATAATATTTAGGGGAAAACATTTTTTATCATTAATCAAATTATAATTCAACAAGTTGTAATATTTATTTATTATGGAGTATTATTTATTATTAATCAAACCATAACTCAACAAGTTGTAATATTAGTGTCATTTTCTAATAGTCTGATTAAAAAAGGAGGTGACATTCTAACAATATGAATCAAACAGAACATAAAAAGGGATCTTCTTCAAAAGGATCTCATATGCTAATTAGAATTCTACGTTGAAGAAAGCTTATGTAAGAGTCATCTTAAAATAAGTGATCTGATCTCTCTAGGTGCACTCGAGTGCAGAAAAAGTGTGTAGTAAAGATTCGTATTGATTTGTGATGACACTGCTACTACTAGGTTTGCATAACATTTCGGATGATAAATATCGAGTTGGGGGTGTTACATACATCCCACAAAAATGAAGAATGATAGAGAAATAATCCACCAGGGCCCTTCCCACCTATAACCTATCATAGTCCCACAATCCCCCCACCCTGAAAACCCCTCCACTCAGCTTCATTTTTCTCCATTTTTACCAAGTTATGAAAGTATTTAATTATATTAGAAAATAGAAGTGAATGTTGGTGTATGAACATGATAAGTGATTTTAGTGATCGTATGAGGTGTAGGGTTTGTATGTTGTTTAGAATAGAGGAGAATGTTTAGAGTTGAGTTCTCTTTAAAATGCTTGAATCGTATTGATTTTGTTTGGTGAACAAATGAGTACAAGGGTCTTATTTAGAGGTGATAGAGAATCTTTTTAGATACTTATTAAATGCTAGGAATCTAGATTACTCTATAACTATTTCTAATTACTCTAGACTCTATATAAGAATTATTTATAACATTTCTAATTTTAATTCTCTAGTACATTTCTAGTTTTTTTCTACATAGATTATTCTTGACAAATGTCGATAATCGATCTGTTGTCTCTTGGTAGGGCCTTCATGCAATAATGTGCTTCTTGTTCTTTGGTTGGATAATACGTCATCTCAATATGCCCCTTTTCTTAGACATCTCTTAAAAAAAGTGACACTTGATATCGGTGTGCTTAGTGTGATTGTGCTAAACTGAGTTTTTAGCCATGCATTGCAATAGCTGACTTATTTCGGCTGCTGCAACATATTCATCTTTTGTTGATGACGCTGCATCTAAATCTTGTTTCTTTGATCCCATGAGAGAATTACTGAACCAAGCTTAAATGCATATTAACGAGGGGTGCTTTTCACATCATCTTGATATCTAGCTCAATTACTTGTCGCTATATCTAATTAGTTTTGAGTAAGGACTCGTTTCGTACCAATTACCATAGTTAAGCTAAGTGTCCTTTCCAAGTGCCTAACAAATCTCTTTGTTGCTCCGATCCATAATGAGTCTCAGTTGGACTTTCCATAAACATTGAAAGCAAGCTTGTAGCATACATGATGTCAAGCCTCGTAGCCGTCTAGTAAAGAAAACTACCAATCATATTTCGATATATGGTACCATTCGTTTGCTTTGACTCATCTTCTTTTTTTAATTTCTCATTGGAACGTAACCAATGGATCAGTGTAAGGATGGATTTGCAATATTTCATTTGAAATTTCTTTAACATGTCTTTAAAATATTCTTCTTGATATTAGAATATGCATTCTTCTTCTTATCTTGATTTTGGTTCAAATGAGAACACCCTTTAACGTAAGAAGTGAGAACAAATCTCAGTCATCCAAAATACACATACGTTGAGATGATGTGATGAGAAAATCCGAGGACATTTTTGTATCATCCTTTTATGTCAATTTTTTGTGACCCACATTAAAGTTAATTAATTCATGTGATTGATTTTAGGAAAGGAAATCCTAATTCCATATCCGCTCAAATACTACATCCGGAGTATTTTTTACGGAGCACTTTCATTTATATGGTAGTTTACTTCCACTTACCTTTTCAATACTACTAGTATAAATCACTATTTTATACTAACTGATGTCTTTCAATTTATCAACGTCTTTTTTTCTGCACTATATTACAAGTATTCAATTCACCATTTTTTAATATTTTTCAATGTCTTTCAATTTTTATGCATTACATACTAGATATTGTGTATTTCAATTGAATGCATTTTTAGCATATCAAATTAATGTTATTAATAACTTGTGCATTCAATTGTAATTTATTTTTTATTCATTTATTGTGCGTCAAATACCAAATGTAGTGTGCTACATCCTCACAAAGAGTAAAATGATCGGTTCATGTGATTTAAATATTAGTTATTGTGTGTTATATATTAGGTTAAGTTGTGTGAAATTCTTATGCTTTAGATATTAATTAGTTTTTAATTGTACTTTGTGTGTCAGATACTGCTCTTTGTGCATTACATATTGGATTTTTTCTTAAAATTCTTGTTTTAGTTTTTCTTATATCAGTTATATGTATTGTGTGTTAGATACTTGTTATTGTGTGTTAGATATTAGTGGTTGTGTGTTAGATACTTAATTTTGTGTATGCGGTAACTGAAGATGTTTGTTGTGGTTTATTGTATACATATAATACTTATTTTTCTATTACAAAATTATACATGACATATTGGTGTCTTATGGAAGATAATAATAAATATTTAATAATTTAATATAGTTTTTGTTAAAACCAAATTATAATTTTAAAAGTTAAATCAATATTTAAACTAAAACATTTTATATGATTTGACCTTTTATCTCTTCCTAATTTTTGGTAAGTGATAAGCCTCCAATGGATACCACATTAAAGAATTTTTAAAAATTACTCTCCTGCCCTTCATTAGCCCATGTATGGATTATAGAGTGCAAGGGTATTCATTTAATGTTTGCACTCTCATCCTACATCCGTGCATCTCATCCTCTTATGGGCTTTAATTTACTAAAATGTATAATTAAGATTTGTTCTCACTTCTTACAATAATGAATGTTCTCATTGAAAGCACTCCCTCTTATCTTATCTCTATGTAGAGGAAGTAGTGCACTCATCCCAAATCACTCATCTAAAAAGTGTTCATTATCTCTCTCTTGAATTCTTGAATTAGCTTTGAATGATTTCCCGCAAAAGTTAAATCATTAACATAAACTTGAGACGATTAGTATGACAAATTTACATTGGAATTTGATGTATTATGTAAGCTCATTCTTGCTCCTCCTGAAACCTTAATGGATAGAGTACGCATCAATCTTGTAATACTTTAGGAGAAAATGTTTTCCTTTTTCTTTGATGAATCCTTTTGCTTGCTCCATACAAAATTCTTCTTTTAATTCTTCATTTAGTGACATGATGTCTAGCTGATTAATTTTCCATTTCTTCTGGGATGCAAGAGCTATGAGTGATGTAATTGTGTCCATCCGGGAATATGGGGCAAATGTCTTCGTGTAGCCGACTCCTGATATTTGAGCATATCTCTTTGCCTTATGCTTTTAAACTAATCCATCAAGATTCAACCTCGTTTTGAATACTTTTTTGACTCCAATAAGTTCTTTGTTACATGGAAGAACCACCAACTTCCAAGTATCATTTTTATATCATTTTGATATCCTCCTCCATTACTTTAATCCAAAGTTTCTTTTTGGAGAATTCATTGTAGTTGTCTGGCTCCAAGGAACATAAATTGCATGTTTCAGAAATATCACTAGATTCATATAAGTTTGCTAGAGTTCTTACCTGGCAGGTGGGGAATCTGGTAATCAGTCACGTTTGATTGATGTATTTGCTACGTCAGAGAATCTTGGTGTAGATGTGAGGCTTCAGTCGTGATCTTTCTCTTTTGAGATTTCCTCGAGTTGTGTAGTAGTTGTCTTATTTCAACTCCATGTATCACTTTGTATATCATTTTGATTTCCTTACTTTACCCCTTTATCGATCTATCATTCATCCTTTACTTTTTGTGGACACAACTTATTTTTCTTATTTTGGAGTTTAAAATTGTAGAATAATTAAATTGGATTATGAGTGCCATAGAGTCTTCAATCAGTCATTCAGTGAATGATAAAAAAGTACAAGTTTTCGAGAAACACGATATAACTATCGTAAAATTTTATTAAAAAGTCTAATTCAAGAGTAAGATCGTAAGTTTGGTTTTCACCTTTTTCATTTTTTAAATTTATATAGATAATTTATAGGAATAATTGACAATAATATATAATTCCACCTTTGTATTTGAATAATAATCTCACATTTGCGTAATTTCAGAATAATCTCACATTTGCATGCCATATTCTTTCATCGAACCCTGACATGTTGATGACCTGCTATATCAGGTTTTTTGCATTTTCTTTGAAAACTTTATAAAATAATCTCACCTTTTACAAATCTGCTCAAAGCAGTCCCACGTTTCATTTATGTTCTTTTTTTCATCTTATTATTTCATTTATTTAATCTGTTTATGTTTTTGCTATCCTTTTTCTTAATAGTTTTTTCTTTCTTCTTCTTCCTCATTTTTTCTTCTTCCTTTTTTATATATTACTATTCAGTTAATTCTCTTTTAAAGACTATTATCACACATTACTCGTTGATGTGAGTTTTCTCACAATAAGAATATGTAACAGTATAGGGCTAAAGTATGAGTATCGTGTCCACATGGACGGAAAAAGAAATTAAGAATTAAATAAATTCGTCGATTAAAAATAAATAAATAAATAAAATAATGTGATGTGCGAGATTTGGATTTTTAGGAAATTAAAACAATGCAAACAACAGCTAAATTAATAGGTTCTTTTTAATTAATGACGAAAGGGAACATGGATTGATTCTGGGGTAATAAGATTTTGGGGCTTATCAGGCTTAATTACGAGAAAATTATTTAATTGAGCAACGCTACTCAATACTAAGTTCTTATCGCTCTCGCGGCGTAGAGTATAATAATTTAGGGAACTAGACTGATCTCTCATGCGACAAGTTCCTAAATTATTGTCAAACGAGCGAGCGTACGGCTCTCTCACCGTTACAAATCTCTTAGCAAACGATATGACTAAGTGTGTGTGAAAGTGTCCTAGAATAAATTAAATCTCTCTTAATTTATTCTATGTGCAATTATAATCCTAGCGGCCGTTCCAAGTTACCACATATATCAATTAAATTATTCAAACACAAATTAAATAAAAATCATGCAATTAATCCCTCAAGAATTTAATCCTAGATCATGATTAACCCCTTAATCAATCCCAAATCTCTAATTAAAACTACTCACAATTCATAATTTAATTAATAAAAGAATTGAGAAGGAAAGAACTAATTGTCATTAACTAAAAAGATGGAACTTACAAATAATCTCAGGGTCTTGAATAACAAAGCGGAACAGTAATGAAAAAATCGTCCTAGGCCTTTCTCTAAGCCCTGTAAGCGAAAACAGAGGTTTACAGGTTGTATAAATAGAAAACGGAGGAATTCAAGCCAAAAAAGGATTTCTGAGGGCAGGCACGGCGCCCAGGCATGGCATGCCTGGTGTCCATGCCTCCGGAGAACAATTAGCGAAAACTTTCCGGGCACGGCGTGCCTCCCTGGAACGCACGGCGTGCCCGACCTCCAGTATGTAGCTTCCTTCGTTTTTCTTCTTCCAGGCACGACGTGCCTACTTCATGCGCACGACGTGCGGTTAACCCGTCCTCATTTGACTATGCTTTCTTCACTAAAGGTATAGATAATGAAGTCTTCTATCTACAAAAACTTTCAAAACTGAGATTGGATCATCCAATTAAAAGATAAGAATAAAATAGTGGAAGGTCGTATCCTGAAATCTCAACAGCGATTATCTGGCTTCCTCGTCTGTTTTCATCTTTCGCCTCTCACATTCTCATCTTGGTGTCTTGATATGAATTGTAGCCCTTGAAGTTAGCTTTCATGTTCAACTTGAATCATGTCTTGTGATGTTCTTACAAAAAGATATGCTTGAATGATTGACAGAACATCATCATGATCACCGTTTTTCAAGTTCTATTTGTCTTATTTTGATCTCGTTGTCAATCCTAAAGTTCTTTCGTCTTTAAAGTCACTTCATTAATGACTCATGGATCTTCAATACTTCTCAATAACTCTCAAATGTGTCCATAATATTCTTGATCAATTCTCAAATGACGTTGTCGAGCTAAGTTCCCTGATTTTGACTCTAAAAATACCAAACATACACCAAAACCCGGTTAATCATGACTTGAGCTAATTATGAAACTTGTGACACTTTAAGCTAGGAATAATCATCAAAAGTCAATCTCAACATGCATCAAATGCGTGTTGAAATATAGACTTATCACTCGTTATTATTTTATTTATTTTTATTTCAAATTTTTATTTTCTTTAAATTCTCCTTTTTCTTCTATTCTTTCCCTTTTCAGCTTCCTAAAAAGTATTTGTTTTTCTTTGTCCCTTTTCACCTCATCTTTTTTCACTTACTTTTGACATGTTAGTGAATAGTGACAATTTCTTAATCTAGATTTCTTCTTATTTCGCCATCTCTTCAGATAATGCTTCTCACGTCTATTCTTCTTCTTGTAAAGAGTATATGTAATTTTTACCTTCTTACATTTCCCTGGTTGTTTTTTTTCTTTAAATTTATTTTTCCTAATCTTTTTATCACAATGATTTTTTCCCATAGTTAATGAAATTTATGAGTGGACATACTTAGGAAAATACGATGATGCAGAAAGGGGAAAAAATATATTGATGATGGACTTAAGGTAACAAGAAGAAAGAAGAAACACTTACAAAAAAGTTACAAGAGAAAAATAGGGAAAGTGAAAATGAAAAGAAAACACTTCGTATACCGCAATGTAACGTGGGAAAAGAACTTGAATAAAAATACGGGAATAAAAAAATGACAAAAAATGTGTCCGGAAAGGAATTTTTTTTAAAAAAAATCTCAGAGTGGAGTGAGAAATAGAATAAATAAATATGAAAAAGAAATCAAAAAAGGATGGAAAAAGGAATAAAAAGAGTCTATGGATGAAAATAAAGAGAAAAATTTTAGGGTGAAAAAAGAAAAAATGAAACATGAGACATTGAGCCTGTTTTGACCAGATTTGTAAAATGTGGAATTATTTATATAAGATTTTCAAAGACAAGACATAAAGTCTAGTATAGTAGGTCATCAACCGGTCAGTGTTCAATGAGAGGAGATGAACCTCAAATGTGAGATTATTATTCTCGGATTATGTAAATATGAGATTATTATGATAATAACGATCAAATGTGGGATTATTGTTGTCATTTTTTCTTAATTTATTTAGATATAGGAACACTTATTCAAAAAATTTGTCTTTTATTTTTCTAAAATTCGTGTCAAACTCACATATACCTACATTATGCACTTATGGGAAGGAGATAGTACTCCCTCCGTCCCAATTTGATTTGCAAAATTTCCTATTTTGGTTGTCCCAAAATGGTTTTACACTTTCTATTTTAGGTATGTAAATAAGAATAAAGTGATAAATTTACCCTTACTTTTACTTTTTTCCATTAACTTAAAAACATCTACTTTTAGGAAGATAAGCAAAAGTGTAAAAAGCAAGCATCATTTATTACAATTCCTTAATTCATGTGCCGGTCAAAGTTTGCAATTCAATTCGGGACGGAGGGAGTATATTTTATTGTTCTTATTCTTTTTATTGTATGATCTCATCTTTTACAATTCCGTCCTATTAACTTTGGACATGATAAAGTGGTCTTATTATTAGGAAAAATAAGTTTTTCTAAATTGATAAAATAAAAATAATACTTCCTCCGTTCTTAAATAAACTTCACATTTTGACTTGACATAAATTAAGGAAATAAATTTGACTTTACTGTAGAGTACATTGTTGTAACACTGTTTTGCACTATTTTGCATTATTTTGATGTAGATAATTTGCCAAATAATGAAGGGAGAAGAACTGTGAAGTTAATTTTGGACCTACCCAAAATGAAAAGTGTGAAGTTTATTTAGGACATGAGGGAGTATAAGAATTAATTAGAAGCATACAATCTCAAATTTGATACCGGGTATAAGACAATTAGAGGGGGGAGAGAAGCATAAAATCTCATTTTCAATATGCATTTTTACCAGAACTTCCAGCCCAGCTGGTTGTGAGGTTACCCCTGGCCTATTCATAAGAGAGGTCTCGTGTTCGATTCCCACTAGCACTAGTGGTACTATGCTCCCCAAAAAACCCTTCAAGTGGTAGGGCCAAGCGGTGTATACTAACCTGTTAGGGCCAAGCCAAACCTTAGTTTTACCGGTGGGCGTAGCTCAACTAGTAGTGAGGGAGTGCCACAAGAGTTAGGTCTCGGGTTCGAATCCCGGCAACTGCGATGAGAGGTTACTATGATAAAATATGCATAGGGCCTCTGCAAGTACCGAAGACAGAACCTCATTCTCTATCTATAAGATTGAAAAAATAGTCTAATTTATATTCTCCCAATAAAGCGTTCAATCGGGGTTGGGGACCCTAAGGGATAGGTGTCATCCGTTTTTTTATTAGAGGGGGGAGAGTATTATTTATACGTGTAATTTCAGGCTTATTTGGTCTAGGTCATAGTGTCATAGGACGTACGATACTATATCTTTTTGACCGCATGTAGAATCTACACCAAAGAAGTGCCGCCCTTCGAAGCAGGTAATGGTTCGTTTTCTCATTTGGTCAAAAGGTTGAATGCCCACCCCGACCTAAAGGATGGTGGGAAGGTTGGTTCGTTTTCTCAGTATATACTACGGAGTACTCCTTATATGCCCACCCCTGCACATAATGGGCGTAGACGCGTAGTTATATGAGTTACTTTATGGAGGTATTGGCCGTGTATTTTGTACTTCGTAGTTGTTATGTCAGGCTTTGTTTACGCTGTGGCTCCTCTTTAAGGGATCGGAGGTATTGTTTTTTGGTTAGTATAGTATTAGACATAGAGACAATTAGACATGAAAAATCAACATGAATCACTAAACATCAAACGGATTTGTCACGACAATTACTCGCCATGTAGATCATCATCCTTCTAATGACATGATAACTAGTTCAAATTGCCGGTCATTCACACAAACCTAACACCAAATAGTTTTAATTGGTTTATAGAAGTGTGTCGGATAGAGGTATTAGTAAGTTGTATCAAAGAAATTAATTCCTAATCATTAGATTATTAGATTACAGGAAGAATTGAAAATAATAATTCCAACTATTACCGGTACGCTATTAATAATTCCAAATGTACCATCATTTTTTAAACATGTACAAATACTTTGTAGAATTTTCATAATAATTTTTACATGATTAAAAATATTCAATTTGGAAATTTATAAAAATATTTTATATTTTTCTAAAATTGAGAGTTGATAATTGGGATCATTAAAAGAAGATCAACTATAGTTGGGATTATTTATAGCTTATGTGTGGTTCGCATTTAAATTTGACCTGCTATACCAGGTCAAATTATATATGTGTTGGCATAAATAGGTGAGTTCTTGGTTTAACTTGTAATCTTGTATCATGAGAAGTTTCTTATAACAGTAAAAATTATTTTTCCTTCAAAAGTTCTCTTCCAAAAGACCAAAACCAGCTTTTATGTCATAAATGATAACTGTTAGATATAGTATTTTCTAAAAGCGCATATGCTAAGCTATTTTGTTGGATTCATATATACTAGCATTGTTAACTTGTTAAGTTGTACTATTCTTCCCCACCTCCTCTTGGTCATGAGTTGGTTACTGTGAGATTATAAATCATTATTCAATTTCATTCAATGTGACAGTAAAGCTGAACTTGAATTCTCCCATATCTGATAAGAAACTTCAATATGGAGCTGAAAGAATGTAGCAACAGAAGAGAGACAGACTGTTCAGTAGTCATGATTGATGATGATGATATTCCTGAAGGGGTTTGGATGGAGATATTTTCAAGACTGCCTTTGAGAACAAAAATCCAGCTTAGATGTGTTTCGAAGCGTTGGCATTCTCTAATTTCTGATACATACATGAGCGTACTGCCACCATGGGATATACTATTCCGTTACAAGAAAGAAGATCAATGTATACATGCTTATCATGTCCTTGGTAAATTTACAGGTCTTTACATAGTTTCGAAAAAGGGCCTTGAGTTATCATCTCCAGGTTTTTCATTAGAATTTCTTACTCATGTACGACGTGGATATTACCCCCTTCGAGTTTTGGGATCAAGCAATGGGCTAATTTTGTGCTGCAAGCGTGTGCATACGCAAACTGATTACTACGTGTGTAATACAATAACTGCCCGATGGTTATCACTCCCTAAACCCCTTTGTACTGAAAATCACGTAAATGTAGGTTTGAGTAGCCAGGATGGTGGAGGCTACAAGGTGGTTCGAATCATAAGGCACAGACAAATGTCAAACATACTTGATGTGGAAGTATTTTCTCCTGATACTGGCAAATGGAAGAGTTTGAAAGTGTCATGTCCTAGATATATTCGCATGATGAGCTATTACCAAGCTGAGCCGTTCCGTGGTGTTTTGCATTGGATTGCATATCCTGATTTAGTTGTAGCTTATGATCCAAACCGCAATTTAGGCGAGTGCCGCTTGATTGATTTGCCCAAATCTGAAGGTTATGAGTCCTTTGGAAAACAGGTGCTTGGTACATGTGCTGGTCAACTGCGTTATTTTCGTGTTGAACGAACTACAACTTTCAAGATCCAGCAGCGGGAAGGACTGCCAATGCCATTTAATAGACGTGACCGGTACTTGTCTTCATGGACACTTGTGGACTATGATAGTGGAGAGTGGTCTTTGGATTTCAGAACAAAAGTGAATGACCTTCATCAGAGTGCACTCCCGCTAGCTTTCCATCCCTTTGATTTGCGTAGAGTTTTCATGATGTGTGGCCGTAAAATTGCTTCATACAACTATCGATCCCAAAAATTCATGTTTATCCCCAGTCAAATCAGTCATTTGTCTCGCATTGGGCGTTAAGCTGTTCACTTATTTGCCCAATATACAAACCATTGAAGTTTTGGCACCATGCTTAAATGTCAAGTAGAAAAGAAGGGGATGTGGAGTCCATGAGCCCTTGTACATTGCGGGGTAGTGTTTGTACAAGCAAAAAGTGCTACTTGGACTAGGTGTTTGAATCTTTATGTGACTATGATTTATTTAATATTGTGGATGATTTTACAAAATGAAATTTATTTGAAATTATTGAAATTTTAATGTCATGTGATAACTGATTTCAAACATGAAAGTTTTTTAGTTCTTCCGTTGAGTCTGAATATTCAAAATTTTCATTCAGACAATGAATTAGATTGAAAATTGGTTTTACATCAATATAGTTGTGTCCACAACCACAAGTATATTCAGCAACAAAATGGTGTTGTGGAGTCTTATGAAGCACCAGAAATTCTAGGGAAAGAGCTCTTCTGTTTAGGAAATTCTATGGAAATTTGTTAGGAACTTTTGAAAAACTTATTTTTCTATTAATAATGGCTTTTGTGTTGACTTTCCCTATGTTTCCCACATTTTAGAATGACAATGGTAGATTCCAAACATGAATATCTTCCTGGCGTTTATTGTTGTTTATTTTGATTTATGCTTTCAGCTGATCTACCTGTGACTCACTCTGGGACAAATATCAACTAAATGCAAATGCCGATTATAATTGTTTTGTCTTCATGAAAATCTAACCCATATAATACTCTGTAGATCCGAGTTTCTCAGAGTTTTGTTATTGATCATTTGAAAGATTACAAGTTGACAACAAAAAAACAGGTCTTAATCACACAGACTGTTTCGACGGATGTATTACTAGGCAACTAAATATTGCTAAATGGGCTGTTTGGCCTGTGCAAGCATCTGAACTACCTCCCTCATGGTGGGTCGCTCCACACTGTGCTCTTCCACACACAAAATTGCTACAAACAAAACCTGCATGGCTTCTTGAATTGGAACATTCTTTAGCCTCTCATCTATGATCTTCACAACCCCTTCTTTGCTCCTATTTGTTTGCAAATTCACCCACTGAACAATGTCCATTCCTTCCTCCCCAAAATCGCCGATGGGCTTTCGCCCCGTTATCAACTCCAAAAGCACCACCCCGAAACTATACACATCACTCTTCTCATCCACTCTTAGTGTATACGCATACTCTGCATTAAAAAGTGAAGTTATTATGAGGGGCCAGACCACATAGCTTTTCGAATATTTTATATACGAAATCTAGTTGATTAGAATCTCGTCATGTGTTGTGGTAGAAGTAGTCATCTGTAATAAAAAATGATGCCTAGTACAATCTTAAACGTTAAAACTCATGTCATTTATAGCGAAAATACTAAATTCTTATCATATACGGAGTATCATTTTCTTATGACAAATTTAAATGGATTTTGTAAATGTACATTTCGGGCTTTCGGCTATTATTTTTGAAAAAAAAAATGGTTAAAGTTGTAATAATAGTATGTATACCTGGAGCAATGTAGCCATAAGAGCCGGCAATTGCAGACATGCACTCCGAGGCATCGCTGTCCTGAAAGAACTTGGCTAGTCCAAAGTCAGCAACATGAGCTTCATAATCTGAATCCAGTAAGATGTTGTTTGACTTTACGTCCCGGTGTATTATAAGAGGTGAGCAATCATGGTGCAAGTAAGCCAGTCCTTTTGCAGATTCTAAGGCAATTTTCAGCCTGGTTTCCCACTTCAGATATCCTCCTCCATTACTCTTTCCATGGATGGCTTCTCCTAAGCTTCCATTCTGCATATACTCATATACCAGCAAATTTGTTTCCTCATTCGAGCAGAATGCCAGCAGCCTTACAATGTACCTGCTAAGCCATCCACACCATTGAAATGTAAATATACAAACTAAAATATTATGTTTTGCACCACTGCATCTTTAAGATAGAACTTCAAATCCTAATATGTTGCTATAGTACATCAACTCAAATGATCATTGCGACTCGACTAAGACGTATAAATAGCATACAGATTTCAAGATTAGCATGCTAAGATTGGTATGAATCAATGACGCAGCATCATCTTGGGAGGGCATTTCAAGTCAGTTTATACTGATAACATTAATATTTAAACACATGCAAGGATTGAAATCTTAATAGTACCTATGACGAATTCTGCCCAAAGTTTGAATCTCTGCTGACAGGCCGTTATCATGCGAGCCTTTGCTGATTCCCAGTTTCTTCACAGCTATATGTTCTCCGTTCGCCATTGTTCCTCTATACACCACTCCTGCTCCTCCTTGCCCAATTATATTGGTTTCCTTCAAGCATCCCAATACATCCTCACTTCCAAATGTCAGGTTCTGAAAAGACGTCAGCTTCCACGGCTTAGATACATTCTTCCCCATGTCCCGTGTCTTGATCAGAGCCAGTATGGTGAAAATGAGAGATGCCAATAATAGCCCCATCACACATATCAGCTTATATTTTGCTGAGAATTCGGATTTATCACTTTCTGCATTGACGTACGACTTTGAAAATGATGATGCTGAATTGCATGGACGTAGGTAGGATGCACATAGGTAAGGGTTGCCGGTGAAGGACGTGATGTTGAAAAGTAAGTACTGTCCGGTTTCAGGAACCGAACCAGTGAAGTTATTGAAGGAGAAATCTGCTGAGGTTAGGCTCTTCATGGATCCAATCTCTTCGGGCAGGGAATGTTCTAACTGGTTCCAAGAAACATTGAGGTAATTAAGGATGCGAAATTGGGAAATTTCAACCGGGATATGACCAGAGAGGTTATTCTGGCTTAAATCAAGGTAAGTAAGTGAGGGGCAATGACTGAGTGCTGCTGGAATCCTGCCAGAGAGCTTGTTTCTGCTCATATCCAACTTTACCATTCCCATGAGGTTACCTATTTCGGAAGGAATCTCGCCCGAGAATCTGTTACCATTAAGCAAAAGACTCTTCAAACCTGAGAAGTTCCCAATGCTGGCAGGGAGATTACCAGAGATGTCATTATTTGCAAGATTTAGTCCTTCCAGCTTAGGAGATGCTGTGGTTTTCTCAAAGGCAATTCTGCTTGTGAACTTATTATCTTGAAGCTCAACAAGTGTGAGTTCTGGCAAGTACAGAAACCCTTTCGGTATTGGACCACTGAAGTAGTTCTGCCCCAATCTGACCCTAGACAGTGTTTGACACTGACCAAGATCATCAGGCAATGTCCCAAACAGAGAATTATCCAACAAAATCAGGATTTCCAGTTTCCTCCCATAACACAGGGATTTCGGTATTTCTCCAGTGAGTTTATTGGTGGAGAGGTCGAGTTCGATGAGCTTCCCATTCTTCCCCAGGCTCCCAGGTATGGAACCAGTGAAGTTATTCCGCCAAAGATTCAAAGACTGTAAGTTGGATAGCTCTGCAATAAACCCAGGGATTTCCCCATGAAGATTGTTGATGAAAAGGTTCAAGATTTCAAGTTCTTGGAGTGAAGAGAACTCGAATGGGATCTCTCCGGTTAATGCATTGCTCGAAATATCAAGCGCCTTCAAGCTCACCAGATTTCCTAATTCTGGAGGAATGGAACCAGCTAGCTGATTGATTTGCAAGAAAAGCGTGTCTAGATTCTTGAGATTCCCGAGCTGAGCTGGAATTGGACCTTTCAAGCCACAGCTGGAAAGGTCCAAATGAATCAAGTTTATAAGCTTGCCAAACTCCACAGGAATTTCCCCATCAAACTGATTGAAGTAGCCCAAGTAAAGGCTTTTAAGGTTATACAGATCCCCAAGCTCCCCTGGGATGACCCCCTCCAAGTCATTCCCTGCCAGGGAGAGAAAACTGAGGTTCTTTAAACCTCCATAGCTCGGCGGGATTGTTCCCGAAAAGTAATTCCCGCCTAAATCCAAATACTTAAGATTTTTAAGCTGAGTAATGCCGATGGGAAGAGGGCATGTAAAATTGTTGTCATAAAAATCCAACACTTCAAGCTGTGGCAGACTAGAGAAATTCAAGCTGGGACATCCACTGAACAGATTGCCTGATATGTTTAGGAGCCTGAGAGCATGAAGCTGAGATATAGGATGTGGGAGAGGACCAGAAAGGTTTAAGTTGGAAATATCCAGGGACACCACTGATTTGTTGTACTCATCACAAGTCACTCCTATCCAGTTACTGCATAGCTGGTTGAAGTTGGAGAGGTTCCAGCTTGAAAGAGAAAGATTGTCTTGGGACTGGACATTCTGTTTTATAGAAACCAGAATGGCTGCTTGTCTTTTCGCAGAGATAAAATGAACATGATGAGCTGAAAGAAAAGTGAGGAAAATCAGGAAGAGGGAATGCATGAAGAAGAGATGCATACTTAGAGGGAACATGTGGGAAGTTCAAAACTCAAAATTGCATTGAACTCATCTGATTGATAGCAAGAATCATGATAATACTGAAAAGCTAAGGGCTTTCACTATCTTTATTTGCAACAATATTATTATGTTTGGAATATTTTTATATATTTAGTATGACAAGCAAAAGCAAAAAATATAAAATACTAAATCATAAAGAACCATGCAGGATCCTAACCAGATCGATTCTGGGAGCAAAGTGCCACCAATGATCAATCTCCCACTTTTGATCTTAAATAACAGACAGTCAGACAGATATACCCTTAAAATTATTGACGATTATTTTTCTTTCTTTGGAAAAGAATGACTAGAAAACTTTAAAGTAGTAAAGTGCATGTATGAATAGTATATGTCTATATTTTATGAACTTTGATTCTGCTTTATTCCTTTTTTTAAAGCTGGGGACTGAGACGTTGGTTGATCCATGTTTGCTTTCTTTATATGACCGCTTGAAAACTACTTGCAAGAAGCATTGGATCACACTTTAGACCACTTAAAGAAAAAGAAAAAGAAAAAGATAAAGATAAAGCAAGTCGTACCCTCATTTCCTTTTTTGAATGTAAAATCATTAGATATGAGATTGAGAAATTAAGAGGGTGTTATATGGACTTTGATCTGGTTTAGGAAGACTGGCGGCTGATCTCAAAGAAAATTCAAGTAAATTGATGAAGTCAAGCGTTCATGTCAATCCGGTTCAATGATTCTTAGTACAGAATGCCCATAAAGCAGTGCAAATAATTTACATACTCCGTATAATATAAAATAAATTAACCACACGTGATTATTTCTCTAATTTTGCATTTAATAACTTTGCATGAAAGTTTAATTTGAAACATACGGGTCACAAGTATACCTATATTTTTAGGGAAAAATAATATAAACTCTAAACTTTGATGGGGTGAGAGTGTAATACCTCAAACTTGCATATGTAATACGCAATTACACATATTCTGAACTTTATATAAAAAGTTATTTTCACACTATGATTTTATGTTTTTTTTAATATAAATTTATGGGAAAAAGTATATATTTTAAAATAATTTAAGCTTTGTTAGGATGCAGTTAAAATTACAAAATTTCTTTTTTAAAATAAATAAATATTATATCTGGTACAATCTAATTTTAATTGCATCCTCATAAATGCTTTGTGTATTTCAAATTATGTACTTAACATAATAAGTTACATTTGTGAAAAACATATAACCGTAGTGCTAACATAACTTTTTATATAAAGTTTGGGGTATATATATTACATGAGTAAGTTTATGGTACTTATCTCACACCCCTTTGAAGTTTGGGATGTTTATATCATTCCTCTCATATTTTTATTCATAAGTTTTTATTTAGACATTTAGTAGTGCTTTTGTTGATCGAGGTTGTAATAATTATAAAGGACACCCATCTTTTGTTGGATCCCTCCTTAATTGGAGAGGTTCTAGAAAATTCTATAGTTTCCTAAAGAAATATAGAATTTTCTAGAACGTTGCGGAGAATCCTAGAGAAGTCTAGAACTCTCTAGAAGCTTGCGTAATAGTGTGGAATCCTCTAGAATATTCTGGAGATGTGTGGAACCTTCCGGAATCTTATGGAAGTGTATGGAACCATATGGAAGGGAATGGAGAGGTGTAGAGATTCCTTGGAGTTCTCTAGAATATGTAGAGTGTTTTAGAGAACTCCTCTCCAACATTCAATATGGAGGTGGAGTAGTATAAATAGGAGTAGACGTCGTCATTCCTAATGATCCTAGTCAAAAGTGCATTCACTTCTTAGAGTGAGAAAGTTAGAAAGCCTCTTTGAGAGAGAAGAGAGATAACTTGAGAAGTTCTTATCCTCAAGCTTGAGTGAGCCATCATTGGGTGAGACAAATTTGTAATATCATTGTAAATCCTACTATTCTTTTGTATAACGGAAGAATCTTCATATTGGAGAATTTAAATCTTGTGCTCTGATTACTACCTTAATTCTTAAGTGCCTATCTTAACTTCACGAAGCGGGAAAGTCCAGAGTTTTTTCCAACATCTTTTAGGGACCCTCAATATTGACCAGATAATTATCTGGAAGAATATAAATTGAGTTTTGATCACACACGGTGAAAAGAGACTGAGGTTCCAACCTAAATCCTTTTGTTGAAGTTGGACTCGAAACATTTTCCTTGTGACACTGTCTTCACACCAGGTGAACTATGTTCCCCGATACCGTCAATAATTATAACTAGTCTTGAAATCATTTACTATCATCTTGATTTTATACTAGTCAAGGTTACAAGAAGGGAGTTTTACTAATTCGATTGTCTGGTAATAGCAGTGGCAGAAGTAAATAGAGACGTGGGGGTGCGCCAGCCCCTGCAGATTTTTTTATATTATATATATATATATATATATATATATATATATATATTAAATTTAATTAACCAACCCCTGCAACCCAGCTAATTAAGCCCACCCATGAGTCCATGACCCATCAGCCCGCAATCCTTCAAGTTCCTTCAAGGTGCGGCCCAAACCATAACCCTCAGCCAATTGCTATTCGCCTCTTCCGCTTGGACGCCAAAACAAGGCGGAACTCTACGCGACTACGACAAAACCATAGCAGAACTCTATGCAGCCAAGTAGCCAACGCAGGCACAGACCGCACAGTGGCAGACTGGCGGAACAACTCATAGCCGAAGCCCGAAGCAGCAGGAGTTGCAGTCTCGCAGGCCGCGGACCGCAGTTAAGCCGCACCAAGGCCATCGCTATTTCAATTTCTTTGTTGTTGATTATAATTGTTAATTTATTAATTGCTGATTTTTTATTTGTAATGGACTAATGGTTGGCAAATAGTAATGTTGTAGGGCTGAAAATTATTTGTTAAGGGTTAATTTTAATTTAGTAATTGTTAATTTTAATTTTTTGTAGTATTTCTAAATTAATAATTTATTAATTGTTAATTCTTATCATCGCTTTAATTGTAGTATTTCTAGGTTGTTTTAGAAAGAATCTCTATACCATAAAAAAGAATCTCTATGTTTCGATTTTATCCAAAGTTTCCCAAAGGTAGTAAAGGGCCGAACATTGATGTTCTTCATTGAATAATGTAACGTTGAAAATATCACTCCTAACGTTGAAAATATCACTCCTAACGTTGAAAATAATGTTAAAAAGCCTAAAGCGATTGAAGTTGAAAAGTCTCTAGGATGTTATCACTCCTAGAAGTTGAAATATCAGAGAACGACATTATTGGTGATCCTGGATAGCGTAAAGCCGAAAGTTACAATGTTAATATTAAAGAAAAAGTGAGAAGATGTTATTTGACAAAGGGCCCTACTTAATCACGTGAGTTCAAATTTCCACAAATTTAATTTACTGGGTGTATGAGATCATTTCAAAAGTAGTGGTTTGAAGAATTTAATTGGTTGGAATATAGTGTTGCTAAGGATGCAACATTTTGTTACTTGTGTTATTTGTTTGCTAGAGGCCATAAAAATGGGGATGATGTTTTTACTGAAATTGGTTTTAATAATTGGAGGAAGGCCAAGGAAAAATTCCGTGACCACGAAGGAACTCCAAAAAGCATACATCATTATGCAAAAATTCAATATTCCGGGTTCAAAAACCAAAAGCAAAATGTGGATTATGTATTATCCCAACAAACCAAGAAAGATGAAATTAATTATCGTGCTAGATTAACAATTATTGTTGATAGTTCGATTCCTTTTAGATGGTGGATTGGCTTTTCGAGGTCACGATGAATCAGATACTTCAGTGCATTCAGGTAAATATTTATTAGATTATTTACATTAATTTTTATCTTATTCATTACATTATTAATTTATAATGCTTATTGTAAAATTTGTATAAATGTATTTATAGGTAATTTCCTTGAACTCTTGAAATGGGAGTGTAGACGTCATCCACATATAAATATGGTAATGAACTCAAATGCTCCTGAGAATAGTCAACTTACCTCTCCTAAAATTCAGAAGGAGATTGTTAATGTGTGTGCAACTGAGGTAAGACAAGCTATTATTAATGAGATCGCTAGCAAGTACTTTTCTCTATTAATTGATGAGGCTCGCGACAGTTCAATAAAAGAGCAAATGTATGTGGTTTTAAGTTTTGTTAATAATTGTGGGGAGGTAATTGAGCGATTTGTAGGAGTGGTGCATGTCAGTAACACTTCTGCGCAGACATTGAAAAATGTCATTGATGATTTGTTTTTGCAAAGTATGGTCTTTCATTGTCTAAGGTTCGAGGCCAAGGTTATGATGGGGCGTCAAGCATGAGCGGTGGGATTAATGGCTTAAAACAAAAAAAATGGAGGAAAATAAGCAAGCACACTATGTGCATTGTTTCGCTCATCGCCTTCAGTTAGTGATTGTTTTCTCTTTGAAGAACAATGGAATAGTTGGTAGTTTTTTTGATCATCTAGTCATGATTGTAAATGTGGTTGGTGCTTCATGTAAAAGAAAAGATGATCTTTTGCAAAAACATTATGAAAATGTTGTAGGCCGTATAGAACATGGTGAGGTCAGCATAGGCAAAGGGAAAAATAAAGAAAAAAGTCTTGTAAGATCAGGTGATACTCGTTGGGTATCTCATTATAAAACAATTATTAGAGTTGTAGATATGTGGGATGCGGTGATTGAGGTACTTGAAGCCATATTTGATGATGGTGTTGATCAGAAAAGTAAATCCACTTCTTCTAGTTTGATTGAAAAAATGGCAACATGTGAGTTTGTGTTCATTGCTCATTTCCTGTTGCAGTTATTAGGAAAAACTAATGTGTTATCGAAGGAATTGCAACAAAAGAATCAAAACATAAGAAATGTTGTGGATCTTGTCAAGGCAGTGAAGGTCGATTTGGAAAGTTATCGAAATGATTATGGTTGGGGTTTGTTAGTTGAAGAAGTGACTACATTTTGTTCAAGTCATGGTATTGATGTGCCTAATATGAAAGATGTAAAGTGAAGCAGAGTGTAAAGACAAAAGACAGTTGATGGTAGCCCGAAAATTTGTTACCATTATTTTCATTTGACATATTTCTCGAGATAATTTTTGGACTGTTATTTCTTATTTAAGTGTATTTCAATTTATTTGTTTTACTACAGTATTTCATTATTTTTTTAAATATAATGTTATGTTATTGATCGCCTTATGCAAGAGATGAATAATCGTTTTACTGAGTCAAGTTCAGAGCTACTGATGTGCATAGTGCCCTTAAGTCCTAAAGACTCATTCTCCCATTTTGATTTGAAGCGGCTACTTTGTCTTGCTTAATTACACCCAGATGATTTTAGCTCAAGAGAAAAACATGAACTAAATGAACAACTTAGGTTGTTTCTTACATTTGTCAAATTATTTCCACAGTTCTCAAGTCTTCAAACTATTGGAGATTTGGCAAAAAGAATTGTTGAAACGGAATGACACACAACTTACAGGTTAGTGTACCGACTCATTCAGTTGGCATTGGTCTTATCTGTTACAACAGCCACAGTTGAAAGATCTTTATCCACAATGAAGTTTATCAAGAATGATTTGCGCAACAAGATTGGAGAAGAATTCTTGACAGATAGTTTGGTGTGTTACATTGAGAAAGATATTTTTGTTAAAGTTGAGAATAAAGAAATTATGAGGCGATTTCAGAGTATGGCACCTCGAAGACATAGATTATCATCTCCCAATTATTCTCCTTCATTTGACGCTTCAGTTGCTAATCAAAATTAAGGTACTATTTCATTAGTTGGTTTATTTAAATTTTATAGTTTTGTTTAATATATTATATTTGTGATATATATGATTTCTTTGTTAATGAACCCCTGCAAGTCACAAGTCCTGATTCCGCCACTCACTAATAGTGTGGTAATAAGACTTTGATAGTTTGACTTCATATGAATGTTTCAAGCGAAGTTATAGTGGTTTGCTATTGCAAGGTCCTTCGATCAAATCATGACACTAAGGGGCAACCACTTTAAGGGAGCAAGCTTAAAGGGAGTAAACAAAGATTTTGTAAATGAATTCAACAACTTTGAGGACTTCAAATTTTAGTAACCCTTTTCTCGAAATTTTGAAGATGCGTCTTCCATGCATTCCATTGTGACTCGTGAAAAACTTCATGAAGTTTTATGGCCGTTGATAACAGTCTATTAGAGAAGATTGCATTTAGAATTAGAGACATTAGTTTACATTTGACTTCAAAGAATGATAATTGAGTGTAGTTGTGTTTAACCGTTTAAGTTTAAAATAAATCTTAATTGTATATATTATATGAAACTTTGATACTTTTGATATATTTATTGTATATGAAAGTATGAAACTATGAATATTTTTACTTGGACTATTTTCAGTCCCAGATCAGACCTGATCAGATCAAACCGAATCGGTCCTGACCAGATCAGATCAGACTTGGACGGTTATAAAATACTTCGTACATAGAGATCAAAACTTTACCAAACCAGACCAGAAAATTCTAGTCCAAGGAAAAACATCTCGAATACAATTAAAACTTAGTCATAATTAGCAAGAATTATATAACACTACATAATTTAATTTATAGATAAAATAGCCACCTTCCGTGTGACTTTAATTTGATACTGATAATGATATTAGTCATTGTACGATATATAGATGTTTAAGTATTGCTACCAATGTCTTCAATTATCTATTTTGCTACCAACGGTAGTGTTGAGTTTTTTCTTTGTTTTTGATCAGACTTGAGTTTATTAAAGTCTTATTTTCACTTTTTATTTGGGGAGTTTCTAATAAAAGAAAGGATCCCATTGTAGGACAAGAAAGAGAGAAGTGGATAGAGAGAGAACAAGAATCAGAAAATTGGAGGCTGAATGTTCATCCCCTTTTTCAGCAACCAGCACCAGAAAACATTCATTTCTTGGAGATTGAACCGTCTGATCTTTTTGATATTTGGATAGAAGCTACACAGCATCTAGGCCAACGTTTTGGACGGTGGAGATTAGGTTTTAAGGCCCGTAGATTGTCTTTCAATTTGCTGGTGATATTTTTCTTATCTTTGATCCATTTTGATTACATACACCTCAATATTCTTACTTCTAAGGATATGATGGTTTTGTATGCCTCTAGTATTATGTAGATTATAGAGAAGACTTTGTATTACTCCTTTGCTGATGATAGTGGATTTTAGCAGCCAAAAATGGTCCCGTGGTTTTTCTCTAGTTTTATGAGTCTTTCACGCTAAAATTTGGTGTCTTCATGTTGTTGTGTGCTTACTGTTTAGCTGAATATATTGATGCATGGCAGTAGAAAATTCTATTTGTTTGCATCCTCAAACATTCATTCAAGTTGGGAAAGTTTGTGAAGATTAATTCTGCATTTATTATTTATCGCTTGTGGCTATTTTCCCCATAAGTAGCCATTACTATTTCGCGCCATGAGTGCCTGCTACTTTTTAGCGTCACCACCAATAGGATAGCCACTATTGTTGCTATCGGCTACTAGTACCGTCTAACGCAAACATATCGGAGAAATTTTATTGTACAATGTTTTATTTGCACATAGGGCTGTTATTGAACCGAACATTTATCGAGCAGTTCTAGCTCGTGTTCATTTTCTTGCTTAACAAACCGAGCTTAACGAACTCCGAATCCGAATATGAGCTCCAATTATGGTTCGAAAAATAAACGAGCCGAGTTCGAACATGATGATATTCGGTTCGATACGTTATCGAGCCTATCGAACACTTGTATAAATAAATAATTTTTTACCCATATGTCCACTTTACTTTCTTATCTACTAATACAAATACTTATTTATTTATTACAGAGTATCACTTATGAAGAACTTTTTCGAACTCGAGCTCTAATCGAAATTTTGTTCATTAAACGAGCTTGTGTTCGAACTCGAGCTCTAATCGAACTTTTTTGTTCCAACTTTTTTCGAGCCTATCGAGTATCCGAATCGAGCTTCGAACACAGACCGAACCGAGCTCGAGCCTAATAAATAGAGTTCGTCGAGCTTCGAGCACGAACTCGAGCACTATCAAAACACTATCAAACGGAGCTCGAGCCTATGGTGTTCGGGCTCGGCTCGGTTCGTTAAGAGCCCTATTTGCACATAAAAAATGCTTAGTGTTGCCAAATAAGCGTTTTTATCTTCATACCAAGCATTTCAATATCGATATTCTTCCTTGTCCTACTATATCACAATATGTTTCTTACTTTTATTAATTTAAATGAATAACTGGTAGCAAATGTGGAATGAAATTTATTTTATATAACCACATCCTTTAATATTTTGTTAACTACGTATGAAAACGACATTAGTTGATTATATCAATAAAATGATCAAGTGCAAACGAGTTATCACAAGAATTTGACATCTATGCACTGACAATTTTTTGCATGTGCCAAAATTGTTGTCTGTGGGGACAAACATTTTTTTGTCTTTAATACTTCCACACACAATATTTTACTAACGCTACTCACAACAATTTCGGTAACATCTTCAACGGTTTCAACTCCTATTGTTTTTCTGATAGTGAAAGGTGATGATAAAGTTGGTAGGATAAAAGATGATATGGTGAAATTGAAAGATGGTGAAGGAAGATGAATGCGATAGAAATTGTGAAGATAGTGGTGATCATGAAGATGGAAGAGGATTAAGATATTTGATGAAGATGAAAAAAAGAGAGAAAGAGGGAAGGAGAGTAAAAAATGATAAATTTTGAACCTTTATATAGACTATAAAGTGTGAAAATGTACAAAAAGGTGTACACTAGCATTTTTATTCATAAATGGATGTAAATATGTAGACTTTAATACAATCTGGAAACTGGCCCAAGGACAAATCGTTCATGGACTAGTGTTTAACATCAAACCCTTACAATTTGGATTTATTAATACCCATTTGGTTATTGTTGATTGTGATGTCATTCTGGCCCGTTTACTTTTGGGTGGCTATCTAGGTTCAACGGCTCTTTTAGTTCTTATTTCTCCAAGTTATAATTTTGGGGTCGGTGCCCTACAAACGCAATCGCAGAGATATGATTTTTGCGTGAAATGCAAATGTACTTTATCAACTTCGATCAGTACTACATTTTCTTAATATCCTCGTTTTTTTGTTTTAATCTTATGAGCATAGTCTAATTTCCAATAATGATTAAAATCTAAATACTCATAAACGTCTCAAAAAAATCTTTCAAAGTCCGAAAACTAAATTTAAATGTGATAAAAATTGATATAGAATCTAAATTTTATAGATTATTTTAGTGTGAGAATGGTACATGACTTAGAAATGGGTAAAGGGCGTACATACCATTATCTACTTCATTCATACCAATTTCATGTCTTATTTGACTATGCAAACTACGTACATAAGATTGATTCATTGTTGTTAAAATTAATTTTTTTTATAATATATACATTAATTTTTAATAACTGAAATTCACATATTTGAGAAGTACTATGTATATTTTAAAACCTATTGGAGCGTACAAATCAAAATTTGATAAAACTTATTCATAAATTATTAATTATAGTTTACTTGCATTATAATGTTTTCTTATGACCAATCCTCTGGAATTAACTCTCACATGTAATTTTCAATAAGAGCACCTAATTTGTCTAGCTATTCTTGATTTCTAGTTTGGTTTATGGCTAGATTCCTTGACTGTCATCCGAGAGGGTGGAGTCCTTGACCGTCACGTGCTTCGTGGACCCCTCCGTAAGAGCAGAGATCTTCTTTCCCTCCTTCTCGAGGGCAGCACCCTCCACCTTTGGGTGCCGTCTGAAATGGCACCCTACTTAATGAGTAGTCACTTTCTACAAGCGTGCTCCGTCTCAAATTTAACAAGCAGACGTCTCGGACGATCATCCAACCCGGCCCACTCACTCCACCAATTATGGTTCAGAGAAACCACTACATCCATGATCCATGTCTTTGCCTATTGCCGCTGATAGCGGGTTGTATCAATGGGCAAATTCTCTATTCTAGCCCATTTCTACATTCCTCACTTAAATAGAGGGAGAACTATTTCATAAAAAATGAGAGTTGCCTTTGTACCTCATGTTTGGATAATATTAGACTTTGCGCATCGCACACTCTATCAATCCAAATTTTTAAAGGAATGAGGTGCAAAATCAAATTATTTTATAGTGAATTCGAGTGCTTAAATTAATGATGTTGGTCCAAAATAGGACGCTCGTAGGCTTTTAGGAAATCTATTTACGACACTCAAGCAAGAATTAGGAAAGTAATACGAGAATGGAAAGTTGCAAAGGGAATTTGGTAGCCAGAAATAGCTTTGAGAATCCTCCTCTAATCTGAATTACAACCCGCCTTTTATAGGCGTATACAAATCGTAACCGCTACCGATAATAATAACTAATTAATTACAACATTAATATGGAATTAAGTACATAATTAATAGCGCATTAATTGCTTGACCGTTACTCTTCCGGGTTGGGATGTCGGCCGGACAAACAGCTCCCCGCTGGGCTGGCAGGCTTCAGGTTGTGGACTTGGAACCACGGGTCCAAGTTCGGGGCTTGGGCTGATTAGGCTCTGGGCCTAGTCCCATAACTCCATCACGAGTCCCCCATTCCCTTAGCCGAGTACTAGACTCGGCTAAGAGGGAGTAATCCAAGTCAGTTTCTCTTCTCCGAGACTAGAAGATCCCCGCCCTTATCCATGTTGGGGAGATGCCTCATTAAAAACCTTCATTAGAAAAAAACCCAATGAGAAAAAATCCTAATGAAGGGAAAAAGAGTACATCTGACGCCCCCAAGATGAAGCAAGAGGTGAGATCCTCGGCCTTTATTGCAATGGTCGCCATCTGCGAATAAGATGTGGCTAGAACTGTTCTTCTCATCGGGCTCAGACTCGTGAGGTTCGTAATTTGCTTCCTTGAAAACGGTAAGACCCTCAATCCCCCACTTCATTCAGTTGTACCTACACATAAAAGAAACTAATGTAGAATAGAGCATCTGCCCTGGTGTCGAACCACGGCACAGTGTGCAAGTGAGTCGGACTCATTACTTGAAAGAGTGACATCAAGTTTCCAAGTTAGGCCTCAACCCAATCTCCGAAAGAAAGATTGAATCCGCGAGTAAGTGAGTCGGACTCCTCACTCGAACGGATAATCTAACCCCAAAGAACTAAAGTATATCAATCTTTTTTCGAGAAATGTGAATGTCAATTAAGTGACAAAATTGCTCGGAAGAGCGTGGCTCTAGGACCCTAACAAGAGTTTAACTCGCCGCCCGAGGTTAGTAGTTCGAACCCGCAAGTAAAAACTTTTGGACGGGTGACTCGTCCCCCGAGGTCGGAGTGTGATGCACTATGAAGGGGTAAGAGCACATGAGAACTCGTATGAAGTCAAGAGTGTGCGGTATTAACATTTATATTAGAGCTTATTAATCGTCACACTCATATGACGTGACCCGGTGGCGCGAGTGTGTGTGCTCGGCCATTGTACGGGTGTTTGTGCTCCTCCGACGTACTTGAGTGATCAGATTTCATAAGTCCATTGTTCAATGTTAAAATTACACACTTAACAAGAGTAAAAGCAATCATATCTGTTGGTCCAAAATAGGACGCTCGTAGGCTTTTAAGAAAGCTACGTACGACACTCAAGCGGGAATCAAGAAAGTAATCTGAATAAGGAAAGTTGCAAAGGGGATTTGGTAGCCAGAAATAACATATCTATTATTTGACTCGAACTTGCCTTTTATAGGCGATTACAAATGGTAACTGCCAAAGGTACTAATGGCTAATTAATTACAACATTAATACGGAATTAAATACATAATTAAGTCACGCATTAATTACTTTGGCCGTTATTGTTCCTGGCTGGCAGGTCAGCCTGGCTGGCAGGATGGACGCTTGAGCTCCCTCCTGCTGGACTGGATGGTGGGCTCCCCGCTAGGCTGGAGGAATGCTTCTGACCGGGCTGGGGGCAGGCTCCTGGGTAGGCTGGAAGGCAGGCTCCCCGTTGGGCTGGAGGCAGGCTGCTGGTCGGGCTGGAAGGCAGGCTCCCACCCGGGCTGGACCGCAAGCTCCTGGCTAGGCTGGAAGGCAGGCTCCCAGGTGCGCTGGTCGGCAGGCTCCTGGCTAGGCTGGAATGTAGGCTCCCCACTCGGCTGGTCGACAGGCTCTCTTGGGCTTCCGCTCCTTGATTGGCCTGATCGGTTGGGCCGACTCGAGCTCTGGGTTGTTGGGCTTAGGCCTGCTGGTCGAAATTCGGGGCCTGGGCCGATTAGACTCCGGGCCTAGTCCCATAACCCCATCACGAGCCCCCCACTCCCTTAGTCGAGTAGTAGACTCGGTTAAGAGGGAGTAGTTCAAGTCAGCTGTCAATTAAAAGATATTCACATATCAAGGAGCCATAATTGTGGATTCTGTCAATCCCGCAATTTATGTAGATTTCCAAATTTTGAATAAGGCACCCAACTTTAAAAGGCTCCAAATTAATTTCCTTAGCGTTCTAGCATTCCAGCAGCAAGCTTTCTCCCAGACTTCAGGATCCAGGTCAGCTTCAAAAAATCCCTGAAATTCATTATTATTATTATTTCATAAATTATTTTCGGACTTTATTTTATTTTTCCTTCCTTTTCTTTTCTTTCCTTTTCTTTTCTTTCCTTCCTTTTTCTTTCCTTTTCTTTTCTTTCCTTCTTTTTTCTTTCCTTTTCTTTTCTTTCCTTCTTTTTTCTTTCCTTTTATTTTCTTTCCTTTCTTCTCTTTCCTCTCTCTCCTGTGACCTGCGCGCGTCTCCCTCGCGTCTCCCTCGCGTCGCCCCAGCGCCGCCGTCAACCAGGACACCGGGTTGACCGCCGTTTTGCTCCGGGCGACTCCTGTGTCGACCTCTTCTGCGCCAAGCGGCTGTCTTGTGCCAAACACCGGTCGTCGATGTCTCCCCTGCAGTCCGGCGAATCTGGCCGACGGGTCTGGGCTCCTGTGCTGGCCGGCACATGCTACAGGGATTGGCGGGCTGTCTTGTGCCACCCACCGGTCGCCGATATCGCCCCTGCAGTCCGGCGAATCTGGTCGGCGGGTCTGGGCTCCTGTGGTGGTCGGCGCATGCTACAGGGATTGGCGGGCTGTCTTGTGCCACCCATCGGTCACCGATGTCGCCCCTGCAGACCGGCGAATCTGGACGGCGGGTCTGGGCTCCTGTGGTGGCCGGTGTATGCTATAGGGATTGGCGGCCGCCCCATTGTCGGACGGCGTCGCCCAGAAGGCTGGCGGCCATATGGCTGGGTGACTAGGCTCCCTCGGGGCGGATGGATTTTTCCTTCTCACGGGCGTCCATGTTGTTCATCCGCTGCCAGCCATCATTGTGCAGGAAGCCGAGCGGTCAGGTGGTTCCACGAGTCCAAGTTGGGCGGCACTATCCCTTTCTTGGCCAGCTGCTGTCAGGCCTTGAAGGAACTAGGCTAGGGTTGAGGCAAGCTAATGCCCATATGTGCGGTTCCCCATGGAGCTAGGTATCACCTTGGCCGAGCAATGTTGGTTGGGGATCGGACCGGCGGCCGCCACTCTGTCGGTAGGCTTTGCTTAGGAAGCCGGCGGCCGTCCCACAGCTAGCCAGCATTACCCTTCCCCTAGGCGACCAAGGCAGGTGCTCCCCTGCTTGATACATTCCATGTTGATTGGCAAACTTGTCACTATCATTTTGTTTTTGTTTTTGAGGTGCAGGTGCGATCTCCCCAATTTGACCATGCAAGACGATGGACGCTCTCCCCATGAAAACAACGATCATGTGGATTCAGGATTATCAGCTATTATTGAAGCAGAGCGCGGGGCGGCCGCGAGACCCATGCGGGTCAGCCACGGCCCTCGGCCACGTATGCATGCGGGTGTTACTACTGGGTGACGTGCACTCGTCGTTAGGTGCACTCAAAATAAATAATCAATACAACACTAATACGTAGTATAGTGTAGTAAGGTTCGTATCCACAGGGAAAGGAATACTTTTCTTTTATATAAATAATAACAAGGGGGGTTTAGATTTGTTTGGTTTAATAACACTAAGATAAACGACATATATGAGTTTAAATCAATGAGATGGGGACTTGGTTTTGCTTTTATCCACTTAATGAAATGTTCGTCGATCCCGGTTATATCTTTAACTATCTTCCTCTCGAATACTCAATCGATGAGTATATCCATTTCATCGAGGGTAGTTATTAATAACGAGATGCGTTCATTAATAAAACTTACTATCGAGTCAATATAGAACAAGCGCCGTATATTAACTTGATAGTAGCAATAAACTTAAGATGAAAACGATTGAGATTGATAACCTCAACACAAGCGGTTTATTGGTTTAATCAATATAATTAATTCCCCTTGGCATATTAACCATGAGATGCATGCATTAATATTCCAAGTTTACTACCGTTGAAAGAACCGGATTAATAACAAGCGTATTCACCGATTGATTCTAGTAATAATTAATATGAGAAACAATACTAGTTGATACTTTAAGTAATGTTTAAGATATTAACATGAAATATGAATAGGAATTAATTAATACTCAAGGGAGAATATTAAAATATATGAATCCTACTATGATTAATATCAAGATGTTAACTAATTGTCATCTTAGTAACACTCCCCAATATTATCATAGAGGAAGAAATAGCTATTACTATAACCAATGTCAAGATGTTAACTAATTGTCATCTTAGTAACACTCCCCAACTTTGATATAGAGATAGTATTTTGAAAGAAAGAATTAATATTCAAGGAAGAAGATTAAAGAAAAATAACTCACAACTTACAAATTCATTAAGCTTCAAGGTAGCAAAACCAAGATGGAAGAGTTTAGCTCCTCATTTGGAGACTAAACATGATGAAAAATATAAAGAAAGAGCTATTCTATACTGAGCTTAGATGTACAAAGGGATTGGATATCTTATTGTGAAGGAAAGGGGTGTATTTATAGGCTTTTGGGAGCTGCAGGGGCTGATACCCGACCGGGTATATAGGATACCCGATCGGGTATTTTAGGAAATTTCCCGGAAAACCATATTTCTGGACATACCCGGTCGGGTATGTCGGTTTACCCGATCGGGTATGTGACAAATCTTTACGAAAATTTGCTCCCACGATCCTTTGTTCCCGGATTTGATTTGGACAACCGAATCAAGCAAATACCCGATCGGGTATTGCCTATACCCGACCGGGTATACGAGTATTTTTTTCCAAATCGAAATCTTTCTTGTCTCCTTGCACTTTCCTTGATCTTTTGAGGTCCAATCTTGATCCCTTGGATGAGTTTTGACCTGTTTAGCTCAGAATAGTCCTAATCTAAACAAATTACAAATAATTATGAAAATAAAGTATTACACAAAAAATGTGTAATTTCCACAACTAGAACTAATAAAAACTAGTTAAAAATACAAACATACATGATAGGAAATTCACACTATCAAACTCCCCCACACTTAGTTTCATTACTCGTCCTCGAGTAAAGCCAAATGTTTACAAGTTTTTCATGTCTTCAATAGTTCAACAATTTAACAAGAAAGAGCAAAAGACCACCAAGATTTGTACATGAGATTTAAATTGAGTTTTAAGCTCAAAGATTAATATTTTCTTGGGTTTTATGGCCTTCTATGCTCTTCTCTTGTTTTCAACTCCTTCATTCCGCTTCTTGAGACCACCATTGCCCTGTAAAAAAAATATGAACCTCTAATATCTCTCATTTTGCCTAGGAGCCTTTTCAGGTTTTCATCCTAGCCTCTCGTTTTGTTTTGTTCCTTTCTAACTCACTCATTAATATTTTTTTTATAAGCCCTTTTTGCTTAGATTGCCCGTTTTTGGGTTTTCAACCTAACTAGCATTTCCTTTTTTTTTGTTTTTGTTTGCTTTTTTTTTTAAAGAAGATAATGCAAGTTACAAGGTTGAAACAATTAAGTACGTACCAATGAGTGATTCCCCCTCACTTAGCTTGAAGCACTGTCCCTAGTGCTCGTCTCCGTCAAAGCCAGGCTGACCGCCACCATAGTCTCCTCCACTGTAACCGCTGTCCTCCCCAAAATTACCCCACTGAGAGGGGTCATACCATGACGGGTGCTGCACTGGGGGACGCATAGAGGAGAAGTGCCCCTGCTGATGATGGTAAGCATAGATGGGGGCTATTGCCCGTCGGTTGTCCTCGTCCATGCGGTTGACCCGGAAGCTCAAATCCCGGAGTCCTTCCAATAGAGCACGTTGGTTCTCAAGCACTTGTGTTTGATACGGATCGTAGTGGGGTTGGTCTTGAGGTGGAGCTAGAATATCTTCAAGAATTGGAGGGGCTTGTTCTTGTGCGGGTTCATCTTCTTGGTTTTGGAAATATGGTGGGATGGCTGGAGGGAGGCAATAGTGGTGCACAAGAGGTGGTTCTAATCGGAATGGAATAGTGGGTAGCCCCTCGGAGGGGATTGTGAAGTAACGAGTGGGTTTTGGGAAGATGGACCATTTGTAAAAGATTTTCCCCTTGTAATCACGATGAGAGAACTTGATGTCTTTTGAATTGCCCAGATGTGTTATGTCAAAAAGACAGAATTCGGCTATTGGTGCATTATCTACGTAATCGAATTTTGTAGCTATGTGGAGAATAACGCCCCCTATCCAAATTTTTCCTTGGGCGGTGCATTCTTTATACAGATGTTCCCACATACGGTTCACAATGTTATAGTGGAAGGGAGGTATGTCAAACAGTGCATTGGCTAGAATACATATATCACCTATTCGTGCTTGGTGATTGTTGGGGCGTCCAAACACAAAGCTAACCAAGTATTTCAAGAAGATGCGTAGCACTGGGTGTTGGACATGGGTTATGACAAGATTTTTGGAGCTAAAGTTCATTTCCCCCGTCATTTTTTTCCACAATTCAAAGCCATACCCGGTGTCGGGCTCTTGGGCGTTTTGTGGTGGCACGGGCAAGCCAAAGTGCTCCGCAAACTCACGTTTTGTTATGGAATGTGATTTATTGAATAAACGAAACGTGAGTTTATCCTCCCTATCATCATTATCATCTTTGATTCTCTCAACAGAACCCAAGAATTCATACACAAGTTCATCATTTGGGTTATATTTCAACCCAAAAATTTTGCTCATTCCCAACAATTCACCTAATTGAAGCATCATAGCAAGAATTTCTAGCTCATCCAAAGTATTCATACACAAAAACGGGAATGATGTACCTCTCTTTTAGTTTGGGCCAAGACTTTTTCCCGGTGAGCCGATGAGGTGATGATGATGTTTTCAAAGCCGGGAACCGGTGCTCTTGAAGAAGAACTTTCTCCTCTTGTCCTCTTTGGTGCCATTTTTGCTAGAAAACTTGGATTTTGGGTTCCAAATTTCGTACTTTTATGTGGTGGGGGTGGGTTTTTCGGACTCTACGAAATTGGAAGAGAATGTGGTGTTGATGGGTATGGGTGTGTAGAGGGGGATGTGGGGAAGATTTTGGTGGTGGTTTGGAGGGATTTGGTGGAGAATTCAGGGAGTAATTTGAGGTAGAAGAACCGGCTATGGAGGTTTGGGGAGGGTTTGGTCGGATTTGGGGAAGGAATTTGGGAAGAAGAAGGGATTTTTCGAATTAAAATGCTGAGTAATCCCGCTTACCCGACCGGGTAAGTGTGTATACCCGATCGGGTACGCGAGGCAGTGAGCTGCAGATTTGCACGTTTTAAGCATACCCGGTCGGGTAAGTGGCTATACCCGATCGGGTATCTCCCTTTTCTTTGATTTTTGGGATTTTCATACCCGATCACTACACGAGGCAGTGAGCTCTGAAATTGCACGTTTTAAGCATACCCGGTCGGGTAAGTGGCTATACCCGATCGGGTATCTCCCTTTTCTTTGATTTTTGACGCGGGTACTCGGTCGAGTGTGGGAGTCAGTCCCCTTCAATTTTAGCATTTCTAGCAATACCCGACCGGGTGTATAGTGATACCCGATCGGGTATTGCTTATTTTTCAATTTTTTGAATGCTCCCTCGATCGAGTAGTGCCCGGTCCCTTTTCTTTTTGCTCATACCCGACCGAGTATAAGGAGATACTCGATCGGGTATGTCCCCAGATGTTCCAAAACCTGCATTTTTTTTTGTAATGTGTAAAAATAAAATAAAACAAGTAAATGTACCTTGCATGGGTTGCCTCCCAAGAAGCGCCTCATTTAACGTCGCGGCACGACGCTATCATTGTTTTCAATCATTCAAACTTGGATCATGATAGTTTATTTTCTTCTCACTTTCACTCCTAGGACTTCCATAGGAGTGCTTAATTTCTCGACTCTCCACTTTGGAAATCTTTCCAGGATCAAATATCCAGATTTTCATTGATTCGTGTGGTGGGAGGAATGGGAAGAAATTATCGTTTAGTATGATCAATAAAAAGTTTTTCGACTCCTCAATTTTGAAGAATATTTCAGAAATGTCATTGTCCATTTCAAGTTTATGAGTTTCCCTCAAGATTTTTAGAATTGATGGGGGTACCTCAAAAGATGACAAGGATAGATATTTAACCTTGAAGCTGAGATTATCCTCTTCTTTGACCAGTTGGAGCTCCGTGTCCTTTTCTTCCTCTACTTCTTCTGGATCCTGGATCTCTTTTTGCATTTCCTCTTCATTTTTCAATGTGATTGCAAAAGTTTGCTGTCTAGGATCACATTCTATTTGAGAGGAAAGTTTTCCCGAATCCCTTGCTTCAAGCCTACTCACGACTCCGGCTATTTGACCCACTTGAGATTCCAAGCTCAAAATGCTAGATTTGGTCTCATTTTGGAATTGCACCATGTTTTGTTGCATGGTGGTTACGATGTTAGCAAGAGCACGAACCATGTCCTCTGTGGACATATTAGAGTCGGAGAATGGATCATACCTCATGTGAGGTACATCATCAATTTGTGCAATGTATTCTTCTTGGACCTTTGGGCAGAAGTCCGTAAGATGTCTGTGAGACATGCAAATGTTGCATGTCTTGGCATCTTGAGCTTTTGAGTTAAAGATAGATTCCTTTATTAGAGAAGTCAAGAAGGAAATTTGACTCTCTAAGGAAGAAGTGTTGGTATCCATATACTCATAACTCATGTAAGCTCAGAAAATAGAAGAGCAAGATTTTTTTTTTTTTTTTGTAAAAATAATTTTTTTTTTGTGTTTTTTATTTTTATGAGATAAAATAAAAAGAAAAATGATTGCCTTTCCCCGGCAACGGCGCCAAATTTGACGTGCACTCGTCGTTAGGTGCACTCAAAATAAATAATCAATACAACACTAATACGTAGTATAGTGTAGTAAGGTTCGTATCCACAGGGAAAGGAATACTTTTCTTTTATGCTCGGCCATTGTACGGGTGTTTGTGCTCCTCCGACGTACTTGAGTGATCAGATTTCATAAGTCCATTGTTCAATGTTAAAATTACACACTTAACAAGAGTAAAAGCAATCATATCTGTTGGTCCAAAATAGGACGCTCGTAGGCTTTTAAGAAAGCTACGTACGACACTCAAGCGGGAATCAAGAAAGTAATCTGAATAAGGAAAGTTGCAAAGGGGATTTGGTAGCCAGAAATAACATATCTATTATTTGACTCGAACTTGCCTTTTATAGGCGATTACAAATGGTAACTGCCAAAGGTACTAATGGCTAATTAATTACAACATTAATACGGAATTAAATACATAATTAAGTCACGCATTAATTACTTTGGCCGTTATTGTTCCTGGCTGGCAGGTCAGCCTGGCTGGCAGGATGGACGCTTGAGCTCCCTCCTGCTGGACTGGATGGTGGGCTCCCCGCTAGGCTGGAGGAATGCTTCTGACCGGGCTGGGGGCAGGCTCCTGGGTAGGCTGGAAGGCAGGCTCCCCGTTGGGCTGGAGGCAGGCTGCTGGTCGGGCTGGAAGGCAGGCTCCCACCCGGGCTGGACCGCAAGCTCCTGGCTAGGCTGGAAGGCAGGCTCCCAGGTGCGCTGGTCGGCAGGCTCCTGGCTAGGCTGGAATGTAGGCTCCCCACTCGGCTGGTCGACAGGCTCTCTTGGGCTTCCGCTCCTTGATTGGCCTGATCGGTTGGGCCGACTCGAGCTCTGGGTTGTTGGGCTTAGGCCTGCTGGTCGAAATTCGGGGCCTGGGCCGATTAGACTCCGGGCCTAGTCCCATAACCCCATCACGAGCCCCCCACTCCCTTAGTCGAGTAGTAGACTCGGTTAAGAGGGAGTAGTTCAAGTCAGCTGTCAATTAAAAGATATTCACATATCAAGGAGCCATAATTGTGGATTCTGTCAATCCCGCAATTTATGTAGATTTCCAAATTTTGAATAAGGCACCCAACTTTAAAAGGCTCCAAATTAATTTCCTTAGCGTTCTAGCATTCCAGCAGCAAGCTTTCTCCCAGACTTCAGGATCCAGGTCAGCTTCAAAAAATCCCTGAAATTCATTATTATTATTATTTCATAAATTATTTTCGGACTTTATTTTATTTTTCCTTCCTTTTCTTTTCTTTCCTTTTCTTTTCTTTCCTTCCTTTTTCTTTCCTTTTCTTTTCTTTCCTTCTTTTTTCTTTCCTTTTCTTTTCTTTCCTTCTTTTTTCTTTCCTTTTATTTTCTTTCCTTTCTTCTCTTTCCTCTCTCTCCTGTGACCTGCGCGCGTCTCCCTCGCGTCTCCCTCGCGTCGCCCCAGCGCCGCCGTCAACCAGGACACCGGGTTGACCGCCGTTTTGCTCCGGGCGACTCCTGTGTCGACCTCTTCTGCGCCAAGCGGCTGTCTTGTGCCAAACACCGGTCGTCGATGTCTCCCCTGCAGTCCGGCGAATCTGGCCGACGGGTCTGGGCTCCTGTGCTGGCCGGCACATGCTACAGGGATTGGCGGGCTGTCTTGTGCCACCCACCGGTCGCCGATATCGCCCCTGCAGTCCGGCGAATCTGGTCGGCGGGTCTGGGCTCCTGTGGTGGTCGGCGCATGCTACAGGGATTGGCGGGCTGTCTTGTGCCACCCATCGGTCACCGATGTCGCCCCTGCAGACCGGCGAATCTGGACGGCGGGTCTGGGCTCCTGTGGTGGCCGGTGTATGCTATAGGGATTGGCGGCCGCCCCATTGTCGGACGGCGTCGCCCAGAAGGCTGGCGGCCATATGGCTGGGTGACTAGGCTCCCTCGGGGCGGATGGATTTTTCCTTCTCACGGGCGTCCATGTTGTTCATCCGCTGCCAGCCATCATTGTGCAGGAAGCCGAGCGGTCAGGTGGTTCCACGAGTCCAAGTTGGGCGGCACTATCCCTTTCTTGGCCAGCTGCTGTCAGGCCTTGAAGGAACTAGGCTAGGGTTGAGGCAAGCTAATGCCCATATGTGCGGTTCCCCATGGAGCTAGGTATCACCTTGGCCGAGCAATGTTGGTTGGGGATCGGACCGGCGGCCGCCACTCTGTCGGTAGGCTTTGCTTAGGAAGCCGGCGGCCGTCCCACAGCTAGCCAGCATTACCCTTCCCCTAGGCGACCAAGGCAGGTGCTCCCCTGCTTGATACATTCCATGTTGATTGGCAAACTTGTCACTATCATTTTGTTTTTGTTTTTGAGGTGCAGGTGCGATCTCCCCAATTTGACCATGCAAGACGATGGACGCTCTCCCCATGAAAACAACGATCATGTGGATTCAGGATTATCAGCTATTATTGAAGCAGAGCGCGGGGCGGCCGCGAGACCCATGCGGGTCAGCCACGGCCCTCGGCCACGTATGCATGCGGGTGTTACTACTGGGTGACGTGCACTCGTCGTTAGGTGCACTCAAAATAAATAATCAATACAACACTAATACGTAGTATAGTGTAGTAAGGTTCGTATCCACAGGGAAAGGAATACTTTTCTTTTATATAAATAATAACAAGGGGGGTTTAGATTTGTTTGGTTTAATAACACTAAGATAAACGACATATATGAGTTTAAATCAATGAGATGGGGACTTGGTTTTGCTTTTATCCACTTAATGAAATGTTCGTCGATCCCGGTTATATCTTTAACTATCTTCCTCTCGAATACTCAATCGATGAGTATATCCATTTCATCGAGGGTAGTTATTAATAACGAGATGCGTTCATTAATAAAACTTACTATCGAGTCAATATAGAACAAGCGCCGTATATTAACTTGATAGTAGCAATAAACTTAAGATGAAAACGATTGAGATTGATAACCTCAACACAAGCGGTTTATTGGTTTAATCAATATAATTAATTCCCCTTGGCATATTAACCATGAGATGCATGCATTAATATTCCAAGTTTACTACCGTTGAAAGAACCGGATTAATAACAAGCGTATTCACCGATTGATTCTAGTAATAATTAATATGAGAAACAATACTAGTTGATACTTTAAGTAATGTTTAAGATATTAACATGAAATATGAATAGGAATTAATTAATACTCAAGGGAGAATATTAAAATATATGAATCCTACTATGATTAATATCAAGATGTTAACTAATTGTCATCTTAGTAACACTCCCCAATATTATCATAGAGGAAGAAATAGCTATTACTATAACCAATGTCAAGATGTTAACTAATTGTCATCTTAGTAACACTCCCCAACTTTGATATAGAGATAGTATTTTGAAAGAAAGAATTAATATTCAAGGAAGAAGATTAAAGAAAAATAACTCACAACTTACAAATTCATTAAGCTTCAAGGTAGCAAAACCAAGATGGAAGAGTTTAGCTCCTCATTTGGAGACTAAACATGATGAAAAATATAAAGAAAGAGCTATTCTATACTGAGCTTAGATGTACAAAGGGATTGGATATCTTATTGTGAAGGAAAGGGGTGTATTTATAGGCTTTTGGGAGCTGCAGGGGCTGATACCCGACCGGGTATATAGGATACCCGATCGGGTATTTTAGGAAATTTCCCGGAAAACCATATTTCTGGACATACCCGGTCGGGTATGTCGGTTTACCCGATCGGGTATGTGACAAATCTTTACGAAAATTTGCTCCCACGATCCTTTGTTCCCGGATTTGATTTGGACAACCGAATCAAGCAAATACCCGATCGGGTATTGCCTATACCCGACCGGGTATACGAGTATTTTTTTCCAAATCGAAATCTTTCTTGTCTCCTTGCACTTTCCTTGATCTTTTGAGGTCCAATCTTGATCCCTTGGATGAGTTTTGACCTGTTTAGCTCAGAATAGTCCTAATCTAAACAAATTACAAATAATTATGAAAATAAAGTATTACACAAAAAATGTGTAATTTCCACAACTAGAACTAATAAAAACTAGTTAAAAATACAAACATACATGATAGGAAATTCACACTATCAAACTCCCCCACACTTAGTTTCATTACTCGTCCTCGAGTAAAGCCAAATGTTTACAAGTTTTTCATGTCTTCAATAGTTCAACAATTTAACAAGAAAGAGCAAAAGACCACCAAGATTTGTACATGAGATTTAAATTGAGTTTTAAGCTCAAAGATTAATATTTTCTTGGGTTTTATGGCCTTCTATGCTCTTCTCTTGTTTTCAACTCCTTCATTCCGCTTCTTGAGACCACCATTGCCCTGTAAAAAAAATATGAACCTCTAATATCTCTCATTTTGCCTAGGAGCCTTTTCAGGTTTTCATCCTAGCCTCTCGTTTTGTTTTGTTCCTTTCTAACTCACTCATTAATATTTTTTTTATAAGCCCTTTTTGCTTAGATTGCCCGTTTTTGGGTTTTCAACCTAACTAGCATTTCCTTTTTTTTTGTTTTTGTTTGCTTTTTTTTTTAAAGAAGATAATGCAAGTTACAAGGTTGAAACAATTAAGTACGTACCAATGAGTGATTCCCCCTCACTTAGCTTGAAGCACTGTCCCTAGTGCTCGTCTCCGTCAAAGCCAGGCTGACCGCCACCATAGTCTCCTCCACTGTAACCGCTGTCCTCCCCAAAATTACCCCACTGAGAGGGGTCATACCATGACGGGTGCTGCACTGGGGGACGCATAGAGGAGAAGTGCCCCTGCTGATGATGGTAAGCATAGATGGGGGCTATTGCCCGTCGGTTGTCCTCGTCCATGCGGTTGACCCGGAAGCTCAAATCCCGGAGTCCTTCCAATAGAGCACGTTGGTTCTCAAGCACTTGTGTTTGATACGGATCGTAGTGGGGTTGGTCTTGAGGTGGAGCTAGAATATCTTCAAGAATTGGAGGGGCTTGTTCTTGTGCGGGTTCATCTTCTTGGTTTTGGAAATATGGTGGGATGGCTGGAGGGAGGCAATAGTGGTGCACAAGAGGTGGTTCTAATCGGAATGGAATAGTGGGTAGCCCCTCGGAGGGGATTGTGAAGTAACGAGTGGGTTTTGGGAAGATGGACCATTTGTAAAAGATTTTCCCCTTGTAATCACGATGAGAGAACTTGATGTCTTTTGAATTGCCCAGATGTGTTATGTCAAAAAGACAGAATTCGGCTATTGGTGCATTATCTACGTAATCGAATTTTGTAGCTATGTGGAGAATAACGCCCCCTATCCAAATTTTTCCTTGGGCGGTGCATTCTTTATACAGATGTTCCCACATACGGTTCACAATGTTATAGTGGAAGGGAGGTATGTCAAACAGTGCATTGGCTAGAATACATATATCACCTATTCGTGCTTGGTGATTGTTGGGGCGTCCAAACACAAAGCTAACCAAGTATTTCAAGAAGATGCGTAGCACTGGGTGTTGGACATGGGTTATGACAAGATTTTTGGAGCTAAAGTTCATTTCCCCCGTCATTTTTTTCCACAATTCAAAGCCATACCCGGTGTCGGGCTCTTGGGCGTTTTGTGGTGGCACGGGCAAGCCAAAGTGCTCCGCAAACTCACGTTTTGTTATGGAATGTGATTTATTGAATAAACGAAACGTGAGTTTATCCTCCCTATCATCATTATCATCTTTGATTCTCTCAACAGAACCCAAGAATTCATACACAAGTTCATCATTTGGGTTATATTTCAACCCAAAAATTTTGCTCATTCCCAACAATTCACCTAATTGAAGCATCATAGCAAGAATTTCTAGCTCATCCAAAGTATTCATACACAAAAACGGGAATGATGTACCTCTCTTTTAGTTTGGGCCAAGACTTTTTCCCGGTGAGCCGATGAGGTGATGATGATGTTTTCAAAGCCGGGAACCGGTGCTCTTGAAGAAGAACTTTCTCCTCTTGTCCTCTTTGGTGCCATTTTTGCTAGAAAACTTGGATTTTGGGTTCCAAATTTCGTACTTTTATGTGGTGGGGGTGGGTTTTTCGGACTCTACGAAATTGGAAGAGAATGTGGTGTTGATGGGTATGGGTGTGTAGAGGGGGATGTGGGGAAGATTTTGGTGGTGGTTTGGAGGGATTTGGTGGAGAATTCAGGGAGTAATTTGAGGTAGAAGAACCGGCTATGGAGGTTTGGGGAGGGTTTGGTCGGATTTGGGGAAGGAATTTGGGAAGAAGAAGGGATTTTTCGAATTAAAATGCTGAGTAATCCCGCTTACCCGACCGGGTAAGTGTGTATACCCGATCGGGTACGCGAGGCAGTGAGCTGCAGATTTGCACGTTTTAAGCATACCCGGTCGGGTAAGTGGCTATACCCGATCGGGTATCTCCCTTTTCTTTGATTTTTGGGATTTTCATACCCGATCACTACACGAGGCAGTGAGCTCTGAAATTGCACGTTTTAAGCATACCCGGTCGGGTAAGTGGCTATACCCGATCGGGTATCTCCCTTTTCTTTGATTTTTGACGCGGGTACTCGGTCGAGTGTGGGAGTCAGTCCCCTTCAATTTTAGCATTTCTAGCAATACCCGACCGGGTGTATAGTGATACCCGATCGGGTATTGCTTATTTTTCAATTTTTTGAATGCTCCCTCGATCGAGTAGTGCCCGGTCCCTTTTCTTTTTGCTCATACCCGACCGAGTATAAGGAGATACTCGATCGGGTATGTCCCCAGATGTTCCAAAACCTGCATTTTTTTTTGTAATGTGTAAAAATAAAATAAAACAAGTAAATGTACCTTGCATGGGTTGCCTCCCAAGAAGCGCCTCATTTAACGTCGCGGCACGACGCTATCATTGTTTTCAATCATTCAAACTTGGATCATGATAGTTTATTTTCTTCTCACTTTCACTCCTAGGACTTCCATAGGAGTGCTTAATTTCTCGACTCTCCACTTTGGAAATCTTTCCAGGATCAAATATCCAGATTTTCATTGATTCGTGTGGTGGGAGGAATGGGAAGAAATTATCGTTTAGTATGATCAATAAAAAGTTTTTCGACTCCTCAATTTTGAAGAATATTTCAGAAATGTCATTGTCCATTTCAAGTTTATGAGTTTCCCTCAAGATTTTTAGAATTGATGGGGGTACCTCAAAAGATGACAAGGATAGATATTTAACCTTGAAGCTGAGATTATCCTCTTCTTTGACCAGTTGGAGCTCCGTGTCCTTTTCTTCCTCTACTTCTTCTGGATCCTGGATCTCTTTTTGCATTTCCTCTTCATTTTTCAATGTGATTGCAAAAGTTTGCTGTCTAGGATCACATTCTATTTGAGAGGAAAGTTTTCCCGAATCCCTTGCTTCAAGCCTACTCACGACTCCGGCTATTTGACCCACTTGAGATTCCAAGCTCAAAATGCTAGATTTGGTCTCATTTTGGAATTGCACCATGTTTTGTTGCATGGTGGTTACGATGTTAGCAAGAGCACGAACCATGTCCTCTGTGGACATATTAGAGTCGGAGAATGGATCATACCTCATGTGAGGTACATCATCAATTTGTGCAATGTATTCTTCTTGGACCTTTGGGCAGAAGTCCGTAAGATGTCTGTGAGACATGCAAATGTTGCATGTCTTGGCATCTTGAGCTTTTGAGTTAAAGATAGATTCCTTTATTAGAGAAGTCAAGAAGGAAATTTGACTCTCTAAGGAAGAAGTGTTGGTATCCATATACTCATAACTCATGTAAGCTCAGAAAATAGAAGAGCAAGATTTTTTTTTTTTTTTTGTAAAAATAATTTTTTTTTTGTGTTTTTTATTTTTATGAGATAAAATAAAAAGAAAAATGATTGCCTTTCCCCGGCAACGGCGCCAAATTTGACGTGCACTCGTCGTTAGGTGCACTCAAAATAAATAATCAATACAACACTAATACGTAGTATAGTGTAGTAAGGTTCGTATCCACAGGGAAAGGAATACTTTTCTTTTATATAAATAATAACAAGGGGGGTTTAGATTTGTTTGGTTTAATAACACTAAGATAAACGACCTATATGAGTTTAAATCAATGAGATGGGGACTTGGTTTTGCTTTTATCCACTTAATGAAATGTTCGTCGATCCCGGTTATATCTTTAACTATCTTCCTCTCGAATACTCAATCGAGGAGTATATCCAGTTCATCGAGGGTAGTTATTAATAACGAGATGCTTTCATTAATAAAACTTACTATCGAGTCAATATAGAACAAGCGCCGTATATTAACTTGATAGTAGCAATAAACTTAAGATGAAAACGATTGAGATTGATAACCTCAACACAAGCGGTTTATTGGTTTAATCAATATAATTAATTTCCCTTGGCATATTAACCATGAGATGCATGCATTAATATTCGAAGTTTACTACCGTTGAAAGAACCGGATTAATAACAAGCGTATTCACCGATTGATTCTAGTAATAATTAATATGAGAAACAATACTAGTTGATACTTTAAGTAATGTTTAAGATATTAACATGAAATATGAATAGGAATTAATTAATACTCAAGGGAGAATATTAAAATATATGAATCCTACTATGATTAATATCAAGATGTTAACTAATTGTCATCTTAGTAACACTCCCCAATATTATCATAGAGGAAGAAATAGCTATTACTATAACCAATGTCAAGATGATAACTAATTGTCATCTTAGTAACACTCCCCAACTTTGATATAGAGATAGTATTTTGAAAGAAAGAATTAATATTCAAGGAAGAAGATTAAAGAAAAATAACTCACAACTTACAAATTCATTAAGCTTCAAGGTAGCAAAACCAAGATGGAAGAGTTTAGCTCCTCATTTGGAGACTAAACATGATGAAAAATATAAAGAAAGAGCTATTCTATACTGAGCTTAGATGTACAAAGGGATTGGATATCTTATTGTGAAGGAAAGGGGTGTATTTATAGGCTTTTGGGAGCTGCAGGGGCTGATACCCGACCGGGTATATAGGATACCCGATCGGGTATTTTAGGAAATTTCCCGGAAAACCATATTTCTGGACATACCCGGTCGGGTATGTCGGTTTACCCGATCGGGTATGTGACAAATCTTTACGAAAATTTGCTCCCACGATCCTTTGTTCCCGGATTTGATTTGGACAACCGAATCAAGCAAATACCCGATCGGGTATTGCCTATACCCGACCGGGTATACGAGTATTTTTTTCCAAATCGAAATCTTTCTTGTCTCCTTGCACTTTCCTTGATCTTTTGAGGTCCAATCTTGATCCCTTGGATGAGTTTTGACCTGTTTAGCTCAGAATAGTCCTAATCTAAACAAATTACAAATAATTATGAAAATAAAGTATTACACAAAAAATGTGTAATTTCCACAACTAGAACTAATAAAAACTAGTTAAAAATACAAACATACATGATAGGAAATTCACACTATCAAACTCCCCCACACTTAGTTTCATTACTCGTCCTCGAGTAAAGCCAAATGTTTACAAGTTTTTCATGTCTTCAATAGTTCAACAATTTAACAAGAAAGAGCAAAAGACCACCAAGATTTGTACATGAGATTTAAATTGAGTTTTAAGCTCAAAGATTAATATTTTCTTGGGTTTTATGGCCTTCTATGCTCTTCTCTTGTTTTCAACTCCTTCATTCCGCTTCTTGAGACCACCATTGCCCTGTAAAAAAAATATGAACCTCTAATATCTCTCATTTTGCCTAGGAGCCTTTTCAGGTTTTCATCCTAGCCTCTCGTTTTGTTTTGTTCCTTTCTAACTCACTCATTAATATTTTTTTTATAAGCCCTTTTTGCTTAGATTGCCCGTTTTTGGGTTTTCAACCTAACTAGCATTTCCTTTTTTTTTGTTTTTGTTTGCTTTTTTTTTAAAGAAGATAATGCAAGTTACAAGGTTGAAACAATTAAGTACGTACCAATGAGTGATTCCCCCTCACTTAGCTTGAAGCACTGTCCCTAGTGCTCGTCTCCGTCAAAGCCAGGCTGACCGCCACCATAGTCTCCTCCACTGTAACCGCTGTCCTCCCCAAAATTACCCCACTGAGAGGGGTCATACCATGACGGGTGCTGCACTGGGGGACGCATAGAGGAGAAGTGCCCCTGCTGATGATGGTAAGCATAGATGGGGGCTATTGCCCGTCGGTTGTCCTCGTCCATGCGGTTGACCCGGAAGCTCAAATCCCGGAGTCCTTCCAATAGAGCACGTTGGTTCTCAAGCACTTGTGTTTGATACGGATCGTAGTGGGGTTGGTCTTGAGGTGGAGCTAGAATATCTTCAAGAATTGGAGGGGCTTGTTCTTGTGCGGGTTCATCTTCTTGGTTTTGGAAATATGGTGGGATGGCTGGAGGGAGGCAATAGTGGTGCACAAGAGGTGGTTCTAATCGGAATGGAATAGTGGGTAGCCCCTCGGAGGGGATTGTGAAGTAACGAGTGGGTTTTGGGAAGATGGACCATTTGTAAAAGATTTTCCCCTTGTAATCACGATGAGAGAACTTGATGTCTTTTGAATTGCCCAGATGTGTTATGTCAAAAAGACAGAATTCGGCTATTGGTGCATTATCTACGTAATCGAATTTTGTAGCTATGTGGAGAATAACGCCCCCTATCCAAATTTTTCCTTGGGCGGTGCATTCTTTATACAGATGTTCCCACATACGGTTCACAATGTTATAGTGGAAGGGAGGTATGTCAAACAGTGCATTGGCTAGAATACATATATCACCTATTCGTGCTTGGTGATTGTTGGGGCGTCCAAACACAAAGCTAACCAAGTATTTCAAGAAGATGCGTAGCACTGGGTGTTGGACATGGGTTATGACAAGATTTTTGGAGCTAAAGTTCATTTCCCCCGTCATTTTTTTCCACAATTCAAAGCCATACCCGGTGTCGGGCTCTTGGGCGTTTTGTGGTGGCACGGGCAAGCCAAAGTGCTCCGCAAACTCACGTTTTGTTATGGAATGTGATTTATTGAATAAACGAAACGTGAGTTTATCCTCCCTATCATCATTATCATCTTTGATTCTCTCAACAGAACCCAAGAATTCATACACAAGTTCATCATTTGGGTTATATTTCAACCCAAAAATTTTGCTCATTCCCAACAATTCACCTAATTGAAGCATCATAGCAAGAATTTCTAGCTCATCCAAAGTATTCATACACAAAAACGGGAATGATGTACCTCTCTTTTAGTTTGGGCCAAGACTTTTTCCCGGTGAGCCGATGAGGTGATGATGATGTTTTCAAAGCCGGGAACCGGTGCTCTTGAAGAAGAACTTTCTCCTCTTGTCCTCTTTGGTGCCATTTTTGCTAGAAAACTTGGATTTTGGGTTCCAAATTTCGTACTTTTATGTGGTGGGGGTGGGTTTTTCGGACTCTACGAAATTGGAAGAGAATGTGGTGTTGATGGGTATGGGTGTGTAGAGGGGGATGTGGGGAAGATTTTGGTGGTGGTTTGGAGGGATTTGGTGGAGAATTCAGGGAGTAATTTGAGGTAGAAGAACCGGCTATGGAGGTTTGGGGAGGGTTTGGTCGGATTTGGGGAAGGAATTTGGGAAGAAGAAGGGATTTTTCGAATTAAAATGCTGAGTAATCCCGCTTACCCGACCGGGTAAGTGTGTATACCCGATCGGGTACGCGAGGCAGTGAGCTGCAGATTTGCACGTTTTAAGCATACCCGGTCGGGTAAGTGGCTATACCCGATCGGGTATCTCCCTTTTCTTTGATTTTTGGGATTTTCATACCCGATCACTACACGAGGCAGTGAGCTCTGAAATTGCACGTTTTAAGCATACCCGGTCGGGTAAGTGGCTATACCCGATCGGGTATCTCCCTTTTCTTTGATTTTTGACGCGGGTACTCGGTCGAGTGTGGGAGTCAGTCCCCTTCAATTTTAGCATTTCTAGCAATACCCGACCGGGTGTATAGTGATACCCGATCGGGTATTGCTTATTTTTCAATTTTTTGAATGCTCCCTCGATCGAGTAGTGCCCGGTCCCTTTTCTTTTTGCTCATACCCGACCGAGTATAAGGAGATACTCGATCGGGTATGTCCCCAGATGTTCCAAAACCTGCATTTTTTTTTGTAATGTGTAAAAATAAAATAAAACAAGTAAATGTACCTTGCATGGGTTGCCTCCCAAGAAGCGCCTCATTTAACGTCGCGGCACGACGCTATCATTGTTTTCAATCATTCAAACTTGGATCATGATAGTTTATTTTCTTCTCACTTTCACTCCTAGGACTTCCATAGGAGTGCTTAATTTCTCGACTCTCCACTTTGGAAATCTTTCCAGGATCAAATATCCAGATTTTCATTGATTCGTGTGGTGGGAGGAATGGGAAGAAATTATCGTTTAGTATGATCAATAAAAAGTTTTTCGACTCCTCAATTTTGAAGAATATTTCAGAAATGTCATTGTCCATTTCAAGTTTATGAGTTTCCCTCAAGATTTTTAGAATTGATGGGGGTACCTCAAAAGATGACAAGGATAGATATTTAACCTTGAAGCTGTGATTATCCTCTTCTTTGACCAGTTGGAGCTCCGTGTCCTTTTCTTCCTCTACTTCTTCTGGATCCTGGATCTCTTTTTGCATTTCCTCTTCATTTTTCAATGTGATTGCAAAAGTTTGCTGTCTAGGATCACATTCTATTTGAGAGGAAAGTTTTCCCGAATCCCTTGCTTCAAGCCTACTCACGACTCCGGCTATTTGACCCACTTGAGATTCCAAACTCAAAATGCTAGATTTGGTCTCATTTTGGAATTGCACCATGTTTTGTTGCATGGTGGTTACGATGTTAGCAAGAGCACGAACCATGTCCTCTGTGGACATATTAGAGTCGGAGAATGGATCATACCTCATGTGAGGTACATCATCAATTTGTGCAATGTATTCTTCTTGGACCTTTGGGCAGAAGTCCGTAAGATGTCTGTGAGACATGCAAATGTTGCATGTCTTGGCATCTTGAGCTTTTGAGTTAAAGATAGATTCCTTTATTAGAGAAGTCAAGAAGGAAATTTGACTCTCTAAGGAAGAAGTGTTGGTATCCATTTCACTATCATTTTGTTTTTGTTTTTGAGGTGCAGGTGCGATCTCCCCAATTTGACCATGCAAGACGATGGACGCTCTCCCCATGAAAACAACGATCATGTGGATTCAGGATTATCAGCTATTATTGAAGCAGAGCGCGGGGCGGCCGCGAGACCCATGCGGGTCAGCCACGGCCCTCGGCCACGTATGCATGCGGGTGTTACTACTGGGTGACGTGCACTCGTCGTTAGGTGCACTCAAAATAAATAATCAATACAACACTAATACGTAGTATAGTGTAGTAAGGTTCGTATCCACAGGGAAAGGAATACTTTTCTTTTATATAAATAATAACAAGGGGGGTTTAGATTTGTTTGGTTTAATAACACTAAGATAAACGACCTATATGAGTTTAAATCAATGAGATGGGGACTTGGTTTTGCTTTTATCCACTTAATGAAATGTTCGTCGATCCCGGTTATATCTTTAACTATCTTCCTCTCGAATACTCAATCGATGAGTATATCCATTTCATCGAGGGTAGTTATTAATAACGAGATGCGTTCATTAATAAAACTTACTATCGAGTCAATATAGAACAAGCGCCGTATATTAACTTGATAGTAGCAATAAACTTAAGATGAAAACGATTGAGATTGATAACCTCAACACAAGCGGTTTATTGGTTTAATCAATATAATTAATTCCCCTTGGCATATTAACCATGAGATGCATGCATTAATATTCCAAGTTTACTACCGTTGAAAGAACCGGATTAATAACAAGCGTATTCACCGATTGATTCTAGTAATAATTAATATGAGAAACAATACTAGTTGATACTTTAAGTAATGTTTAAGATATTAACATGAAATATGAATAGGAATTAATTAATACTCAAGGGAGAATATTAAAATATATGAATCCTACTATGATTAATATCAAGATGTTAACTAATTGTCATCTTAGTAACACTCCCCAATATTATCATAGAGGAAGAAATAGCTATTACTATAACCAATGTCAAGATGTTAACTAATTGTCATCTTAGTAACACTCCCCAACTTTGATATAGAGAGAGTATTTTGAAAGAAAGAATTAATATTCAAGGAAGAAGATTAAAGAAAAATAACTCACAACTTACAAATTCATTAAGCTTCAAGGTAGCAAAACCAAGATGGAAGAGTTTAGCTCCTCATTTGGAGACTAAACATGATGAAAAATATAAAGAAAGAGCTATTCTATACTGAGCTTAGATGTACAAAGGGATTGGATATCTTATTGTGAAGGAAAGGGGTGTATTTATAGGCTTTTGGGAGCTGCAGGGGCTGATACCCGACCGGGTATATAGGATACCCGATCGGGTATTTTAGGAAATTTCCCGGAAAACCATATTTCTGGACATACCCGGTCGGGTATGTCGGTTTACCCGATCGGGTATGTGACAAATCTTTACGAAAATTTGCTCCCACGATCCTTTGTTCCCGGATTTGATTTGGACAACCGAATCAAGCAAATACCCGATCGGGTATTGCCTATACCCGACCGGGTATACGAGTATTTTTTTCCAAATCGAAATCTTTCTTGTCTCCTTGCACTTTCCTTGATCTTTTGAGGTCCAATCTTGATCCCTTGGATGAGTTTTGACCTGTTTAGCTCAGAATAGTCCTAATCTAAACAAATTACAAATAATTATGAAAATAAAGTATTATACAAAAAATGTGTAATTTCCACAACTAGAACTAATAAAAACTAGTTAAAAATACAAACATACATGATAGGAAATTCACACTATCACTGGGCAACAAGCTGATGTTCTCCCTGGGTTGGCTCCAGCTAGACGGGTTGCTACTTCTGAGGGACGACCCCTCAATGTTTCAGACACAGCACGCATCCAACCTGTGAACGTACCAGACTCAGACGATGATTCTGATACTCGGGCAGACCTGGATTTCTGGTGGGACCTTGATAGTAGCAGAATACCGGGCCTCCCTTCTCGCGTCACGAAAGAAGACCTCGCCATGGCATACAGTTTGATTGGCAATAATTGTTTGTTGGAATCTCCGGGGGCTACTGACATATTGAGAAATCTACCAACTCCCTATTTCGGGGTCCATATCCGCTCATTGGAGTTAGGGATGGTCGTGCCACTGCACCCCTTCCTGGTTCGGTTCCTTCACTTTCTGGGGGTGGCACCGGGTCAATTGGCTCTGGCGGCTCACATGTTCGTTGCAGCCTTTGTGGTGCGATGTGAGGATGTGGGCCTCACACCCACGATTGATTTGTTTTTCAGCTGCTTCCAGTGGTGTGCTTCTAGCTTTTTCGCCCTACTCTCCCAGAGGCCGGTGAGCAAACTATTTCGGTCGAGTTACCCCCGTTCAGGGAAGGGGTGGAAGAAGAGATGGATATGGGTATCCGACCCCAACCTCCTGTCACCTCTGCCTCAGTGGGGTGAACGGGTTCGGAAGTGTGACCGGGTCGCTCTCTCCCCTGGTCTCAAGTCCTCCATCGAGATATTGTCCGCAGGCGGTCCCCACTCCATCAGCTCATATTTAGGTGATTGTCACCTCCTGGTTTATGTTCGCTACTTTGTATTTTATTCTGCTTATCCTCACATTTTTCTTCCGCAGCTGTGCCTGAGAAGCTCGTTGTTGAGGCGGAATCCGATGAAGAGGAAGAGCCTCAACAAGTCATCATCCCTGCGGCTCTTATGGCTGCGAAGGGGAAAGGGCACGGAGCCCCCCCCCCCCCCCCTCCAAGAAGGGTGAGAGTTACCTTTGGGCCTCGGCCAACTACGCCAGTGCAGGAGAAACACAAGGGCGGACTCGTCGAACTGCTAGTTGAATTGGACGGGTCCGACGAGGAGGAGGAGGAGCCCTGTCCAACCGTTTCTCATGTGCCTCTAAGACTGTTGCGGGGAAAGAGCGCGGAGCCTCCTCCCCGGGCCGAGGGGAACAAGTCTCGAAGAAGGCCAAGGTCGCCCCCGAGTTTCATTCCACTGAGCAGGTACATGAGGGTGCAGATGAGAGGATGGCCGAACGGATCAGCCATGACACCCAGCATACAGTTACTTACGACTTCCCATCTTCGAGTGCCTCGATTATGCATGAAGGCTTCCCGGTCGTGGATTACGCTTCATCGATCCTCCCACCAGGCGACCTCGCCTGTACAACTTCCCAAGAGTTTCATCCCCTTTTGGAGGGTTCTATCCGGTCACATATTGACCGGGCTTGGGGAATAATCTGGTTACTCCCGCAGGGATAGCCGAACAACAGGGGCGGACCTTGCATGATCCACCAGAACGGACCCGCACCGCCAACTCAGGGATGGCGATAGTGCGAGCTGCTTGGCCAGCGATGTTAGGCGGTGAGCACTCGAAAGGACCCGGAGGTCAGCATCCTGAGCGCCCTCGACCCGGAGGTCGACCCTACTGTCGCGGCTAGATCTTTACTTTAGAAAATTGCTTAGATTCTCGAAAATCGCTTGGCTATTTTCAGTTCAAGAGCCTGGCCGATGTCGGCCAAACACCGAGGGGGGGCATAGCACCTCTTTTTTTTGCCGCCGCCCTTTATTGCTAAGTGAGATCGGACCTCTTTCGAAGACAAAATATCACTAGCAAAGTATATTGAATTCATGATGTGGGCGGACCACATGAAGAATTGCAAATTGTAATCCCGTACTCGGAGCACAGGAGTTTACAAAGAAAAGTAAAATTTCGATTTTCTACTGGTAAAACTTCATCAGGTGCTCGGCATTCCAGATGCGATCTACTAGTCAGTCTGCTGTTGTCTTCAGCTTGTATGTTCCAGGGCCGATCACGGCGTCAACCACGTAAGGGCCTTCCCACTTTATGGAAAGCTTACCTCCCTCTGTCGGCTTGCTCGCCTTCCTACGCCTCAAGACGTAGTCACCGATGTCAAAACTCCGGGGCCGGGCTCGGCTGTCCTGGTACGCCTTGACTTGCCGTCGATAGTTTTCCGCTTTGATGAAGGCATGGTCTCTTCTTTCCTCGATGAGGTGGAGCTTGACTCGGAGCCTCGCCTCATTGCTGGCTGGTTCAAACTCTTCCACTCGTCAGCTGGGGACTACGAACTCGAACGGTGCCCTCGCCTCAAAGCCATAACACAAGGCGAAGGGGGTCTCTCTGGTTGCCTTCCTTGGGGTTGTTCTGAAGGTCCAGAGTATATTGTTCAACTTCTCCACCCAGACAGTCCCGAGGGCCTCCAATTTCTTTTGCAGCCCATCGATGATTGTCCGGTGGGTGTTCTCCACCTGTCCATTTGCTTGAGGGTAGCAGACCGCAACTCGACTGGGTTCTACGCCCCACTCTGCGTAGAACTGCCGGAAGGCTTCGCAGTCAAACTGCCTTCCGTTGTCGGAGATTATTTGGAGGGGAACCCCAAACCGGCAAAAAATATTCTTCCATATGAATTTCTTACACTGAAGATGCGTGATGCTGGCGAGCGGCTCGACCTCCACCCACTTCTTAAAGTAGTCCACCGCGACGATGACGAACTTTTGGTTTCCCGACCCGGTTGGCAGGGGACCGACCAGGTCGACGCCCCATCTTGTGAATGGAAGGGCGGTGTTGATCGGTGTGTACATCGTGGCTGGCCGGCTAGGGCTCTTCTGGAATTTCTGACATGTCTCACATTTCCTTGCATAGTCGGCGCAATCCTTCATTATTGTCGGCCAAAAGTACCCCTGGAGGACGACCTTTCTAGCTATCGTGCATGCCCCCTGGTGGGCGGAGCACACGCCCCCATGGAGTTCGGAAACGATCATGTTTGCCTCATGTGGGCGCAAACACTTTAGCGGGGTCCCATTGTAGGACCTCTTGTATAGCTTCCCAACCAAGACAACGTAGCCTGGAGCCCGTCGTCGGACTAGCCTTGCTTCCTCTTCTTTATCGGGGAGCGTCCCGTCGGCTATGTAGCGTAGGCGGTCATCCACCCAGCACCAGGCGACCGGTTGCAGGGGAAGTACCTCGATGGACGATGATGCTGCTATACTTAAGGTCGTCATCTCTTCAATGCGTGCGATTTTTGAAATGTGTTCAGGCAGCCCCTCGGATAGCTTTGAGAGGAGGTCTGCATCCGAGTTTTGATTTCTTGGGATGCAGATCAACTCTGCTTGCTTGAAGAACCCGAGAAACTCTCGAACAGCATCTCGGTACTTCATAATTCTTTCTTCCTTCGCTTCGAACTCACCTTTGACCTGGGAAACCACCAGGCGGGAGTCACATTTCACCGTTATCCACTCTGCTCCCATGGCGGCTGCCAGTCGTAGCCCAGACAGTAGGGCCTCGTACTCCACCTCATTGTTGGAGACTTTGAAAAGATAGCGGTAGGCATAGTAGGCTCAGAATCCCTCAGGTGAGATGAGGACGATTCCGCCCCCGCATCCCTTGGCTCTTGCCGACCCATCAGTCGCTAGAGTCCACCACTGTTCATTGCTCTCTTGTTGCCTCTCTGCCACCTCTCGGGTCGTGCATTCCACAATGAAATCAGCCAGAGTCTGGCCTTTGATGGACGTCCGAGGCTGGAAGTCAACCTCATATTGGTTGATCAACATCGACCACTTCACTACCCGGGTTGTGCCGGGCGCCCTCAGAGCGACACCTAGGGGTTGGTCCGACAGGATTCTAATCGGGTGAGCTTAGAAGTAGTGTGTCAACTTCTTGGCGGTGATGTAGGCGGCATATATTGTCTTCTCGAGCGGGGTGTACCAGAGCTCAGCATTCTGGAGGGTATTGCTTACATAGTAGACGGGATGCTGAACGCCTTCCTCCTCGCGAACCAGCACGGAACTGATTGCGCCTTGGGAAACCTCAAGATAAAGGATTAATGTCTCCCCCCTCTCCGGCTTGCTGAGTAAAGGCTTAGAGAGGAGGTACTTCTTCAGGTCGTCGAAGGCTCGCTGACACTCATCATTCCAGACAAAACCATTTTGTTTCTTTAGGACCTGGAAGAAGGGTAGATACTTCTTGGCGGACTTGGACATGAAGCGTCCAAGGGCTGCTAGCTGGCCGGTGAGAATCTGAACTACTTTCACCGACCTCGGGGGTTCCATGTCAAGTATTGCCCTTACCTTCTCGGGATTTGGCTCAATCCCCCTTCGTGTGACCATGTACCCCAGGAACTTGCCTCCCTGGACGGCAAAGGTACACTTCTTCGGGTTCAGGCGCAGTCGGACTGCCTTCATGATCCCGAAGATATCTGCCAAGTCATCTGCATGGTCGGATGGTCGTGTGCTCTTGACGATCATGTCGTCAACGTAAGCCTCCATGTTCCTTCCGAGTACCTTCAGGAATACCTTGGCCATCATCCTCGTGTATGTCGCCCCAGAATTTTTCAGCCCGAAGGCCATGACAAGATAGAAAAAAATTCCCTCTGGGGTGATGAACGAGGTCTTCTCCGCATCGTCTTCATGCATGAAAATCTGATGGTATCCTCGAAAAGCGTCCATGAAGCTAAGGAGCTCACATCCGGCCGTCCCATCGACTAGTTGGTCGATGTTAGGCAATGGGAATGGATCCATCGGATATGCCTTGTTAAGATCGGTGTAGTCAACACACATCCTCCAGGTTGGCGGCTTCGGGGCCAGGACCACGTTTGCCAGCCAGACCGGGTACAAGACCTCCCGAATATGCTTGATACTGAGGTGCATGTTGACCTCCTTCTTCACAAATTCCCTCCTCTCGATTGAGAGGTGTCTTCTCTTCTGCTGGACGGGCTTCGCTGTTGGGTCGACCGCCAGCCGATGGACAACGATGCTTCGGTCGAGGCCGGGCATGTCCTCCGGTCCCCATGAAAAGACAACACTAAAAAGGACAAGGACCCGGATGATCTTCTCCCTCAAGCCGGCCGGGAGCCCGGTTCCGATCTTGACCTTCCGCTCCAGTCTCTCGGGGTCAATTTGGATTTCCTCCACTTCTGAGGTGGGTTCAGCGCGGAGCTGACCCTCCTCATACTTCACGGATTTGTTGTTGATGGTGTGGACCCTCAAGTTTTTCTGACCGATTTGTTTGCAAGCTTTCAGACAGCAGCTCCTTGCCATCCGCTGGTCTCCCCTGGAAACTCTGACACCATTCAGAGTGAGAAACTTCATGCGTAGGTGCTCCTGGAATATCACACATCTGAGGTCTTCCAGGGCCAGCCTACCCATGATGATCTTATGCGCACAAGTTAGGCGTACAAGATAAACTCGATGTCTAACTTGGATACGCAGGGCTCGGAGCCCACCATCACGGGGAGGACTATGCTGCCCTCCGACTCAATGGAGTCCCCGATGAAGCCTGAGAGTGGGGTTCTTACTGGGATCAAGTCCTTTCGGTCCAAGCCCAGACCCTGGAAGGTGTCATAGTACATGACGTTAACAGCGCTCCCATTGTCTACCAGGACTCGATGGACGATCGTGTTGTTGATTTCGACCTTGATCACCAAGGCATCCCTGTGCGGTGGGGGCATCGGTGGCAAATCTACGTCGGTGAAGAAGATGGGATCCCTCTTCACCCTCGTGTCGGCGGGAGCTCTGGTTATCTCCCCGACGTACAAGGCTCGGGCCCACTACTTCCGTTCTCCAGATGTGTCGCCTCCCTGGGGTCCCCCGAATATGAATGAACATCGATGGTACTTCTGAGAGTCGTTCCCTAGGTTGTCATTGTCCTCCTCGGACAACGCGCTCGGGACGTCCGCCTTGCCCTTGCCTTTGCTTTTGTTACCTTTGTACTTGTTGTTTTTTCTGTCGGCTTTGCCGTCAGCCTTCTCGGTGCCCGAACCAGCTTCTTTCTTCTTTTCTTCCTTCGCGCCTTCTTCCTCATCTCTTTTCCTCTGCAAGGCATCCTCCGCCTCGGCTTGGCGGTTAGCACGACCGAGCGCCTCCTCGTACGAGGTAGGGGGACTTCTGACGAAATCTTTGTAAAGCTCGCCCGACAGGATAGAGTTGGTGAGCATGGCCGCCCCGGTCCTGTCATCAAGGCCCTGAACCTTGACTGACTCGGCCCTCCACCTCGCTAGGAAGGTTGACAATGATTCCTTCTTCCCCTTTTTTAGGCCGAACAGGTGGCTGAAGTTTTTCTTGATGTCTCGGGAGCTCGCGAACCTCAAAAGAAAGCGCTGAGCCAACTCACGAAAATTCGTGATACTCCCGTCGAGTAGAGAGTCATACCATTCACGAGTCGGACCATCCAAAGTGGCTGAGAAACTGCGGCATCGGATGGCATCTTCATACCCCATCATCACCATGTAGGAAAGGTATCGAGATACATGATGTTGGGGGTCAGAAGCGCTCTTGTATGCTTCAATGGCGTAGGGCCTGTAGCCCCTCGACAATGGCGCATCCATGACCACCCGGGTGAAAGGTTCAGGTATCCGGAGGTTGGTCGTGTAGGGCTCCACCCCGACGACCCTTCTTCTCAACTCGTCAAGGCGCTGTCGTAGATCTTCCATCTCGGTCGGCGGTGGGTTCCCCCGGACAGCCCCAGCACGGGGCTGGGCATGTCCAGCGGCGCCCCCAAGTCGCCTGTGCGCGTGAGGTCGGGCCCCCATGTTTTGCCTCTCCATGGAGCCAGTCCGATTGCTCGCTCGGTGAGAGTGGCGAGAGGACTCGCCTCCTTCCATCTGCATTGAGCGCCCCTGCGGGATGCCCCTCCCCACCTGCCGATGGGGTCGGCTAAGCTGCTGGGAAACTTCTTCCCTCCTGTTTTGGTTGGATCTAGAGCGTCGCTCGTCACGCCGCCTGGAGGACACCTCCACATCTGCCGGCGTCTGTTGACGAGCAGGCTCACCCGAGTCTCCGCCAGACACCATCTGTTGGAAACCTTGAGCCAAGGCCCCCAGAACCCAAGTCGCCTCTTGTAGGGCTTCCACCCCGGCATTGAGTCAAGTCGGGTCCATGCGCGGAGCATGACGCCGGCCTCCCCCCCCCCCCCCCCCCCCCCCGCCGCCCGCCGGCTGCGGATGGAGCGCTCACCTTGGGTGTGGTTGAGTGTCGCCCTCAGGTTGCCGTGGCCTGACAACTGGTTCCGAAGGTCGCCTTGGCGCGCCGCCCTCCTGTCCTGTCCATGGTTGTCGAGGGCACGCTGGCGGCCAAACCGGGTGGATTCCTCGGTGTGGACTGAGACATGGTCACGTCGAGACGAGATTCCGGCCATCTTCCTGTGTGATTCCTACTCAAGTGATGTGAGAGACAATAGAGGCTCTCAATGAAAGCACCAATGTTGGTCCAAAATAGGACGCTCGTAGGCTTTTAGGAAAGCTACGTATGACACTCAAGCGGGAATTAAGAAAGTAATCTGAATAAGGAAAGTTGCAAAGGGGATTTGGTAGTCACAAATAGCATATCTATTATTTGACTCGAACTTGCCTTTTATAGGCGATTACAAATGGTAACTGCCAAAGATAGTAATGGCTAATTAATTACAACATTAATGCGGAATTAAATACGTAATTAAGTCACACATTAATTACTTTGGCCGTTATTGTTCCTGGCTGGTTGGTCAGCCTGGCTGACAGGCTGGACGCTTGAGCTCCCTCCTGCTGGACTGGACGGTGGGCTCCCCGCTAGGTTGGAGGAAGGCTTATGACCGGGCTGGAGGCAGGCTCCTGGGTAGGCTGGAAGGCAGGCTCCCCGTTGGGCTGGAGGCAGACTGCTGGCCGGGCTGGAAGGCAGGCTCCCACCCGGGCTGGACCGCAAGCTCCTGGCTGGGTTGGAAGGTAGGCTCCCAGCTGGGCTGGTCGGCAGGCTCCTGGCTAGGCTGGAAGGTAGACTCCCCACTGGGCTGGTCGACAGGCTCTCTTGGGCTTCCGCTCCTTGATTGGTCTGATCGATTGGGCCGACTCGAGTTCTGGGTTGTTGGGCTTGGGCCTGCTGGTCCAAGTTCGGGGCCTAGGCTGATTAGGCTCTGGGCCTAGTCCCATAACCCCATCAATATCACTTAAAGTACTTTTCAATATGTTCCGATTTATGTTTTTTTTATCAATATAGAGGATTTTTGGATACTTACCTGTGATTTGAAATAGGAAGCAATAATTGGACTGAAATTTAATGTGTTGTTCAAATCCAGCGCATCGATAAACTTGCTCAAAGTGGTCTGGCCTATTCTTTTTCACTTGGCCCAAAACCTTCATGGCTTGTACGTATTTCTCATACGACCAGCCAACCAACCCTAACCTTGGAGATGGCCTGGCCATTTTGACCTTTCATCTGTTGCCGCCGGAAACAGAGGATGCACAGCCAACCTGGGAAACCATCGCTTTGGACGTTGCCTGCCGGGATACTATCGCCCTAGGAGATATCTCCGTCTGAAAGCCGTTCATACTGGAGTCGTCGCCCCACACCTGCGTGGAACTGTGAGAGTGACGACCTGGGGTAGCGCCGGCCTGGGAGCTCTACCATGAGACTGAAGACGTACTGCAGGGACGCCGACCTTAGATCCGCCCGACCTGGAGCTCGATGGTCCACCTGAATCTTGACAGTCAACCAGGGGTGTGCCGCTGGTGGATACGACGTAGCGTCGTTAGCTATTGCCCGCGTGAGACATGGCGGTGGGGTGATGATTGCTCCTGCCAGATCTTGGAAATCCAAGATCTCCCATTTCAGAATTCATAATTTCCATTTTCTATTGATTTTTCAGATTGTTTTTGGTGGATTTTCTCCAAGATTGTGAATTAAAGACCTGAAAATTTGCTAGAAACCTTAGATCTTCCTGCTCTTTCAGAAATTTCATGGGTAATTCCTACTAAAGTGAGGTGAGAGACAATAGAGACTCTCAATGAAAGCACCAATGTTGGTCCAAAATAGGATGCTCGTAGGCTTTTAGGAAAGCTATTTACGACGCTCAAGCAAGAATTAGGAAAGTAATACGAGAATGGAAAGTTGCAAAGAGAATTTGGTAGCCAGAAATAGCTTAGAGAAATCCCCCTCTAATCTGAATTACAACCCGCCTTTTATAGGCGTATACAAATCGTAACCGTTACCGATAATAATGACTCATTAATTACAACATTAATACGGAATTAAGTACATAATTAATAGCGGATTAATTGCTTGACCGTTACTCTTCCGGGCCTGGGATGTCGGCCGGACTGACAGGCTCCCCGCTGGGCTGACAGGCTTCAGGTTGTGGACTTGGAACCACGGGTCCAAGTTCGGGGCTTGACCTGATTAGACTCTGGGTCTAATCCCATAACTCAATCAAATGAATTTTTAAAAAGAGTCCAAAATCAAGTATCACCGGTAAAATGTTCGAAAACATAACTATTTATGATTAACTGTTAAATGTGTAAAATGCTTGTCAAGGATATGGATAAAAAGTATATACATGTATGTATACTTTCAACATAATCTTTTATTTTTATTGATTTGATAGTTTTGGTCTTTCGGAAAAGGTTGTTAAAATTACATTAATTTTTATTTTATATTATTACTACTACTAGTTTCTAAATAAATATGGATATACACAGAGCTACTTGAAAAGAAAGTCACCATCCAGACCCTGTAATATATTCGCCGGAGTTGAGAGAATCTATTAGATCCCTCAGAAATCTGGAGTTATTTGAGAGGAAACAATATGGCAGAGGATGAATTGAAGGGAGAAGAATGAAGATAGAAGGCAGAAGGGACATGCGTGAAGGGAGACGATACGTAGGACGTAAATTGGACTATAATCTCAATCTCACAGATAGAGAGTGAAGCTCTGTCTCCGGTACTTGCGAAGACCCTATGCATTTTTAGTATAGTAACCCCTCTTCGCAGTTGACGGGATTCAAACCCGGACCTAACCCTTGTGGCACTCCCTTGCTACCAGTTGAACTACGCCCACCGGTAGAGAGAGAGAAGAGATTAAAAAATCAGGGGTAGGAGGATGAGAATGAAATATATGGTGCGTGAGAGAAGCTCCTATTTGGGATTAAAAAAACATTAAGTCTCTACCATCTAACTTTTGTACTGTTCAAAGAGTCTCTAAAAGCTTCTAGTTATACGTTTGACATTACAATTTTTAAGAGCTTTTCAAAAATTAAAAGATCTTTTTTAAGATACTACACGGAGTAGCATCTGAAAAAGCCTGTAACTTTTAATATTAATTTGTCTTAACAGCTTGAATACCAAACCAAACTAAATCAAACAGACAGAAGGCGTTTACTTCGCTGCTAAAGTCACAGTTAGGTTAGTAAGACAGGTGAAGTAAACACGCAAGTTGCTTAAAGCGCTGCTTACTAACCGAAAGAGGTGCTTAAAGTGCCGCTTACTAAGCATACCACCCCATATGTATTAATTAAGCGGCACTTTAAGCTTTTTCAATTTCCGAATTTACCCTTACTTTTACCCCTTGCCCTTACCCTATTGCTACCCAACTACCCTACCTTACCCGACCCCACCCTTGACCCGACCATACCCCACTCCCACCTACCCCGACCCCTCCACCACCTGCCCTACCCCACGCCCCTCGCCCCTTACCCTACCCCTGTACCCCCTACCACCTTCCCCTACATTGACCCGACCCCGACGCCACCCCTACCCTCGCCCCACCCCTTTACCCCCTAACCCCACCCCACCCTTGACCCGACCACTACCCCGCCCTACCCTACCTTACCCCCATCCCACCCTGACCCCCAACCCCACTCCCACCCTTGACCTGACCATACCCCACCCCACCTTACCCCTACCCCCTACCCTCCACCACCTGACCTACCCCACCCCCTCACCCCTTACCCTATCCCTTCCCCTACCTTGACCCGACCCCGACCCCACCCATACCACCACCCCCCTTTTCCCTACCCCGACCCTACCCCTTTACCCATACCCCCTACCCCCACCATTGACCCGACCATACCCCTACCCCTACCCTCCACCACCTGCCCAACCCCACCACTACCCCGACCCACCTCTACCCCCACCCCACCCTTGACCCAACCATACCCCCCCACCCCCTACGAGTTGGGGGGTTGGTATGGGTGGGAGTAGGGGTGGAGGGTAAGGTCGTGGTAAGGGTAGGGGGTAGGGAAGGGGTGGGGTCAAGGGTGTGGAATTGGGGGTAGGGTGAGGGGTATAGGGCGGGGTAGGGGTTAGGGGTGTGGGTAAGCGACTAAGCGTACGAGGTGACCCCACATATTATATTATATTCTTGTGTTCATGAATGTTTGTGTGTGTATATATCTATAGGGTTATTTTGGACATTTTAATGTTAAACGGTGTTTTATATCCGTTGAAGTAAACATGAGCTTACAACACTGCTTATTTGATGCGCCGCTTATTAACGCGAGTCTTAATAAGCACCGTTTACTAACCCGTGAAGTAAACGTGTCCTCAGTTTTTTACCAAACAACTACCACCTTTTCCTTTTAAGATCTTTTCAGTCACTAAAAGCTAACGGTTATTAAAAAACTCACAAAAGTATTTTTTAGCTAGTTGTGCCAAACATACCCTATGTTTGACACGCATAAGTCCCTGCCTTCTAGCTTTTGTACTATTTAAAAAGTCCTTAAAAGCTTCTAGTTGTACGTTGGTCACGTCATTTTTTAGGAGTTTTTACAAAAATAAAAGATCTTTTTTTAGATGCTACAGTGAGTAGCATCTCAGATAAGTCTATAGCTTCTAGCATTAATTAGTCCTAACAGCTTGTATACCAAACAGAGATAAATCAAACAGTCGGCTTTTTATCAAAGAGCTGCTACCTTTTTCTTTTAAGATCTTTTCGGTCACTAAAAGCTAACAGTTACTAAAAAGCTTATAAAAGTATTTTTTCAGCTAGTTGTGCCAAACATACCCTAAGTCTCATTCTTGTGATACTCCTAAGTGTTGCTCATATTTAGGTTAATTACTTTAGACTAGAGAATGTACAAGTATTTCACTTAATTAAACTATAAGTATGAAATAACATATCCTTATAAATGCAGTAGTATCAAACATTGATTTTGTAGAATTCAAAATTAAGAACTAAACAAAATATTATATTTAATGATTAATGAATCTATAAAATATCATGTCTTCAAAAGTTCAGTTTGTTCAGGTCCGTTCGGTTTACAAAGGAGAAAATCAAAACTTAAACCAACCAATTACGGTTCGGTTTTTTGAGTTCCATTTCGATTTTCATGTGATTTGGGATTCGTCGATTCGGTTTTCGTTTTTAGATTTCGCCAACCCACCCTTACGGCCAAATACTAATACTCTCTTTGTCCCATGAGAGCTTGTCAACTTTTTTTGTTTGACCAAAATAAATTATTGCTTTCCTTTTAAAGTAACGAATTCGTGATTGTGTTCATTTCTTTCTCCTTTGCACAAATTTCAAACACATAATTTTTACTATCCTAATTTCACACCCAACTTAAACTTGACAAAGTTGGGTGATATGAAGTTAGTAAAGTATAAATTGTGCGATTAAGGTTTGTGCAGATCAGGTGAGAGAAAATTAACTGGAACAAAAAAACCTAAAAATGAAAGTGACGAGGTAATTACAACAAAAAAAGAAAAGTTGAAAAATAACATTTGTTCTTATTTAGAAGATGAGAGAGGGTCTATGTTGGCTTCGGAACCAGAAGATCATGAGGTCTTCTGGTGGCTTCCGGACAGAAGACCATGAGGTCTTCTGGTGCTTCAGACCAGAACACCTCGAGGTGTTATGGTGGGGGTCTTCTGGTCGCATCAGAAGTGCTCCAACTCTGATGTTCGCACCAGAAGTGCTCGACGTATTCTGGTCTGTTACAACAATAAATGTCGAACGTTCTTATCTTTTAATGCTGTGTTAAATGGATAGTTTATGGACGATTCAATGCCCAATGGACTGGTCATTGATGTCCAACGTTCAGGTTCATCAACACTCCATTCAACACACAAAAAATCCTCCTATATATAGCTAGCTGGCAGGTGCTTTGCAACAAACACACGTTCACAAGCAATCATACACGCATTTCAGCTTGAAAAACACCTCCAGCTCTCTCAAAAAATTCTTGAGTACTCTTCTTTGTTCCCGTTCACCGGAACTTTTGTTTGTGTGCTCAAACGTTAGTTCGTTAGCCACCGTATCCTGGGAAACGGTCGTTGCAACGCTCCTAGCATCGTGGGAGGCGACGAATACTTTTAAAGACATCGTGCGTAGCATGAGCTCTGGCTAAACTCTGCTTCAGCTATTTTCTGTTTTCTTTAGTCATTTTAATTAATTAATTTTTATTAATTATTTTCTTTGTCTTTCAAAACACACCCAACATTAACGGAGTGTGCCACTTTACATCTATTTTTTTAAAAAAAAAGAAGTCTACTCACATGACATACAAAGATATATGAATCAGACTTGGGGTACACACTTTTTGTACACACTCTTACACACTAATGTCTGTGAGGCGTTTTTTTTGTCTGTCCCAGACAAAACGTATTTGTAAAATACATTTTTTCTGGTACAGACAAAAAAAATGTCTTCACAGATATCAGTGTGTAAGAGTGTGTACCAATAGTGTGTACCAATAAATTTTTTCAAGATATATTTGTGAGCCTATTTTTTCCCCCTATTTTCTCTGGTCTAGGGCGATTGCCTCGGTTGTACCCCTAGGGCCGCCCCTGAAAATACTATGTACGCTTTTTTTTTTGGACCAAGCCTTTGCCCCTGCCCCCCTCCATTGATCCAATGGAAGAAATGAACAAGAAAGAGAAATTACCCAAAATAGAACTAAACCGTTTGTATATTTCAAAATATGACTATCATATTTTTATTCTCAAAATAAGAATAATTACTGTCATGTTTGTTTTAGTAGTACCAAAATTTAAACATGACAGTATTTTCTAAACTTGACAGTAATTACTCCTATTTTGAAAACAAAAAATGACAGTCCTATTTTGAAATTTTCTCAACAACAAACATCTTTCCAAAACTTGTACTAACATCATAACATGTGTTCTTCAGTCGCGAAGGTCGGTTAGGTGGTTTGAAATTTCATGTCGGAAACTTATGTTGCAGCCACGTAAAACTGACGTGTGTCCTGGTCAAGCACGGTCTAACCCGGGCCCACCTCTCCGTTCTTGTTTGGCACCTTCTCTTCTTCTTCCGACTATTCTTACCGTCTAACTTCCACCAGTGACATAAGCATATCCATTAATCCATTATGGACGGCGAGGATTGCATCTAAGCAGCGAAACGGACAGCGGAGATGCAGACCTTTGATTACGACTATATATTATATTTCGATTATACGGAGTATCTCTTAATTACATATTCAGTCAAATGTTTGAATCTAAAATTCAACAGCCACGTGAATTTACAGAGTGTATTATCATATAGATCATATAGACTAGATAAATAAATTATGAGTACATAAAGGAAATACCACATGAATTCTAAATAGGAACAAATACATTAATCTATTTCAATTTAAGGTTATCATGTTTTTATTTTGTGAATAACAGTAATTACTATCAGTGGCGGATCCAGGAATTGGTTTTATTGGGGGCACAATATTTAATGATACCGTCACCTAAATATGTTTGAGTCGTAAAAACACATATTGATAAAAGTAAAACTATGTTAGTTCGTAAATTATAATTTAAGATGATGAATCACACAAATATTACCAAATATATTACTCCCTTCGTCCCCCTAATTTTGTCCCGTTTTACCTTTTTCGTTCGTCCCATTAAGTTTGTTCCATACCATATTTGGTAATATTTGAGTGGTTAGAATTCATTCCTACTTGATTTACACTTTATCAATCCAATACCAACAACACAATTCTACTTTTTCTTAAAAACCACATCACACCCCTTTGTCCGAAACATAGAGGGATGGAGGTAGTATGTGACAACTAAAGTAGGACATATGAAAAATAGAATGATTAGAACAATATAATAGGACAAAGTAGTTTGTAATATACACTACATTTCAGTTCTTGCAATTTAAGAATATTTTTAATAATTTTGAAACACATACGGAGTTTTTTTTAGTACTTTCTAAAACTAAGCTAATAAGCTTAGTTCAATATTTTAACTCCCACTAAAACCTAAAAAACATGGAAAAATTTCAGAAATAGGAGTAACAATATTTGAGAATTCCAAAATAGGAGTGTAATGTTTTTCCTTAAATACGAGTAATTACGGTCAAGTTCGGAAAATACTTTCATGTCTAAAGTTTGATACTGTTAAAACATGCCATCAATTATATTACTCCTATTTAAAAAAATAAAAATATGACAGTTCTATTTTAGAATTCTAAAACATTTTTAGTCCTGTTTAGCATCATTTATCAAAAAAACATTACTCCCTCCGTCCCATATTTAACTCCGGTTTTGACCGGGCACGGGTTTTAAGATAGTAGGATTTGTGTGGTGGAGAGTTATGCAGAGGAGAGAGAAATGTGTAAGAATGGTTGTGAACCACATATTCTTTACCAAAAAGGGGAAAAGGAGATAAATTTGGGACGGACCGAAAAGGAAAGAATGAAGATAATTCCGGGACGGAGGGAGTAATAACTTGAAACTATCCCACAAAATATAATTGCAATCTTATTTTATTTAATCCCTACATAAAATGAAAGATGCATGCAGAGGAAGTTAATTTACAAAAGCAAATAAAATAGTGGTTATGAGTCGTACATATTGCCTATATTAGTCTAGGAAAAGTAATCAAGAAAATGATTAATTAAACACCCTTAGTAAATGATACGGTCCATAAGCGAATAATTTTACAAAATGAAAGAAACTTCCTCTTCAATTGAAGCCAAATTAAACTTCTATTGGGGGCATCACTATATTTTAATTGGGGGCATACCTCTAGATTATAAATTTTACAAAAGTATTATAAGAAGTTATTGGGGGTACCTGCCCCCATTCCCTTGGCTGTAGATCCGCCTCTGATTACTATGATTTTCGAGCTTGACAGTAATTAATTCTATTAAGGGAACAAAAACATGACTTAATATTTTGAAATTTTCAAACGTTCAGTCCTATTTCGAAAAAAATCCCATATAGAAAAACCATGTATATTAATCATTCAACCGGAAGAAGTTTAATTAGTAAAATAGATAATCTAGATTCAAATCATGTTATCGTATATAGTAGAACATATTTTAACAATTAGATGAAGCACTTCTATAATAGAACGGTAAATGTAATTATTATCACACAATACTTTATTAATTTGTATACGTTAATGAGTTGTTCCCACAACAAGAAATACTACGTATATAGGTATTATAATTGGTCTATACCTATGGAACGCACACCAATATACGAAGTAAACAATAAACTTGTGTTGGAATAGTAAGTAATTCTGTTAGTATAGTCAAATGATATACGGAGTACTAGTATATATATTCCAAAAGTTTATATATCTACCCTAATGGTTTTGTTCATGTTCATATATGACCGTCTATGTAACACGAAAACTTTTAGGAAAGATTATGTTTTCGTTTCGAAAACTCTAGAGAACTCTATGAAAACTCTTTAAACAAGCGTTTTTTATACAAAAGTTATGGCTTTCCGTCTCTGATTTCATCTTGATTTTTGCATTCCTGTGTAACATAGATGGTAGTTTATTTGTAGTGTGACACGTAAAATACAAAATAGAATATGCACATTTTTAATTTAACAAAGCATGCATTATTATGGATTGCATCACCGACTGAACGTGTTTGGATCATCTTTTATTTAAAGGAAGTATATATTTTATTCATCCCACTTTATATCTGCTCATCGTTTCAGAATTGTAGTGACAAGGACCTTGGAAGCGTGTCCGTATAGGTGAGGCGCGGTGGGGTGTATAGAATCATGGTGCCAACTCACGAATTGATCGAAGCTCATGCATATGTGCATTTTGTGAAAAAGACGAAATAGGTGATGAGTAGAAATTAAGTTACAAAATCTCGATCATAACTTTTACTTTTCAATCAATTTATTAATAATCGTGCCAAATTGAAATGAGACGCAATGGTGATAAATGTTTAATGGTGGTAAATGTTTTTTTGATACCTAACGGTGGTAAATGTTAAACAATAAAACATGAGTACTATATATATCTATTTAAACTCACACTTTTCTTCGTAGTATATAAAACGTCACAAAATCATTTTGGCACATTTCTTTTTGTAATCTTTGTACAGTAAAAGACTTAGAATAAAACAACACTAATCACATACTTTCTTCGCCATATCAATGATCAAATATTATTTGCGGCTCCGACGAATTTGCTCTCAAAGTAAGGGCTCCAACGGCACCAACGACTAATCACATATTATTATTTTCCTACATCTTTTCCTTTATTCGGATTATTTTGAATAAAATATAGAACTCAAGTATATGTGCTTAGTCTTAAAATATACGAGTATATCAAATACATAATTCAACAAATTAGAATTTATCAATTCCAACAATTTTATCCAATCTTATGCTCAAATATATCTGATGTGAGATGTGTTATTAACAGGACCGTGCCTACCCAAAGACCAGTGAGGTCATTGACTGAGGCCCCCAAAAAATTAGAAAATTTTGGGGCCCAAAGTTTATAGGTATACATTTATATGTTCATTGCTCTTAATAAAATTTCACTTCTTTTCATATCTAGCTATATGTTTTTCTTGTACGAAATACGTAGTAGAATTTATTATCTACATTTCTCAACCATAATACATCGATTGTTGTAATCACTAATTATCGTAACATTATTTATTATTGACTTGTTTTAGATTATTTATTGAAATTAAAGTTTCATTTATATACAAATTAGACGTACACATTTAGTTTACTATTTTTATACGGAGTAATTATTAAATTTTATCTGATTTGTTTTCATGTCTTAATAGAATTTATTTTTTTAATGTCACCAGAAACTAAATTTGTTTTCATGTCTTATTTTTATCTGATTTGTTTTCATGTCTTAAATTCGGTTTCGGGTGATTTGTTTTCATGCTGCAAAAAGGGTAAGAGAACTTATACGTAGTATTTAATTACTACATCCGTCCCATTCAAAGATTCTCGTTCACTATTCACATGGTCAACCTAAATCATTTTAAATCAAATTTTTATCAAATTTAAATTTTCTTGATCAGACTTTGTAAATTTTTTAATGTAGTTTCCGAATATATAAATTTTATTTACTAAAAATAATCAGAGTGTGAACATGAATCAAATTGCTTTATCGTCAGTCAAACATCGTAAACAGAAACGAGAATCTCTCTATGGGACTGAGAGAGTAGTTATTAAAACATATTTTCTCATATTAATGTAAGTATTGTGTTTGTAAATTTTATGTACATACATTGTTCATTTTTTTTCATATTCCAACACTTCAAATAGAAATACTCTGTATGACTGTAGAATAGTCATGGATGAAACGATCATGTTAAAACCAATAAATAATGACGGTTATTCACGTACTATTTGTTCTGCAAATTCGGCGAGGCACGATATACGCTTTTGTTTGGTCTCTGGATAGGATATTACACTTGAAAAAAAAAGGAAAATGAAAAAGATGGTACCGACTACCGACTCGTTTGGCTACTGAATGTTCAAAAATCGAAATCACCGATGGGCGTAGCTCGGTTAGCGAAGAGTGCCACAAGTTTAGATAACGAATTCGAATAGCATCTATTGAGATAAGATGTTACTGTAATAAAATGTAATGCCATAAGTTTAGATAACGAATTCGAATTCCCAACAAACAACTGAGATAAGATGTTACCGTAAAATGTAGGGTTTCTACCTAGTCCAATTTACCTCCGATTGGGATTGGGCCCTCACAAATGGGGCGTTATTTTTTTTTTCAAAAATCGAAATCAACTAGGACCCCCACAGTTTCACAGTTTCAGTTTTATATAAAGCCGCCAACCCTGAACCCAGAATTCCTCATCTCCTTCGAGCTCCATCACGTAACCATCTATCTCCATTTCTCCATAAAAATTCTATCTCAGAGTTTTTTCTATCTCCATTCTCCATTAATATTCTTCTGGAAATCATAAACACAGGAGTAAGCTTCTCTCGTTACTCCTCTAAAGTCTAAACTGTATCTACTTAAAGCCTGGAAAGCTCAGAGGATTAAGGGTCGGGTCTGTGCAGAGCTCCAGCGACAGCCATTGTTGGTGCGAATTTCTTCCACTTTATATTTTACGAGATAATGCACATCATTGTTTCCATTCATGGGTTATACGCAGAAACGAAGTGAGAATTGAAATTCATGCTCATTATTGGTTCTTGGTGGTTTGCAGGCAGAAAGGTGCTATCTTTACTGGAAAAGCGTTGAGAGAAAGAGGACCCAGGAATGAAATACGTCTTAGTTACCGGAGGAGTGGTGAGCGGCCTCGGAAAAGGGGTCACTGCCAGCAGTATTGGCCTCCTCCTTAAGGCTTGCGGCCTTCGTGTTACTTCCATTAAAATTGGTCTCTCTCTCTCTCTCTGTGTGTGTGTGTTCATATGTACTGTGTCATTTCCCATCCTTAGATTACTGGTAATTAGTGGGATTTGGATTGCCTATTGTTTGCTAAGATGGTTATAAGTGATTTGGCTTGTGGAATTTCAAACAAATCCAGCCGTTTGTTTCCACAGGCTTCAAATTTTCTTGCTTCTTTTTCTTTTTTATTGCTAGACATTTCAAACAAATCCAGCCGTTTAAAACTTTACCTTGCACTACGGTCTACGTATTATATTTCTAATTTTATTTATATAAGAGACTTGGATTTCCAAAACTAGACACCTTTTATTTCTTTCTGTATTTTTTTTTAGTACTAATTTAAATCCCTCCCCTTTTTGTTGTTCTTCTATGGATGAAATAATTTTGGTCTCGTATATTTTACTAGTACTTTTAGATTATAGGCCCCCCCTTTCGGCATGGCTACAGTTTCTACTCCTTTCGTCTCTTTCTAATTGCTTTTTAAAATCCCAGCAAAAGTTCACACCTTGCCTTCTGTTCAGCTGATTGTCTGTCTATCTTTAGTTAGTTGGATTAGTAAATTTTGTGTGGCTTCGTTTTTACTCTTGTGCTGAATTGTAAAACTCTACACTTTCCTATACAGGGGTAGTATTTGATTTTATGGTTGTTGTTCAGAAGGGATAAATCTGTAAATTGAAAATTAATGAACATCCAATAAAGAAATGGACTAGGTTTGTGGACATACTTAAACAGAATGATAGCTTATATTTCTGCAAATGATATTTTTACTTAGAAAGCTCTCCATCATTTTCTTCTCAACCTGGCTTTCAGATCCTTACTTGAATACTGATGCTGGAACTATGTCTCCTTTTGAGCACGGAGAAGTCTTTGTCTTGGATGATGGTGGCGAGGTGAGAAGAGACTTTTTGTCGTTTTCTCTTGCTATTCAAATATCAAGAACTTGTTATGGACGAAAATTTTGACTGGGACGATAAAACTTCAATTAATACTGAACTTTATATAGTTCGTGGAAACTCTAATCTTACAAGTTACAAGTATAGGCAGCTTTATGGGTCGTTGCAAAATAAGTAGTTGCATGAAATATTTGATCTCTGGTGCTAACAACGAAAACTTTGGTAGCATTTTCACGAAAAATATTGTCTTTAATCAAGCAGAGCCTTGTATTCTATGCTTATAGTTGGATTAACTTAGTGCATCCCCTTTAAAATAGAACAAAACTGAAAGGGAGGACACTGTTCTGTTACCCAGAGAAAATTTCCATTATAACCACCTATTGGGAGGACATAACTGGTACTACAACTATTGTGGATTAAGCTTCAGAAATATATCTGAGTTTGTAGTATAAACTTTTTATCTTCATCTCAAGTTTGGTTATGAGCAAGGATAAGATATGGGTAAAAATGGATTAGGAAATGTCAAGATTACTATTCAACCTAATAAAGAATGGTTACATACACACCTTAAACAAGGGCAATTTTGTCTCAAATTTATAGCATTCCCTGAATCTTTTTCTATGCCTTTCATTGTCAACTCTTTGGATACACACTTATACGTCAGTGCCCTATGCTTTTTTTTAATATTTTTATTTAGAAAACGTATCTTGGGGGACGTCAACAATTTGTATTGTGTCTCATGATGTCAACAAATCATTTAAAACACTTCACCTTTTTGTTTTTAGGTGGACCTAGATCTAGGGAACTATGAGCGTTTCCTAGATATTAAGTTGACACGTGACAACAATATAACCACTGGAAAAATTTACCAGGTATTTGATTAACCTCTTTCAATCATCTGTGAAACTTTTGTTTCTTTACTGCTTTTTTGTATTCTTTGGCTGACCATATTACAAACTATGTGCTAATCATATACATAGTAAATTATAATAATGCAATGCGGATGGTAGTATTATGACAAGCTGTTCTTGGTTTTGCAGTCTGTTATTGATAAGGAGAGAAGAGGAGATTATTTGGGGACTACTGTTCAGGTAAGTTTACATCTGAAACACATACTAGTATTATTTTGGAGTCTCACACTGGACAAGTAATGAGAAACTGATGGGTTAACATGACTGTGGGTTGAATTGATCAATATATTAGATTTGATCTTTTAGTTTTGTTATTCATATACTCTACATATGCTTTCTGGCTTAATCATAATATTTTGTTACTTATTTTGGTGTATGATCTCGGTTCTTTAGGTAGTTCCTCACATTACGGATGCCATTCAAGAATGGATTGAACGTGTAGCAGACATTCCTGTTGATGGTAAAGAGGGCCCAGCTGATGTTTGTGTCATAGAACTAGGGGGGACCATAGGTATGTTAACAATATTCCATCACCTTGTTAGCTAGGTTAATTCTATTTTGTTTCTGGTTTGATAAAAAAAATCTTCCTCTCCTTATCCAGGGGACATCGAATCAATGCCCTTCATTGAAGCTTTAGGACAATTCTCATATCGTGTTGGTAAGCTTATCCTCATGCATAACAAAGGATTAAATATATGCTTCTAGTTTAGCTGCTTTAGAATTTTACATATTCACCCGTTCTTGTGCCTCTTAGGTGCTGGTAACTTTTGCTTGATTCATGTCAGTCTAGTGCCAGTGCTAAATGTGGTTGGTGAGCAGGTAATATGATAATGTTTAATGGTCATAACAATACTTATGATTTCCTTTACTAGTCTACCTTTTTCTAAACAGCTGATGCTTGATCTTTGTATTCAAATCTTCAGAAAACAAAACCAACTCAACACAGTGTTAGAGGATTGAGAAGCCAAGGATTATCACCAAATATTTTAGCATGCAGGAGCACAAAGGTCTCCTCTCTCTCTCTCTCTCTTCATTTTTTGCATGTGCTTCTGTGTGTGTACCTCCCTTTGTGTCTATCTCATGCTGTTAAGGTAGTCATATTAGGAATACTAGAATTTTTAGGTATATTTTATATGGAATACTTTGTACTAGTATATATTAATTCATAATAATTCATATTGTCATTCTATTTATCAAGATCCACTTTCCTATTGTATGGATGTGTTGTATAAGCCCTTGTACTCTATGTATCATCAATACAATGAATACAATTGGTCATTCAATTGTACAACTTGTACAATAGGCATGCATATTTTGCTGGCTGATATACTAATATATCATGATCAATTTTTTATGTTGGTTTTCTGTTTTAACAGGAACTTGATGAGAGTGTAAAGGAGAAGCTTTCCCGATTTTGCCATGTTCCGGTATGATGAGTAGAATAGTTTACAAACATAAGCGCTGTTTGTGAATATATATTCCGAGCTACATTATAAGAGGTTTCGGTGTGTCTGAGGTTTTATTCTCCTTTTCAATACCAGGGTGAAAACATTATTAATCTGTATGATGTCTCGAACATCTGGCACATCCCATTGCTTTTAAGAGTAAGTATTCATTTATATCATTTATATCTAACATTTACTTTATGTTTTGGCAGTTTTGTCACATCAAACACTCATTTATTTGTCATTTTCTTATTTTAGGACCAGAAGGCACATGAGGCAATGTTGAATGTTCTAAACCTTAAAGGGTTTGTCCAGTTTTTCGACTGTTTTTAGTTAGGTCATGTCTTAATTTATCAATCGTTGATATTGACCGGTGCCTTCTTTCCTGTAAATCTCCAGTGTAACTAAGGAGCCTGACTTGAAGGACTGGACATCTAGGTCTAAACTCTGTGACACACTACACGAGCCGGTATGTTTCCGAAAGCTATTTGTTCTTAAACAGCATGGACATTGTTTTCTTCCTCATTTTCAAACTTCGTGCAATCTTGCTAACAGGTCAGGGTTGCTATGGTTGGAAAATACACTGGCTTGTCTGATTCTTATCTCTCTGTTATCAAGGTAGCTTTTCTCCCTCTCAAAATGAAAGATGTAATAAGGCCCACCATCTTTAAATAGATGCCACCTATTTATCTGTCAGTGTTGACCAAGTCTGCGCGCTCTTTTTTATCTGTTACTTCCTCCGTTCTTTAATTCTTGCAACATTGTGATTTTTGCACTATTCAGACCTTACTTTGATCATGATTCTCTACTAATATACATAATCAAATTATTACGTATAAAATGTTGATGAATTCCTATCAATGTGAATTTCCAAAACATAAATATTTTATAATGTTTACTAATACATAATTAAATATAATTACAGTCAAAGTTGTGCGTGGTCAAAGGTGAAAGTCAAACTGTTGCAAGAATTAAAGAACGGAGGATAGTATTTTTTAAATCAATGCACATTAAGTACTTTTTCCCAAATTAGCCTTTTTATATACTACTAAGTGGAAAATTACTAGGAGTGGTTTTTAATGAGGGAATTGACAATAACGTATTCAATGTGATTCAGTTTATCACCCTAATGACTTGGCCAATGACTCATTGTAAACAGATAATAAATACAGATGGAATATATATATTTTCTTAATCTCCTATCCATATCTTAAAATTACCAATTGGATGCAGGCTCTTTTGCATGCGTCTGTTGCCTGCCACAGGAAACTTTTTATAGATTGGGTCCCAGCTGGAGATCTTGAACAGGTGTCCAAAAAAGAGGTATGTTCTGATGACTGATGACGTGTCTATTTCATTTCCCATCTTACATCTATGTTCTATTAATGAAATAATATTCTATCCTGTCCATCCATCTTGTATGTATTGCAGAATCCTGATAATTATATGAATGCCTGGAAGTTACTGAAGGTGTGTTTGGTTATACATGTTTCCCTAATCATGCATTATAAGTAAGTCTGCCTGAAAATGATCTTTATTCTTTCTCTTTATTCACAGGGAGCAGATGCAGTACTTGTTCCAGGGGGGTTTGGTGACAGAGGTGTGGAGGGAAAAATACTTGCGGCTAAGTATGCTCGGGAAAATAGGATTCCCTACCTTGGAATATGTCTGGGAATGCAGATTGCAGTGATTGAGTTTGCTCGATCTGTTCTTGGCTTCAAAGATGCAAACAGCACAGAATTCGACCCCAGTACAAACAATCCATATGTCATCTTCATGCCAGAGGTTATTATTTGTCGCGGTGGTAGTTATTGTAATATAGTTATTGTAATATGTAGGTGTTCTACGACTCAATTTTTTTCAACTGCATTATCAGGGTTCAAAAACTCACATGGGAGGAACTATGCGTTTAGGATCTAGGAGGACGTTTTTTCAGGTGGAAGACTGCAAATCTACCAAATTGTAAGTCTATTTCTTTATGCTCAACCTTACATGATACGAGTAGCTTCTTATATGTAATGTCTGTTTATCTAAACTGTATTCCCTAACTATAAAAAAAGGATGACACCCCATCCCTGAGGACCCCCCAACCCCGACGGGATGTAAATTGGACTATAATCCCAATCTGACAGATAGAGAGGGGGGCTCTGTCCCCGGTACTTGCAGAGGCCCTATGCATTTTAGCATAGTAACCCCTCATCGCAGTTGCCGGGAATCGAACCCGGGATCTAACCCTTGTGGCACTCCCTCGCTACCAGTTGAGCTACGCCCACCGGTTGTATTCCCTAACTATAAGTGTACTTGTTGTGTACTCTTCACAATTTGCATGGTTCTTTGGTCATTTTCTCTTTTCAAGCCACTTTTTGGAACTTGACTAATCTAACATGTACTATTTAGTTATGCTGTGACCTGCTACTATAAAATGTTCATTTTCAACTCAACATTACATTTATATGTTGTTGCAGGTATGGAAACTTGAAATTTATTGACGAGAGACATCGTCACAGATATGAGGTACAACATGTGTTCTGTTCAATTAAAATCAGATTTTGTTCAACTATAGCAACCTTGAAAGTTGAAAAGACAGGAATACAAATCCACCAGTTATTATAACAATATGAGTTACAAATCCCACTATAGCAACATCTGTAGTATTATTTTTGCTAAAGAAATTGTTCTTTGTTTTCTAGGTGAACCCTGAAATGGTAGAACAGCTTCAAACAGCCGGACTATGTTTTACAGGAAAAGATGAAAGTGGTCAACGCATGGAGGTATACATATTACTTATACACAAAAAGATATATTTATAGCATCCAGGACCGGATTGTGGTTGCTCAATTGTGCCCTAAGTCACTTGGACTAATATAGCACAAAAAGATTTAATGTGATAGAGTAACTAGTTCAGTCCAAGGTCTTATTACTGATCCATCATTTTCCTTTTATTTGTCGAATATAGAACTCACACTCCCATGAACTGGACAATCAAGGCATTATGAATCTATACTTGGACTGATAAGTAGTACTCCCGTACTCCGTATTTGTCTATTACGGTTTGGGCACTTAGGCCTCTTACTGCACTGCAGGTTGAAGAACGTGTCATTGTGACATTGTGGGGCTGTTGAAAGTAGGCCAGAACTGATCTGATATCCTATTAAAATTTAGAATTGAGTTAAGGTTGCTCAACTAGGTTATAAGGCACTTATATGAAATCATACTAAAAGATCATCATCATCATGACCCCAGTGCTGCAAAGGCTCCCACCTACGGTGGGGTAAGGGGGTCGGATGTACGCAGTCTTACCCCTGTACTAAAGCATAGGGAGACTATTTTCGGATGACCCATAATGAAAATCGTATCGAAAATTGCATGGATTGACCGCTGCTTCATAACAAGGAAGCACAGATAGTTTAGTGAGCCATTTTGCTTTATTTCATCATACTTGAAAGCAAAAAAAATAGTGAGTCTTAGGCTTCAGTGCAAATGATGGGGAAAATTCATACTAAAAGATCGAGTCCAATTTATTAGTTGGTACAATTTGAGTTTTTTTCACGCATAATTTTCTCAATATAGATTTCAAATGAAATTGGGAACAAGAATCTTGCTATGTTTTGCATTTTGAGCGATTTGAGGTTGGCATTTGCTTATCTTTATTTGGGCAGATTGTAGAGCTGCTTGAACATCCATATTTTGTTGGTGTTCAATTTCATCCCGAGTTCAAATCAAGACCTGGAAAACCATCACCTCTCTTTTTAGGTATCTATCTTACCTTCTGTGTTTTGAGTTTACATTTCCAGGTCCTTACCAGTGTAAGTTGAAAACAGGACTCATAGCTGCAACATGTGGACAACTAGAAGCTCATCTAAAGAAGGACGTTTCAAATGGGCGTATAAACAACAATGGGAATTTGCCTATTAAACGAGCTGTAAATGGTGCAAAGGTCCCACCAAATGGATCCTTTGAAGAAATATATTGCTGCTGCAATGGTAAAGGAATACGTGCCTGACTAATTGCTTCCGCTTTCCCCTTCACTGGTTCATCACCAGTTTCTCCACCTCTTGATCCCCGTCCTCTAGCCTATCTATCCATAATTTTGTAATCCGTATGGCATATGTTATGACTAGTAGGTTGATAGGTTTGCAGCTTGTGGTTTTGACCCCCAGTCATAGAGTTGGCAGAGTTGGATTCCAGCCTCTTTTAGATTAAACATGGAACAACCTGCTGCAGGAGAAAAGACTAGAGGGGATTTTATGTTTCATTTCTTGTATTCTTTGTGTGTGTAGGTGAATGGAAGTGTTCTCTTGTGTTGTGTACTTATGGAAAAAGTGGAAACATGAAACAAGTATTGGTAAAAGAGCTTAAATAATTTAGGCTATTGACATATTTCTTTGGTCTCAAATCTCAATGATTAAGTCACATACTGGATGCAGTTGCATTATTTCTCTTCTGATATCTGATTATATAATAAATATTTATCATACATAACCTTTGCGATTTAATTGGAGTTCTAGTCTAGGTTTTGAATACGTAGATATTAATCATTCATACTAATATATACACAATATATAGGTATATATGGGTATTCAAGAGCCTTCTTTTCATTTATTTTCTTTCAACATTACCATATGTAATTTTAATTATCCTCATTAAAAAAATAACCGACCAGGGAACTTAGAATGCGACGGATGAGACTTCATGAGATCATTTATCAAGTCAAGTTATGAGCATGGATTCTAATCATACTACACGCACATTTGTAGAAAACCTGCTACATATCTTTCATGACCTTTTTGGGATTGATTTTCAGGTAAATGTGTATATATATTGATATACACATTTTTCACATTAACATCATATTCATATGCTAATATAATTTGGCATTCACTCGTTTAAAAATAGAGTTAACCTCCAACGATAAAATGATCTTTCGAGTTGCAGATAAATTTCTAGTATTCACGTAATCATGTCTACAAAACATAGTTTGAAAATTATTATATGTGATGATAATTATGATACTTTACGGTACCAAAAGATAAGATTGCCCTGATTTATAAAACATCTAAACACTTCACATTTTACTAAGGTTGTCATTTCATTTTCATGTAGAACTCATTCTTACATATTATCATTTAATTTAGCTTATTTGCGATTTTTCACATAGGATCTACGTATTATTTTCCCTACAAACTAACTACCATTACACATTTACACCATCAAAGTAATAACATATAAAGATATTATTGTTTTGCGTTAGATTACTCTTGCATCACACAAAGTAAATTAATTATTTAAGGAGCATGGGCGGAGCTAGGGGTGGGCCAACCTAGGTCATGGCTCACCCCAAATTTTAAAAATGGCTTAATTTTTAAGGTAAAAAATTTCTGTGTAATTTTTTTTTAAATATTCTTTGTACCGGTCCAGTCCGGCTCAGTGCCCTGGCTTCGCCCCTTATAAGGAGAGAATGACGAGTTCAACAAATCTAGATTAAATTAGATAATTGATTGAATTGAGCCTTTTAATAGGCTAGGTTCAAATCTCATGAGTTATAACTTGACCCAAGTTAGAACTCATGTTACGTAATGTTACGTAATCTTTATTTATTTATTTATTTGAGGGAAAATCTTAATTAGAAATTTGTATTTAAAGCCTAGAAGGCATGCATTAAAATCTCTCTCTCTCTTCCATTTTATTTATGATGCCTGCTACGGTACCCATCCAAAATAGAAGGGTACCATACCTAACATGCATTTAATTGGTCCAACTCAAAATTTCATATTTTATTTACATTTAAATTATTGAATTGAAATTTTTTTATTGGTCCATACCGTCGTTGCTACGGTACTTTGAAGGTACCGTGATAGGAAAGCTGATTTCATAACAGTAAAACAATCACTATTATTGAACAGAATTGCAGAAAAGAATAAGAAGGTATAGACAGGGCACTTCGAGAGGCCTCAACTCTCCCAGATCCCAATTTCCCAATTCTAAAATCCCCTCAATTTTCCATTTAATGCTTTGTTTCTGGAAATTTATCTCCACATCTCCCAAGCTGGTTAACCACTCCATTCCCAGTACTAAATCAGTCCCTCCCAAATTCAGAATATAAAATTTCTGCTTTACATCAGTCCCTTGCATAGATAAAATCAGATCTTCACATCTGCCATTGTTGGTAATCTTCTCCCCATTCCCAATTTGGACTTTGTATCCTGAAACAATGGTATGAGACAGTTTCAAGAGCTCTACCAGATCTTGTGATATGAAATTATGAGTGGCCCCACTATCAATCAAAACTTCCACTTCCTTTTCACCCTTGCTCCATCTTAGACATCCTTGAACCTTAAAAGCTCTCATAGAAGGAATACCTTCCTTACTCATGAGAGACAATTGCATAGATTTAGATTCCATAACCTGCTCTTCTTCTTCTGAAATTTCAGCCCCAATTCCTTCTTCTTCCTCCTCTTTATCTGAGTCTTCTACCAGTATTAATTTGTAGTTTTTTAGTTTACAAGTGTGTTCTTTGTTCCATTTCTCTCCACACTTGAAACACAGGCCTTTTCTGCTCCTTTCCTGATACTCATCCTGAGACAACTGAGGACCCACTCTTTTGATACCTGAGGGATGAATCTCTGTAACTCTGGTCCCCCTTGAATTGAACCAAGGCTGGTTAGTCTTACTGTCTGCCCCATTCTTCTCAGTACTATGAGGTCCAGTATTGCTAAATTTGGACTTGTACCCCTCAGTCCAGACTTGTGATTTCACTGCTGCAGTCCCCTTCTCTTTCCCAAGTACCCGGTCTTCCTCCTTTCTCTTCTGATATATAGCTTCATTCCTACTCTCAATTAGTAGGGCTCTGTCCATAATTTCACTCAAGGCTGTGGAATTATGTAATTTAAGTTCAGCTTTTATCTCCTCCTTCAAACCATTAAGGAAAATTCCTTTAAGGATCTCCATATCCACATTGATTTGAGGAGCTATCATCATTTCAAACTCATCTCTAAACTCCTTAACAGTTCCAGTTTGCTTCAAGCTAAGCATGTGATAGACATACAAGGAGACCCCCAACTAAATTCTATAGAGGTTTCCTTGAAAACAATGTCACAGATAATACAGGATACTGGGGATGGATTTATTGTATATCCTGAAGGGGGTTCAGTGCTAGTGGAAGGAGAAAAGGTGATGGATCAGATCTGGAAGGATATTGTGGCTGAGTTTCCAGAAGTTTCCAGACCCATACAGGGTTTACCTCCAAACCGAGCTTGCAACCATGCCATCAACATTAAAGAAGGAGCTGAGATCCCCAACATTAGACCCTACAGGTACCCACAGTATCAGAAAACAGAGATTGAAAAGATCATTAAAGAGATGCTGAGTTCTGGAATTATACAGCACAGTAACAGCCCTTACAGTAGTCCTATTTTGTTAGCTAAGAAAAAGGATGGGGGCTGGAGGTTTTGCGGTGATTACAGGGCGTTGAATAAGATAACTATACCAGACAAATTCCCTATACCTATAATTGAGGAGTTATTGGATGAGCTAGGAGGAGCTACTATATTTTCCAAGTTAGACCTCAAGTCTGGTTACCATCAGATCCGGATGAAGGAATCTGATATTCAGAAGACAACTTTCCGAACACATGAAGGGCACTACGAATACCTAGTTATGCCTTTTGGGCTTACCAATGCCCCCTCCACCTTCCAGGCCCTCATGAATCATGTGTTAAGGCCATTCTTAAGGCAGTTTGCCTTGGTATTTTTTTATGACATCCTGGTATATAGTAAGACTGAAGAAGAACATCATGAGCATCTGAGAAAGGTTTTCAGAGCATTAAAAGAGAATGAGTTGGTGGTCAATCTTAAAAAATGCTCTTTTGGACAGTCACAGTTGGTATATTTGGGGCATATCATTTATGGAAAAGGAGTGTCAGCAGATCCTGCCAAAATTGAAGCCATGGTTAGCTGGCCTGAACCTAGAGATTTGAAGGGACTAAGAGGCTTCTTAGGGTTAACAGGCTACTACAGAAGGTTTGTAAAAGGGTACAGTCAAATTGCCTTACCTCTTACACAACTTCTGAAAAAAGACAGTTTTTGTTGGGGTGACAAGGCTACTCAGGCATTTGAACAATTAAAGAGAGCTATGACTTCAGTACCTGTGTTAACTACACCTGACTTTAATAAAATGTTCATTTTAGAAACAGATGCATCTGGGACAGGTCTGGGGGCAGTCCTAATGCAAGAAGGAAAACCAATTTCATACATGAACAAGGAATTATCAAAAAGGAATCAGAATAGATCAGTTTATGAAAGAGAGCTCATGGCTATTGTTTTGGCAGTACAGAAATGGAGACCTTACTTACTTGGCAGAGTTTTTGAAATCCATACTGATCAAAGGAGCTTAAAGTTCTTGACTGAACAGAGAGTGATGGGGGAAGAACAACAGATATGGACTTCAAAATTGCTGGGATACAACTTTATCATCAAATACAAACCTGGGAAGGAGAATAGGGCTGCAAATGCCTTATCCAGAAAGTTGACACTACAATCCTTATCCATTGTCACCTGCCAAGAGTGGGAAGGGTTAGAAGAGGAATTGAATTCAGATTGCAAATGCAAGGACCTGATTCAGAAGGTCATATCACAACCAGATGAGTACCCTGATTTCCAGATTATAAAGGGGTTATTGTATTACAGAAAGAAGTTGGTGTTGCCAAGGGAGTCCCCAAGGGTGTTAAAGATTATGAAGGACTATCATGAATCTGCAGTGGGAGGTCACTTAGGGTATTTTAGGACTATGAAAAGAATTTCCAATTTGTTCTATTGGCATGGTATGAGGACTGACATCAAGAAGTATGTGGAAGGATGTGCTACCTGCCAAACCAACAAATACCAGGCCCTTAAGCCAGCAGGGTTGCTACAGCCCCTACCAATTCCCAGCAACATATGGACAGATATCAACATGGATTTCATAGGGGGATTGCCTAAATCTCATGGGAAGGATACGATCTTGGTTATTGTTGACAGATTAACTAAATTTGCCCATTTTTTGGCCCTCTCTCACCCCTATAATGCAAAAGAAGTAGCTGAATTGTTCACAAAGGAGGTGGTCAAATTACATGGTTTCCCTAAAACTATTGTAAGTGACAGAGACAGTCTGTTCATGAGCTCTTTTTGGTCAGAATTATTCAAGTTGGCAGGAACTCAATTGAAATACAGTACAACATACCACCCTCAGACTGATGGGCAGACTGAGGTGGTTAACAGGTGCCTAGAGACCTATTTAAGGTGCATTACTGGTAGAAAACCAAAACAGTGGAGTCAATGGTTGCATTGGGCAGAGTTCTGGTACAATACAAACTACCATTCATCTCTGAAACTAACTCCTTACAGGGCTTTATTTGGGCAAGACCCTCCTGCCATCATCAGAGGAGATGCAACACTTACTGCTGTAGAGGAAGTGTCCAGATTAACAACCCAAAGGAATATTATGTTGGAGGAATTGAAGAAGAACCTAGAGATTGCTCAGAACCAGATGAAACAACAAGCTGACAAACATAGAAGAGAGGTAAAATTGAACATTGGGGATCAGGTCTATTTGAAAATTCAGCCTTATAAACTCAGAAGTTTGGCCAAAAGAATAAACCAAAAGTTGAGCCCTAGGTTCTATGGACCTTTTGAGATTATTGACAAGATAGGCCCAGTAGCATTCAAGTTAAAGCTGCCAGAAGACAGTAAAGTACACCCGGTTTTTCATGTTTCCCTACTGAAGAAGGTGCTATCACCAAACACGTCCTACCAGCCTTTACCTAAGTGTTTGGGTGAAGACCTTGAATTGCAAGTAACACCAGAGAAGATAATTGATTCCAGAGTAAATAAAGAGGGCAACATTGAGGTGCTGATACACTGGAAGGGGCTACCAAGTTTCGAAGATTCTTGGGAATTGGTACCAGTGATGAGAGAGCAATTCCCAGAGTTTCACCTTGAGGACAAGGTGAATTTTCAGGGGGGAAGTAATGATAGACATACAGCTCAGCAGCCCACTCAGTATTTTAATAAAGTGTATAAAAGGAGGAGCCGGAAGATAGTTAGTTAATTAGCTAAGTAACTATTAAATGTTACTTTATCCCTGCGTGGATAATTTTACTATAAATAGAATAATAGAAGCTGTTGTCAGTAGGCTGTTATTTGGTTGTGAACTTGGCTTTTGGAGATTGGACATCTCGAATAGTCCCTGAACACTGTATCCCCGTGAACTGTTCAGTTGGAGAATAAACCATTCGATCTGATCTTCTACTTTGTTATTGAATTCTTACTTTTCTGCTTGAAAGTATCTGTGATCTAACACTGGTATCAGAGCACTCGTTCCTGGTGATCGGAAGTGTTCCGCGATCCTCAGCAAATATTACGTACGGTGGTGGATGGTACGGACGAGAGCCAAACTATAACTAAATAGTCATTAAATACGTGTTGTGGAAATTTCTGTGGTTTGATTGGTTTCATATAAGTAATCGTAGTATAACACTATAACTAATACTCCGTATAACTATTCGCATATTTTATGACATATAAACATAAAATTGAATTGAAAATCCTTTGGTACAATAGACGCTTATATTATGTCAACGCCTTCATGGCTTCAAATCATATATACAACAATGCACCCCAAACTATCAAAGAAACAAAATCAAATAAATGTAACACAAGCGGATGCATGCCCAAACCAGCCTGGACAGGCCCAGCCCATCCCGGCCGAGATCAGCACAGCCCACATAGTGTAGTAACTGGCAAAAAGTATGATATATACAGAGCAGCAGTTGAAGCTAACGGCGGAAGCTACGGTGTTGGCGCGGTGGTTCATTTAAATCCCCTTCTTGAAGCTTCACTAAAGTGTAGGCAGCTGCCCCGGCGAGGGCACCCAGTGTTGGCGCAGTCAAATATATCCACATTGACTCGTAATTCCCGGTTGCCACCGCCGGTCCCAGTGTCCGCACCGGGTTCATTGACCCGCCGCTCGATGGCCTGAAAAATTACTCATTTCCATAATATATTAGCAGATCCCCCCGGAAAGGCAAAATATGTATGTAATTGATAAATTATTCCATGAGTGACGCTAATTTTCTATCTACTTTCTCATCATCATCATGTTTCATTGTTTTATAAAAATGATACTCAATCCCTAAGGTTGGGTGAAGGCTCCCAAAACAACCCACACACTTGAACTTTGATCATCATTGATGAAAAGAGGGTGAGGTTTCGGCCAAATTTTTGCTTATAGTTGAATTTGGAACTCCCTCTTATAACACCTTAAAGTTTCAATGTTTTACTGCATATTCAAATACTCACCCCGCCACAAGAATGTTAAGCATGACTGTAGCTCCGACAGCTATTCCCGCCAGCTCTCCAACCTGAAATGTAGAGCGGTGTTAGTTAAGAGGTAACATTCAACCACGTACCACATCTCAATTACGTACTTACTGCGCGGGTGTCGGTGGCAACGGCTGTCACGATGAAGAGGAGATTAAAAGATATGAGGAATTCGAGACAGAAAGCTTGAACGACGGTGGTGGAAGGCAGAGTGACGCCGCCGGACATGACGGGGTGGAAAACGGCAACGAGACAAAAGGAAGCGCATATGGAGGCCGAGACTTGGGCTACAATATAGGCCGGGACGTAGGCCCACGGGAAGTGGCGAAACGCTGCAAAGGCAATGGTGAGGGAAGGGTTAAGATGGGCTCCGGAAATATGTCCGGTGGACAGAATCACGATCATCACCGCTAGTCCGGCGCATGCGGCGTTGCCGATTAGGCTCTCCACGCCGTTGTATTTTTGGTTGACGATCGGTCCGGCCGTCGCTGCAAATATGAGGATGAACGTCCCTACGAACTCTGCTCCAAGCTGCGGCATCAATTTAAGTAGTATAATTAAATACTCTAACCTTTTAATAATACTACTTCTTTTAGGAAAATTGGAAATGATCGAAATAAAATTTTGGGGTCAAAGACAATTCTCTTTACAAAAACGAAAAACAATCGTCTATGAATAGACAACAAAACGAACGTGTAACCCGACATGTACACGAAGAACGCTTGTTTTAGATATCGAAAACATTAATGAGGTACCAATGGCAATACCTTGCGGGTTAGCGAGATATCCGGGGCGAGACATGTGTGGATCGTTCCCAAAGTTGGAGCGTCCACTGGCAAACACTTATTGCACCACGGCATTGACTTCCGGTCGTAAGACGGGGAGTCCACTCGAAATGACTGGAATAGCGGCAACGGCGTGCCGGGAGTAGGCGGAGCCGTTGCCGGCTGAGTCCCTGCTTCACAATCAGCCATACCTTGCGACTTGCTACCCTATAGGCTGGTTATAAGTCGTGAAAGATGATATTTTCCTTCTAGTGAGAATGGAAAAAGCAGAGAGTTTAAATAGGGGTATAGTTAAAGTTACATAGCTTTAGTTGTATGGACTCTTATAAGTTGTAAATTTCACGCTAAGGAACGATTAACTCGAAGGAGTCGGCCATCTTAGCTTTAGCTTGGTATATGCTAACTGTGGGTGTGATTGCATCGCATCCGCTTGTCTCATTATATACGTCGGAGTGGGCAGAGTGGCAAGTTGACTTCTCCCCCTTACAAACATTTTATAGCTCGTTAAAAAGATCTTATTGAAATCTAAGACTCTTACTCAAACTTTGTTTACAAAGTATTAAGCGATAGGTACGTGTTAGTTGTTACTCATAAATTAAAAAAAATTAAAAATAGACATCGCCGCACTCGCTACGAACCGGGTTTTGTGCATATCTTCCTGTATGGTTTTGTGCACGTTTAAGTCACCAATTTAAAAAGCTATTCTCGGCGATGCTCTCTTAGAATGTTTTCACTTGGACCGTTTTTAATCCCAAACCAGATCAGATCAGACTTCCATAGTTATAAAATACACAGAGATCAGACATTTACTAGACCAGACTAGTTCAGACCAGACCAGACCAGCAAATTACAGTCCAAGTAAAAACATCCTTAGCCTCACAAAGGATATGTGATTCTTAAAATATTACCCTCTCCGATCCTAAATAAAGTTAACGCTTTCCTTTTTGGGCCGGTCCAAATTAAAGTTCGCACTTCTTCTTTCTTCCTTATTTGGCAAATTATCTACATCAAAACAGTGTAAAATAGTGTCAAACAATGTCAAATAGTGTCAAAAATTGTCAAACAGTATCACAACAGTGTACTCTACAGTAAAGTCAAATTTATTTCTTTAATTTGTTTGAAGTAACATTATTTAGGATCGGAGGGAGTATATGCTAACTTATAAAGTTATAAGACTCTATAGTCATACGAAGTATATGATTACATAAAAATGTTCTGTCGCTAATATAACTCCTGAAAATATGATATCTTGGGAATAAAGGTGGAATAATTCCAAACTTTAAGAGCATGGAAATTGAGTTGTATCTGAGAATTACCGGCCGGGTAAATTACATGTATTAGTGGAAGTTGATGTCAAACTTAGGTACATTATTCAAACCATATACTCGTATCTTAGACTCCCAAATAAATAATTCGTTTTGATGTGACTGCAACTCTAGTGTTAGTGGTTAGGTTTCCATAATTTTCACGCACCTATGAAGTGCGGAGATAAAGAAATACTCCTCCGTTCCTAAAAATTCTTCCCAGTTTGACTTGGCACGCTTATTAAGAAAGTGGAATAAAGTGGAAATGGATGGTTGTGATTGTGTAGGAAAAAGGTAAAATGAATGTGAGCCACACAAATTATCCAAAATGGGAAAGTGAGAAGTATTTTTGGGAACAGTCCAAAAAGGAAAGTGGAAAGTATTTTTGGGAACGGAGGGGGTAAGTGGAATAGCAATGTGGAAGTCTCCAACACAATTAATCAAAAGTTCATAAATGTAATACTCCCGTCCTGAAAAAGTTGGCCAAATTTCATTTTTTGGATGTCCCAAAAAGATTTGTCATTTCCATTTAAAGTAAGGAATATGTGGCTAAAATTAATTCTCTCTCCTCTGCAAAAATTTCAACCACACATTTTTTACTTTATTACTCTACGTGAAAGTCAACTTTGGCCAATCTTTTCGAGACGGAGGGAGTATGACACTCCATAGTCCATATTCCATAGTCGCTGCTCCAGTCTTCCCACTCATTTTGGTATAAATTAAGAAACCATATAAATTTGTAAAACGAAAACATATGGGTCTGAAAAATAAGACAAAAGTAACATAATGGAGTTATCCGGCAGGTACTCCAATATACCAAGTACTCTATTTCCGGTCCTCCCACCACGCGAACTGGTCTGTATTTCCATCCCCTAAATGTGTCTAACGAGTTTCAAATCCGAGACCTCCATTAGACACGATAACCTCCCACTTGGTTAACAATCCCTTTAATTCATTTAGCCGATGTAATCGAATAAGATTTGGACGGAAAATGACAAGCTTTATGGATACTACTCAAATAAATGGGAAATAACTCAATAAGCTTTTTGTCAAAAAAAAGAAAAAAGAAAAAAAAAACTCAATAAGCTTCACCAATCAACATGTAATATGACAATAATAATAATGCTTCTAAAAGTTAATGGGTAATCATAACCTATGATGAAAATAGGGTGTCACTGGCGTATTAATTGATTATATTTTTATGTAAAACGATAGCACCATTGCATCTTACCCTTCATATTAATGATCAAGCGAGACTGGAAAAATCCAAGATAAATCATTCTATCATGATAACATATGTTGAACATTAGAAATAGAATGAACACCAATACGTAATCTATGTTCTAGGTCTGTTTCAAAGTCTACACCCGGTTACCTCTCGGTAAATATGCTCAACTTTGACATTCTAATTTTGATATAACAGTCCATGAGACTGTGTGATCTCAGAAGAGTGTTGGCGCGTGTACTCACCTTCCGTCATCAAAAGCTGAATTGTTGCTTGCACGTCCAGCAATACTCGTACCTTACGATATCCATAACTCCCAAACAAATTGTAATCCTTGCACAATGAATCTCAATTCTTACTCCTATTTAAAACAACCATTAATTCTGTTGTGTTTAACAAACTGTAAAACTACACGTTGTAAAATGAAAATCTTCTTTAACCATATGATCCGCGTTTGTACAATGAGGGCAGATCATCCCCTCTTTCATTTATTTGATAACTTTTGGATGATTTGAAATCTTACCAAATAATATTGCAACATGTCACATTTTTCATCTCAGACGGGACAAACATATTACATTATGGACTTCCAATAAGATTTTCTAAGAAAAAAGAAAAAAAAACAGAAAAGGCCTAATTTAAACTGACAAAGAACAATTGACAATGTTTTTCGGATTTCATCAACAACGACCATAGAGAATTGATCAAACTCAAATAGAACGGACTAGATAACAATAGGCTTAAACAGACTAAAATATAACAGATCAATCACAGACAACAACAGTAAAATATACATAATACCACACCTTACCAGTTCCAGACTTCCAGGTCCCATTTTTTCCCTCAAGACCAGCCGGTCTGGGACCAAAACCAATCCTGAAACAAACCGTTTCCATTCTTACGGTCTTACCCGTACTTTTTGTAGTGCATTTCGAAATGAAGTTTGAATTTACTTGATCAATAAGACAAATTAGTACTTCCTCCGGTCCTAAATAAAGTTCAGTGTTTGATTTCACACAAATTAAGAAAATGAATTTGACTTTACTGTAGAGTACACTGTTTGGCACTGTTTGACATTGTTTTACACTGTTTTGATAATTTGACGTAGATAATTTGCCAAATAAGGAAGGGAGATGAAGTATGAACTTTAATTTGGACCGGCCCAAAAAGGAAAGCGTGAACTTATTTAGGACCGGAGGGAGTATCATGAAGATAATAATGAAGTGCAGCCTTCTTCTTTAACATGTTACGTAAACAGGGTCTAATGATCGAGTGTGATCATATTATATTATATTCATCTAAAACGGTATATGATAAAGATAATTATATGATGACTGCTACCCTTTAACATGAGAAGATGAACAGGTGTGACAATGGACAGGTGTCACATAACCATTTTGTCAAGCGATTTTCCATAAGTCGGTGAAAAATCTATCACATATTATTCATACCAAACCCATGCTTCATGCTAGGGATGGACCAAACCGGGTCGGCCTGGCCCGGAACCGGTCCGGCCCGTCACTGTGCGATCCCGGCCCGACCAGGTTGTTGAATGGGAGGTTCGGGCTTTGACCCGGCCCGAGCTAGGGAGGGGAGCGGTTCGGGCACGGTTCAATAAATAGAAAGCCCGGCCTGGTCCGGTCGGTTCGGGTCCGATCCGGGCCAACGTAGGGGTGGACCGGTTCCGGTTCGGGCCCGGACGGGTCTCGGTTCATGAAAGGGGAGGCCCGGAACTGGCCCGGGTAACCCCGGGTCTGGGCCGGGCCGGGCCTCGGTTCTTATATTTCTTTTTTTTGCTTTTCTTAATTAACCACCAACCCCCCCCCCCCCCCCCCCTCACCCCCAAACCACCCCAAATGGTCCATCATACCCAACCCAACCCAAAAACTTAAAAAAAAAATCAAAAAAAAAGAAAAAAAAATTGGCCCGAACCGGCCGGGCCGGTTCACGTTTTAGGAGGCCCGGGCCCGGGCCGCTTGCCTCACCGGGCCGGGTGGCCCGAACCGGGCACCAACCGGTTCACCGGGCCGGGCCCGCACAGTAGAGGGCCGGTCCGGTTCCGTGTCGGTTGGCCCGGCTCGAGTCCACTCCTAGGCCAACGGCTACATTTTTTTTAAAATCTTTTAGCCATCCAAACAGGCCTTAGAGCCGTTGTAATTGAACCCAAACGGCTATATAGCCGTTGGGAGCCTTCCTTCTTTTAAAAAAAAATATGCTAACTATATTATAAACCCGGTCGACATCGACACTTGTGAAAAAGTTTTGAATGTTTTGGTATATTTTAATAATGCAACTCAAACTTTTAGTCATGTTTATAAACCTACCGCAAACCAATTTTTTGTTGAAACTGTTAATCTCGCCGGCGCTTTTTGTGAATTTGTTGATGCCACTTACGTTAGTTATTTTTGTGACTTCATGAAACAAAAGTTTTTAAAATATTATTCCTATATTCCGCATATATATAGTATTGCATTTAAAGTTAATTCCCTAAATAGGACTAAAATAATAAACAAATGCACAAATAGGACTTCCATGTTTCGTAGGACTAAAAATGTATTTAGTTGACAAAATTGCCCTTAATGATTTCTAATCTATTTATAATTAAAAAACAAAAAAACAACCCTAGCAGATCTCCCAGCTTTTGACGGAACAAAACCACCCAACTGCCGTCGCCAATAAACAATTTGCCACCACCTAACTGCCGCTGCCAGAAAAAAATCCGCCACCACCCAACCGCCTCCCTTTTTTGTGCCGCCACCGCTGGCCTTTTCGATGTTTCCGCCGCTCTTTCCGATGCCACCACTTCACCCACTGCACGTACAACCATCTCTGTGAGTTTTGTAGATGCAAATTTGCCATTTTGATACCTAAAAAATAATGCTATATATTAGATTTGCCATAAAAGTGGAATAAAATAAGAATATTTCTGCCATAATATTTATATTAGATTTGTCATAAAAGTGGAAGTATGTTGTATTTGATGTCAAAGTAACCGTTTTTCTGCCACAAAAGTTGGCAAAATATGAACCCAATATACAAAAAATTATAAAAACGAAAGGGATTTCTCATAAAAAAGTTGACAACATAAAAAGATAATTTTGCCATCTTTTATAAAAAATGAACATTATATTGGCAGTTTCTCTCATAATATTTGGGAGTTCATTTCAAAGAAAACAATATTTTTCTGCCATAATGTCATATGAAAATCTGCCATATAATTGGCAATACTGTCAAATGAAAATACACATTTTCTTCCATAATATATTACATGAAACTATCATAAATTTGCATAAATATGAACCCAATATCCAAAATCGGAAAAAACAGAGTTTTAATCAAATCAAAAATTTATTGAAAATCAGAAATCTGAAGTACAAAATCAATGCCCAAAAACCCAAAAAGTTAATGGTAAAACTCAGCAAATTGAATCAAATCGAAAAGTTCTACCAAAAAACAAGGAAATTAGTGAATAATTCGATTTTGTAAACGCAAAACAGAGTAGGAGGGGAAGGAAGAAGAAGAAGAAGAAAGGAGGAGAAGAAGGAGAAGAAGAAGAAAGGAGGAGGAAGAAAGAAGAAGAAGAAAACCTGGAATAAGCGGAGTGATGATCGTGGCGATGGAGAACCAGAGAGTAGGCAGTGGCTGTGGACAACCAGCAACCCATCAATGGCGAATTCAATCGGCAGAGGAACCATTGAAATCGAGATCGAGAGAGACGCAGGGGAGAGGCGCAACTGCTTAGATCGTGATGGAGATGAGAGGCGCAGGGAGTTGAGCGATAGAAATTTAGGGTTGTAATATTATTATATAAAAGGGTATAATGGTAATCCAGAGTCCTATTTAGGGAAAAAAACGTTTGATCCTATTTGCGCATTTATGTTTACTATTAGTCCTATATAGGGCAATTACTTTTGCATTTATTCTTGATCCTACGCATTATTTTTGGAGCAATGTTTAGATTACTATTATGCTTCTTTTTTTGGTCCATTGTCTATGTACGACGACAAGGGCACAAGGCTATAGACCCGAAACAACAATTTCAAGAGGTTAGTAATTTATTATATCAATTATTTAATGAGTTTCATGCACAATATGGTAACGCACCCTCTCCCCCGCCACGAACATCTTCTTCATCTAAAGGAAAATCAATTTTGAAATCTACATTTAACAATCTTAAGAAAAAAGTAAATCAACTCCAGTTAATGAACAAAGCTCGATCAACGAGCTTTCTTTGTATCTAACATTTTCTGTTGAGTATGAAGAAGGGGATGACTTTGACGTTCTTCAATGGTGGAAGGAAAAAGAGAGAACGTTCCCTATCTTATCAAAGATGGCTAAGCAAGTGCTAGCAATGCCGGTATCAACAGTTGCTCTAGAACAAGAACTTAGTGCGGCCGGCAACGTCCTAACGGATTATAGAACGAGATTGAGCGCAAACTCTCTTGAGACGTTTGTTTGTTTCCACGATAGGGGTGGACCCGGCCCGGACCGGCCCGGTGAACCGGTTGGTTGACCGGTTCGGGTCACCCGGCCCGTTGGGATCTCGGTTCGGGCTCAGGCCCTTTAAAAGGTGAACCGGCCCGGCCGGTTCGGGCCCGGGCCGGGCCATTTTTTTTGTTTTTTGGAATATTTTTTAAGTTTTTGGGTTGGGCTGGGTATTTTGGGCCATTTGAGGTGGTTAGGGTTGGTTTGGGGGTGAGGGGGAGGGTTGAGGGTTAACTAGGAAAAGCCCAAAAAAATATAACCGAGGCCCGACCCGAACCTGGGGGTTACTCGGGCCGGTTCTGGGCCTCCCATACCTTGAACCGAGGCTCGTCCGGTTCAAGACCCGAACCGGGCCCGGCCCGAACCGAGTCCATCCCTATTCCACGATTGGCTGAAGACCAAACGTAGAACTCAAAAAATTATCATTGAACCCACCCACCACTTTATAGAAGAAACAACCGAAGATGGCGGAAATTCCGATTGATTCTTATTTATTAAAAAGTGTATTTCATGTTTTAATTTTTTCTCAATTTCCAATTGTACTACATATTTCAAATAAATATATTTTAAATTTTTTATGTCCAACTAATCTTAATTTAATATTTTTTAAAAAAATTAATTAGCCTGGGCCCGGCCCGAACAAGCCCACTACTCGGCCAGGTAGGCCTAGGGTTGGACTCGGGCCGGGCCAACCGGCCCGGAACCAGACCGGCCCGCTACTGTGCGGTCCCGGATCGGCCCAGTGAACCGGTTGGTTGGCCAGTTCGGGCCACCCGGCCCGGTGGGATGGCGATTCGGGCTCAAGCCCTTCAAAAGGTGAACCGGCCCGGCCGGTTCGGGGGCTGACCGGGCCAATTTATTTATTTATTTATTTTGAATTTTTTTAAGTTTTTGGGTTGGGCTGGGTATTTTGGGTCATTTGAGGTGGTTAGGGTTGGTTTGGGGGTGAGGGGGAGGGTTGGGGGTAGGGATGGACTCGGGGCGGGTGGCCCGACCCGGAACCGGCCCGGGACCGGCACTGTTCCGGCCCGGCCCGACCCGGTGGCCCGGTCAGTGACCGGTCCGGGTAGGCCCGGCCCGTGGGTTTTCCGGTCCGGGCTCGGGTCACCCAAAACAAGGCCCGACCCGGCCAGGCCCGGGCCCGGTTCGGGCCAATTTTTTTTTTTTTTTTGTTTTTTCAATTTTTTTTAACTTTTCGGATTGGGCTGGGTATTTTGGGCCATTTGGGGTGGTTTGGGGGGTTGGGGGTGGGAGGGGGGTTAATTAGGAAGAGGAAAACAAAAAAAATATATAATGGGTTTGGCCCGGCCCGGCCCGGCCCGGACCCGGTGGTTACCTGGGCCAGTCCCGGGTCCACCATTTCTGACCCGCCGGCCCGCCCGGCCCTAGGCCCGACCCGGACCCGGCCCGGACCCGAGTCCAACCCTAGTTGGGGGTTAACTAGGAAAAGCCAAAAAAAAAAAAAATAGAACCGAGGCCCGGCCTAGCCCGACGGCCCCGGCCCGGACTCGAGGGTTACCCGGGCCGGTTCCGGGCCTCCCCTTCATGAACCGAGGCCCGGCCGGGCCCGAACCGGTCCATCCCTAGGTAGGCCCAACCCGGACCGGACCTGGTATCACCCGGGCCAGTTCCGGACCCATGTTTGTACAAAAAAAGCCCGCCCGGCCCGGAACCGGACCGGCCCGGGTCCATCCCTACTTCATGCAGAACCGAACCATATACCAGCTATAAAAAAAGAGACCTAATATTGTTTCATACATAGCTACTAAACCAGCAATCCTTGTACACATAACCACTATATGGGAACAGTACATTTGATAGTTAGTAACTTAGTACCTGTGGTAGTATGGTCCAAATAGTGTTCAAACCAAACACACAGCAGAAAGCACAGAAAAGACGCCACAATTTACACAATTACAAAAGCAAAAAAAATCTAAGCCAGTTGAGCACAAATCAAACATATCAAGAAAAGGAAAAGCACAAGGAGAAAACATTGACCCAACAACAAGGGTTGACAAAAGAATCGCGCAAACTACAATACTAGATAGATAGTCCTGATGAAGTTTCCTCGTCTTCATCATCTCCAAGCCAATATTTGCTGAAATGTTTGACCTTGAACTTCCATTCTCCTTTGGATGCATCAAAGGACACAAACTCAGCACCTTGATCCTCTGCTTTTCTTTTAAGCATTTCTTTATACTTGTCAACTCTTGGCCCGTCGGTATAGTTCTGCCCCGTCTTCTTATCAAAACATTTTATGTTGAGGAGTGTGACCTCAGCTTGTTTGTTGAGACCTTGTCCAACAGGTGGTTTTTTAGTCTCATCCATGTACACAATCACCTCTCTGTTGTTGAATTGAATAATAGACTCAAGATCAAGCCTTCGTACATCTGTTTCTCCAATGAATCTTATGCTGCCAAATCCATGCCTTCCCACGACGAAATCTTTAACGTGGCGGCAGAACCCAGGTTCTGCCCTTTCCTTGGCTGCCAGCTCCTGGATCCGAGGCTCGGTGTAATAATCGGGGTGCCTTAGCTTCGGCATCAGTGCCTCAATGTCAGCCCCATGTTCATATACGATTGCTGCTTCGCCAGCTCGGTGGCCAGTTAGAGTAATGGAAGACGAGCCTCCCTTTTGGGTAGCAGTAGACGCCCCTCCTTCTGGGACACCATTGGGTTTATGGTTTGTTTTAAGAGGGTAGGTGGTTTCCTTAGAGCTGCTGCCATTTTCAGTACCATCTGGAAAACAGGTTCCAGTACAACAGAATTAGGTACATTTATAAGTGTTCATACCCAATTTTGTCTTCTAACCATAGAATCATAGATTACCACTCAGTTTGGACCTCAACTTAATCCTGGACCCCAGTTAATCCTCACATAAATTTGGTCTTAAACAGAAAGGGTGTTTTTGCCAATTCATTAAACTAGACCACATCAGCCCTCAACTGTGTAATTTGGACTCAGTGCAGTCCACAGTGTGTGGACATACTAATCTTAATTGGAGTGAAATATGCATCAGGAATAAATTACTCTCAAACAAAGACAAGGTCCGAATTGGGTAAAAGGTGTATAGTTGAGTGCTTACATCGGGTATTAACTCTATTTATAATTTAACAGACTTCATTATTTTTGCCACTTGTCGATGAGATCCAGCAAAGATGCATAATTAAGGTTTTAAATAACTTTGTACTAAGATGGATCATCCAGCAAAAGCAGGAAAAACTAATTTAGGACAAACGACACATGTTTTATATACGTAGTATAACTTCTTATAACTAAAGCAGCAGAATATATTTAAGGTTTTGAATAATTTCATACTAATTTAGTAAAGTTTATACATTCATGGGGAAAAAAGCATAATGGCAATGTTTCACAACAGATGCCTTTCCTATCAAAACCTCCTCAAGAAGGAATATTTAGATAAAATTCCAAAACCATATCACATCATAGTTTATTTCCACTTGAATGTAAACTAGCATGAAATAGCAATTAGTTATTCTTTTCAACAACTACAAAAGAGTTAATGTTCAAATTGCTTACTTTCTTTAACACCCTTGTAGTATCCATTAGCTTGAGGAGCAGATGTGTCTTCTAGCGCTTTTCCTGGATAAGGAGAAAAAACAACCTACCCATCAGCAACATGAACTACCACAGAAGACCATATAAAGTACTTCAATGATTCCTACTTTTTATCACATAACTATCAAGTAACTTCAACATTTAGTCTGACCTTCATTCTTTCCAATTTAGGTGCATGCCCTATTAAATTCCCGTAAGGCTGTAACCAAGAGTGTTTTAAGATTTTAATCTGGTAAAGTGGAGCTAGAAAATTCAGTTGAAAAGAAAATTTCATGCTTTCCCTCGAGATGAATTCCAAATTGAAAAGGAAATGCCATACTCCCTAAGATGATGAATCTAATGTGAGCCTTTTGGTTGCGTTTAGCCGGATAAACTGTCGGATACTGAGATGGCCCAATGTGGCAACAAATTGATAGTCATGTACCACAAGTGGAAAGAGAGGAGTATTTGACTTTGTTGTCGTGAGACCAAAAGTGGAATACTAATAAAATAGTCTCTCTCCTCTCCATATCCCCCATCCCCTCTCATTCTTATAAGAACCGAGAAATATCGAAGTAGCAACTTACCATTTTGTTCTGCTGTAGAACAAGGTTGATTAGGGAATGGTTTCTCAGAACTTCCTCTAGTGGGCCATTGCTCCAACGGCCGGATTACCAGAGCTCTTGGATTCTCCCTGGGAATGAAAAAGGCATCTGCCTTTGGTGTGCTAGTTGTCTCTTCATCATCAGTAAAGAATGCCACCTTTAAGTATAAAAATTAGTAAAAAACTATATTTAAGTCCCAATAAAAATTATATTAAAAATTACACGTCGCAATTAAATGGAGCACCTTCATTTATACCTTATGCCCTTCAGATTTTGGATTATATTTCCTTGCAGGCAACCTAGGACGCCTTTGAGAAAAGTGCCGCGAGGTCAATAATGATGATATCCTAACAGGAGCAGGTTTGTCAACAACCTGTACAAATATACTGTTACCAAACCTAGTTTCTGGACATAAGCAGGTCCCTAACAGATTACGTATGGGTACAAAGGGCTGGATAACACTATGAACTTTCCAACTTTTAGTTCTTAGAGTACTGTGAAATGATCACTTTTTATCCACTCTTACTCATCTAACTGTTGCACCAGTGACGCTTTTTATCCAACTATTGTGAAACTGACGCTTTTGACCCTAGACCGAAAAAGTCAAAGACAAGTAACATAAGTATCAAAATAGTCAAAGAACTAAAAGTGAAGAAATCTCAAAACTAGTACCACTAGTGTCTCTCTGTCACAGAGGTCTAAAAATTGAAAATTGTAAGACGTATATGGTACACCAAAAGTTTCATTGAAAAAATAGTAAGTACTAAAACTGTATAAAGCTTGTAAATAATTAATACTCATTCTATGCAATACTTACAGGGAGATTTGATATCCCATACTGTACAGAAGGAGAATTTCCTGTCCGGCCAATTGACATTTGAGGCATTGCAGGCAAGGTTCCAAAAGGATTACTCACGGGTACTGGCTGTAAAACTAATGAGCTTTGAGTGGCTGACCTGTAGCAGAAAAAGACGCCAATCACTTTCAGTCAATATAATACTTGAGCAATGACAATAATCCCGCTCAAGAAAAAGAATTATGAAACATGTAAAAAAGGATATATAGCCGGAAAGCCTGGTAAAATTGAAACTTCATGTTTCCTTTTTGTAAATTATAGCTACTGATGAAACTGTTTTACAAAGAGAAAATACGAGACCTACTCCTACATGTATCCAACACCAACATCACCTTAATCTCAACTAATTGAGGTCAGTGGCATGCAATTTAGTTAACACTATAATTCATGCAAAAGAATCAGTGTTAAAGTTATAAGATGGATGACTTTCCGGTCATAAATTTCTTACAAAGAATGAAATGAAATTCTATAACCATCATCATAGGTTATTCGGTTATTCCTATATAATAATGAAATGAAGTCCAAATGTTTCACTACGAAACAAACATCTTAGGTACGTTCAATAAAATATTCATCGAACTGGACCTCCAATATATTCTTGTATAGGGAGAATATATATGTATATATATATATAGCAGGAAACTCTTGAAGGTTGAAGAATGAAACCAAGATAATCCAGGACAGTTTTATAGTGACGATTATAGATAAACATATACTGAAAGAGAAAAGTATATATATAATCTGCCACCATCAGATTTTGTGAAAATCATGCTATCCCTGTTCATTTTAACTCTTTGTTGGCATGGGAGCCTTGTGTTGGGGAGCATAATAGAGTCTCCGCTTAATAAAAAAGAGTCTCCACTTAATAAAAAAGAGTGTCCACATACGGCTGAAGAAAACTGTTCTGGCCAAACATATTTGGTGCCCCGAAGCTATTTGAAGCAGCTGTAATGGAACATTAAAAGAAAATCCGTCATTACCATCACATCTTTAAAGATACTGAGGCAATAAAAGCAAGACGAACAAAATTTAAAATTACCTCCATGTGTTTGACCAAAGTTACCAAACCCAAACCCAGTATTCTGAGAAGGCTGTGTAGGTTGAAAAGCTGTTGGAAGAGAGGGCTGTTCAAGATAGGGAAAAAAGGCAATTTAGAAGCAAGAAAGAGATAGATAAACATTCACAGTTAGAATCAATACCTAACTAGACACCCAGTGAAATCTTTATTTCATAATCAGAAACTGATAACAACTTCGTAGCACATAATTTCACCATCTTTATTTGCTAAAGTAATGTTCACATGTTATTTTAATTTCAAAGAATAAAATATTTAGGCCGTCATAAGGAAAGTATGAGCCAGTTCTCAAATTAAGAATAGTAAAATTGTGTGCCGGATAGCAAAAGTGCAAGGCCACATAAAACTGAAACTACAATAATGGATGGTAGACTTACTGTTGTTTGACCAAATCCCGATGGATTCGTCGTAGTTTGCATTGATGGAGTGCTTGAAAATAAGTTCCCACCAAAACCAGTAGATGGTGTATTAAATAAACTCGGTTGACCGAAAGCGGATGTACTCTGCCCAAAGGATGATGAAGCCTGTCCAAATGATGCCCCTGTTTGTCCAAATGCTCCTGACTGTCCAAATGAAGGTGTAGTTGACTGGAATAGCGGGGATGATTGAGTATTAAAACTTAAGCTTGAGCCAAATGTTGGGGTTGCAGTTTGAGCTGATGAAGAGCCGAAAATTGATGTTGATTGTCCAAAAGAAGATGAGCCCGACTGTCCAAAAAGGGAAGGAGTAGTGTTCGCTCCAAATGTTGAAGCACTTGAACCAAATATAGAAGGTGATGTCAATGATGTTGACCCAAATAGATTTGGAGTAGTTGTAGTTCCAAATCCTGAAGAGCTAAACGTTGGTGTTGAGAGTCCAAATGTAGATTTTGGGGCAAATGGACTAGAAGGTGTAGTGGATGAAAATGGATTGGCAGATGACTGACCAAACGCAGAAGAACCAAATGTAGATTGTGCAGCTTGAGCTGGCCCTCCTGAAATTATTAGGTGGGAAAAGAAACATCAACAACATATAACATTACCAACAGTTATAGAATTTTCATCTTCCCAGTGTGATTGTAGTACCCTTATCTCCAGCCTGGTAGTCCTCAAATCTAAGTTCCTCGTGGCTTTTGTCTTTGTACACCGGCATTGCTGAAATGGACTCTACTTTGCCAGCAGCTGTTGAACCACTATCTAACTCCGGTGTAGGTTGGTAAGGAGCTACTCTAGATCCCCGGGGTTGTCCTGAAAAACCAGATGATCCAAAAGGTGGAGTTGAAGCCGAAGCACCTGCATGTTTTCATAATTTCATTGTACAGGACAAAAAGTCAGAGAGGTTCAGCTTTGAGATAAAAATAATCTCTTCATATGTCATGCACGTAAATTTTCTTTAAAAAACTCACCAAATGCGGAACTTTGATTGCCAAAGGGTGTCGGCGTTGTGTTGAAAGGAGTGCTACCAAAAGCAGGTGCTGATTGGCCAAAGGCAGGTGCAGATCCAAAATTGAAAGGAGTACTTGCATTACCAAATGCTTGGGTTGTGGTGGAGCCAAAGGCAGGAGTAGAAGTGACAAATGCAGGTGTACTAGAAGTTCCAAAAGCTGGTGTGGTTGAGCCAAAAACAGGGGAACTAGAAACACCGCCAAATGGACTACCTGTGCTACCAAAGGTTGGGCTGGCTGTTGTGCCAAAGGCTGGAGTACTTGAAACTCCGAAAGCTGGTGTGCTTGATGTGCCAAATGTAGGGGTGCTTGCTGAACCAAATGTAGGAGTGCTTGGAGTAGAAAATGCTGCAGGTTGACTTTGTGCTCCAAATGGCGTGGACGAACCAAATAAGTTGCTCCCAAATGCTGGTTGAGACTGCTGAAAGGAGCTCCCAAAAGGACTGGGCTGAGCAGTGTTTGATCCAAATGCACCAAAAGCAGGCTTTTGCCCAAACAAGGAAGTACCTTCATCAGCAAATAAAGAACAAAATCAAGTTTATTGAATCATATGCTCATGTATTTAAACAAAAAATATATAAAAAGCATTCGAATTATTATTTCTCAATAAAATACGATCATATACGAGTATTTGAATATTTGAATAGTTATTATAGTAAATACTTTACCAACTAGTAGATTCCTCTCTTTTTATTTCAAACTAAATAAAAATATTCTACAAAAATACTGTATTAGAATACTCACTTTTGCAGTTCTACTAATCTTAAGACCCATTTGGTAAGGGATCTTTGGCTAAAATTGTAAAATCTGTTAAATTTTCTTGAAGGCCAAGTCAAAAGATACTTATACAGCTGATCAGAATTTTAAGGTGAATATGGCAAGTGTTTGAAAGAAAAGTCATGTGCTCAAGACTGGATGCTTTCTATAAGAGAGGGATAATCCTTCTCAAGGCCTAAAATACGCTTACACTTTTAAAGCATAGAAAGGCATAAGAAGCCTTCCTTCCAAGGGTCGAAACATAAGATAGGCGCTTTTCATTTTTATTTTTATTAAGTAAATTAATTAAATTAACGGGGCATGGACTATGGGTGCCCATATGACACAAGTAGCACTTTTAAAAAGTTCAAAAGTAAAACCCGAATCACGTCTCAATCATGTGATTTCACCTTGCCCTCAACTCCCTAAGCTTGCGCTTCAAGGCATAGGCCTCTAAGCAATTTTCAATTTTATGATAATGGCTGCCAAACAAAACCTTGTAAATCAATATACATTCACTTAAAGACACAATCGTATATTGTACCGGGCTTAAATAATGTGCCCTATTTAAAGAACAATAAAACATTTAACATGTATATAACTATATATAATGCAGTTTCAATTCAATCTTTGCCATAACCAATGGTACACTAAAACACAACATTTAATCAAAAATAAAGGAAGGAAGAAAAAAGATGCAATTCTAAATGATGAAAGAATTTACTAATGGAACATTGGTCATTGGTTAAAACTACTTCCATCATCTCGATGTTCCATGTGCATTGGATAAGGTTCATTCTAGTAGGCTACAAGTATAAAATTGTCTTTTGAATCATCAGCACCACCAAAACTCACTGTGCGTAGCATTTTCTGCCACTTTTCTACAACCAGTCCATACCAATCAGATAAAAGATTCCCGCTGAGAGCTAGAGGCTTAGGACATGCTAATACAGTCATTAGCATATCATGAGTAATATGCTTCTTCTTGGGTTTGGATGAGAGTACGGCTTGGGAGAGAGCAGAGTGCAAGGCGAATATTTGTGTGGAGGATTGATCTCTTTATATCTCTTTTCTCTCTCTTTTTCTTTCATCTTTTTATCTTCTTTATCTTTCTTATGTTCTTATGTTATTTTTATTTTTTATCTTTCTTATGTTCTTTTATCTTATATTTACCTTTATCTTCATCTTACCTTTTTATCTTAACTTATATTTTTATTTTTCTTATCTTTCTTTTCTTTTTGGATCCAATATCATGGATCGGTTCATGTTAACCGACCCCAAATTCTTTTGGGAATAAGACTTGGATGTTGTTGTTGTTATCCCATAAGTTCCTGATTATTTCACATTGTTTCGATCGTTCCCGTATAGTTGCCTCATTTTTCCTCTTCCTCCTAAACTGCTAAATGTTGCTTAATACCTACCAGGCCATTAACAAGGGTTACAAGGGCATACGACCTACTCCTCTTCATAGTTCTCACTGGCGCAAATGGCGTTTGAAGCCTTCTTGAACACATAAAGGTTCCATGGCATCCAACATACGTGTGGCAGCGCCATTTTTGCGCAACAAATCTGACCCACATTGTTGGCAGATTAATCTGAGCCTTGAAGAGGTCGTTGGAAGACGATGTGTCGGGTCAGTGCGTTGGGCAGTTTGAAGTTTAAAAAAAAGACAGCCAAACATAAGCATTGGAACTCTAAAGAGGGAAGCGACCTTTAATACTTTTGGTGTTTCATCCAACTGGCTACAGACTTCTACAAAATTCATTCTTCAATCAGTATTTTTCTCCACGTCTGTGTATCAGATCAGTTCTAATTTTCTTTTTTTACTGGACCGAGCAACATATTTACTTTAATTTCCATCATTTCAAATGGAGCCAAAGACTCACTAATCACTATTGATGGAATAAAGCAAAATGGTTCACTAAACTGTCTACGCTTCTTTGTCATGAAGTTCATGCAATTTTCGACGCAATTTTTATCATGGGTCATCCAGAAACAGTCTCTATGTGCTCTATGTGCTTTAGTACAAGGGTAAGACTGCGTACATCCGACCCCCCTTACCCCACCGTAGGTGGGAGCCTTTGAGGCACTGAGCTAATGTTGATGATGTTGATGAGAAACATATTTACTTTAATGACCTAGTCCCAAATAATTATCTACTTCTTATCCACGATAGAGATATATTTACAACCCAGTCCTGAAATATATAATTGAACTACAAATCCACATATTTTAGAAGACTTGAACTTTTTGTTATTAAGTTGTCTCTTATACAATTTTGGACGTGCCCAGATGTGTTTTGCTTAGATCTTAGATTATTGTTATTTACTCCCCCGTTTCAAAAATGTAAGATGCATTTGGGTTTAGCATGTGTTTTAAGAAAATAATGGATAAAGTTGTTCTAGTACAATTGTAATCTCCAAAAAGTGTGAAATAGTATGGGCCCACAAAAGTTTAGAAATTAAAACGACACTTACAGCTCCTTCGAAGGAGATGACTCAAATAAAACAAGTTTTACCCATTGAAAAAACGAAGCAAATAACCATACAAACATATTTACTAATTACTTTTGTAACCTCTGCAAAGCTTCTATGGTAGGACTTCTATTAGTTCTATGAGTATTAATGATTAAGGAAGAGAATAAAACACTTTTATTTTTGAAATTCATAAATTTCTATAGGCACGTGATACAAAAAAAGAAAATAAACTGATACAGAGAAGACAAAATGGAGCAACTAAAACATAAACACAAAACTTCCAGATCCTTCAGAAGGAGAAGTCTCAAATAAAACCAGATTTTCCCTTGCAAAAAAAACATACAAACATATGTTTACTTCTGTGTCCACTGAAACACTTTTATCCATTTAGATTAGCATTAATGATGAACACAATCAAATTCAGATAAAAACTGTATGTCACTCCTGATGAAATTTGGTTGCCTTAAAAAAAGTATCTTTATAATGCTCTGTTTGTGGAAGTAGACGAGGGACACAAAAGGAAAGCTGTGAGCAGAAGATGATAGAACAAAGTAAAGTGATGCCAGTGATACACGGGGTTTTAATTTGTGAAAGGGAACGATTCTTTCTGATATTTTATAATGACCAAACTTAATCCATGTGAAATACACAAAGATTTTGTGTTATTAAGCACATTATAATAATGCAGTATTTATTTTTTTAATATGCAATTTTTATAAAACAATAGCTTATTAACACAGAGTTTAAAAACAAGTAACTTTTAGTACCACTTACTAAGAAGAGAAGTAAACATATGCTTACATAGGTTGTTTTATTTATGTCTCATTCACTCGTTCATCTCATATCTCATATATAAATCTATTTCTTTGAGGACCTAGAGACCAAGAATTTAGAGCTTTCTGCATTTCATCAAAAGATATTGCTTCCACACTTGATTGAAATCTTCATAATTTTTTAATGAATCAATCAAGGTAGGCCTAACTAATCACTTTGAGTGACATATCACAATTTAAGAAGACTATTTCTAAAGTGCACAATGCCTAGGTGACCAATTTATCATATTTGAAGGAACCAGAAGCCTTGAGATGGACCTATCTTCATGGACATGGATGCTACAGATCTAATGTGATGCTAAGAAGTATACTACATTAAATGTGAACTTAAATCCACTATACAATTCTAAACATTTGAAAATACTTACTACCAAATGCTGGAGTTGATGAAGCTCCAAATGTAGGTGCCGTGCTTCCAAAAGCAGGTGCAGATGCACCAAAAACTGGGGTGGAACCTAAGGGTGAAGAAGACTGTGTAGCTCCAAAAACACCGGTGGATGTGCCACCAAAAATAGAACTCCCAGTATTAGATCCAAAAGGAGTTGTAGCACCAAAAGGCTTGGGTGCAAATGGATTGTTGTTTGTCTGCCCAAAAGCTGATTGTGAGCCAAATGGGCTGGTGGGCGACTGCCCAAAAGCTGTTGCATTGACCGAAAATCAAACAGTAAGTCAAGAAATGTATGACCATTTTTACGTTTATTGTGGGAAAGGGAGTAAATGCAAATAGGAAAAGTCAACTCAGCATGTTTAACTCAGCGCCAAAGAATTATTGGAACTAGGAAGTAATGTTAATTCTTGATAATGGGATTGATATTTTCATGGATTAAGTATGTAGAATTTCATTTGTGGTGATAACAAAAAATAAGACAATAAAATGAAAAAATAAAACCTACCTAGCACAATCTTAGTTTCCATGCTCTTAGACTTAATCTAACTAATACCACAGTTTTTAAAATAAAATACATTAAAGATCATAGAATAATAAGATTAAGATAGGACTTACGGTTAGTTGATCCAAACATGATTTTGCTTGAATCCTATCCAGCAGTTCTTGGACCTAATGGTAAAATACAATGACAAAATTCAGATGATGTGCGATTTATATATATATATATATATATATATATATATATATATATATGTCATCATCATCATCATTACCCCAGTGCCGCAAAGGCTCCCACCTACGGTGGGGGCAGGGGGTAGGATGTACGCAGCCTTACCTCTGTACTAAAGTACAAAGGTTGTTTCCGGATGACCCATAGTGAAAATCGTGTCAAAGATTGCGATTTATATATATATATATATATATATATATGTATGTATGTATTAAAAATAATACATCGTTAAGAGGGGAAGAGTGAAAGAAGTGTAATCATAACTGAGTTAAAAAAAATGCTACAATAGTACAACATCATTGTATTAACATATTCACATGTAATTTATTTCAACCAAGCATACAAAATAAGCTTATTTAAACAGGAATCACTTCTTAAGTATATCCTAGGATTACATCCAGCTAATTCCCTAAATGATATGAATTGCTACGGAATGTGAAGGCCAACCAAGGCCTTACAGAGGAAGTAAAAATCACTGGCCCTGTAGCTTAAGTTAAGAAACCTAACCGTGTAATAAAGTTCAATACTGACATCAGATTAAACCATAAAAATCAAGCAATAAAAGCCATTAAACAATCCAAACTAAAAACCAAAATTCCAAAATTAAACATTTGAAATTAACGAACACCAGTAGAGAACAAATGAGGCTGAAAGCTCCATTACCAGAGGTGAGGAAGATCCAATCAGGAACTATAGAGAAACCGGCAGGATTTGATCGGAAAATTGAAACTTAGAGGAGCACCCACAAACTGAACTACCGAAGAATAACTATAAATCAGATCTAAATACAAGATAGAAATCGTTAACCGTTGGAGGCTTGGTGCTGCCGCGCGACCCTGAGTTTTCTGTGCACAGCGGAGAATGAGAATGATGAAGGCCGCGATTGTTCACCGATAATCAGCGTTTGCTTTTGTTCTTTTTTCCACTTTTAGTTTCTTTTTCGATTTTTTTTTGTTCTTTAATACTCTGTATTAAATAAATCAAGAAATGTGACCCTTTCAAAAAAAAAATAAGAAATGTAACTAGATTGATGTATTTTGGCCCATTGGGCTTATTTTAACATGTGGACTGTGGATGTGCGTGACTGTACATGCTAACGGCGAACAGCGAAATATACTTCCCCTCCCTCTCATAAAATAGTTTCCCCATTGACTTGGATCGAAGTTTAAGAAAGTGAGAATAAAGTGGAAATATATGATTGTGGTTGAGCAAGAAAATGGTAAATGAATGTGAGTCATACAAAACTTTAATACTCTGTATTAAATAAATCAAGAAATGTGACCCTTTCAAAAAAAAATAAGAAATGTAACTAGATTGATGTATTTTGGCCCATTGGGCTTATTTTAACATGTGGACTGTGGATGTGCGTGACTGTACATGCTAACGGCGAACAGCGAAATATACTCCCCCTCCCTCTCATAAAATAGTTTCCTCATTGACTTGGATCGAAGTTTAAGAAAGTGAGAATAAAGTGGAAATATATGATTGTGGTTGAGCAAGAAAATGGTAAATGAATGTGAGCCACACAAAACTTTCCAAAAGGGAAAATGAGAACTATTTTTTGGGACGGCCCAAAAATGAAACTGAAACTATTTTGCGGGATGGAGGGAGTACTATACAATAAGTTGTACCGTGCACACGGTACAACATGGTATTTTATGTTAAAATAAATGAGTTCTATCGTTTAAAAGAAATGACTATTAGTATTAAATTATAAAATTAGCACAATGAATATGTTGATGATAATAGAATGATAATATAGTTAAATGAATAAGTTGATTTGTAATATATATATTACGTGTAGAACATGATACTTAGTTGTATACTTCTAATACTCAATTATGCTATCAATACAGCAATTTAATACTAATAATCTTTTTTTAAATAGTATACTCATTTCTTTTAACATAAAATATCTGGTTGTACCGTGTGCACAAAGTATGCACATCTTCGGTGACTACTACATCTCCAGGAGTATGCATTTTTTCATCTTCATTTGTTCCTCCTTCAGTCACAATAGTGCGTTCGATCTCAATCTCTGCTCTGTTTAGTTTTTCTCCTTTAGCCATCTATTCTTCATTGTTTTCAACTTCTACGTTTCCTGAAATTAATCTCCATGATCTGGTTATGAACCATCTGATCATCACTATGTTGCTGAAGTGTTGCTGAATATCTGGATTGACATTTGTTGAGCTTTTTTATTTGGTTCACGTTGTGTCATAGTAAACTCAATGTCCAAATCCTTCTGAGAGAAAATCTCTTTCTTAGTTGTTTGCTCATTCCCATTAACTTTGAGAATCTAACAAATGCAGCATTTTCAAGCTTTCCAAGGGCTTTCATTACCCCAAGTTCATTTAAAAAATCATCATCTTCCTTCTGAGAAAAAAACTCTTTCTTAGTTGTCTGCTCATTCCCATTAGCTTGCCTCATGAAGTACTTTGCAGTGATCAAGTATATCTTTTTCGAAATATCAGAATTGTGGATTTTTTCTAAAATTGTTGGTGGCATCTTTGAAAGTTCCACAAAAGCATCGCTGAACATGTGTGCCGCTGTGACAATTTCCTTGACATAGTCCTATAAAAATTAAAATTCACTAGAAAGTGTCATATTAGATTCATTAAAATATAATACAAAAAACAATAATGTGTGAGTTTACATTTGGCATTAACAGAGGTTACGTGTTTTCTAAGGCGAGTTACATCCGTAAGGGACATAGTTTACATATAGTGTTATATGAAAATTTACCTCAATTCATTCTTTGTTCGAGATTCTTATTGTTGGATAAAAGGATGTAACAAAATTTCTTCAATAAGTAGCATATCATGAGAAACAAGAATAAGAAAACAAAATGTTACTTGAAAGAATAAGAATCTCGAACAAGAATAAGATTCAACAAGTGTTATTTGATACTCTGGTTGCCTCTGATGAGGCATGACACTGCAAAGAATCACTGTCCTCAACGATTTTTTGAATCATCTTCTTCGTGTCAGGGCTTCCTTTATCAATGTCCCACTCCTCTCTCCATTGCTGCAGCAATTGAGTGTACTCTTCTGTTTCATTTTTGCCATTGGCTTATTGAACATTAAGCTTGCCCATTGGCAAACCAAATACTGCTCTAACATCTTGATCTTTAGTATCTGAAAACTCACCATTTGTGAGTTGTAGTTGTGCCGTCACAACTTTTTTCAAGTCAAACTCTACAAAGTCTCCATAGAATATGTCAAAGCTTAGATTTAACAGTTCTCCAAAGCATATATGTTCAACTGCTATTCTTTTATTTTCATCTAATAGTTTTATCAGCTTGATAGATGGAGCTAGTCCTGCTCTCTTTCTTAAGTTGACAGCAGACATGTTGTTTCTATCTATTTATTCAGCTTAATAATTTGATTATTCATATTTTCTATAGTTGCTTTTCTTTTTTCACTAGTTGTTGGCTTATCATAAGTCAACATTGGCATTAATTCTTGACTCTGTAGTGGTCCGACAACTTCATGTTCATCTTCCATGCATTTGTGGATTGTCATTCTCTACAGTTATAACCCTTCTTGTATTCCAAATATTATACAGAATAACATTAATAATTAAACTTCAACCACATATTAGGATACATACTTTAGATGCCTCAAACAAAAAATTTATATCACATACATACACTTGAACAATATCTTTTTCACTATGAATGTAAATTAAATTTATCATTAACAATTTACATAAGTCCTCGCACGAGTTACATATTATTAAACACTAATTACATAACTTATAACCACAAATTTTCATGTCATAAATACCCTTGAATAATGACTTTTGCATTGTCGATGTAATTCAATTCTATCATTAACAATTTACATAAGTCCGGCCTCATATGAGTCACATGTTACTATACACAAGTTACACAACTTCTAACTGAAGTTACATTTTGCACAAGCAGTTGAATAATGCACTCTCGATAATAGTTGCAGTCACATACTAAGGCAGAGAGTTTACATAATTCATAAAACAATCATTATACCCTTACTTTATGACCTACTTTACACCCATTTTCTCTGTTTCACTACATCTAATCTATTTTTAGGGGTATGATGGGAAAGTTAAAAGCAAAAATTTCACTTTCTTAAAAACTGTAAAGTCAAAGTGTGAAGTTTATTTGAGATCGAGGGAGTATATACATAAGGCATACACACTTTTAATATCTATTAATATCTTGTCCTATGGTCATGATGGAGTATATGGCCCGGGAACCCCCGGCCCACAGACTCCTACTACTCCAAACAAGGCCCAACAGGCCCACAAGGCCCAACAGGCCCAAATCACAGCGCCCAGAGTACCAAGCAGCCCACAATGCGCGCCAGGGGTGCCTTCGCCCCCCTGGCCGAGGGCTCTAACTCCCACAGGAGGGCCAAAACAGGAGAACACGATGACTGGGGAAAACGGCGAAAATCACTAGCCCTCGGCACCTGGAGCCCTCGGCACCAAGAGGGTCCCCAGTACTCAGAGCCCTCGGTTAGTCCTCTACAGCCGAGGGCACCTTTCCCGACATGATATCCGCACCACATGCGTACAGATCACCGTACCCTGTACAAACGTCCCATCCAACAGCAGCATTAAATGCGGCCACATGCGGCTGCCAGCGCCAACCAGTTGAGGTGACCTCTCGGCCAATGGGCGCTTGATACGTGTCCCTGTCCGGCATTTATTGCTACTATAAATAGCACCCCATTTCCCCATTTGTAACCAAGTCATAACACGCTGAAAACGCTCCACACTTTATAATATACTTTCTCTCTCTATATTTACTTGCTCTGACTTCTCTCTTATTACTCCCCGTAATAACCCCTCGGATAAGCTACCCCCCGGGTACACTATCCATCAGGTCATATTACATATTATCATACAAAAGTTACATTACTACTGAATGAAGTTAATGAAGTTACACCATGCACAAGCACTTGAACAATGTATTATGTACAATATTTGCAATTAAATACTAAGTTACAGATTTTACATACTTGAAAATAGAAATAAACATTAGGTAATTTGAATTTCGAAACACAGTCATATCCACATAATGAAACAAAAATTACTTTGAAAAATAACTCATTTTAGAGAAGAATATACATATTATCATAATAAAAAAGCAACTGCATTGTTCAATATTTGAGTCTACTGTTATAGTTGATACCTGATAATCGTGTAATTTCCATGTTTATGTTTGTGTTTTTAACTAGTTTTTATTGATTGTTACTTTGGAAATTACACACTTTTGGTGTAATAGTTTAGTTTGTAAAATATTTGTAATTTGTTTAGATTAGGTTTATTCTGAGCTCAAACAGGTCCAAGATCAATCTAGGGACCATTGGTGAACATCAAAAGTGGAAGGAAGGTGCAAAATCTCAAGACAAAAATAAAGATCTTGAATTTTTGTGCAGTACCCGGTCGGGTATGACCTATACCCGATCGGGTACCCTGCTGAAAAATCAAATCGGATCAATCCGGGAACAAAGCAACATGCGGGGAATATTTTGGCCATGTTCAAGTGTCATACCCGATCGGGTAGCCGACACACCCGGTCGGGTATGCATGACATTTTTAGCTTCCAGGAAGCTTCTGAGTGTACCCGATCGAGAGCCTTCGATACCCGATCGGGTACACACCCCTGCATACTCCATTTCCCTATAAATACATCCCTTTCCTTCCCATAAAAGATTATCCCTTCTTCCATACTTCTAAGCTCAGTTTAGAATAGTTTTCTTTATATTTTTCTAGCATGTTTAGTCTCCAAATGAGAAGCTAAACTTCCATTTCTTGGTGTTGCTCTTGAAGCTTGTTGATTATTAAAGTTGTGAGTTATTTTCTTAAACTTCTTCCCTTGAATATTAATTATTACTTCTTTCCTTAATACTATCTCTATACTAATGTTGGGGAGTGTTGCTAAGATGACAATTAGCTAACAACTTGATATTAGTTATAGTAGTATTCATCTTCTTCTATATTAATGTTGGGGAGTGTTGCTAAGATGACAATTAGTTAACATCTTGATATTAATTATAGTAGGATTCATCTTCTTTAATAATATTCTTCCTTGAATATTAATTAATTCCTATTCATATTTCATATTAATATTTTGAACATTACTTAAAGGATCAACTAATTTTGTTTCATATATTAATTATTACTAGAAACGATCAACGAACCGATGGTTAATCGTTGATGGTTTCACAAGTAAGTAACTTCGGTTTATTAATGCACAGTCGTGGTTAATAAACTTAAGAGGGATTAATTTTGTTGGTTAAACCGAAACCGTTGCGTTGAGGTTATCAATCTCAATTGATTTCATCAAGGAGTTGGAAAGATTAAATGCTACTATTAAATCGGTATAAGGCGTTGTTCTATATTTGATTAATAGTAAGGGTTATTAATGAACGCTCGTTGTTAATAACTACCCTCGATGAAGTGGATATACTCCCTGATTGAGTATTCGAGAGGCAATAAGTTATAGATATAACAATGATCGACTAAAATATATCAATAAGCGGAAAGTAGCAATGCCAAGTCCTTTTTATCTTTGAATTAAATCACATATAAGTTGTTCATCTTAGTTCTTAATTAAATTAAATCACTCAATCCAAATCCCCCCTTTTTATTTACTTAATTCATTAAAAAGAGAATTATTTCCTTTCCTTGTGGATACGAACTCTACTACGCTATACTATGTATTAGTGCTAGTATTAAATTTATTTTGACGCACCGTGACAAAATGCTCGTCAATACCTGACAATTGATTTGCTTTTAAACCCTAACCATCTTGAATCTTTTACTGCTGAACTTGCTGCGGATTATGTTGATCGCTTAGTTAACCTCTTGTTATTCTTCGCAGAGATATAGAAATCAGTAATGATGTTTTTAGAAAGTTGTTCGTAGAACTTTCTTCAGAAGAAATGTAGAGCGAAAGTTTTATCTGAAAGTAGATTTTTGGATTTTGAAGAGACACATGTAAAGACATCATGTGTTTAGGGTTTAGTATTTATGGTTTGTGGTTTAGGGTTTAGGGTGGGAGAACGGATCCGTTGGTTTGCGTCAGCTTTATTTTTTATAAATTAAATGCTACTTTAAATTAATATTACGTCATTTAAGGCACGGGAGTAGGATGCCTAGGATGGGCCGCTCCCGCGACATAATGATTGCATTTAATGTGCTACAATCTAACGGGTAAAATGTACATGTTAAACTCATCCAAAAAAGAATACAAAGTCAACAGGCCATCCCCTGTTAAAAAGGTCCAAAAAAGAACAGGAAAACAAAGTAGGTGAGACCTACCTATCCATACTGTATCCTACCCCCACCCCACCCCCCAACAATCTCGCATTTCGTGTTCAATCGTGTTCAATCAACATTGAAGCATGGGTATCTTTGTCTGAGTGTTGAATCTGCAGTGTAGAGGAGAGCGTAGATGAGATTGGTTGAGTTACTCCCTCTTTGTCTTGATCTTCTGTACAACTCAGTTTCCTTTGTCTTCTCAGAAAGTCTTTCTTAAGAAATACTTACAATCTCCCCTTTGATGTCTTCTTTGGCACTTTGTTCTTTGATGTCGGGAGTTGAAGGGTTCTTCAAGATCTTGCTTGAAATCATCGCCTTTCAGAAGTTGCTCTTGATCAGCTTTAAATGAAATTCGATGGCGCCTTTAGAATGAGTGTTCTTGTAGAGTTGCATGCGCACACATGATTCATCTTCAATGTTTGATTACCTAACCTCATTTGATTTTAAGTTGATTTGGTAGTTGATGAATTGGAGAGAGTAGAGACCTGTGGAGGAGAGAAGTGTCCAAGAATGATTCGAAACTTTAACAACACGTGGACCACTCTCCCCGTCATGACGATCCGATGAATCGGGGCATCATGCCTTTATTCATCCTTTTATTCTGGGTAACAAAAAAAATTGTAAAAACCGAAGACACTGAGGTGTTCCATTATCACAACATCAGTGTAAACACTGGTGTGCGGCCTGTATATAATAATAGAAGCGTTACAACTCTAACAAGACTTCCGACCAATCATTGTGAACCATCTATAGTAGATGTCACTCTGGTCGTTCTGGACTTCTGGCATGATCATAAAGATCAACAATTAATACTTGTAGCCCCTGGGTTGCATAACGTCCGTTTTAATCACTATAGAGATGAACTTTAAAACGATGGTCTCAACATTATGGTGATTTCTATCTTGCAATATGAGGACCTCCTTCCGATCATCGGTCTGCATCTTTAGTAGATGAGCCCTGTGGAAGTTCTCACAGGTCACTTGGACCAGCAACTGACTCTTAAATGTATACGTGTCCTAAAATTCAAAAGATTTAGGAGTAAGGTAACTAGACATGGCGTGATCAATGAATGTTCAGTGGCATGAGACCAATACTCTCCTTGATAATGTGCATGGATTCTCACAGATCCGTTACCACACATGACGGACTTGCAAAAGGTTAAGAAACCTTTGGTACCCATTTCAGGGTGGGTCCATCCCTTGTAACACAACACAAATATCGATTTTTTTTGTTTTTGTTCCTAAACCAATCTCTTTTGAAGCTTTAAGAAAGTTATAAATCACAATGTTTAGAAGCTTTAGTCTTTGGTTTAAGTTTCTCAGGTTTTCTAACCTCTGCAATAGAATGAGAAAACACACAACCAAAATCATCATTAGAAGACTGAGAGGAATAACGTGTGACAGATTTAAATGTCTGACACCTTGAACTTTAACTTTCTTTAAAAAGGATCTTTTGAACATGAGAGGAGGAAGAGGTTGTGTCTGTACTGGGAGCATTTTTTAGAAGAGAAATCTCATTTAAGAGTTGTTCCTTTTATGTTTTGAAAAATTCTTTTTTCCATTTCCAAAAATCTGTGAAGATCCACAATTTTGCAAATGATCTTTGGAATGTAAACATTATCAGTTTTAGTTTTTTCGTAAACATGTGAATCTTCCCCTTCAAACACAAACTCAGACTCACATGCTGGAGGAAAAAGTGATGCATAGTCATCAGACAAAGGAATTTCCCTGTTCTTATAACTATCATTCAGTTTAGTGTAATCAAACGAGATCTCAGCCTTAGGTTTACTTTCTCTCTTCTCTTTTTCTTCGGCATCAGTTTCTGACGCTCACACGAAGGACATAAGTTTTATCAAACACAAGGCCATGTATCGAATGTCATATAGTTGAAGCACAATTGATTTTCTTCAAGTCGCATGGGTTTTGGAAACCTACGCCTTCCTTGGGATTGTAGAAAGTGGTGTCTTTCGATTGATTAAGAAAATGGTTTGATCTATTTGACCTTTCTTAAAAAGTAAGTCCTCTAACTCCTCAATCTTAGAATATACTACCTCTGTCCCGCTATGATTGTCTCATTTTACCTTATCGGCCCGTCCCACTAAGATTGTCCCATACCAAATTTGGTAAAGTTTGTGTGGCTCTAAATCATTCTTACTTTATTCTTACTTTATCAATTCAATATCAACCACATAAATCACTTTTTATTAATTTGCGTGCCACTCCCTCTTGTTCCATTGTTAGCGGAACGGAGGGAGTAATTTGCAATGCTCAGTTTCAAGATGTTCAAAATTGGTTATTGTAGTTAATCGTTCAAGTTGAGAAGCTTCCAATTGCTTAGTTAAGTCGCACACCCGTGTTTCTGAGTGTTCTAATTTAGACTTAAGTTTTGTGTTCTCATTTTGTGCATTCGTTAAATGAACCGTGAGGAAAGATTGTTCAAGTAAGTGTTTTCTTAGGACACTTTCATTATTGGCTAGACAGCCTTCTAATTCCTTAATTATACGTTCATCACTCAAGGAAGAGGTTTTATCCTTTGGTGAACGTATTTAATCGGTGAAAATAGAATTAGAAGAGTTTACCCTTAGCTCATCATTTGACAATTCAACACATTGGATATTACACAATGATGATGAGCTAGATGAGGGATCCATGTTAAATTGCTGAATGTCGACCGTTGACGTGAATTTGATTGAATTATCTGCAAGTTTCTGGACCTTCGGAGTGTAGCTTAGACCATTTTTGACCTTTGGTTTGACTTTAGAGAATTGAGCTCTATTTTGACCTTGACCTTCGTGATGCTCTTGATTAATAGGAAAAACACAATGAAATTAAAGTTGTACGCATTTACTTCTATTAGTTATCTTTTCAAAACAATGTTTTGATGTTTATCGCTTTCCTATATTTGCTTTATCCAACAAGGCATTATATTAAATAAATTCATTTTTCTGTACTTATAAAGTTTTACTCATTTCCAGTGATTTCCTAAGGAAGTCAATATATATGTTTTCATTTTTATGTGCCAATAAAAAGTTAAGTGCAACATACTATGGATTCAAATGTCTGGAATCACAAGAAATCAATGAGAATTGTATATATGGAATAGTAGTTTAGATATGCAAAAAATGGGGAGGATTAAATGTCAGGGATGATATGTCTCAGAAAGACTTATCTTTTGGTCTATACTAAAATAATCTTTGTGGTGACTACAAAATATGATGTATCAACTCAAATCCATAATTTTAAACACAAAACTGCAAAACGTTTTTTATAACAAATGAATAGACTGATAGTATCTTACGATTGAAATGAAGCATAAAGTTAGTAGAATTGTTATAGGAATTACCGATCCTCACTGACACTAGATAACCAGCCTGATATGTCATGTCCATTAGTGCAAGTATTTATTCCTTCAAAATCTTTACACAAAAAGAAATGTACAACAATTTTGTTAACCTTGACTAGGGAAGAAAGGTTTGAAAGAACATCACCGATTGAGAGAGTGAGATGAGAGCTAGTTGTGCTAGATAAATGTATATTATATATGTAGGGTTTACGTTTGACGGCCCAAACTGAAAATGGGCGAAGTTTAATGCATTGGACCAGAACTGTAACGTTCTCTTACCATTTTATATATCTTATAATTGTAGTTATACTTAAAATATTATTGTTCCCCGACACTTACCCCTCTGACTTAGGTGATTCTACTTACCGGGTTAGAAAAACTTAAAACATTATTATTTTTAAAAGAGGAAGCGGTCCAGCTCAGCTGGTCGCTCACTCACTCTCCCTTATGGGAGGTCCCAAGTTCAATACTCAATGGAGTGTGTTTGATCCCAGTTTACTCCCCGGCCCCTGAACCCCGACCCCCCTCCCCCCCCCCCCCCCCCCGAGGTAAAAAAATTATTGTTTTTAAAAGAGTAAAGGATACTTTCTCTATAGTCTTTAAGTGGTCGCTAGGGCAATGGTAATTTTGTATTTCAACAAGTATTTTATGCGAGTTGGAGTCAGTTTTATATGATTTCTTTGGCTAAAGTGACATACAAAGTGCTAGTTTAACTCAATTTATGGTTTATCGGATTTTCCTTTGTATTCGGTACTTCTAACTTTGAATTTAAAAACTATAACCAGGCACAAGAGACTCTTGATTATTGATTCGGGATGCGTTCGATATCATTTATGGAGAAAAGAGTGTCCATCGCCTCGAGAAGGTCATTTGTGAAGAAGAAAAGTCAAAGAATCGAGTACAGAACTATGCTCGCGCAAGAAGCTATTGGGAGTTGTACAATACAAGATGTGCGGATTGATGCGGAGCACGAGGAGTTACTGGAGGCAACACACAAGACATGCACGTTGTGCTTGGGTTGATGTGGAAGAATGGACCAAGCACACGGTGGTTTGCATGACCGCGTGCGACAAAAAACGGCCGAATATGAATTTTTGCTATTTAAAGAGTGTTTAAACCCTTGTTTTTAGGTTGCAATGATGTTTAGAAACAAGTCTTATATGTAGTGTGAGTTTTTTTATATTCTTTTTAGCTCTGAATCAACTGAATTCTAAGGGTTGTTTGTAATTTATTTCTTTCGATTAATGACAACTAATAAATCTTAACAACCGTTCATTAAAACTCGTACTTTAGCCAAATATAGAACAACGTCGTATACCGACTTAATAGTAACATTTAATCTTTTAACTCCTTGATCAAATCAATTGAGATCGATAACCTCAAAACAACGTTTTCGGTTTAACCAACACAATTAATCCCTCTTAAGTTTATTAACCACGACCGTGCATTAATAAGCCGAAGTTACTTACTTGTGAAACCATCAACGATTAACCATCGGTTCATTGATCATTTCTAGTAATAATTAATGTTGAAGCTTAACTAATCGTCACTTAGCAACACTCCAACATTAATATAGAAATAAGATTAAGGGAAGAATTAATATTCAATAGAAGAAGTTAAGAAAATAACTCACAACTTAAACATTCAACAAGCTTCAAGAGCAACCCAAGATGGAAGAGTTTAGCTTCTCATTTGGAGACTAAACATGCTAAAAAATATAAATAAATAGTTATTCTAAACTGAGCTTAAGAGTATATGTGAATTGGTGAATTGAATGTGAAAGAAAAGAGGTGTATTTATAGATGTATGAAGGTGGCAAGGTTGTGTACACGATCGGGTATTTAGGATACCCGGTCGAGTACCTAGCAGTTTCCCGGAAGCTGTAAAAATCACTCATACCCGACCGGGTATGTCGGTCTATCCGATCGGGTATGAGACCAAATCTTCGAATATTTTGCAGCCACGATCAAATGTTCCCCGGAATTGATTTTGACATACAGATTCTGTCAATACCCGATCGGGTATTGCATATACCCAACCGGGTATATGAACATATTTCAAGATCATTGTTTGATCTTGTTCCTTTGCACATCCTTTGGTCTTTGGGATCCATTCCTTGATCTTTTGAATGATTTTGACCTGTCCTAAGCTCAGAATAATCCTAATCTAAACAAATTACAAAATATTTTAACAAACTAAAGTATTACACCAAAAGTTTGTAATTTCCAAACTAACGAACAACTAAACTAATTAAAAATGCAAACATACAATTGGAAATTACAAGAATATCAGGGATAACCTTCTCCCTTTTGACTATGTTGATCCTGGACAAGACGCTATATGAGGTATGTCTATGATTTCAGTACATGATTAGGAATCGAGAATTGAGACGACCTTCTCCCTTTTTTAATGTGTGTATAGCATTACTTTTTGTTTTGGGAACCCTTATTTGTATTTTTCTTCGTCTATTACCTTAATTATCTGCTTAAAAAATCAAAATTATCATATGGTTGTGTTTCAAGAAGGGAGATTCCAGAAAGTATGATCTATTGATATGGCACGATTCTACTAGACCTCATGAGTGGGAAAAATATACCACCAAGCCATGTACCACACGTTACTTTCATTTAATGACTTAAAATTACTTTAATCTTGTGTCTTAAAGCTTCGATTGAATTACTTGAATCAATTTGGCAATTAAATGAGAGCCTACTACATTATATCTTGTTCACATGTTATTTGCTCATTTTAGTACCTTTTGCATGAATCTCCAGTTTTGATTTAAATCATTGACGAGCACTTGTCGTGAGGTGCACTCAAAATAATTACAATACAACACTAATACGTAGTATAGTGAAGTAAGGTTCGTATCCACAGGGAAAGGAATACTTTTCTTTAATATAAATAGTAACAAGGGGGCGGTTTTCAGTTTGATTTGATTTAATTCAATTAACACTAAGATAAACAACCTATATGAGTTTAATTAATAGATGTGGAGGCTTGGTTTTGCTTTTATCCACTTAATGAAATGTCCGTCGATCCCGGTTATATCTTTAACTATCTTCCTCTCGAATACTCAATCGAGGAGTATATCCAGTTCATCGAGGGTAGTTATTAATAACGAGATGCGTTCATTAATAAAACTTACTATCGAGTCAATATAGAACAAGCGCCGTATATTAACTTGATAGTAGCAATAAACTTAAGATGAAAACGATTGAGATTGATAACCTCAACACAAGCGGTTTATTGGTTTAATCAATATAATTAATTCCCCTTGGCATATTAACCATGAGATGCATGCATTAATATTCCAAGTTTACTACCGTTGATAGAACCGGATTAATAACAAGCGTTATAACGGATTGATTCTAGTAATAATTAATATGAGAAACAAAACTAGTTGATACTTTAAGTGTAAGGAATAAATGTATTTAGATTTTGATGATGCTAGGTTTATTAGAATTTGAAAGTACCCCATTAGAAATTGTGTATTAGAATTTCTTTTGTAAGTTTTAGCTTAGTCTGCCTACCAGAGTTCCATCTTGCCTCTACCAGAGTTGCTCCCAGAGTTGCTCACCAGAGAAGCCATCAGAAACTGGTTATCAGAAAGATACCAGAGTTGGCAACAGAGACGGACTTCAGAGATTGGACTAGAGAACCTCTTCAGACTCTGCTAAATACCACCAGATTCCGGAAGCCCTTCCAACGGTCGTTAAACTAACGGGAAATCCCCTAACGGTTACAAACCTTTCAACGGAAGCATGGCACTGCACACGCATTAAATTCACATTTAATGCTGTACGTACGAAGAGATATTTAAAGCTGATGATTGACCATGCGAGTATCTTTACGTCCCCAAAATAGCAAGTCGGAGGACTAAACGGTCAAGTCAACAGTACATGCATTTAATGAAGCTGTCTTCTACACTCCAACGGGAAGACTGCTCCCAGTATATAGGATACACTCTGAAGAACTAAGAAGATAACTTTGCCATAACTTTTGCCAAGATAAATTTGCGTAAACAACCTTCTTGAGATTAAAACTCCATTCCTAACAAGAAAAGGCCACAGTTGGAAGATAAACTTTCATATCCTTCATCCAACTAGCAAAAGGCAAAGTTACTCAGTTCTTCAACACTTCGAGAGCTTCATATACTCATCTTTTGTGAAGAAGCAACGTTGGAGAAAACTGATTCTATATCAAACACTTCTTGAAAAAGAAGGGACGTCTCAAATTAGCTGGAGTAAGTGAAGTGGAGATACTTCAAGAGACTCAGTGAAACGAGACCAGCCATCAGGAAGCAGGACTGCATCCCGGGTGGCAACTAGACTTGAAGAAGACGAGGAGTGCTTCTTAAGCTCTAGGAACTAAGGCGTTGTAAACTGTTGTTTTTGCAAGCTTAGTGGAACAGTGGACTAGAGGAACGAGTTGTTCCTTGAACCACTATAAAAACCCCGGCGTCATTTACTTTCATCTTTTAATTACTGCACTTAAGATTCTACTGACTAACTCTTAAGGTTGGACTCTGTGTCCAGCAGATCTTCCTTCAGAGTTATCAGAAAGGCAGTTTGCCTTAGTTTTCTTCTAGAGGCTACCCGGACAGAAACTTATCCGCTGCCTGGTCTAGTTCTGCCATCAGAACTTGACCATCTCTGTCACCAGATTTCGACCATCTCTGATAAGTCAGACTTGACTTGGAGAAAAGTTTAAATTCCTGAACAGTCTATTCACCCCCCCCTCTAGACTGTTCCCATTACAAACGGGACCAACAAGTGGTATCAGAGCCTCCTTGTTCTTGTAATCTTTTAGGTTACTTACTAAGCAAGAGATCCACTTGTTTTAGCCTCTTTAATCTCATATTATGGATAACACTCTTTCAAAGAATCTTATGTTCTCAGTAACAAAGTTTGATGACTGGAGGATCCGCATGAAAGCTCACCTCTGCGCACTTCATGACGAAATGTGGGAAGTTCTTGATGCAGGACCTTTCACAGAGTTCACCAAGGTCAATCCTGAATACATCACTGGTAGTGGTCAACCCCAGATGATCACCAAACTGCGCCATGAATGGTCTAATGAAGAAAGGAGAAAGTACAACCTTGACAACATTGCCAAGGATATCCTCTACAAGGCCATTGATGACAAGTACTTCACAAGGATCAAGAAGTGCAAATCTGCCAAGGAAATCTGGGATACTCTCACCCTGATAGGAGCTGGAGATGAGCAAGAAAAGGACAACAAACTTACTATTGCCATGAAGAAGTTTGAAGATTTCAAACTTCTACCCAAAGAATGCATAGCTGAGATGTATGCACGCTTGCTCACCCTCACTGCTGAGATATCAGAACTTGGGAAGGAACTTACTCCCAAAGAGATCAACTTGAAGGTTCTCAGAGGTCTACCTTCACCATGGAAGATGAAGGTCACTGCCATGAGAGATAGCAAGGATCTCAGAACCTACAGCACTGAGAAACTCATCTCTGATCTCAAATCCTATGAGTTTGAGATGAATGAAGAAGAGAAAGAAGAAGTTGAGGACAGAAAAACTACTGCCCTCACTGCCAGCACCTCTCAGGTAAATAATTTTGACCCTTCTATTCTTTTAACTGACGAGTATATGGCGGCTTTTGCTAGGAAGTTCAGGAAATTCTTAAAGCCGAAGGATAGCAGAAGTCCACACTCTAGCAGAAAGCCACACCAGAAGTCCAAACCATCAGAAAGTAGTGGAGAGCTTCTCTGCTACAACTGCAGACAACCAGGGCACTTCAAAGTCAATTGTCCACACCCCATAGTCTCCAAAAGGCAAGGCCAGGAAGGAGAAAAGAAATACGAGCACCGAAGAAGGAAAGCACTCATCACTGAACAACCAGAGAAGGACCCCCTCTCTGAGACAGAGTCCAGCTCGGAATCAGAATCTGATGAAGCATTCTGTTGCCTGGACACAGAAACTGAAGACCTATGCCTTATGGGTCAATCTGATGATGAGGTATCTTCTACTTCCAACTCTAGTTTTTCTTCGGTAGGCAGAGCCTTTGATTCTGATTCAATGTCAGAATTTTGGGAAGAGTTTCAAGCCATTCAAACCACTTATTCTTCTGTTAAAGAAGAAAACAGTAAGCTTAAGGTTGAAATCCTTGACTTAAGAAAGGAGGTTGAGATCAAAATCAATCTTCTAATTAAGGAAAGAGATCAGCTGGAAGCTGAAAATGTTTCTCTTCTAAAGAGAATAAGGGAGATAGAGCCTCTTGAGATTAAGTACAAAGCTTACCAGAAGGCCCAGTCTTCCATGGAAAAGATTGTACTTGACCAACAAATTGGCACTGGTTTTGGTCTTGGTTATGGCTCAACAGAATCAGGTGAGCCTTCTGTAATGCCTAGCACCAGAGTTGCTAAGGTAGACAAGGTCATAGTGCCACTGATTTCTAGCCCCATTTGTCAGGCTGGTGTATCTGGCACCAAGGTTATTCATGAGAATGTCAGACCAGAAAAGGAAAAGATAAAGGTTCAACAGAAACCCATTTTAAAAGTTAATGAACCTGGCAGAAGATCTAACAACAGGAAAGATTTTCAGAATACCAAAAATCAAAGACAAAACCATAACAGACAAACTCATGATAATCATGTCAGAAATGATCACCAGAAAGGCAGATATCAAGAGAAAGTTAACTTTAGGCAGAAAAGGTTGACTGGTCAACTTAAGAAGCCCAAAGTTAATCGCTCCTCTGATCTTGATAGTATATGGGACTTCTACCCAACTAAAAAGGCTATGCAGAAGTATGTAAACCGGAAGCATGATCCTCACAAGCATCTGCCCAAAGTGAATCACACTTCCGTTTACTATGACTACCAGGTGGACAATGGGTACCACCCACCAAGGTTTCACTTGATGAGACCAAAGTGGTACCAGCTGCCAAGACTGCATAACCCCCTAGGACCCAACATGGCTTGGGTACCTAAATCTTCCTTTTAATTTTGTAGGAACTGTGTGCTGGAGCCATCCCTGAGCAAGATTGGTACATTGATAGTGGATGCTCCAGGCACATGACAGGTGACAAGAGTTGCCTAACAGAGTTCCAGAAAGTCAAAGGGCCTAGAGTTACCTTTGGAGGTAATGATAAGGATGGCCAGACAAAAGGAAGAGGGAAGCTGATAAAGAACCAGATAATCATTGATGATGTCTCTTATGTCAAGGGATTGAAATTCAACTTGCTGAGTGCTAGCCAATTCTGTGACAAAGGCTACACAGTTGAATTCTCCAAAGAAGGATGTTCTGTCAAGCATGAGACAACTAAAGAAGTGGTTCTAACAGCAACAAGGAAGAAAAACATCTATGTAGTTGATTGGTCAACTGCAAAAGATGGAATTTGCCTGATAGCCAAAGGAGATTCAAAACTCAGTTGGGAATGGCACAAGAAACTGAGCCACTTGAATTTCAAAACAATCAACAAACTGGCAAGGGATCACATCGTTGAAGGTCTACCCAACCTTGTATACAAAAAGGAGAACTTGTGCAGTGCATGCCAGAAAGGAAAACAAGTGAAGAACTCATTCAGACCCATTGCTGGAAACCTATCTACTGGTCCTCTGAATCTAATCCATATGGATTTATTTGGACCAGTGGAAACTCCAAGTGTTGGTGGCAAAAGATACACCTTAGTCATGGTGGATGACTACTCCAGATTCACATGGACTATTTTTCTAACCAAGAAAAATGAAACTCTGCAGAAACCGCCATCTCTGCTAAAGCTACTACAGAATGAGCAGAATCAGAAAGTCAAAGCCATCAGATCAGACAGAGGAACAGAGTTCGTCAACAAGGTCATACAGGATTTCTGTGACCAGAATGGTACAATTTATCAACTCTCTGCAGCTAGAACCCCTCAACAAAATGGAGTTGCAGAAAGAAGAAATAGAACATTAAAGGAAGCTGCAAGGACCATGATTGCTGAATCAGGTCTACCCTACAGATACTGGGCTGAAGCAATCAATACTGCATGCTACACCCAGAACAGGAGCATGATTCACAAGACTCATCAGAAAACTCCCTATGAATTATGGAAAGGACGAAAACCCAACATCAGCTACTTTCATGCATTTGGATGCAAATGCTATATACTCAACAATGGGAAGGTTCACCTCAAAGTGTTTCAAGAAAAAGCTGATGAAGGAACATTCTTAGGCTACTCTAGCACCAGTAAAGCCTATAGAATACTCAACAAAAGAACTCTACTTGTTGAAGAATCGATTCATGTCAAGTTTGATGATCTCAACTCTGTTGAGAGCATAACTGAAAACTTGGGGAAAGCGAAGTTCAAAGAATCTCCAGAACTGGATCCACCAGAGACGGATACACCAGAGTTGCTAACTAACTCTGCCATACCAATTCACCATCAAAATCCCATTGTACAAGGCAAAGAGAGTGATGAAGAATCAGAAGAAGATCAAGAGAATCCAAGACAACCCCTATCTGAACCTGATCTAACTTGGTTAAGAGATCATCCTCCTAATCAAGTGATTGGACAAATCAGAAGTGGAGTCCAGAACAGATCCACATCAAGGAGAGAAGCAATGCTTGCCTGCTATATATCTCAGATGGAACCTATGACAGTTGAAGAAGCACTTGCAGACTCAGACTGGATCAATGCTATGCAAGAAGAGCTTACTCAGTTTGAAAGGAATAAAGTATGGGAACTTGTTCCTAGGCCAAAGCACCAGAATGTCATTGGAACCATATGGGTATTCAAGAACAAAGCAGATGAAGATGGCAACATTGTAAGGAACAAAGCAAGGCTAGTAGCTAAAGGATATTGCCAAGAAGAAGGAATAGATTTTGATGAGACTTTTGCACCAGTTGCCAGACTTGAAGCCATCAGAATCTTTCTAGCCTATGCTGCTTACAACAACATCAAGGTCTACCAGATGGATGTCAAGAGTGCATTTCTGAATGGAGATCTTGAAGAGGAAGTTTATGTGGAACAACCACCAGGTTTTGTCATTCCTACTCAATCTTCTTGTGTCTACAAGCTTAAAAAGGCCCTCTATGGTCTTAAGCAAGCTCCCAGAGCCTGGTATGACACATTGTCCCTTTTCCTGGTAAACCATGGGTTTACTAAAGGAAAGGTTGACAAAACTCTATTTCAAATCTCTGTTGCTAATCATATTCTGCTAGTACAAATATATGTTGATGACATTATATTTGGTAGTACTAATCCAGAACTGTGCAAGAAATTTTCTCAAGTGATGCAGAGTCAATTTGAAATGAGTATGATGGGAGAACTCAGTTACTTCCTAGGACTTCAAGTCAAACAAATTCCAGAAGGAATCTTTATCAACCAAGGGAAGTACACCAGAGATCTGATCAAGTAGTTTGGAGTGGAAGGCAAATCATCAGTGAAGATTCCCATGAACACTTCACAAGGGATTGGTCCAGATGATGAAGGAAAGGATGTAGATGCAACAACATACAGAGGGATCATAGGATCTCTATTGTATCTAACTGCAAGCAGACCAGACATCTCGTTCTCTGTTGGAATCTGTGCCAGATACCAATCAAAGCCCAAGGAAAGCCATCTAAGTGCTGCAAAGAGAATCATCAGATACATCAAAGGAAATCCAAATGCAGGCTTATGGTATCCCAAAGGAGGTAACTTTGAACTAATTGGTTATTCTGACTCAGATTTTGCAGGTTGCAGACTAGACAGAAAGAGCACCTCTGGTCACTGCCAATTGCTAGGAGGAAGGCTTGTTTCCTGGTTTAGCAAGAAGCAGAACTCCATCTCAACAAGTACAGCTGAGGCTGAGTACATTGCAGCTGGGAGTTGCTGTGCTCAGCTACTCTGGATGAAGCAACAACTGAAGGACTATGGAATTCAAGCTAAGGAGATCAAGCTGTTGTGTGACAACACTAGTGCCATTGCTATCACTCAGAATCCAGTTCTTCACTCCAGGACAAAGCACATTGAGATCAGACATCACTTCATCAGAGATCATGTTGAGAAGAAGCATATCTGTATGGAGCATGTACCTACAGAGGATCAACTTGCAGACATTCTAACCAAGCTTTTACCTGAGGCAAGGTTTAACAAGCTAAGGGAAGAATTGGGAATGATGGATGATCTTCCCAGAGATGCATGAACCAGAGATTCACTGAACCAGAACTACTTTCTTCTGCACCAGAAACTCGGATCAGAGAACCTCTATCTCTGATCATTAGAATCTCACATCAGAGAACCTCCCCTTCTCTGACCAGAGTTCCTCAACCGAAAGTCAACAGATACGGATGTGGACTTAGCAATATTTCGAGGTACGGGCTAGACCTAATTAACTGAAACGGTCTTTTACCAAAATATCCCTGATCGTTACTCTTCTAACGGAAACGTTTTCCGCCCGCATTTCATTAAATACTGCCTCGAAACTGCCAATATACCAAACGTCCACTATTCCTAACTCCTTTATATCCACCGTCTTCGACCCAAATCCCTACTGCAACTTCATCTCTCTTAAACTGCTCTAGCATTCAAAGCCTTCAGATCCCAAAAACTTTCCAATCCCCAGAACTTTTCTAAACCGTCACTCAAAATGAACATCCTGAACATCAACGACCTTTCTAAGGAAGAAGCAAAAACTCTCATCGCCAACGTTGTCACAGGCATGAAAGTTGACATGTCCTCCCTACCCCTCCTGGCAGAAAACCAGAAAAGGATGACCAAGATCATCCAAGGGATGACTGATTCACAACTGTCTAAGGTTGTTGCTCATCCCTATGAGCACTTCAGCATCAAGGATGTGGCTGAGTTCTACCTCAACGCCACCATCTCCAAGCCCGGAGTTCACTCCTCCGTACAGGGTCAACGCATCTTCTTGAATGCAGATGCACTTAATGAATTCTTTGGAGTTCAACTTGACTCCCAAGACCCGGAAGTCAACACTCTTACTGCTCTTGACTCAGTGGAAGTCTCCACTGAAGACTTTGTTCAGACATACTGCCGTCCGGAGGCTGCCGGACTGGACAAACTCTACATGAAGAAGTTCCTGTTGAAGAAGGACTTTGAGAAGCTTGTCACCATTCTGCACCGATGCTTGTGGTGCAAAACTGCTTCAACTGATGAGATGAACACAAGCAATGCCAAGGCAATCTTTGCAGTTCACCATGGCATGAATATCAATTGGGGCGAGGTAACTTTTGGCTCCCTAACTGAGTTCATCAAGAAGAAAGACTCTGAAACAGGTCTTTTCTCAACCAAGATGGGACATGGCCTTCTTATCTCTGCCATCCTTGCTGCAAAAGGAGTTCAACTCAGGGATCCCATCCCAGTTGATCACTCCAAGACAATCTTCCTCACAGCCTCTCCGAAGTTTAATATTGCCATCTCTTCTGAGCTTAGGAGAGAGGAAAGGCTGGAGAAGAAAAGGGAAGAACAGGCTGCTAAGGCCAAACCTACCAAGAAAGTTACCAAAAAGCCCAAACAACCTGAGCAGTCACAGGTTGTAAGGGAATTCAGACAGAAGAAGAAAAGTGACAATCTGTCACTACCAGAGGAGGAAAAAGCAGAAGAGGTTGCACCAGAGTTGCCCTCCCCAAAGGCAACCAGGAAATCTGCTGCCAGAAAACAGAAGCAGAAGAGGAGAAGAAAGTTGGTTGTGCAGAGTGGGGACTCTGACAACTCAACCACTCAACCAAGGCAGAAGAAGAGGAAGACTAAAGTAATCTCACCTGCCAAGGATTCAGCAGTTCAGGGGGAACTTGCACCCGAATCTGGCACTCTACCAGAGACTTACCCAGAATCTGCACCAGAGTTGCCAAACTCTGCTCTCTCACCAGAGCGTGAAGCCTCACCAGAGATGGACCAAGAAACCGACTTCAACATCATTCTGCAAAAGCAGTTTGACAGAGTCCTAGCTTGGAGAAGATGGAGAATGGGACCTCTTCAACAAATCATCCAATACTTTGATGCCTATGAAGAAGAAGAAGCTGCTGTTCTTCATTGGGTAGGCACAGATGATGTGTCAAAATGCTTCAATCTTACTTTTCTGATTTCTGTCCTACAAAAGAAGAAAGACAGATATCAAGGTAAAGCTCCAACATCTGACCTTTCTCCAGAAAGGCATGTCAAAGCCTTGGAAGAAGAAGAAATGGAAGCATTTGATACTTGGTTGATGGAGAAGAAGAGAAAAGAATCAATGATCAAATTTCGCCATAGTGCTCTTGAGGAAGGAGAACCATCCACTGCGAATGACATTGCTCTGACTATGGAAAGTCTGATCAAGGAGTGGAGAGAATCCGTGTTCTCTGAGATTGTTCTTGAGGTAATTCCTACACCTCCTCCTTCCCCTCCCCAATCTCCTATTACTCTACCCTCCCTCTCCAAATCTCCATCTAAACCTTTATCCCCACCTCACCAGAAAACCCCTTCACCAGAACAGAAAACTCCTTCACCAGAACAGAAAACCTCATCCTCCACCAGAACACCATCTCACCAGAAACCCATCTCCAGACCCTCTTCACCCTGCAAACAACCCTCATTTACCAGAAATCGATCACCTTCACCTCCTCCATCTCCCTCACACCAACCTACTCCTCAACCCATAATTCACTCTGCAGGCAGAGAAGAAGGACCCAACACCAGAGCTCTTTCTATCAGAGAACCCTCCTATGTTGATCCTACTCCTTATTTTGATGCTACCAGAAAGAAAAGGCTAGCTGCTGCAGGCACCAGACCCCCTCCTCCTCCTCCTAGAAGCTCCAAGAAAAAGCCTTCATCCTTTTCATTCACTGATTGGATGAAGAGTGGTCTGTCAAGGCCAGATAGAGTTCAATTTGAACAGATGAGGAAATTGATGACTCCTCTGCAAAGAGAGAATCTGTTCATGGACAGTGATGGACTTGTCCAGATCAACCATGGTGGTTCGATCCAAGAAGCTGAGATGTGGTACGGAATGAAGATTCTGAATGGCAAGAATTCTGCAGAAGCTGTCAGAAACTATTTGGATTGCAAACTTGCACCCCATTGGGCTGACTATCAGAATCCGAGGGATCTAGCCTCAATCAGAGCAAAGGTAAATGCTGAACTAGAGAGAATTGACAGAGCAGGACCACATGTAGATGAAGAAGATCTCTAACTCTCTTTATCTGACTCTGTAATGCTTTACTTTCTCTAACAGTTTAATAAGATACCAACTCTGCCCCTTTTTTGCGTGGCTTATTCAATTATCTGTTCTTATTTACTTTCTTGTGTATATTCTGTTATCGTACTTATTCTTTTGCCATCTGATTGTATCGCACTCTTACTATTCTCCTATGCTAAGTTGCCCACCAAGACTTTAATGAAAAGTTTTTAACTTTATTTTTTTATGGTGAAAGGCACTTCTCTGGAAATAGTTAAAGGGTTTTGGCATCATCAAAAAGGGGGAAATTGTAAGGAATAAATGTATTTAGATTTTGATGATGCTAGGTTTATTAGAATTTGAAAGTACCCCATTAGAAATTGTGTATTAGAATTTCTTTTGTAAGTTTTAGCTTAGTCTGCCTACCAGAGTTCCATCTTGCCTCTACCAGAGTTGCTCCCACAGTTGCTCACCAGAGAAGCCATCAGAAACTGGTTATCAGAAAGATACCAGAGTTGGCAACAGAGACGGACTTCAGAGATTGGACCAAAGAACCTCTTCAGACTCTGCTAAATACCACCAGATTCCGGAAGCCCTTCCAACGGTCGTTAAACTAACGGGAAATCCCCTAACGGTTACAAACCTTTCAACGGAAGCATGGCACTGTACACGCATTAAATGCACATTTAATGTTGTACGTACGAAGAGATATTTAAAGCTGATGATTGACCATGCGAGTATCTTTACGCCCCCAAAATAGCAAGTCGGAGGACTAAACGGTCAAGTCAACAGTACATGCATTTAATGAAGCTGTCTTCTACACTCCAACGGGAAGACTGCTCCCAGTATATAAGATACACTCTGAAGAACTAAGAAGATAACTTTGCCATAACTTTTGCCAAGATAAATTTGCGTAAACAACCTTCTTGAGATTAAAACTCCATTCCTAACAAGAAAAGGCCACAGTTGGAAGATAAACTTTCCTATCCTTCATCCAACTAGCAAAAGGCAAAGTTACTCAGTTCTTCAACACTTCGAGAGCTTCATATACTCATCTTTTGTGAAGAAGCAACGTTGGAGAAAACTGATTCTATATCAAACACTTCTTGAAAAAGAAGGGACGTCTCAAATTAGCTGGAGTAAGTGAAGTGGAGATACTTCAAGAGACTCAGTGAAACGAGACCAGCCATCAGGAAGCAGGACTGCATCCCGGGTGGCAACTAGACTTGAAGAAGACGAGGAGTGCTTCTTAAGCTCTAGGAACTAAGGCGTTGTAAACTGTTGTTTTTGCAAGCTTAGTGGAACAGTGGACTAGAGGAACGAGTTGTTCCTTGAACCACTATAAAAACCCCGGTGTCATTTACTTTCAGCTTTTAATTACTGCACTTAAGATTCTACTGACTAACTCTTAAGGTTGGACTCTGTGTCCAGCAGATCTTCCTTCAGAGTTATCAGAAAGACAGTTTGCCTTAGTTTTCTTCTAGAGGCTATCCGGACAGAAACTTATCCGCTGCTTGGTCTAGTTCTGCCATCAGAACTTGACCATCTCTGTCACCAGATTTCGACCATCTCTGATAAGTCAGACTTGACTTGGAGAAAAGTTTAAATTCCTGAACAGTCTATTCACCCCCCCCCCCCCTCTAGACTGTTCCCATTACAAACGGGACCAACATTAAGTAATGTTTAAAATATTAACATGAAATATGAATAGGAATTAATTAATACTCAAGGAAGAATATTAAAGAATATGAATCCTACTATGATCAACATCAAGATGTTAACTAATTGTCATCTTAGTAACACTCTCTAATATTAACATAGAGGAAGAAATAACTATTACTATAACCAATGTCAAGATGTTAACTAATTGTCATCTTAGTAACACTCCCCAACTTTGATATAGAAATAGTATTTGAAAGGAAGAATTAATATTCAAGGAAGAAGATTAAAGAAAATAACTCACAACTTACAAATTCATTAAGCTTCAAAGTAGCAAAACCAAGATGGAAGGGTTTAGTTCCTCATTTGGAGACTAAACATGCTATAAAAATATAATAAATGTTATTCTAAACTGAGCTTAGGAGTATGGAAGAAGGGATGATTTTTAGAGAAGAAAAAGTGTGCTATTTATAGGTGTTTTTCAACACCTTTGGCCGGGTACCCGACCGGGTCAAGTACTTACCCGACCGGTCCGGTCAAAATCAGATAATCCGCCACGTTCTGGTGATCTTCGCACGTCGTTTTGTCCCGGGTCACATCTGACCCGACCGGGTCAAGTAGGGGACCCGACCGGGTCCAGTGATTTTCTTGGCAATTTCGTCTGTTAAATCATACCCGACCGGGTGGGGGTTTCTACCCGGTCGGGTTTTACTCCTGGGCAGTCAAATTTCTTGTTTTCTTCTCTTCAAACTCTTCCTTTCCAACACCACAAATCCTAACTATACTTTACAACTTATAAATAAAGACTAAAATACAATTACAACTGAAATCACATAAATGTTTACAAACTAAATAAAATGTCAAACAATCAACATAAATCAAACATAAAAACGTGTAATTATGCACTACTAATTAGTGTGCATCAAACACCCCCACACTTAAACCTTTACTCGTCTCAAGTAAATCAAATCTGGTCCAAGAAGTCCTTAAAATGACAAGAATATCAACACACACATCCACGAGTGTTTTTAGAAACACATAAAGTATATCCTGAAAAATATAACAGTAAAGAGAGTCTTCAACTCCATATTTCTTTATCAACCTCAACCCTTTTTTTTTATTCGTTACCCTTAGGATCCTACAGAAATAAAAGAAAATACTTTCTCTCGCTCTCTCATTTTGCCTAGGTGCCCTTTTGGGTTTTCATCCCAGCTTCCCACATTTTTCTGTTTTAATCCTCACAACTCACTCTTATTTTTGCTTAAGTTGCCATTTCGGGTTTTCAACTTAACAAGCTTTTATAATAATTTTTTTACAAGAATAAAGAGTATGAATGTGAGTATTCCATAAAACTCTCCCCCCAAGCTAATCAAAGCACTGTCCCTAGTGCTTGTGTCTGAGATGATTTTTTTTTTGGTTACTTTTTGGGAGGTTTTGTTGGTGATTCGTGGGTGTGGAGATGAAAAGGGTGAAGAGGGGATGAATGAAATGGGTTTAATTGGTGGATGGATGTAGGAGATATGAGGCTTCTGACTTTTGGAAATGGAGGAAATTTGGGGTGTGGTTCGAATGGGAAGACAAAGTGGGGTGATTCATTTTTTTTGAAAAATGGCCTGGTTTCAAAACAAATCGAGATACCCGGCCGGGTGGGGTAGTGTACTTGGTCGGGTGTTTCATCCCAGGGATCGGGTTATGATATTTTCCATTCACCCGGTCGAGTTTCTTTTCCCAAGGGTGGCAGTAGCTCCCCTTTGTGATAACCCGGTCGGGTTTCATGAAGCACCCGGTCGGGTATATCAAAATTTTTCGTTTTTTTTGCCCGGCCTGGGTGACAGGGTGGGTGAAGTGTTTTGACCTGATACCCGACCGGTTTGGGTAGTGTACCCGGCCGGGTTTGTTTCCCAGTTTTTTTTGAAATGTGTAAAAATAAAATAAAACAAGTAAACGTACCTTGCATGGGTTGCCTCCCAAGAAGCGCCTTATTTAACGTCGCGGCATGACGCCATCATTGTGTTCAATCATTTAAACTTGGATCGTGATAGTTTATCTTCGCCGCATTTTCACTCCTAGGACTTCCATAGGAATGCTTTATTTTCTGACTCTTCACTTTGAAAATCCCTCCAGGATCAAATATCCAGATTTTCATTGATTCATGTGGTGGGAGTGAGGGAAAGAAATTATCGTTTAGCATGGTCAATGGAAAGTGTTTTGATCTTGGTAGCCTGAGAGGAGGTATCAAATGTTTACTTAACTCCACTGTCATTTCCTGCATATTGGTGAATGAAAAGAAATCCAAATGATATTCTCTCGGTTTATTTGCAACCGCGAAAAGTACATTTGAATTATTCTCACATTTGTTGAGGATTTCATCTTTGTTCTTTTCTACCCTTTCTGTTTCCCTTAGAGCCTCAGGAAATGGTGTCATGTTCTCAGGAATGGCCGGTGATGGAGTTGAGTTTTGAAGTTTCTCCTCCTCTGGTTGAGCTCCCTCCGTAAGCTCCTCTTCTTCTTCCTCCTCGCCAATGTGGTTCACAATGTTTGACACTTGTTTCAATTGATTCTCCAAGTTCAGTTCTTTGAGCACTGTTTCTTGCGGGTATTGCGACATATCTTGTTGCATTTTTGTCACATTGATAGTGAGAGCTCGGATCATGTCTTCAGTGGACATGCTGGAATAAGAACTTGAGTATGGATTATATGTGTTGGAGAATGAATCATACCTCTCTTGGAAAACAACATCATCACTCTCTTCAAAGTATTTTTCTTGAAGCTTGGGGCAAAAATCTGTAAGATGCCTTTGTGACATTCAAATGTTGCAGGCCTTGGTATCTTGAACGTTTGAACATAAGAGAAACTCCTTTACAAAAAATGTTAAGCTAGAAATTTGACTCTCTAGCGATGATGTGTTGGTATCCATTTACTCATATAAGCTCAGAAAATAGAAGAGCAAGATTTTTTTTAATATTATTTTTGTTTTTTATTTTTATGAGATAAAATAAAAAGAAAATTAATTGCCTTTCCCCGGAAACGGCGCCAAATTTGACGAGCACTTATCATGAGGTGCACTCAAAATAATTACAATACAACACTAATATGTAGTATAGTGAAGCAAGGTTCGTATCCACAGGGAAAGGAATACTTTTCTTTTATATAAATAGTAACAGGGGGGGTCAGTTTGATTTGATTTAATTCAATTAACACTAAGATAAACAACCTATATGAGTTTAATTAATAGATGTGGAGGCTTGGTTTTGCTTTTATCCATTTAATGAAATGTTCGTCGATCCCGGTTATATCTTTAACTATCTTCCTCTCGAATACTCAATCGAGGAGTATATCCAGTTCATCGAGGGTAGTTATTAATAACGAGATGCGTTCATTAATAAAACTTACTATCGACTCAATATAGAACAAGCGCCGTATATTAACTTGATAGTAGCAATAAACTTAAGATGAAAACGATTGAGATTGATAACCTCAACACAAGCGGTTTATTGGTTTAATCAATATAATTAATTCCCCTTGGCATATTAACCATGAGATGCATGCATTAATATTCCAAGTTTACTACCGTTGAAAGAACCGGAATAATAACAAACGTATTAACCGATTGATTCTAGTAATAATTAATATGAGAAACAAAACTAGTTGATACTTTAAGTAATGTTTAAAATATTAACATGAAATATGAATAGGAATTAATTAATACTCAAGGAAGAATATTAAAGAATATGAATCCTACTATGATCAACATCTATCAAGATGTTAACTAATTGTCATCTTAGTAACACTCCCTAATATTAACATAGAGGAAGAAATAACTATTACTATAACCAATGTCAAGATGTTAACTAATTGTCATCTTAGTAACACTCACCAACTTTGATATAGAAATAGTATTTGAAAGGAAGAATTAATATTCAAGGAAGAAGATTAAAGAAAATAACTCACAACTTACAAATTCATTAAGCTTCAAAGTAGCAAAACCAAGATGGAAGAGTTTAGCTCCTCATTTGGAGACTAAACATGCTATAAAAATATAATAAATGCTATTCTAAACTGAGCTTAGGAGTATGGAAGAAGGGATGATTTTTAGAGAAGAAAAAGTGTGCTATTTATAGGTGTTTTTCAACACCTTTGGCCGGGTACCCGACCGGGTCAAGTACTTACCCGACCGGGTCCGGTCAAAATCAGATAATCCACCACGTTGTGGTGATCTTCGCACGTCGTTTTGTCCCGGGTCACATCTGACCCGACCGGGTCAAGTAGGGGACCCGACCGGGTCCAATGATTTTCTTGGCAATTTCGTTTGTTAAATCATACCCGACCGGGTGGGGGTTTCTACCCGGTCGAGTTTTACTCCTGGACAGTCAAATTTCTTGTTTTCTTCTCTTCAAAGTCTTCCTTTCCAACACCACAAATCCTAACTATACTTTATAACTTATAAATAAAGACTAAAATACAATTACAACTGAAATCAAATAAATGTTTACAAACTAAATAAAACGTCAAACAATCAACATAAATCAAACATAAAAACATGTAATTATGCACTACTAATTAGTGTGCATCAATCATCTCAAAGTGAAGTTTAGTAGACCCTAATAACCTTAGTAACTGATGAATTTAATATTGTTATGATAGGTTCATCCTTGGAAGGACAATATAGCAATGTAGTTACTTCTGTGTTGGTAGAACTTGTTTCGAAGTTCCTTCAGTATGAATCTAGACATCGTCCAAACTTCAAACCCATTCTTACTGCTGTGAGACACTGAGACTCCTTTAAAAGCAAAAAGGGATAGTTATGTGTTCATATTTTTTTAGTTTACATCACATGTTGGTCTGGAAAAAACCATTGTCCCTCTTGTGGTGCCATACATGCTCTCACCTCTCAGGAAGTTGTGTTCATATTCCCAACAAGAGCACTTACTACATGTAAAACACGAAATTAGGCTTGGCACGGATTTAACAGGTCAGCTATCACACCATATAAGCAAATTTCAAATCTTTAAACCCCTAAAACCTAGTATTTTTCTTTGGTTCGGGAAAATTGAAGGCCCGTTGAACGGTTCTATTATTGGTATGTTGCCTTCATAGTATTTAGTTTTGATTTATTTTTTTAACAATTTGTATTTCAGCCCAGAAATGCTTAAAGTAGATATTGTTGTTTGTAATGACCCATTGACTCAGTTTATGTTATAGCTAACCAACCTTTTATCTAGGAGTTGAAAGGGGAATGAGATTAAAGTGGATATAGAGGTGATGTTTTCTGCACCTCCTAATACTTTGAGGTTTTCAGTTTAGAATTGCTCTATCTCGTCTATGTTTAGTGTTAATGTGGTTTAATTTTTAGATCTGATTTATATTAATTTCGCCTCCCGTTTATTTGGGTTTTGTAGTATTCCTCCTTAGAGTTTGTGATGCTAAGATTCTTCTATGTGTGATTATTATGATTTAAAATGAAAATTCCATCCAAGTTTGTGGTATTGTTGCTTCATTTAAGTTGGGTCCTTTGAACATACCATCAGACATAACATCATATTTGTCCCAACCTTAATTTTTATTATATGTAATTGTCCTTAAAAGGTTTAGGGGTATATTTGTTTTCTGGCACCCCATTTTGTTCACCCTTTCGAAAACGGTTATTCTACTATACTACTACGTATTAAATCTTCTCACTCGATCGATGCATCTATTAAAGTGCTGGTAGAAAAGACATAAATTTCTATTTAATTCCCTATGGTGCTTAGTGCTTTTAGTCTAAGTGCTTTTTGGACAAATCTCTCTTAAAATTGCGAGCAAACAATGCCAAGATGGATACACGACTCTTATTCTTTTTCTTTTATCTATTTAAATGATAGATTATTATTTTACATAAAAGTTGTATTGCACATGAAGTTATTCTTATTTAACAATAAGTTCTTCTATTTCTGCAGTCTTCTATCTATGAACAAAGTGCTCCAAACATGGCGTAAGGTTACATGACAGTGCAAAAGATTCCAAACGCAACCATAAGTGATGTGAGAAGACTCATTCAGGTGGATCTAAATGTGCAACGCGCGTGACGATGCTAGTGTATATATATATATATATATAGTGTATATATATAGGGAATAGATCTGGTGAGAAGCCTTTTAGGGATGAAAAGTGAGAACTAATACGGAGCGTCCGATCTTAGCAAATCTGGCGGCCAATTTTTTTAATGACGTTTCGCTAGTTTATTAATAACAAAAATTCATTGCTCCTCTATGACTATCTCTCGCTCAAAGTCTTTGTTTATTTGTTTGAGAAGGTAGAATCATTCGCGAAGAAGCCCTCTTCCGCTGACAAGCCAGAATCATCCACGAAGAAGCCTCCTTCCGCTAAAAAAGCACTGATTTTTCATCATATCCAACTCTAGGTTTGTTTCTAGATCTGCCTCTCTCTCTCTCTCTCTCTCTCTCTTCTTGTATCTCTTCTTCTTCATCGATCCAATATTTCTAAACTAAAATGAGAATTTGTGTGATTCTACTCTACTCTAGGTGTGATTCTTCCCTAATCTGACGACATGTCATCAACAATTTTGGGGGATAAGCCTAATTATGTTTGTATAAACGAGTAGCTAATATGTGATTCTTTTCGACCTCGTTTCTCAAATTCATTTGATTGTTGAACTATATCTAATGAATTTTTGCTTAACCTTGATAAAGGATTTTTTTCTTAAAATCATCCTCTTACGATTGTAGGCTTATAGGTTATGCTTTATATGAGATTAGTAAAAATCATTATTGTAATGAAAGCTTGTTGTGAACTTGTCAACTATTTGTTGAAATAGATATTGAGTTCAAGTTATGACTTTCAGTTATTTTCTGATTGTGAACTTAAGTTATGCCTACCAACTATTTGATAAAATGTTATAATGGTAATGGTGTTAATGTACCTCACGTTTAAGTTATAAATTATGACTGATTGGTTAGAAGTCATTTTTATGGTTCTATTAGTATATGCGTAATTTGTTTTCATTCTTTCTGTATGAAAAATTGGTTTACACTTGTTGTTTTTAGTTTCTGATTTCCATTATTATTCTTCAAAGCTTATGATCTAAAATGTGGAAAGAGGCTACTAATTGTTTTCCTAGTAATCTCACACTTCTCTATTTTATCGAAATTCATACTTCTGTAGCCTCTAAATTCTATTAGATTTAAAGTGAGACTATAAGTTATGACTTTCTTTCTGTATGTTACATTCTGGCTTTATTAGTTTTTGTTATCTTGAAAGATTGTTTGATTATTTTAGAGGTCTTGGGAGTTTGAGCAAAAGTTAAGCCTTTGGGTTTAAAAGTTACATTTTTTTGGTTTACAAGTAAAAGTAATTTGAGTAAAAGTAATGTTTTCTTCAACATCTCTAACTAAATAGAATTGTCGACTGGAGAATGTGTGAGTTGATGTATTTTCTGTTCCAAACTTCTCTACATTGATAATTATTTATAAGGATTAACAGTTATAGGTGGGAGTGCGTCTACTTATGTTAAAGGTTACGAATATTTTATTACAAGTTATGAATATTTTATTAAAAGTTATGTTTTTTATTCCATAATTTATTTTAAACCACATTGTTTTAATTGTTCTAATTTCTTTTTCCGTTTCAGTTTTCACTCTAAAATAGATTCAATGTTTTAAAATATATGGAGATATGGTAGATAGTGAGTACTATGTATAATTGATTAATGGTGTGATCTAATGAGCAACTTTTAGTATAAATAAGTTATATAACTTTAATGACATATAACATAACTCGTAATATAAAAACAAAAGCCACAAATGATCAAGCACTTGCTTGTAGGAACAGTACAACTCCTAACCTGAAAATATAACTTCTAATAGAAATGCAACATCTTCATAATAAAAGTTACATATTTTAGCATAAGTTATATAACACCACTGGTTTTGATGTTATCAACTAATGTTAATTAAAAGTTATGATTTTAGTTTTAGAAGTCATTATTTTGGATCTATTAGTTATAAACATATATCCCTTTTATCTTTGTTGCAGAAGATCGAAGAAAATGATGAGGCACTAAACGAAGATGACAACGGTGTTGTGACAAAGTTATCCTATAAGTTGGTCGGTGGACTGGAGGAGTTCCCGATTGCTAACCGGGGAATTAATGGTGTTTAAAGCATCAGTCAAAACAATTATTTCATGTAAATAATCCTCCATGGATTGGTCCTCCTTTTTCTTTAAAGATGTTAACAGTCTCTTTAATTCAATAGAACGAGCCACACAAGCCGCCATAAATCTAGTCTCCAAACGTTCCCAAATCAAGGCGGAAAAACGAGTAGTATGCACTTCAACTAAAATATTCCCGGAAAGAGTAGCAAATATCCATGAACGTACAGTTTGATCTATTTTAACCGAAGAGTGATACTCAGGATTGGGAACCTCTCTAGTAAAGTTATCAAAAAGTAATTGTGGTGGTGCAGGAATAGAGCCATCAACTATACCCAATAAACCATGAGAGACTAAAAAAGATTCAAACTGTGTACGTCATGGAAAATAATCTTCAACCTTATCCAATCAGGTGGTAACAATATTTGTAGCATTGGGTGTAGAAAAAGTTAACTGATTTGATACAGTAGATAGTGTTACCGTAGACCCCGACTGCCATGACTGTGAAGGAACCTCAAACGGTGAGAGGCCGGGCTGTCCGGAGAACGTCGGACCAACGTAGGGCAATGAACTGGGGGCGAGTGGTGCTGGAGACGGCGCTGCAGTGGGCTGTGGAACTGCTGGATGTGGGGCTGTAGGTGTCCATGAAAAGGGCTCCGGCATGTTAAAAAGGCGATAGGATCCCAATGAGGGCGGTGGCGGCAAGGTTAGCCGCGAGGCAGCAATTTGCGGGGAGAGAATCACGCCGGAAGAAGAAGGCTGCTCCGTCCTGTTGGGTGCCTGAAATTGTGCCGCTGCTGGAGATGCGGCGCTGGTGAGTGGTGGTTGACCGGCAGACGACGGCTGCGCCGCCGTGACGGGCGCCGTGTGAGGATCAGCGGCAGTCGACATAGGTAGAGTGCTAGGGTTGGAAAAGCCTAGGCTTCTGATACCATGTGATAAAATAATAATGAGAGAATGGCTTACCCATCAGGTAGCCCTAGCGCTGTATTTATAATAATGATATTTAGAGTAATTACACATCAGTCCTTATAATCACGCTATTATTGTTAAGATGACAATTAACTAACATCTTGACATTAATTACTACTAGAAACGATCAATGATACGATGGTTAATCATTGATGGTTTCACAGGTAAGTAACTTCAGATTGTTAATGCATGGTCGTGATTAATAATCTTAAGAGAGATTAATTGTGTTGGTAAACCGAAACCATTGTGTTGAGGTTATCAATCTCAATTGATTTCATCAAGGAGTTAAGAGATTAAATGTTACTATCAAGTCGGTATATGATGGTGTTCTATACTTGGCTAATAGTAAGGGTTATTAATGAACGGCCGTTATTAATAAATAACCTCGATGAAATGGAGATACTCCTCGATTGAGTATTCGAGAGGGGATAAGTTATAGATATATCCGGGATCAACAAACATATCAACAAGTGGAAAGTAGCAAAGTCAAGTCTTTTATCTCATTAATTAATTAAAATCATATAAGTCATTGATTTCAGTACTTAATTAATTAAAACCAAACAATCTCAAAAAACCCCTTTTAATTTCTAGTTTCGTAAAAGTAAAATATTTTTTTCCCTATGGATACGAACTCTACTTTACTATACTACGTATTAGTGCTAGTATTGAATTTATTTTGAGGCACACAACGACTTTAGTCTGTCACTGCACCTGACCATCACCATCTCACTTCATCCCTTCTAGACTATGATTTTGTCTTCCTTGCCCGTCGGCCACGATCCTCGAAGGGAAAACCACCGCACAAGTCTTAACCCTAAATCACGAGGGTCACTGAGTTGACTTTTTGGCAGTTCACTGTAGACGTCCGCCGCTTAGTCGCTCTTGCCGCTCTGTGTCGCCAAAACTGTTGGCCTGAGTGGCAAAGACCACTGCCAAAGAAAACTGCTCAAAGAAACCCTAGAATATCTAGAGGCCGTTCTTTTTTAGCTGCTGAATGAGTGGTGATGCAACTAGTCTGTGACTTTCAATTTCATTGTATAACATGCTAAGTAGCACCGGGACGGAAACAAAAACGGGGACGAGGAAACGCTAAACTCAAAATATTAGGAAACGGGTACGACAAGGAAACGTCAAACTAGAAATTAATTTTTTTAGTAATATAAGTAATGCATATGTCTAACAACCCAGAAAAAAATTAAACAAAACATACATCTTGTTATAATCCATTCTACAAACACAATAAATAAAATTTAAAAAGCACTACGTAAATGTTTCATTTAGTGATAAACACTCTCTCTAATTCCGGCTCATTTAAGGATAAATTAGCAAACTCCAAATAGCCCATTTCTTCCAAATTGCCGAACTCGTCTCCTCCAACATCCCACATCTTGGTCTTCTCATCTGCATATTGCTCAGAACTCCTTGACAAGAGGCGAAAGTTGTTGTGCACAAACACCAAATCTTCAGCACGCTTAGGAGTTAACTTGTTCCGCCTAAGTGAATGGATAAAAGAGTAAGTACTCCAATTATGTTCACATGATGATGAAGATGTAGGCTGACTAAAAACTCTAAAAGTGAGCGTTTGTAGGATTGGTGTTTGAGCACCAAAGTTAGCCCACCAACTTTTAGGATCCGTGTTTCCCCTCTTTGAAAGAGATGTAATATCTGCAAAAGGCCCTGTCTTAAGTGAAAACGAAGCAAACTCCTCCAAAACCATATCGTAATCATCACCATTTGGAAAGAGCCTTCATAAGCATTTCATCCTTTCTTGGGAGATCTCACCATCCCTATGAGAAGGGACCCTAGCGGGATCCGCAGCAAGCCAAACTTCACTATAAAACCTATTACAAAAATAATAACAAACCAAACTTTTATAAATAAATAAAAAATAATATATCATGTTTAACTAATAATGATACCTTGGGTTCAATGAATGGGCTAAGCAGTGAAGCGGTGTAGAACTCTTTGCCCAACGTGCCACAAAAATATTGTATACTACTTGGTAGAAAGCACTATAGTCATCGAGAGACTTTCCTTCATGCTTATAGATTTCCACTTTGACTTTTTCAATCATGGAATCCCACATCTCATATACCAAATGGAGGCACGCCCTATCAGTATCACATGCTCGAATCATACTATAGATGGGATCCGAAAAGGCAAGAATATAATCAATTTGCTCTCACCAATACTCACTTAAAATCTTCTCCCTCACAAACTTTGCTTTGCCTTGGTCATCCTCTAGATATGATCCCCATTCATCACTCAACACCATAGCATCTAGACCACGTCTAATAAGCTTAAACCTCTTAAGCATCACAATTATAGAAGCAAAATGTGTGTCCGCCACAGAAAGTAATTTAAGGGAGATGAATTTGTTGAACATGGATAACATCATAGTATGATTCATGATGAAATTTTTTATGTGAACAACATCACCGTGGATTTCAGTGATCCAATGGCATTCATCATAAACTTCTGTGTTATTCTCCACATTCTTTGCGGCACATATGTTCTTTAAGGCAAGATTTAAAGTATGCACTACACAAGGTGTCCAATAGATGTGGGGATACATACCTTCAATGATTTCTCCTGCACCCTTGCAATTCGCAGCATTATCAGTGATTACCTGCACCACATTTTGATGACCTATCTCATCAATTACTTCTTTCATCAAATTAGCAATGAATTCTTTGGATTTAAATTCACCCATACAATTCACTGCTTTCAGAAATATGGGACCACTTCCAGAAGTTGTCATAAAGTTAACTATAGGTCTTCGTTGCGGATCACTCCAACCATCAGTTGCAACCGTCACTCCTCTTTCTGTCCAAGTAGCTTTGAGGGGTTGTAATAACCTCTCAACATTTGCCTTCTCTGTTGAAGTAAAGAAGTTCTTAATTTATTATAACCCGGGGGGACATAACCTCCTAAATTATGATTGGCAGCAAAGGAAAAAGCTCTTACATAATATGGATTCCTAGCAAGATTAAATGGCAACCCTCCAGTAAAAAACATCCTAGCAATTTCTTCATCTAATCTCCCTCTAGCATCCATATCAAAAGCTTTCTCCAACGGACTACTAATAGCTTTTCTTTTATTAGGTAAACTAGTATTACTTATCCAATCCGTTTGTGATCCCGCTGAAGGTAAAGGAACATCTTTAGGTGCAGATTTTTTTTCTCAACTTCTTCTTCTAACTTTTTCATCTCACGAATATCATTAGGTTGGACCTTATTGCATATAGCAATTCCTTGTTTTGAAATTTAAAGCAAGTGAGCTCTTACTCTAGAATAAGATCCTTGTTTTATGCTATTACAGAAATTACATTGGAATCTCCATGTCCCTCCTGTATCAACACTTTTACCTAATTTGGTAACAAATTTCCAGAAAGGTGTATTATCAACACCAACAGAAGAACTCCCTGAAGCACTGGCACCATCACTAACTTGTGAAGTATGTTCCATATTTGAGGATAAATAAAGGGTTGGTACTTACTAGAAGTCTAAAACTGCAATTGAAATTGAAGAGAACCAAACCCTTTTCTTCCCAGTTCGCAGTTCAGCACCTCGTTCGTAGTTCAGCACTTCGTTCGCAGTTCAGCAGTCAGCACTTTGTTCGCAGTTCACCACTCCCTGCCGACTCTCTGTCTCCTTCGCAGTTCAGCACTTCATTCGCAGAATCGCAGTCTTCCCTTTCGCAGATTCTTCGTTCGTTCGACGCAGGGTCTTCGCACAGAGGTAAGCCATTAAATTAAAGCCCTTTTTTTTAAGTTTCTGCAAAAACGCCTAGGCCCAAGCCCAGCGACGTTTCCAAAACGTTTCCCAACCCGGCCCAGAAGCCCAACCTTTCAGAAACGTTTCCGGCCGTTTCCATGGATTTTCCGGCCGTTTGCTGGCATTTCGCGTTTCCGAAACGTTTCCGAGATGGAAACCTCCCCCTACCCGGCGTTTCCGTGCTTCCTAGATGGCATGCCTAACTTTAGAGGGTTTGTTTATTGTATTTGATAATTTATTCAAACCAAGCTCAACTGATATTTAGCACCCTAATTAAAGGGGGAAATGTCAGCCATTAAGCTAGATGACATAGATTTAGCTCATAATAACGTCATAAGTATTATTTCCACATCGTATTATGTAGTTTTTGAGTTTACCGGTTCCCCATTTCTACATCGTTCTAGATTATATTAAGTTGAGAAAGTATATATTAAAAGGTTTTGGTGTAATGAAAAAATGAAAAATTAAACGTCAAGAACTCTATGCCTGACTATACATCTTACCATCTGATGGAGTATATTCCCGTATACCCCAGGGGTATTGATGGATAGTGTACCCGGGGGGTAGCTTATCCGAGGGGTTATTACGGGGAGTAATAAGAGAGAAGTCAGAGCAAGTAAGTATAGAGAGAGAAAGTGTATTTAGAAAGTATGCAGCATTTATAACCTGGTTACAAATGGGGAAAAGGGGTGCTATTTATAGTAGCAATAAATGTCGGACAGGGACACGTGTCAAGCGCCCATTGACCGAGAGGTCATCATAACTGGTTGGCGCTGGCAGCCGCATGTGGCCGCATTTAATGCGGCTGTTGGATGGGACGTTTGTACAGGGTACGGTGATCTGTACGCATGTGGCGCGGATATTATGTCGGGAGAGGTGCCCTCGGCTGCAGAGGACTAGCTGAGGGCTCTGAGTGCCAGGGACCCCTGGGTGCCGAGGGCTCCAGGTGTCGAGGGCTACTGTTTTCTGCCGTTTTTCTCCCAGTTTCTTAGTTTGCTTGAAAAACCCATTCTGTGAGAGTTTTGAGCCTTCGGCCAGGGGGCCGAAGGCTCCCCAGTGTGCGCTGTGGGCTGCTAAGTGCTTGGGGCGCCGTAATTTGGGGCCTGCTGTGCTTCCTGGGCCGGTTGGGCCTTTATTGGTGTAGTAGGAGTCTATGGGCCGGGGGTTCCCGGGCCATATACTCCATCAGGAGTCCCTCACTCCTTTTGCCGAAAGGTACTTGAGGGAAAAGGAGTAATTTGTGCTTGCCCTTTGATGTTGTCCCGTTGTAATCTCTGAAGTTGGTGAGGAGTCGTTGCTTTCATGTCCCTGCCGAAGGCAGTCCCTCAGTTACCCACATGCCGGGACTTGAGGGATTGCTTTGCCGCCTGTTGGAATTTTTCACCATTTTTGTAATTTAATGATTTTCCCGAGGGGGTCCTCCAGTCCCCCACTCCTTGAGGCACTTGTAAAGTGGTGAAAAGGGGTAGAGTAGTTGTGCTGCTGTTGTGGGCCGAAGGCTGACGCTTTTCGTTTCATTTTTGGGGGGATGCCTCGTTAAAAACCTCATTAGGAAAAACCCTGGGGGAAAAAATCCTAATGAGGGAAAAAGAGTGCACCGAATTCCCCCAACGATGAATCGAAAATGTGAAACCTTGGTCAAAATGGAGAATAATGGTAATGCCGAAGGCTCTCCTTGTTCTCAGGGCTCATGTGTTGAGTAGCCAGAGGCTTGCTATTGATGTCCTGGGAGGTGCCGAAGGGGAGCCACTCGATCTGGGGATCGAGGGCGTGATGGATGAGGGCAGTAGTTGAATTGTTACCGGGGTGTCCCCTGCTTGTTGATTAGTTGGTGAGGAGGATATCCGAGGGCTCCCATTACCTGTGTGTTGTAGGCTATCCGTCAATGAGGCATACTCCCCGGGGGCTACCCGGCCTTTACAGTGCTGAGGGGGAATCCCCGAGAGGTGGCCTGATATGAAGCCTTGGGCTTCTGAAGGAGTGATCCCGAAGGCGACTGTTATGTACTGTGTGGGGCACAACCCGGGGGTGTCTCTGGGTAAGTGTACCCGGAGGTTCTTCTTGATGAAGTGGAGTGAAGTAAGAAAATCCGGGGGCTCCCAGAATATAGCCGTTGGAAATATAGCTGTTGGAATATGTAACGTCAGGATATAACCGTTGGGGGGGGGGGGGTACACGTGGCGCGTGATGGTTGGCTGTCCGTGGGCGGCGTCACCGGTTGGGCGAAGACACGGCATGTAATGATGACGGTCCATCCGGAGGCCCGGTTTCCAGGCCCAAGCCCGGATTCCAGCGCCTATAAATACCCCAAGGCCAGGCACTCCTCCTTGTGCGAAACCTTGTTAGCGAAGCTCTGCCAAATTTTTCCTAGAGAGAGAAACAACAGCCCTCGATCAAACTCTAATTCCCAGGTCAGTTCTCCACTCGCCCTTCACCTCTCTAGTTAGCTGTCTTGTGCCCTTAAGCTAGGAGATAGAATTTTTAGAAAACACTAACGTCTACGGGCCTTCGAACCAGAGCCAGAATGTCGTCCCAGAGTGATTCTCAAGACATCTCGGGGGCGCCCTCGATGGAGGATGAAGTCCTCTCGGACGTGGAGTCCTCAAGTGCACAGTCTTCGGTGGGACAGGATGCCGCCGTCGCCCTGGAGCTGCAGAAAGCCCTCGTTGCTGAGGCGGAAGCTGAGGGCTTTGAGCAAGAATGTGAGGATGAAGAGCTGGCCCTAGCCTGGCAAGCAGCTGAAGAGGAGGCGCAAAGAGAAAGCGCGAGGGTCACCGTTGCTGTGCTCCCCCCTCGGGGTGCCGGTGAGGCCAGCACCTCTCGGCCGTTGAACGCGGTTCCCATCCGGGTGGCCCCCGGAAAGAAGAAGGCCAAGGTAGCTGCTCCCAAGAAGAAGGGCAGCGTTGCAGATCAAGGGAAGCCCCTTGATATGCCCGAGGGGTACTCCTACCTGAACACCGCCGCCTTGGAAATAAGGTCGAAGGTTGATGCGGCAGACATCTACGTCACTCAGCTTCACGTGGGCCCCTCGGCCATCGTGGTGACACCGGGCCCAGATGACATCCTCTCCCGGGCTCCCGAGGGCTGTATAGCGGTGCATGTTCTCTCGGTGTCCATGGGGCTCCGCTTCCCCCTGCACCCTTTCCTCCGGGAGTACCTTCGGTTCGTGGGTCTGGTCCCCTGCCAGCTGACCCCGAACAGCCATTCTTATATTACTTGCTTCCTCCAGCTCTGCAAGTCCCGGGGGTGACGCCCAGCCTGGACCTCTTTTTCCAGAGCTTCAATTTGTGCCGGGGGGGGGGGGGGGGGGGCATGCGAATGCCGAGGGCTTCGCAAACTTGCAGCAGGTGGCAATGTTCAAGCTCTTCACTGAGGCGCCCTCCTCGAACAAGGGGTGGAAGGACATGTGGTGTTACGTGAAGCTGACCGAGAGCCCCTTCCCGGGGGAGTTACGTGACCGTTTCAGGAGTGTAAGGAATAAATGTATTTAGATTTTGATGATGCTAGGTTAATTAGAATTTGAAAGTACCCCATTAGAAATTTTGTATTAGAATTTCTTTTGTAAGTTTTAGCTTAGTGATGCACACTAATTAGTAGTACATAATTACATGTTTTTATATTTGATTTATGTTAATTGTTTGACGTTTTATTTAGTTTGTAAACATTTATGTGATTTCAGTTGTAATTGTATTTTAGTCTTTATTTGTAAGTTGTAAAGTTTAGTTAGGATTTGTGGTGTTGGAAAGGAAGACTTTGAAGTGAAGAAAAAGAAGATTTGACTGCCCAGGAGCAAATACCCGACCGGGTATAACACTTGACCCGGTCGGGTAAGAAGTGAAAAACGAAAATGCAAAGAAAGTGCATGGCCCGGTCGGGCCCACTACCTCACCCGGTCGGGTGAGAAGTGACCGGGGACAACCCGGTGTGCAAAGATCACCCGAACGTGAAGAATATCCAATTTTTGCACTCACCCGGTCGGGTCCCCTACCCCACCCGGTCGGGTCTGACTTGACCCGGACACTTTAACATGCTGAAGATCGCCAGAACGTGGAGGATATTTGATTTTGACATGGACCCGGTCGGGTGAGTACTTGACCCGGTCGGGTACCCGGCCAAAGGTGTTGAAAAACACCTATAAATAGCACACTTTTTCTTCACAAAAAATCATCCCTTCTTCCATACTCTTTAGCTCAGTTTATAATAGCATTTCTTTATATTTTTCTAGCTATGTTTAGTCTCCAAATGAGGAGCTAAACTTCCATTCTTGGTGTTGCTCTTGAAGCTTGTTGATTATTAAAGTTGTGAGTTATTTTCTTAACTTCTTTCCTTGAATATTAATTAATAGTTCTTTCCTTAATACCATCTCTATATTAATGTTGGGGAGTGTTGCTAAGATGACAATTAGTTAACATCTCGACATTAATTAGAATGGTATTTTCTTCCTCTATATTAATATTGGGGAGTGTTGCTAAGATGACAATTAGTTAACATCTTGATATTAATTATAGTAGGATTCATCTTCTTTAATAATATTCTTCCTTGAATATTAATTGATCCCTACTCATATTTCATATTAATATTTTGAACATTACTTAAAGGATCAACTAGTTTTGTTTCATATATTAATTATTACTAGAAACGATCAACGAACCGATGGTTAATCGTTGATGGTTTCACAAGTAAGTAACTTCGGTTTATTAATGCACGGTCATGGTTAATTAACTTAAGAGGGATTAATTTTGTTGGTTAAACCGAAACCGCTTGTGTTGAGGTTATCAATCTCAATTGATTTCATCAAGGAGTTAGAAAGATTAAATGCTACTATTAAATCGGTATAAGGCGTTGTTCTATATTTGATTAATAGTAAGGGTTATTAATGAACGGTCGTTGTTAATAACTACCCTCGATGAAGTGGATATACTCCCCGATTGAGTATTCGAGAGGGAATAAGTTATAGATATAACAATGATCGACTAAAATATATCAACAAGTGGAAAGTAGCAATGCCAAGTCCTTTTATCTTTGAATTAAACACATATAGGTTGTTCATCTTAGTTTCTTAATTGAATTAAATCACTCAAAACCAAAACCCCCCTTTTAATTACTAGTTTCATAGAAAGAGAATTATTCCTTTCCCTGTGGATACGAACTCTACTTCACCTATACTACGTATAAGTGTTGTATTGAATTTATTTTGACGCACCGTGACAAAGTGCTCGTCAAATTTGGCGCCGTTGCCGGGGAAAGGCAATTATTTTTCTTTTTATTTTATCTCATAAAAATCAAAACAAAAAAAAAACATAAAAAAAAAATTATAAAAAAATCTCTTGCTCTTCTATTTTCTGAGCTTATATGAGTAAATGGATACCAACACATCATCGCTAGAGAGTCAAATTTCTAGCTTAACATTTTTAGTAAAGGAGTTTCTCTTATGCTCAAACGTTCAAGATACCAAGGCCTGGAAGAGTTGCATGTCACAAAGGCATCTTACGGATTTTTGCCCCAAGCTGCAAGAAGAATACTTTGAACAGAGTGATGATGTTGTTTTCCAAGAGAGGTATGATTCATTCTCCAACACATATAATCCATACTCAAGTTCTTATTCCAGCATGTCCACTGAAGACATGATCCGAGCTCTCACTATCAATGTGACAAAAATGCAACAAGATATGTCGCAATACCCGCAAGAAACAGTGCTCAAAGAACTGAACTTGGAGTATGTGACAAAAATGCAACAAGATATGTCCAACACATATAATCCATACTCAAGTTCTTATTCCAACAAGATATGATTGACCATGCGAGTATCTTTACGCCCCCAAAATAGCAAGTCGAAGGTCCAACCGATCAAGTCAACAGTACAAGCATTTAATGAAGCTGTCTTCTACACTCCAACGGGAAGACTGCTCCCAGTATATAAGATACACTCTGAAGAACTAAGAGGATAACTTTGCGTCAAATAACTTTGCTACAATATCTGCCAAACGAACTTGCTCAAAGCCTTCTTGAGATTCAAACTTCATCCTTAACAAGAAAAGGCTACAGTTGGAAGATACATTTTCTAATCCCTTATCCAACTAGCAAAGCTGCAAAGTTACTCAGTTCTTCAACACTTCGAAAGCCTCATCTACTCATCCTTTGTGAAGAAGCAACGTTGGAGAAAACTGATTTTGAATCAAACACTTCTTGAAAAAGAAGGGACGTCTCAAACTAGCTGGAGTAAGTGAAGTGGGGATACTTCAAGAGACTCAGTGAAACGAGACCAGCCATCAGGAAGCAGGACTGCATCCCGGGTGGCAACTAGACTTGAAGAAGACGAGGAGTGCTTTTTAAGTTCTAGGGACTAAGGCGTTGTAAACTGTTGTTTTTGCAAGCTTAGTGGAACAGTGGACTAGAGGAACAAGTTGTTCCTTGAACCACTATAAAAACCCCGGTGTCATTTACTTTAAGCCTTTAATTCCTGCACTTAAGATTCTACTGATTAACTCTTAAGGTTGGACTCTGTGTCCAGCAGATCTTCCTTCAGAGTTATCAGAAAGGCATTTTGCCTTAGCATTCTTCTTGAGGCTACCCGGACAGAAACTTATCCGCTGCCTGGTCTAGTTCTGACATCAGAACCTGACCATCTCTGTCACCAGATTTCGACCATCTCTGATAAGTCAGTCTTGACTAAGAGAAAAGTTTAAATTCCTGAACAGTCTATTCACCCCCCCTCTAGACTGTTCACATTACAATCGGGACCAACAAGTGGTATCAGAGCCTCCTTGTTCTTGTAATCTTTTAGGTTACTTACTAAACAAGAGATCCACTTGTTTTAGCCTCTTTAATCTCATATTATGGATAACACTCTTTCAAAGAATCTTATGTTCTCAGTGACAAAGTTTGATGACTGGAGGATCCGCATGAAAGCTCACCTCTGCGCACTCCATGATGAAATGTGGGAAGTTCTTGATGGAGGTCCTTTCACAGAGTTCACCAAGGTCAACCCTGAATACATCACTGGTAGTGGTCAACCCCAGATGATCACCAAACTTCGTCATGAATGGTCCAACAAGGAAAGGAGGAAATACAACCTTGACAACATTGCCAAGGATATCCTCTACAAAGCCATTGATGACAAGTACTTCACAAGGATCAAGAAGTGCAAATCTGCCAAGGAAATCTGGGATACTCTTACCCTGATAGGAGCTGGAGATGAGCAAGAAAATGACAACAAACTTACCATTGCCATGAAGAAGTTTGAAGATTTCAAACTTCTACCCAAAGAATGCATAGCTGAGATGTATGCATGCTTGCTCACCCTCACTGCTGAGATATCAGAACTTGGGAAGGAACTTACTCCCAAGGAGATCAACTTGAAGGTTCTCAGAGGTTTACCTTCACCATGGAAGATGAAGGTCACTGCCATGAGAGATAGCAAGGATCTCAGAACCTACAGCACTGAGAAACTCATCTCTGATCTCAAGTCTTATGAGTTTGAGATGAATGAAGAAGAGAAAGAAGAAGTTGAGGACAGAACAACTACTGCCCTCACTGCCAGCACCTCTCAGGTAAATAACTTTGACCCTTCTATTCTCTTAACTGACGAATATATGGCAGCTTTTGCTAGGAAGTTCAGGAAATTCTTGAAGCCAAAGGATAGCAGAAGTCCACTCTCTACCAGAAAACCACACCAGAAGTCCAAACCATCAGAAAGTAGTGGAGAGCTTCTCTGCTACAACTGCAGACAACCAGGGCACTTCAAAGTCAACTGTCCACACCCCATAGTCTCCAAAAGGCAAGGTCAGGAAGGAGAAAAGAAATACGAGCACCGAAGAAGGAAGGCACTCATCACTGAACAACCAGAGAAGGACCCCCTCTCTGAGACAGAGTCCAGCTCAGAATCAGAATCTGATGAGGCATTCTGTTGCCTGGATACAGAGACTGAAGACCAATGCCTTATGGGTCAATCTGATGATGAGGTATCCTCTACTTCCAACTCTAGTTTTTCTTCGGTAGGTAGAGCCTTTGATTCTGATTCAATGTCAGAATTTTGGGAAGAGTTTCAAGCCATTCAAACCACTTATTCTTCTGTTAAAGAAGAAAACAGTAAGCTTAAGGTTGAAATTCTAGACTTGAGAAAGGAGGTTGAGATCAAAATCAATCTTCTAATTAAGGAAAGAGATCAGCTGGAAGCTGAAAATGTTTCTCTTCTAAAGAGAATAAGAGAGATAGAGCCTCTTGAGATTAAGTACAAAGCTTACCAGAAGGCCCAGTCTTCCATGGAAAAGATTGTACTTGATCAACAAATTGGCACTGGTTTTGGTCTTGGTTATGGCTCAACAGAATCAGGTGAGCATTCTGTAATGCCTAGCACCAGAGTTGCTAAGGCAGACAAGGTCATAGTGCCACTGATTTCTAGCCCCATTTGTCATGCTGGTGTATCTGGCACCAAGGTTATTCATGAGAGAGTCAGACCAGAAAAGGAAAAGATAAAGGCTCAACAGAAACCCATTTTAAAAATTAATGAACCTGGCAGAAAACCTAACAACAGAAAAGGTTTTCAGAACACCAAAAATCAAAGACAAACCCATAACAGACAAACTCATGATAACCGTGTCAGAGATGATCACCAGAAAGGCAGATATCAAGAGAAAGTTAACTTTAGGCAGAAAAGGTTGGCTGGTCAACTTAAGAAGCCCAAAGTTAATCGCCCCTCTGCTCTTGATAGTATATGGGACTTCTACCCAACCAAAAAGGCTATGCAGAAGTATGTAAACCGGAAGCATGATCCTCACAAGCATCTGCCCAAAGTGAATCACACTTCCGTTTACTATGACTACCAGGTGGACAATGGGTACCACCCACCAAGGTTTCACTTGATGAGACCAAAGTGGTACCGGATGCCAAGACCGCATGACCCCCTAGGACCCAACATTGCTTGGGTACCTAAATCTTCCTTTTAATTTTGTAGGAACTGTGTGCTGGAGCCATCTCTGAGCAAGATTGGTACATTGATAGTGGATGCTCCAGACACATGACAGGTGACAAGAGTTGCCTAACAGAGTTCCAGAAAGTCAAAGGGCCCAGAGTTACCTTTGGAGGTAATGATAAAGATGGCCAGACAAAAGGAAGAGGGAAGCTGATAAAGAACCAGATAATCATTGATGATGTCTCTTATGTCAAAGGATTGAAATTCAACTTGCTGAGTGCTAGCCAATTCTGTGTCAAAGGCTACACAATTGAATTCTCCAAGGAAAGATGTTCTGTCAAGCATGAGACAACTAAAGAAGTGGTTCTAACAGCAACAAGGAAGAGAAACATCTATGTAGTTGATTGGTCAACTGCAAAAGATGGAATTTTCCAGATAGCTAAAGGAGATTCAAAACTCAGTTGGGAATGACACAAGAAACTGAGTCACTTGAATTTCAAAACAATCAACAAGCTAGCAAGGGATCACATTGTTGAAGGTCTACCCAACCTTGTATACAAGAAGGAGAACTTATGCAGTGCATGCCAGAAAGGAAAACAAGTGAAGAACTCCTTCAAACCCATTGCTGGAAACCTCTCTACTGGTCCTTTGAATCTAATTCACATGGATTTATTTGGACCAGTGGAAACTCCAAGTGTTGGTGGCAAGAGATACACCTTAGTCATGGTGGATGACTACTCCAGATTCACATGGACTATCTTTCTGACCAGGAAAAATGAAACTCTGCAGAAACTACCATCTCTGCTAAAGCTACTACAGAATGAGCAGAATCAGAAAGTCAAAGCCATCAGATCAGACAGAGGAACAGAGTTCGTCAACAAGGTCATACAGGAATTCTGTGACCAGAATGGTACAATGCATCAACTCACTGCAGCCAGAACTCCTCAACAGAATGGAGTTGCAGAAAGAAGAAATAGAACCTTGAAGGAAGCTGCAAGGACCATGATTGCTGAATCAGGTCTACCTTACAGATACTGGGCTGAAGCAATCAACACTGCATGCTACACCCAGAACCGGAGCATGATTCACAAAACTCATCAGAAAACCCCCTATGAATTATGGAAAGGACGAAAACCCAACATCAGCTACTTTCATGCATTTGGATGCAAATGCTATATACTCAACAATGGGAAGGATCACCTCAAGGTGTTTCAAGAAAAAGCTGATGAAGGAACATTCTTAGGCTACTCTAGCACCAACAAAGCCTACAGAATACTCAACGAAAGAACTCTACTTGTTGAAGAATCGATTCATGTCAAGTTTGATGATCTCAACTCTGTTGAAAGCATAACTGAAAACTTGGAGAAAGCGAATCTAGAAGAATCACCAGAACTGGATCCACCAGAGACGGACATACCAGAATTGGTAACTAACTCTGCCATACCAATACACCATCAGAATCCCATCCTACAAGACAAAGATAGTGATGAAGAATCAGAAGGAGAATAAGAGAATCCAAGACAACCCTTATCAGAACCTGATTTAACTTGGTTAAGAGACCATCCTCCTAATCAAGTAATTGGACAAATCAGAAGTGGAGTCCAGACCAGATCTGCTACATCAAGGAGAGAAGCAATGCTTACCTGCTACATATCTCAAATGGAACCTATGACTGTGGAGGAAGCTCTTGCAGACTCAGACTGGATCAATGCAATGCAAGAAGAGCTTACTCAGTTTGAAAGGAAAAAAGTATGGGAACTTGTTCCTAGACCAAAGCACCAGAATGTCATTGGAACCAAATGGGTATTCAAGAACAAAACAGATGAAGATGGCAACATTGTAAGGAATAAAGCTAGGCTGGTAGCCAAGGGATACTGCCAAGAAGAAGGAATTGATTTTGATGAGACTTTTGCACCAGTTGCCAGACTTGAAGCCATCAGAATCTTTCTAGCCTATGCTGCTTACAACAACATCAAGGTCTACCAGATGGATGTCAAAAGTGCTTTTCTGAATGGAGATCTTGAAGAAGAAGTTTATGTGGAACAACCACCAGGTTTTGTCATTCCTACTCAATCTTCTTGTGTCTACAAGCTTAAAAAGGCCCTCTATGGTCTTAAGCAAGCTCCCAGAGCCTGGTATGACACATTGTCCCTTTTCCTAGTGAACCATGGGTTTACTAAAGGAAAGGTTGACAAAACTCTATTTCAAATCTCTGTTACTAATCATATTCTGTTAGTACAAATATATGTTGATGATATTATATTTGGTAGTACTAATCCAGAATTGTGCAAGAAATTTTCTCAAGTGATGCAGAGTCAATTTGAAATGAGCATGATGGGAGAACTAAGCTACTTCCTAGGTCTTCAAGTGAAACAAATTCCAGAAGGAATCTTCATCAACCAAGGGAAGTACACCAGAGATCTAATCAAGAAGTTTGGAGTGGAAGGCAAATCATCTGTAAAGTTTGGACTAAGGCGTTGTAAACTGTTGTTTTTGCAAGCTTAGTGGAACAGTGGACTAGAGGAACAAGTTGTTCCTTGAACCACTATAAAAACCCCGGTGTCATTTACTTTAAGCCTTTAATTCCTGCACTTAAGATTCTACTGATTAACTCTTAAGGTTGGACTCTGTGTCCAGCAGATCTTCCTTCAGAGTTATCAGAAAGGCATTTTGCCTTAGCATTCTTCTTGAGGCTACCCGGACAGAAACTTATCCGCTGCCTGGTCTAGTTCTGACATCAGAACCTGACCATCTCTGTCACCAGATTTCGACCATCTCTGATAAGTCAGTCTTGACTAAGAGAAAAGTTTAAATTCCTGAACAGTCTATTCACCCCCCCCTCTAGACTGTTCCCATTACAATCGGGACCAACAAGGAGGCACGAGAAGAGGAGGAGCGCCGCCCTCGAGAAAGACGGCAGGATTCTGGCCATGATCCCGGAGGGCCGGGACAAGAATATCACCATTAAGGAGTGTACCAAAGAGGGAGATCTCTACACCCTTGGGTTCCGGAGGTATCGCTTCCTGGGGGAGACAGATGAGAAGTTCCCGGTGTTTGAGGGAGCCTCCGGAGGTAGTGGCTGAGGGCACTCTCACCTTCATATCTTAGCACATAGTTCATTTGTTTGTTTGCTTCTCTTTATGCCATCTGTTAGTGACCCCTCGATCTTAACCCCCTATTGTTTTTGCAGGTGTCAATATGGATCTCAACGCCTTCGCCAACCTTAAAAAATAGAAGGTGAAGGTGCCGGGCCAGAAGGAGCCCGTAAAGCAGAAGCCCCTCGGGGAGATGAAGAAGGGCGGTGAGCCCTCGGGGGAGGCCGCAAAGCGGAAGGCCGCCGGCAAGGCCCCAATCCCCGAGGGGAAGAAGCAGAAAAAGGGGGGACGCGCATTCCGCCTCGGAGCCCAGTGCTCCGACTGCTCCTTGCCCGCCCTCGGGTAAAGGTGGCGAGGTAAGCTTGCCTCGGGAGGACATACAGTTCTCCCTGCCGAAGGGGTCTGCCATCACGCATGGCACAGTGGACCCCCGGGAATTTCTGGGTGGGGCTACACCCGCTCTGGACAGGCGGGCCCTCGGGAAGCTGGACGATGAAGCCCTCGAGTCCAAAATCCTCCGGTCCTCTCTTACCGTAAGTTCTCCTCCTTCCTCTTTCCTTCTTTCTTTTTCCTTAACATCGTGGCCCATGACTTTATCTGTTTGCGTGATCATAACTTTAACCCCTTGCTTTGTTCTTTGTCTAAACAGGCTTGCATAGTCCTCGGCGAACACGCCAGGAGGTTCGACAAGTGGCGCCTCCAGAGGGCGCAACAGGAAGAGTCCCTCAAAAATCTTATCCATGATAATGCCGAGGCCGTGAGGCAGATGGCTCAACTGGAGAGGGACCTCCAGCAGGCGAGGGCGGAAGCAGAGAGAGCGGCCAGGGAGAGGGTGGAGATGGAGAAGGCGGCTGCCGAGGCTGCGAAGAAGGCCCTTGAAGATGTCGAGGCCGCTAAAGCAGAGGCCGCCGCTGCTGCAGTCGCTGCCTTCATGACCGAGGGCTGGAAGGCCGAAGGCCATAAAGACTGGGTGGCCTCGGTCATGGAGAGTTCCGCCGAGGGGTGGGTGAAGGGCCCTGGGGCGATGTGGCTAGCCCGAAAGGGTGAAGATTACTACGCCGGGGGGGAGTTCTTCACCCAGGCCCTAATCTACAGGAGGCTCGCCCGGCACCTGAAGATAGAGCCAACGGCCTTCGACCCGGCGACATACGGTCTCCCCCCCTCCAGCCTGATATCAGAGTCCCCCTTCCCGAGGGCGTCAATAGACCGGAACTGGAGGATTCAGAGCTCCTGAAAGAGGCCGAGGGCGATGAAGCAGAGGCTGATGCGGAGGTCATCTCGAAGCCTGCGGAAGAGGCTTCCCCTGGTGCTGATAATATGTGATATGTACTTGTAGTGTTTTGAATTCCTTTGTTTTTTGTTTGTACTGAACATTCGTGTACTCTCGGCCTCGGCCATATTGTAACATATATATTTTAACTCCTTCCTGAATGTATGAATGTTTGCCTTCGGGCTTTTTGTATAGTTCGTTTCCTCCAAGTGTTTTCCCTTGAATGTATGCCTTCGTCTCGTTTTGAATGTATGCCTTTGCTCCTCTGAATGCATGTTTAGGACTTAGAATATTTTCTTCCAAGTGCGGTGCTTCTTGTAGCCCTCGGTTACTAGTAACCTTTAGTTACTTTAACGTTTTACCGGGGGCACAATGTTCAGGACTTAGAAATATTTCTAAGTGTTTGTTCATCTATTGGCCCCCGGCTGATCCTTCCCTCCGGTTCCGTGTAGCCTTCGTGCGATGGCCACAGGTGAGGTGCTTAAGACTTAGAGAATTCTTCTAAATGTTTGAATACAGTCATAGCCTTCGGTGGTTGGGCACCCTTTGCTAGATTTGTGACCGAAGGCCCACCAATAGTTAGGACTTAGAAAATTTTTCTAAGTGTAGTCTCACCAAGCCTTCAATTGTGTGACCCCTCGGGTTGCAGGGAGATTCGGGACTTAGAAACTTGTCACCGAGGGTAAGATCTTTTGGGACTTAGAAATTTTTCTAAGTGTAGCACGTATGTAGTAGGAGCCCTCGGTCAGCATGGAGATTTGACCGAGGGTCAAAGTATGTAGGACTTAGAAATTTTTCTGAGTACAGCTTCACCAAGTCCTCAACCGCATGTCCCCTCGGGTAGCATGGAGACTTGACCGAGGGCCAAAATATGTAGGACTTAGAAATTTTTTCTAAATGTAGCATACCATAGGGCCTTCGGGTGTTTGTAGTTCAATTGTTGTGTGATGATTAGGTTGAGAGCCCAATCCTTAGGACTTAGAAAAATTTGTAGGTGTAGTCTCCCATTGGAAGCCCTCGGCTGGCAGCCTCCTTCCTGATGTGTGAATATTTGACTGAGGGCCAAATATGTAGGATTTAGAAAATTTTATAAGTGCTGTTGCATCACGTAGCCTTCGGCCATCATGGTTCCTTTAGTTGAAATATTGATCAGGCTGGGGGCTCAATCTTCAGGACTTAGAAAAATTTCTAAGTGTTGCTTCCTTGTGTAGCCTTCGGTTAGTAGTGTTTTCCACTTGAGATTTTCCGAGGGCGACATTATTTTGGAATAATCCCCCTTGGTTGGCCTTTGATGATTTGTAGTAGACGCCTTCGGTCGTTGGGTGATATGTGAGCCTCCGGCTGTTGTCATTTTCTCAAAAGTGTGAACTTAGGAAAATTTGTAGGATATTGATGTTGTAGTGAATGCTGGTGGGATATAGGTGCCCTCGGCATTCATTTGAAGGGTTCTTGAGCTGCCTTAGTCAGTTGGATCCCCTTTTACAGGATAGGACCCCTCGGTAGCAACGGATGACCGATGGTAGGTGCCCTCGGCACTTATTAGAAGTGAACTCATCCCTTTGTATTGTTGAGTAGTAACCTTCGAGAAATAGGAGCCTTCAGTTACCGGAGGTGTTCCCGTAGGGAGCCCTCGGTATGCTGTGATTTGTTGGAGTGTTGTACTCATTGATTTCTCGATGAGTCTACTCCCCTTCACCCCCTCTGTTTTTTTTTGGTTGGTGGTGAAGGGAAGGCATCAAGAAACTTGGTTTCTTGGTAAGGCTGGGCCTATCAGGAGACCATCAGAATACACCAATGGCTCTCCTCCCTCGGGTTAACCTTCCGAGTTCCGAGGGGATCGAGGGTCGTTTCCTGGGCACAAGATATGGTGGTCTGTAACCTGCCTCCCCTTGGGGGATGGCGCGGAAAGCGCCTCATTTTTGAAAGTCGTCCCCTCGGTGCTAGACATAGTCTGTGGCCTGCCACACCCTTGGGGTGGTGGCGCGGGGAGCGTTTCGGTTTGGAAGTCGAATCCTGGGCATTTCTCGTGCCTGTCATACCCTTGGGGTGATGACGCGGAAAGCGTTCCGTTTTTGAAAGTCGAATCCTGGGCATTTCTCATGCCTGTCATACCCTGGGGGTAGTGACGCGGAAAGCGTTTCAAGGAAGGGTTTTCATTTGCACACTAGTTGCAAATGGACGGGGGCACTACGTGCCGCCGGCACCGATGGTGGCGCCTTCGGTATATGCGTCCTCGTGGGGTACGACTTTAGAAACAACACTTGGTGTTAGTTTCGATATGTAGCCCCCGGTACTTGGTACCGATGGGTCTTCTGTAGGGACACTTAGTGTTCTTCTTCTATTTGACGTTGATGGGTGAGTTGTGTACCCCCGGTACTTGGTACCGAGGGGTCTTCTGTAGGAACACTTGGTGTTCTTATCTTTGATGTTGATGGTGGAGATGTGTACCCCTGGCACTAGGTGCCGAAGGGTCTTTTGTAGGAACACTTGGTGTTTCCTGTAGCTGGTGATGGGAGTCCCCACCCTCGGTACTTGGTACCGGGGGGTCTTGTTTGAAACACTTGGTGTTTTCACTGTTGTCGAAGGTGTTGATGGTGTCCGCCCTCGGCACTTGTGCCGGAGGGGGTTCTTCTCGTGGTGAGGCCTGGGGCCTGTAGTTGGTATGAGGGCTTGGCCGCTCATAAGTGTTTTGTGGTTGTTCTTGGTGTCTTGAATGTGTCTTCATTCTTCAAAATTGGAGGCCTTTGGCCATAGGATAGTACATTCACTAGTTATGAGGGCTTGGCCGCTCTTACATTATTGATAAAATTTAACTAAGTGGTGTACATTCCAGTGCCTGGGGACCTCTTTCCCGTTGGGGCGCTTGAGCTTGTAAGTCCTAGGTTTGATGATGGCTGCTATGATGTAGGGACCTTCGAACTTGGGTGCCATTTTGCCTCCCTCGGTCGGTTGGCTGGCTTCACTCCTCCGGAGGACATAGTCCCCCACTTGGAATTCTCGGGTGCGAACCTTGGCGTCGATGTAGCCTTTGACTTGCCTTCGGTAGTTTTCTGCCCGGATGAAGGCTTGCTCCCGGCGTTCTGAAAGGAGGTGGAGGTCGAGGGCCATGTTGGTGTCGTTGACCTCAGGGTCATATTGGATCACCCTCCGGGTGGGAAGGGTGACTTCCGTAGGAGCTTTGGCTTCAAACCCGTAGCAGAGGGAGAAGGGCGTTTCACCCGTTGCTCGCCGAGGGGTGGTGCGGTATGCCCAAAGGATGTTGTGGAGTTCTTCTACCCAGCCACCACCCTCGGCCTCCAGCTTCTTTTTGAGGCCCTCGAGCAAGGTCCGATTGGCGTTCTCTACTTGCCCGTTGTCTTGAGGGTAGGCAACGGAGGAGAAGGTGTGTTTGATGCCCCATGCCTCCAGAAGGGCACAGAAGGGGGCTGCCTCAAATTGTGTTCCGTTGTCGGAGATGATATGCTGGGGGACGCCAAACCTTGTGAGGATGTTCTTGAGGACGAAGTGACGGCACTTCGCCTCTGTGATGCTGGCGAGGGGCTTCGCCTCCACCCACTTAGTAAAGTAGTCGACGGCCACAATGATGTACCTGTTGTTGGAGGTACCCCTCGGCAGAGGGCCCACAAGGTCTATCCCCCATCGAGAAAAGGGGACGGATGTGCTGATGGGGGCATAGTTGACCGCTGGCCTGCCGGGGGCTTTCTGGAAATGTTGGCATGCGGTGCACCTTCGGGCAAGGTCAGCACAATCTCTGGCCATGGTTTGGCCAGAAGTAGCCCTGGAGAATGAGCCTTCAGGACATGGAGAAGGGTCCCTGGTGAGCTGAGCAAGTGCCACTGTGCACTTCCTCCATTGCGACCTCGGCCTCATCTTGATGAAGGCATCGAAGTAGCGTGCCGTTGTAGGACCGTTTGTAGAGCCTTCCATCTTCGATGGTGTAGCTAGGAGCCCTCAGCTTTGCTAGTTTAGCGCGGGTCTCATTTTCGGGTAGCTGCCCTGTGGAGATGAAGGTGATGATATCTGAGATCCAGTCCTCTTGGCGTTGTTGTATGTTCATGACGGGGCTTGCATGGATACTCGAGAGACTGAGTTCCTCAATCTTAGCAATCTTAGAGATGTGCTCAGGGGAGTCGGCCGAGAGCTTAGAGAGTATGTCGGCCTCGGAATTCTGAGCCCTCGGTATTTGAGTGAGAGAGTGTGCCTCAAATACCTTAAGCAACTCCTTGGCCGCCTCTTTGTACTGTTTCATTCTTCCCTCCTTGGCCTCATATTCCTCGGAGATTTGGCCAACGACCAACTTGGAGTCGCATTTGATGTGAATCTGCCGAGCCTTCATGTTGGCAGCCAGCCGAAGGCCACATAGGAGGGCCTCATACTCGGCCTCGTTTTTGGAGACTTTGAAGGAGAAGCGTATTGCATAGTAGGCTTTGAAGCCCTCGGGAGTAATGAGGACTACCCCTCCCCCGCATGCTTTGGTCGCGGAGGAGCCGTCGGTGTAGAGGGTCCACCAGTCGTCCGAGGTAGCCGAGGGCTCCCCGTCCGTGGCTGCCCTTGCGGTACACTCCGTCACAAAGTCCGCCAGGGCTTGGCCCTTGATGGCAGGCCTCAGACGGATGTCAATGTTGTACTGGGTCAAGAAGATAGCCCATTTCACCATGCGGGAGGAGCTGGTGGGGCTCCTCATGAGGGCGCCGAGGGGTTGATGAGTGAGGACCTGAACCGGGTGGGCCTGAAAGTAGTGGCCCAACTTCTTGACGGTCCAAACGATGGCTAACACCGTCTTTTCCGCAGGAGAGTACCTGAGCTCGGCCTCCCTTAGGGTCTTGCTTACATAGAAGATGGCATGTTGGATGCCGTCTTCCTCCCGGATGAGCACGGAGCCGATGGCTGCCGGGCTGACCCCCATGTAGAGATAGAGGGTCTCCCCTACCTTTGGTTTGGAGAGCACAGGGGGTGAAGATAAATATCGTTTGAGCTCATCGAAAGCCCCCTGGCATTCTGGAGTCCATTGAAAGCCAGCCGTCTTCCTCATGATCTGGAAGAAGGGTAGAGACTTCTCCGCTGATTTAGATAGAAAGCGGTTGAGGGCTGCCAGGCGGCCCGTCAACCGTTGAACTTCCTTCACATTGCGTGGGGGCTCCATGTTGATGATGGCCTGGATCTTCTCGGGATTGGCCTCAATGCCTCTTCGGCTCACCATGTAGCCTAAGAACTTGCCCCCTTGGACGCCGAAGGTGCACTTCTTCGGGTTTAGCCTAAGGTTGAACTTTTGCATGATGGCGAAGATTTCCTGGAGGTCGTCGGCATGGCTGGAAGATTGTTCGCTCTTGACGATCATGTCGTCAACATAGGCCTCCATGGTGCGCCCCAGGACGGCCTGAAAGACTCGGGCCACCATCCGGGTGTAAGTGGCCCCTGAGTTCTTTAGGCCGAAGGCCATCACTAGGTAGCAAAAGATGCCCTCGGGAGTCATGAAGGCTGTCTTTTCGGCGTCTTCCTCATGCATGCAGATCTGATGATACCCGCGGAATGCGTCGAGGAATGACATGATTTCACACCCCGCGGTCTCATCTACAAGTTGGTCGATATTGGGCAAAGGAAAAGGGTCCATAGGGCACGCCTTGTTGAGATCCGTGTAGTCCACGCACACGCGGAAGGTAGGAGGCTTCTGTGCGAGGACTACGTTCGCCGGCCATGAGGGGTATTTTACCTCCTTGATGTGCTTAATAGAGAGGAGCATGGCGACCTCCTTCTTCACAAATTCCCTCCTTTCGGCAGAGAGGGGTCTTCTTCGTTGCTGTACTGCTTTCGCCGAGGGGTCCACCGAGAGGCGGTGGGTGATGACCCTTCGGCTTATTCCCGGCATGTCCTCCGGCCCCCATGCAAAGACAGTGGAGTAGGCGCGGAGGGCGTCGGTGATACCGGTCTTCAGATCTTCAGGGAGCTGGGCTCCAATCTTCACGACTCTCTCCGGCTTGGCCGGATCGAGCACAAATTCTTCTACGTCCTCGGCTGGTTCAGCCCTCGGCCTTTTTCCTTCTTCGTCGATAGTTCCGGTGATGGTGTCAACGCGGAATTCTGTCTTACTTACCCTCTTCGTGACTTGAAGATAGCAAGCGCTGACAATTTTCTGATTCCCCCGGGAGTAGCCAATGCCCCCCTCGGCGGGGAACTTGAGGCAGAGGTGCCTCATGGAGATGATGGCCTCGAGGTCCTCGAGGGCTGGCTGGCCGAGGATGATGTTGTGGGCGCAGTCGATGTTGACGACGACGAACTCCACTTCGAGCTGGGCTCTATGGATCCCGTCACCGATGATTACCGGGAGGGTTATTACCCCCTCGGAATCAATAGTATCGCCGGTGAAACCGGCAAGAGGGGTCTTAATGGGACGAAGGGACCCCCTCTCCAGACGCAGCTCTTTAAAGGTGCTGAGGTACATTACATTGACGGAGCTGCCCGTGTCAATGTAAGTTCGGTGAATGATGGTGTCGTTTATTTCAGTCCGAATCACCAAGGCATCCCTGTGAGGAGAAGAAGTAGGAGGGAGATCTGCGTTGGTGAAGGTGATGGGTTCCTCCCTCAGTCGCTTTACCGGGGGCATATGAGTGACTTCCCCCACGTAAAGCGATTGAGCCCACTTCTTCCGCTGGCTGGTGGAATCGCCCCCTGTATTGCCACCGGTGATCATGAGGATGTGGCGTTTTTTCTCCTGGTAGTGGGGGTACTCCTCCTCTTCCTCCTCCAAGTTTCCGATCTCCCTCTTCTTGCCGAGGGGGATGGTGTTCGGGTTCACCCAAGCGTTCACCTTCATGTGGTGCCCTCGGGGAGGTCCCTGATGAGAAGGTCCCTCCTGCCGAGGGCTCTGGATAAACTGGGACAGATGGCCCGCTTGTATCAATCTCTTGATGGCCGTCTTTAGCTGATGGCAATCATCGGTTCTGTGCCCCTGATGCCGATGGAAACGACAGTAGGGGAACTGAGGGTTGATAGCATGTACCTCCGGGGGTGCGCGAGAATCGCGCTCAACGAGGCCCCTCTCCTCGGCAAAATCAAGGATGATGCTGACGGGGTGCGTCAATGGTGTCCGAGGGCGGTCCAGGAGAATGGGCTGTGCCCAAGTCTTAGGGCTGCTCTTATAACCTCCCCCGGGCTTAGCCTGGCCTTGCCGAGGGCGGTCATCAGAGGGTCCTGAAGACTTGGGGTGATTTGGAGGAGCCCCCGGCCCTCGGTTGTTCTCGTTGTCAGCCTTCGGGGGCTGGTGATCCGGATGCTGGTGGTATTTTTCCACCTCCTCGGCCTCAGCATATCGGTCCCCCCGCTGCAGGGCCCTTATGTAGTCGCGGGGGGGGGGGGGGGTCAATGATGAGGCTCCTTGAAAAGTTGTCGGTGCGGAGGACGGTTTGCAGGAGGGCCAGGAGGGTCCCGTCGTCAACACCGTCGACTTTGTCAGCTTCCGTTCTCCAGCGCTCCAGGAAGTCCCAAAGGGTCTCATCCCTCCTTTGGCGTATGGTTAGGAGGTGGGAGAAGTGCTTCCTCGTGCGACGCCTCCCGGCAAATTGCGTCAAGAATCGCTGGGCGAGTTCTTGCCATGAATCAATGCAGCCTTCGGGCAACCGGTTGAACCATTCGTACGCCGGCCCCTCTAAGGTGGAGAGGAACCAACGACACAAATATTCGTCCGACACCCCTACCATCATCATGCTGTTCTGATATTTGCTGTAGTGTTCCTGGGGGTCCGTCTTCCCGTTGTAGGGCTGTATGTGTTGCCCTCGGTATTTTTCCGGGATCCGGGCCGCCAATACCCTTGGGGTAAATGGCGTCCGGGTCCGTAGCTGGATGATGGGTTCCCCGGAGCCCTCGACGACATTCTTCTGTAATTCCTCCATTTTGGCCATCATGGCCTCGTATTTGAGGTCTGAATGAGGGGTGGAGGTGGTGGCGTGAGCTTTGTTGGCCTTCATTTCATCAAGTCAGCGTTGGAGGGCCGCAATAATTTCGTCACGGGGGTCCTTCGGGAGGGTCTCCGCCCCCTGCGAACGAACCCGGGTCGAGTGGGCCTGGTTGATTTGGTGGCGAGCATCGTCGACATGAAGGGGTGCCTTGCCTTTGTCCCGAGGGGGACGCTCCTCGTCTGCCCTCGAGACAGACCCTCCGCTTTCCTGGGGCCTTTGGAGTGCTTTTCCTCCGAGGCGGTCATGGACCCCTCGGCGGTCTTGCCCCCCTCCGAGCCGGTTGAGGGCGGAAGTGCGGGGCCTTTCTCTGTTGTCATTGTGGCGGTCCCGGGACTGAACTTCCTGGGAGGCCGTATCTTGGGCCACTACCCCTTCGTCATTCCTAACCCGAGGGATGGGGTTTCCGAAGGGATGTGGCAGAGGGGGAAGTATGATGTTCTCCCCAACCTGGGGTTGAGCTGGAGCCAGGGTGCCGAAGGCACCTGGGTTCTGAGTGAGCGTCTGGATGAAGGCGGAGAGCGCCGAATGAACGTCGATGGTGAGAACCGGGGGGCTGATTTGGTCATCGCTCCGGTTCTTCTTCTTGGCCTCGATGCCGAGGCGGGCATCGGGGGCATTCTGCTGGATCTGAAGGCGTAGGTCGGCATCCGCCTGTTCCAGCCCAGCGATGACACCGCCCTCGGGAGCCCTGTGAGAGGCTTCGGGGGCGTTGACGTCGCCGAGGGCCAGGTTCTTGTCTTCTACGTTTTTGGAGTTGGCACGTGTAGTTCTCACCATTTTGGTAGAGGGCTAGTGTTTGGCGAAGGGGGAGGGTTTCTTACTCGATTGTTCGACCTCTCAACGAGAGCACCAAATGATGGATAGTGTACCCGGGGGGTAGCTTATCCGAGGGGTTATTACGGGGAGTAATAAGAGAGAAGTCAGAGCAAGTAAGTATAGAGAGAGAAAGTGTATTTAGAAAATATGCAGCGTTTATAACCTGGTTACAAATGGGGAAAAGGGGTGCTATTTATAGTAGCAATAAATGCCGGACAGGGACACGTGTCAAGCGCCCATTGGCCGAGAGGTCATCTCAACTGGTTGGCGCTGGCAGCCGCATGTGGCCGCATTTAATGCGGCTGTTGGATGGGACGTTTGTACAGGGTACGGTGATCTGTATGCATGTGGCGCGGATATTATGTCGGGAGAGGTGCCCTCGGCTGCAGAGGACTAGCCGAGGGCTCTGAGTGCCGGGGACCCCTGGGTGCCGAGGGCTCCAGGTGCCGAGGGCTACTGTTTTCTGCCGTTTTTCTCCCAGTTTCTTAGTTTGCTTGAAAAACCCATTCTGTGAGAGTTTTGAGCCTTCGGCTAGGGGGCCGAAGGCTCCCCAGTGTGCGCTGTGGGCTGCTAAGTGCTTGGGGCGCCGTAATTTGGGGCCTGCTGTGCTTCCTGGGCCGGTTGGGCCTTTATTGGTGTAGTAGGAGTCTGTGGGCCGGGGGTTCCCGGGCCATATACTCCATCAGGTATCATAATCACCGATGAGAAAGCATCACGGAGCCACATCAGAGTGCGTGAAAAGAGTAAGTCCACAATCAGACCGACCCCGACCGACCAAGGTCAGGAATAAACGTGATACAGCAAAATGACCAAGGGCCAGAAGGTCATCCCGACCCCGACCTCGAGGTCGGGAAAACACCAGGCTCAGGAATGGACCAAACTCGACAAGTTATGAGCCCGACCTCGAATGCCCGACCTTGGCACCAAGCTCGACCTCGAAGGTCAAGCATATGGGCAACCAAAGTCAAAGTGTCAAGCAGCCAACCACCTCAAAGGCAGAACAATAGACAAGAGGCGAGTCCCCTCGTGATGAGCCCGAGTCCCCAATCACTGACCCCGGTAGAACTCGAGGTCAGGCCAAGGTATTATGTACTTAGACAAACCCGTAAGGACAACACCACAATTCAAGGAAGTACAGCCACGTCATCACCAGCAGTGGATAATATGCCAGAATGCACACACTTAACCACACAGGTATTCTGGTAGTAGTTTGTTAGAGATAGATCCAATCAGCCAGCTGTCCAAGACTATCTCTCCAATCACCTTTACACGTGGCTGCTCCCCATCGAATTAGACTGATAGTTTGTTAGAATAGCTTTACACGTGTCCCCTTCCCATTTGATCAAGTATCTTTTTACTTGGGCACCAAGTATTGCCTTTTATCTCTTAGTATAAATATCACCTTCCAACTTGTGGAAAGGGATCACATTCTCTGTTCTCCTACTGTTACACTGCCGGATTGTCTACCTGCATTTTCCGATCAGTTCACTCTCTTATTCTGTTTGGATTCCGACTACCCCGGTCCGGTGATCCATCACCGTCTATCATAATCAGTGGCGGATCCAGAACTTTTCTGAAGCGGGGGCACTCCCGCATAGATGGAAATGGGTCGGGTCAAATCGGGTGTATCATTTTCATTAGTCTTTTTTGTCAAGTGCGTTCAAATTTTTTATTTTTAACTCGAAATAGATTATTCAATGATGGCTTCAAGCAATGAACATATATGGATTATAAGTCTAACTTTGAACTTATTAAGACAATTCTAAACAATATATATGGCTTTTTGAAAGAAATGCTTCATCTTTGCACCATTTCAGGTTCTACAATAGAATTCTCGTTACTTTTCATACTATAAACTGATCAAGATTTCATATCTGGACTAGAATCATGTCGAATGTTACCCATTGTGCCACAAAATTTGTTGATACTTGTTTGGAATATAATACTATCGTGTTAAAAATGAAGTATAGATCATGTTCATGATTTCATTCTTTAATACAACTTTATTTAATAATATGATTCTATATATCTAACATTCATCATATTATAGATAAAAAATTCAAATAGTCTGTTGGTTCGAAACTAATTTATTGCGAATTGAAAGATTTTTTCATGTATGGACTTCTATTCAAGATAAAAGTCTTGCATCTATTAAGCTCATCCTACATATTAGAACACTTGTCATATCTTTGACCTTTTACTTTGGACAACCATTATTTACACCAAGTAAGAAAATTATCAATGTCACTTTTCAAACAAAGTGTAGTAATCAATGTCTAACTATAAGGATTTGCTCCATCACAACTTCGTGGTTGTTTATAATTTATACTACTATATCTTACTACAATTAATGTTATGTCTTCGATGGAGTCTTATATAGTTTAGAGTTTTTTTTTGAAATAATGACAATATGATTGAAATAGAGATAGTGGACAACATTTAGACTTAGTAACTACAATGGTAATTTAGTGATAATGATTGTGTTCAGTCTATCAATATGGTGACTATGCATAGTAACTATAGTAATACTTGTGTCCATTAGTTCTACTTTGGTAATATTTATGAATTAATCTCTAGTTTTTTGATCGCGTAGCGGGGGCACAATTTTTATCTTTAAGTACTAATCTTAAACTTCGGGGTCGGAAGCGGGGGCACTTGCCCCCCTAGGACCCCCTAGGTCCTCCACTGACTATAGTAATATTTATGTCCATTAGTTCTACTTCGGTAATATTTGTGAAATAATCTCTAGTTTTTTTGACCGCGTAGCGGGGACACAATTTTTATCTTTAAGTACTAATCTTAAACTTCGGGGTCGGAAGCGGGGGGCACTTTCCCCCTAGGACCCCCCTAGGTCCTCCACTGATCATAATTAAAATTGATGAACTAACAAAATGTACTTGAAGTAAATTCTTTACCACAAATTATTGTGTAAATACAATAATGTAGCGTTTAGGTTTCTAATGAAAGCATCAAACAAAACTATGGTTACATCAATTCAAGTGAAAGCATCTCTTGCATCCTGAAGTACCATTAGGTTTCTAATGTGGGAGCAATGCTGCAAAGATATATTGTCTTCAACGACCTAAGTTACACTAAAGCAAAAGAATTGAACTACTTAGCCCTTACATTAATGGATATGTAACTCTATGAAAGGTACCAGTCGTTTGTACAATGACAACTTCACAAAATATGTGATACGTAGTAACTTGTGGTTTCCATTTTGCAACGTATTACTAATTGCTTACACTCATAATATAATGGCGCATATTATGTAATTACCATGAAATCAAGTTATTCGAGTATTGTAATAACCTGAGTTGTTAGGATAAGATTATTTAATTAATTAACGGGATCGTATATATAGTGAATTGGTGACAATATAAGTCCCTCTTTTCTAGATTATGTTTAATTTTGTATGTGTCCCCGTGGACGACTCAGTTGGTCAAATGAGTGAAATTTGGAACAAGTGATCTAGGATCAAGTCCATCAAACGGCAGTGTGAGAGCAACCTCTCAATGTTATTATAATTATAGGGACTCCTTATGCTCAAGGGGCACTGCTCTAGCATTTGTGCTCAACTTAGTCACCTTTACTTACGACAACTATATATGTTCTGTTAGGCCGGGGCATCGGAGACTCTTGAAATTGGGGATTCAACCTTTTGGAACAAGTTTCATCTTGTATGCTAATAAATCTTTAATGAAGACATGTGTAGGAGAATGGGAGACATGAGAAGGATGCCAAAAATACTGAAATAGTAGTATGAAATAAAATACAATAATGTAAAATACATGATCTCAAATTTTTCAATCTTTGTGCCCCAACAATTTATATTTATATCTAGTTGTTTAGTTTATACCGAGTAATTTATTACTCCGTATAAAAGAGATTTTTGAGGATGGATAGAGGAAAAATGTGGTAAATGGGAACTTAACTCAAGAAATCGGAAGGGACCGGTGGACAGGAGGATTTCGTTAAAAGTTTCTCTTGTTTGTTTCAATAATTTCAAAAGGTACGTAAAAAGTGAATGCTCAAATTCCTCTTCATTTCCGTTCACACCGAAAATGCTGGATGTGCCAGAGAGTAAATTTGGCTGCATCTTTATGAATACATCAATTGATATCACAAAGAAATAAGCCTATTAACACCATATATAATAATGACTGATAAAAAGGAATATAAAAAATTTGTGAAGTAGAAGTAAAAGAATGTAGAAGTGTAAATATATAAATAGATGTTTTTAAATTCCCCAAAACGAGTGAAAGATGCTAGAATAGAGGACTTATTGTGAGAATAACGGAACACCAACCTGTTGATTAAACCCTTGATTAAACCCTTGGCGCTCCACAGAACCATCAGAATGATATTTGGTTTTATAAATCCACTTACAATCAACAATATTCTTAGTATTGTTAAAGGACACCAGATCACAAGTATTATTATTAATGACTGCATTAAATTCCTCAGCCATTGCTTCTCGCCATTTTAAATGTTTATTAGCCTTAGTAAAACAGGTGGGATCTGCAGAAATAACAATTGTGCTTAAATTAAAGATGGTTTTAGGTTTAAAAATGCCGGCCTTGGCGCGGGTCTGCATGGGGTGTTGATTAGAGACAGTTGTGGGCTCAATGGAAGTGGGTGGAGGGAAGACGGGATCGGGCTGAGAATTATCTCGATGGGCAGATGGAGTGGAAGGGGAAGAGCTAGCGGCAGACTCTAAACGGAAAGATGTGGTGGAGGACTGCCTGGATAGTGAATTGCAGGTGGTCGAGCGGGAGGGGGGGGTGACAGAGAGGAGCTGGTCAAAGTAGGATTCCTACTGGTAGGTTGTAAAGGGGAAGAAGAATGATCGAAATGGGGTTCGGCCGCCACAGAGAGCAGGCGGGTGGGTGGTGTTGGAGTCGTGTAGCTGGTAAGGGGCATGCTAAAGGTTGGTTGGGTTGATGGAAGGGATGTCCTAGGTGGTGGAACTGTTTTAAAGGGATAAGTATCCTCGTGAAACCTAACATGACGATTGACATAGACACGACCGGTAGTAGGATCAAGACAACGATAGCCCTTATAGCCAGATGCATAGCCAAGAAAAACACATTGGGCAGACCTAGGAGAGAGTTTGTTAGCCGAAGTGGCCGAAAAGTTTGGATAGCATGCGCAACCAAAAACACGGATAAATGAGTAGTCAGGGAGACGGTGAATTTTTTTTTGATATGGAGAGATACCCTTTAGTGTAGGAGATGATAATCTATTAATGATATATGCAGCAGTGAAAATAGCATCAACCCAATATTGACTAGGAAAAGATGCCTCAAGAAACATAGTCCTAGTTAATTCAAGAAGATGACGGTGTTTTCTTTCCGCAACCCCATTTTGTTGAGGTGTGTCAGGACAAGATTTTTGAAAATAAATACCATTATCGGAAAAAAATTGCTGCATATTGTGATTAACAAATTCACCTCCTCCATCACTTTGAAAAATTTTAATTTTCTGATTAAAAAGATTTTCAACCAATGCTTTAAAATGTTTAAAATGCATAGTAACTTCACTTTTGTGAGTCATGGGATATAGCCAAGTAAATCGGAAAAAATCATCAATAAAACAAACATAATATTTAAATCCCACACATCAGAATGAATCAATTGTAAAGGAAGAGAAGAATTATGACAAACATCCGTAAAGGGAAAACGTTGTGATTTTCCTAACCGACACGCGACACATTCATGAGTAAAAGGAGTATGACTACATAAAAATTGTTTTCGTTTAAGGAACTGTAAAATAGAATCACCACAATGACCTAATCTACGGTACCACACAGGGCCAGAAACTAGAACAGATGCTAAAGCTACGGATGAAGAATCTGACAGACGGAGAGGATATAGTGGTCCACTACTGGTAGCTCGCAGAAGCACCGTCCCCGAGGCCTTGTCCTTAATAAAAAAGGAATTTTTATCAAAAATGACAGTATAGTTATTATCTCCGCATAGCCGCTTAATAGAAATTAAATTATATTTTAACCGAGGCACATGATAAACAGATTTTAATGTGAGAGAACAGCCAGAAGACGGTAAAGCAACATCACCAACATGATAGATGGGTAAATGGGCACCATTAGCAACACTAACAGAATTGTAGCCAGTGTAAGCAGATTTATTAAGCAAAATACCTTCAGATGCAGTCATGTGAGCAGAAGCTCCAGAGTCAGGATACCATATAGTCGGATTACATTCTCCAGGAGTAGTCAACAAAGCAGGAGCAGAAGGCTGAGTAAAACGTGAGGGACAGGTAACAACTGAATGGCCTGCAGAAAAGCAAATTTGACACACAACAGGGTGGGGAACAGAACCAAGAATGCCCCCATCTGATGACAAGCCTGCAAAACTAAAATTAGTAACACCAACATGTAATGCATTAATATTTAAATGTGACATGGAAGAATTACAAATAACAGTACCCGTAGTTTGCACACCCCCTGAATGTGGAGCATGCCCAGCTGGAGCTGAGGATTCACCCCCTACCGTGGTGTAACCGGCCTGATTCTGCTGCGGGTACCAAAGTACGATCTGCACCGGCGTTCCTCGGCCTCTTCCCTGACCACCGCGCCCCCTGCCACGTCCACAACCACGGCCTCGGTACGGCTGACCGGACGCGCGCTGCTGCTGACCACCCGGCGGATGATAGCCCTGCACCTGGTGGCTCAGCTGCGAATTGGCAGACTGCTCGGGAAAAGACGTCGCGACACTGAAAGCCCGATGGATGGAGGAATTGCCCTGGGAGCGGAGATAAAGAACCCGCTGCTCTTGTTCAAGGAGATGAATGCAAAGTTTCTCAAACGGAAAATTGTCGGGGAATAGTGAGACAGTAGTGATCATAGATTCATACTCATAACTCAGACCCATAATAGTAGTTTTGAGCACTTCGTGAGGAGGAACAGGGCAATTAATAATAGCAAGACCATCAATCAAAATTTTAATCTCCCTTAAATAATCATCCATTGACTGATCAGGTTTCTTTTTAATTTGAGAAAATAATCGCTTTAATTCCATAGATCTGGCCAAACTAGCTGACATAAATCGAGATTCTAACCGTTCCCAAATTTCACATGAATGTTTTAAATCCCGAACATCAATAAGAACATCACGAGAAAGAGTGGCAATAACCATGAACGAATGGTTTGGTCAATGCGCAGCCAAGTAGAAAATTCGGGATTGGGAAATTGACGGTTAAGAACATCTATGGAATAAGCGGTAGGTACCTGAATTGAGTCATCAACCATGCCAAGGAGGCCCTGCGAGACTAAGAACGACTCAATCTGTGTCCGTCACGTAGTGTAATCTTCGACTAGTAGAAGCTTGGTAGTCACGATATTGGTGACGTTTGTCGCCACATGTGATATAGTCTGAGCAAGTTCTGCTAATGGAGAATTGGTGTGGCTGCCTGCTGGTGTCCGGACAGAGGAAATTCCCGACGACCCAACACAGGTTGGTCCAGCGAACGAAGGAACCAAGAAGGGGGGCGGCTCAAGGGGAACTTGCTGCACTGGAATTGGTGCTGACCAAGGGAACTTTGGAGGCAGATGCTGGAACAAGGAATAAGGCCTGGAATATTGGCCAGGTGAGGCGAATCGGAGGAGAAGACTAGCGTTGTGGTGCTGGCGGTCGGCGCTGCAATTCCTGCGACGGACGAGGCAGATGTCGCGGAGGCGGTTGCCATGGGAGACGCTGCGGAAGAGAGGGGCTCGGAAGACATAGCAGCGGCGACATATTCTTTTTGTTTTTGGAAGAGGCGGCGGCTGCAATGGAAGCCTGGGGGCGCCAAGTGTAGAGAGAGAGAGGAAAAAAATAGAGTTTTAGTGTGCTCTTGATAGCATGTGAGAATAATGGAACATGATACTCTCTAAGGAGCTCTGACAGATATATTTATAATAAAAGAGTTTAATGTAAAGTACAATACTAATGGTCTAATAATTCTATTACTTATTTCCTAACACCATATGTAATTAATGGTATGGATTATTGAGGACTTACCATAAAAGTTCATCTTTCCTTTTTGGATCACCCCTAAATAAAAGTCTCATTTTTTTTGACAAATAAAATAGTGCCAAACAGTGTTCCAACCGTGCAAACAATCTCACTTTTATATAGGGACAGAGTCAATAAAAGTGAAAATGATGTATCGTTATTAGACAATGTCTGAGTGGAATGTTTCATATGTAGTTTAGATATATAGACACTCGTAGCAATAAGATAAATAATCTTTGCTCTGTAGTCATGTCACGTAAGTAATAAGTTAATTACTTAATTATACGCTATTTTAAAATTTGGGAAAATAATCACTATTGCGCTTAGATAATGCTGTTTTCGCAGAAGTCATAACTTTTAACCCGTAATGAGTTACGGAGGCCATAATATATCAAATCGAATGTATTTCAGAGCTCTATACTCTCACATTTTCAGTGGGGTCGGATGACCTCCCTCACCCCCTTGGCTCTGCCCCCGGGTGTGTGTGTGTATATGTATGCATTAATGCATAGATTGTCTAGTAGACAATCTGAACACATAACTCAAACTGTACAGGAAATCTCAGAAAAACAAAAGGAGACACAATATGAGGACTAGATCGCAATCCAGAGATTTCCCTTGGGAATAGTTTTTTCTTTTTTACTCTTTCTTTCCTTTTATGTATTTTTATTTGTCTTACTATTTTCTCAAGTTGATGGTTAAATTCCTGCGACGGACGAGGCAAATGTCGCGGAGGCGGTTGCCATGGGAGACACTGCGGAAGAGATGGGCTCGGAAGACATAGCAGCGGCGACGTATTCTTTTTGTTTTTGGAAGAGGCGGCGGCTGCGATGGAAGCCTGGCGACGCCAAGTGTAGAGAGAGAAAGGAAAAAATAGGGTTTTAGTGTGCTCTTGATAGCATGTGAGAATAATGGAACATGATACTCTCTAAGGAGCCCTGACAGATATATTTATAATAAAAGAGTTTAATGTAAAGTACAATACTAATGGTCTAATAATTCTATTACTTATTTCCTAACACCATATGTAATTAATGGTATGGATTATTGAGGACTTACCATAAAAGTTCATCTTTCCTTTTTGGATCAATCCTAAATAAAAGTCTCATTTTTTTTGGACAAATAAAATAGTGCCAAACAGTGTTCCAACCGTGCAAACAATCTCACTTTTATATAGGGACAGAGTCAATAAAAGTGAAAATGATGTATCGTTATTAGACAATGTCTGAGTGGAATGTTTCATATGTAGTTTAGATATATAGACACTCGTAGCAATAAGATAAATAATCTTTGCTCTGTAGTCATGTCACATAAGTAATAAGTTAATTACTTAATTATACGCTATTTTAAAATTTGGGAAAATAATCACTATTGCGCTTAGATAGTGCTGTTTTCGCAGAAGTCATAACTTTTAACCCGTAATGAGTTACGGAGGCCATAATATATCAAATCGAATGTATTTCAGAGCTCTATACTCTCACATTTTCAGTGGGGTCGGATGACCTCCCTCACCCCCTTGGCTCTGCCCCCAGGTGTGTGTGCATATATATATATATATATATATATATATATATATATATATATATATGCATTAATGCATAGATTGTCTAGTAGACAATCTGAACACATAACTCAAACTGTACAGGAAATCTCAGAAAAACAAAAGGAGACACAATATGAGGACTAGATCGCAATCCAGAGATTTCCCTTGGGAATTGTTTTTTCTTTTTTACTCTTTCTTTCCTTTTATGTACTTTTATTTGTCTTCTTGCACTGTACTTTTTATTTATATGAATAAAATCTTCTTCAAAAAAAAAATATATGCATTAATGCAAATGTATATGAGTGTTACTGTGTCAAGAACACGCTTGTCAAACCCCTGCCACATGTTCTTGATTGTCTACTCTAAAGAATGAGGACAATATAATGAAAACACACCCTAATTTCTACATTATTGTACCTCTCTCCGATCCACACACTCTATATGCATGTACTTGATTAGAGCACTTCCCTCTCAAAGGAACCGGCGAAGGATTCATTTGACTGGTGTCAACTTTTTAAATTAAATACTTCTATAACACTATATTAAAAACAAATTTATTGATTATCTCATCTTTCTTTTTTGGTCTGTCTCACTAAGATTGTCTCATACCAAATTATGCAAAATTTGTTTGATATTAAATCATTTTTATTTTATTCTTGCCTTATCAATTCAATATCAACGATATAAACTATTTTTCAGAGACGGGATGATGAAACGGTTAGCAACACAAGAGGGGGGGGGGGGGGGGGGGGGTGAATTGTGTGTGTGTGTGGAACCGTGGCAGTTTTTCGCACAGTTCTAGTGTGGGGTCCAGGGAATTACGAAATAATAAAGTGCACAAGGATTTAACGAGGAAAAATCGCTTGGCTCAAAGGGATTAAAAAAACCTCGACCTCCCTCGGAGGAATTTGAACAACTTCACTAAAAAGCCTTTGAATGATTACAAGGGAAACTCTCCTAGTCTACCCTTGAGCCACCCCAACTCTATCCTCTCTAGGAAGAGTTGTGCATCTCTACCTTGCGGGTAGAGAGCCTCTCAGCTTTACAACAAAGCTCTCACAACACACTAACCAACCCGAGGATGCTACACTTAGCCAATCCTCAAAAACCCAATTACAAGATGGAGAAAGAGAAAGGAACTCAGTCTGGAACTCCGTGAGCAGGTTCAGATGCCTTGGACTTAGTGAATATTCTAGTGTATATTTCTCAATAGAAGCTCGGTCAAGCACACTACATTTCTCTTTGGATGCTTCGTTTATATAGGCTGTCTTGGGCAGACCGTTTAAGCATCCTTCCTTGAATAATTGATCTTCTCATCTTGGGACTTGCCTCAATATTTTGAATTGCTTTCCTTTATAATACTTCCCATGTCCGAGCTCAATATTTAAGGCAGCCGGATTAAACATCATAATCAAGGTAGCCTATATCAGTCCTGGACTAAGAATAGATACAAACAACCCGTCCATCTTTTGAGTTAATCAATTAATTACCGAATAAGGTAGGCTTCGGTCAATATTCAAAAAGGTAGGAATATTTTTCTCAATATAAGCAATCAACTAATTTAGATATGGAATATATTTCAACCAGCTTTTATTCTTTCACATCCGTGTAGCTATGGAATATTTTACGTACCATACTAAGCTATATCAATTATGGAAAGAGAATAATCACTCATTTAAGGAAATCATAGCAATAGAAGAACAAGTAGGTGCAATCTGTATTAATTCAAATCATATTACAGATTTAGAGATGAAGCTGTATTTTAGTTTCTCCTGCATGGTTAGTCAATCAAATTAATAATATCCATTTGTTCCTGTTACGCAAGGAACTGTGAGCGGTTCTATCCGTCGTCCCCCCTGTATGGTTAGTCATCAACAAAATAATCATACTTAACAAATTCCCCCTTTTTTGTTGATGACAAACCTTAGGTGCCAAAAGAATCCCTGCAGGCTGCAGGTTAGTATTTAAGCAAAGCATAGCAGTAGCAGTAGTAGTTTAGTTTGAGTTTAGCAACAAGAGGCTGAAGCACCTGATTATTTCCCTCTTTTGGCATCAACCAAAAGGAAACAGAAAATAACCAAAACAGTGCAGAGTAAATGTGCAAAAATAAGTGCAGAGTAAAATATCCCTCCCAGCCCGATAAGCAAGTGTTTTAGAGAAAAGTGTCTATGATAGCAAGTTATTCATCATCTGAAGAAGAGATGATCCGTCTGTGGAGCCCTTCACCGTCTTCCGCAAACTTAGCCAACACCTCACTTTGAAATGACTTAAGATCTGCGTGAACTTCATCAAGCCGTCTGGAAAGCGTTGTCACTGATTCTGCTAATGAATCAAACCACCGAAACAAGGTGAGTTCCATAAGGTGCAACTGTTCTTTGACAAGGGAAACGAAATGCATAGGATCAGGGGAGGTAGAGGGAACAAGTTTTGTTTTGAAGGAGGCGAAATGCATAAAGAGTCATGAGATTCGGCATGCATGCTGGAAGGAGGCGAGGCTTCTAGTTCAATCGGTGTAGGTGATGAAGGTGGAGGTGGTTGTGCGCTTCGTCTCCGGCCAGAACGACGAGGTGCAGTTGGAGGAGCACAACCTCTGGTTTTGACCATGGTGGTTTAAGAAGGAGAAGAAGGAAGAGTTTATGGAAGATATTTGTTTTGGAGGTGGGCGACGTGTTGGTAGTTGGGATTTCTTTCCACTTCCCAAAAGATCGTGATGATTTCTTTCCAAATATGAGGTGCCGATTATTTAGTTGTATTACCCCAAAAGTTTCGGCAGTTTAAAACTTAAAAAATATAGCCTTTTCTTAAAAAGAAACTTTCTCCTTAGGTTGCACAGAAAAAATGATCTAGCATGGGTTAGAATTTAAAATAGGTTTAAGCATTGAGGAGACCAAGTTCAAGTCGAATTAATTCAAACCTTTCTCTTCCCAGGGGCTTTGTAAAAATGTCAGCAAGTTGCTTGTCGGTATTGCAGTATTCTACCTTGATTAGCCCATTTTCCACGCAATCTCTCAAAAAGTGATGCCGGATATGGATATGTTTTGTCCGTGAGTGCATGACCGGATCTTTTGAGATGCTGATCGCACTAGTATTGTCACATAGAGTTGGTGTGCAATTTAGGATGATCCCGTAGTCACTCATTTGTTGCATGATCCACAGGGATTGTGAGCAACACGATGCGACTGCTACGTATTCGGCTTCGGCTGTTGAAAGAGCAACTGAGTTTTGTTTCTTAGAGCTCCATGAAACCAAGCAGGGACCTAGGAAGTGAGCCGTTCCAGATGTGCTTTTTCTGTTTAATAGATCACCTGCAAAATCAGAATGTGAATATGCAATAAGATTAAAATCCTCATTACGAGGATACCATAAGCATAGATTCATAGTTCCTTTGAGATATTTGAGTATCCTCTTGACTGCTTTGAGGTGAGTCTCCTTGGGATTTGCCTGGAACCGGGCACATAGACCTACGCTGAAAACTATGTCAGGTCTATTGGCAGTTAGGTATAGTAGAGACCCGATCATTCCTCGGTATTTCTTTTGGTCTATGCTGGTTCCTGCTTCGTCTGCATCCAGCCTGTCATTTGTTCCCATCGGTGTTGGCATTGTCTTGCTTTCACTTGCTCCATACTTCTTGAGAAGTTCCTTGAGATATTTTTGTTGAGATATTTGAGTTCCCTTACTTGTTTGTTTGATTTGGAGACCAAGGAAAAAATTTAGTTTACCCATCATACTCATCTCGAACTCGGAGCTCATAAGAGAGGAAAATTCATCACAAAGTGAATTGTTAGTAGCACCAAAAATAATATCATCTACATAAATTTGAACAACCAAGAGGGATTGATCTTTTATTTTTAGAAAGAGTGTTTTATCTATTTTTCCTCTTTCAAAACCATTTTCCAAAAGAAATTTTGATAGACGTTCATACCAAGCACGTGGTGCTTGTTTGAGCCCATAAAGTGCTTTATCTAGTTTGAAAACATGATTAGGAAAATCTGGATTTTCAAACCCCGGTGGTTGTTCAACGTATACCTCTTCCTTAAGATAGCCATTCAAAAATGCCATCTTGACATCCATTTGGTGGAGGGTGAAACCCATATGAGCCGCAAATGCTATGAGCATTCAGATTGCTTCTAGCCTTGCCACCGGTGCGAATGTTTCATTGAAATCTATCCCTTCTTGTTGATTATAGCCCTTGACGACTAGCCTCGCTTTGTTCCTTGTGATCTGTCCGTGCTCATCAAGCTTATTTTTAAATACCCATTTGAGACCTATCACTGTTTTATTCTTGGGTCTTGGTTCTAGATGCCACACCTTGTTCCTTTCAAATTGATTTAGTTCTTCCTGCATAGCTAGAACCCAGTCAATGTCGGAGAGAGCCACTTCATGGTTCTCCGGTTCTATAAGTGATAAGTAAGCAAAGAAAGTACAGAAATTTCTTAGTTTAGTTCTCGTTGTTACTCCCTGATTTAGATCTGTTAAGATGTTATCCAGGGGATGTGATCGATGATGCTTCCATCCTCTTGGAGCGTTGGGTTAATCCACAAACTCGTATAGGGTATCTGGACCTGGACCAGCTGGTTCTACAATCGGACTAGTCGTGGTCAGTCCGGGTCCTTCTTCAGTTCTAGGTTCGTTTTGTTCATTGTCCAGTGATTCCTCAGTTTGGTCATGGCTTGTTTCAACGTTTTCATGAGGGTGATTTTCTTTGCGGAGGATTCCTATATCTCCTTCATCATCTTGCCTTGGCTTTAATGAGAGGGCTTCATCAAAAATTACGTGGATGCTTTCTTCCACACATTGAGTTCGTTTATTTAGAACTTTGTAAGCCTTGCTGTGAGTAGAATATCCGAGAAAGATTGCCTCGTCACTTCTTGCATCGAATTTGCCAATATTGTCCTTCCCATTATTATGGACGAAACATTTGCATCCAAATGTTCTTAGATGACTGATGTTTGGTTTTCTCCCTTTGAGTAGTTCGTAGGGTGTCTTCCCTAGGAGTGGGCGGATCATAGCACGGTTAATTATATAGCATGCTGTGTTAAGTGCTTCTGCCCAAAAGTTTCTTGCTAGACCACTAGAAATCAACATTGTTCTAGTCATATCCTCCAGGGTCCTATTCTTCCGTTCTACTACCCCATTTTGTTGAGGAGTTCTAGGAGCAGAGAAGTTGTGGTCTATGCCTCGTTCCTTGCAGAATGCATCAAATAGTGAGTTGTCAAACTCAGTTCCATGATCAGATCGAATCTTAATTAGGTGCAGCCCTGTTTGATGCTCAATTTTCCTTACAAAAACAACAAACTCATTAAACGTAACTTTCTTACTTGCAAGAAAGATAGTCCAAGTATATCATGAAAAGTCATCAACAATAACTAAAACATATTCTTTGTTTCCCCGACTTCGGACTGACATTGGACCACACAAATCCATATGAATTAGTTCAATGGGCTTGCTTGTGCTCACAAAATTCTTTGTTTTAAAAGATGATCGAGATTGTTTTCCGGTGGCACAGGCAGAGCAAATATGATCAAGGGAATATTTGATTTTAGGTAGCCCGACTACCAATTCATTATTTTTGAGTTTATTTATTAATGAAAAACTAGCGTGGCCCAGTCTTTTATGCCAGAGTAGGAGATCATTATCAATAACGCTTAGGCAAGTTAAACTTATGCTTGGCAATAAGTCGAGATCAACTTTATATGTATTTTCAAGTCTCTTGCCTTCTAGTATGACTTGCTGAGATTCGTTATTGACAATGCGGCATACATTATGATCAAAAACTACACTGTTACCTCGATCGCAAAACTGAGAAATGCTAAGCAAATTAAACTTTTGACCCTTGACAAGGAAAACATTGTCTATTGCATGGTCAGGTGACTTTCCAATTTTCCCCACAGCAATGATTTCTCCTTTGCTGTTGTCTCCAAACGTCACCTTTCCACCACTAAATGGCCGTAGTGAGAGGAATAAAGATTTATCTCCTGTCATGTTCTTAGAACAACCACTGTCAAGGAACCAGTGATTGTTCCCCCTCACTCGGCGCTGTTCCAGGATTAAGGTTTAGTGCGTGGAACCCAGACCTGCTTGGATTCCATTTTATATTTGTTTGAGGAATATTTACTGAAATTAAAGCTTCTCTCTAAGGCCTGTTGTCGAGAGTGACATTGATACCCAAGATGTCCGTCTTTGCCACAATGCCCGCAAATTCGGCTATCATATGTATCAACATATTTGGTTTTCCGATTTCCGAAAAGATCTTTGCCCTTTTTATAAAATTCCCGGTTAGGTGTTTGTCCATAACCTGTTTTGTGTCTTTGAACCAGCTAATCGAACCAGGTTGGTCCAGTTCTAGGTTGTCTATGGTACGGTCTAGAACTGGTTTGTCCTCTAGTTCTATTACCATAAAAGGGTTGGTTCTGAAAACTCGGTTTTTGATTCATTTGAGTGTCTCTTGGAATATATCCAAGACCAGCAGTCTCGTTTTCCTTTCTTTCGTACTGAGAGGGTCCAGTTCTAGAATGCTGTCTAGACCTGGTTCTTACCTTGGTACTATATGGTTGGTATTCCGGTTTGTTTTTGAAATCCTGTCTCTCGTCCTCAAGGCGATTGAGATGATTAATGAGCAAGGCAATGTCCGGAATTTTTCTTAGAAGTTTTTCTTCGTCATTAACTTGTTTATTCATGCTATCGAGCTTGAGTGAGCAAATGAGATTATCTTTTTCTAAAACCACTTCACTATACTTGAGCCTTTCATCTATTAACTCTCCCACTTTTGTTTCCAGCCTTATCTTGGCTCTAGTGGCTTCCTCGAGTTTAGACTCAAGTTCGGTGATTTGTGATTTAAGATGATCGTTTTCAGAAAGACTTTGATTTAGTTCGATAGTTAATCTTTTAAAAATCTTCCGAACCTTGCCTTTAGAGAGGGAATCAAATTTAGAAAGAAAGCTTTCCAAGTTTACCTCGAAATTCTCTTGGCCGGATTCTTCATCGGAATTAGCCATGAGGCACAATCCTGCATGATTTAGGCCTTTTTCTTCTTCTTCTTCATCATCGGATGAATCTCCCCAAGCCGCCATCATTGCCTTTTTGAGGTCTCTGTTGAACCCTTTATCTTCACAGGACCTCCGATGGGAACTGGTCTTGTTCTTGTCGTAGGTTCTATCATTTTTCTTTTGGGGACAATCTTTTGCCTTGTGCTCAAAGGAACCACAAACGAAACAACCTTGGTTATTAAAAGATTGGAAATCCTTTTTACCTTGCTTATTTCGGTTGCCTTTGAATTTCCGGTACATCTTCCCGAATTGCTTGGCGAACATGCTCATTTCGTCTTCCGATTCACTTCCGGATTCTTCTTCTTCTTCTCGAGCCTTGAGAGCTATTCCTCACTCTTTTCTCACATTTTCGGCATCTTGTTCTTCTTGTAGGCCTAGCTCATATGTCATGAGTGAACCGGTCAAGTCTTCTAACGTCATGGTAGAGAGATCTTTAGCTTCTTCTATAGCCGTAGTTTTAGGCTTCCACGCGGAGGGCAAGCTTCTCATAACTTTTCTCACTTGATCTTCCACAGTAATATCTTTTCCAAGTGCTGAGAGCTCATTTATAATATTAGTACAGCGTGTAATCATATCCCTAATTGACTCTTTAGGTTTCATCACGAACAATTCGTAATGACGCATAAATATGTCAATTTTGGATCTTTTTACACGCGAGGTACCCTCGTGCGTAACCTCGAGTAAATTCCACATTTGTTTTGCGGATTTGCATCCAAGAACCCGGTTGTGTTCAGCCGTACCAAGTCCACAAATCAAATATTTCAATGCTTGAGCATTATGCTCGAGTTTACAATAATCATGAGAAGTATATTCAGATTTGGGTTTAGGGATAACCTTACCTTCGGCATCCTCCTTAGTGATGATGTTATCGCCTACCTCAATTACGTTCCATACCTGGTAGTTCTCAGCCTTGATGAAGTTCTCCATTCGACTCTTCCAGAATTGGTAAAATTTGTCGTTCAACAACGGTGGTCGTTGAGTCGAGTATCCTTCCTCCAATCGTTCAACCGTATTCATGCCGCCGGATCTCTTCCCAAGGTATTAACCTTTATGTGGCGAAGACCCGCTCTGATACCAATTGATGAAACGGTTAGCAACACAAGAGGGGGGGGGGGGGGGGGTGAATTGTGTGTGTGTGGAACCGTGTCAGTTTTTTGCACAGTTCTAGTGTGGGGTCCAGGGAATTACGAAATAATAAAGTGCACAAGGATTTAACGAGGAAAAATCCCTTGGCTCAAAGGGATTAAAAAAACTTCGACCTCCCTCGGAGGAATTTGAACAACTTCACTAAAAAGCCTTTGAATGATTACAAGGGAAACTCTCCTAGTCTACCCTTGAGCCACCCCAACTCTATCCTCTCTAGGAGGAGTTATGCATCTCTACCTTGCGGGTAGAGAGCCTCTCAGCTTTACAACAAAGCTCTCACAACACACTAACCAACCCGAGGATGCTACACTTAGCCAATCCTCAAAAACCCAATTACAAGATGGAGAAAGAGAAAGGAACTCAGTCTAGAACTCCGTGAGCAGGTTCAGATGCCTTGGACTTAGTGAATATTCTAGTGTATATATCTCAATAGAAGCTCAGTCAAGCACACTACATTTCTCTTCGGCTGCTTCGTTTATATAGGCTGTCTTGGGCAGACCGTTTAAGCATCCTTCCTTGAATAATTGATCTTCTATGCTTGGGACTTGCCTCAATTTTTTGAATTGCTTTCCTTTATAATACTTCTCATATCCGAGCTCAATATTTAAGGCAGCCGGATTAAACATCATAATCAAGGTAGCCTACATCAGTCCTGGACTAAGAATAGATACAAACAGCTCGTCCATCTTTTGAGTTAATCAATTAATTACCGAATAAGGTAGGCTTCGGTCAATATTCAAAAAGGTAGGAATATTTTTCTCAATATAAGCAATCAACTAATTTAGATATGGAATATATTTCAACCAGCTTTTATTCTTTCACATCCGTGTAGTTATGGAATATTTTACGTACCATACTAAGCTATATTAATTATGGAAAGAGAATAATCACTCATTTAAGGAAATCATAGCAATAGAAGAACAAGTAGGTGCAATCCGTATTAATTCAAATCATATTACGGATTTAGAGATGGAGCTGTATTTTAGTTTCTCCTGCATGGTTAGTCAATCAAATTAATAATATCCATTTGTTCCTGTTACGCAAGGAACTGTGAGCGGTTCTATCCGTCGTCCCCCCTGTATGGTTAGTCATCAACAAAATAATCATACTTAACATGGGACGAACGATTAGAGCACTTCCCTCTTAAAGGGACGGGGCCAACGATTCATTTGAGTGGTGTCAACTTTTTAAATTAAATACTACTTCTATAACACTATATTAAAAACAAATTTATTGATTGTCTCATCTTTCTTTTTTGGTCTGTCTCACTAAGAGTGTCTCATACCAAATTATGCAAAATTTGTTTGATTTTAAATCATTCTCATGTCTCAGTGTTAGTGTTAATTTCATCTATTAGTAGTATCAAGTATCAACCACGAAGAGTATCAATCGTCACCAATAATAATAATACATACCAATGAAATAGTTATTTAATATCACAAAAACTCAAGTATATAATAAAAATGATACAAAGTCACTTTATATTTCAAACTCGATCATTCAAATCATAAAAAATCTAATCCAAACAATCAAATAAAGCTTATTTGACAATCAAATATCGTGTTTTATAGGTACAATGACCCAGTTTAATGTCAAAACTCACTATATATTATATATATACTACGCATATATTTGACTTTCAAAAATATTTGAGAAGTCAAATATTTGATATATAATGTTATGATCACTACACATAAGACATTACTTTTTATAAATAATCTTTATTTTAGTCATAAATATGTATTTATTTCATATATATTTATATTTTGACCTCATTCCATTTATAGTGGTAGTGTTAAATATTTTTTAGAAAATATACCTTTATATATAACTACAAAAAATATTTGAGTGATGTCAATTGACCATCATTTCATTTATATAGATGGTGTCAAATTAGTTTTTAGAAAACATATATCTATATATAACTACATAAATTATTTGAGCGGTGTCTTACTTTCGTGCGTTAGGAAATACTTTTAATCTAACCTTATTTTGGTAAATATTTTTTTATTTAACATTATATTAGGAAAAAACTCCCTATTTTGGGCAATTACTTTTATTTTATATATAGATGGATATAAATGGATATTTCAGCTAGCCTAGAGTACATGTAATACCCGAGATTAATTTAAGAGGATTAATAGTACTACTCATACTAACAGATGTGCATCTCCTTTTAAGGGAGCTCATCACCCAAGAACTCCAAAGTTAAGCGTGCTTGAACGGGAGTAGTCTTGTGATGGGTGACCCCCTGGGAAGTTTCTCAGGGCGCGCACGAGTGAGGGCAAAGTGCGCGGAAAAGGCTAGTGGAGGTTTGTGAGGACAGTACTAGAGGTCAGAAGTAACTACCTCGGGGCCTACGGGGCCGGGGTGTTACAAATGGTATCAGAGCAACCCGGCGACAGTGTGCTGACCCGTTAGATATCGGGCGGGCACTTAGCGGGGCAAGATTCTAGGGTTTTATTGAGATTGGTTTAAGGGCGCAACGAGGACGTTGCGATCCTAAGTGGGGGTGATTGTAATACCCGAGATTAATTTAAGAGGATTAATAGTACTACTCATACTAACAGAGGTGCATCTCCTTTTAAGGGGCTCATCACCCAAGAACTCCAAAGTTAAGCGTGCTTGAATGGGAGTAGTCTTGGGATGGGTGACCCCCTGGGAAGTTTCTCAGGGCGCGCACGAGTGAGGACAAAGTGCGCGGAAAAGGCTAGTGGAGGTTTGTGAGGACAGTACTAGAGGTCAGAAGTAACTAGCTCGGAGCCTACGGGGCCGGGGTGTTACAGTACAGTACACCAATACCAACCTAGTTCTTGAAAATGGATATTTTGATTCCAATGATATCAAACACGACAAGACTTAAGCACATTTGATCAAATAAAATGCACCTTAACAGACCACATAGAGGAAACAAGACTAAGATCTTATTCATGTGTCCAATCTTTGCTTTTATGATCAATGATGTGAAACTTTGACTAATGATGTTTCAAGAGAAGGGGCATGCCTAAACAATGTGTCCTTACCTTTGTTTATTAAAGAAGAGACACAAATGAATAGCCATGTCTTCCTATTTATTTATTTATTTATTTATTTATTTATTTATTTATTTATTTATTTATTTATTTATTTATTTATTTATTTATTTATTTATTTATTTATTTATTTATTTATTTATTTATTTATTTATTTATTTATTTATTTATTTATTTATTTATTTATTTATTTATTTATTTATTTATTTATTTATTTATTTATTTATTTAATTTAATAGACATCTAATATAAAATCAAGGGAAAAGTACGAAAAAGGTACTTGTGTTGGAGCTCGTTTTCAAATAGGGTCATGTGTTTCATTCTTTATCAAAGTGTGATACGTTCGTAATTTCCATATCTATGTTTATGTTTTTAATTAGTTTTGCTTGACTTTTACTTTGGAAATTACACACTTTTAGTGTAATAGATTAGATTGTCAAATTCTTGTAAATAGGTTAGATTAGATATATTCTGAGCTTAAGCAGGTTTTGGTCACTCAAAGTACAGTTGGTGAACCCAAAAAGTGAAGAGGAGGTGCAAAAGTTCAAAGACAAAAGAAGATCCTGAATTTTTGTCTATACTCGGTCGAGTATTAGCTATACTCGATCGGGTATTAGGTTGGAACTTCAAATCGGATCAGATCCGAAGACAAGGGAACATGCAGGGAAGATTTTGGCCACGATTTTATGTCTATACCCGATCGGGTAGACCGACATACCCGATCGGGTATGCCTTTGAATTGCAAACGAAGATCGGTCGAGTATAGCCCGAATACCACTTTCTAAGCATACTCGACCGGGTATTCATATATACTCGATCGGGTATACACTTAGAAAATAGCCTGAAACCGGTCGAGTATGCCTCGGATCGAGTGTTACACACATACTCGATCGGGTACCATGTATATACCCGATCGAGTACCCGAATCCCATCCCAAAAAACCTATAAATACACCTCCTTTCCTTCACAAAAAGAGATCCAATCCCTTGTACATCTAAGCTCAGTATAAAATAGCTCTTTCTTTATATTTTTCATCATGTTTAGTCTCCAAATGAGGAGCTAAACTCTTCCATCTTGGTTTTGCTACTTTGAAGCTTAATGAATTTGTAAGTTGTGAGTTATTTTCTTTAATCTTCTTCCTTGAATATTAATTCTTTCTTTCAAAATACTATCTCTATATCAAAGTTGGGGAGTGTTACTAAGATGACAATTAGTTAACATCTTGACATTGGTTATAGTAATAGCTATTTCTTCCTCTATGATAATATTGGGGAGTGTTACTAAGATGACAATTAGTTAACATCTTGATATTAATCACAGTAGGATTCATATATTTTAATATTCTTTCTTGAGTATTAATTAATTCCTATTTATATTTCATGTTAATATCTTAAACATTACTTAAAGTATCAACTAGTATTGTTTCTCATATTAATTATTACTAGAATCAATCGGTTAATACGCTTGTTATTAATCCGGTTCTTTCAACGGTAGTAAACTTGGAATATTAATGCATGCATCTCATGGTTAATATGTCAAGGGGAATTAATTATATTGATTAAACCAATAAACCGCTTGTGTTGAGGTTATCAATCTCAATCGTTTTCATCTTAAGTTTATTGCTACTATCAAGTTAATATACGGCGCTTGTTCTATATTGACTCGATAGTAAGTTTTATTAATGAACACATCTCGTTATTAATAACTACCCTCGATGAACTGGATATACTCATCGATTGAGTATTCGAGAGGAAGATAGTTAAAGATATAACCGGGATCGACGAACATTTCATTAAGTGGATAAAAGCAAAACCAAGTCTTCATCTCATTGAATTAAACTCATATAGGTTGTTTATCTTAGTGTTGTTAAAACAAACAAATCTAAACCCCCCTTTTGTTACTATTTATATAAAAGAAAAGTATTCCTTTCTCTGTGGATACGAACCTTATTACACTATACTACGTATTAGTGTTGTATTGATTATTTATTTTGAGTGCACCTAACGACGAGTGCACGTCAAATTTGGCGCCGTTGCCGGGGAAAGGCAATTAAATTTTTCTTTTATTTTCGTATCAAGAAAAATAAAAAAAAAATTAAATAAAAAATATAAAGAGTTCTTATTTCTTCTATTTCTGAGCTTAGTGGAGTTTATGGTTAAACATCGCTCCATAAACAAAATCACATACCAAACAAACCCAGAAATAGAACACACTTTCGAGCGGTTGAAAAGTAAATTTTCTAATACCGACTCGGAGGAATCATCTATCAGAGATTCATCCTACGCTAGTTCTCATTCTAGCGAGACCGAAGAGTCAATAACCATGGCTCTTGAGACAAGAACACTACGGGAGCTCACTGCTCCAAATCTCAATCAACAACCGTTATGTATTACCTTCCCTACACTCGATGAAGGTAATACATTTGAGCTAAAATCTGGGCTCATACATCTACTGCCATCCTTTCATGGCTTAAGAGGAGAAGATCCGAACAAACACCTTTCTGAGTTCCATATTGTGTGCACAAGCATGTGCCCCAGTGGTGTCTCGGAAGAACAAATCAAATTGAGGGCTTTTCCATTCTCCCTCAAAGACACTGCAAAGGATTGACTATTCTATCTTCCTTCGGAAAGTATAGACACATGGGCAGCAATGAAAAAATGCTTCTTGGATGGTACTATCCCGCCTCAATCTCATCTTCTTTAAAAAAACAAATAAGCAACATTGAGCAAAAAGAAGATGAAACATTGTATGAATATTGGGAGCGCTTCAAAAAGTTGTGTGCTAGTTGCCCATATCATGGGTACACCGAACAAGATCTCATCCTCTATTTTTATGATGGTCTTGCGGATCAAGATAGGCGCATGGTGAATGCGGCTTGTGGAGGGGGAATTGTTAACAAAACCCCTTCTCAAGCAAGGAATCTCATCTCGGAATTGGCCGAGAACTCCAGACATTACAGTGGGCGATCCTCAACTCGAAGGGTTGCCGCAGCAGAATCCAACACCTCGTTGGAAGGCCAAGTTGCCAGTTTAACTTCTCTTGTCAAAGAACTTCTTCTGAAACCTAACACTCAGGAGGTCAAAGCTTGTGGCATTTGCACAGCAACCGGGCACCCCACTGATTCGTGCCCATCCCTCCAAGAAGAACAAGTCAACGCCTTGGGTTTCCAAGGCCATCAACAGAAGAGGTATGATCCATTCTCAAATTCTTACAACCCTGGATTGCGGGATCATCCTAACTTGAGGTATGGAAACCCTCAACAATCCAACTCATCTTCTCAATCTGGTATGTCAACTGATGACATGATCCGGACTTTGACCTCAAGCATGGTTACCATGCAACAAAACATGGGACAATTTCAACAAACCATGGTACAATTTCAACATGAGACAAAGTCAATCATTAACAATTTGGAAACTCAAGTTGGTCAAATTGCAAATGCCGTGAGCCGACTTCAAACTAAGGACTCGAGTAAACTCCCATCCCAAACGGAGCAAAACCCGAGACAACATGTGAATGCTATAACGTTGAGAAGTGGTGCAACGTTGAAAGAGGCAGAAGAGAACGATGAAGAGACTGAGGGTGTGGACCCTGGAAAAGTAGTCCCACCGGAGGAGGAAAACAAAGAAACCAAGCTTCCCCCACCCTCATCATATGAACAAGAAATCCCGTTTCCTGAGGCGCTGAAGGAGACAAAGAAGCTAGAAAAAGATGCCGACATCTATGAAACCTTCGCAAAGTGTGAGGTAACCATTCCGCTTCTTAACTTCATGAAAAATGTCCCTCGTTTTGCTAAATTCTTAAAAGAATTATGCAAAATAAAAAGAAAAGATAAATTGAAAGGGAAACAAGAGGTTAGAGTTAGTGAACACGTCTCGGCCATTTTTCAGAGAAAACTCCCCGAAAAATGTAACGACCTAGGCATGTTCACTATCCCTTGCAAAATAGGAAACACCACATTTCCTAAGGCCTTGTTGGATTTAGGGGCATCAATAAATGTCATCCCCTATTCTGTTTACAAAACTCTACAACTTGGCCCACTACATCAAACAGGTGTATTGATTCAATTGGCAGATCATTCTAGTACTTACCCAAAGGGTGTAGTAGAAGATGTGCTAATAGAAGTAGAAAATATGGTCTTTCCTGTTGACTTCTATGTCCTTGAAATAGGAACTGATGACCAAACAACACCCATCCTTTTGGGTAGACCCTTCATGAAGACCGCAAAAATGAAAATTGACGTTTCTAGTGGTTCACTAACTTTAGAGTTCGATGATCAAAAAGTGGAGTTCAACATCTTGGACTCTACGAAAAAACAAATGCAAAATCCAACTCTGTGTTCATTACATGTTGTTGAACCACAAGAACCGCTGTTTTTCAAAGAAGCGGATAAAATCAGATGTCTTTTGAGAAAGAAACCCCGACCTTACTGGAAAAGGCCGAAAAATAAAAATGAAAAATGGCCAAATAGGGCCTTGAAAAGTGAAACAATGGATGCTCATGATCCCACATAAAACAAAACCAAAAAAAAAATGAATAACGTCGTGCCACGACGTTAACTAAGGCGCTACTTGGGAGGCAACCCAAGTTTATTTTAATTTTTTTATTTAAGTGTGTTTAATTCATTTTTATTTAATTCAAGTATTTAGAATTCATTTTTTTGTCTAATTATTTGAGAGATCAGTGAGGGAGGGCACTAATCATGGTTTTTTGGAAGAAAAGAAATAAAAAATGCAGGTTTTGGAGCATTTGGGGACATACCCGATCGAGTACAACCTAATACTCGGTCGGGTATGACCAAAAAGAAAAGGGACCGGGCACTACTCGATCGAGGGAGCACTAAAAAATTGAAAAATAAGCAATACCCGATCGGGTATCACTATACACCCGGTCGGGTATGTATAGAAATGCTAAAATTGAAGGGGACTGACTCCCACACTCGACCGAGTACCCGCTTCAAAAATGGAAAAAAAAGCACATACCCGATCGAGTATGGAGGAATACCCGACCGGGTACAGGAGACATGCCGCTCAAAAACTACACTTTCCAGCAATACTCGATCGGGTAACCATACACTACCCGATCGAGTACAGGAGGCAGACTGCTCGAAAAAGCCACTTTCCAGACATACCCGACCGAGTACCAGCACATACTCGATCGGGTATACGGGTATTATAACTCCAGATCAGCCCCAAAACACTTCATCTTCTCCGAATTTCAAAGCTTATCTCGAACAAAAAACGCCCAAACCCCATTTTTACACCTTCTCTCTACCATATCTCTTCCAAATCTTCACCAAATCCGCCCATTTCAACGCCAAAACACTCCCCTCATCCTCCTCTACACATTCATACCCACCAATCCCATTCTCCCCCAACTTTCAGAGGTCTGAAAAACCCTACCCCCACCTTCCAATTTCGGTTCTCAAAGGCCAAATTCATTCCAAATGGCTCCAAGGAAAGAGAAAGGGCAAAGCTCAAGCACTAGGGCAATCATCCCGGGCTACGAGGACATCCTCTTCGTGGACAACGAACAACGCACACGCTTCATGTCCACAATTGAAAGGCAAGTTAAACCTTCCCGCTTTTTATGCCTTGATGCCCTAAAAGAATTAGGAGTATACAAACTGATGAAGAAATTTTTTCATGAGTTGCATATGGATAAAATTTTCAAAATGCAATACAACTCAAATGAAAAAATTATCTATGAATTCCTAAGCTCTGTGCACTTTGAGAACAATGAAGAGGACTTTAGGGATGATAAACTCAGGTTTCGATTGTTTAATCACAATCACACCATCACGAAACTTGAGTTTGCTGAACACTTTGGTATTCCGGTCCCGTACCAAAAGTCTATATCCGACAATACCGCCTTCGGCCACACCCTATGGACCAAGATGACTGGGGAGACCAAATTTAGCTCCTCCCAACTCTACATTAGTCATGTCCAACATCCAGTCCTACGCCTCTTTTTGAAATTCCTTGCCAACTCCTTACTTGGACGTCCCAACAACCATCACACTAGGATGGGGGATGTGTGCCTCATCTCGGTAGCCCTATTCCGTATCCACGTAGATTTCAACCTATGTAATCTTATGTGGGCTCATCTCAAAAAGGAAAGCGTGGCAAAGGGTGCTATTGTAGTAGGCGGGGTGATTATGCACTTGGCCACAAAGTTCGGGTATACGATGACTCTCCTATACCCGACTACTGTTTGATGAACATATCTTGGCTGGGCCACTCGGGCTGTACATCTTTTTCACACACCGTTTATGGTGAAGAAAGGCCCAGAAATATGTACAACTGGCACATCCACCCCAAACCCCTCAAATACTTCCTCTTGCCCAACCCAGAACTCCCCCAACTCCAATTCAAAACAGGAAGAGCGGACCAACATTACCTCTTCCCAAACGCCCTCCCACCACATCTCCAGGAACCGGAACAGGAACCTCCTCAAAACCAACCCGATTACGAGCCATATGAGCAACTCCATAGCCATCCAACCATGAGCCAGGACTTCCCAGAACAGAACCAAAACCCTCCACCACCCGACTTCTTTCAACAACTTCTGGAGGGTCAACAACAACTTCTTTCGGGAATAGCCCAAATGGACAACCGGCTCAACCGATTAGAGGAGGAGCAAAGAGCCAGTTTTCAAGATTGGAGGATGAGCAAAAGGCCGGCTTTCAACGTTTGGAGGAGCTCCGGGAGGCCGATAGACATCGGTATGAGGAAGACCAACATAGGTTCTACGGGCCTATGTACTCCTTTATGGCACATCAGGGATCCTTCCATACCATGGCGAACCCTCCTCCACCACCCTCATGGTATGACCCCACTCATTGGGGTAACTTTGGAGGATCTGGCTCCGGTGGTGGAGGGTACGACGGCGGAGATGGCGGGACACTTACATGGGAGATGGTGGCCAAGGGAGCGGCTTTGGAGGGAGCTACTACGGAGGAGAAGGCGGGCACTAGGGACAGTGCTTGATTCAAGTGCGGGGGAGACACTCATGATGGTATGTAATTTTCATTTCTACCTAGCACTATGCATGTAATTCTTTTGAACTTTTACACAAAAAAAAAAGGAAAAAATAAATAAATAGAAAATAAACAAAAGAAAATAAATGCTAGTTAGGTTGAAAACCCAACAAAATGGGCAATCTAAGCAAAAAAGGCTTATAAAAAAATGAGTGAGTTGGAGAGAATGGAAAATGAAAAGAGGTGCTAGGATGAAAACCTGAAAAGGCTCCTAGGCAAAATGAGAGATATGAGAGAAATGTTTGTTCTTGCAGGCACTCATTGTATCCTTACGAAGAATATGAAGATTCAAGATAAAGAAGAAGAGAGGAGGAGAAAAGAAGACAACACTAGGAGGCCATTAAACCCAAGATGCTCTTTGTAATTTGAGTTTAAAACTCATTTTTCTTTGTAATCCTTGGTGGTCTTTGTGTTTGTATTGTGTTTTTGTTGAACTGTGGAACTTTTGGACAAAACATTGACACTTGAAACATTTGATCTTACTCGAGACGAGTAAAAGTTTAAGTGTGGGGGAGTTGATACGTTCGTAATTTCCATATCTATGTTTATGTTTTTAATTAGTTTTGCTTGACTTTTACTTTGGAAATTACACACTTTTAGTGTAATAGATTAGATTGTCAAATTCTTGTAAATAGGTTAGATTAGATATATTCTGAGCTTAAGCAGGTTTTGGTCACTCAAAGTACAGTTGGTGAACCCAAAAAGTGAAGAGGAGGTGCAAAAGTTCAAAGACAAAAGAAGATCCTGAATTTTGGTCTATACTCGGTCGAGTATTAGCTATACTCGATCGGGTATTAGGTTGGAACTTCAAATCGGATCAGATCCGAAGACAAGGGAACATGCAGGGAAGATTTTGGCCACGATTTTATGTCTATACCCGATCGGGTAGACCGACATACCCGATCGGGTATGCCTTTGAATTGCAAACGAAGATCGGTCGAGTATAGCCCGAATACCACTTTCTAAGCATACTCGACCGGGTATTCATATATGCTCGATCGGGTATACACTTAGAAAATAGCCTGAAACCGGTCGAGTATGCCTCGGATCGAGTGTTACACACATACTCGATCGGGTACCATGTATATACCCGATCGAGTACCCGAATCCCATCCCAAAAAACCTATAAATACACCTCCTTTCCTTCACAAAAAGAGATCCAATCCCTTGTACATCTAAGCTCAGTATAGAATAACTCTTTCTTTATATTTTTCATCATGTTTAGTCTCCAAATGAGGAGCTAAACTCTTCCATCTTGGTTTTGCTACTTTGAAGCTTAATGACTTTGTAAGTTGTGAGTTATTTTCTTTAATCTTCTTCCTTGAATATTAATTCTTTCTTTCAAAATACTATCTCTATATCAAAGTTGGGGAGTGTTACTAAGATGACAATTAGTTAACATCTTGACATTGGTTATAGTAATAGCTATTTCTTCCTCTATGATTATATTGGGGAGTGTTGCTAAGATGACAATTAGTTAACATCTTGATATTAATCATAGTAGGATTCATATATTTTAATATTCTTCCTTGAGTATTAATTAATTCCTATTCATATTTCATGTTAATATCTTAAACATTACTTAAAGTATCAACTAGTATTGTTTCTCATATTAATTATTACTAGAATCAATCGGTTAATACGCTTGTTATTAATCCGGTTCTTTCAACGGTAGTAAACTTGGAATATTAATGCATGCATCTCATGGTTAATATGTCAAGGGGAATTAATTATATTGATTAAACCAATAAACCGCTTGTGTTGAGGTTATCAATCTCAATCGTTTTCATCTTAAGTTTATTGCTACTATCAAGTTAATATACGGCGCTTGTTCTATATTGACTCGATAGTAAGTTTTATTAATGAACGCATCTCGTTATTAATAACTACCCTCGATGAACTGGATATACTCCTCGATTGAGTATTCGAGAGGAAGATAGTTAAAGATATAACTGGGATCGACGAACATTTCATTAAGTGGATAAAAGCAAAACCAAGTCTTCATCTCATTGAATTAAACTCATATAGGTTGTTTATCTTAGTGTTGTTAAAACAAACAAATCTAAACCCCCCTTTTGTTACTATTTATATAAAAGAAAAGTATTCCTTTCCCTGTGGATACGAACCTTACTACACTATACTACGTATTAGTGTTATATTGATTATTTATTTTGAGTGCACCTAACGACGAGTGCACGTCAAAGTGGTTCATGTGTTTGAATTCCGTTATCACAAGAGAGTCACGCCGTTAAAAACGTCTGAAAAAGACCGTTAAAAACAACTTTGATTTTCAAAAGTGCAGCTCAATAAGACAACCGCTAGGCCATCTTTCTTTTTTGTTTTCAGCTCCCTTGTCACCGGAAAGTTCATCGGAAAAGTGATATTAGCGAAATCATTTTTTAAAAATAAGTCAAACAGATCTGAAAAATCCAATGGCGAAGGTGGTTTGGAGGTCATGTTGACGAGGCGCACCTTGCGGTACTTTTCTTTTAATTTTTCAGGCACTTTTGAAAATCGGAGTTACTTTTAACGGTCTTTTTCAGACGTTTTTAACGACATGACCTTCTTGTGATAATGGAATTCAACCACATGAACTTCTTTGATAAAGATTGAAACACATGACCCTATCTGAAAACGGGTCCAACCACAAGTACCTTTTCAGTACTTTTCCCTAAAATCAATTATCCGGTTATCCTCTTAAAATAATTACAATTACTCGCATCAAGTATAATGCTTAATTAGGTAAGATGGGGACACATTATGTCATATTGTTATAATTACTATTAAAATAGTTATAAATTAAATAATTATTATAAATGATCCTAAGGCCACATATAAAATGAAAAATATTCCAACATACTCGTATAAAACTTACCAAATCAAAGTAGAGTGTAGTTCATACCACACTTAAATGTACCTGATCAAATTAGACTAGTTCATACTTCATACCACACTAAAACTTACTGATATAAACCATACTTTAACAGACCAAAGCTATTTGACGTGAAAATTCTAGTTCAAATGAACCGGTAGGCGTAGCTCAACTGGTAGCAAGGGAGTGTCACAAGGGTTAGGTCCCGGGTTCAAATCCCGGCAACTGCGATGAGGGGTTACTATGCTAAAAATGCATAGGGCCTCTGCAAGTACCGGGGATAGAGCATCACTCTCTATCTGTCAGATTGAGATTATAGTCCAATTTACATTCTCCCAACGTACCGTCTGGTCGGGGTTAAGGGACCCTCAGGGATGAGGTGTCATCCTTTTTTTTTCTAGTTCAAATGAAATTCTATAGGCAGGCAATCATTATTAAGGGTTGCCTAATTTATGCATGCCATAAATGAATGTAACAAAAAATGTAGCGGTAAAAATTGCATTTAGCTTTACTCTTAGATAAACATTGAAGAATAGGACATGACCTGCACAGTTTTTTAAAAATTCAAAGTTAATCCCACTTTCCCAAATCATAAGAGCTGTAATTTTTTCAATGACCCCATCAAAATTAAATTAGTGGTGTCATAGTAATATTTATAGAATAAAAAATAAAAAATCATTAAGGTCTCAAAATTGAACATGAATGTTATAAAATTTGATATACATACTAAGAGTCTAAGAGATAGTCTAAAACAAATTAACAAAGAGATTTATAGTAAAAGCTCTCCACTCTCCAGGACTGCATCACGTGAAACATGCATGTCATGTACAAACAATTCTATGTTCTATCATTATGAAGACAAAATTATGGAGGTATGATATAAGATACGTAGTATATTGGAACTGCAAATCTGTTAATTCATCTGCCATTCGCATGTATTAGCTCAAGTCATTTCACAAACAGATACATATATTATCCTCCATTCTTTTTAATGAGTAATAACATGTGTTAGAATTTTACATTATATTATCCACTTTGAGAATATTTCATTTTTCTTAAAAATATTGAGTAACATGGGTTAGAATTTTTTATTCACATAAATTCAACGAGATTTTTTTTTGAAAAATATTGTTGAATTTGTTCTTTACAAATTTTCAAATTTGATTTTTTAAACTTTTTTAGTAAGAGAAAATCAAACCTATTGATGACCACATGTTTAAAGTTGTGCGTTGGGAAATACTCTATCCGTCCCGAAATTAACTTCCCACTTACCTTTTAGGACAATCCTGAAATTAACTTCATACTTCTTCTCACTTCCTTATTTAGCAATTTTTTTTAAAACTAATTGAAATGAATTCACATTGTAGGTTGGAATAAGAAACGATAGAATGCAAATAAAATGTACAATGTACAAAACGGTACCTATCTAATTAACTATAAAAAAATACAGTAATATTTGAGCAGTAAGAAAATTGGGCATTATGTTGACATAGCAATACCTGCTGGCCCATCGAGCCGCAGCAGCAAAAAGCTGAGATAGAGGAGCAACCACCAGAGCAGCTATGGATCAGAGGCAGTAAATACAATATAAAAAAGCAGGCTTACACTATATTGTGTGTAAAAAGAGAGGCGGTTTCTCCGGCAACTTGTTTCCTCAGATTCTATTGCAGCAAACCTCAGTCAGATATATGCAGCGTTTTTTGGGTTATTCACCGACCGAAGCATTTATTTATAGGCAAATTCTCTAATAGCTCATGTCCGGTGGTGGACCCAGAGATTAATGAGCGGGGCAAACTAGACACTACACTTAATTTATACTCCCTCCGTTTCTGAAACAAGTTCCACATTTGACTTCACACATATCAAGAAAATAAATTTGACTTTACTGTGGAGTGCACTGTTTGGCACTGTTTGAACACTGTTTGGCACTGTTTGACACTGTTTTGATGTAGATAATTTGCCAAATAAGGAAATGTTTGAAAGTGGAACTTAATTTTGAATCTGCCTGAAAAGGAAAGGTGGAACTTGTTTTAGAAACGGAGGGAGTAATAAACACTTTGGACCCAAAGTGGGGGCATTGATTTTTATCTTAAGTGTTACTAATGAATTTTCGGACCCGAAGTGGGGCACGTGCCCCACCTAACTCCCCTTAGGTCCTCCACTGCTCATGTCCTTAATCATACGAATCAATTAGAATATTACAATTATATATAAATATAAATAAATGATGAAATAATGATTCAGATCTATAAAAATGAATTATAGGTAGAGTGGCCTCGCTTTTTTATGTGACATAGCAATTACTTTATTTTTATACATATATTCATCACGAGGGAATGACAAAAATACGAGAATTTTGTGTTTGACGTGCAAAAACACGGGAGTTTGTGTTTTGGGTACTAAAACACGGTATTCAGAACATGCTATTCTAAATGAAATAGGGTTTTGAAAAAAAATCCAGTTCATATAACTTTTTTTGGAATTCCTGCACAAACCCAATTCATTCGGTAAGGAGTCTTTCGACTACTGCTATCCTAGAAACCCTAGAATTACTCCCATTTTTTCGCTATCCTAGGGTTTCTCGTATTCTTAGAAAACACCCTTCTTTATATTCCTCTTTATATTAATTAACGATAAGTGCAAGAAAAATAAACTTTAATTTTTTACAAAGTAGGACATGTGATTTCTCAATTTGAGGGTTTTTGTCTAAACTCCACAGGGTGACATGTCACTTTTTCATAGTACATCCAAGTGGCCTTCTTTCTGATGCAATTTAGACTGAAACTCTCGAATTGAAAGCACATGTCCAATCTTGTGAATAATGACGGGGTAATTTGAGTTTGCATCCCATTTTATTGTTCAAATTGGACTTTATATCTCGTTTTTAAAAATCTGTTTTTGCACTTCCAACCCCATATGAAAAGACAAAAATGCCCGAGTAGATGTAGGAGTATTTTTGTCTTTTCATATGGAATTGGGATGCAAAAACACAATTTTTTAAAAATGTGGTGCAAAGTCGAATTTGCACATTAAAATGGGATGCAAATTCAAATTACTTCAAAAATGAATCAAAATCAAAATGAACAATTTAAATAGCAGTGCCGTCGGCCGTGCATGTAATTTAGAAATGGATATGTAGATCCGCACGGGTAGCTCAGTTGGTCGAGTGGTGGGAGATTTGGAACAATGGACCAAGGTTCGAATCCCCGCAGCTACCGAGTGGAGGTCACAGAACCTGAAATAAGGCTGGGCCTCTGGTGCGCACGGGTGTATGGGCCTACTGCCATTCTGCTGACTGAGTCACCGTAACTAACCTCCCCACCATCCTGTCGGGTCGGGGTGGGGAGCTCCTGGGGTGGGAGATTCCACCTTTATTGGAACAATAGAAATGGATATGTAGTACGGAGTAACGCGGAGTAGATGATATGCGTGTGACATGAATCAAATACTCCATAGATAAGTACTTCGTAAAAAATAAGTTCAAGAAGATCATAGAAGAAAAAATGGAAAATTGACATCCATTAATATGATGAAATTAAACAAATTTTACTGTATATTGAGTGGTATTATATAATTATAATACCGAGTAATAATTATACTGCTTCAATTTATACACGAATTTATATAATTGTAATAATTATAATAATATTTGTAATAATAAAGGAAATGTCACAAATATAATTATCATCAGGTCGATGAGATATCCAAATCTAGGGACATGGAGGCCGAGGACGGCGACTTGTGGGGCTTATTATTATCATCAGTTTGCAGTTCTTGAGTGTCATCGCCGTCGTAGCTGCCTCCGCAAGGCCATAATTGAAGGGAAGTTGCAGGAACTGTGGTTGTTGATGTGGTGTTGGAATTGGGGGAAGTGGCGGCGGAGGAAGAGTCGTCCGAAATAGGGCAGTCCATGTTCACTCCGAACAGCCTCAGCCGCTTTGCTGCCGCCTTTCCTTGGACCACCGGCACCGACTCAAACACCACCCCATCACCACCACAACCTCCTATTCTTTGCATCATTTCTTGTTGGTTCGCGGCGGTGATTATTGGCCTAAAATAAATCCCTGATGATGATACTCCCGAGCAAGGGTTTTCATTCACCACCACATCACCGCCGATCGGACCGCTAACTCCGCTGGATATCAAAGAATCGTGGGCGGTGGTGCTGTTCCCGCGGAATCCATAACTGGTGCAGCCGTACGACGGTTGCAGCGGGGTGAACAAAGCGCGAGCGTTCCAAGCCGCCGCTGCTGCAGCGGCAGCGGGGTAGTGGTGTTGATTATGAATGGCAGAGCGCTGGAGGGGGGATAGGTGGTGTGGGAAGGACACCATCGGGGTGAGATGATGGTGGCGGTGATGATGAAGGTTGTTGGAGGAGTACCGATAATCAAGACGGCGCCTCCAGTTGATGAAAAGCCGATTTTTGACGGACTCGGAGGCGCCGCGCTGGAAAGAAACGACGTCGCCCGCGTCGAGCTTCTTCTCCTTGACGAACCGGCTCCAGCCTTTCGTCATCACATAGCTTTGGCTGCTGTTCCAATAAGAGTACCGGAACCGCCACGGCTTGCCGTTCCGATCCTCGAAGTTGAGCAGAAGCCCCTTATCGTTGCTGGAGGAGTCTAGCGGGAAATACTTCTCGGCGTGCTGCTTGGGAATCACCAGCCTATTCAGCTTCCCGACATCGCTCGGCGTCACCACCTTATCAAACATGTGTTCCTTCTCGATCGCCACCCCGCCCCCGCCGCTACTACCCTCAACACCCGCCGTGTCATTCACTTCACTAGCATCATCACATGTCGAAGAATCGATAACCATCTTCATAATTACCTCTTCCCTATCCCCTCCTCCTCTTCCTCGACCTCCTAACCAAACGCCGCCGTAGGAAAAAGAAGATGATGGTCGAGAAAATGGATGCATACCTATGTAGCTAGCTCGATCTTAGCTAGTTCAGAAATTGAAGAATTGAAGATGAAACTAAATTAAGTGATCATCACTTGCCAGCCAATCAATCTAGCATAGCATGCTGCTAGATCTACAGATTAAAGTGGCGCATATATAATTTTCCTTAGCTAGGGTTTAGAGCACAAAAAGAGAGTTGGGAATTTTTCTGGTTTTCGATGAATTGGGATCTGAAAGGTAATTAAGCATAAAGGTATATAGCAGTGATGAGTTGCGGATGGAAGCTAAATAATGAATAAAGCTGAGCTATTATTATACTCCGTATTCTAATAATAATAAACTAAAACGTGCACGTGTAACTCAGTTGGTCGAGTGGTGAGACATTTGAATCAATAGAGCAAGGTTCGAATCCCCGCAGCCATCCAGTGAAAGTCACAGAACCTTAAATAAGGCTGGACCTCTAATGCGCACGAGTGTATGAACTTACTGCCATTTTACTGACTGAGTCACCGTGACTAACCTCCCCACCATCCTGTCGGGTCGGGGTGAGGTCTCTTGGGTGGGAGATTCCACCTTTTTGGATCAATATTAAACTGAAATGTACGTACGAGAAAGGTAACTATAATGCAGGTTTGGTTCATAAGTTTCATTTCCTTTTTCTTTTTCGGTACACTCCAAAAAAATGAAAGAAAACACGTTTTACTTCTCCCTATAAGTACTTCCTCCATCTCTAATTGTTGACCTTAATCTATCCCTCGTAGTGCGATGTTCTTAAGTTGGGTAATTTGTATTGAATTTTGTATTTATATATATATTCTTCCTTTGATTAATAACACAATGATACGAAATGGCACGGCATGGGTCACCTTCAACTCTTTGGCATGACCTAGTAGTATAGGGTGGGTGTGGTACCTGAGGGTGGGCCCACGAATTATCTGGTGGGCTCATGCATGTGAACTCTCAGCAGCTTAATATATCTATGATGAATACTTGCATTCATGTATACATATATACATGGTTCTCATTATTAGCTGGTTTATGTGTGATAGTGGTGACATGTCATAAACTTTATTACAGTATATCGGATGATAGATATCCCTATGTGATTATATAGTAAAAAAAAGGATGACACCCATCCCCCAATCTCGACCGGACGGTACGTTGCGAGGATGTAAATTTGACTATAATCTCAATCTGACAGATAGAGAGTGAGGCTCTGTCCCCGGTACTTGCAGAAGCCCTATGCATTTTCAATCACTAAAATTTAAAGTACATTTTCAACTAGTTGTGCCAAACATACCCGTACATCTGAAATGTCTTTATATGATCAAATACATCGCAAGGGGGTCATGGTGCTAAAAAGCAAAGTAGTGTTCAAGGAATTTTAAAAAGTTACTTGAAATTACAATGGATTACAAGTAAATACTACACTTGGTACAATTAAGTAATTAAGTTGAAGCAATAGTAATTAAGTTAAAAAGTTATTAAACTTGTACCACTCATTGACAAATATAATTAATTCAGCTAGAATGGAGTGGTATTTGGTTTCTTTTCTGCCGTGTGGTCCAAACCAGGCCAGCTGTTTTAAAGCACAAGCCTCTCTATTTCCATTGGTTTCAATTTTAATTTACCGGACTTCATTCTTACTATTGCCCCCTCCGTCTTATTAATGCATCACGTTTTATAAGAAATATTATAAGGATGTAAAGGTGAGATTGGTCCTCGAAATTACATAAAAAGGGTCAAATAAGTCCTTATATAAGAGATTCTGTCCGGTCATCGCCATTCGGGGTGATTCTCGGTGGAATTTTTTGATGAAATTTTTTGAGAATCTTATTCATTAAGTCTAGTTTACTCATATCAAATTTTAGCTAAAACTTCAATCGGGAAGGCATTCAAATGAAGTCCTGAAGATAACTGCGCAGTTAAACACGCAGTTACCTTCAAGAATTCATTTGAATGCCTTCCCGATTGAAGTTTTAGCTGAAATTTGGTATGAGTAAACTAGGCTTAATGAATAAGATGCTCAAAAAATTTCATCAAAAACTTCCACCACAAACCTCCCGAAATGGTGACGTCCGGACAGTAAGGACTTATTTGACACTTTTAATGCAATTTCGAGGACCAATCTGACCCTTATTTCATATTATAACTAAGGAATGAGACAAAATATGGTATATAAAGTTTAAAAATATGATCAATTAAATGTATTTTATTTCAAAATATGATATATATTTAGTCTAAATAAAATAATAAAACTGCTCAAAACAAGAGTGATGTCATATTCTGAGAACAAAATAACGACCAATGGAGTATTGTTATTCCATATGCATATATTTGTAGAGAAAAGTGAACGATGGGCTGAGAAAATGATATAAAACAGAACATTGATAATCCCCTCATTTATAGTTCAATTACGGGCCAAGCTATTATTTTGGATCTAGTACTTCCAATTAGATAAAAGGTTAATACTAAAGTCTAAATCCGTATTTGATGTTAAAGCCCAATAGTCATAAGGTTAAGGGTAATTCTAAGTATAGTCCATTTTTTGCTAAACACACCCAAATTAATTAATTTTCCAAACTTACCCTTAGACTTGGTGGCGGTCTAAACTCTGAGTAATACGGAGTACTTCCATTGTCTCCTAAGCTACTTCCTTATCCCCTTTCTCTTCATTGATACCTTCCTGCAAACATAGCATTTTTTCATCCGCACACAGCTCCCGCTCAATCGACCAGTTGCTAAATTAACCGTATAACGCTTTCCCTTATTCCAAACCTTACTTCAATCTTCTTCTTCATAGTTTATGAGCTGAAATTTGACTTCCAATTTGTTAGCAATAGGGAAAATAAGCACTCGTTTTTTCTTACTTCTTTTTCACTAGCTACAAAACTTGCAGGAAGATTTTTTTAATGGTGTGTAGCTCTTATGGCTGCATCACCTTTTATTAATATTTATATACACTTGATAAAATGGAAGCTACGAAATAGGAGGTTGATGCTACATATTAGCAACTAACCCCACTAAGAAGGTGCATACCCACACCTCTTATTTACCAACACAAAAAAACCTTAACTACCCCCTATTAATATTCTAGCTACTTTATTTTAGGAATTATTTATCTTATTCCTATGTAATAAACTAACATGCCTTGCAAGCATGTTTTACATAAAACAAATAAACAAGTTTAAATAAACTATCAATCACTCCCCTAAACTTGTTCACTTGGCATTCTTCATCCCAATCTTCTCCCTCATTTCATTGAACCTTTGTTTAGGAAGAGGTTTGGTAAGCATGTCCGCCAAATGATCCGCAGTCTTGACATAATCAATCCAAATGTCACCATTCTGAACACATTCTCGAATGAAGTGATATCTTGTATCGATATGCTTTGTCCTATCATGATAAACGGGGTTCTTTGCAAGAGCTATTGCTGATTTGTTGTACATAAAGGATTGTCTTTTCTTTGTTTTCTCCTTTCAAGTAGCTCAACATTCTTCCAAACCAAATGCCTTGGCATGCTCCTGCAGTGGAAGCTATGTACTCAGCTTCACATGAGGATAAGGCTACCACTTTCTGCTTTTGTGATGTCCAAGTGATAGGCTTCTCACCTAGGAAATACAAGACTCCAGATGTGCTCTTTCTGTCATCTATATCTCCTACCATATCACTATCACAATAGCCCACAAGATCCCTTTTGTCTTGTCCCCGTTTATAAATGCACCCAAATTCAAAGTACCCCTTACATACCTTAGAATTTGCTTGACTCCTGCCATATGTGCTTCAGTAGGAGCCTCCATGTACCAACTCATTACTCCCACAGAGTATGCTAGGTCTGGTCGTGTGTGTACTAGATATCTCAAGCTCCCAATTATGCTTCTGTAAAGAGTTTCATCAACAAGTGGATCCTCTTTTTCATGCTTACTCATTTTAGTCCTTGGCTCCATTGGAACTTGGCAGGGGTTGCACTCCCCCATTCCCAACTTCTCCGGTATGCTCCTTGCATAGAATGATTGACATAATGAGATTAAGTTTTCATCTTGTTTCACATCTATGCCTAGATAATAGCTTAGAGGTCCAAGATCACTCATTTCAAAAACGTGCTTCATTTTTTCTTTGAACTGGTTGATGCATCCATCGTTGGAACCTGTTAGAATAAGATCATCCACATATACTCCAAGTATCAGAATGTCTTCTTTTCTCTCCTTCTTATACACATCATGCTCATGGGGACACCTCATGAAACCTAGAGATTTTAAGCATTGATCTAGCTTGAAATTCCAGGCCCTAGGTGTTTGTTTTAACCCATATAAAGCCTTCTTCAGTTTTAGGACATTGTATGGGTGTTTTCTATCAAAAAAACCTTCTGGCTGTGATACATATACCTCCTCCTCAAGTTCCCCATTTAGGAACACGGTCTTCACATCCATGTGATGAACCTGCCATCATTTGAGCTGCATAGGCTAGTAACAACCTGACTGTTTCAACCCTTGCTACAGGTGCAAAAACTTCATTATAATCTACACCATGATTTTGTACATAACCCTTTACTACTAACCTTGCCTTGTGCTTGATGATCTCACCCTGTGGACTCTTCTTCAGTTTGTATACCCACTTCACCCCAATTGCCTTGTGATCTTTAGGTAACTCTGCCAGCTCCCAGGTTCCATTCTTCTTTATGGAACTGATTTCTTGCTTCATAGCTTGTCTCCATTCTCTAACCTGAGAGGCTTCTTTGTAGGTGGTTGGCTCTTCTAGTGAGAGGAAGCATAGTCCAACTTCCTCTTCCACCTGTCTGGTTGCATCATATATATCCTGCAGAGATCTGTACCTTCTAGGACTACTTAAGAATCTTGAGCTCTGGGACATTGATTGAGATGACTGAGCTGAGGTGAATGTTGAATGCAGCTTTGAGCTTCCATCACTTTCTTCACTGGTGAAGGTCACAATAAAGTTTCCTCCTTCATGATTTGGTTCCTCATTTTCTACCCAGCTCCAGCTCCTCCCTTCTTCAAATACTACATCTCTGCTTACTATTATCTTTCTTTCAGTTGGTTCTAAAAGTCTATATGCCTTTGAACCTTCTTCATACCCAAGTAGTACAGATATGGTACTCCTATCTACTAACTTGGGTGGATGTGGTGTGACAATCTTTGCATGAGCAATGCATCCAAACACCCTGAGATGATGTACCTTGGGAATTTTTCCTTGCCAAGCCTGGTATGGAGTCATTCCCTCCACTCCTTTAGATTGAGATCTGTTCAGGATGTATACTGAAGTTTTGACAGCTTCTCCCCAATATTGTGCAGGCACTTTCTTACTTTTCATCATACTTCTTGCCATGTCCATCACAGTTTGATTTCGCCTCTCTACCACCCCATTTTGTTGGGGTGAGTAGGGTGCAGATAAAGCCTTTTCACACCTTCCACCTCACAGAATTCTTTAAAAGGTTTTGACAAGAACTCACCCCCTCTGTCAGTTCTTAAACACTTTATCTTTGCTTCAGTTTCGACTTCAACACATGCTTTGAACTTCTTAAAGACACTGAATGGTTCATCTTTACTCTTTAACAAGAAAACCCACATATACCTTGAGTGTCATCAACTAGCAACATGAAATACTTGTTTCCTCCATGAGTTGTTGGTGAGATTGGACCACAGATATCTCCATGAATCAGTTCCAGTCGTTTCCTTGCCCTGAATGATGAGTGTTTTGGAAATGAGCTCCTGTGTTGCTTGCCTATAACACATCCATCACACACTTGGTTCACCTGATCAATTTTGGCCAGTCCTTCCACCATACTATGGATCTGCATATTCCTTAGGAAGTGGAAGTTCAAATGACCATACCTTGCATGCCATAGCCATCCTTCATCATTGATGTTTGCCAGAAGGCACACCTTCTCTGCTGGATGAAATTTTGCCACATACAGTCTATTTGATTGTCTTTTTACCTTAACAATCAGTCTCCCCTTGTCATACACCTTTAGACATCCACCTTCTATGACAGTGTGACTGCCTCCTTCATCTAGTTGACCAATACTCAGGATATTACTCCTAAGCTTTGGTATATAGTAGACCCCAGTCAGTGTCAAATGTTCCTCATTCTTGCACTGCAGAAGCATAGAGCCTTGACCAAGTAAAACTGATGAGTGAAGAATGCACATGGTACATGGACACCGGAGCAAGCAATCACATGTGAGGAGACATCAATCACATGCACTGCACAAGCTGTGTAGTTGGATCTTGTCAACTAGGGCTGGGTCCGAAAAACCGAAAACCGAAAACCGAATCAAATTAAACCAAACCGCGACCAAGTAAAACCGAACCGCTAAAAACCGAAACCGAATGTAAAAAATCGAACCGAACCGTAGTAGTTTGGTTCGGTTTTGGTTTTTACCCTTCAAAACTGAACCGAACCGAACAAACCGAACATAAATAAAATACGATTTTTTTTTTAAATGTAGGCATTAATCTTAATACCATCAATGATCTTTAAATTTCTTGTGCTAGAGAAATAATGTTTATGCTATGTTTAGTATAGTTTATAAATTTCTTGTGCTAGAGAAATTTCTTGATCTATTATGTCTTTTATGTATGTATCACTACTACAGGAATGACCTATCACGTCATACATTACGACGTCGGTTCTTAAAAAACCGTCGTTATAGATTTATTATAAAAAAGAAAAAATTAACTCACGACGGTTCTACTAAACTGACGTTACAAGTGCCCGAAAAAAATAAAAACTAACATGTAACGACGGTTTAGTCCGGACCTGCCTTAATAGGTGAGGCGGATTATTTTTTTAATAAACTCATACGACGACGGTATTTTACAAACCGTCTTAATAGAGAGGTAATTTTTAATTTTAAAAGTAAAATAATTCAAGCGCACTAATTGATAATAAGGCACTAGCTAGCGGTTAACTAAAATTAAAACTCATTCTGCGTCCAGAGCTCCATTCCTCTTATGCCGCCCTACTTCACTTCCCCAACAATGCCGCCCTACTTCGCTCTACTGCTCCAGCCGAATTCAAGTTCTTCGCAATAGGAACAGGACTCTGGGATTCTTTCAAGTACTCTCTTCATCTGCTACTATTGTCTTTTCCGTCCTATTTTTTACGCCGTTTGAAGTTCTTCTCAACAGGGAGGTATTTGGGCTGCGAGTCGCGATTGGACGGATTGGGCTTCGTCTTCCCCCAACAAGAGGAGTCGAGGACGAGAGGAGTGTTGCGAGCCTGCAACTCTGCTGAATTGAATCGGCGGCAAGCAGGCAAAGTTTGGGGATGAACAAACTGTACACTTCTTAAACGGATGCTTCTACCTTCTGCTACTCCTCACTGCTAGGTAATTTCTTTTTTAGTTGTTCATTTGTTAAGTGAATCTTGCAAAGATTTCATCACTGATTTTAGACAAACCAGAGGTAGTTGTTCACTTGTTAATTTCTTCTAGATTGGGGCAAAATGACGACACATTATCAGTATTAAAGTTGCAGGGAGATTATTTTACACTGATGTTTGCACTCTTTCCATCTTAGGATGAGTTGTGTTGTTGACTTCTAAAATTTCTAGTAGTTACTCAATGTTAAAGATGTAGGACTTGGCTTTTTCTGAAATACAAAATGGCACTAGCATCCCCAAAGCCTGATACCTAATTTAATCACAACTGCGATAAACATATATCCCATCCTGTTTCCTCCCTAAGCAAATACTACACCTAGGAGTACATTAGCTCATCCATTACCATGCTTCTGGGTCGGCTTTAGAGACTGAATTGAAGCACTCTCCTTCAGCAAGACATCTAATTTAAGTGAAACAGCCGGTCCAGCCTAGTTTACTTAAGTGAATTCTCTGCTTAGTTCTTTGATTGTATATGTTTTCTTTTTAATCTGTATTTCTGCAGGCCTTTTAATGAAAACTGTTAGAATGGAGCATGCATGTATTATATAAGCATATCATTTTTCTTTACTGCTAGTATTATTTATTTTATTATGAAACCTGTATTTTAGTTTAAGTTTTCTTTAATTATTGCTTGAGAAAGATGAAATGTTTGCATTATTTCACAATTATTAAGAAATTAGTGATGCTATTGAGAAAACTTACAGGACTTAATAAGATAAAATCTCTTGCAGCCTTTACAAAATAAGATATGATAATCTTTTACACAACTTAATAAGATTTAATAAGATAAAATATTTACAGATATATTAACTTATAAGCTGAATACTAATAAAGTTTTGTAAGTTTGGCAAGTAGGTTTCTTTAGAATAATGAGACAGTTTTTCAAACGTACCATACTATCTAGCTACTAGTGACATAAAATCAGAAATTTAAGATAACAAATTGATAAATGTTTGTGTGTTTGGTGTGACTTGTGATGAAAATATGAAAACCCGGGATTACATCTTTGGAAAAGCATAAAGCAGAGTATTATATACACATTACAGTGTACTACTACTATATTACAATTAGTATTATACACATAGTATGCTAGTAATATACTTATATACCAATAACTTAATAAGTGGTATACTAGTATTATTAGTTTATTACATATTTAGAAAATAGTACTTAGATACTAGTGTAGTATGAGTATAAGACTATATGTCTATATGAGTCTAAAATATTGGATGAAGAGGACTGCATAAAAAGAACACATACCTTATTTAGAGTTGTGAGGAAAGTGAGGCTGTTTAAGAAGATGAAGAAACTGAGGAGACTGAATAGCGATGTTTAGTGACTTGAGGTTAAGCGAGAAAACATGATTGTTTACGCTGGGTTTTACATCTTTTCGTACGTGACTTAAGGGATTTTATGCAGGTTTTACTTGTTTTATCCTATAATTTAGATGCGCCGAGTGTTATTACATATATGGGCTAATTATTTTTGAAAGTTTTAAAGAAAACAAAAGGCTGTCAGCCTTTTTCGCACCAGGCAACCCATATGCATAACATAGTTTATATTAGTATTCCTATATGTATAACATTATATTCATAAATAGCTGAAAGTATTGCCTATTTGAACACAATTATTATACTGTAAAGAATGAAGTGATAATTCAGTCCATGTTTCGAATTCCTAACAAATATACCATCACCTAATTTCATAATTTGAGATCACTTATGTTAATCATGTGTTTAGGGTTTATTAAATGGACAAAAGTTGGATAAAGGCGCCTCGTATAGGACATGAATATGCTAATGGGGTTGATCAGTTCATAGAATTTGCCAAAAAAATGCATCTAATAAAGATGGGAAGTTTCGTTGTCCTTGTAAGAAGTGTTGCAATTCTACGGTTTTGACGGATGCTGAAATAAAAGATCATTTGTTTTGGAATGGGTTTATTGAAATCTACCAAACATGGATCTGGAATGGAGAAATACATCTATCAAGTACATATACCACAAAAGCAAACAATGTGAGTGAAGACAATGATGATGCTTGCGATCGACTACATGATATGTTTTCTGATGTAGTCAATGACATTACTGACCGCCCACATGAGTTCGATACTATATTAGCCGATGCTGAGAAACCTTTATGGCTAGGATGCTCTAATAAATACACTCGATTATCTGCTGTTTTGGCACTATTCAACTTGAAGGTTGTAAATGGATGGAGTGACAAAAGCTTCACAAAATGACTTCATATTTTAAAAGAAATGCTTCCAGAGGGGAATGAGCTTCCAAAGACCACATATCAGGCCAAAAAGATTTTATGTCCAATGGGGATGGGGTATAAAAAAATCTATGCTTGTCCTAATGACTGTATTTTGTTCAGAAACGAGTACAAGGAATTGCTTGCATGTCCCACTTGTAAAGCACCTCGGTACAAAGAAAGACAAAATGCTGATAGTGATGTGCTCAAGAAAGGGCCACCGGCTAAGGTGTTGTGGTACCTTCCAGTAATTCCTAGATTGAAGCGCATGTTTACAAATCCAAGTGATGCAAAGAATTTAACATGGCATGCAAATGATCGAATTGTTGATGGAAATCTACGACATCCCGCCGACTCTCCCCAATGGAAGAAAATAGATGCGGCATTTCCAACATTTGGCAACGAGCCAAGAAACCTCGGGCTTGGTCTCTGTACTGATGGAATAAACCCTCATGGTAATCTTAGTAGCAAACATAGCTCATGGCCAGTTATGTTGGTGATCTATAATCTATCCCCTTGGTTGTGTATGAAGCGAAAGTATATATTGCTTTCTTTGATGATCTCAGGCCCAAAACAGCCGGGTAATGATATAGATGTATTTTTGGCACCGTTGATTGAAGATTTAAAGAAGTTATGGGATGAAGGTGTTTTGGTCTTTGATGGGTATAAGAAGGATTTTTTCAATTTGCGCGCCATGATCTTCTGTACAATAAACGATTTTCCAACTTATGGAAATTTATCAGGGTACAGTGTGAAGGGACATAAAGCTTGTCCTATATGTGAAGAAGGTACAAGTTTTAAACAGCTTGTACATGGGAAGAAGATAGTTTATCTCGGTCATCGCAAATTTCTAGATCGATATCAAAAATTGAAGAAAGCTTTTAATGTCTCACAAAATTTTGAACATGCTCCACAACCATTGACTCGAGTTGAAGTGTATGAAAAGGTGAAAAATATATCTTTGGTTTTTGGGAAGACCCAGAAGCTTAAATCTCAAACCGAGAACAGCTCGTGGAAAAAGAAATCGATATTCTTTGATCTTCCATACTGGAAGACACTAGATGTGAGGCACTGTATTGATATTATGCATGTTGAGAAAAATGTGTGTGATAGTCTTGTTGGAACACTTCTGAACATAAAGTCGAAAACAAAAGATGGTGTGAATGCTAGATTGGACTTGATCGAAATGGGTATAAGACCCAATTTAGCTCCACAACCAACATGAAAGAGGGACTATTTGCCTCATGCTGCACACACTTTGTCAAAAAAAGAGAAGACAAGTTTTTGCGAGTGTCTCCACAAAGTGAAGGTACCCCAATGGTACTCATCAAATATTAAAGCGCTGGTCAACATGAAAGAATTAAAATTGGTGGGTTTGAAGTCTCACGATTGTCATGCTCTAATGCAACAACTGCTGCCAGTTGCTATTAGAGGCATACTGCCTAAAAATATGAGGCACACTATTACAAGGTTGTGTTTCTTCTTCAATGCGATTTGTGCAGAATCTATTGATCCTCACACCCTTGATGAATTGGAGAATGGAATTAGTGTTACTTTGTGCCAGCTAGAGATGTACTTTAATTTCCACCTTCCTTTTTCGATATCATGGTACATGTAGTTGTGCATTTAGTGAGAGAGATTAAATTATGTGGTCCACCGTATCTGCGATGGATGTACCCACTTGAGCGATACATGAAAGTTCTTAAAGGGTGTGAGGAATCGTTTTAGGCCAGAAGCATCCATCGTTGAAAGTTATGTCGCTGAAGAAGTTGTTGAGTTTTGTACCAAGTATTTGGATAGAGTGGGGTCTATTGGTCTTCCCAAATCTCGTTTAGAAGAGAGAATGGAGGGGAAGGGAACTCGGGGAGCAAAAGTAATGACTATGGTTCGCGGTGATATTGAGGAAGCGCATCTTTATATTTTACACAATATGAGTGAAGTTGAGCCTTATTTGGAAGAGCACATGAACCTGGTAAGGCGCAGTAATCCACGAAAGAGTAACATGTGGATTGTACATGAACATAATCGGTCTTTCATTAGTTGGTTCAAGAATAAAATTCTTACCGATGACAATGTTAGCGGGGATATACGTTTTCTAGCTCGTGGTCCAAACATGGAGGTGATATGTTATGGTGGATTTGACTGTAATGGATATTCATTTTACAAAAATGCACAAGATGAAATTAGTACAATGCAGAACAGTGGAGTCACTTTGGTCGCCAATGCGATGCACTTTAGTAGTTCTAAAGATAAAAAACCTGTATTGGCACAAATGTCATATTATGGCGTCATTGAGCAAATCTGGAATATGGACTACACAAAGTTCAGGGTGCCAGTGTTTTGCTGCAGATGGGTAGATAGTAAACATGGTGTAAAGATTGATGAGTTTAGTTTTACACCTGTTGATCTTACCAGAGAAGGTCATAAAGACGAGCATTTCATAATGACATCTCATGCAAAACAAGTTTTTTATGTCAGTGATCCTTGTGATAAGAAGTGGTCTGTTGTTCTACATGGCAAGAGGCAGATGATTGGAGATGCGGTTGAAGATGAAAGTTTTGATATGGAAGAGATTCCTCCTTTTTCTTCAATGTTATTACCGATTAACGTTGAAAGCGAGATAGATGAAGTACATGCTGTACGGAATGACCATCAAGAAGGCTTATGGGAGGACTGATTTTCTTCTATTCTTTTGGTATTGTTAAAACTCTTCATTATTGCATTGTTGAAAAGTTAAATACCAAATACCTTATTCAGTTGTCATAAGTTTAGTATTAATATAATCATTATTAATTTGATTTTAGTTATTCTTAGTTTTATTTCAGAATTTTTGCATTACAGATCCATTGGAACTTTTGGTCACAACATAACGGATAGTGTAGGAGTTCTGGATAGATCTTCTGACTTTATAGGTAGAACAAGTGTTTGTTCTTACAGACTTCTAATATTTTTCCTAATAGTTGATATTACCAGTAAATAAGAATAATTTATATTCATGCAGAGTTCTAATGTTTTTTCCTAACAGTTGCTGTCAATTTTCTTTGTTTTTGCTAGAAATTATATATCTGCAAAGGCAATGGATTCTCAGGAGTACGATGATGCTACTGTTACCCAAAGTAGTAAAAAGAGAGGTCTCACCATAATGAAGAAGTTGTTACTTAGACGTGCCTCGAATTCTCCAAAGATATTTGTCAAGTTTATTAAGTCTCATCCCACTGGTCCATATAGACCCAAGCTAATCAGTTTTGTTGGATCATTGGGACGAAGCAGAGTAGATATCACAATTTCTAATTGGAAGCGAGTTTCAAATATTACGAAGGATCTTATTTGGGAAGATATTTTGGTATTCTCTTTTCCTAGTATATACTTCTTCATGACCATATTCAAGTATTTGATTGTTCAATATAATATATTTTTTATAGATGATATTGTTACTCTTTGTGGTAGAGTGTCTTTGACATCCCCGACACAAAAGGTGTTAGAAAACGGATTTTGCAAATAGCCAATAAGTCATGGAAAGACTTCAAGTCAATGCTAACTACTGAGTTTGTGTATGGGAATAAACAAGATGAAGACCCCCCTCAAGACATATGATTGGATACTTGAAGAGCAATGGGCTAAGTTTGTAGAAAGTCGTCATGATCCAGAATTTCAGGTATAATTAATCAAATGACATGTTGCTTGTATATTAAAGACAAGTTTTGTAAAAGATTTGTTCATATGAAAAACTGATTTGTTCATGGTATTTCTGCTGCTGATTAATGATGTGAGAAGAGGATTGAGTTCTTCTTCCCTTCAATTCCATGAGCTTCTAAAGCCAGGCATGGGGCTTATGCGTGATAACGTATCTGAACTTGTGATTAACCAATGTTTAAAATGCCTTTGATATTTCTTATGTGATAATTATCTAGTATTTCAGTTTTTGGGATAATCTGATTTTGTAATTTTCATTGATTTCTTAACTGTTTATTATTTCTGTAGCATTTGAGTGAGAAAGGTAAAGAGCTGCAATCTTTAAATGTGTACGCGCATCGATTGTCCCGAGGAGGTTACTATAAGTTAGAGCAAGACCTCATAAAGGAAAAACAACAAGAACAAGAACTTGCTTCTATGTCTGATCCATCTTTTGTGTGCACGCCCATAACTTTTATTCCGAGACATATATTATGGAAAGGACGTCGAGTAGATAAAGACGTAAATTTTACCACAGAAGAGAGTAGAGAAGTTGCAGAAAAAATTGTGAGAACTAAAATAAAGTTTCTTCTTCTTATTACTATATTTATAGTGCACCACTGAATGTGTTATTATTAATCAATTTAATTGACTAATATTTCAGTAAATGGTGATAGGATTCTTTGCAACAGCAAGCCTCCATAGGAGAATTCACTGCATCAGGGAGGGATGATATTTTGAGTGAAACATTAGAGAAAAGTGAACATCCTGGTCGTGTTAGGGGTGTAGGAGGAGGTTCTACAATAACTGAATACTTTGGTCGAAAGTCACGATGCGATGAGAAATACATGTCCTCAGAGGATGTTCAACAGATGATTAACAAAGCAGTAGCTGATACAGAGTCCAGATGTGCTAGAACATTTGAATAAAAAATGGAGAGTCTAATGCAACAGAAAATGGAAGCAATGATGCAAACTATGATGTCAAGTAACGCAAGTCCTAAGTCTATCAATTCGGATCAGACTGTAAGCATAAATGCAGGTCCTCCAAAAAGCAAAAAAGCTAGTTGTCTGGACCCGTTTGAAGTAATTCCTTTGGTACGCAACTACTTTTCATTATGATAATTTCTAGGTATATATGTGATATGCACTAGTTTATAGTGCATAAATGTATGTTTTTATGTTGATTGAGTGTGGATTTTCCATCGCTTTTAGTTAGTTTGTAAGTACTTGTTTTATTTTGTTTGTAATTGTTCTCTCCTTCTTTTCGGAGTTATAGAATAGTGATAGAGTTTGTAGCAAGGAAAAAGAGAGAAAAACTGAAGACAAAAAGACCCAGGAGCACAAAAACCCGACCGGGTCAGACCTTGAACCCGGTCGGGTCAGTTGAAGACCGGATCTAAGAAGAAAAAGTAAGACCCGGTCGGGTCCCTTACTCGACCCGGTCGGGTCAGATATGACCCGGAACACCAGAACATGCTGAAGATCACAAAGATTTGGAAAAAATCTGATTTAGACCAAACCCGGTTGGGTCCCTCAGTTGACCCGGTCGGGTCTGACTTGACCCGGGACAAATTAACGTGCTGGAACACAAAAACGTGGGAGATTATCTGATCTTGACCGGTACCCGGTCGGGTATGTACCTATACCCGGTCGGGTACCCGGCCAAAGGTGTTGAAAAACACCTATAAATAGCACTCTTTTTCTCCTCTAAAAATCATCCCTTTTTCCATTCTCTTTAGCTCAGTTTAGAATAGCATTTCTTTATATTTTTCTAGCTATGTTTAGCCTCCAAATGAGGAGCTAAACTTCCATTCTTGGTGTTGCTCTTGAAGCTTGTTGATTATTAAAGTTGTGAGTTATTTTCTTAACTTCTTTCCTTGAATATTAATTAATAGTTCTTTCCTTAATACCATCTCTATATTGATGTTGAGGACTGTTGCTAAGATGACAATTAGTTAACATCTCGACATTAGTTAGAATGATATTTTCTTCCTCTATATTAATATTGGGGAGTGTTGCTAAGATGACAATTAGTTAACATCTTGATATTAATTATAGTAGGATTCATCTTCTTTAATAATATTCTTCCTTGAATATTAATTAATTCCTACTCTTATTTCATATTAATATTTTGAACATTACTTAAAGGATCAACTAGTTTTGTTTCATATATTAATTATTACTAGAAACGATCAACGAACCGATGGTTAATCGTTGATGGTTTCACAAGTAAGTAACTTCGGTTTATTAATGCACGGTCGTGGTTAATAAACTTAAGAGGGATTAATTTTGTTGGTTAAACCGAAACCGCTTGTGTTGAGGTTATCAATCTCAATTGATTTCATCAAGGAGTTAGAAAGATTAAATGCTACTATTAAATCGGTATAAGGCGTTGTTCTATATTTGATTAATAGTAAGGGTTATTAATGAACGGTCGTTGTTAATAACTACCCTCGATGAAGTGGATATACTCCCCGATTGAGTATTCGAGAGGGAATAAGTTATAGATATACCAATGATCGACTAAAATATATCAACAAGTGGAAAGTAGCAATGCCAAGTCCTTTTTATCTTTGAATTAAACACATATAGGTTGTTCATCTTAGTTCTTAATTAAAATTAAATCACTCAATCCAAATCCCCCCTTTTAGTTACTACCTCCGTTCCTATTAAAACTTCCAAATAGGTTTGGCACAGAGTTTAAGATAGTGGGTATTGTGTGGTGGAGAGTTGTGCAGAGGAGAGAGAAATGTGTAAGAAAGGTTGTAAACCACAAATTCTTTACTAAAAAGGGAAAGTGGAAGTTTTAATTGGAACGGACGAAAAAGGAAAGTTGGAAGTTTATTTAGGAACGGAGGGACTACTAAGTATCATAAAAAGAGACTTATTCCTTTCCCTGTGGATACGAACTCTACTACGCTATACTACGTATAAGTGTTTAGTATTTCTCAAAAATCTCATCTCCTCTTTGCAAACTTTTACAAAAGGAGGTGGAATTTAATCTAAACGATGAATGCAAAGAGGCTTTTGACACTTTGAAAGCAAGATTGGTGACTGCCCCGATCATACAGGCTCCCGACTGGTCTCTTCCTATTGAGATCATGTGCGACGCAAGTGACTATGCGGTGGGGGCTGTTTTGGGCCAGAAAGTTGGAAGAGCCTCACATGTCATCTACTACGCCTCATCAACCCTCAACGAAGCCCAAAAGAACTATTCCACCACCGAGAAGGAAATGCTAGCAGTGGTTTTTGCTTTGGAAAAGTTTCGGTCCTACCTTCTTGGAACGAAAGTTATTGTCTACACCGACCATGCCGCTCTTCGATTCCTTATGACAAAAAAGAAGCCAAACCAAGACTCATTCGATGGGTCCTTCTATTGAGTGAGTTTGATGTGGAAATCAAAGACAAGAAAGGAGCGGAGAATTTGGTGGCCGATCATTTAAGCCGCCTCATTCCTCACAAAGACATCGAAGACCTCCACACAAATCTCATCAAAAGAGAAGTCCTGGACGAAACTCTCTTCTCCATCAAAGTCACACAACCATGGTACGCAAATATCGTGAACTTCCTCGTTTCCGGCAAATTTCCTCCACCAGTCTCAAAATCTCAAAAAGAAAAATTAAGAATGGATTCAAGACTCTATGTGTGGGATGACCCATATTTGTGGAAGCATTGTAAGGATCAAATAATCCGAAGATGCATCCCTGAATATGAGATAGCCCACATCATAGAGTTTTGTCACTCTTATGCTTGTGGAGGACATTTCGGCCCGAAACGAACAACAATGAAGATACTTGAAAGCGGTTTTTGGTGTCCGAGTCTATTTCGGGATGCACACGGCTTTTGTCGATCTTGTGACAATTGCCAAAGAGCGGGCAACATTTCCCTGAGGAACGAGATGCCACAAAACCCCATGCTTTTCTGTGAGATTTTCGATGCATGGGGTATCGACTTCATGGGACCATTCCCAAATTCCCAAGGTAACATATGCATCCTTCTTGCAGTAGACTACGTCTCCAAATGGGTGGAGGCCAAAGCAACAAAAACTGATGATGCCAAGGTGGTGGCTAGTTTTCTCAAATCACACATATTTTCAAGGTTCGGGGTCCCTCGAATTTTAATTAGCGATCGAGGCACACATTTTTGCAATAAAATTGTGGGATCCCTACTGAAAAAATATGGTGTGACTCACAAAATTTCTACAGCCTACCACCCTCAAACCAATGGCCAAGCGGAAACCTCAAACAGGGAGTTGAAATCTATACTCCAGAAAACAGTTAACCCGAACCGGAAGGATTGGAGTATACGCATTGATGATGCGCTATGGGCATACCGAACTGCTTACAAAACCCCAATCGGTATGTCTCCTTATAGACTTGTGTTTGGGAAAGCATGTCATCTCCATGTAGAGCTCGAACACAAGTCCTATTGGGCGGTTAAAGAATTCAACCTCAATCTTGACGAGACCGGTGTACATAGGAAGCTCCAATCACTAGTGCAAAATCGTGAATCAGAGGCGCTTCAAATGGCTCACGTGCGGCGCTTTGAAGCGCCTCTAAAAAATGTGCCCCAAATCTCAATTGGAGGCGCTTTTTTGACTGGAAGCGTCTCTAATATTTAAAAAAAAAATCGGAATTTTGCGGCGCTTCTTATAGAAAAAGCGCCGCACGCGTGGCCTAAACAGAGGCGCTTCTGATGATTTTTTTTATTTAGAGGCGCTTCTGACGAAAAAAGCGCCTCCAAAATGTGCTACGTAAAATGAATTAGAGGCGCTTCTAACCTTAAAAACGCCTCCAAACTTGGCTCCGTATTCTGTTTTAGAGGCGCTTTTTTCACAAAAGCGCCTCCAAATTTTATTATTATTTTTTATATTTTTTTAAAAATACTATATAACCTGTTTTATTTACAGATCCATTGTCAACCAAAAAAACACATTCATTCATTCGTAAAACCAGAATAACGATAAAATCGTTTCGCACAAATACAATTCAAAAGGTACAAATTTGTATCACAATATAATAAAACTACATTCAAGTTTGACTCAGTTCTAATGTCATAACACTTCATCTACAAAAAACCTAGCCCATACTTTTCTAATGTCATCAAACTCCTCCGTTGTATATGGCTCAGTTCTTGAATTCCAAACCTGAAAGTAATCATAAAAATATAGATAAAATAAGTAATGACAAACTAAATTATACTATCGTATATAAGTTAAATGATTTAATGAAATCCACCTATTGAAGTAAATATATAATTTAAATACCTGTGCAATATCTGAACTTCCAACAGAAGTTATTATTTCCCAAATAAACTTCATCACATAATATCCACATTCTGTGTTGCCCGTTTGTCTTGCACACTATATATTAGATGACAAATATACATTATTATTTTATAATATGATTTTTTTACATAAAAGCATAACTTATGTAAATAAGAGAAGATATATGATGAAAGTACCTTCATATTATGCCATTTGATCGGCTTGCCACGACCCTTTTGTGTAGACGCAACTCTATACATCCTATAATGATAATAAGCTCAATGTATATATATATATATGCTCAATGTTGAAATACAAGTATAAATGTTAAATATAAATGTTAAATATCACAACTAAATCATTAAAAATACATACATCGTAAGATCTTTTTGAATAGCAATATTGGAATAACTTGGCAATGAATTGAAAATGTAGCCCTTATCAACCTTTGGACAAATTACAAACAAAACCCAATGATACCTATATTTCCAAAGAGAATAGAAAATGGGTTAATATTTCATATGTCACGATCAATAAATATAATATGTAAAAGTGAATGTAATATATGAATCATACCCTTCATTATATGCCAAGAGAATGATATTCTTTTCAAACATTTCAGTCAGAGCATGCTTCATGTAAGTCAGTGTGCCCTTTTTATCCAATTGATAATACTTAAAAGAACAAATCCAAGGACACAAAAGACCCACATCATCACGACCAAACTCAATCAGTTTTGCATTTACACAACTACATGCATGTGAAATTATAATATTAATAATTAGTCAATAGTAATTAAGTCTAACAAATATTCAAGAGTGCTTGAAAACTTATTATAATACTTACAGCATAAAGGTCTGAATAATTGAAAGATCAACAGAATCACTCTCAAGAAATTGACTCAAGTCTTCACGGTCAACAACGGTCCCAAATTGGTTATCATCAATATAACAGAACAACTCCGCAGGAAGAGGAATAGAAAACTTACAAAGATCGGGCTCATACCACTCAAGATTTTCATGCAATCTTAAAAGATCATCTGTAAGTGAATGAAGAACAGTTTCACTAACCAATGAATGTGAGCTGGGTTCAACCGTTACTTTTGGTGAATCTCTCACGATAAAGGGTACTTTTTTCTTAGCTCCATCCTTCTTTTTTGACTTAGACGGTGGTTCCTAAAATAATTATTACATAAAAATGTATGAAAGAATTTCATATCGAAATAAGCAACAAAAGTAAAAAATATGAAACAATAACTTCATTACCTCTCCCTCAAAAAAAACCAAATGAGATGGCCATTGAACAAATGAACCTATCAGACACATCATGACCATTTAATGGTGGACGAGCTACTTCATGCTCAGTTTTTCCGTTAAATGCCTTCTTCAATGCACAATAACGATGAGTGCGCGGAAGAAACCTTCGATGATTCAAGTAAACATTTTTTTTGCAGTGAGGTAATCGCAAATCAACTGTATCATCTTCACATATAGGACATGCTTTTGCACCTTTGACTGTGTAGCCTGAAAGATTGCCATATGCTGGAAAATCATTTATAGTGCAATACAACATAGCACGCATTTGAAAATAAGATTTGGTATGCATGTCATATGTTGTAACACCTTCAGTCCACAGCAGTTTGAGATCATCAATAAGCGGTGCAAGGTACACGTCAATATCATTACCCGGTTGTTTGGGTCCCGAGATAAGAAGAGACAACATGATGTATTTACGTTTCATGCACAACCATGAAGGCAAATTGTAAATAACCAATAGAACTGGCCAAGTGTTGTGTTGACTATTGAGTGTACAATATGGATTCATACCATCAGTGCATAGGCCAAGTCTCAAATTTCTGTCCTCTCTGCCGAATTCAGGATATTTCAAGTCAATTTGCCTCCATTGCGGAGAATCAGACACATGACGCAAGTACTCATCTTTTTTTCTACCCTGAGAATGCCAAACTAAATGTTTGGAATCTTTTGCATTCATGAATAACCTTTTAAATCTCGGAATAATGGGGAGATACCACAAAACTTTTGTAGGAATTTTGGAAAACTCAGTGTCACTAGCACTATTTGTACTCCTTTTTGCCTTATAGCGATAAAGATGACATCTTGGACATTCATCAAGATTTTCGTACTCATTCCGGTACAACACACAATCATTTGGACAAGCGTGGAATTTCTCCCATTCAGCTCCCATAGGACACAGTAACTTTCTTGCCTTGTAAGTGGTATCAGGAAGTGTATTCCCTTCGGGCAACATCTCTTGAATTAATGTCAATAACTCTGTGAAACTGACATTACTCCATCCATGTTTCGCTTTCAAATGAAATAACTTCAAAACCGCAGACAGCTTCGTAAAAGTAGAGGTAGAATACAAAGGTATTCTGGCGGCATCAACCATACTTTCATATGATTTTGGTTTTTGTTCAAAATTATCATGTACATCCTTCAAAAACTCATCCATGTGATCATCATTGAAATCATCATCACCACTATTTTCATTATTCCAATTTAAGTTGGTGGTAGTATCGGGGGCTTTGCGCTTTAAATTACTAGCGGCGGCTCGCGGAACAACATTCTCACCATCCTGGAAAGTCTCTCCATGTAAAGTCCAAATGATGTAATTTTCTCTAAAGCCTCTCTCAAAGAGATGTTGAAGTATAACATTGGTGTCACTCTCTCTTCTCAAGTTCCGGCACTTTAAACAAGGACATAAAATTCCTTTATGTCCATGTTGTTTCTGGTGTGTAACGGCAGCTTTGATGAACCCATTCGCACCAATGAAAAACTCAGACGTGTCTCGACGTCCATACATCCAAGAACGATCCATTTTGAACGAAATTCTACATTTGTCCAATAATCATATATCATATAATGTGCATATAAGCAATATCATATACTCCCTCCATAATGTTAACCAAGTAATAATGTTTTATCAGATGCAGCTGCACAAGGGGTACAACCAGATCAAATCATATTCACATATGTTGCAATGAAGCAGGAGCATATAAGACGCAGTTCTTTGGCGGATTTATTCCTTGACACGTATGGAATACCATGACCCCATTTTCCATTCATTTTAAAGGAGTATACCAGAAAACACAATTATTTCTACTAGCTTCATAGTTTCTATGTGAATGAAAAGTTTCAACCAGAATACGAGAAAAAAGTTTCTATGTATACCATTCATTTTATTTTGTGAATGAAATGACCCCATTTTCCATTCATTTTAAAGGAGTATACCAGAAAACAAAATTATTTCTACTAGCTTCATAGTTTCTATGTGAATGAAAAGTTTCAACCAGAATAGCATGAAAATTATTTCTACTAGCTTCATAGCTTCATAGTATGGAATACCATGACCCCATTTTCCATTCATTTTAAAGGAGTATACCAGAAAAAAGTTTCTATGTGAGTGAAATGTATTCAACACTACTGAACTAACACGAACTAAAACCAACCAATCTTCCATCTCAGTGGTGGCCATTATTCATTCGGGTATAATCAAATAATTATTACTTCAATAATTACACATACTATAATCAAATAAAATACATTATATTGATAACGCTGTCAAATAAACAATTAATAAATTATAATTAACTGTGAGCCGAAGCGGTCCAAAAAAATCAAAGTACAATCAAATAAAAATGAAAAACATAATATATATGCCAAAAAAATTAACAAATAAACTCACTTTTATCAATGTAAGTATAATTCCCACTTGATTAAAATTTAAGGAATCCTAAACATGGGAACAATGGATCTCATATGTAATATACATTAATCTGAAAACATTTAAACTAAAATTTAAACTAAAATCAAATAAAAGTGAAATCAACCAAAATATACCAAAAACTTAATTAAAAAATAAACTGACCTGGGATGCGGGCCGGAGAAGTCGACGGGGAGCCGGAGAAGTCGACGGGGAGCCGGAGAAGTTGACGGGGAGCCGGAGAAGTCGACGGCGTGCCGGAGTAGTTGCAGGCGTGCAGCGGCGGCGAGCGAGCCTACGGCGTACGTGCGGGCGGCGGTGCGGTCGAAAGGTCGCGGGCGGCGGTGCGGCGGTGCGGGCGAAAGGTCGCGGGCGGCTGTGCGGTCGAAAGGTCGCGGGCGGCGGTGCGGTCGAAAGGTCGCGAGCGGCTGCTATTTCCGTTCCCAGGTGTTTCCGTTTCCAGCTGCGGCTAGGTTTGGACGACGGGGTATTTTTTTTTGTTTAAAATTGGAGGCGTTTCGTACAGAAAAGCGCCGCACGCAGCAATTTTTTTTAAAAAAATACGAAATTTTAGAGGCGCTTCTAGCCCAAGCGCCGCACGCGTGGCCCAATTCCATTTAAACCGGGGAACTTAGAGGCGCTTCTACCCAAGCGCCGCACGCGTGGCCCAATTCCAAAAAAAAACCGGGGCAATTAGAGGCGCTTCTTTCCCTAAGCGCCGCACGAGTGGACGGATTTCAAAAAAAAAACCGGGAATCAAATCGGAGGCGCTTCTCAAAAGAAAGCGCCGCACGAGTTAAAAAAAAAATTTAAAAAAAATTATTGGAGGCGCTTTTTTTCAATAAGCGCCGCACAGTTTTAAAAAATTTTAAAATAATAATTTTAACGCCAAATAGAGGCGTTTGTGCTTAAAAGCGCCTCAAACGAAGCGCCTCTATTTGACGTTTTTCCACTAGTGAATTACAAGAATTGGAAGAACTTCGTCTGGATTCTTATGACAATGCAGAAATATACAAAAGAAAGATGAAGGAGTGGCATGATAAAATGATCATACGAAAAGACTTTAAACTTGATGAAAAAGTCCTCCTATTCCAATCACGGCTTCGTCTATTTCCGGGAAAGCTGAGATCCCGTTGGACCCACTACAACAAAATGGACCTTTTGTAACAGTTTCTTAGTAACACTTATTTTTTTGTTGCATATCATATTCAATGTTCGGCTTTTGCAACACTTTTAAATATATGTTGCATAAGTGTTAAAAATAAAGAATTACCTAACACTTTTTAAAAAGTGTTGCATATGAATAAACATTATGCAACATTTTCTTAAATTGTTGCAATAATTATGAGTTATTTATGTAGTACACTAATGCGGAGTATATTAAAAACACCTTACAAAAGAGACCTAGTCTTATGAGTTACTTCGTTGAGTTTATCATTTTTATTCCAAAAAATCTGGACCGTCCCTCGCAATAAAGAATCTGGCCTGTGAATATTTTTTACATTTCGATCATCCCTAAGCTTAAACCAGAACATCTCACGATTTTTTACAAGCCTAACCCAGTAACCCTCTACGCTGAGTTCGTATATCGTACGACCGTCCCAGCATGAGCACCGTACACCCACTCCCAAAACTTTTTTAAAAAATGGTAATAACTTTTTAATTTTTGATCCGATTTTTATAAAATTTATATCAACATTTTTTATTTTTCATTATCTTTCAAATGAGACCAATATTGCCTATGTAATTTTAACATATTGTCGAACTATTAAATTAACCTATGTAAAATATGTAATTTTACGTGTAAAAATATGTAACTCACGTCTAGTCAGGCCAAATGCAACTCGTGTGTATAAATATGTAACTCTATGTGTAAAAATATGTAACTTTACGTGTAAAAATATGTAACTCGCGTTCAGACAGGTCAAATGTAATTCGTGTGTATAAATATGTAACTCGCGTGTATAAATATGTAACTTGCTTATAAAAAGATGTAACTCGCTCATAAAAAGATGTAACTCAATGTAAATGAGGTCACTGATCCACTCCCAAACAGATTCGATCTTCTATTTCACAAACCTATCATCTCCCTGCAATTCATATGCAACTCGTGTGTATATATATGTAACTTGCGTGTAGAAATATGTAACTTTACGTGTAAAAATATGTAACTTCACGTATAAAAATATGTAACTCACATGTATAAATACATAATACAATAAATTTTTTATATACACAATTTTAAAATAAATTGTGATTTACACAATTATTTTTCTAAATTAAATTTAGTTCGATTTTCCTTATAATCCAATACCATTAATATAATAGTTCGATAAGTTTTTAAAATTACATAAGCAATATTGGTCTCATTTGAAAGATCATGAAAAATAAAAAATGTTGATATAAATTTTATAAAAATCGGATCAAAAATAAAAAAGGTATTATCATTTTTTAACAACAAAAGCAAAAAAAGAAAGAAAAGAAACAAACAATCCTACGTCTTTTTGCAACAGGTTGCACCATTTGTTGGTATAATTTGCCCTCTCCGCTCTCTTCTTCCCCGGACCATTTGTCGATCCCCTGGCCTGCTTTACATCTCTTTCCCTTTTCTCCTTTTTCCGTATTCTGTAAATCACTTGACGATGCAGGAAAGAAAAAGACAGCAAGAAATCAGCCATCCTAAGGAACGCGGATGAAGCGCCGACGAAGTCACGGACTCACGGCCGTCACTAATGAGCGCCACCACCGCTTCTAATATGCGCCGAGGAAATCACGACCGTCGCTAATGAGTGCCACTACCGGTACTAGTATGCACCGAGAAGCCACAGCCACCGTTCATCCTCACTTTCGTCTGTAGCCATCACCCAAGGTAATACATCTTCTCGATTTGTGTTATTTTTTTAGTTTTTTGTCCTTCTATTATCTACAGAGTACTCCGTATAATTTGTGCTATACAATTGTTTATTTGATTGATATGATTCATTATTCTGAATGTGTAATGTTCGTGATTGAAGATATTCTCCAAGTATTGTATTTCACTTTCATACCCATAAGGTGTTTGTTAAAATGCTACAATCACATGTGAATTTTCAAAAAATGGATAAACTACTTACAAGAACATGTGTGAACACTACATTTATTCTAGTTTAATGATATACAATTTCATATTTTGAAGGTCTTGTTTAATGGCTTTAAGAGAAGTGTCAAATTCTACCCCAAGTCTATTATGTTTCACTCAAAACAAAATTTATAATAATTGATGCTGATTTCAATATTACTAGTGGTACAAACCAAAACTATGGAATTGATAACTTGCGTGGTTTTATCTGTAAAATTTGATAAAAATTTGAGCTTTTATATCTGATTTGGAAAAGTGGAAAATTCACTTGCTCCTTATTCCCCTTTTATAAAAATGAATGAAAATGAATCCTCCAGATTCTCTTTAACATTTCTTTAGTTTGTGATTTTTTTTTCATTAGATTGTTCCTATATACTATTGAGTTATAGGTTTAGAGTAAGAGAATGTTTGTTAGTTTTTACGGAGTATTTACTTCTTATTACAAAAGATTAGACATGTTTGGATCTAGCTTAATATTGTATAATTTAAAACTCAACACCCTATTTGATGGAAGTAAATAAAAAATAAAGTCATACCATTGAAATATCATGCTCCCCACATAATAAGAAATTCTGGTACGATCTTTGGTGGTACCCATTTTACAATCTTTAACATGGAACCCACATTCATTAAAATCTTTGAATGATAAAATATACTACCTGCGTTCCAAAAAACATTGGTGTTTTTTGGCATCTCATAATGTTTGGACTTGATTTTGATTAGTATAATATTATGAAAGTTATAAATTTTACACTTTTATTAAAGTACTTTTAACATAGAATGTTAAAAGTATATACTTTATTGGGATAGAAGTAGTATGAGTTGTATTGATAATTTAATTAAGGAAAAATTGAAAATAATAATCCCAGCTATTGCCGGTCCGCTAACAATAATCCCAACTATTGATTTTTTTTTGTATAATCCCAACTATATGGACTGTCCGCCAATAATGGTCCATGACCGCATATTACCTGCTCTAACAAGTGAATTTTTGATAGAAATTAAGCTAAAAAATTAAAATTTGGGATTATTTATAGGGATTACCTGCTATATCTCTTTAGAAACTATAAGAATTTATTTATAGTCGGTCACGTCGGACTATTATTGGCGGAAGGTCACTAAAGTTGGAATTATTCTGAAATAATTGATAGTTGGGATTATTATGAGCGGACCACCAATAGTTGAGATTATTACAATCAATTTTTCCTTTAATTAATTTGAATGTTCTAAACTTGTTTAAGTAATGTTTTCATGTTGTGTGTGCTATGTAGCACTGTGACTCTTGTTCCAGGCACTTTCTGATATAAAAGAAGAAAATATGTATAGAGGTCGCCTCTCTCTGAATGAGTATGAACTTCAATGTGGTATGTACATTGCATATATTATATATTCAGTATTTTTTTAGCTGAGTTATATATTTTCGTCCTTTAAGTTGCTCAGTGAAGCTTATGTGTATGAAACTCTTATTAACAACATAACCATTTCTTGTGTGAAGTACGTCTTATCTCCTGAGGTAGTTTTTTGGTTGTCTAGATTTAATAACATTAAATTTTGATAAGATTAGTGATTTGATATTTATATTACTCTCATTATTTTGCAGAAGCATGCTAATAAAGGATGTTCAAGTATTTAGAGAAGATACTGATTGGTTAATGTTGATGCTACCCTCTGCGGATCGGAGCAGAATGTTTTTCTGTATATTTAGTAACATGAGAACGAATTTAGATTATCTAGTCTGATTGTTTAGATTACTTTTTCTAAAGTTGGATAACTTTCGGTCATTATGTAAGATTGAATTTTTATACGTTGTGATGTTGTATTAGATTTAATTTTGCTTTGAACTTATGTACGATTATTTATAATATTATAAGTGTTTTGTGAAATATAACAGTGTTAGTGTGTTACCCTTGATCTATAAATATAGTTTGCTGAATCATAACTAGTTAGGGGGTATGAATTTAAGGTGTCCCTGATAGTATATGTTACGTAATTATAAAAGAGTGTTGCAAATAAATGTATATAATAAATGTTGTATATTGTCAACAAATTGTTACATAAAGTGTTGATATTTATGTTGCAAAAGAACATAATAAAATGTTGCATAAATATAATCAAAGTGTTACTTAAATCATTTTTAAGTGTTACATTTTCTTTCAAAAGTGTTGCTTACGGTGCCAGTCAAGGTGTTGCAAAATAGTGTTGCATTTGGAGTATTTATGTAACACTTTCGTGTAATGTTGCCTAATACGAATAAAAGTGTTGCATATGACTTTATGCAACGAGACCTGAAGTAACGCCCTTAAAAGTGTTACATTAGTCTTTTGCAACACTTTAATGATCTAATGTAACATTTTGGAACCGTCGCCAAAGGCTTGTTTTGTTGTAGTGACCGGACCATACAAAGTGGTCAAAACATATCCACACGGGGCGGTGGAAATTCAGGACCTGGAGACGGGAGAGGTGCTGAAAGTAAATGGACAGAGATTAAAACCCTTCTTTGAGGGTTTTCAACCCAAAAATGTGGAAGTCGTAGACCTTTCTGAACCGGTCTACGAATGAGGAACAACAGAAGATATCGTCGAGCCACGACGTTAAATAAAGCGCTTCTTGGGAGGCAACCCATGCACGGTATACTTTTCTTCTCTTTTTCTTATTTTAGTAGAGTGTGTGTGTAAAAAAAAAGAAAAAAAAATGAATTTGGAGTATACCCGGCCGGGTATCATAACTCACCCGGTCGGGTATTACAGGAATACAGGGATACCCGCACGGCTACCCGGGTGGGGAAATGAAAAATTAAAAAAAAAGAATAAAACCCGACCGGGTATGTGAGTTCACCCGGTCGGGTATTGCAGACAAACAGAGATACCCGCAATGGCTACCCGGGTGGGGGAGCGAAAAAAAAAATTGAAAAAGAAGAGGAAACCCGACCGGGTACCTTATTTCACCCGATCGGGTATCAACAACCAGACCTCTCTGGATAAGAACACAGCTTACCCGACCGGGTCAAATAAGGAGACCCGACCGGGTATCCAGCCAAAAAACATTCTGCCAGCCTCTGGAACGCTGACCCGATCGGGTAAATAAGGGGACCCGACCGGGTCAACGACTTTTCAGCCTATACCAGGTCGGGCCTTTACCTTCTTCCCCATTTCCTCTCCCCAAATTTCGAACAAACCCTCCTCAAACCTCCATTTTCATCCACCAAAACTCCCAAATCTCCCCCATTCCTACACCAAATTCACCAAAAAACATCATATTCTTCATCTCCTCACCTCCCTCTTCCACCCTACACCAATTAATCCCTCCAAAATCCCCCAAATCAACCAAACTCATAAACCCTACCCCAAATTTCGAACCTCTCCATTTTCGGACATTCAAGGTCCAATTTCAAGCCAAATTCCCCAACAAACACCAAAAACCTTTTCTCCTCATCATCCTCTACAAAATCATACCACTCACCCTCACCAAACCTCACTTCCCCCAAAAAAACAAAAAACCCTTCAAAAAAAAGGAGGAAAACAATTCCATGGCACCAAAAAAAAGGGAAGAGCTTCTTCTTCAAGAGCTCCAAGAGCTATTCCACAAGTCGAGGGCTTCGAATCAGTGGAGTTTGAGACTGAATCACAACGCATCCGCTTCCTTGAGCAATCCGAACGAGAGGTAAAACCCTCCCGCTTTGTATGCCAATTGACATTAACGATGTTCTGGATTCATGACATTATGAGAGATATATTCCAAAAGGTGTGGCATGCTTAAAATATTTGATATGCACTATTGGCCATATTCTCGTTTGGTGTATGAATTTTACAGTTCCGTTGAGCATGTGAAGGATGAAAATGATCACACAAATAACACGATCAACTTTCGTTTGCTTAACGAGAACCGCTCACTCACCAAATGAGAATTCGCTGAACACTTCGGTCTACCTTTGCTTGATGACACGGTAGCGTATAGTTCACCGGTGGCCTATGAACTATGGAGAAGAATGACCGGAATTGTCAAGGTTCGTACCTCCCACCTCAATGTCAACCATGTCCAACACCCGGTCTTCCGAATTTTCTTAAAATTCTTGGCTAATTGCTTTTTCGGAAGACCAAACAACCATCAAACTAGGGTGTGGGATGGATGCCTCTTAGCACAAGCTGTTCTTCCGGGTGTCGGGCCATATGATGTGACCACAGTTCTTTGGGATCACATCATCAATGTTAAAAGTGGTGGAGGAAAAATTCTGATAGGGGGTCTAATTACCCACATTGCCACACTATATGGTTTTGTATGCAATGGTGCACAAAACCACAGGACCCTTCTTGGCCTTCAATTTTTAAAGAATGCTGGCGATGTGACCCTCTCACACATCGAACATGATGGCCTAGAAATCTACAATTGGCACATCAAACCAGGCCAAGAACTATACTACCCCTTCCCTTCCGAAAACCTCCCGCTTAACATCATCGATCACCAAATCGGTGATGGACACCACTATTGTATGCCCGAGGGAATTCCACCACATTTTGCACCGCCAGAAAATGAGGCGGGGGACAATGAAGCCGCCAATGAATAGCCTGCACTTGAAGCACCACCCATCATTCCTGAACAACCTCACCCACAACCCCATGCTCATCAATACTCTCCATTTGAGCAAGAAATCCTAAACAGCATGAATGCTCTTAACCTCAATTACACCCAACTTCGGGAGGAAGTCGGGCTGTACAGAAATGAGCAAAGGCACAGCTTCGAGAGGATTGAAGAACAAAGGCGAGAAGATTGGCGCCGATATGAAGAGGATCAAAGGAGGACTTTTGGACCTATCTACTCCTATATCGCGCATCAGGAAAACTTCACCTCCATGACCACTCCTCCTCCGGCGCCTTCATGGTACAACCCCACTGAATGGGGTTATTTTGGTGGCTCAACCTCTAGTGGTGGAGGCGGGGAAGACGGATACAGCGGGGATCATATGGACGAGGATACACAGTATAGGGGCTATAGAGGATTTTTCGATGGCGGAGATGCGGGCGGGCACTAGGGACTGTGCCACGGACTAGTGGTGGGGGAGATCTTCCCGGTATGTTCACATTCACACTCTTTATTCTTGTTACCTCTAAAAAAAGAAAAAATAAAAAATAAAAAATAAACGAAAGCTTGTTGAGTTGAAACCCCACAAAGGGCAGCTTAAGCAAAAATAAAGCAAAAATAAGAGTGAGTTTGTGAGATTTGAGAAAAATAAAAAAAAAATAAAAAAATGTGGGAAGCTGGGTTGAAAACCTGAAAGGGCACTTAGGCAAAATGAGAGAATGAGAGAAAGTTATTTCTTTTGATTTTGCAGGATCCTGAGGGCGATTACTATAGAGAGTTCAAATTGAAATTGAAGACCCATCTTTACTCTTTTGAGATGCTTTATGTATTTGTTATAAAAACTTGTGGATGTTGGTGTTGCTACTCTTGTCAATTAAGGACCCCTTGGACAGAGTTTGTTTTACTCGAGACTAGTAAAAGTTCAAGTGTGGGGGTGTTTGATATGCACTAGTTTATAGTGCATAAATGTATGTTTTTATGTTGATTGAGTGTGGATTTTCCATCGCTTTTAGTTAGTTTGTAAGTACTTGTTTTATTTTGTTTGTAATTGTTCTCTCCTTCTTTTCGGAGTTATAGAATAGTGATAGAGTTTGTAGCAAGGAAAAAGGGAGAAAAACTGAAGACAAAAAGACTCAGGAGCACAAAAACCCGACCGGGTCAGACCTTGAACCCGGTCGGGTCAGTTGAAGACCGGATCTAAGAAGAAAAAGTAAGACCCGGTCGGGTCCCTTACTCGACCCGGTCGGGTCAGATATGACCCGGAACACCAGAACATGCTGAAGATCACAAAGATTTGGAAAAAATCTGATTTAGACCAAACCCGGTTGGGTCCCTCACTTGACCCGGTCGGGTCTGACTTGACTCGGGACAAATTAACGTGCTGGAACACAAAAACGTGGGAGATTATCTGATTTTGACCGGTACCCGGTCGGGTATGTACCTATACCCGGTCGGGTACCTGGCCAAAGGTGTTGAAAAACACCTATAAATAACACTCTTTTTCTCCTCTAAAAATCACCCCTTTTTCCATTCTCTTTAACTCAGTTTAGAATAGCATTTCTTTATATTTTTCTAGCTATGTTTAGCCTCCAAATGAGGAGCTAAACTTCCATTCTTGGTGTTGCTCTTGAAGCTTGTTGATTATTAAAGTTGTGAGTTATTTTCTTAACTTCTTTCCTTGAATATTAATTAATAGTTCTTTCCTTAATACCATCTCTATATTGATGTTGAGGAGTGTTGCTAAGATGATAATTAGTTAACATCTCGACATTAGTTAGAATGATATTTTCTTCCTCTATATTAATATTGGGGAGTGTTGCTAAGATGACAATTAGTTAACATCTTGATATTAATTATAGTAGGATTCATCTTCTTTAATAATATTCTTCCTTGAATATTAATTAATTCCTACTCTTATTTCATATTAATATTTTGAACATTACTTAAAGGATCAACAAGTTTTGTTTCATATATTAATTATTACTAGAAACGATCAACGAACCGATGGTTAATCGTTGATGGTTTCACAAGTAAGTAACTTTGGTTTATTAATGCACGGTCGTGGTTAATAAACTTAAAAGGGATTAATTTTGTTGGTTAAACCGAAACCGCTTGTGTTGAGGTTATCAATCTCAATTGATTTCATCAAGGAGTTAGAAAGATTAAATGCTACTATTAAATCGGTATAAGGCGTTGTTCTATATTTGATTAATAGTAAGGGTTATTAATGAACGGTCGTTGTTAATAACTACCCTCGATGAAGTGGATATACTCCCCGATTGAGTATTCGAGAGGGAATAAGTTATAGATATAACAATGATTGACTAAAATATATCAACAAGTTGAAAGTAGCAATGCCAAGTCCTTTTTATCTTTGAATTAAACACATATAGGTGGTTCATCTTAGTTCTTAATTAAAATTAAATCACTCAATCCAAATCCCCCCTTTTAGTTACTAAGTATCATAAAAAGAGACTTATTCCTTTCCCTGTGGATACGAACTCTACTACGCTATACTACGTATAAGTGTTTAGTATTGAAATTATTTTGACGCACCGTGACAAAGTGCTCGTCAATATGTTATTCATGGGTTAATTAGTATGTACTGGAAAATGCAGACGGGGGAAAAATGTATATGCTATTCGGAGGACCCTACTAAACGCGTTGTTGCATATGGAAAAGTTTTCAAGTCAAGTGCCATGCTACACAATAAACCACTATCTCATGATGATTTGCGTGTAGTTGTTGAAAAAGTGGTTGTTCCTGGTGCAAGTGTACCTTACCCGAACGATGAGGTACAAAAAGTGGATGATGCTCTTTCTCAATTTATCGCTTGGCCGAAGCGGTTAGTACAGTTGGGAACCGAGAATGAGGTACATGATGTATATATATCTTTTATAATTATATTAAATAGGTTCATATGTACTAAATTGTGAAATTAACAAGGTACATCATCGACGAGCATCAAAAGGAAAATTGTTGAATACGTTGCCCTCTGATCCGAATTGCCCTTCAACCATAGATGTAAGTGCCATATCCAGGGAGTTTCAGTTGGTGAGGACATTGGCAAGTAGATTACATGCAGATGAGTTTATTGATATAAATATGGATGTTGATATTGTTGGGAAACAATATGGATTCCATATTTATCGTGAGGAGATGGAACGCTTTCTTAAGATGGAGACTCTTGATATATGTGTAATGACTTTATTTTGCGTGTAAGTTTTTTTTTACTTCAAGCCTTCGATCACTTTGACAACGTAAAAGAACCCCATTTATTTAAAATTATGCTCCTAGATTTGAGCAGATTTGGCATAACAGTGTCCATTTTTTTATCCTAATTTAAGCATTTGTGAATCTTAATCGAGAGAGTTGTGTTCGTTGAGATGTTGGCGATTCTGTTTGTTGAAGTACAATGTTTCTTTGTTTTAAACTAGGTGTCTTCATCATCATTTTGACTTAAAAGCAAATCACAAGTATGGTCTCTTATGTCCAAACATGGTTCAACATAAGACCAATTACCAAGACAAGAGTGAATACCTTGGTGACATTATTCTGAAAGGGGGTAAACAATATTATCTTGCACCGTATCATGAAGGGTAAGCCTATTTATATATGCAAATGAAATGCTATTAAAATTACTTTACAAGTCTTAAACTAGCTAGCTACCATTATTTTTTATGATTTGTTGTAATGACACAGTTGCCATTGGACGTTGTGGGTTCTTTGTCCAAGCACGCATGAGGCATTTTGGTTTGACTCAGTTGGTGGTCAACCGTCTAAAGATGTAAAGCAAATAGTGACAATGTGTGTTGCTCGATATAGTTTGTTTCTGTAATTTGTTAATTACATTTTTAGTGTTGGTTATTTTTCACATCAACTAGGGTGATTAATTTGGTGTCGTTTTTAATATCTCCAAATTAATATTGTTTGTTGACGAGGGTATTTGACCTATATTTATAGGGCTTTCAAAGAAGCTGTGGTCAAAGGTAGACATTTTGCAAATCGATACAAAACAACAAAATGGACTATTTGTCCGGTAAGTAATTTATATCCAAATATAGTTCAATTATATTATACCGTGCTTATATATTTTGGGTTTATCTCCTTCCAACGTAGTGCCCAATGCAAGCGGGAAATGTCGAATGCGGTTACTATGTCATGAGATTCATGTATGACATCATATCTTCTAAGACAAATAAAAACTCCATAAGCAAGGTAACTTCATCAAAAGATATATATCTTCAAATCAATATAATTTGTGATTAATATTTGAATTATGCTTTTGCAGATGTTTAGTCGCGATGATAAATACACACAAACAGATCTGGATTTTGTAAGGGGGATGTGGTGTAAAGCGTTGCTTAGATATATATAGTTTATGATGAAATTTATATAATTTTGTGGCAGTAGGTTTTACATATTAGATATTAAGTATCACTTAGATATTGTTATTGCACGTACAGTTGTATTTTGTACTTTTGTTACTGCATGCAGTACATTTTGTTTGGTGATCAATTCGATTTGGTGATTCGTTTTGTTTGGTTATTAATACTCCCTCCGTCTCGTTGGAATGTTTCCGGTTTGACGTACACACATATTAAGGAAATAAACTTACCAGGGGGTAAACTTTACTGTTTTGACACTGTTTCGACACTGTTTGGCACTATTTCGACACTGTTTGACACTGTTTTGCACTGTTTGACCCTGTTTTGATGTAGGATAACTTTCCATTTAGGGAAATGGGAACTTTCCAATGGGACATCTAAAAAAGGAAAGCGAGAACATTCCAACAGGACGGAGGGAGTATATTATTGTGAATTCGTTTTGTTTGGTGATTAATATATTCGTTGGATTACTATGAGAGTATATATTATATAGAATAATAAGATAACAGGTTAAAAAAACCATGGCAGTTATGTAAGAAAGAATGGCATTTGTTAAAAAAGAAATTGACGTCGGTTACAAGACAAAACTGACGTGAAATGATATAATTTAATTTTTTTTGAAATATTCAACGTCGGTTTTAAGGAAAAACCTGACGTTAAATCCTTTTTTACAAAATTATACCTCGTCGGTTTTGCCACGCCACCGACGTAATAGGTCACATTTAAAAAAATAAATCACGTCGGTATTTGAACCGACATCATAGATTATTACCTATTACGTCTCTTACTTAGACGACACAACATAAACCGACGTTAAATGTCTAAAATAACCGACGTCTTAGGTGCTTTGTGTAGTAGTGATAGGAATAAGATAAATAATTCCTAAAATAAAGTAGCTAGAATATTAATAGGAGGTAGTTAAGGTTTCTTTGACTTGGTAAATAAGAGGTGTGGGTATGCACCTTCTTAGCCGGGTTAGTTGCTAATATGTAGCATCAACCTCCTATTTCGTAGCTTCCCTTTTATCAAGTGTATATAAATATTAATAAAAGGTGATGCAGCCATAAGAGCTACACACCATTAAGGATGTTTTTACTTGGACTGTAATTTGCTGGTCTGGTCTGGTCTGGTCTGGTCTGGTCTGAACTGGTCTAGTCTGGTCTGGTCTAGTCTGGTCTGGTATGGTCTGGTTTCTTTGTATTATTATAACTATCCAAGTCTGGTCTGGTCTGGTCTGGTCTGGTCTGGCTTGAACTGGTCAGGTCTGGTCTAGTCTGGTCTGATCTGGTGTGGTCTAGTCTGGGACGAATTACAATCCAAGTGAAAACATCCTAAAAAAAAGTAATTGCCCTATATAGGACTAATAGTAAACATAAATGCGTAAATAGGACCAAACGTTTTTATTCCCTAAATAGGACTCTGGATTACCATTATACCCTTTTATATAATAATATTACAACCCTAAATTTCTATCGCTCAACTCCCTGCGCCTCTCATCTCCATCACGATCTAAGCAGTTGCGCCTCTCCCTGCGTCTCTCTCGATCTCGATTTCAATGGTTCCTCTGCCGATTGACTTCACCATTGATGGGTTGCTGGTTGTCCACAGTCGCCGCCTACTCTCTGGTTCTCCATCGCCACGATCATCACTCCGCTTATTCAAGGTTTTCTTCTTCTTCTTCTTCTTCTTCTTCTTCTTCTTCTTCTTCTTCTTCTTCTTCTTCTTCTTCTTCTCCTACTCCTACTCCTACTCCTACTCCTCCTCCTCCTCCTCCTCCTCCTCCTACTCTGTTTTGCGTTTACAAAATCGAATTATTCACTGATTTCCTTGTTTTTTGGTAGAACGTTTCGATTTGATTCAATTTGCTGAGTTTTGCCATTAACTTTTTGGGTTTTTGGGCATTGATTTTGTAGTTCAGATTTCTGATTTTCAATAAATTTTTGATTTGATTAAAAACTCTACTTTTTTCCGATTTTGGATATTGGGTTCATATTTTGCCAAATTTATGATAGTTTCATGTAATATATTATGGAAGAAAATGTGTATTTTGACGTACATTTGACAGTATTGCCAATTATATGGCATATTTTCATATGACATTATGGCAGAAAAATATTGTTTTCTTTGAAATGAACTGCCAAATATTATGAGAGAAACTGCCAATATAATGTTCATTTTTTATAAAAGATGACAAAATTATCTTTTTTTGTTGTCAGCTTTTTTATGAGAAATCCCTTTCGTTTTTATAATTTTTTGTATATTGGGTTCATATTTTGCCAACTTTTGTGGCAGAATAACGGTTACTTTGACATCAATTACAACATACTTCCACTTTTATGACAAATCTAATATAAATATTATGTCGGAAATATTCTTATTTTATTCCACTTTTATGGCAAATATAATATATAGCATTATTTTTTAGGTAACAAAATGGCAAATTTGCATCTACAAAACTGATAGAGATGGTTGTACGTGCAGTGGGTGGAGTGGTGGCATCGGAAAGAGCGGCGGAAACATCGGAAAGGCCAGCGGTGGCGGCACCAAAAAGGGAGGCGGTTGGGTGGTGGCAGATTTTTTTCTGGCGGCGGCAGTTAGGTGGTGGCAGATTGTTTATTGGCGGCGTCAGTTGGGTGGTTTTGTTCCGTCAAAAGCTGGGAGATCTACTAGGGTTGTTTTTTTGTTTTTTTAATTGTAAATAGATTAGAAATCATTAAGGGCAATTTTGTCAACTAAATACATTTTTAGTCTTATGAAACATGAAAGTCCTATTTGAGCATTTGTTTATTGTTTTAGTCCTATTTAGGGAATTAACTCTTAAAAAAATCCTCCTACAAGTTTTGTAGCTAGTGAAAAAGAAGTAAGAAAAAACAAGTGCTTATTTTCCCTATTGCTAACAGTTGGTATCAGAGCTTTGGTGATCAAAGCACTCAAGCATGGCACAAGGAGACAAAACTGAGGAAGGTTCAGTCACCTTGAAGTACCCTATGTTGACAATAGGGGTGAGTTCGGTTCTTTCGGTTCAGTTTTGACCTAAAATCAAATACGGAACCAAAGTAAAAGTTCGGTTCGGTTTCAGTTCAGTTTTACACTCCAAAACTTCAAACCACGGTTTCATTGGTTCGGTTTGTTTCGGTTTCGGTTTCGATTTTTTCGGTTTTTTACTAAATATTTGTAATTTAATTTAAAATTGATATAAAAGTTGGAGGGATCAAACATATTACATAAAAATGCAAGCATACTTGAACAAATGAAGAAAATAATAATAAACAAATATGTCTTGAATTATATGAGTATGCGGGAGAGATAAAAATGTGTATCTATTCTTAATTTACAATGTTTGAAAAACGTTTATGAATACATACGCCCTGTGTGATTTTTCCGAGATGAATATTTATTTGTTTTATCAATATAAAAAAGTTAAGTTACAAAAAAGAATTAAGTTACATAAAAATAAAAGTTAATTACTAATAATAACTAGTAAAAACATATAATCATGCAACAAATTGCAACATATCCATACATCCTCCATCGCGGCCGCTGGTCGCCGGACACCCAAAACCGACTTCTTCCTCCACCGCATCCTCTTCCAGCCTCCTCCGCAGCTTCCTGGACTCTCTTAAAATCTGACCCTGACGAAGATGCCGCCATGGCGGCAGCCGACAACGGCTCCATGTTTGGGTTCCTTTGACGGCGTCGGCAGCGCTCCACCGCTCCCGGAAGACAGCTTCAGTGCTTCACTAAAGATGACTGCATCAATGTAATTGATAGTTTGGAGTACATGGACGACTTCATAAACACAGATGACGGCCTGTGGGATATGAACTTCTCTGTTTTTCAGACCTCCGATTGTTTTCAAAAGTCCTAAGGTTATGTTTGGAAAATTAATTAATTTGGGCTGTGTTTAGCAAAAAACGGGCTGTATTTGGAATTACCCTAAGGTTAAAGGTTAGCTATTACACTTAACATATGTAGGTCGTTGTTCAAACCCAATAGTCAAAATGTCGGAGATTCGAGCCTATATATTCTATTAATGATATTTCTATTTGAAGAAATGTGCTATACTTCACTCCTACGTATGTAAATTTCTCAGTTATATACTTCGTATTAATCTTGTGAGTTATTTCTTCTAGTTTTGTCTCCAACTAATAAAGATCTATCGTGAATTATATACCGTGAACACATCGGAATTGATCTGAGCTTTCTTTTACTATAAAATTTACAAATAAATTAATTAAAGAGAAAATTCCCTAAATGTGACTAAAACAATGATGAATTGCAAAATTAGGATCACCGTGTTTTTTTGGACGTTTTTAGGATTAAATTATAGCAGTTTGACAAAATTAGCCCTCCAGGTTCCAGTATCGCGGACTAGCGATGCACGGTAGTCATCCTCGAGGAACCACATCGATGCAGCAGCCATCCTCCGCCCATATTACCTCCACTAATTGCAAGTCCCTTCTCCTGCTTCATCACTACTTTCTTCTTCCTGCTCCATCTTATTCCTGGTTCTCTGTTTTTTTGGTTTGTCTATTAATTTGATTACTTTCAAAATTCTAAATAAAATTTAGGATTTTGAAATTTCAAATTAAGAGTCAAATTTCTATGAAACAACCCGTGAAAGAAATGATTAATTTCAAATATGAGAATATCATAACTAATATGTATTTAAAAATTTCACTTTTGGAATGTGAGAATGCTTGTTATTAGAAAGAATGCCACTTTTATGACATCTTTTTATAGGATGATTACATAATTTTTTATGAAAATGTCACAACTATCGATGTGAAAATGTCATCTTTTTACAGTAGAAAATGTCTCCTTTTATGTGAAAATGTCATCTTTTTACAGTAGAAAATGTCATCTTTATAACTGGATGATTGTGTTTTGATTTTTTAAAAACCGAGCTGATATAAAAACTGGTATGATAAAATTACTTCAAAATATATTTCTTCCTTTTGACTTTTTTATCACGTATGAGAGAAATAATATCAGGCTTAACCTTAATGGTAGCCCTGACAGATATATTTATAGTAAAAAGAGTTCTAATTACAATAGGAATCCCACAATAATAATAATAATAATAATAATAATAATAATAATAATAATAATAATAAAACTACTATATTACACCTCCTCAAACTGTGCAGGAGAATTAATGCGCAGATTGTCACAAAGAAGAGTAAAATGTTGTGGCGATAAACACTTGGTAAAAATATCTGCCAGCTGAGCCTGTGTGGGAACATACTTAACACGGAGATAACCATGAGCCACTCACTCACGAACAAAGTGATAGTCAAATTGAATTTATTTTGACGCACTACGACAAAGTGCTCGTCAATGAGACTAGTCGGATATATATAAATTATGGTTTTATCAATATTTTTGCATAAATATGATTAGTAATCCCTTCTTTCTTAATATTGTGTTTGTGGGCTTAAAAAATATATACACATATATAAACATTAGCATGCATGAATAACAGAGTTATCACATTTAATATTATATTATACATACTCATTTAACCTAATTATATACAAAGATGTATAATTTTTATCTTAATCTACAACTAATACCTTTCTTCACATGCGTTCTTAAAGTTAAAGGTACATATATATTTTAGAAAACCAAAATAAAAGAGAGGAAAAAAATCAGTCAATCTAAACGTCCTAAGAGGTCGATTTAGCGATATGGGCGTTCAACTAGGCGCCTCAGGCGGCCAACTAATTCACCTACGCGCCAAACCAATTAGCCGGAACGCATAGACTATAAATCGGGGCGTCCGGCCACCGCCTCACGCCTAGGCAGGGACTAGTCGGGCGCCTAGAGCGATTTTTAGAATAGTGCTCACTGCTGAACTGGGAGGCAGACTGTCCTAGGCTCCGCTCTGCTAGGCTTCCGCTCGACTGAGCTTCCTTTCCTTGATGGGCTTGATCAATTGGGCGTTCTCGAGCTCTAGGTTGTTGGGCCCATTGGCCAGGCTGACCTAATGAGATAATGGATGGGTGTTTCTATTCACAATCCTTATTTTGCTATCCACAACCACCAATTAATTATTAATTAATAAAAATACATCATTAAAAAACTATTTTGACCCTTCATAATAATACACTAAAATAGTATCATAAATTTATAATGACTCTACACAGTTTGTTTATTGGTAATTCTATTTACCGCCACCAAATTAAGTAATAAAGTACATTATATATTTCAATACATTCGTCCAACACATATGTAATATTTAATATATTTAATATACTCGCGTGTGTGATCTTTCTAACAATGATTTTTGTATACTTTTCAATTAGTTGATTGAAGGAGTAATTAATTAATATAGGGAAAATCACACTTTTAGTTCCTCATATAGTCACATATTGAAATGTCAGACTCGTGTTCTTGAGTTTGTAAATGTCACCCCTCAATTGTCCGAATTGATGTAAATGTGGTTATTTGAGGGGTGAAATGTACAATGTGAGGGACAAGTACATTACACCTCTCAAAGGACCACATTTACAACAATTTAAACAATTGAGGGACGACATTTACAATCTCCGAATTCGGGTCTACATTTCAATATGGTAAACCGTTTTATTATCTCGCAGCTTGTCTAGTTTCAATGCTATGTTAAGTGTGTTAACTAGCATGTGTCATTTATGTCCGTAATTTCATTTATAAAAGACGACATCGATCGTATGATACAATAAATGAAACGTTTTCAAGGAAAATGTATGGGCGATTGCTTGAGAGTTTAGATTTTAGAAGATGTATGTAGGGTGTAGTATATATACGTGGAGAGGACCATGTACCTAGCTAGAATGCTAGCTCAGAGAGTCAGAATGAAGGCAGGCAGGCCAATGAATTAGAATCACACTTGATGCTTCTGCTGATGCTGCATCAGCAAGCTCATTTGGCATCATATTTTAGGACCATATATGTGTGTGGGGACAAAATACGAGGGTGCTTTAATAATTTAAATGAAATCATTATGGGCCTTAATGTTAGGAGTACCAATGGGAAACTAGCATCGGCAAAGATCTATGAGCTTCTACGAGTAAAGGGGACCACTAGGACTCCAATGAGCTTCATTTGGAAGTCCTACATCCCCCCAAAATTTTCGTTTAATGTTTGGTTGGGCTTGAGGAACCGGCTGCCCACTCAGGATAGCCTCGGTTACCTACATATGGTTAATAGATGTGACTTGTGCAAGGGTGGATTGGAAACAATTCCACACCTATTTTTTCTTTGCCCTTTTTCTTGTAGGGTATGGGATGGAATCAAAGACTGGATTGGAATGGGACGTCAAATGACAACATTACTAAGCTCAATTAAGTGGATCGTGAAGACGCACAAGGGATCAACGATGAAAGCCAAGACTGCCCGTCTAGCATTCTGTGCCGCGGTCTACTATATTTGGCATGCGAGGAATGAGATACGATTTGATGGAGGTTTGAAGACGGAAGAAGATGTGATTGCAAAGATCAAGCACGTGGTGTATAAGATCCTTTATAGCTTATACCCGCATGACATGGTCAACTTTTAATTGGTGGATGTTGTCTCCTCTTCGAAGCCGCGGCAATATCTCTTTGGGATGAGTATGTGTGCACCTTGCAACACCATGATTTTCTTTTTTGACTAAGGGGAGTGTGCATTATAACCTCCTCTTGGCCATGCATATTCTTCGGATAAATGTATTTTGATGTTTTGTGTGTGTGCACCTTGCAGCACCGATTGGTTTTTGAGGTTTAGGGGCATTTAGTATTGTATACTTAGGTCCCTTTGATTTTGATTTAGATCGAATAAAAACCTCTTCTTACCCCTACGCTAGGTAGGGGTGGGGGGAGGGTTTAGGAGATCTAGAACCCATGATGTATAGTTTTCTTTGGGTGTTAATATAAATTTACATTTCATCCAAAAAAAAATATATGTGTGTGGGGATAATTTAAAGCAAAGCCCCATAAATAAAAGGTTAGTCTTACTGTCACTGAAAAACAAAAGTGAGTATGAATCATTTGATTGATCTAACTCATTATCTTATTGCCCGTTTGGAGGACAAAAAATGGGCTTATAAGCCTAAGAATACATAAAAATGCCAAACACTCATTTAATTGGTTGATTTGGCTTATCAGCCGAAAAATCAGGTCCAAGCTTACTTTTTCAGCTGAAATTGATTATTTCACTGAAAAGACAAATTAATCCTTCCAGATCAAGAACATGTTCTTGCTTCGCTGCTCCCCAAGTTCCAATTCATCTTCTTCTCGGATCCAGCTACCTCGTTTTCCGGTGTGCGCAACGATTCATTTGGAACCAAACTGCCACCTGCCTGGATTGCAAGCCAAGCGCATGAGCCAATTTTACCTTCCTCTCTGGCTCAAGCTCGTTCTGCACAGACTGCACCTCAAAGTCTTCTCCAAACTTCACCTGCTCCACACTCATACACCTTTTCTTCTCCTTCATCATCATATGTCCATACCCCCTATTTCTTCCTCCCACCCTTCTTCTATCAAAATCATCGAGCATCGTTTGAAATTCCATGGGGTATGCATGGATGTTCACTTGATTTGGGTCCCCTCCGAATCAAATTAAACAAGTGCAATATGTAATTCGAAATTTTATAATATCATTAATCATTTTAAGTTGAATGGTAATCAAACAATCAATCAAAAATAAACTACTAGCAGACCACACTCATATATTCAAAACACAAACATCCTAAAACCCTTTATTGTAATTTACATTGACTCAGCCATTTCGACTAATACATTACTAAACACTTTCACTTCAACAAATCTAGTCCTTTCAGATTTTTCAGCCATTCCAGCCAATGCAACTGTTACCAAACAGGCCCTTATTGTTTATGAATATTTAAATTATTTAATTGTAATATTTTAATTAGTCCACATAGGCAATGCACAATACCTTAAAGATGTCATAGAACTTTCTTGAATAAAACCATATAAAAGTGGGAAAGTTCCCGAAATATGACTAAAACAGTTTCAAAATTCCAAAATAGGACTGTCATGTTTTTTATTCCCAAAATAGGACTAATTACTGCCATGTTTAGAAAATACTGTCATGTTTGAAGTATGGTACTGCCAAAACATGACAGTAATTAGTCCTATTTTTGGAATAAAATAATGACACTCCTATTTTGGAATTTTCAAACTGTTTTAGTCCTATTTTGGGTAATGTCTCTATAAAAGTTTGGTTGTATATATATATATATATATATATATATATATATATATATATATATATATGAAAGTTAGAAGCTAAGACAACCTAAATCATTATGGAGCTAAAAATACTTAACCTAAAAAAATAATTAATCATGAAAGAAAGCTGATAATAAAAACAAGACTATTAAATTCTATATGAACTTCCATTCATACACTATAGTTAGTACGTCTATTATCCATACATACACAATGAAAAGAGAAAAATCTCATCTTTTCTTAGTAATGTGACAAATAATAGATAAACATATAATCAAAATGCAACTAAAAACAAAGGAAGCAGGTACGGGATGCGTAATAAGGCGGACATGTATAATATCGTAATCTCCCCTTTCATGTAGCCTATAAATACTCTCGTACATCTCTTGTAAAAGGGATCTTTCTCGATTAATAATACAGCTATTACTTTCCTTCTTACGATCATGAATATTTGATTGATTAAGCTCTTCTCGTTGGAATTATATTCCATCATTGGTGCTGTCGTTGAGAGCTTGAACATAAATCAAGTTAGATCCTACCCAAATTATAAAAAAATTCGTGATAGTTTTTGAAAATCCTGGAGAGATTCATCTGAATTTCTCAAATCTGGACATGGTTGGCAAGATTTGTTTGAACAGAAAAATAACAACGAAGATCAAATCTGTGAATTTCTGCTGAATCGTAGAAATTTTGCTATGAAATCCATCATTCTGCATTACAGGATCTACGATCCACTCAGGCGACGGATCTCAAATTTTGATTTGAGAAAATTTGATGAAGAACCTGGTCCAGCCGCTGGCTTAGGAACAACGGACAACTGGTTGCAACCTGAGCAAATCATGTCGCCGATATCTCTGACGACTCCCACCTTGCTCCTGGTTGCGGTATAAGGTTGCTGCTATCTGGCGGAGGTCGGAACTCTCATTCTCCTCCGGCTTTTTATTCCCTGCCATCTACTACATAAGGAGCTTCCATTAATGGCGGATGGAGCTTTATCTGGTCAAAAATCTAAACTTCTGACCACTGATTTTCTGATGACACCGGTAATCCGCCGGCTGTCGCAACTAGGCGACTTCCCTCTCTGAGGCAACGTTCGCTGTGAATGGCAGCCCCACGCTTCGACGCCCCTGAGCCTAGCGCGCGGCAGAGAATGGGCGACTAATCGATTTTTCTCTGGAGTTGAAGGCGGTTATCCCTGGACGGCTAAGCCTCTACTCTAGGAACGATGGGGAAGGCCGAAGAATTTCTGGTACGTCCAACTTGCGGCCCGGCGTGGAGGAGGAACATGCCTGCTAAGCCGAGCAGTGCAGTGCAGCCGGCCCATCTTGGACCCACTTTGGGCTGAGCAAAACCCGAACCGACCTGCAAAACCCGAAGTTTTTTGTGGATAAGATCCGATTGGATATGGATATCCGATCCGAAAATCCGAAACCCGAAAATCCGATTAGTATTGGGCCTAGACCGGATGATGGGTAGGGTTTGTAAAATCCCAACCCGATCCGCCCGAATAAAATATATTAAATTATGTAGTGTGTACTTTGAATATGTTCAATTAATACTTGTGTTCAATTATTTGTGTAATTATTTGTGCAATTTGTGTTAAATTATTTGTGTAATTTGAATGTGTATTGCACTAGTGTGTACAATTTTTGTAAAAGTGGAATTCCAACACTTTAATTATCCAATTATATTGTAATTTAATATAACCAAAATATCCAAAATAGATTAAATTATGTAGTGTATACTTTGAATATGTTGAATTAATACTTGTGTTCAATTATTTGTGTAATTTGTGTTAAATTATTTGTGTAATTTAAATGTATAATGCACTAGTGTGTATAATTTTTGTCAAAGTGGCATTTCAACACTTTAATTATCCAATTATAATGTGTTTTAATATAACCGAAATATCCGAAACCCGATCCGATATCCGATAATATCTGACTTAAAAATATCTGAAATATCCTATTTAAAATATCAAAGGGTCGGGCCTAGTATTTAAATTAAAAAACCCGAACGGGTTAAGGGTCCACAGACCCGACCCGCCCGAACCCGACTCGTGCTCAGCCCTAGACCCATTCCTGTTTCAGCAGATCTGATTCTCAGCCCAATTAAAAGCTAGTATCACTTTGACCTCGAGGGCTAGTCATCCCGAATATCAAATTCAAACTACACAGCCCGAGCGATGAGTTGAACTATATCATTATTATTTTTTATTGATTAGTATGCATTTTTACGCTGGAGAAAAGAAAGATGATGACTCAGTCAACAATTGTTCTTTATTCTCTTACAGGCTCCGGCTCATACCCGGTGGAGAAAGCTATTCTTTTGGTCAAGAAGAAGGCAAGAGGGGAACAAGCTGTCAAGTCCTTAAAAGATAATTGGTCTCAAACCAGTTCAGCACTGTGGGCCACACCAGCTTCAACATTCGATAGTAAATAGTCCAAGCTTGTTCAACACATATGAATCATCTTGTCTTAGCATCACTAATATTTCCGGGAGCTAAGTACAACTGAATTATGAATGTTTACTCCTCTTCATGTCGTCTTCACTCGCTTTAAGGAATTGGAGACTTACTATCTCCACGAAAGCAAGGAGGAGCGAAAGAAAACCGATGAATCCAAGAGCATGGATGAGACCGAGCTCATACTAGGCTGAGCCCGAGCTCATTCCTGCCGAGCTCGGGCTCATTCCTGACGAACCCAAGCTCAATGCTGCCGAGCCCGAAGGTCATTTCTACCGAGCCTGAGGTCACACCCGACGGGCCCGAGCTCGATGCTGTCGAGCCCGAGCTCAATGCCGCCGAGCCTGAGGTCATTCCTGCTAAGGCCGAGCTCATGCCAGACGATGTCAAGCTCATACCCAACAAGCATGGGCCATGACACAATTGGCACTTGAGAAGATTGGTCTCAGTCATCTTCCTCATGGATTGCGACCGTTGCTTATTCAAAAATCGGTGCATGTCATCCTCTTCTGATCGCCTCTCAGCTCGGTAATGTGCACTTTCCCTCGACAAAAGACAGGTGATCTTTGATTGGGGACCAGAGGATATGCCCGGGCTGAGCCTAGACGTAGCAATTCAGAGGCTGAGGGTAGATCCCAAAGTTGCACCTGTGAAACAAAAGATGAGATACCTGTCCTTGGAAAGCAAGCTTTACAAAAGAAGTTACAATGGAGTGCTGCTAAAGTGCCTGAGGCCAGACCAGGCTCAGCAAGTGATCAAAGAGTTACATGAAGTGATATGCTCATCACATCAAGGTGCGTTTACTCTAAGTAGAAAGGCTATCTTGCAAGGGTACTTCTGGCCAACCATGATAAAGGACTGCGCAGACTTCGCACGAAAATGTGAGGTCTACCAGAAGTTCCAAACAAACCCACGTAGGCCTACTACCATGTATATCCCCATCACCACGGCAATCCCCTTCTCGAGGTGGAGAATAGACCTTGTGGCTCCCTTTCCACAAGGCTCGGGAGGTCGGAAATTCTACCAGTAAGTATGTAATTTCCTTTCGGCATGAGTCTTTAATCAAACTTTTGTTTTCATTCACGAATGTTCTTATACATTACTTGCGAAGGTTTCTTAACCAGCCAAAAAAACAGCAAGAGCGGGAATAAAACTCAATTATCCCTAATTGGTACTCGCAAAAAGACAGTACAAATTCCGAACTCATCTAAATTCCAAAAGCTCAACTTAGTCTTTCTAAAGACAAGAGCGGGAATATAACAACCTTTCTCAAGGTTAGACAACCTTACAAACAAAATAAAATTTCCTTAAACAAGAAAAGACAACCTTTCTCAAGGTTAAGACTGATTTTACAAGGCTAAAGATGAAATTGGAGGAATTAACTTTGCACCGGAGAGGTTCACAAGCCTCGCCAATTAAGAGTCTAATCACCAAGGTCAAAGTAACCTAAAGTGAAGCCCACCCAATCTGGCTCAACTATTAAGAGCCTAAGGGTTTAAAATTGGTAACTTCATCCTTAACAAAGGAAAGACGACCTTGACCGGAAATTCAAGACAAAAATATGCTAAGGATAAAAGTGAATGAAAACAGGCAACCAGGAAGGCCTGGAGGGTCGGAAACCTCAGATGGCATTAATGTATCAAACAAACAGATCAAGCAATCAACAAAAGATGATCAAAAAGCGGTAACATGTGTACATGCAAAATATAAAGCTGAAGGTAAAGACGTTTGAATTACGAAGCCACCCCGTTGGTGGGAAATGACAACAGGCACGCATGCCTAGAAAGATGTTTGTAGAAGTATTTTTTAGAAATCATATCAATTATCGGATTGAGCGGGAGGAACTTTAGAGGCTGGAACGGATGGGACCGGGCTCTCTTCAGTGGCCGCCAGATTCTTCATCAGCTCCGAAAGCCCCCAGGCCTGGGCAGAGAAGGATGAGCCTGTTTTCTGGAGGAAACCATACAGGGATTTCTGCACTTCGAACCGTCCCAGCTGGAAGCACATGGCCTCGTCCTCATCCAACCCGGCCTCACCTTCAGAGGTCTGGAGCTAGTCCTAGGCTATCCGCGCCCGACAACTAGAAACAATTTGCTCCACCTCAGCCAAGAAGTATGCACTTCCCCAGAAGGCCTGAACAGCAGCAGGGCTAGCCTCCTCATCTTTCCTCCTCAGCTCTTCCTCCATAACCCGATGCACAACCTCAATATCACCTAGCCTTTTCTGCAACGTGTCCCCTATCAGCACCGCCGCTTTCAGCCCCCTCTTGAGCTATGCAGTTTGCTCCTTAAGGCCTACCATTAGGGTCTGAGCATCATTTTTCCCTTCGTCCAAACAACGGGAACCGGAGGAAGCCAGAATGAAGGCCTGGAAATAGTGAATCGGGAGTATGAAAGGGAGACGAACCGGGAACCACAAATTAAAGATGGGGAATGAGGGTCAGAACATACCTCAGGTAGAAGAGGGACAACTCCCTGATAATTCCAAATTCCGGATGCATTAGCCTAAAGTCAGTTGCCTACAACCTATTTTTCTTTATGAGCAACAATTGAAGGTTCTCTGTCAACATCCTTTGGATCGTTAACCTACGAAGAATTTTGGCTGAGTCAGAATTGAAGAAAAGTGAAAGCTTACACATACTACAGATCCTAAGCTAAGTGCTCTTTAACTTTAAAATTTAAATTTTATCTATTACTAAGTATTACAATTCCAAAGGTCAATTTTATATTATCAAATTCATACTATGAACCCTGAGTGACGAGTTGAGTCCTATATATCGGTCACGCTTTACTAAGCACGGGAATCTGTATTGTTGGGAATTTGAGGCCATTGACTTAGGCTCAAATCCAATAGCAAACTTCAGGAATTATCACAATTTTATTTAAATGTATAGGTACACCTGGATAAGGACTATCATACCGATCTCTCAAGCTTGTCTCGGTTATCTACCAAACAAAGATGATGTCACTGACAAAACGGACCAGATGCAACACGCGGTCATTACAACTAAATACATCGGCCAAAGGGTCCACCCTCTTGCTTCATTTTGAGGGCATCCGGTGTACTCTTTTTCCCTCACTAGGATTTTTTCCCACTGGATTTTTCCTAGTAAGGTTTTTAACGAGGCACTTCCCCATTGCGGACAAAAGGTGACGACCCTCAGCCCCTGGAGGAGTCGTTATGAGGCTTTCACTACTCTACTCCTTTCCATCTCGTCATGCCCGCCTTAAAGAATGAAGAATTTCAAGAATAAGAAAGGAATCAAATTACTCTCTTTCGTTGAGCCTGGTCAGCTCAAGAGAGTAGGGGGGCTCGTGATGGTACCATGGATCATTACCATGACCCAAGATTGAATTAAAGCAAAGCCCATCAACGAGATCAACCCATTAACGGGATCAGCCCTTCACGGGATTAATATTAATTAGGTGCTGGGCCTAACTAGGGATCCAACCCACGAAAAGAACCCACAACCAGGCCAGGCTGAACAGCAGACCTCGAGCCTGAGCGGAGTTCTAGTGAGGCCGGGATATTCCTAGGGCTTACGTGGCAGACTATTATTCCAGCATAGTTATCTAGCAATAGCAGGAACGTTACTAGAGTCTTATTCGAATTAATATGCAATTAATAGCATTTATTGTATCAGTTTCATACTAGAATACTAGTTCATGTAGCCTTTAAATACTCTTGTACATCTCTTGTAAAAGGGGCCTTTCTCGATTAATAATACAACTATTACTTTCCTTCTTACGATCATGAATATTTGATTGATTAAGCTCTTCTCGCTGGAATTATATTCCATCATACTAATAGCGGGCACAACAAAAAATCACGGGATTAAAATTGCAATCCCCCACAAGGGCAAAAATAAATATAGATGTGTTTTAAATTTTGGCAATAAGAATTTCAATACTACAAACTTTTTGTTTGATGTGAGTTGAATACCTCAAATTTGCATGTGCATAAAATTTACGAGTATCATAAACTTTACATTATACGATAGTAGGTGATTTCACCACCATGAACTGCAATTGGACTGATTTCAATCCCAAATCAAATCAAATCAGATCAAATTTGAAGAATTCAGACCAAATCAGAATTACACAATTGAACACATATGAACGTCTAACAAATTATACTTCACGAGATTATAATTAAACAGATGAAACAAGATCAGATCAGAAAATTTAAATCCAATCAAATCATCTGCACTCTCCTAAATACCTGGAGCATTTAATTGCACACTTTACTTCAAACTAACAAAGATTTTATGCTATACTGCTAGGACTATCTTAAACAAAAAATCTTGTGTACACATTTTTACTGTTTACGCACTTGTAAACACGTTGGGAAGACTTTTTTGTATGCGAAAACTGAAAAGTGTATTGGAAGACAAAAAGAAATGTCTTTACAAGTATTTGTATAAACAATAAAAATGGGTGCAAATGGTATTGCTATCTTAATCATGAATGTATACACTTGCATACGCAATAACAAATTTGTACCGGTAACATCCATGACTTTTTATTAATTACTCCGTATAAAGAGCATTTGCGAACTTGACAAGAACCACGCGTCTTGGCAGCATTTTCACTAACAAGGGAATGAGAAAAGGCAAACAGTAGAAAAAGGGCAGGAACCAACTTTTTGCGCATTTCTCGACACCGCCTTCATAAAAGTGCAGGCAGGCGCAGGACTTCCCTAAATTTAAATTTAGATGGTTCAGGAAACCAGTTTATCTATATACACTTTTATAGTAAAAAATCAGTTATCAAAACTAGGGAGAATCAAAAATAAATTCCCATATTTGTGTATAGGGCGTCAGTAAATACGAAATAAAGGAATTTGCTAATTTAATTTGTCCTCACAATTTATGTTTGTGCTTTCAGTACCTCTAGCCTGCAATTTATCGAACTTAGAGATCACTGAGATTAATAAGTTTGCTTACACTACTGCACTACACATACTATTCCACAATTATGATCACTTTAAAAATTTGAACCCCTAGCCTGTAGATTTTTTATTTCCAGTTTGTCCTCTAATCTTCCATTTCGTGTTTTATCTTTTGGAGACATGTATGCACTGCCATTCCTTCCTATTCTATTGTTATGAGGCTAATTCAACCGGAATTTCATCAATTTCAATGTTATCAAACGGATTCCATAATATCTCAGAGTTCACGTAGAGTATGCATTCAAATAATTAGTTTACATTATAAATGTCCTTTGACTTTAATGAAAAAAGCATATTTTGGGAAATGTTCGCACATATTTAATAACTTAGATTTGTGCCTGGAAAATGAAAGAAAAAATAACCTGGAAAATAAAAAGAAACTAAATTTGAGCTGGAGAATAAAAGAAAATGAAAGGGAAAATAAAAAGAATGGAAAAAAATTAAAATCCACGTCATCGTTACTCAACAAACTAACCTGGAAAATGGGAAGTTGCCGGTAAAAATAACAATTTGAGCTTTTTATACATGTTCATAGGTTTAATTGAGGGTTATTTGAGTTTGGGGACTTAATTGACATTTTCACAGTAGCAGGAGGGTCTATTTGACATTTTTCACTTGATTTTATGTGATCTAGTCTGAGTCATCAACCAGCTCAAGTGAAAGGGGACTTTCCACTCTCCCTTGTTTGAGTACCATTAGGCAAGGGCTCCCTAAGCTTGTTAAATTATACGTACCACTGCACACGGTATAGTTATTAATTAGTTACCTAATATAACGTTGGTAGCAATGGTACAAGCCTACAACTACGTACATTAATCCTAAGTTATACTAAAGCTGTAAAGCAAAACTATTAAACTACTTAGTCCTTGCATTAATGGATATGCAACTCCATGAAAGGTACCCGTCGTTTGTACAATGACAACTTTACAAAAATATGTGTTATACGTAGTAACTTGTGGTGTCCATTTTGCAACGTATTACTAATTGCTTACACATAATATAATGGTGCATAATGATAATTATAATAATAATTATTATTACGATAATAATAATGATAATAATAATAATAACGATAATAATAATAATAACAATGATAATAATAATGATAATAATAATGATAACAATAATGATAACAATAATGATAACAATATGTCATTACCGTAAAATCAAGTTGTTATTCAATTAAGGTAATAAAAGCAGTAAGATAAGATCCGTGGTTTTTAGATGATGTTTCATCTTGTATTCTTGTATAGTATGCTAATTTATGTATCACTGAGTTCACTTCCTTTTATTTGTCGTTAATCTTTGTACCTCAACAATTTATATTTATTTTACAAGACTAAAATAAATGGTGTATATGAAAATGTGGTTTCTGAAATTCTACACGAAATTTTTACACTAAACTTTTGGAATTTGGAATGTGCTAGAACCTAACATGACCTAATTGGAGTATATATTGTAACTACACTAGTAACTTTAATTATAATGATCGAATTATGTTCATTTTTTAAAGTGACCATGACATATGTAATTACAATAACTTTGATCACATCCCTTTAAATAAATTTTACATCATTACTATTATTGAAAAAAAATCTAAATCTAATGCTTTAGTTTGTAGGACGTAGGAAGTATTCTACAGAGTATTATTCCGTATAATTTAGTAGCAGAATTTGGAGGATGGCAGGAGGGAGAAAGGGGTAAATGGGAACCCAATCCAAGAGATCGGATGGGACCGGTGGAGAGGAGGATTTCGTTAAAAGTTTGTCTTGTTTGTTTCAATAAATTGAAAAGGTAAAAAGTCAATGCTAAAATTCACTCCGAAAATGATGTGGCGAGAATAAATTTACGTACATGTGAAAGCAACAACAATTGAAATCACAATCCCCTATCAACTCATTATATTTGTAATAATTGTTACCTTGCTTTTGTTAAATGAATTATAGATTTATAGTCATTATCGGTGACAGTAGCTCAACTGATAGCAAGGGAGTGTCACAAGAGTTAGGTCCCGGATTCGAATCTCGTCAACTGCGATGAGGGGTTTCTATGCCAAAATGTATAAGGCCTCTGCAAGTACCGGAGATAGAGCCCCGCTCTCTATCTGTCAGATGAGGATTATAGTCCAATTTACATCCTCCCAACGTACCGTCCGGTCGGGATTGGGTGGCCCTCAGAGATGGGGTGTCATCTTTTTTTTATGAATTATAGTCATCCAGTAACCGCAAAGAAACAAACTTAGAAAACTTGTTTGCTAACATTAAAATTGGCTAAAATTGGCTGAATTTGTTGATTCTGCTGAATTTTATGAAGTTACGGTTGAAGTGACTGTATTGTCCAATTCTGTTGATTCCTGAAAAATTTATATTTAAAATATTTGTTATTAATAAGTTAACTAAAAAATTATATGAAAAAGTAGGAAAAATGATCATATACAGTAATTTCAGCCAATACAGCCAGAAAAGTAACTCCAACATTACTTTTTATGCTTATTACACACTTCAATGCGTGAAATTAAAAATGACGTGCTTGTTGAAAAGCTGGTTGATAAACCTGATAAACCGAAAAAAGGACTCACCAAACGGGCTCATAAATTACTCTTGTAACACTGAATTTTTACTAACCACAAAGTCAAACTCCGGCCGTTCAACACTAAATGATTCAAAGAGTATCTTTTTCATGAACAATTTTATTTTATTTAAGAGATTTGCAATTTAGTCCCACTGATAAAACTTTGTAATTGAGGAACTTTTCCACTGGAAAAAGCACCTTTTGGCTGAAAATCCAAAGCCGACCGCATCTTTTCTTGTATTTTTTACCGTAAAATGAACTTTTTGGGGCAAAAGTCCTAAAATTACATACATTATTAGTTATGGATCAAATTCAGAAGTCATAAGTCATTAAAGTTGCAGGATTATATTTTTATTTTGCTATTGCAGCAGATTACCTAGACAGAAAAATACGCAGACAGCTCGACTATGAACACATTATGGAGCAAATAAGTACCTTCCTTCTTTAGTTCTTTTTATCTTTTGTTCTATTTCATTTCAAAAAAATGTTAAAATTTGCGACTTCATAGTGCTTTCAATATAATTTCTGAATGTGTGAATTTCAATTAATAAAACTGATACAATTATCTACATGGAAATTTAACTCTATCGTTAGTCAACCTTAAAACTCGTTTATTATTGATCAATTTGAGACAGAGGGAGTATTACACTATTAAGGCTATTAAGCTCAAACTCGTAAAAAGGAATAGTGATCGTACCCAAATGAGGAGTAAAAGGGCAAAAATAAGATTGGATATTTTTTATTCCATCCAGTTGAATTGATGGAAACAAGGCGATCGCATCAAGTTAACTTGAAAATGTTAGATCTATCAACCGTGTGAATTTCAACTGTATGAGTGTTTTATTAAGACCTTTCTGTAATTACACTCAAACATTGCAGCCGCTAGGCATACAAACTTAATTAAAATCAGCAAGTCTAAAAAGGAGGAGGAGGAGGAGGAGGAGGAGGAGGAGAAGAAGAAGCAGAAGAAGCAGAAGAAGAAGCAGAAGAAGCAGCAAAAGAAGAAGCAGAAGAAGAAGCAGAAGAAGCAGAAGAAGAAGAAGCAGAAGAAGAAGCAGAAGAAGAAGAAGAAGAAGAAGAAGAAGAAGAAGAAGAAGAAGCACAAGAAGAAGCAGAAGAAGAAGCAGAAGAAGAAGAAGAAGAAGAAGCAGAAGAAGAAGAAGAAGAAGAAGACGAAGCACAAGAAGAAGAAGCAGAAGAAGCAGAAGAAGCAGAAGAAGAAGAAGAAGAAGCAGAAGAAGAAGCAGAAGAAGAAGCAGAAGAAGAAGAAGAAGAAGAAGAAGAAGAAGAAGCAGAAGAAGCAGAAGAAGCAGAAGAAGAAGAAGAAGAAGCAGAAGAAGAAGCAGAAGAAGAAGAAGAAGCACAAGAAGAAGAAGCAGAAGAAGAAGCAGAAGAAGAAGAAGAAGAAGAAGAAGCAGAAGAAGAAGAAGGAATTCGAAGCTTACCTATGAGTTCGCCGCTGCTAACTGCTGCTCACCGCCGCAGCCGTCGGATTTGGAATTGGGATAAGAGGTGCCGCCGGATCTGGAGCTCGAACAAGATGTGCTGTCAGATTGTGGGACTGAAAGAAGAGGTGAAAGAGAGGAAGTGTAGAAGGGGTGAAGGGAGAGATGGGAGATGAGGGAAAGGATCGATCCTTGATGGGGAGAAGCAATCCACCTCTAAATTATTTAGATCTGCAAAAAAGATAAATAACTGAAAGATGGAGAAGGTGACTTACTGAATTGGATGAGATAGGGAAGAGAGAGAAGATGTGAGAAGGAGAGCATGCGTGCAGCTGGAGGAATAATATACGGAGTAATATTTATGGGAAGGGTAAAGTAGGAATGCTAACTCCTACTTACGGAATTTAAAAAATCTGGTCCTATTCTTGCATTAATCTAATGTTTCACTCCTATTCTAGACAAATTCTTGTATATTATTGATCAATTTGAGACAGAGGAAGTATTATACTATTAAGGCAATTAAGCTCAAACTAGTAAAAAGGAATAGTTATCATACCCAAGGAGTAAAAGGGCAAAAATAAGTGGATATTTTTTATTCCATCCAGTTGAATTGATCGAAACAAGGTGATCGATCATATCATCAAGTTAACTTGAAAATGTTAGATCTATCAACCGTGTGAATTTCAACCGTATGAGTGTTTTATTAAGACCTTTCTGTAATTAAACACTCAAACATTGCAGCCGCTAGGCATACAAACTTAATTAAAATCAGCAAGTCTAAAAAGTGCTTTTAATTTTATGCACAAATATTCACTAAAGCAGAACAAATCCAAATAAAAGTGAGAATTTCTAAGTAACTTTAGTTATCGAACACATCCAAAAATGTGTATGGAGATCGAATAGGAGATCCAGCAGGAAGTTCCACAATTCCCCCAGGTTTAATTACCGATCAAGAAGATTCTCAACGTCTGATCTGAGGGTTATTTTTAGGGGTCGGCGTGGTCCGGTCCGGTCCAATATTTTACTGAACCCATATCCGGACCGCTACTATTGAAACGATTTGGTTCGGTTCGGTCTTAGACCTAAACCCGTACGCTTCGGATCCATTTTCAAACGGTCCGTTACCATGTCATACCAATGCCAAACAATACCACTTTTTTCGATAAATTAAAACTTAGTCATCATCCAAAAATCCACACAATTATCAATTTTCATACTACCTCCGTTGTAAAAAACTTTTTCATTTCAAAAAATTTGAACCATGATTTTGATTAGTATAGTATTATGGAAGTTATAAATTTTATACTTTTATGAAAGTATTTTTAACAAAGAACATTTTCATATAATTTTTATATTATAAATAATTCTCAATAAAAAAATATAATTGGTCAATGTTTTGAAAATGGAAAAGTTTTTTGGGACAGAGGTAGTATTACATAGTTAATGAATTTCTTATAAACTATAATAGCACAAAACATAAATAACTAGCAATAACATAGTTAATGAATTTCATATAATACTATTCATTTTTATCGATCCAGTTAAGTAGCAATTAGCAAAATGCAAATGAGTAATCAAAGTAATGGTAATATGGTATACATGTATATATAATTAAAAAATTATATAAATTAATAAAATTATAATTCGGTTCGGTTCGGTCCGGTACCGGTTCTCATTTTATGAGAATTGGTCATGGCATGGTTTGGAATCAATCTGGTCCGGTTCGGGACAAATTTTTTGAGAACCGTTTGAAATCCCGTTTTCCGGTCCGGTACCATACCAGTCGGTTCGGTTCGGTACCATGCCGGTTCAGTTATTTTGCCCACCCCTAGTTATTTTGACTTTCTAAGTACTCCCCCCGTCCCGTAAAATAGTTTCCGGTTTCCTTTTTTGATCGTCCCAAAAAAGCTTCCATTTCCCGTTTTGTAAAGTTTTGTGTGGCTACCATTCATTTACCTTTTTCTTACTCAACCACAACCATACATTTCTACTTTATTTCCACTTTCTTAAACTCTAATCCAAATCCTAGTGGGAACTACTCTCTCCATCCAAAGGTTGTCCAAAGTTGACTTTCACGTGGATTAATAAAGTAAAATATGTGTGGTTCAAATTTGTGCAGAGGAAAGAGAATTAATTTTAGCCACATATTCCTTACTTTAAATGGAAATGACAAATCTTTTTGGGATATTCAAAAAAAGAAAATTTGATCAAACTTTTCGGGACGGAGGGAATATTTTATGAGGCAAAATTGGAAGAATTGATCATGAATTAGTGTCTAGTGATCATTGAATTCTCATTCATAGTCACAACGCAGTCGATATACAAAAACTATCCTACGTAATCCGGCATAGAATATTGTGACACATTTTAACTACTAAGTATCACTATACAGTGGTCAATATAGTTTTTACATCAATGTAGGCATAGTGATATACTCTCTCCGTATCTATTTACTTGTCACACTTTCCTTTTTTGGTGTATCAAATTAATTGTCTTCTTTCCTTTTTTGGAAAGAATCTCACTCAAAAAGGAGCTACAGTACCACTACAGTACCGCTACAGTACAAAAAATCCCCTACTTTTTATAAAATCTACAGTAATTATCTCAAACTTCGTGAAAAGCAAACGGGTCATCTAATTAGATACGAAGAGAGTAGTTTTTAATACACCAATCTAGGGCATAGTGATATAGTTTTTACACCAATCTAGGGCATAGTGATATACTTTTTGTACGCTTTCAAAAGTGTCACTATATACTCAAGGGTGTAGTTAGGGCTATATATCGAGTTCAACTGATACAAAGATTTTGTTGATTTTTTTACATGAATTTTCCACCCTACTAATTCAAAAAAATTGAAAGCAAAAAATGATACGGAATAAATTTTAGAGCATGGAAGGGGTAGTAAAATACACAAAATATTAAACTTTACCAGACAAAATCAGGATAGTTTAGCTCAGACATAAACTTACAAGCTCAGGTCCTGTATTTATATAGATAGACCAGGTCATACCATATTAGATGAGAGTAGGCTTAAAACTTTAAATTTAAATGATACGTAAGTTATGGCAAAAATAAAAATAGGACATCTTATGTTTTTATTTCAAAATAGAACCATACTAGTCCTATTGGAAACATACCTATTTTTTCATTCCATTCTTACCCCTTCTTTAAATATGAGTGAAAGGTAGTCAAAAGTCATAATTAAATGTTTTAATCCATAATAAATTCGTAAAAAATAATAAAAATCGTAGAAAAATAATAAAAAATTAATAAAATATTTATAAAAAAAACTATTTTTTTTTTAAAAAAATTAATAAAAATAGTAAAAATCCATAAAACAAATTAAAAAAATATGGATGCCTTTGCCAGCGCCTGTATTGCCCTCCTGCACCACCGCCTCTGACCGGTGTAAAAAAATGCCATTTTTTCTAAAGAAAATGCCATTTTTTATGAAAATGTCAAAACAATGGCATATTACTCTTTGTGAATGCCAAAGTTTTCATTGAATATGCCATGAATATGGCATTCCTAATGTGTGTGACATTTCCCCCCGGTGACCAGAGGTGGTGGTACTGGGGCGGCAGAGGCGGCGCTGATTTTTGTTTTGCATTATTTTTTTTTTATTTTTTTAAATATTTTTATTAAATATTTTTTTTTAAATATTTTTATTATTTTTTTAGTATTTTTACGAATTTTTATAATTTATTATGAATTAAAAGATTTCAATAGCTACAACGGTATATTTGTCCAACACACATAATTAGTCCGATGAAACATAGTTTATTTTTTTGTCCTTATTGTGCAAAGTGACCGACTTTTAATCCTATTTTGATCATTAGCCATATACATTTTTCACTATATTCATGCATGTGCGTCATGCATGTGCGTCAAGTATCAGTTACTCAAAGTTATCTTACATTTCATCATTCAATATATGTGTGCCACAAATGGTTGTAGGAGAAAAATATACTACCTCCGTCTCTTAAAACTTTGTCAAAGTTGACCGGCACAGAGAATAACAAAGTAAAAACTGTGTGGTTGAGGTTTGTGCAGAGAAGAGCGAGAGAAATAACAGAAACCAAAAAATAATTGATTAAAAGGGAAAGTGACAAAAATTTTTGGAACGTCTTAAAAAGAAAAGATGTCAAGGTGTAAAGGGACAGAGGGAGTATATAGTTAAGAATTGTGCATTTAGCTGTACTAGTTGTTGAATAATTATTCCGGAATAATAATATCACAACTTATGTACTCCGTATATAAGACCTGCAACTTATTAATGACAATAAGTGTCACAATAATGTGTAATTTAGAATAAAAAAATTTATATTCAAAAAGTTACAATAAACGCTCTTTAATTAAGGTATCAAAATTAGAACTTGAATTTCATAAAAAGTTGAATCAGATGGTTAGAGAATAAAATTCTGTCTAGTCTAGAACTAATTAACAAGACAGTTAGAGAACCCTGCAGGACTGCAACATGTTGAAACAAGCAAGTATATCCAGTCATATAAAACCAATTCCATGGCCAATCATATAAAATATAATTAAACAAGAAGATTGAAGTAAGACACAATTATGGAGTTATGATGAGACATATCAGAACTGCAAATCTGTTAATTCATCTGCCATTCGCATGTATCAGCTCATCAGTCAGCTCATATACATATTTCAAGAATGAATTCACATTGCAGGTTAGAAGAAGAAACAATACAACACAAATAAAAACACACAAAAAAGAACATACCAATATAATTACTATTGATGATCATTGATCAATATATATGAGAAATATTAATAACCATAGAAACTAGAGAATTTGGGTAGCTATATACGTATTGCAGTATATACGTAGTATTAAATAATTTTATATAAGCATATATATAGTTTGAAATTTAATTTTTCCAAAAAAAAAACATTAAGCAATTTTATACAAATACCTGCTAGTGAGCCCACTGGATCGAAGCCGCAGCAGGAAAAAGCTGAGATAAAAGGAGCAATTGGATCAACCACCAGCGCAGCTATCAGAGGCAGTAAATACATTACAAAAAGCCACTGCGTGTGTAAAAAGATAGGCGCTTTCTCCGCCTATTTGCTTCTTCCATCACATTCTATTGCAACAAACCAGTCAGATAATCCAAGCGTTTATTTCTATACATACTCTAAGGAAATTGTGAATTAATAACATATTGTACATCTTGATTTTACATATTTCCATTTTTTTTTGTATTAATAAAAATCCAATTAAACAACAATTTAAGTTAATTGGAGGCAATAATCCGCCGGCAATGTATGTAATTCAAGAAATGTGAATTGCAGACACACTTGAAGTTAAATACAAATTTAGAGTGTATATTGAGTAGTGTTATAATTATAATTATATATAATGTGTAGTAATATAAAAGGGCTTAATTTATACACGAATTTATAGAATTGTAATAATAATAATAGAAATGTCACAAATTAATTATCATCCGATCGATCAGATATCCAAATCTAGCGACATGGAGACGGAGGACGGCGACTCGAGGGGCTTATTATTATCATCAGCTTGCGGTTCTGGAGCATCATCGCCGTAGTAGCCGCTGCGGCACGGCCATAATTGAAGGGAAGTACCCGGAATTGTGGTTGTTGATGTGGTGTGGGAATTAGGGGAAGTGGCGGCGGAGGAAGAATCGTCGGGAAAGGCGTCGGAAATAGGGCAGTCCATGTTCACCCCGAACAGCCTCAGCCGCTTTGCTGCTGCCTTGCCTTGGACCACCGGCACCGAATCAAACACCACCCCACCACCACCACAACCTCCTATTCTTTGCATCATTTCTTGCTGGCTCCCGGCGGTGATAATCGGTCTGAGATAAATCCCTGATGATGATATTCCCGAGCAAGGGTTTCCATTCACCACCACATCACCGCCGATCGGACCTCCAACGCCGTTGAAGATTACGGAACCGTGGGCGGTGGGGGTATTCCCGCGGAACCCATAACTGCTGTAACCGTAGGAAGGCTGCAGGGGGGAGAACAACGCCTGAGGGTTCCAAGCCGCCGCAGCCGCAGCGGGGTAGTGGTGTTGATGATGAATGGCGGAGCGCTGGAGGGAGGAGAGGTGGTGGGGGAAGGAGACCACTGGAGGAATATGATGGTGGCGGTGATGATGGAGGTGGTGGTGGTGGTCGGAGGAGTACTGGGAGTCCGGGCGGCGCCTCCAGTCGATGAAAAGCCGATCTTTCGCGGACTCGGAAGCGCCACGCTGGAAAGAAACGACGTCGCCCGCGTCGAGCTTCTTCTCCTTGACGAACCGGCTCCAGCCTTTCGTCATCACATAGCTTTGGCTGCTGTTCCAATAAGAGTACCGGAACCGCCACGGCTTGCCGTTCCGGTCCTCGAAGTTGAGGAGAAGCCCCTTCTCGTTGTTGGAGGAGTCTAACGGGAAATACTTCTCGGCGTGCTGCTTAGGAATCACCAGCCGGTTCAGCTTCCCCACATCGCTCGGCGTCACCACCTTATCAAACATGTGTTCTTTCTCCATCGCCACCCCGGCGCCGCCGCTACTACCCGCCACAGCCGCCGTGTCATTCACTTCGCCAGCATGATTACCGGTAGGAGAATCAATCACCATCTTCAGAATAACATCTTCCCCGTCCCCTCGGCCGCTTTCGCTGTCTAGCCAAACCCTCTGCTGATGCTGACGGCCGCCGCCATAAGAGAAAGAAGACGGCGGTAGAGAAAATGGGTGCATAGCTATCTAGCTAGCTGGATCTTAGCTGGAAGATGAAGAAATTGAAGAATTGGAGGTGAAACTTAAGTGATCATCACTTGCCAATCAATATAGCATAGCATGCTGCTAGATCTACAAAGGGGCAGCATAATTTTCCATAGCTAGGGTTTGGAGTACAAAGAGAGAGTTGGGAGTTTTTCTGGTTTTCAATCAATTCGGATCTCAAACCTAATTATGCCTAAAGGTATATAGCGCAGTGAGGTGAAGGTGGAACCTAATACGAGTATTTATTACTCCATAAATAATAAGGTAAATAGAAATTGCTCTTGAAATTCCAAAATAGGAGTATCATATTTTTTGTTTCCTGAATAGGAGTATTCTGTCAAGTTTTGAAAAAAATGTCATGTTTTCAAGTCTAGTAATGCTAAATTTGGCAGAACTTTCCTCTTATTCAAGGAATAAAAAACATGATATTCCTATTTTGGAATTTCAAAACTATACTCAATATATTACCCACTACTTCCTCCGCCCAATATATATATGTATACTCAATACAATATATACTCGATATATGTACTAGTATCATTTTACCTTTTCATCCTATTAACATTGTTTCATACTAAATTTGGTAAAATTTGTGAAACTTTAAATAATTTATACTTTATTAATATTTTATCAATTCAATATCAATCAAATAAATTTACTTTTCTTAATAATTGTATCATTTTCTCTTGTCTCAATGCTAGTGTAGCTTAGTATCTCTTTCCGTTAGAACTTTGCATATTTGACTCAAGTCTTTAAAGCTAAGTTTGCACTATAATTTTCAAGTCATTGGTAAAATTGATGATATTCATATCATTTTTTATGTTGTACACAATTCCTTATAAAAATATAGAATTTATCAAATTTGAACATGGTTGATCAAAAAAATCAAACATCACAAAATTTTGAGGAACGGATGGAGGAGTACGTAGAAACATACTACATCCATCTTTTTAATTGCACAACTTGACTTTTAACTATAATTATATTTTATTACATATTAATAAATTAATAAGTATTACTACCTCTTTTCCAAAAATATTGGCCAATTTGAATTTTGTTGATCAATGGTGTTGAAACGTGGACAATAATTTTAGGTACTATATTTTTATGTAATTTATAAGTTTTATACTTTTACGAAAGATTTTTTAACAAAGAATATGATCATATAATATTCAAATTTAAAATAATTTTATATTAAAAAAATATCATTGATCAAACTTGAACACCATTGAATGATAAAGTTGATTATTATATACTATAATATTAGTAAGAAATTATGGTCAAAGTAAGGTGTTTGAATAGTGTAAAAGTCAAAGTGTTGCAACAATTAAATTTTACATTATTCAAGCTTTCTACTTTGACTATATTTTATTAATTAATATATTACATTACATTGTACAGATTTATATTTCAAACAAATATTACTAAGTTTGTCTCATTTTAGATTTTAAAATCTGATTTTTTTATGTTTATTAATAACGAATTTAATATATTAAGGGAAATTGCCGTAATTATGAGTAAACAGGTTTCAGAACCTCAAATTATCTATGCTACATTTTTCTTTCTGAAATATGGGGTCGTTAATGTCACGAACTAAAATTACTATCATTAGGCAGTAAATAATGTCATGTGGTAGTGCCTAGTATTGCAACTACGGAGTATTTGGCAATATGACCCCAAGATTACAGTAAATATTATCATGTTACTCATATTTTGAGGAGAAAACATAACAATTATATTTTGGAATCTCAAAACCTATTTATTTTTATTCTGGAAACTTTTTCATATATTAATGGTGAAATTTATTCATTGTAGAATGGAAAAATTGCAAATAAAAAAATAAGGAAGCATTTACTAATAAAATAAACTAAAATGGCCGCTTCCAATCCACTAGATGTGTAGATGTACGTTTGAGAAAGGTAACTATATGTCCCGTTTGGTTCATTCGTTTCATTTTCTGTTTCTCAGTACACTCCAAAAAATGAAACAAAACACTGTTTTAGTTCTTTCTCCCTATACTATGCTTCCTCCATCTCTAATTGTTGACCTTAATCTATTCCTCGTAGTGTGATGTTCTAAGTGGGCGCCTCTTTGGAATCATCTTAAGTTGGGCAATTTGTATCGAAGTTATTCTCCCTTGATGCATATATGACTATATTCCTTTCCTCTCTTAAAATTTTGCAAAATTTGACTGGCTTAGGGAATAACACGATGAAAATTGTTTGATTAAAGTTTATATAGAAGAAATATAAATAACATGAACTACAAGTTAATTAATTAATTAAAAGGGAATGTATCAAAGTCTTCTAGACAAACAATAAAAGGAAAATGAGTAATAATAAAAGGAAAAAACAATAATTATTTTAATTATTATATTTTTATGTAATTTATAAATTTTAAACTTTTGTGAAAATATTTTTTATAAGGAACATTTGAACATAATTTTCATATTCAAAATAATTGCATGTTAAAAAATATCTATGTGTGTATGTATGTATATGTAGTGTTCATATTGGTGTGGACAGCTAGTGCATATAACACATTGTACGAAATTGTATGGGTCACCTTCAATTCTTTAGCATTACCTAGTAGTATAGGGTGGGTGTGGTACCTGAGGGTGGTCCACGAATTATCTGGTGGGCTCATGTGAATTCTCATCAGCTCAATATATATATACTACGTATGAATCAATTGATATATGAATGAATACTCGCATTCATACATGAATGCATGAGTGGTGATATGTCATAAAACATTATTACAATTAAACGATTAGCAACACAAGAGGGGTGAATTATGTTTATGTGGAATTGTGGCAATTTCTCGCACAGTTCTAGTGTGGGGTAGGGAAATGTGAAATGGAAAATACACAAAGATTTAACGAGGAAAAATCCCTTGGCACAAAGGGATTAAAAAACTTCGACCTCCCTAGGAGGAATTTTGAACAACTTCACTAAAAAGCCTTTTTGTGGTTACAAGGTAAATTCTCCTAATCTACCCTTGAGCCACTCAAACTCTATCCTCTCTAGGAAGAGTTATGCTTCTCTACTTTGCGGGTAGAGAGCCTCTCAGCTTTACAACAAAGCTCTCACACACACGATCCCAACCCGAGGAAGCTACTCTTTAGCTTTTCCTCGAAATCTAGTTATAAGATAAAGAAGGGAAAAAAAACTCTATCTAGAACTTCGTGCGTAGGTTCAGGTGCCTTGAACTTGGTAATATTTTGCAAGTGTTTTTCCTTTTTGATCACTCGGTCAAGCACCCACATTCTTCTCTTGGTCTTCGACTATATATAGGCCACTTTGATTTGTCCGTTGGTGTCTCTTTCTGATACGTTCGTAATTTCCATTTCTATGTTTATGTTTTTAATTAGTTTTGCTTAACTTTTACTTTGGAAATTACACACTTTTGGTGTAATAGATTAGATTGTTAAATTCTTGTAAATAGGTTAGATTAGACATATTCTGAGCTTAAGCAGGTTTTGGTCACCAAAAGTACCGTTGGTGAACCCAAAAAGTGAAGAGAAGGTATAAAAGTTCAAAGACAAAAGAAGATCCTGAATTTTGGTCTATACTCGGTCGAGTATTAGCTATACTCGATCGGGTATTAGGTTGGAACTTCAAATCGGATCAGATCCGAAGACAAAGGAACATGCAGGGAAGATTTTGGCCACGATTCTATGTCTATACCCGATCGGGTAGACCGACATACCCGATCGGGTATGCCTTTAAATTGCAAACGAAGATCGGTCGAGTATAGCCCGAATACCACTTTCTAAGCATACTCGACCGGGTATTCATATATACTCGATCGGGTATACACTTAGAAAATAGCCTGAAACCGGTCGAGTATGCCTCGGATCGGGTGTTACACACATACTCGATCGGGTACCATGTATATACCCGATCGAGTACCCGAATCCCATCCCAAAAACCTATAAATACACCTCCTTTCCTTCACAAAAAGATATCCAATCCCTTGTACATCTAAGCTCAGTATAGAATAGCTCTTTCTTTATATTTTTCATCATGTTTAGTCTCCAAATGAGGAGCTAAACTCTTCCATCTTGGTTTTGCTACTTTGAAGCTTAATGAATTTGTAAGTTGTGAGTTATTTTCTTTAATCTTCTTCCTTGAATATTAATTCTTTCTTTCAAAATACTATCTCTATATCAAAGTTGGGGAGTGTTACTAAGATGACAATTAGTTAACATCTTGACATTGGTTATAGTAATAGCTATTTCTTCCTCTATGATTATATTGGGGAGTGTTGCTAAGATGACAATTAGTTAACATCTTGATATTAATCATAGTAGGATTCATATATTTTAATATTCTTCCTTGAGTATTGATTAATTCCTATTCATATTTCATGTTAATATCTTGAACATTACTTAAAGTATCAACTAGTATTGTTTCTCATATTAATTATTACTAGAATCAATCGGTTAATACGCTTGTTATTAATCCGGTTCTTTCAACGGTAGTAAACTTGGAATATTAATGCATGCATCTCATGGTTAATATGCCAAGGGGAATTAATTATATTGATTAAACCAATAAACCGCTTGTGTTGAGGGTATCAATCTCAATCGTTTTCATCTTAAGTTTATTGCTACTATCAAGTTGATATACGACGCTTGTTCTATATTGACTCGATAGTAAGTTTTATTAATGAACGCATCTCGTTATTAATAACTACCCTCGATGAACTGGATATACTCCTCGATTGAGTATTCGAGAGGAAGATAGTTAAAGATATAACCGGGATCGACGAACATTTCATTAAGTGGATAAAAGCAAAACCAAGTCCCCATCTCATTGAATTAAACTCATATAGGTCGTTTATCTTAGTGTTATTAAACCAAACAAATCTAAACCCCCCTTGTTATTATTTATATAAAAGAAAAGTATTCCTTTCCCTGTGGATACGAACCTTACTGCACTATACTACGTATTTGCGTTGTATTGATTATTTATTTTGAGTGCACCTAACGACTAGTGCACGTCAAATTTGGCGCCGTTGCCGGGGAAAGGCAATTATTTTTCTTTTTATTTTATCCTATAAAAATAAAAAAAAAAAATAATAAAAAAAAATATATAAAGAGTTCTTATTTCTTCTATTTCTGAGCTTAGTGGAGTTTATGGTTAAACATCGCTCCATAAACAAAATCATATATCAAACAAACCCAGAAATAGAACAAACTTTCGAGCGGTTGAAAAGTAAATTTTCTAATACCGACTCGGAGGAATCATCTATCAGAGATTCATCCAGCGCTAGTTCTCATTCTAGCGAGACCGAAGAGTCAATAACCATGGCTCTTGAGACAAGAACACTACGGGAGCTCACTGCTCCAAATCTCAATCAACAACCGTTATGTATTACCTTCCCTACACTCGATGAAGGTAATACATTTGAGCTAAAATCTGGGCTCATACATCTACTTCCATCCTTTCATGGCCTAAGGCGGGAGGACTCCAACAAACATCTCTCGGAATTCTATATTGTCTGCACAAGCATGTGCCCCAATGGAGTCACCGAGGAACAAATCAAATTGAGGGCTTTTCCATTCTCCCTCAAAGACACGGCGAAGGATTGGCTATTCTATCTCCCGTCAGGGAGTATAGACACATGGGCGTCAATGAAAAAATGCTTCCTCGAAAGGTACTACCCTGCATCTGTCTCATCATCCTTGAAAAAACAAATAAGCAACATCGAACAAAAAGATGATGAGACATTATATGAGTATTGGGAGCGTTTCAAAAAGTTGTGCGCTAGCTGCCCATATCACGGTTATACAGAGCAAGACCTCATCCTCTACTTCTATGACGGTCTTGCGGAGCAAGATAGACGCCTGGTGAACGCAGCATCTGGAGGGGGAATTGTCAACAAAACCCCTTCCCAAGCTAGGAACCTCATCTCGGAGTTGGCCGAGAATTCTAGGCACTACAATGGGAGGTCATCATCAAAACGGGTCATGGCAGCGGAATCCAACATCTCGTTGGAAAGTCAAGTGGCCGGCTTGACTTCTTTGGTAAAGGATTTCCTTTTAAATCCAAAACACCAAGAAGTCAAGGTCTGCGGCATATGCTCGACACAGGGGCACCCCACCGATTCCTGTCCAACACTACAAGAGGAGAATTCCGAGCAAGTCAATGCTTTGGGATTTCAAGGTCAAAAGAGGTATGATCCACACTCTAACTCCTACAATCCTGGGTGGAGAGATCACCCGAATTTGAGGTATGGGAATCCTCAAAATCAGTCATTGCCACCAACTTTCCCAAAGCACCAAGGCCAGACGTCAAACTCAAGTATGTCCACCGAGGACATGATCCGAGCTCTCACCTCAAATGTCTCAACCATGCAACAAAACATGGTTCAATTTCAGCATGAGACCAAATCCAGCATTCAGAATTTGGAAAACCAAGTCAGTCAAATTGCAAATGCCGTGAACCGACTTGAAACAAAAGACTCGGGTAAACTCCCATCTCAAACGGAGCAAAATCCGAGACAACATGTGAATGCTATAACGTTGAGAAGTGGTGCAACGTTGAAAGAGGCAGAAGAGAACGATGAAGAGACTGAGGGTGTGGACCCCGAAAAAATAGTCCCACCGGAGGAGGAAAACACAGGAACCAAGCTTCCCCCACCCTCATCATATGAACAAGAAATCCCGTTCCCTGAGGCGCTGAAAGAGACAAAGAAGCTAGAAAAAGACGCCGACATCTATGAAACCTTCGCAAAGTGTGAGGTAAACATTCCGCTTCTTAACTTCATGAAAAATGTCCCCCGTTTTGCTAAATTCTTAAAAGAATTATGCAAAACAAAAAGAAAAGATAAATTGAAAGGGAAACAAGATGTTAGAGTTAGTGAACACGTCTCGGCCATTTTTCAGAGGAAACTCCCCGAAAAATGTAACGACCCAGGCATGTTCACTATCCCTTGCAAAATAGGAGACACCACATTTCCTAAGGCCTTGTTAGATTTAGGGGCATCAATAAATGTCATCCCCTATTCTGTTTATAAAACTCTACAACTTGGCCCATTACATCAAACAGGTGTAGTGATTCAATTGGCAGATCATTCTAGTACTTACCCGAAGGGTGTAGTAGAAGATGTGCTAATAGAAGTAGAAAATATGGTCTTTCCTGTTGACTTCTATGTCCTTGAAATGAGAACTAATGACCAAACAACACCCATCCTTTTGGGTAGACCCTTCATGAAAACCGCAAAAACGAAAATTGACGTTTCTAGTGGTTCACTAACTTTAGAGTTCGATGATCAAAAAGTGGAGTTCAACATCTTGGACTCTACGAAAAAACAAATACAAAATCCAACTCTGTGTTCTTTACATGTTGTTGAACCACAAGAACCGCTGTTTTTCAAAGAAGCGGATAAAACCAGATGTCTTTTGAGAAAGAAACCCCGGCCTTACTGGAAAAGGCCGAAACATAAAAATGAAAAATGGCCAAATAGGGCCTTAAAAAGTGAAACAAGGGATACTCATGATCCCACATAAAACAAAACCAAAAAAAAAATGAATAACGTCGTGCCCCGACGTTAACTAAGGCGCTACTTGGGAGGCAACCCAAGTTTATTTTTTTTTTGTATAATTCATTTTTCTTTTTATTTATTTAGAATTCATTTTTTTTGTTTAATTATTTGAGAGATCAGTGAGGGAGGGCACTAATCATGGGTTTTTTGGAAGATGAGTAAAAAAAAAAATAATAATAAAAAAAAAAAATAAAAAAAAATTTGCAGGTTTTTGAACATCTGGGGACATACCCGATCGAGTATAACCTTATACTCGGTCGGGTATGAGCAAAAAGAAAAGGGACCGGGCACTACTCGATCGAGGGAGCATTCAAAAATTGAAAAATAAGCAATACCCGATCGGGTATCACTTTTACACCCGGTCGGGTATTGCTAGAAATGCTAAAATTTAAGGGGACTGACTCCCACACTCGACCGAGTACCCACTTCAAAAATGAAAAAAAAAAAGCATATACCCGATCGAGTATGGAGGAATACTCGACCGGGTACAGGAGACAGGCTGCTCACAAAGTTCATTTTCTAAGCATACTCGACCGGGTATCCCCACCCTACTCGATCGAGTACAGGAGGCAGGCCGCTCAAAAACCACACTTTCCAGCCATACCCGACCGAGTACCAGCACATACTCGATCGGGTATACGGGTCTTATAACCCCAAATCAGCCCCAAAACACTTCATCTTCTCCAAATTCCCAACCCTATCTCGAACAAAAAACGCCCAAACCCCATTTTTACACCTTCTCTCTACCATATCTCTTCCAAATCTTCACCAAATCCACCCATTCCAACGCCAAAACACTCCCCTCATCCTCCTCTACACATTCATACCCAACAATCCCATTCTCCCCCAACTTTCAGAGGTCTGAAAAACCCTACCCCCACCATTCCAATTTCGGTTTTCTAAGGCCAAATTCATCCCAAATGGCTCCAAGGAAAGAGAAAGGGCAAAGCTCAAGCACTAGGGCAACCGTCCCGGGCTACGAGGACATCCTTTTCGTGGACAACGAACAACGCACACGCTTCATGTCCACAATTCAAAGGCAAGTCAAACCTTCCCGCTTTTTATGCCTTGATGCTCTAAAGGAATTAGGAGTATACACAATAATGAAGAAATTTTTTCATGAGTTGCATATGGATAAAATTTTCAAAATGAAATACAACTCAAATGAAAAAATTATCTATGAATTCCAAAGCTCGGTGCACTTTGAGAACAATGAGGAGGACTTTAGAGATGATAAACTCAGGTTTCGATTGTTTAATCACAATCACACCATCACGAAACTTGAGTTTGCCGAACACTTTGGTATTCCGGTCCCGTACCAAAAGTCTATATCCGACAATACCGCCTTCGGCCACACCCTTTGGACCAAGATGACCGGGGAGACCAAATTTAGCTCCTCCCAACTCTACATAAGTCATGTCCAACATCCGGTCCTACGCCTCTTTTTGAAATTTCTTGCCAACTCCTTGCTTGGACGTCCCAACAACCATCATACAAGGATGGGGGATGTATGCCTCATCTCGGTTGCCTTATTCCGTATCCACGTGGATTTCAACCTCTGTAATCTCATGTGGGCTCATCTAAAGAAGGAAAGTGTGGCAAAGGGTGCTATCGTAGTGGGCGGGGTGATTATGCACTTGGCCACAAAGTTCGGGTATACGGATGACTCTCCTCTACCCGACTACTGTTTAATGAACATATCTTGGCTAGGCCACTCGGGCTGTACTTCTTTTTCACACACCGTTTATGGTGAAGAAAGGCCCAAAAATATGTACAACTGGCACATCCACCCCAAACCCCTCAAATACTTCCTCTTGCCCAACCCAGAACTCCCCCAACTCCACTTCAAAACAGGCAGGCCGGATCAACATTACCTTTTCCCAAACGCCCTCCCACCACATCTTCAAGAACCGGAACAGGAACTCCCCCAAAACCAACCCGATGACGAGCCCTACGAGCAACTCCATAGCCATCCAACCATGAGCCATGATTTCCCAGAACAAAGCCAAAACCCTCCACCACCCGACTTCTTTCAACAACTTCTGGAGGGTCAACAACAACTTCTTACGGGAATAGCTCAAATGGACAACCGGCTCAACCGATTAGAGGAAGAGCAAAGAGCCGGTTTTCAAAGATTGGAGGATGAGCAAAGGGCCGGCTTTCAACGTTTGGAGGAGCTCCAGGAGGCCGATAGACACCGGTATGAGGAAGACCAACATAGGTTCTACGGGCCTATGTACTCGTTTATGGCACAACAGGGATCCTTCCATACCATGGCGAACCCTCCTCCTCCACCCTCATGGTATGACCCCACTCATTGGGGTAACTTTGGAGGATCTGGCTCCGGTGGTGGAGGGTACGACGGCGGAGATGGCGGGGACACTTACATGGGAGATGGTGGCCAAGGGAGCGGTTTTGGAGGGAGCTACTACAGAGGAGAAGGCGGGCACTAGGGACAGTGCGTGATTCAAGTGCGGGGGAGACACTCATGATGGTATGTAATTCTCATTTGTACCTAGCACTATGCATGTAATTCTTTTGAACTTTTACACTCAAAAAAAAAAATTAAAGAAAAAAAAAATAAACAAAAGAAAATAAATGCTAGTTAGGTTGAAAACCCAACAAAATGGGCAATCTAAGCAAAAAAGGCTTATAAAAAAAATGATGAGTGAGTTGGAGAGAATGGAAAATGAAAAGAGGTGCTAGGATGAAAACCTGAAAAGGCTCCTAGGCAAAATGAGAGATATGAGAGAAATGTTTGTTCTTGCAGGCACTCATTGTATCCTTATGAAGAATATGAAGATTCAAGATAAAGAAGAAGAGAGGAGGAGAAAAGAAGACAACACTAGGAGGCCATTAAACCCAAGATGCTCTTTTGTGATTTGAGTTTAAAACTCATTTTTCTTTGTAATCCTTGGTGGTCTTTGTGTTTGTATTATATTTTTGTTGAACTGTGGAACTTTTGGACAAACATTGACACTTGTAAACATTTGATCTTACTCGAGACGAGTAAAGGTTTAAGTGTGGGGGAGTTGATACGTTCGTAATTTCCATTTCTATGTTTATGTTTTTAATTAGTTTTGCTTAACTTTTACTTTGGAAATTACACACTTTTGGTGTAATAGATTAGATTGTTAAATTCTTGTAAATAGGTTAGATTAGACATATTCTGAGCTTAAGCAGGTTTTGGTCACCAAAAGTACAGTTGGTGAACCCAAAAAGTGAAGAGAAGGTACAAAAGTTCAAAGACAAAAGAAGATCCTGAATTTTGGTCTATACTCGGTCGAGTATTAGCTATACTCGATCGGGTATTAGGTTGGAACTTCAAATCGGATCAGATCCGAAGACAAAGGAACATGCAGGGAAGATTTTGGCCACGATTCTATGTCTATACCCGATCGGGTAGACCGACATACCCGATCGGGTATGCCTTTAAATTGCAAACGAAGATCGGTCGAGTATAGCCCGAATACCACTTTCTAAGCATACTCGACCGGGTATTCATATATACTCGATCGGGTATACACTTAGAAAATAGCCTGAAACCGGTCGAGTATGCCTCGGATCGGGTGTTACACACATACTCGATCGGGTACCATGTATATACCCGATCGAGTACCCGAATCCCATCCCAAAAACCTATAAATACACCTCCTTTCCTTCACAAAAAGATATCCAATCCCTTGTACATCTAAGCTCAGTATAGAATAGCTCTTTCTTTATATTTTTCATCATGTTTAGTCTCCAAATGAGGAGCTAAACTCTTCCATCTTGGTTTTGCTACTTTGAAGCTTAATGAATTTGTAAGTTGTGAGTTATTTTCTTTAATCTTCTTCCTTGAATATTAATTCTTTCTTTCAAAATACTATCTCTATATCAAAGTTGGGGAGTGTTACTAAGATGACAATTAGTTAACATCTTGACATTGGTTATAGTAATAGCTATTTCTTCCTCTATGATTATATTGGGGAGTGTTGCTAAGATGACAATTAGTTAACATCTTGATATTAATCATAGTAGGATTCATATATTTTAATATTCTTCCTTGAGTATTGATTAATTCCTATTCATATTTCATGTTAATATCTTAAACATTACTTAAAGTATCAACTAGTATTGTTTCTCATATTAATTATTACTAGAATCAATCGGTTAATACGCTTGTTATTAATCCGGTTCTTTCAACGGTAGTAAACTTGGAATATTAATGCATGCATCTCATGGTTAATATGCCAAGGGGAATTAATTATATTGATTAAACCAATAAACCGCTTGTGTTGAGGGTATCAATCTCAATCGTTTTCATCTTAAGTTTATTGCTACTATCAAGTTGATATACGACGCTTGTTCTATATTGACTCGATAGTAAGTTTTATTAATGAACGCATCTCGTTATTAATAACTACCCTCGATGAACTGGATATACTCCTCGATTGAGTATTCGAGAGGAAGATAGTTAAAGATATAACCGGGATCGACGAACATTTCATTAAGTGGATAAAAGCAAAACCAAGTCCCCATCTCATTGAATTAAACTCATATAGGTCGTTTATCTTAGTGTTATTAAACCAAACAAATCTAAACCCCCCTTGTTATTATTTATATAAAAGAAAAGTATTCCTTTCCCTGTGGATACGAACCTTACTGCACTATACTACGTATTTGCGTTGTATTGATTATTTATTTTGAGTGCACCTAACGACTAGTGCACGTCACTTTCCTTGAGTAATTGAGCTTCCATACTTTGGAACTTGCCTTGATATTATTTGAATTACTTTCCTTCTAGTAGCTCGATCTCTGTTATTCATTCTCAAATATGAGTAAATTGACTCATGATTCACAAACCATCATATAAGGAAATAATATTGATTTACTTAACATGTAGGCATGCAACGGACATGTGTAGCAATAAAATATTTATGCAATCATTTTCAAATCAAGCTACTTTAGTATCTCATTAGAAAAGCTACGATTAACTTTTATTAATATGGAAATCAAATTAAGATGACAAGATAACATAATAATATATAGAAGGAAGTAGTATATTGACTTGTCAAATATAAGCATGCAACGATCCAAATATTACTAGCAAGTCAACATTCTTTCCAAAGGAGATTTAATATCTTAAATCAAGGATATCTTTTCAAACCATAAGGCAAGAGAATATTTATTTGACAATAATTATAAGCATGCTACGGTCAACCAAATCATGAGTAATGCAATCCTTAATTTAGCAAGCCAAAATTACTTTCTATAAAGTAAAAAGCATAATTACTTTCTATAAAGTAAAAAGCACAATTACTAAAGTGGGTGTCAATCATTTATGAAAAGATATTTAAATTGTGTCACTTTCATGCACACCAAACTAGGTACGTAAGTAGATAAGGTATTATTATGCAATCACATATTAATTCATTTAATCATTATGCACGTTAATTAATCACTCAGAACAAAACTAAGTATAGTTCTAATTTCCATTCCTGATAGAACTGAGACTGGTTTTGTCCGCCGTTCTACCTGCATGGTTAGATATCAATAGAACCAATGTGCACTTATATCATAGGATAGTTTCATCTTTCATTCATGACTTCCTGCATGGTTAGTCATCAACGGTTCCTTCTTTTGTTCCTGCATAATAAGTCATCAACAAAACTAAATATTCAACAAATATATTGGACTAATTAATGGACACGTGTAATCATGTAAATATGTGATTATATACATATATCTAGGGATTGGACCAGGCCCGCGTCCAATTTGTGGCCTTGGGTGGGACCGGGTTTGGGAGTTGGAGGCCCGGTACCGGCTCGAGTAGATTCCTGGACCGGTACCGGACCGGGTCGGGCCTTATATATATATTTTTAATTTTTTCTTATTTATTCCTACACCACACCGTACCCCCACCCCCAAACACCCCAAACCACCCAACCCAACCCGCCAACTACCCAATTCATTCGAAAAAATACAAAAAAAAAAAATTGGGCCTGGATCAGTCCCGAACCAGCCGGGTCGGTTCCAAGAGAGTCTGAGCCAATGACTCGCCCCAAAAACCCCTTGATTCGGGCCCAAGGCACGGTCCTGGTCAACCGGTCCAGGTATCGGACGGTCCGACCGGTCCCGGTCCATCCCTACATATATCCCGGTTTTTACTATATCTAGATAAGAATCGAAATATATAAAAAGGAACCTCAGCTCAATCTATGTATTTGTACATTATTTTGGAACGAGGGACAAAAACATAGCAATGGTCACAAATAGATTTTTTTTTGAAACTGGTCATAAATAGGTCATTATTATTTTCTTTTATTATTTCCTTTCTAAACTAATACTCGTTCATCCTATTTCAGAAAGTTTTAAAGTTTTATACTTTTAATATGTACTCTTTTTTTGAAAATAAAATACAAGTACCTTTATTTGTGCACTATGTGTATATTATAGTAAAGCCTTTTTGTCGCTAGATATATTACAATAAAATCATAGTTTTAAATGAAAGTTCATTTTTCAAACTCAAAAAGTTATTGAAACAAAAAAATTAGGTTGGAAGATGTATTATATACAGGGAAAAGATCACGTGAAAAGTGTGTCTTAGGCTGAGAACTGTAAAGTTTAACTAATAGAGACAATAAGGTAACTTATATAACAAAAATCATAACTTACAAATCTAACAACTCTAAATCAAAAGTATAATTTTATAGTGATAAATTTAGGAAGTATGAGATTACAATGAAAAACACCGGTAGTAGTTGAAAAATATTTACAAAAAATATTTATCAAAAAGATTGTTATTTATTTAACAAGACATATTTGTCCTAATAAACAATTAATAATACGTTAAACATAACTTATAAAGCCAAATGTTTAACTTTTACAACTTTTTAAATTACTTCCCACTTCTCAACCTAAGAACACTTGTATCGTGTGAGTGCCAATGCAAGATTGTGTGGAGAGTCGAGTCTCGCATCAATAGGGTAAATGTAGTAATCAGAATCATTTTGCGGGCGTCAGGATTGACTTCCTGTGACTATCAGGTGTGATGTGTATCCCACCTCGTAGAATAGTTGTTTGTCTTCTAGAGTTGTGTTTGGGGGCCTGATGCATTTGCTTCTATTATTCCTTGTCTTGACTTGAGTAAAGCCGTCGGGCTCATCCTCGTGCGGTGATCGACCTGCAATAGCAAAGTTAGTAGAAATGGGTGTGTCCTCAGATTGAGTATCATCATTGGACCGGGTGGATCAAGTGTAGTATGATACGCTTGTAATTTTCACGTGTATGCTTGTGTTTTTAATTAGTTTTGATTGATTATCACTTTGGAAATTACACACTTTTGGTGTAATAGTTTAGTTTGTAAAATACTTGTAAATTATTTAGATTAGGTTTATTCTGAACTCAAACGGGTCCATGATCACTCAAGGGACCATTAGTGAACTACAAAAGTGGAAGGAAGGTGCAAAAATACAAGACAAAGAAGAAAGATCTCATTTTTGGGCTGTATCCGGTCGGGTATACCCTATAACCGATCGGGTACCTACTTGTCTTGCAAATCAAATCGGATCCAAAGACAAAGGAACGTGCAGGGAAGATTTTGACCACGATCAAGTGTCTATACCTGATCGGGTACACCGACACACCCGATCGGGTATCCCTTCAATTTTAACCCCGAGTTCGATCGAGTACACCTCAAATCTGAAGTTTTACACATACGCGGTCAGGTACCGTGTATATACCTAATCGGGTACCCGAGCTGCATTCCCAAAACCCTATAAATACACCTCCTTCCCTTCACAATTAGACACCAATTCACATATACTTCTAAGCTCAGTCTAGAATAGTTCTTTCTTTATATTTTCACCATGTTTAGTCTCTAAATAAGGAGCTAAACTCTCCCATCTTGGTTTTACTACTTTGAAGCTTAATGCATTTGTAAGTTGTGAGTTATTCTCTTTAATTTTCTTCTTTGAAAATTTATTCTTCCTTTAAATACTATTTCTATATCAATGTTGGGGAGTGTTACTAAGATGACAATTAGTTAACATCTTGATATTAGTTATAGTAATAGTTATTTCTTCCTCTATGTTAATATTGGGGAGTGTTACTAAGATGATAATTATTTAACATCTTGATATTAACTATAGTAGGATTCATCTTCTTTAATATTCTTCCTTGAGTATTAATTAATTCCTATTCATATTTCATATTAATATTCTGAACATTACTTAAAGGATCAACTAGTTTTGTTTCATATATTAATTATTACTACAATCGATCAATGAATACGCTTGTGAACCGTTCGATCGTTTCATGGTAGTAAACTTGGGTTATTAATGCATGCGTTTCATGGTTAATAAACCAAGGGGAATTAATTATGTTGATTAAACCAATAAACCGCTTGTGTTGAGGTTATCAATCTCAATCGTTTTCATCTTGATTTTATTGCTACTATCGGGTTAATATACGGCGCGTGTTCTATATTAACTCGGTAGTAAGTTTTATTAATGAACGTGTCTCGTTATTAATAACTACCCTCGATGAACTGGATATACTTCTCGATTGAGTATTTGAGAGAAAGATAGTTAAAGATGTAATCGGGATCGAGGAACATTTCATTAAGTGGATAAAAGCAGAACCAAGTCTTCATCTCTATTAAAGTAAACCACATAAGTCGTTCATCATAGTGTTAATTAATTAAAATCAATCAAACTGAAATCCTCCCTTTGTTACTAGTTACAATATAAAAGAAAACTATTCATTTCCATATGGATATGAACTTTACTTCAATATACTACGTATATTTGTTGTATTGTATTTATTTTGAGTGCACACCGCGACAAAGTGCACATCATAGTATAAGTCATGTGAGTTGCTAAAGATAGATCAGAAGGAAGTTCTTTATTTCCAAATTTAGCCTCAGTTGGGACTCTAGGTGCAGGACCTGCTGGTAAGAGGTATCACAGGCCACTTTATTTGTGACACTCACTGATTCACAAATAATTGGATGACGAGCATATCCCTCGATTACCACCACGTGAAGGATAGCCACCGGGGGTTCTTCCTTATCAAAATCATCCTGCAAGCTAAGAACTGATGTGGTACGATTTGAGTCACAAACTGCAGAGGCAGTTTGAGTAGCATCCACATTGGTCCCAGAACCTCTAAAAGCAGTGTTATCATTTAGAGTAAGTGTTCCAACAGAGTTACCAACTTCCTGATCATTTATAGTTACAAATGGGGCTGTAGGAACTGTTATATCAGCATTGAGACAAATGGTATCACAGGGGCCCGTTACTTCATTGGGATCGGATTCAGATTCTTGAAATTCAGCATCAAAGGGCAGCTTGTGGAGAGTATCAGTATCCTCAACACTAGTTTCCAGTGGGACATGAGATAGAGTTGTCCTTATCATAAGCAGATGGGGGGGGGGGGGGGGGGGGGAATTTTGAGTCACATGGAACACAAGGCTAGCCCCAGCCTTCCTATTTGGAACCATGGTATCACATGAGGACATGAGGTGACACCAACACAATTTGTAGCATCAACAACCAAAGAGACTGAAACAAGCAAGGGGTCAAATAGCGCATTTGGAACAGCAGTCATTAGATCCTTAGTCCCACAAACCTCTGCTTTTTGCATCATTGGTTTTGAGACTCGGGAACAATTCCTACTGGTATGGCCAAAGCGAGAACAAACAGTGCAGAATACAGGTAAATGTTCGTACACCACAACCGGATTCACTGTTATCAATCCAATTTTTTTGAGATAGTTCCTTAGAGATATCAAGTTCAATCAATATTCTAGTTGTAGAGGGCCTATGTTTAGTGACGGGCGTTTGCACCTCAAGCATTATGCGTCAGAACGAAGCTACTGATGTAGAGAGAGGACGCAGCTTCTCGTCTAATTTTCTTTTCTTTCCTTTTCTTACTCGATCTCCTTTGAGATATGTTTAATTTTTAGGTACATTGAGGTTGGTTTCAGGAAATTTAATTGTTGCTAAATACTAGTATCTTTATATATACTTAAAGGCACTACATATGAAAGAGAAAGTGTTCCCGCTCATACATTACTGCTGATTTATTTACGTTCTGGGCATATGTGTAATTTCACCGCTACTCAGAAAAAATACGCCTAGCAACAGTTCATCACCGTCTATCGAGAGAGTCACCTTCTGCCGCACCATTAAGCTCTCATCCGTCATTACATGGCCACTCCAGAAAGAAACCAACTTCATGGAAAGGGACGAGAGAGAACTTCTATCGCAATGTATGGCATGAAATGCTTCCTCTTCTTGGATTCAATAAGACCTAAGTCCGATCAATTCACCCAACAATGGTGGAAGAAATCTAGGGTTTCATTTCCCTAGCAATCAAAACTCATAGGTTTGGTGTTATTCCTATTTCATTTGGAAAAAACGGGCCTATTACATTTCCCCATAAATGTAAACTTGGACACTCTTAATTTATGAAAAAAACATTTTTTTCCAAGAATTATACACTGGCCTATTATTACGTAGCATTACTAATTCCAAAGTTGATATTTGATACGCTCGCATTGAATGATTGTTGTTGTTGAAATCCAGCTCAAGTGTCTTTTTTTTACTGACTTGCAAAGATTTTTGGTAGATGGTCATACATATAGTTGTTTCAACAATAGTTAATCTATGGAAGTCAACTACTGAACTACTAGAGTTTGAATAGTGATGAATAATTTTCAATTTATTTAGTTCAATCAACTACATTATTTTGTTGAGATGAGAAATATGTTGTCTAATCTGACCTTCTTAACAAAATAGGGGAAAATAATTAAAATACCTCAACCTTTGAAGGAAAGGGAGATAAACACCCCGAACTTTCATATGTAATTTAAATACCCAAAACTTTATATAAAAAGTTATTTCAACACCATGTGTATGTATGATTTCTTTCAAAAATGTAAATTTATGGTGTTAAATGCATAATTCAAAATAGCAAATTGAAAACATTAGAATTATATATAGTGGTGGGTAATACTATTTATTTTACAATAGAAACTTAGAATGTTAATTGTATCTTTAAAATTGCTAAAAATTATCAAATTATGAAATAACCCCAAAAATTAATATTTTTGAAAGAAATAATACATGACCATGATGCTAAAATAACTTTTTATATAATGTTCGGGGTATTTAAATTACATATGCAAGTTTGGGGTGTTTATCTCACACCCCTTCAAAGTTTGGGGTATTTTAATTAATTTCCCCAACAAAATATGAAGAGTCTTCCTAAATATTCTAGGTACATATATGTATCATACATTTGATTGCATCCTTCAACTATAACATTTTTGTTCAATTAAAGTTGCCTCACATTATCACTCTTTAGAGTAGTACATACTGCTCCTAATAATAGTTGATTGTTTTTTTGAATGAAATCATTGGAAGTTTTTGCAGGCACTGGTTATAGAATTAGAACAATCCAACTAACATGTCCAAACCTAATGGATACGAACTCTACTACTCTATACTACGTATAAGTGTTAGTATTGAATTTATTTTGACGCACTACAACAAAGTGCTCGTCAAATTTGGCGCTGTTGTCAGGGAAAGACAATTAATTTTTCTTTTTATTTTATTTCAAGAAAAAAAATATAAACAAAATATAAAGAGTTCTTACTTCTTCTATTTGTGAGCTTTGTGAAGTATATGGTTAAACACCGTTCAATAAACGAAATCACCTATCAAACAAACCCGAAAATAGAGCAAACTTTCGAGCGGTTGAAAAGTAAATTTTCAAATACCAACTCGGAGGAATCATCTACCGGAGATTCATCCACCGCTAGCTCTAGCTCTAGCGAATCAAGGGAGTCCACACACATGGCTCTCGAAACAAGGACTCTAAGGGAGCTCACCGCTCCAAATCTCAATCAACAACCATTGTGTATTACCTTCCCTACACTCAATGAGGGTAATACATTTGAGCTAAAATCTGGGCTCATTCATCTATTACCATCCCTCCATGGCCTAAGAGGGGAAGATCCAAATAAACTCCTCTTGGAGTTCCACAACGTTTGCTGACGAGCACTTTTGTCAAGGTACGTCAAAATAAATTCAATACTAAACACTTATACGTAGTATAGTGTAGTAGAGTTCGTATCCACAGGGAAAGGTATAATTCTCTTTCTATGAACTTAATGAATAAAAAGGGGGGTTTTGGTTTGAGTGATTTAATTTAATTAAAAACTAAGATGAACAACCTATTTCCTTGCTACAAACTCTATCACTATTCTAAAATTCCGAAAAGAAGGAGAGAACAATTACAAACAAAATAAAACAAGTACTTACAAACTAACTAAAAGTGATGGAAAATCCACACTCAGTCAACATAAAAACATACGTTTATGCACTATAAACTAGTGCATATCAAACACCCCCACACTTGAATTTTTACTAGTCTCGAGTAAAACAAATTCTGTCCAAGGGGTCCTTAATTGACAAGAGTAGCAACACCAACATCCACAAGTTTTTATAACAAATACATAAAGCATCTCCAAAACCAAAAGAGTAAAGATGGGTCTTCAATTTCAATCCGAACTCTCTATAGTAATCGCCCTCAGGATCCTGTAAAATCAAAAGAAATAACTTTCTCTCATTCTCTCATTTTGCCTAGGTGCCCTTTCAGGTTTTCAACCCAGCTTCCCACATTTTTTTATTTTTATTATTATTTTTTTTTTCAAATCTCACAAACTCACTCCTATTTTTGCTTTATTTTTGCTTAAGCTGCCCTTTGTGGGTTTTCAACTTAACAAGCTTTTGTTTATTTTTTTTTTATTTTTTTTATTAGAGATAACAAGAATAAAGAGTGTGAATGTGAACATACCGGGAAGATCTCCCCCACCACTAGTCCGTGGCACAGTCCCTAGTGCCCGCCCGCATCTCCGCCATCGAAAAATCCTCCATAGCCCCTATACTGTGTATCCTCGTCCATGTGATCCCCGCTGTATCCGTCTTCCCCGCCTCCACCACTAGAGGTTGAGCCACCAAAATAACCCCATTCAGTGGGGTTGTACCATGAAGGTGCCGGAGGAGGAGTGATCATGGAGGTGAAGTTTCCCTGATGCGCGATATAGGAGTAGATAGGCCCAAAAGTCCTCCTTTGATCCTCTTCATATCGGCGCCAATCTTCTTGCCTTTGTTCTTCAATCCTCTCGAAGCTGTGCCTTTGCTCATTTCTGTACAGCCCGACTTCCTCCCGAAGTTGGGTGTAATTGAGGTTAAGAGCATTCATGTTGTTTAGCATTTCTTGCTCAAATGGAGAGTATTGATTAGCATGGGGTTGTGGGCGAGGTTGTTCAGGAATGATGGGTGGTGCTTCGAGTGCAGGTTGTTCATTGGCGGCTTCATTTTCCCCCGCCTCATTTTCTGGGGGTGCAAAGTGTGGTGGAATTCCCCCGAGCATACAATAGTGGTGTCCATCACCGATTTGGTGATCGATGATGTTAAGCGGGAGGTTTTCGGAAGGGAAGGGGTAGTATAGTTCTTGGCCTGGTTTGATGTGCCAATTGTAGATTTCTAGGCCATCATGTTCGATGTGTGAGAGGGTCACATCGCCAGCATTCTTTAAAAATTGAAGGCCAAGAAGGGTCCTGTGGTTTTGTGCACCATTGCATACAAAACCATATAGCGTGGCAATGTGGGTAATTAGACCCCCTATCAGAATTTTTCCTCCACCACTTTTAACATTGATGATGTGATCCCAAAGAACTGTGGTCACATCATATGGCCCGGCACCCGGAAGAACAGCTTGTGCTAAGAGGCATACATCCCACACCCTAGTTTGATGGTTGTTTGGTCTTCCGAAAAAGCAATTAGCCAAGAATTTTAAGAAAATTCGGAAGACCAGGTGTTGGACATGGTTGACATTGAGGTGGGAGGTACGAATCTTGACAATTCCGGTCATTCTTCTCCATAGTTCATAGGCCACCGGTGAGCTATACGCTACCGTGTCATCAAGCAAAGGTAGACCGAAGTGTTCAGCGAATTCTCGTTTGGTGAGTGAGCGGTTCTCGTTGAGCAAACGAAAGTTGATCGTGTTATTTGTGTGATCATTTTCATCCTTCACATGCTCAACGGAACTGTAAAATTCATACACCAAACGAGAATATGGCCAATAGTGCATATCAAATATTTTAAGCATGCCACACCTTTGGAATATATCTCTCATAATGTCATGAATCCAGAACATTGTTAAAGTCAATTGGCATACAAAGCGGGAGGGTTTTACCTCTCGTTCGGATTGCTCAAGGAAGCGGATGTGTAGTGATTCGGTCTCAAACTCCACTGATTCGAAGCCCTCTACTGGTGGAATAGCTCTTGGAGCTCTTGAAGAAGAAGTTCTTGCCTTTTTTGGTGCCATGGAATTGTTTTCCTCCCCTTTTTTTTGAAGGATTTTTGATTTTTTTTTTGGAGAGGTGAGGTTTGGTGAGGGTGAGTGGTATGGTTTTGTAGAGGATGATGAGGAGAAGAGGTTTTTGGTGTTTGTTGGGGAATTTGGCTTGAAATTGGACCTTGAATGTCCGAAAATGGATAGGTTCGAAATTTGGGGTAGGGTTTTTGAGTTTGGTTGATTTGGGGGATTTTGGAGGGATTAATTGGTGTAGGGTGGAAGAAGGAGGTGAGGAGATGAAGAAATTGATGTTTTTTGATGAATTTGGTGTGGGAATGGGGGAGATTTGGGAGTTTTGGTGGATGAAAATGGAGGTTTGGGGAGGGTTGGTTCGAAATTTGTGGAGAGGAAATGGGAAATAAGACCAAAGGCCCGACCTGGTATATGCTGAAAAGTCGTTGACCCGGTCGGGTCCCCTTATTTACCCGATCGGGTCAGCGTTCCAGAGGCTGGCAGAATGTTTTTTGGCTGGATACCCGGTCGGGTCCCCTTATTTGACCCGGTCGGGTAAGCTGCGTTCTTAACCAGTGAGGTCTGGTGGTTGATACCCGATCGGGTGAAATAAGGTACCCGGTCGGGTTTTCCTCCTTTTATCAATTTTCTCGCACCCCCACCCGGGTAGCCATGCGGGTATCTCCGTCTGTCTGCAATACCCGACCGGGTGAACTCACATACCCGGTCGGGTCTCCTTATTTTTTTTTAATTTTTCATTTCCCCACCCGGGTAGCCGTGCGGGTATCCCTGTATTCCTGTAATACCCGACCGGGTGAGTTGTGATACCCGGCCGGGTATACTCCAAATTCATTTTTTTTTGAAATGATTTTACACACACACTCTACTAAATTAAAAAGAAGAAAAATATACCGTGCATGGGTTGCCTCCCAAGAAGCGCTTTATTTAACGTCGTGGCTTGACGATATCTTCTGTTGTTCCTCATTCGTAGACCGGTTCAGAAAGGTGTACGACTTCCACATTTTTGGGTTGAAAACCCTCAAAGAAGGGTTTTAATCTCTGTCTGTTCACTTTCAGCACCTCTCCCGTCTCCAGGTCCTGAATTTCCACCGCCCCGTGTGGATATGTTTTGACCACTTTGTATGGTCCGGTCCAACGGGATCTCAGCTTTCCCGGAAATAGACGAAGGCGTGATTGGAATAGGAGGACTTTTTCATCAAGTTTAAAGTCTTTTCGTATGATCATTTTATCATGCCACTCCTTCATCTTTCTTTTGTATATTTCTGCATTGTCATAAGAATCCAGGCGAAGTTCTTCCAATTCTTGTAATTGGAGCTTCCTATGTACACCGGCCTCGTCAAGATTGAGGTTGAATTCTTTAACCGCCCAATAGGACTTGTTTTCGAGCTCTACAGGGAGATGACATGCTTTCCCAAACACAAGTCTATAAGGAGACATACCGATTGGGGTTTTGTAAGCAGTTCGGTATGCCCATAGCGCATCATCAATGCGTATACTCCAATCCTTCCTGTTCGGGTTCACTGTTTTCTGGAGTATAGATTTCAACTCCCTGTTTGAGGTTTCCGCTTGGCCATTTGTTTGAGGGTGGTAGGCTGTAGAAATTTTGTGAGTCACACCATATTTTTTCAGTAGGGATCCCACAATTTTATTGCAAAAATGTGTGCCTCGATCGCTAATTAAAATTCGAGGGACCCCGAACCTTGAAAATATGTGTGATTTGAGAAAACTAGTCACCACCTTGGCATCATCAGTTTTTGTTGCTTTGGCCTCCACCAATTTGGAGACGTAGTCTACTGCAAGAAGGATGTATATGTTACCTTGGGAATTTGGGAATGGTCCCATGAAGTCGATACCCCATGCATCGAAAATCTCACAGAAAAGCATGGGGTTTTGTGGCATCTCATTCCTCCTGGAAATGTTACCCGCTCTTTGGCAATTGTCACAAGATCGACAAAAGCCGTGTGCATCCCGAAATAGACTCGGCCACCAAAAACCGCTTTCGAGTATTTTCATTGATGTTCGTTTCGGGCCGAAATGTCCTCCACAAGCATAAGAGTGACAAAACTCTATGATGTGGGCTATCTCATATTCAGGGATGCATCTTAGGATTATTTGATCCTTACAATGCTTCCACAAATATGGGTCATCCCACACATAGAGTCTTGAATCCATTCTTAATTTTTCTTTTTGAGATTTTGAGAGTTGTGGAGGAAATTTGCCGGAAACGAGGAAGTTCACGATATTTGCGTACCATGGTTGTGTGATTTTGATGGAGAAGAGAGTTTCGTCCGGGAATTCTCCTTTGATGAGATTTGTGTGGAGGTCTTCGATGTCTTTGTGAGGAATGAGGCGGCTTAAATGATCAGCCACCAAATTCTCCGCTCCTTTCTTGTCTTTGATTTCCACATCAAACTCACTCAATAGAAGGACCCATCGAATGAGTCTTGGTTTGGCTTCTTTCTTTGTCATAAGGAATCGAAGAGCAACATGGTCAGTGTAGACAATAACTTTCGTTTCAAGAAGGTAGGAACGAAACTTTTCCTAAGCAAAAACCACTGCTAGCATTTCCTTCTCGGTGGTGGAGTAGTTCTTTTGGGCTTCGTTGAGGGTTGATGAGGCGTAGTAGATGACATGGGAGGCTCTTCCAACTTTCTGGCCCAAAACAGCCCCCACCGCATAGTCACTTGCGTCGCACATGATCTCAAAAGGAAGAGACCAGTCGGGAACCTGTATGATCGGGGCAGTCACCAATCTTGCTTTCAGAGTGTCAAAAGCATCTTTGCATTCATCGTTTAGATTAAATTCCACCTCCTTTTGTAAAAGTTTGCAAAGAGAAGATGAGATTTTTGAGAAATCCTTGATGAATCTCCTATAGAAACCGGCGTGACCGAGGAAAGAGCGGATGTCCCGTACATTTGTTGGGTACGGGAGCGTTTGAATCACATCGATCTTTGCTTTGTCCACCTCGATCCCCTTTGATGAGATCACATGCCCAAGAACAATCCCTTGTTCTACCATGAAGTGGCATTTTTCAGAGTTCAACACAAGGTTGGATTCAATGCAACTCTTTAGTACAAGAGTGAGGTGATAGAGGCAAGAGTCAAAAGAGTCCCCATGGATTGTGAAATCATCCATAAAGACCTCCATGAATACCTCCACAAATTCTGAAAAGGTGCTCATCATGCACCTTTGAAAGGTGCCCGGTGCGTTGCATAATCCAAAGGGCATTCGTCGGTAGGCAAAAGTGCCAAATGGACATGTGAAGGTTGTTTTCTCTTGGTCCTCCGAGGCTATTGGTATTTGGAAATACCCGGAGTAACCATCGAGAAAACAATAAAACTTGTGCCCTGCTAACCTCTCTAGCATTTGATCAATAAAATGCAATGGAAAGAAGTCTTTCCTAGTCACCGAATTGAGTCTTCGGTAGTCAATGCAAACTCGCCACCCGTTTTGAATTCGGGTGGGCACCATCTCGCCATCCTTGTTTTCAATGACCGTTACTCCGGTCTTCTTTGGCACCACTTGAGTAGGACTCACCCACTTGCTATCGGAAATGGGGAAGATGATTCCCATTTGAAGCAATTTGATTACCTCCTTTTTCACCACCTCCATCATGGGTGGGTTCAATCTTCGTTGCGGTTGTCTCACCGCTTTGGCCTCATCTTCGAGCAAGATCCTGTGCATGCATGTGGATGGACTAATGCCTTTGATGTCGGCAATAGACCATCCAATGGCCAATTTATATTCCTTCAAGACCGCGATCAATCTTTCTTCTTGTTCTTGGGACAGGGCATTTGAAATAATCACCGGTAGGGTGTGATTTTCACCCAAGAACACATGCTTCATATTTTCAGGGAGTGGTTTTAATTCCACCTCTGGTGCCTGCAAAACAGATGGTAGCGGCTTCTCGCTTGGAATGGTTAGTGAGAGGGCTTTAGAGCCCGGTGGCAAAAGTGGGAGTTGATTTAACACCGACACCATAATCTTCATGTTATTTGACATAGAGTATTCTAATGTAAAATCCTCTATGTCGTTTTCTATTGCGCTTAGTGCTTCATCCTTGCCCTCAATTTCAAATACTTCTTGGACCCAAGTGTCGCAAGTGTCAATCGCAAATAGAGAGTGATTATCAGTGGGGTATTTCATGGAGTCGTAGATATTAAATTCGACTTTTTCACCATCGAACTCCATGGTTAACACTCCACTAAAGACGTCAATTTTTGCCTTAGCCGTTTTCAAAAAGGGTCGGCCTAGTAAAATTGGGACTGCATTTTTATCGTTCTCCATTTCAAGAACGTAAAAATCAGCGGGAAAGATTAAATTATCCACCATGACGAGAACATCCTCTACCACACCTTTTGGGTAGGTATTGGATCTATCGGCAAGTTGGATAACGACCCCCGTCTCATGTAAAGGTCCTAGTTCTAGGGACTTATATAGAGAATATGGGATGACATTGATTGATGCACCCAAATCTAACATAGCCCTAGAAGAACTAGAATTTCCAAGTTTACATGGTATAGTGAACATTCCCGGATCACTATACTTTTTAGGCAGTTTCTTTTGAAAAACGGCCGACACTCTTTCACTTACTTGGATTTTATGCTTGCCATTCAACTTGTGTTTCCTTTTAATTGTGCAAAGTTCTTTTAAAAACTTTGCAAACCTAGGAACACCTTTTATTAAATTGAGAAGAGGGATATTTACCTCACATTTGCTGAAGGTCTCATAGATGTCTTTGTCATTGTTGTATTTCCGGTTATCCTTGAGAGCCTCCGGAAAAGGTGGTACCGGCTCATATGAGTTGAGCGGTGGGAACTTTCTTTGAGGTGTGATTTCCTCCTCCTTTTCTTCTTCATTTTGAGGGTTTGTGCTTGGCATCAAGATCTCCTCCTCCTCTTCTCCCACATGGCTCTTTGCTTTCGCTTTAGCCATAACCAACTCTTTGCCACTTCTCAAAGTGACCGCATGAGCTTGTTGCCTCGGGTTCGGCTCCGTTTGAGATGGGAGTTTTGCCGAATCCCTAGCTTCTAGCCTACTCACGGCGTTTGAGATTTGGCTCATTTGGCTTTCCAAATTGTGGATGCTAGACTTTGTGGTTTCTTGAAATTGGGCCACACTTTGTTGCATCGTAGTCATATTCATGGCTAATGCTCGAATCATGTCTTCGGTGGACATGCTTGAGTTCGATGTTTGGCCTTGTTGTTTAAATTGTTGAGGAGGGGGAGGGTTTGTTTGTTGAGGGGGTTGAGGGTTTCCGTACCTTAGATTTGGATGATCCCTCCATCCTGGATTGTAGGTGTTGCCGTGAGGATCGTACCTCCTTTGGCCTTGGAACCCCAAAGCATTGACTTGCTCGGAGTTCTCCTCTTGTAAAGTTGGGCAAGAATCTGTGGGATGCCCTTGTGTTGAACAGATGCCGCAGACCTTGACTTCTTGGGTTTTTGGATTCAAAAGAAAATCTTTAACCAAAGAAGTCAAGCCGGCTACTTGACTCTCCAACGAGTTGTTGGATTCCGCTGCCATAACTCTCTTTGTTGACCGCCGATCATAGTGTCTACAATTTTCGGCCAACTCCGAGATAAGATTCCTAGCTTGAGAAGGAGTTTTGTTGACTATTCCTCCTCCACATGCAGCATTGATCATCCGTCTATCATCATCGCAAAGACCATAATAAAAGTAAAGGATGAGGTCTTGCTCCGAGTAGCCGTGATACGGACAGCTCGCACAGAGTTTCTTGAATCGTTCCCAGAATTCGTAGAACGATTCATCATCTTTTTGCTCCACATTGCTGATTTGTTTCTTTAAAGATGAGGAGATGGAGGCGGGATAATACCTTTTGAGGAAGCTCTTCTTCATGGCCGCCCAAGTGTCTATGCTTCCCGAGGGAAGATAGAATAGCCAATCTTTGGCGGTGTCTTTGAGGGAGAATGGGAAAGCCCTCAACTTAATTTGCTCCTCGGTAACACCGTTCGGGCACATGCTTGTGCAAACGATGTGGAATTCCGAAAGATGTTTATTCGGATCCTCTCCTCTTAGCCCGTGGAAAGATGGAAGTAGATGTATGAGTCCGGATTTCAACTCAAATGTAGCACCCGCATCAAGAGTTGGGAAGGTGATACATAAGGGTTGTTGATTTAGATTGGGGGCTGTGAGCTCCCTCAGCGTTCTTGTTTCAAGAGCCATTGATATTGACTCCTCGGACTCGCTAGATTGAGAACTAGCACTTGAGGATTCCCCCGAGTCGGTATTTGAGAATTTATTCTTTAACCGCTCGAGAGCTTTTTCTATTTCGGGGTTTGTTAGGTAGGTGAGGTTGTTTATGGATCGGGTTTTTACCATATACTCAAACAAAGTTCAGCAAAAATAGAAAACTTTATATATTATTTTTTTTATTTTTCTTTGAAATAAAATAAAAAGAAAAATTAATTGCCTTTCCCCGGCAACGGCGCCAAATTTGACGAGCACTTTTGTCAAGGTGCGTCAAAATAAATTCAATACTAAACACTTATACGTAGTATAGTGTAGTAGAGTTCGTATCCACAGGGAAAGGTATAATTCTCTTTCTATGAACTTAATGAATAAAAAGGGGGGTTTTGGTTTGAGTGATTTAATTTAATTAAAAACTAAGATGAACAACCTATATGTGTTTAATTCAAGAATAAAAGGGACTTGGCTTTGTTACTTTCCACTTGTTGATATATTTTAGTCGATCCTTGTTATATCTATAACTTATCCCCTCTCGAATACTCAATCGAGGAGTATCTCCAATTCATCGAGGGTAGTTATTAACAACGACCGTCATTAATAACCCTTACTATTAATCAAATATAGAACAACACCTTATACCGATATAATAGTAGCATTCAATCTTTTTAACTCCTTGATGAAATCAATTGAGATTGATAACCTTAACACAACGGTTTCAGTTTAATCAACAAAATTGATCCCTCTTAAGTCTATTAACCACGACCGTGCATTAATAAACCGAAGTTACTTACTTGTGAACCACCAACGATTAACCATCGGTTCGTTGATCGTTTCTAGTAGTAATTAATGTCGGAACGTTAACTAATCGTCACTTAGCAACCCTCCAGCATTAATATAGAATGAGATTAAGGGAAGAATTAATAATCAAGAGAAGAAGTTAAGAAAATAACTCACAACTTTAATAATCAACAAGCTTCAAGAGCAAAACCAAGAATGAAAGTTTAGCTCCTCATTTGGAGGCTAAACATAGCTAGAAAAATATAAAGAAATGCTATTCTAAACTGAGCTAAAGAGATTGGAAGAAGGGATGCTTTTTAGAGGAGAAAAAGAGTGCTATTTATAGGTGTTTTTTAACACCTTTGGCCGGGTACCCGACCGGGTATAGGTACATACCTGACCGGGTACCGGTCAAAATCAGATAATCTCCCACGTTTCATTGTTCCAGCACGTTAATTTGTCCCGGGTCAAGTCAGACCCGACCGGGTCAAGTGAGGGACCCGACCGGGTTTGGTCTAAATCAGATTTTTTTCAAAATCTTTGTGATCTTCAGCATGTTCTGGTGTTCCGGGTCATATCTGACCCGACCGGGTCGGGTATGGGACCCGACCGGGTCTTACTTTTTCTTCTTAGATATGTTCCTCAACTGACCCGACCGGGTTCAAGGTCTGACCCGGTCGGGTTTTTGTGCTCCTGGGTCTTTTTGTCTTCAGTTTTTCTCCCTTTTTCCTTGCTACAAACTCTATCACTATTCTAAAACTCCGAAAAGAAGGAGAGAACAATTATAAACAAAATAAAACAAGTACTTACAAACTAACTAGAAGTGATGGAAAATCCACACTCAGTCAACATAAAAACATACGTTTATGCACTATAAACTAGTGCATATCATTTGCGCAAACATGTGCCCGAATGGTGTGACCGAGGAACAAATCAAGTTGAGGGTTTTGCCATTCTCCCTCAAAGACACCGCCAAAGATTGGCTATTCTATCTTCCTTCGAGGAGTATAGATACATGGGCGGAAACGAAGAAATGCTTCCTAGAAAGGTACTATGCCGCCTCCGTCTCATCATATTTGAAAAAACAAATAAGTAACATTGATAAAAAAGATGATGAGTCCCTATATGAATATTGGGAGCGATTCAAAAAGTTATGTGCTAGTTGCCCATACCATGGGTACACGGAGCAAGACCTCATCCTCTACTTCTATGATGGTCTTGCGGATCAAGATAGGCGCATGGTGAATGCGGCGTGTGGAAGGGGAATTGTAAACAAAACCCCTTCTCAAGCAAGGAAGCTCATCTCGGAGTTGGCCGATAATTCTAGATATTACAATGGGCGGTCCTCTACCTGAAGGGTTGCTGCTGCGGAGTCCACTCCATCATTGGAGAGTCAAGTAACCAACTTGACTTCTTTGGTAAAAGATTGTCTTTTAAATCCAAAAACCCAAGAAGTTAAGGTCTGTGGCATTTGTGCAACACAAGGGCATCCTACCGATTCATGCCCTTCATTTCACGAAGAACAAGTCAACGCCTTGAATTTCCAAGGCCATCAACAAAAGAGGTACGATCCACACTCTAACACTTACAACCCCGGATGGAGAGATCATCCCAATTTGAGATATGGGAATCCTCAACAACAATCATTCCCAAATCATCAACGCCAAAGCTTCAACTCTAACATGTCCAATGAGGACATGTTTCGAACTCTTGCTACCAGCATGACCACCATGCAACAAAGTGTGGCTCAATTTCAAGAAACGACCAAATCTAGCATCCAAAATTTGGAGAACCAAATGAGCCAAATTTCGAGTGTTGTGAGACAACTTGAGGCAAAATATTCGGGTAGACTCCCATCTCAAACGGAGCAAAACCCGAGACAACATGTTAATGCAATCATGTTGAGGAGTGGGACGACATTGAAAGAGGTGCATAAGGAAGAAGAGCAAGTTAAAAAGGAGGTTGACCTTGGAGAAGATTTTCAACCAGAAGAGAGGACCACAAAAGCAAAATTTCCACCATTGTTCTCATATGAACCACTGCCCCCATTCCCCAAAGCACTGAAGGAAACAAGGAAGCTGGAGAAAGATGCTTACATGTATGAGACTTTCGCCAAATGTGAGATAACATTCTGCTCCTTAACTTAATTAAAAGTGTTCCCCGTTTTGCTAAATTTTTAAAAGAATTATGCACAATGAAAAGAAAAAGCAAATTGAAGGGAAAACAAAAGGTGGAGGTTAGTGAACGTGTCTCGACGATATTCCAAAAGAAACTTCCAAAGAAATGTAGCGATGCAGGCATGTTCACTATCCCATGCAAAATAGGGGACACTTTATTTCCTAGGGCCTTGTTGGATTTAGGGGCTTCAATCAATGTTATTTCATATTCATTATACAAGTCCCTAAAACTTTCCCCAATGCATGAAACTGGGGTAGTAATCCAATTGGCAGATAGGTCTAGCACATACCCAAAGGGCATCATAGAGGACGTGCTAGTAAAAATTGAAATTTTGGTTTTCCCTGTTGATTTCTACATTCTTGAAATGGAAGCCGATAATTAAGCTACGCCCATCCTTTTGGGAAGACCTTCCTTAAAAACTGCCCAAACAAAAATAGACGTGTCTAATGGTTCATTAATTTTAGAGTTCGATGACCAAAAAGAAGAACTTTTGAAGAAAGAATTGAACAAAAAAAATCTATTTTCAATGGAGAGGAATTAAAAGAATCACCTCAATGCGAGTTTAAACCACCTACGGTTGAGGTGGTAACAAGGAAGAAATCTCGGCCTTACTGGAAAAGGCTGAGAAAGAAAGATGAAAAAAGGGATATTCATGATCCCACATAAAATTGAAAATAAAATAAAAATATCGTCGAGCCACGACGTTAAACAAAGTGCTTCTTGGGAGGCAACCCAATTTTGTATTTTGATTATTTTTCATTTATTTGAGTGTGTGTGTAATAAAACTTTCTCTAAAAAAAGTTTTCATGAGGCCTGGGGAAAACCCGGCCGAGTAAAACCTGATACCTGGTCGGGTAATAAGCTTAAAACATCATGCCGGAGCAAGAAACCAGCCGGGTAAACACCAAAAACCTGAAAATAACGTTTTACCCGATCGGGTCTACAAAAAACCTGACAGGGTAAACTGAAAAAAAAGGCACTGCCAGCCCCTGTTTCCAAAAATCCGTCCGGGTATCATCCCCCCACCCACCAGGCTTACTGAAACAAAAAAAATCGAAATATGGGAAAAACCCGATCGGGTAATTGAAAAACCCGACCGGGTAAATGGGGGAAAAACCACTGCCACCAAAAACAGGAAAATCCGTCCGGGTTTTTCATTTATCCGATCGGGTAAATGGGTTTTTAATCCATTTTTATCCCAAAATCAGTTCAAACCAAGCCTCATCTTCCCCAACCTTCAAACTAATCTTCCCCAAGACCCATAGCCACGAAATTCATTCTCCCAAATCAACTCAATCCATCACCAAAAAAACCCCAAATTAAACTCACAAAAAAGATCTCCTCATCTCCCTCATCACTCCCATATCATCAAAATCCAATATACCTCCCCAATCCCTACACTCGAAAAACTAGCCTAAAACCCCTCAAAATCCCAAAGTCTGAAGAACAAAAAAATCCATGACTATCAAGGCGAGGATGACGGATAGAGCACTAGGGAGAATGCTCGGACTAAGTAGGGGGGAGTCACTCATTTGGTATATACTCATTCATTTATTACCTTGTAACTTGCATTATTTTCTTCAAAAAAAAAACAAAAAAAAAAGAATAAATAAAAAAAGAAAAAAATACGGAAAAGGTACTTGTGGTTGAGCCCATTTTCAGATAGGGTCATGTGTTTCATTCTTTATCAAATTGGTTCTTGTGTTTGAATTCCGTTATCACCAGAGGGTCACGCCCTTAAAAGCGTCTGAAAAATATTGTTAAAAGTAACTCCGATTTTCAAAAGTGTCCGAAAAATTAAAAGAAAAATACCGGAAGGTGCGCCTCAATAAGACGACCGCTAGGCCATCTTTCATTTTTGTTTTCAGCCACTCCTGTCACCAGAAAGTCTATCGGAAAAGTGATATTAGCAAAATCATTTTTAAAAAATAATTAAAATAGATCTGAAAAATCCAAAGGCGAAGGTGATTTGGAGGTAATCTTGATGAGTCGCACCTTTCGGTATTTGTTTTTAATTTTTCGGCCACTTTTGAAAATCGGAGTTACTTTTAACGATCTTTTTCAGACGTATTTAACGGTGTGACCCCCTTGTGATAACGGAATTCAAACACGTGAACTACTTTGATAAAGAATGAAACACATGACCCTATCTGAAAACGAGCCCAACCACAAGTACATTTTCCATACTTTTCCCATTAAAAAAACAAAATAAAAAACGCTAGTTAGGTTGAAAACCCAAAATTGGGCAATCTAATCAAAAGTACCTAAAATGAGTGAGTTGGGAGAAGAAGGAAAATAAAAGGAGAGGCTAGGATGAAAACCTAAAAAGGCTCCTAGGCAGAATGAGAGGGTGAGAGGAAATTTTATCTAAGTTTATACAGGAACTCATTTCACTTGGGAGTTTTTGGGATGCAAGCAATGAAAAGAATAGTTGTTCTTGAAGATCATGAAGACCCTCTTTCTTTGTAAATTGAGGATGAATGAAAAACTGAACATGTTATTCCTTTGAATTTATCTGTTATGTGGATTGTGAATTGTTACGTTGGCTTTTACTCAAGGGAGAGTAATGCACTAAGTAGGGGGGAGTTTGATAGTATAGAATTGTTATTGTTTATGTTTGTAATTTTATCTAGTTTTTATTAGTTCTAGTTGTGGTGGAAAGGAAATTTATCAATCCGGGACCTGAAAAATAGATGAACTATCAATTCGGGACCTGAAAGATGAAATGTATCGATATAGGACTCGAATGATGGAAAACTATCAATCCAGGACCCGAATGATTGAAAACTATCAATTAAGGACCTAAGTTTTCATAAATTTTATTATTATTTTTATTTTATAAAAATTAAATAATATTTAGTTTTATTAAACTAATAAACTTTTGTGAAGAAAATTTCACCAAATATTAGCCATGGAATTAATAAAAAATTAAGTGAATCAAAATCTATGAAATGTTAGGTCCTAGATTGATAGTTCGTCTATCTTTCAGGTCTTAGATCGATAAAATTCCTTGTGGAAATTACACACTTTTGGTGTAATACTTTATTTTCATAAATTATTTGTAATTCGTTTAGATTAGGGCTTTTCTGAGCTTAAACTAGGTAAAGATCATCAAAAGGATCTTGGAAAGGTCAAGGGAAATGCAAGGGAACAAGAGAAAGTGAAAATTTTCTGAGCTTAAACTAGGTAAATATCATGAGGCACGGCTATTATTGGAGAGTTAAAAATGGGTCGTGATGGATAGTGTACCCGGGGGGTAGCTTATCCGAGGGGTTACTGCGGGGAGTAACTTAGAGAGAAGTCAGAGCAAATAAGTAAGAGAGAGTGAATTCGAATATATGAGTTATGTATTCAAGGCGTGGTTTACAATGGGGAAATGGGCTGCTATTTATAGTAGCAATAAATGCTTAGATAGGGACACGTGTCAGCATTCTAGGGGTCGAGGGGTCACCTCAACCGGGGTGGCACTGACACTCGCATGTGGCCGCATTAAATGCGGTGGTTGGATGCGACGTGTGTACTTGATATGGTGATCCAGCGCATGTGGATGAGAGATTCTGTCGAGGAGGATGCCTTCGGCTATAGATGACAGTCCGAAGGCTCTGCGTGCCGGGGGCCTCATAGTGACGAGGGCTCCAATTGCCGAAGGTGACGTGCACTTGTCGTGAGGTGCACTCAAAATAAATACAATACAACGAATATACGTAGTATAACGAAGTAAGGTTCGTATCCACAGGGAAAGGAATATTTATCTTTTATAATAACAGTAACAAAATGGGGTTTTGAGTTTGATTTGATTTAAGTTAATTAATACTAAGATGAACGACTTATGTGATTTAATTAATGGAGATGAGGACTTGGTTTTGCTTTTATCCACTTAATGAAATGTTCGTCGATCCCGGTTATATCTTTAACTATCTTCCTCTCGAATACTCAATCGAGGAGTATATCCAGTTCATCGAGGGTAGTTATTAATAACGAGATGCGTTCATTAATAAAACTTACTATCGAGTTAATATAGAACAAGCGCCGTATATTAACTTGATAGTAGTAATAAACTTAAGATGAAAACGATTGAAATTGATAACCTCAACACAAACGGTCTATTAGTTTAATCAATATAATTAATTCCCCTTGGCATATTAACCATGAGATGCATGCATTAATAATCCAAGTTTACTACTGTTGAAAGAACCGGATTAATAACAAGTGTATTAACCGATTGATTCTAGTAATAATTAATATAAGGAACAAAACTAGTTGATACTTTAAGTATTGCTCAAAATATTAATATGGAATATGAATAGGAAAGAATTAATATTGAAGGAAGAAGATTAAAGACAATCACTCACAACTTACAAATCATTAAGCTTCAAAATAGAAAAACCAAGATGGAAGAGTTTAGCTCCTCATTTGGAGACTAAACATGAAGAAAATATAAAGAAAGAACTATTCTAGACTGAGCTTAGATGTATAAAGGAATTGGATATCTAATTGTGAAGGAAAGGGGTGTATTTATAGGCTTTTGAGATGCAGCTCGGGTACCCGATCGGGTATATACAAGGTACCCGATCGGGTATGTGTAATACCTTAAATTCGAGGTATACTCGATCGATCAAAGGGAAAATTTTATAAGCATACCTGACGTGCACTTTGTCGTGAGGTGCACTCAAAATAATAATTACAATACAACACTAATACGTAGTATAGTGAAGTAAGGTTCGTATCCACAGGGAAATGAATATCTTTGTTTTAATTAAATAATAAAAAAGGGGAGTTTTAAGTTTGATTTGATTTAATAATACTAAGATGAACAACGTATATGAGTTTAATTAATAGAGATGGAGACTTGGTTTTGCTTTTATCCACTTAATAAAATGTTCGTCGATCCCGGTTATATCTTAACTATCTTCCTCTCGAATACTCAATCGAGGAGTATATCCATTTCATCAAGGGTAGTTATTAATAACGAGACGCGTTCATTAACAAAACTTACTACCGAGTCAATATAGAACACGCGCCGTATATTAACCCGATAGTAGCAATAAACTTAAGATGAAAACGATTGAGATTGATAACCTCAACACAAGCGGTTTATTGGTTTAATCAATATAATTAATTCCCTTAGATTATTAACCATGAGACGCATGCATTAATAATCCAAGTTTACTACCGTTGAACGGATCGAATTAATAACAAGTGTATTAATCGATCGATTCTAGTAATAATTAATATGTTAAACAAAACTAGTTGATCCTTTAAGTAATGTTCAAAATATTAATATGAAATATGGATATGAATTAATTAATACTCAAGGAAGAATATTAAAGAAGATGAATCCTACCATAGTTAATATTAAGATGTTAACTAATTGTCATCTTAGTAACACTCCCCAATATTAACATAGAGGAAGAAATAACTATTACTATAACTAATGTCAAGATGTTAACTAATTGTCATCTTAGTAACACTCCCCAACATTGAAATAGAAATAGTATTTAAAGGAAGAATTAATATTCAAGGAAGAAAATTAAAGAGAATAACTCACAACTTACAAATTCATTAAGCTTCAAAGTAGCAAAACCAAGATGGAAGAGTTTAGCTCCTCATTTGGAGACTAAACATGCTAAAAATATAAAAGAAATACTTAACTCAACTGAGCTAAAGAGTATATGTGAATTGGTCGTTTTATTGTGAAGGAAAGGGGTGTATTTATAGGCTTTTGGGAGCTGCAGGGGCTGATACCCGACCGGGTATCTTAGGAAATTTCCGAGAAAGTCACTTTTCTGGGCATACCCGACCGGGTATGTCGGCATACCCGATCGGGTATGTGACAAATCTTAACGAAATCTTGCTCCCACGATCATTTGTTCCCGGATTTGATTTGGACAATCGAATCAAGCAAATACCCGATCGGGTATAGGAAATACCCGACCGGGTACATGAGTATTTTTTCCAAATCGAAATCTTTTTGGCCTCCTTGCACTTTCCTTGATCTTTTAAGGTCCAATCTTGATCCCTTGGATGATCTTTGACCTGTTTAGCTCAGAAAAGTCCTAATCTAAACAAATTACACATATATATGAAAATAAAGTATTACACCAAAAGTGTGTAATTTCCTCAACTAGAACTAATAAAAACTAGTTAAAATACGAACATACAATCAGAAATTACATGAATATCAATACCCGATCTAGTATACCTTTGTACCCGGTCAAGTATGCTTATAACTTCAGATCCGGGGAATACTCAACCGAATTCAGGTTTGTATTTGAAGAGATACCCGATCAGGTGTGTCGGTGTACCCAATCGGGTATGGACACTCGATCGTGGTCTGAATCTTCTCTGCATGATCCTTTGTCTTCGGATCTGATCCGATTTGAAATTTCAACAAGATACCCGATCGAGTATAGGTCATACTCGACCAGGTATAGACCAAAAAACCAGGATCTTTTTTTTATTATTTTGCACCTGCCTTCCACTTTTGGGGTTCACCAACTGTCCTTTGTTTTGATCAAGACCTGTTTGAGCTCAGAATAAACCTAATCTAAACAATTTACAAGAATTTAACAAACTAAACTATTACACCAAAAGTGTATAATTTCCAAAGTAAAAATCAATCAAAACTAATTAAAAACACAAACATACATATGGAAATTACAAACGTATCAAATCCCCCACACTTAGTTTCTTTACTCGTCCTCGAGTAAAGTCAAATGTTCACAAGTGTTTAAGTCTTCCAAAGTTTCAACAATTTTACAAGATAAAAGCACTAAGACCACCAAGGATAAAATATGAGTTTTAAGCTCAATTTACAAATATTATCTTGGGTTTTATGGCCTTCTAGTGCTCATCTTCTCTCCTCCTCCTCTCTTCTTCTTCTTCTTCTTCTTCACTCTTCTTTTCCTCCAAGGAGATTAAATGAGTGCCTACAAGAACAAATATTTCTCTCATATCTCTCATTTTGCCTAGGAGCCTTTTCAGGTTTTCATCGTAGCATCTCTTTTCATTTTCCATTCTCCCCAACTCACTCATTTTTTTATAAGCCTTTTTTGCTTAGATTGCCCATTTTGTTGGGTTTTCAACCTAACTAGCATTTCTTTTCTTTTATTTATTTATTTATTTATTTATTTTTGAATACCAATGGTAAAAGAAATTCATGCGTAGTGAAAGGTAATAAATGAAAGTACATACCATAAGAGTCTCTCCCCCACACTTAGGCCAAGCACTGTCCCTAGTGCCCGCCTTCTCCGTCGTAGTAGCTGCCTCCGAAGCCGCTCCCCTGCCCGCAATCTCCCATGTATGTGTCCCCGCCATCTCCGCCATCGTACCCTCCACCCCCGGAGCTAGATCCTCCAAAGTTACCCAATTGAGTGGGGTCATACCACAAGGGTGGTGGAGGGGGGTTCGCCATGGTCTGAAAAGATCCCTGCAGGGCCATGTAAGAGTACATAGGTCCGTAGAACCTACGTTGATCCTCTTCATACCGATGCATGTCGGCTTCCTGGAGCTCCTCCAACCGTTGAAAACCTGCCCTTTGCTCCTCCTGCACTTGGTTGAGCTGTTCTCCCATGGCCATGTAGTTTCTGTTCATTTGATTGTACCCCGCAAGCTGTTGTTGACCCTCCAAAAGTTGTTGGAAGAAGTCGGTTGGTGGAGGGTTTTGAGTTTGCTCGGGGATGTCTGCGTCCATGTCTTCATGACCATGGGGTTCAGCATAAGGCTCGTATTCGGGTTGGTATTGGGGAGGCTCTTGTTCCGGTTCTTGGAGATGCGGTGGAAGGGCGTGTGGGAATAGGTAATGGGGCACCTCTACCTCTTCTTTGTAGAGCAGTTTGGGAAGTTCTTGGTTAGGTAGGAGGACGTATTTGAGAGGCTTGGGGTGTATGAGCCAGTTATACATGTTTTTTGGTCGTTCACCACCATAAACTGTATGGGAAAAGGATGTGCATCCCGAATGGCTTAACCAAGAGATATTCATCAAACAATAGTCAGGTATAGGAGAGTTATCTGTATACCCAAACTTTGTGGCTAAGTGCATAATCACCCCACCCACAACAATGGCCCCCTTGACTGCGCTTTCCTTTTTCAGATGTGCCCACATAAGATTGCACAAATTAAAGTCCACATGAACACGGAATAGAGCTACAGACATCAAGCATACATCCCCCATCCTAGTGTGATGGTTGTTGGGACGTCCAAGCAAGCAATTTGCAAGAAATTTCAAGAATAATCGGAGGACGGGTGTTGGACATGACTAATATACAGCATGGAGAAGCTAAATTTTGCTTCCCCAGTCATCTTTGTCCACAGTGAATGGCAGAAAGCAGTGTTATCGGATATGGATTTTTGGTAGGGAACCGGAATGCCAAAGTGTTCGGCGAACTCAAGTTTCGTTATTCAATGGTTTTGATTAAACAGACGAAACTTGAGTCTATCATCCCTAAAGTCAGCTTCATCGGTCTCAAATTGCACCGAACTCATGAATTCATAGATAATTTTTTCGTTAGAGTTGTATTTTATTTTGAATATACGATCCATGCTCAACTCATGAAAAAATTTCCTAGTACTCTTATACACTCCTAATTCATGGAGAGCATCATGGCATACAAAACGGGAAGGTTTTACTTGCCTTGCAATTGTAGTGATGAACCGAGTTCGGTGTTCGTTGTCGGCGAAGATGAGGTCCTCATAGCCTGGGATGGGTGCCATAGCGTTGGAGCTCTGCCCTTTATCCTTCCTTGGTGCCATTTTTTGGGAGATTTTGAGCTTGAAATCCGAAAATTAGAAATGGGGTAGGGTTTTTTTCGGACCTTTTGAAATTGGGGGAAAGTTGGATTAGTAGGTATGGGTGCGTAGAGGAAGGTGAGGGGAGTATTTTGGTGGTGGAATGGGGTGATTTGGTGGAGAAATGAAGAAGATATGGTAGAGAGAAGGTTTGAAAATGGAGGTTGGGGGAGAGGGGTTCGAAATTTGGGTTTGGGATTTGGGGAAGATGAAGTGATTTGGGCGTTTTTGGGGTTAAAATGCACTTATACCCGATCGAGTATGGGAATTTACTCGGTCGAGTATAGCTGGAAACCCGAAGTTTTGAGTAGACTGTCTCCAGTACCCGATCGGGTATAACACAATACTCGATCGGGTATGTTTCTTTTTCCACGTTTTGAGGCCTGTACTCGATCGAGTGCGGGGGTCAGCTTCCATTGAACTTCGCCTTTCTGTACATACTCGACCGGGTATGTAGTGATACCCGATCGGGTATCTTTTGTTTTGCAATTTTTGAGCCCTGTACTCGATCGAATGCGGGGGTCAGCTTCCATTGAACTTCACCTTTCTGTACATTCTCGACCAAGTATGTAATGAAACCTGATCGGGTGTCCTTTGTTTTTCAATTTTTGAGCCATGTACTCGATCGAATGCGGGGGTCAGCTTCCATTGAACTTCGCCTTTCTGTACATACTCGACCGGGTATGTAGTGATACCCGATCGAGTATGCACGCTTTCTTTCAAAAATTAATACTCCTTCGATCGAGTAATACCCGGTTCCCCTTCTTTTAGCCATACCCGACCGAGTATAAGGTGGTACTCGATCGGGTATGTCCCCAGATGCTTCAAAACCTGCATTTGTTTTTTCTTTTTCTCCAAAACCTGTGATTAGTGCCCTCTCTCTCACCCTCTCAAAATAGAAACTTGAATTTCGACAGGGAAATTAACAAAAAACGTACCTTGCTTGGGTTGTCTCCCAAGAAGCGCCTTAGTTAACGTCGCGGCATGACGCCATGGTTGTGTTCATTCTTCAAAGATTGGATCGATGAGATCCATGCATTCAACATTTTCTTTTGGGAAGCCTTCAAGGAACGGTTTGAGTTGATGTCCGTTAACCTTGAGTATTTTTCCGGTGTCAAGGCTTTTTATTTCAACTGCTCCATGGAGGTAGACTTTGACCACCTCGAATGGTCCTTCCCATCGTGATCTCAATTTCCCGGGGAAAAGGCGAAGGCGTGAGAGAAAAAGAATGACTTTGTCTCCAACTCGGAAATCCTTTCTTATTATCATTTTGTCATGCCTTACCTTCGCCTTCTTCTTTTAGATGGCAGCATTCTCATAGGACTCCAGTCGAAGCTCCTCTAGTTCTTGGAGTTGCAACCTCCTTTGTTGTCCCGCTTTTTCCATGTCGAGATTGAATGTTTTTACCGCCCAATAAGACTTGTGTTCTAGTTCGATCAGAAGGTGACAGGCCTTACCGAACACGAGTCTATAGGGTGACATTCCAATTGGGGTCTTGAAAGCGGTTATGTATGCCCATAAGGCATCATCCATGCGTAAACTCCAATCATTACGGTTTGGATTTACTGTCTTTTGAAGTATAGACTTCAGCTCTCTGTTTGATACCTCGGTTTGGCCGTTTGTCTGTGGGTGGTTGGCGGTGGAAAGTTTATGAGTGACGCCATATTTCGTCAACAAGGCACTCACAGTTTTGTTGTATAAGTGAGTGCCTCTATCGCTTATCAAGATGTGTGAGACTCCAAACCTTGAGAAGATGCGGGTTTTGAGGAATTCCGTCACCACTTTGGCATCATCGGTCTTTGTGGATTTTGCTTCCACCCATTTGGACACGTAGTCTACCGCCAAGAGAATATATAGATTTCCATGGGAATTAGGAAAAGGTCCCATGAAATATATTCCCCACACATCAAATATCTCCACATAGAGCATAGGAACTTGCGGCATCCCATGAAATCTATTCCCCACTCGTCGTTAGGTGCACTCAAAATAAATAATCAATACAACACTAATACGTAGTATAGTGTAGTAAGGTTCGTATCCACAGGGAAAGGAATACTTTTCTTTTATATAAATAATAACAAGGGGGGTTTAGATTTGTTTGGTTTAATAACACTAAGATAAACGACCTATATGAGTTTAATTCAATGAGATGGGGACTTGGTTTTGCTTTTATCCACTTAATGAAATGTTCGTCGATCCCGGTTATATCTTTAACTATCTTCCTCTCGAATACTCAATCGAGGAGTATATCCAGTTCATCGAGGGTAGTTATTAATAACGAGATGCGTTCATTAATAAAACTTACTATCGAGTCAATATAGAACAAGCGCCGTATATTAACTTGATAGTAGCAATAAACTTTAGATGAAAACGATTGAGATTGATAACCTCAACACAAGCGGTTTATTGGTTTAATCAATATAATTAATTCCCCTTGGCATATTAACCATGAGATGCATGCATTAATATTCCAAGTTTACTACCGTTGAAAGAACCGGATTAATAACAAGCGTATTAACCGATTGATTCTAGTAGTAATTAATTTGAGAAACAATACTAGTTGATACTTTAAGTAATGTTTAAGATATTAACATGAAATATGAATAGGAATTAATTAATACTCAAGGAAGAATATTAAAATATATGGATCCTACTATGATTAATATCAAGATGTTGACTAATTGTCATCTTAGTAACACTCCCCAATATTATCATAGAGGAAGAAATAGCTATTACTATAACCAATGTCAAGATGTTAACTAATTGTCATCTTAGTAACACTCCCCAACTTTGATATAGAGATAGTATTTTGAAAGAAAGAATTAATATTCAAGGAAGAAGATTAAAGAAAATAACTCAACACTTACAAATTCATTAAGCTTCAAAGTAGCAAAACCAAGATGGAAGAGTTTAGCTCCTCATTTGGAGACTAAACATGATAAAAAAATATAAAGAAAGAGCTATTCTATACTGAGCTTAGATGTATAAGGGATTGGATATCTTTTTGTGAAGGAAAGGAGGTGTATTTATAGGTTTTTGGGATGAGATTCAGGTACTCGATCGGGTATATACATGGTACCCGATCGAGTATGTGTGTAACATCCGATCCGAGGCATACTCGACCGGTTTCAGGCTATTTTCTAAGTGTATACCCGATCGAGTATATATGAATACCCGGTCGAGTATGCTTAGAAAGTGATATTCGGGCTATACTCGACCGATCTTCGTTTGCAATTTTAAGGCATACCCGATCGGGTATGTCGGTCTACCCGATCGGGTATAGACATAGAATCGTGGCCAGAATCTTCCCTGCATGTTCCTTTGTCTTCGGATCTGATCCGATTTGAAGTTCCAACCTAATACCCGATCGAGTATAGCTAATACTCGACCGAGTATAGACCAAAATTCAGGATCTTCTTTTGTCTTTGAACTTTTGCACCTTCTCTTCACTTTTTGGGTTCACCAACTGTACTTTGGGTGACCAAAACCTGCTTAAGCTCAGAATATGTCTAATCTAACCTATTTACAAGAATTTAACAATCTAATCTATTACACCAAAAGTGTGTAATTTCCAAAGTAAAAGTCAAGCAAAACTAATTAAAAACATAAACATAGAAATGGAAATTACGAACGTATCAACTCCCCCACACTTAAACCTTTACTCGTCTCGAGTAAGATCAAATGTTTACAAGTGTCAATGTTTGTCCAAAAGTTCCACAGTTCAACAAAAATATAATACAAACACAAAGACCACCAAGGATTACAAAGAAAAATGAGTTTTAAACTCAAATCACAAAAGAGCATCTTGGGTTTAATGGCCTCCTAGTGTTGTCTTCTTTTCTCCTCCTCTCTTCTTCTTTATCTTGAATCTTCATATTCTTCATAAGGATACAATGAGTGCCTGCAAGAACAAACATTTCTCTCATATCTCTCATTTTGCCTAGGAGCCTTTTCAGGTTTTCATCCTAGCACCTCTTTTCATTTTCCATTCTCTCCAACTCACTCATTTTTTTTTATATAAGCCTTTTTTGCTTAGATTGCCCATTTTGTTGGGTTTTCAACCTAACTAGCATTTATTTTCTTTTGTTTATTTTTTTTCATTAATTTTTTTTTTGAGTGTAAAAGTTCCAAAGAATTACATGCATAGTGCTAGGTACAAATGAGAATTACATACCATCATGAGTGTCTCCCCCGCACTTGAATCACGCACTGTCCCTAGTGCCCGCCTTCTCCTCCGTAGTAGCTCCCTCCAAAACCGCTCCCTTGGCCACCATCTCCCATGTAAGTGTCCCCGCCATCTCCGCCGTCGTACCCTCCACCACCGGAGCCAGATCCTCCAAAGTTACCCCAATGAGTGGGGTCATACCATGAGGGTGGTGGAGGAGGGTTCGCCATGGTATGGAAGGATCCCTGCTGTGCCATAAACGAGTACATAGGCCCGTAGAACCTATGTTGGTCTTCCTCATACCGGTGTCTATCGGCCTCCCGGAGCTCCTCCAAACGTTGAAAGCCGGCCCTTTGCTCATCCTCCAATCTTTGAAAACCGGCTCTATGCTCTTCCTCTAATCGGTTGAGCCGGTTGTCCATTTGAGCTATTCCCGTAAGAAGTTATTGTTGACCCTCCAGAAGTTGTTGAAAGAAGTCGGGTGGTGGAGGGTTTTGGCTTTGTTCTGGGAAATCATGGCTCATGGTTGGATGGCTATGGAGTTGCTCGTAGGGCTCGTCATCGGGTTGGTTCTGGGGGAGTTCCTGTTCCGGTTCTTGAAGATGTGGTGGGAGGGCGTTTGGGAAGAGGTAATGTTGATCCGGCCTGCCTGCTTTGAAGTGGAGTTGGGGGAGTTCTGGGTTGGGCAAGAGGAAGTATTTGAGGGGTTTGGGGTGGATGTGCCAGTTGTACATATTTTTGGGCCTTTCTTCACCATAAACGGTGTGTGAAAAAGAAGTACAGCCCGAGTGGCCTAGCCAAGATATGTTCATTAAACAGTAGTCGGGTATAGGAGAGTCATCCGTATACCCGAACTTTGTGGCCAAGTGCATAATCACCCCGCCCACTACGATAGCACCCTTTGCCACACTTTCCTTCTTTAGATGAGCCCACATGAGATTACAGAGGTTGAAATCCACGTGGATACGGAATAAGGCAACCGAGATGAGGCATACATCCCCCATCCTTGTATGATGGTTGTTGGGACGTCCAAGCAAGGAGTTGGCAAGAAATTTCAAAAAGAGGCGTAGGACTGGATGTTGAACATGACTAATGTAGAGTTGGGAGGAGCTAACTTTGGTCTCCCCGGTCATCTTGGTCCATAGGGTGTGGCCGAAGGCGGTATTGTCGGATATAGACTTTTGGTACGGGACCAGAATACCAAAGTGTTCGGCAAACTCAAGTTTCGTGATGGTGTGATTGTGATTAAACAATCGAAACCTGAGTCTATCATCCCTAAAGTCCTCTTCATTGTTCTCAAAGTGCACCGAGCTTAGGAATTCATAGATAATTTTTTCATTTGAGTTGTATTGCATTTTGAAAATTTTATCCATATGCAACTCATGAAAAAATTTCTTCATTATTGAGTATACTCCTAATTCCTTTAGAGCATCAAGGCATAAAAAGCGGGAAGGTTTGACTTGCCTTTCAATTGTGGACATGAAGCGTGTGCGTTGTTCGTTGTCCACGAAAAGGATGTCCTCGTAGCCCGGGACGGTTGCCCTAGTGCTTGAGCTTTGCCCTTTCTCTTTCCTTGGAGCCATTTGGAATGAATTTGGCCTTTGAGAACCGAAATTGGAAGATGGGGGGTAGGGTTTTTCGGACCTCTGAAAGTTGGGGGAGAATGGGATTGATGGGTATGAACGTGTAGAGGAGGATGAGGGGAGTGTTTTGGCGTTGGAATGGGTGGATTTGGTGAAGATTTGGAAGAGATATGGTAGAGAGAAGGTGTAAAAATGGGGTTTGGACGTTTTTGTTCGAGATAGGGTTGGGAATTTGGGGAAGATGAAGTGTTTTGGGGCTGATTTGGAGTTATAAGACCCGTATACCCGATCGAGTATGTGCTGGTACTCGGTCGGGTATGGCTTGAAAGTGTAGTTTTTGAGCGGCCTGCCTCCTGTACTCGATCGGGTAGGGTGGGGTTACCCGGTCGAGTATGCTTAGAAAATGAACTTTGTGAGCAGCCTGTCTCCTGTACCCGGTCGAGTATTCCTCCATACTCGATCGGGTATATGCTTTTTTTTTCATTTTTGAAGCGTGTACTCGGTCGAGTGTGGGAATCAGTCCCCTTCAATTTTAGCATTTCTAGCGATACCCGACCGGGTGTATAGTGATACCCGATCGGGTATTGCTTATTTTTTAAATTTTGAATGCTCCCTCGATCGAGTAGTGCCCGGTCCCTTTTCTTTTTGCTCATACCCGACCGAGTATAAGGTTATACTCGATCGGGTATGTCCCCAGATGTTCAAAAACCTGCAAATTTTTTTTTTTATTTCTTTTCTTCCAAAAACCCATGATTAGTGCCCTCCCTCTCAACCTCTCAAAGACATAATTGAAAACATTGACAGGGGGGGTTAACAATAAAAGAAAAATGTACCTTGCTTGGGTTGCCTCCCAAGAAGCGCCTTAGTTAACGTCGCGGCACGACGCCATTGTTGTGTTCATTCTTCAAAGATTGGATCGATGAGATCCATGCATTCAATGCTTTCTTTCTGGAAACCTTCAAGGAATGGTTTGAGTTGATGTCCATTAACCTTGAGAATTTTTCCGGTATCGAGGCTTTTTATTTCCACTGCGCCATGGGTGTAGACTTTGACCACCTCGAATGGTCCTTCCCATCGTGATCTCAATTTTCCGGGGAAAAGGCGAAGGCGTGAGAGAAAAAGAAGGACTTTGTCTCCAACATGGAAATCCTTTCTTATTATCATTTTGTCATGCCATACCTTCGTCTTTTCCTTGTAGATGGCGGCATTCTCATAGGACTCCAATCGAAGCTCTTCTAGTTCCTGGAGTTGTAGCTTCCTTTGCTCTCCTGCTTTAGCCATGTCGAGATTGAATGTTTTGACCGCCCAATAAGACTTGTGTTCGAGTTCGACCGGAAGATGACAGGCCTTACCGAACACGAGTCTATAGGGTGACATTCCAATTGGGGTTTTGAAAGCGGTCCTGTATGCCCATAAGGCATCATCCATGCGCAGGCTCCAATCCTTACGGTTCGGATTTACTGTCTTTTGAAGAATTGATTTCAGCTCTCTGTTTGATACCTCAGCTTGACCGTTTGTCTGTGGATGGTAGGCGGTGGAGAGTTTATGTGTGACGCCATATTTCTTTAACAAGGTACTCACAGTTTTGTTGTAGAAGTGAGTGCCTCTGTCGCTTATCAAGATGCGTGGTACCCCAAACCTTGAGAAGATGCGGGTTTTGAGGAATTCAGTCACTGCTTTGGCATCATCGGTCTTTGTGGCTTTTGCTTCCACCCATTTGGATACGTAATCTACCGCCAATAGAATGTATAAATTTCCATGGGAATTAGGAAAAGGTCCCATGAAATCTATTCCCCACACATCAAAGATCTCCACGTAGAGCATAGGAACTTGTGGCATCTCATGCTTTCGAGAGATGTTGCCCATGCGTTGGCAATTATCACAAGATTGACAATAGACATGTGCATCGCGGAATAAGCTTGGCCACCAAAAACCACATTCAAGTACCTTCATGGATGTTCGTTTTCCTCCAAAGTGGCCACCACATGCATGTGAGTGACAAAAAGCAAGTATGGATGCAATTTCTGTTTCGGGAATGCATCTTCGAATGACTTGATCTTTGCAATGTTTCCATAAATATGGTTCATCCCATACGTATTGCTTTGCATCATGCTGGAGTTTCTCTCTTTGAGCTTTAGAGAAGCTTGGTGGAAACCTGTTTAGAACAAGGAAATTAACAATGTGAGCGTACCAAGGACGAATTTCCTTAAGGGAGAAAAGGGTCTCATCGGGAAATTCGCCTCGGATATCATCTTTGATATGATTGTTTCCTTCGCCCAAGACCAAACGGCTCAAGTGATCGGCCACCAAGTTCTCCATGCCTTTCTTGTCCTTGATCTCAACATCAAACTCGCTCAGGAGTAGTATCCATCGAATCAGCCGTGGTTTGGCCTCTTTCTTTGTCATCAAGAACCTAATAGCCGCATGATCGGTGTAAATGATCACTTTGGTACCAAGTAAGTATGACCTTAATTTTTCGAGCGCATAAACGACGACCAACATTTCTTTTTCGGTGGTGGCGTAGTTGCGTTGGGCGTCATTGAGTGTGGTGGATGCATAATAGATCACATGAGATGCTCTTCCCACCTTTTGGCCCAAAACGGCCCCGACCGCATAGTCACTAGCATCACACATGATCTCAAAGGGGAGAGACCAATCCGGGGCTTGGATGATAGGTGCGGTTACTAATTTCTCCTTCAAAGTATTGAAGGCCTTCTTGCAGTCCTCGGAGAATATGAACTCCACCTCCTTTTGCAAAAGTGTGCATAAAGGAGATGCAATCTTTGAGAAATCTTTGATGAACCTCCTGTAGAAACCTGCATGTCCAAGGAATGATCGTATCTCCTTGACGGTGGTAGGATGAGGTAGTGATTGGATAACCTCCACTTTTGCTTTGTCCACCTCTATTCCTTTGGACGAAATTACATGGCCTAGGACAATTCCTTCCTCCACCATAAAGTGACATTTTTCAGAGTTTAGAACAAGATTTGATTCTAAACAACTCTTCAAAACAAGAGATAGATGAAGTAGGCATGAATCAAATGAGTCTCCATGGATTGTAAAATCATCCATGAAGACTTCCATAAATAGCTCCACATATTCAGAGAATATGCTCATCATGCCTCGTTGGAATGTGGCCGGGGCATTGCAAAGTCCGAATGGCATGCGCCGGTATGCAAAAGTGCCAAATGGACAAGTGAAAGTGGTCTTCTCTTGATCTTCAGGGGCTATAGGCACTTGAAAGTACCCGGAGTAGCCATCAAGAAAGCAATAGAACTTATGCCCGACAAGTCTCTCAAGCATTTGGTCGATGAAGGGTAAAGGAAAGAAATCCTTTCTAGTTACCGCATTGAGTCTACGGTAATCTATACATACCCTCCATCCATTTTGAATTCGGGTGGGCATTAGTTCTCCATGTTTGTTTTCCACTACCGTGACTCCGATTTTCTTTGGGACCACTTGGGTTGGGCTAACCCATTTGCTGTCGGAGATGGGGAAGATTATCCCCATTTGGAGTAGTTTGATCACCTCTTTTTTGACCACCTCCATCATAGGTGGGTTTAGTCTTCGTTGTGGCTGTCGTACCGGCTTGGCCTCATCCTCCATTAAGATGCGATGCATGCAAGTAGATGGACTAATGCCTTTGATGTCGGCTATAGTCCATCCAATTGCTAGTTTATGCTCCTTGAGCACCGCTATCAATTTGCCTTCTTGTTCTCCGGTGAATTTGTTTGAGATAATGACCGGTAGTGTCTCTTTTTGCCCCAAAAACACATATTTCAAATGTGTTGGGAGTGGTTTCATCTCAACGTCGGGTGCCTGCAAAACTGAAGGTAGAGGCTTTTCCTCGGGGATGGTTAGTGGAAATGCCCTAGACCCCGGTGGCATAAGTGGGAGTTGGAAGTGAGTATCCAATTCCACTATCATAGCTTGTGTGTTGGGGGTCAGGGCAAGTTCTGAAGAGTTTTCCCCGAAGTCATTTTCAAGTATACTTAACAATTCGTCCTCTTTATTGATTTCAAAAGTATTTTGTACAAGGGGGTCAACAATATCAATGGCAAATAAAGAATGATTTTCATTTGGATATTTCATGGAGTCATAAATGTTGAATTCAACTTTATCCCCATCAAATTCCATTGTTAAGGAACCGCTAAATACGTCAATCTTTGCTCTAGCGGTTTTTAAAAATGGCCTTCCTAAAAGGATAGGTACCGCATTCTTATCATTCTCCATTTCCAAAACATAAAAGTCAGCGGGGAAAATCAAATTGTCAACCATAACTAGTACGTCTTCGACAATACCTTTAGGGTAGGCATTTGATCTATCCGCAAGTTGAATGACTACTCCGGTTTCATTTAAAGGGCCAAGCTCAAGTGATTTGTATAAAGAGTAAGGAATGACATTAATTGATGCTCCTAAATCGAGCATGGCTTTTGAAAACGTAGTTCCTCCCAACTTGCAAGGTATAGTGAACATGCCCGGGTCATTGTATTTCTTTGGAAGTTTCTTTTGAAAAACTGCCGAAACACGTTCACTAACTTGGACTTTTTGTTTTCCATTGAGTCTATGTTTCCTTTTTATTGTACATAGTTCTTTGAAAAATTTTGCGAATCTCCGAACACCCTTTATCAAGTTAAGGAGAGGGATATTTACCTCACATTTGGAGAATGTCTCATAGATGTCCTTGTCCTTCTCCAGCTTCCGTGTTTCCCTTAGAGCCTCGGGGAAGGGTGCTTCAATCTCGGGAATGACCGGTGGTGGAGTTGGGATTTGAGCTTCCACCTCCGGTTGAGTCACTTCCACCAGTTCCTCTTCTTCCTCCTCTTCGCCAATGTGGCTCTTTGCCTTCTCCTTGGCCATAACCAACTCCTTGCCACTCCGTAATGTGACTGTGTGGGCTTGTTGCCTAGGATTCGGCTCCGTTTGAGATGGTAGCCTTGCCGAATCCTTAGCTTCAAGCCTACTCACGGCATTTGAGATTTGGCTGATTGGTTTTCCAAGTTGTGGATGCTGGATTTTGTTGTTTCTTGGAATTGAACCACACTTTGTTGCATTGTTACCATATTCATGGCAAGTGATCGAATCATGTCTTCGGTTGACATATTCGAGTTAGAAGTTTGGCCTTGTTGTTTATATTGTGGAGGAGGAGGATTTGATGGTTGAGGAGGTTGAGAGTTTCCGTACCTTAAATTAGGATGATCCCTCCATCCCGGATTGTAGGTGTTGCTTTGAGGATTATACCTCTTTTGATTTTGGAAACCCAAAGCATTGATCTGTTTAACGTTCTCCTCTTATAGTGTTGGGCAAGAGTCGGTGGGGTGCCCTTGTGTCGAGCATATGCCGCTGATCCTTGACTTCTTGAGGTTTCGGATTTAAGAGAAAATCTGTAACCAAAGAAGTCAAGCCGGCTACTTGACTTTCCAATGAGTTGTTGGATTCTGCCGCCATAACTCGTTTTGTTGATCGCCGATCATAGTGCCTACAATTCTCGGCCAACTCCGAGATGAGGTTTGTAGCTTGAGAAGGGGTCTTGTTGACAATCCCTCCTCCACATGCGGCGTTTATCATCCGCCTATCTTCATTGCAAAGACCATCATAGAAATATAAGATGAGGTCTTGCTCCGAATAGCCATGATAAGGGCAGCTTGCACACAGTTTCTTGAATCGTTCCCAATATTCGTAGAACGATTCATCATCCTTCTGCTCCACGTTGCTGATTTGTTTTTTTAGAGAGGATGAGACAGAGGCAGGGTAGTACCTTTCCAGGAACGCTTTCTTCATGGCCGCCCATGTTCCTATACTTCCTGAAGGAAGATAGAATAACCAATCCTTTGCGGTATCCTTCAGTGAAAATGGAAATGCCCGCAGTTTGATTTGTTCTTCTGTCACACCGTTTGGGCACATGCTTGTGCAAACGACGTGGAACTCCGATAAATGTTTGTTCGGGTCTTCTCCCCTCAGGCCATGGAAGGATGGCAGCAGATGAATGAGCCCAGATTTTAGCTCAAACGTATTACCCTCATCAAGTGTAGGGAAGGTAATACACAGTGGTTGTTGGTTGAGGTTTGGAGCTGTGAGCTCCCTCAGTGTCCTTGTTTCAAGAGCCATTGTGGTTGACTCTTCGGTGTCGCTAGAACTAGAGCTAGCGGTGTATGAATCTCTGGAAGATGATTCTTCCGAGTCGGTGTTAGAGAATTTACTTTTCAACCGCTCGAAAGTTTGTTCTATTTCTGGGTTTTTGTGATATGTGATTTCGTTTATGGAACGATGTTTAACCATAAACTCCACTAAGCTCAGAAAATAGAAAAAATAAGAACTCTTTATAATTTTTTTTTATTTAATATTTTTTTTTTTGATTTTTCTTGATATGAAGATAAAAGAAAAATTTATTGCCTTTCCCCGGCAACGGCGCCAAATTTGACGTGCACTCGTCGTTAGGTGCACTCAAAATAAATAATCAATACAACACTAATACGTAGTATAGTGTAGTAAGGTTCGTATCCACAGGGAAAGGAATACTTTTCTTTTATATAAATAATAACAAGGGGGTTTAGATTTGTTTGGTTTAATAACACTAAGATAAACGACCTATATGAGTTTAATTCAATGAGATGGGGACTTGGTTTTGCTTTTATCTTTAACTATCTTCCTCTCGAATACTCAATCGAGGAATATATCCAGTTCATCGAGGGTAGTTATTAATAACGAGATGCGTTCATTAATAAAACTTACTATCGAGTCAATATAGAACAAGCGCCGTATATTAACTTGATAGTAGCAATAAACTTTAGATGAAAACGATTGAGATTGATAACCTCAACACAAGCGGTTTATTGGTTTAATCAATATAATTAATTCCCCTTGGCATATTAACCATGAGATGCATGCATTAATATTCCAAGTTTACTACCGTTGAAAGAACCGGATTAATAACAAGCGTATTAACCGATTGATTCTAGTAGTAATTAATATGAGAAACAATACTAGTTGATACTTTAAGTAATGTTTAAGATATTAACATGAAATATGAATAGGAATTAATTAATACTCAAGGAAGAATATTAAAATATATGGATCCTACTATGATTAATATCAAGATGTTGACTAATTGTCATCTTAGTAACACTCCCCAATATTATCATAGAGGAAGAAATAGCTATTACTGTAACCAATGTCAAGATGTTAACTAATTGTCATCTTAGTAACACTCCCCAACTTTGATATAGAGATAGTATTTTGAAAGAAAGAATTAATATTCAAGGAAGAAGATTAAAGAAAATAACTCACAACTTACAAATTCATTAAGCTTCAAAGTAGCAAAACCAAGATGGAAGAGTTTAGCTCCTCATTTGGAGACTAAACATGATAAAAAATATAAAGAAAGAGCTATTCTATACTGAGCTTAGATGTATAAGGGATTGGATATCTTTTTGTGAAGGAAAGGAGGTGTATTTATAGGTTTTTGGGATGAGATTCGGGTACTCGATCGGGTATATACATGGTACCCGATCGAGTATGTGTGTAACATCCGATCCGAGGCATACTCGACCGGTTTCAGGCTATTTTCTAAGTGTATACCCGATCGAGTATATATGAATACCCGGTCGAGTATGCTTAGAAAGTGATATTCGGGCTATACTCGACCGATCTTCGTTTGCAATTTAAAGGCATACCCGATCGGGTATGTCGGTCTACCCGATCGGGTATAGACATAGAATCGTGGCCAGAATCTTCCCTGCATGTTCCTTTGTCTTCGGATCTGATCCGATTTGAAGTTCCAACCTAATACCCGATCGAGTATAGCTAATACTCGACCGAGTATAGACCAAAATTCAGGATCTTCTTTTGTCTTTGAACTTTTGCACCTTCTCTTCACTTTTTGGGTTCACCAACTGTACTTTGGGTGACCAAAACCTGCTTAAGCTCAGAATATGTCTAATCTAACCTATTTACAAGAATTTAACAATCTAATCTATTACACCAAAAGTGTGTAATTTCCAAAGTAAAAGTCAAGCAAAACTAATTAAAAACATAAACATAGAAATGGAAATTACGAACGTATCATTCATCCCATACGTATTGTTTTGCATCATGCTGGAGTTTCTCTCTTTGAGCTTTAGAGAAGCTTGGTGGAAACCTGTTTAGAACAAGGAAATTAACAATATGAGCGTACCAAGGGCGAATTTCCTTAAGAGAGAAGAGGGTCTCATCGGGAAATTCTCCTCGGATATCGTCTTTGATACGATTATTTCCTTCATCAAGGACTAAACGGCTGAAGTGATCGGCCACCAAGTTCTCCATGCCTTTCTTGTCCTTGATCTCAACATCAAACTCGCTCATGAGTAGTATCCATCGAATCAACCGCGGTTTGGCCTCCTTCTTTGTCATCAAGAACCTAATAGCCGCATGATCGGTGTAAATGACCACCTTGGTACCAAGTAAATATGACCTGAATTTTTCAAGTGCATAAATGACAGCCAACATTTCTTTCTCGGTTGTGGCATAGTTGCGTTGGGCATAATTGAGGGTGGTGGATGCATAATAGATCACATGAGATGCTCTTCCCACCTTTTGGCCCAAAACGGCCTCGACCGCATAATCACTAGCATCACACATGATCTCAAAGGGAAGAGACCAATCCGGAGCTTGGATGATAGGCACCGGTTACTAGCTTTTCCTTCAAAGTATTGAAGGCCTTCTTGCAGTCCTCGGAAAACATGAATTCCACCTCCTTTTGCAAAAGTGTGCATAAAGGAGTTGCAATCTTTGAGAAATCTTTGATAAACCTCCGATAGAAACCTGCATGTCCAAGAAATGATCGTATCTCCCTAACGGTAGTAGGATAAGGTAGTGATTGGATGACTTCCACTTTTGCTTTGTCCACCTCAATCCCTTTGGATGAGATCACATGGCCTAGGACAATTTCTTCCTCCACCATAAAATGACATTTTTCAGAGTTTAGAACAAGATTTGATTCTAAACAACTTTTCAAAACAAGAGATAGATGGAGTAGGCATGAATCAAATGAGTCTCCATGGATTGTAAAATCATCCATAAAGACTTCCATAAATAGCTCAACATATTCAGAGAATATGCTCATCATGCATCATTGGAATGTGGTCGGGGCATTGCAAAGTCCGAATGGCATGCGTCGGTATGCAAAGGTGCCAAATGGACAAGTGAAAGTGGTCTTCTCTTGATCTTCAGGGGCTATAGGCACTTGAAAGTACCCGGAGTAGCCATCAAGAAAACAATAGAACTTATGCCTGGCAAGTCTCTCAAGCATTTGGTCAATGAAGGGTAAAGGAAGGAAATCCTTTCTAGTTACCGCATTGAGTCTACGGTAGTCTATACATATCCTCCATCCGTTTTGAATTCGGGTGGGCATAAGTTCTCCATGTTTGTTCTCCACCACCGTGACTCCGGTTTTCTTCGGAACCACTTGGGTTGGACTAACCCACTTGCTATCGGAAATGGGGAAGATTATCCCCATTTGGAGTAGCTTGATCACCTCCTTTTTGACCACCTCCATCATAGGTGGGTTTAGTCTTCTTTGCGGCTGTCGCATCGGCTTGGCTTCATCCTCCATTAAGATGCGGTGCATGCATGTAGATGGACTAATGTCTTTGATGTCGGCTATAGTCCATCCAATTGCTAGTTTATGCTCCTTGAGCACCGCTATCAATTTGCCTTCTTGCTCTCCGGTCAATTTGTTTGAGATAATGACCGGTAGTGTCTTTTTTTCTCCCAATAACACATATTTCAAGTGTTTTGGGAGTGGTTTCATTTCAACTTCGGGTGCCTGCAAAACTGAAGGCACAGGCTTTTCTTCGGGGATGGTTAGTGGAAATGCTCTCGACCCCGGTGGCATAAGTGGGAGTTAGAAGTGAGTATCCAATTCCACTATCATAGCTTGTGTGTTGGGAGTCAAGGCAAGTTCTAAGGAGTTTTCCCCGAAGTCATTCTCAAGTATACTCAACAATTCGTCTTATCTATTAATTTCCAAAGTATTTTGTACAAGAGGGTCAACAATATCAATGGCAAACAAAGAATGATTTTCATTTGGGTATTTCATGGAGTCATAAATGTTGAATTCAACTTTATCTCCATCAAATTCCATTGTTAAAGAGCTGCTAAATACATCAATCTTTGCTCTAGCGGTTTTTAAAAATAGCCTTCCTAAGAGGATAGGAACCGCATTCTTATCACTCTCCATTTCCAAAACATAAAAGTCAGCGGGGAAAATTAAATTGTCAACTATAACTAGTACGTCTTCGACAATACCTTTAGGGTAAGCATTTGATCTGTCCGCAAGTTGAATGACTACTCCGGTTTCGTTTAGAGGGCCAAGCTCAAGTGATTTGTATAAAGAGTAAGGAATGACATTAATTGATGCTCCTAAATCGAGCATGGCTTTTGAAAACGTAGTTCCTCCCAACTTACAAGGTATAGTGAACATGCCCGGATCATTGTATTTCTTTGGGAGTTTCTTTTTAAAAACTGCCGAAACACGTTCACTAACTTGGACTTTTTGTTTTCCATATAGTCTATGTTTCCTTTTTATTGTACATAGTTCTTTCAAAAAAATTGCAAATCTAGGCACATCTTTTATCAAGTTAAGGAGAGGAATATTTACCTCACATTTGGAGAATGTCTCATAGATGTCCTTGTCTTTCTCCAGCTTTCGTGTTTCCCTTAGAGCCTCGGGGAAGGGTGCTTCAATTTCGGGGATGACCGGTGGTGGGGTTGAGATTTGAACTTCCACCTCCGGTTGAGTTATTTCCACCAGCTCCTCTTCTTCCTCCTCTTCGCCAATGTGTCTCTTTGCCTTCTCCTTGGCAATAACCAACTCCTTGTCACTCCTTAATGTGACTGCATGGGCTTGTTGCCTAGGATTCGGCTCCGTTTGAGATGGTAGCTTTGCTGAATCCTTAGCTTCAAGCCTACTCACGGCATTTGAGATTTGGATGATTTGGCTTTCCAAGTTGTGGATGCTGGATTTTGTTGTTTCATGAAATTGGACCACACTTTGTTGCATCGTTGCCATATTCATGGCAAGTGATCGAATCATGCATGTCTTCGGTGGACATGTTCGAGTTCGAAGTTTGGCCTTGTTGTTTATATTGTTGAGGGGGAAGATTTGATTGTTGAGGAGGTTGAGAGTTTCCGTACCTCAAATTAGGATGATCCCTCCATCCTGGATTGTAGGTGTTGCCGTGAGGGTTATACCTCTTTTGACTTTGAAACCCCAAAGCATTGACTTGCTCGGAGTTCTCCTCTTGTAGCGTCGGTGGGGTGCCCTTGTGTCGATCATATGCCGCAGACCTTGACTTCTTGGGTTTTTGGATTTAAGAGAAAATCTTTAACCAAAGAAGTCAAGCCGGCTACTTGACTTTCCAACGAGTTGTTCGATTCCACCGCCATAACTCGTTTTTGATGACCGTCGATCATAGTGCCTACAATTCTCGGCCAACTCCGAGATAAGGTTTCTAGCTTGAGAAGGAGTCTTGTTGACAATCCCCCCTCCACATGCAGCATTGATCATCCGTCTATCTTCATTGCAATGACCATCATAGAAGTATAAGATGAGGTCTTGCTCCGAATAGCCGTGGTATGGACAACTTGTACAAAGTTTCTTGAATCGTTCCCAATATTCGTAGAACGATTCATCATCCTTTTGCTCCACATTGCTAATCTACTTTTTGAGAGATGAGGAGACAGAGGTAGGGTAATACCTTTCGAGGAAATTTTTCTTCATGGCCACTCATGTACCTATACTTCCCGAAGGAAGATAGAATAGTCAATCCTTTGCGGTATTCTTTAGAGAAAATGGAAAAGCCCGCAGTTTGATTTGTTCTTCCATCACACCGTTTGGACACATGCTTGTGCAAACGACGTGAAACTCCGAGAGGTGTTTGTTCGGATCCTCTCCTCTCAGGCCATGGAAGGATGGCAGCAAATGAATGAGCCCATATTTTAGCTCAAACGTATTACCCTCATCAAGTGTAGGGAAGGTAATACACAGTGGTTGTTGATTCAAGTTCGGAGCTGTGAGCTCCCTCAGTGTTCTCGTTTCAACAGCCATGTCAAAGGACTCTTCGGATTCGCTAGAACTAGAGCTAGCGGTGTATGAATCTCTGGTAGATGATTCTTCCGAGTCGGTATTAGAAAATTTACTTTTCAACCATTCGAAAGTTTGTTCTATTTCGGGGTTTGATTGGTAGGTGATTTCGTTCAGTGAACGATATTTAACCATATACTTCAAAGCTCAGAAATAGAAAAATAAGAACTCTTTATATTTTTCTTTAATATTTTTTTATATATATTTTCTTGAAATACAATAAAAGAAAAATAATTGTCAATCCCCGGCAACGGCGCCATATTTGACGTGCACTTGTCGTGAGGTGCACTCAAAATAAATACAATACAACGAATATACGTAGTATAACGAAGTAAGGTTCGTATCCACAGGGAAAGGAATATTTATCTTTTATAATAATAGTAACAAAAGGGGGGTTTTGAGTTTGTTTTGATTTAAGTTAATTAACACTAAGATGAACGACTTATGTGATTTAATTAATGGAGATGAGGACTTGGTTTTGCTTTTATCCACTTAATGAAATGTTCATCGATCCCGGTTATATCTTTAACTATCTTCCTCTCGAATACTCAATCGAGGGGTATATCCAGTTCATCGAGGGTAGTTGTTAATAACGAGATGCGTTCATTAATAAAACTTACTATCGAGTTAATATAGAACAAGTGTCGTATATTAACTTGATAGTAGCAATAAACTTAAGATAAAAACGGTTGAGATTGATAACCTCAACACAAGCGGTCTATTAGTTTAATCGATATAATTAATTCCCCTTGGCATATTAACCATGAGATGCATGCATTAATAATCCAAGTTTACTACTGTTGAAAGAACCGGATTAATAACAAACGTATTAACCGATTGATTCTAGTAATAATTAATCTAAGGAACAAAACTAGTTGATACTTTAAGTATTGCTCAAAATATTAATATGGAATATTAATAGGAAAGAATTAATATTCAAGGAAGAAGATTAAAGACAATAACTCACAACTTACAAATCATTAAGCTTCAAAGTAACAAAACCAAGATGGAAGAGTTTAGCTCCTCATTTGGAGACTAAACATGAAAAAAATATAAAGAAAGAACTATTCTAGACTCAGCTTAGATGTATAAAGGAATTGGATATCTAATTGTGAAGGGAAGGGGATGTATTTATAGGCTTTTGAGATGCAGCTCAGGTACCCGATCGGGTATATACAAGGTACCCGATCGGGTATGTGTAATACCTTAAATTCGAGGTATACTCGATCGATCAAAGGGAAAATTTTATAAGCATACCCGATCGAGTTTACCTTTGTACCCGGTCGAGTATGCTTATAACTTCAGATCCGGGGCATACTCGACCGAATTCAGGTTTGTATTTGAAGAGATACCCGATCGGGTGTGTCGGTGTACCCGATCGGGTATGGACACTCGATCGTGGTCCGAATCTTCTCTGCATGATCCTTTGTCTTCGGGTCTGATCCGATTTGAAATTTCAACAAGATACCCGATCGAGTATAGGTCATACTCGACCGGGTATAGATGACCAAAAAATCAGGATCTTTTTTCTTTTGATTTTGCACCTTCCTTCCACTTTTGGGGTTCACCAACTGTCCTTTGAGTTGATCAAGACATGTTTGAACTAAACTATTACACCAAAAGTGTGTAATTTCCAAAGTAAAAATCAATCAAAACTAATTAAAAACACAAGCATACATATGGAAATTACAAACGTATCAGGAGGCTTGGTTTTCAAGCCTTATTTTCCCGTGATGTTGCTGAACCCAATTCTGTCACTGACAGCCTTCGACCATGAGGCCGAAGGCACCCCTTCATGCATCGTGGGCTACTTAGAGCTTCATTCTGCTGGGCTTAGCCCGTTTTGGGCATGTTGGGCCTGAATGTAATAGTGGAAGTATGTGGGCCGGGGGGTCCCTGGGCCATATACTCCATCAGCAGTCCCTCACTCCTTTTGCGAAAGGTACTTGAGGGAAAAGGAGTAATTGTGTTTATCCTCTGATGCTACCTTGCTGTCATTTGTAAAAGTGGTGAGGAGTTTTGCGCTTGTGTGTTTTTCGAGGGCAGTTCCTCAGTCCCCCACAGTTTGGGGCCGAAGGAAAATTTTGACATTTTGTATTCTTGTGAATTTCCCGGAGGGGTCTACCAGTCCCCCACTCCTTGAGGCACATATAATGTGATGAAAAGGAGTAGGGTAGTGTTTGTTATTAGCATAGGGCCGAGGGCCTGACCCTTTCGTTTCATTTTGGGGGGATGCCTCGTTAAAAACCTCATTAGGAATTCCCCCAATGATGAATCGAGAAGGTGAACCCTTGGGCTGAGAGTGAAAGGATAATGTTGATGCCGAGAGATGTCCTTGAGTTGAGGGTTTGCTCGTTGATTTTGCCGAGGGCTCCTCGTTGGTGTCCAGGTGATGCCGAGGGGAGTGACTGTTGGGAGCACTCCTCCGAAGGTGTCTGTAGTTGATGAGCATGAGTGAGCATTCCGGGGACTGCCGAGGGTAGTCCCCCAGTTATCGAGGGCTGAGGGCGTGGTGAATGTAAACGATAGTTCCTGTATTGCTGAGGGGGGTCCCCTGGTTGTCAGCCTTTGAGGGTTACAGGTTCCTGAGGGGTTCTCCTATTTTGACGCTGGGGGTTCCTCTTGATGAAGGATTATGAACATGATAGCCCGAGGATTGGCTCGTTTGTTGCACGAAGGGTGTTTTACCGAGGGGCACACACATCCGGGTTTTCAAAATATAGCCGTTGGAATATGACTGTTGGAGAGGGCTTCCACGTGGCGCGTGCTCGTTGGCTGTCCGCGGGCGGGCGTCATCGGTTGGCGGAGGAGGCGGCATGTAATGATGATTCTTCCATCGAGGGCCCAGTTTCTTGGCCCAAGCCCGGAGTGGGAGGCCTATAAATACCCCCCAAGGCTGGAAACCATCCCTTGTGCGATCATATTGTAGCGAAGCTCTGCCTAAATATTTCTAGAGAGAGAAAATTTCCTTCGATCAAATCCCCATTCCTGAGGTCAGTTCTTCCTCTGTCCTTGGTAATTGTTGCACATTTTTCTTTCTGGCCTTAGATTAGGTGTTATAGTCCTAGGCAGAATTTTTCCTCGGACCCTTCGAACACCCTACCAAGGATGTCGTCTATGAGTGACTCTCAAGACATCTCGAGGGAGCCGTCTGCTCAGGCTGAGAGCTATTCATCCGTTGAGTCTTCAAACGAGCGGTCCTTGGTACGTAATCACTCCGTTGTAGCCAAGAGGATCCAAGACAACCTTCGGACTGAGGCGGAAGCAGAAGAGTTCGAACAAGTGGTAGAAGATGAGGAATTAGCCCTCGCTGTTCAAGTTGTGGAGGAGGAAGAGGAGAAAGAGAGGCAAGAGGTCACCGTCTCCATCCTCCCCGCACGTAACGCCGGAGAAGCCAGCACCTCCCGGCCTCTAGACCCGACGCCTATTAGCGTGGCCCCTGGGAGAAAGAGAAAAGCGAAGGCTACTCCGAAGAAGAAACAAGTTGTTGTCGACGCTGGGCAGCCAGTAGGAATTCCCGAAGGCTATTCCTACCTGAACACAGCTGCCTTGAAGGTGAAAACAAGAGCCACACAGGGGGAGTACATGGCGACACGGTTTTTAATCAGGCCCTCGGCGCAGGTGGTGGAGACGGAGCCAGATTACGTGCTATTGCATGCCCCCGTCGACGGCTTTGCCGTACATATACTCTCGGAGGAGTTGGGCCTCTTATTCCCCCTCCACCCCTTCGTGATCCAATACCTTCGCTTCGTCAAACTCGCCCCCTGCCAGCTGACCCCAAACATCCACTCCTACTTGGCTGGTTTCCTTTCCCTTTGTCGCAGAAGGGGCGTGGAGGCCACATTAGATCAGTTCTTCCTTTCCTTCAACCTCTGTCGGGGGGGTCACTCAAATGTTGGAGGCTTTGCCAACCTGCAGCAGCTCCCCGAGTTCAGACTTTTCGACGATGTCCCCTCGTCTCACAAGGGGTGGAAAGACAAATTTTGCTATGTCTGTATGGCGAAGAATCCCTTCCCAGTCCCACTCCGTGATAGCTTCCGGAGGCATCTAAAGGCAGAGGGTGCCACCTTGGAGAAGAAGGGGAGAAAACATTCCAAGAAGCCAGAGGGATCTGACAAGCATGTTCTGATCAAGGTCGCCACCCTCCCGGATGAGCTTTATGATTTGGGCTTCCGTCGATACCAGTTGATGGGGGGAAAAGATGAGAGATATACCCCTATCGATAGGGTCTACCAAAGTGTCGGAGGTTGTTGCCTTGCCGAGGGCTCTTATTTTATACTTAGGATTTTTTGTGTCTTGTAGTAGTATTCTAACACTTCTATGTTTCCCTTGTTTCTCAGGACCAGATATGGATGCTAGGAATCTTGCCAAGTTGAAGAGGTAACTTGCCAAAGAAGGCAAGAAGAAGGAGGCTCTGGCGCAGCAGAGGGCGGTAGACGAGATATTCCCGAAGGCAGGAGCTGGGAATGATGGAGGGCCTTTGGTGAAGGCTGTCTTCGGTGAAGATGTCGGCTCTACTGCCGAGGGCTCCCCCGTCAAGGAGCTAAAGAGAAAGCGGGCTGACAAGGCCGCGGTGCCCCTGGAGGGGAAGAAGCAGAAGAAGGGGGCTACTAAGAAAAAGGAGGCCCTCGTAGTCATTGTCGAGGAACATTCCCCCTCCGAGCCCCCGGCTCAAGTTGCTGGAATGGCATGGCCCCAGGAGAACGTACAGTTCTCTATCACCAAGGGGACTGCCATCATGCACGGCACCCTCAGCCCGAGGGAGTTCCTGAGGGGTGCCACCCCTTCGACAGATAAGTCGGTGCTGTCCCGACAGGCTGACGATGCCCTTTGCTCCAAGGTCCTCCAGGCTTCAGCCACTGTAAGATTTTTCCTCCCTTCTTTCCTTTAGTCAAATGTATTTTGCATATTGTGCGTAGTAACTTAACTCTCAATGTTTCCTGGTCCTTTCGTAGGCAAGCATCGGCCTAGGTGAGCTTATTCGGAGGATGGAGGAATCTGCCCTCTAGAAGCAGAAGGCTGATGAAGCCTTGGCGGAGACCCGAAGGCAGCTTCAGAAGGCCGAAGAAGCTTTCCAAGTGTAGAAGGCGGCCTTCACTAAATTTCTTGAAAATTCCAAGACAGTGGCCAAGGCCGAGGGAAGAGCTGAGGCTGAGTAGATTGCAGCTGAAGCCGCCAGGATAGCCGCTGAGAGGGCTGATGGGGACAAGAAGGAGGCGGTGATCCAGGCTGAGAAGGATGCGGTGGCTGCTTTTGTCGCCGAGGGCTAGAAGGCTGAGGGCCGGCAAGAATGGGTGGCCTCAGTAGTGGAGGCTTCGGTGGATTCCTGGGTGAAAGGCCCCGGGGCCATGTGGCTAGCCCGTAAAGGCAAGGAGTATTATTATGGGGGCGAGTTCTTTACTCAAGCCCTCATGTAGCAAAGGCTAGCCCGACACCTGGGAGTGGATCCGAAGGCATTTGACCCGGCATCTCATGGTCTTCCTCCTCTCCAGCCTGATCCCAGAATTACCCTTCCCAAGGGTGCTACAAGGCCTGATCTGGAAGATACTGTATTGATGCAGGAGGTCAGCGATGAAGAAGAAGATGCCGAAGGGGATGCCACTTCGAAGCCGGCTGAGGAGATTGTTGCTGTAGCAGATAATCCTTAGATAATTTTGAACACTATTGTATGAACATTTTGTATCTTTCGGCTTCGGCCATCTGTTGTAATTCAAACATATTACTCTTTTATTTTTTTTGAATGAATGTATGGATGCCTTCGGGCTCTCGATGTTTGCATCTATCTCCTTTTCCCTTTGTGATGGATGAATGCCTTCTTTCCATAGTTGCATGTTTGTTTGTAGGTAGATTCTATGGTACCCATAAGGTACCATACCTTTGTCCACATGAATCAATGAGAATGTAGCAGTTGAATTATTTAAATCTAAATTAAAAATGATAAAGTGGTGTGGTCCAATCAAATGAATGGTAGGTACGGTACCCCATTTTTTAGAAAGGTACCGGAGTTGTCACCTTGTTTGTATGGCGAGTTGACCAGGAGCCAATCACTTAGGACTTAGAAAATTTTTCTAAGTATTATTTAGTGTTGGGCCTTCGGTCGATGCTTCCTTCTTTGTCTTGTGTAGCTTGTCATGTGTTGACCGAGGGCCAAACAAATTTAGGACTTAGAAAATTTTCTAAGTAATATTCACTGCCGAAATGTTTCTAAGTATTGTTTAGTGTTGGGCCTTCGATCGATGTTTCCTTCTTTGTCTTGTGTAGCTTGTCATGTGTTGACCGAAGGCCTAAGATTTAAGACTTAGACACTTTTCAAGTGGTGCTTTGCCACTAAGCCCTCGGCTGACACATCCCCCCAACTGCATGAAGTAGCTGGCCTTCGCCATATATCCTCGGGGGAACCGGTGTTGTGGACTTAGCCAAATTTTGAGTGATGCTATGAACATGCCCTCGGCTCGTAGTAATCAACCAAAGTTATCTTTAGCAAAGGATGCTGATGCCAGGGGCCCTAAGTCATGGACTTAGAGAATTTTGTCTTGGGTCTGCAACCAACGGCCTCCGGTGCTGACTGTGGTGCCTTCGGTAACTCTGGGGAATGCATTAGTGATAGTCAACCTTGGACCCTTCCTAGCATAGGAGCCTCCGGTGATATTGGATTCCAATGTGTGGACTTAGGAATTATTGAGTCCAATGTATTATAGCTGGTGCCCTCGTTCCCTGTTGACTTCTCGAAAAATATACACTGGGTGCCTTCGGCTTAGTCTTTCAAACTGTAGGCTTAGATGATCTCAGCCTGAAACATGAATGCAGGTGCCTTCGGTCCATGTTGAGATGGAAGGTGTTGCATAGCGAGAGCCTCTAGAGTTAATTACCAAAACGTAGGCTTTGGAAATTAAGTCCCATATACCGTGTTTGATGCCTTCGGTATATGTTGAAATGTCGGGGGCTTGGTGGAATGTGGACTTAGCCATAACACTCTGGTGAATAGTAGCCTTCGGAATAATGGCCATCGTCAAAAGGTGATATTCTGAATAAGAGCCTTCAGGTACCGGGAGTATTCCCCTGAGGAGCCTTCGGTATGGTTTGGATTGTCTTGTGAGAAATATTGTTGCTAGATGCCGACGGGTGTTTTGTTTTAGGTGTTGAAACTTGTACTCATTGATTTCTCGTTAAGTCTACTCCCCTTCACCTTTCTTTTTATAGTGAAGGGAAGGCTTCAAGAAACTTGGTTTCTTGGTAAGGCTTGGCCTATCGGGAGGCAATAGTGTACACCATTGGCTCCCCCCTCGGGATTAACTTTCCGGGTTCCAAGGAGATCGAGGGTCGTTTCCTCGGCACGAGACATAGTCTGTTGCCTGCCTCCCCTTGGGGGATGGCACAGAAAGCGCCTCAGTTTTGAAAGTCGTTCCCTCAGCACGAGACATAGTCTGTCGCCTGCCATTCCCTTGGGGTAATGGCGGGGGAAGCGTTTTGTTTTGAAAGTCGAATCCTGAGGCATATTAGTTGCCTGCCATTCCCTTGGGGTAATGGTGCGGAAAGCGTTTCAGAGAAGGGTTTTATTTGCATATTAGTTGCAAAAGGCTGTGGTACTTGGTACCTTCGGCACCGATAGGTGGGGCCTTCGGTATGATTGCGTCCTTGAGGGGTACGGCTTTATTTGTAACACTTGGTGTTGTTTCTTGCATACAGTACCCCCGGCACTTGGTACCGAGGGGTGATGCACACTAATTAGTAGTGCATAATTACATGTTTTTATGTTTGATTTATGTTGATTGTTTGACGTTTTATTTAGTTTGTAAACATTCATGTGATTTCAGTTGTAATTGTATTTTAGTCTTTATTTATAAGTTGTAAAGTATAGTTAGGATTTGTGGTGTTGGAAAGGAAGACTTTGAAGAGAAGAAAACAAGAAATTTGACTGCCCAGGAGTAAAACCCGACCGGATAGAAACCCCCACCCGGTCGGGTATGATTTAACAGACGAAATTGCCAAGAAAATCACTGGACCCGGTCGGGTCCCCTACTTGACCCGGTCCGGTCAGATGTGACCCGGGACAAAACGACGTGCGAAGATCACCAGAACGTGGCGGATTATCTGATTTTGACCGGACCCGGTCGGGTAAGTACTTGACCCGGTCGGGTACCCGGTCAAAGGTGTTGAAAAACACCTATAAATAACACTCTTTTTCTTTTCTAAAAATCATCCCTTCTTCCATACTCCTAAGCTCAGTTTAGAATAGCATTTCTTTATATTTTTCTAGCTATGTTTAGTCTCCAAATGAGGAGCTAAACTTCCATTTTTGGTGTTGCTCTTGAAGCTTGTTGATTATTAAAGTTGTGAGTTATTTTCTTAATCTCTTTCCTTGAATATTAATTAATAGTTCTTTCCTTAATACTATCTCTATATTAATGTTGGGGAGTGTTGCTAAGATGACAATTAGTTAAGATCTCGACATTAGTTAGAATAGTATTTTCTTCCTCTATATTAATTTTGGGGAGTGTTGCTAAGATGACAATTAGTTAACATTTTGATATTAATTATAGTACGATTCATCTCCTTTAATAATATTCTTCCTTGAATATTAATTAATTCCTATTCATATTTCATATTAATATTTTGAACATCACTTAAAGGATCAACTAGTTTTGTTTCATATATTAATTATTACTAAAAACGATCAACGAACTGATGGTTAATCGTTGATGATTTCACAAGTAAGTAACTTCGGTTTATTAATGCACGGTCATGGTTGATAAACTTAAGAGGAATTAATTTTGTTGGTTAAATCAAAACCGTTGTGTTGAGGTTATCGATCTCAATTGATTTCATCAAGGAGTTAAGAGATTAAATGCTACTATCAAGTCGGTATATGGCGGTGTTCTATACTTGACTAATAGTAAGGGTTATTAATGAACGGTCGTTGTTAATAACTATCCTCGATGAATTGGATATACTCCTCGATTGAGTATTCGAGAGGAAATAAGTTATAGATATAACAATGGTCGACTAAAATATATCAACAAGTGGAAAGTAGCAATTCCAAGTTCTTTTATCTTTGAATTAAAACACATATAAGTCGTTCATCTTAGTTTTTAATTAAATTAAATCATTCATCATCAAAACCCCCTTTTATTTACTAAGTTCATAAAAAGAAAAGTATTCCTTTTCCTGTGGATACGAACTCTACTACGCTATACTACGTATTAGTGCTAGTATTGAATTTATTTTGACGCACCGTGACAAAGTGCTCGTCAAATTTGGCGCCGTTTCCGGGGAAAGGCAATTAATTTTTCTTTTTATTTCAAGAAAAACCAAAAAAAAAATCTTACTCTTCTATTTTCTGAGCTTACATGGTGATGAGTACATGGCTCAAGATGCCAAGACATGCAACATTTGCATGTCTCACAGGCATCTTACAGATTTCTGTCCAAAGCTCCAAGATGAATACCTTGAACAAATTGATGATGTTGGTCACGAAAGGGATGTACCTCACATGAGGTATGATCCGCTCTCCAACATGATCACCATGCAAAACAACATGGTGCAATTCCAAAATGAGACCAAGTCTAGCATTTTAAACTTGGAAACTCAAATGAGTCAAATAGCTGAGGCCGTGAGTAGGCTTGAAGCAAGGGATTCGGAAAAACTTCATTCTCAAATAGAATGTGATCCTAAACAGCAAGCTTTTGCAATCACATTGACAAAAGAAAAGTAAATGCAAAAGGAGATCCAGAATCCAGAAAAAGTAGAAGAAGAAAAAGACACGGAGCTCCAACTGGTCAAAGAAGAGGATAAGCTGAACTTGAAATTCAAATGTTTGTCCTTGTCATCCTTTGAGGTATCTCCATCATCTCTGGAAGCTTTAAGAGAAACTCATAAACTTGAAAAGAACAATGACATTTCTGAAATATTCTTCAAAATTGAGGGGTCGAAAAACTTTTTATTGACCATACTAAATGATAGTTTCTTCCCATTCCTCCCACCACACGAATCAATGAAAATCTGGATAGTTGTACCTGGAAAGATTTCCAAAGTGGAGAGTCGAGAAATTGAGCACTCCTATGGAAGTCCTAGGAGTGAAAGTGTGAAGAAGATAAACTATCATGATCCAAGTTTGAATGACTGAAAACAATGATAGCGTCGTGCCGCGACGTTAAATGAGGCACTTCTTGGGAGGCAACCCATGCAAGGTACGTTTACTTGTTTTATTTTATTTTTACACATTTCAAAACAAACAAAATGACCTGGGATTGAACCCAGTCGGGTATAAAACCCTACCCAGTCGGGTTACCTCTTAAAACACAGCACCCGGCCAACCGCCCGGGCGAGGCAGATGAAGAACAAATGTTAGTCCCTGTTTTCTATTACAGCAAAGAATAACAGTATAACAAGTAGAAGATTAACAGTAAAGATGAACACAGATAGATCGATGTAAACCTTCCTTGATATACCGTGAACTCGTACAGAGAAGTATTTGCGCTAAGGCTATTTGGAGCGAGTACGAAAGTTAACGCAACCCTAAACTTGAGGCGCCTTTTTATACGCGCAGGTATAGGGTTGGCGTAAAAGGCTTTCAACTTGATATGGGCCTGACACTTGGTCCCATATTCTTTAACCTAATAAATACACATATTGAATACAAGGAATAATAATAAAGCTAATCTATTACAAGATAGGTGACAAACTTGATTCACAATTAAATGATCTTCAACAACAAAGAATAAATCAACCGCCCGACCGGGTAGACCCCTATACCCGGCCGGGCAACCCAGCAAAAAACTCTCTGCCTCGGATGAACAGCTTACGCCCGACCGGGTCAGTCACTATACCCGGTCGGGCGGTCGGGCAAAAGCCCGATAAGGGTGCGGGCGAGCAGCTTTTCTTCCCCATTTTCTTTTCTTCCCATTTGAACCACACCCCAAATTTCCTCCATTTCCAAAAGTCAAAAGCTTCATATCTCCTACATCCATCCACCAATTAAACTCATTTCATTCATCACCTCTTCACCCTTTTCATCTCCACACCCACGAATCACCAACAAAACCTCCCAAAAAGTAACCAAAAAAACATTCATCTCAGACACAAGCACTAGGGATAGTGCTTTGATTAGCTTGGGGGAAGAGTTTTATGGAATACTCACATTCATACTCTTTATTCTTGTAAAAAAAATATAAAAGCTTGTTAAGTTGAAAACCCGAAAGGGCAACTTAAGCAAAAATAAGAGTGAGTTGTGAGGATTAAAACAGAAAAATGTGGGAAGCTGGGATAAAAACCCGAAAGGACACCTAGGCAAAATGAGACAACGAGAGAAAGTATTTTCTTTTATTTCTGCAGGATCCTAAGGGTAACGGAAAAAAAAGGTTGAGGTTGATAAAGAAATATGGAGTTGAGGACCCTCTTTACTGTTATATTTTTGGGGATATACTTTATGTGTTTCTAAAAACACTCGTGGATGTGTGTGTTGATATTCTTGTCATTTTAAGGACTTCTTGGACCGGATTTGATTTACTCGAGACGAGTAAAGGTTAAAGTGTGGGGGTGTTTGATGCACACTAATTAGTAGTGCATAATTACATGTTTTTATATTTGATTTATGTTGATTGTTTGACGTTTTATTGTAAACATTTATGTGATTTCAGTTGTAATTGTATTTTAGACTTTATTTATAAGTTGTAAAGTATAGTTAGGATTTGTGGTGTTGGAAAGGAAGACTTTGAAGAGAAGAAAACAAGAAATTTGACTGCCCAGGAGTAAAACCCGACCGGGTAGAAACCCCAACCCGGTCGGGTATGATTTAACAGACAAAATTGCCAAGAAAATCACTGGACCCGTTCGGGTCCCCTACTTGACCCGGTCGGGTCAGATGTGACCCGGGACAAAACGACGTGCGAAGATCACCAGAACGTGGTGGATTATCTGATTTTGACCGGACCCGGTCGGGTAAGTACTTGACCCGGTCGGGTACCCGGCCAAAGGTGTTGAAAAAACACCTATAAATAGCACACTTTTTCTTCTCTAAAAATCATCCCTTCTTCCATACTCCTAAGCTCAGTTTAGAATAGCATTTCTTTATATTTTTCTAGCTATGTTTAGTCTCCAAATGAGGAGCTAAACTTCCATTCTTGGTGTTGCTCTTGAAGCTTGTTGATTATTAAAGTTGTGAGTTATTTCCTTAACCTCTTTCCTTGAATATTAATTAATAGTTCTTTCCTTAATACTATCTCTATATTAATGTTGGGGAGTGTTGCTAAGATGACAATTAGTTAACATCTCGACATTAGTTAGAATAGTATTTTCTTCCTCTATATTAATGTTGGGGAGTGTTGCTAAGATGACAAATAGTTAACATCTTGATATTAATTATAGTAGGATTCATCTCCTTTAATAATATTCTTCCTTGAATATTAATTATTTCCTATTCATATTTCATATTAATATTTTGAACATCACTTAAAGGATCAACTAGTTTTGTTTCATATATTAATTATTACTAGAAACGATCAACGAACCGATGGTTAATCGTCGATGGTTTCACAAGTAAGTAACTTCGGTTTATTAATGCACGGTCGTGGTTGATAAACTTAAGAGGAATTAATTTTGTTGGTTAAACCAAAACCGTTGTGTTGAGGTTATCGATCTCAATTGATTTCATCAAGGAGTTAAGAGATTAAATGCTACTATCAAGTCTGTATATGGCGGTGTTCTATATTTGACTAATAGTAAGGGTTATTAATGAACGGTCATTGTTAATAACTATCCTCGATGAATTAGATATACTCCTCGATTGAGTATTCGAGAGGAAATAAGTTATAGATATAACAATGATCGACTAAAATATATCAACAAGTGGAAAGTAGCAATGCCAAGTTCTTTTATCTTTGAATTAAAACACATATAAGTCGTTCATCTTAGTTTTTAATTAAATTAAATCATTCATCATCAAAAAACCCCTTTTATTTACTAAGTTCATAAAAAGAAAAGTATTCCTTTCCCTGTGGATACGAACTCTACTACGCTATACTACGTATTAGTGCTAGTATTGAATTTATTTTGACGCACCGTGACAAAGTGCTCGTCAAGGGGTCTTCCTTAAAAACATTTGGTGTTTTCTCTTTTTTTTTGTCCAAGATGGTATGAGGGTCCACCCTCGGCACTTGGTGCCGGGGGGTCTTGTGATAAGGCATTGGGCCAGGAGCTTGCCTGAGGGCTTGGCCGCTCATGTGTGATGTGTACTTGATACCTTTGGTGTCTTCAACATTTATTCATTCCTGAAAAATTGGAGGCCTTGGGTCGTCAGATAATACATTTGTGAACCATGAGGGCTTGGCCACTCAGGTGTCATTGATAAAATTTAACCATGTGGTGTATATTCCAATGTTGAGGGACATCGGTCCCATTGGGGCGTTTGAGTTTGTAAGTCCCTGGTTTAATGATGGCAGTAACGATGTAGGGGCCTTCAAATTTTGGCGCCATCTTGCCGCCTTCGGTTGGTTGACTTGCTTTCCTTCTTCGGAGGACGTAGTCCCCCACCTGGAATTCTCTGGAACGGACCTTGGCGTTGATGTAGCCCTTTACTTGTCTTCGATAATTTTCAGCCCTCAGGAAGGCATGCTCTCGGCGCTCCGAGATAAGATGAAGGTCGAGAGCCATGTTGGCGTCGTTGACCTCAGGTTCATATTAGTCCACCCTTCGGGTGGGAAGGGTTACCTCAGTTGGAGCTTTGGCCTCGAATCCGTAGCAAAGGGTGAAGGGCGTTTCGCTTGTTACCCGCCGAGGGGTGGTGCGGTAGGCCCATAGAATGTTGTGGAGCTCTTCTACCCAGCCTCCCCCTTCGGCCTCAAGTTTCTTCTTTAGGCCCTCAAGTAAAGTTTGGTTGGAATTTTCCACCTGACCGTTGCCTTGAGGGTAGGCAACGGATGAGAATGTGTGTTTGATGCCCCATGCCTCCAGGAGGCCATAGAAGGGGGCTGCCTCAAACTGAGTTCCGTTGTCGGAGATGACTTGCTGGGGGACGCCAAACCTTGTGAGGATGTTCTTGAGGACGAAGTGGCGGCACCTGGCCTCGGTGATGCTGGCGAGGGGTTCAGCCTCCACCCATTTGGTGAAGTAGTCAATGGTAACGATGATGTACCTGTTGTTGGAGGTACCCCTCGGCAGAGGGCCCACAAGGTATATGCCCCATCTAGAAAAGGGTATGGATGTGCTGATGGGGGCATAGTTGACTGCTGGCCTGCCAGGAGCCTTCTGAAAGTGTTGACAGGCAGCACACCTTCGGGGGAGATCCGCACAATCTCGGGCAATCGTAGGCCAGAAGTATCTTTAGACTATGAGCCTTCGGGACATGGAGAAGGGTCCCTGGTGAGCTGAGCAAGTGCCACGGTGCACTTCTTCCATCGCGACTTCGGCCTCATCTTGATGAAGGCACCGGAGTAGCGTGCCGTTGTAGGATCACTTATAGAGCCTTCCATCTTCAATGGTGCATCTTGGAGCTCTCAACTTTGCCAGTTTGGTGCGGGTTTCATCCTCGGGCAGCTGCCCTGTGGAGATGAAGTTGACAATATCTTAGATCCCGTCCTCAGGCCTTTGTTGTATTTGCATGACGGGGCTGGCGTGTATGCTTGAGAGGCTGAGTTCCTCAATTCTCGCAATCTTCAAGAGGTGCTCCGGGGATTCAGTCGAGAGCTTTGATAAAATGTCGGCCTCAGAGTTTTGAGCCCTCGATATTTGAGTGAGAGAATGGGCCTCAAATGCCTTAAGCAACTCCTTGGCCGCTTCCTTGTACTGCTTCATTCTTCCTTCCTTGGCCTCATATTCCCCTGAAATTTGGCCGACGACTAACTTGGAGTCGCACTTCACATGGATTTGTCTGGCCTTCATGTTAGCTGCAAGCCGAAGGCCACAGAGGAGGGCCTCATATTTCACTTCGTTGTTGGAGACTTTGAAGGAGAAGCGGACGGCGTAATAGGCGCGGAAGCCTTCGGGTGTAATGAGAACTACCCCTCCCCCGCATGCCTTGGCTGTGGAAGAGCCGTCGGTGTAGAAGGTTCACCATTCATTCGAGGGTGCCGAAGGCTCCTCGTCTGTCGCTGATCTTGCCGAGGGGTTGGTCAGTGAGGACAGTGGACCGGATGGGCCTGGAAGTAGTGGCCTGATTTCTTGACGGTCCAGATGATGGATAGCACCATCTTCTCCACAGGGGAATATCTGAGCTCCGCTTCCCTGAGGGTCTTGCTAACATAGAAGATGGCATGCTGGACGCCGTCTTCCTCTCGGATGAGGACTGAGCTGATGGCAGCCGGGCTGACGCCAAGGTAAAGGTACAGAGTTTCCCCTACCTTGGGTTTGGAGAGCACAGGGGGTGAAGATAAATATCGTTTTAGCTCGTCGAAGGCCTCCTGACATTCTAAAGTCCATTGGAAGCTGGCAATCTTCCTCATGATTTGGAAGAAGGGAAGGGACTTCTCTGCCGATTTGGATAGGAATCGGTTGAGGGCTGCCAGGCGCCCCGTCAACCTTTGGACTTCCTTGACATTGCGTGGAGGCTCCATGTCGATGATTGCTTGGATTTTCTCGGGATTGGCCTCGATACCCCTTCGGCTCACCATGTAGCCCAAGAATTTTGCCTCCTTGCACGCCAAAGGTGCATTTCTTCGAATTTAGGCGAAGGTTGAACTTCTGCATGATGTCGAAGATTTCCCGGAGGTCGTCGGCATGGCTCAAATAAAGGGATATAAGGAAGTTTTTACTTGGATGGTTTTTAGTCTCAGATCAGATTTGAATGGTTACAAAATACACTGAGACCAGACACTTATCAGATCAGATTTGAATAGCTATAAAATATACATACACCGGACATTTACGAGACCAATTTATATCAGACCAGACCAGAAAATTTCAGTTCAAGTAAACACATCCGTAAATTTATAGAGATTTAATATTAGGAAATATAGACTTTGTCACCGTTTGGTATGTGTTAACTTTTGACATAGTGACATTTTGTAGAACAAGCTTCAATCACTAATTGATGCTAAAATTAAGAGGCTTTCTCTTGGGAACTACTCATAGTAGTTATTGAAAACAATTAAAATTGTTTCGAGAAATTGTTGTTGTAGACCATACATGATATTGCTTATAGGTGGACGATTTCAGATCATGCAATATCAACTTTTAAATCAACTTTTAAATTGAAGAAAGTGTTTAATAGTAAAAGTTGATAGTGTTTAAGAAAAAGTTGGTTTTGAAAAGTAAAAGTTGATAGTGTTTGAGAAAAAAATGATTTTGAAAAGTAAAAGTTGGTAGTGTGTGATAAAATATGTGCTTTTTGTGTAATAGAAAAATTAAAAATTAATTTCCAACTTTTAGCTTTTAAGTGTTTAATTTAAATAGAAGTTATCATTTGAAAACACTCATTTTAACTTTTTTAGGCCAAAAGTTGAAAATCACTTTTTAAATTGTTTGCAAATATACCCTAAGTGTTTCCATGTCTTCTCCTAAAAAACACTAAAATTGTTATTTTCAAGTAATCATTTCTATTTAAATTAATTAAGAACTTTAAATCTAAAAATTGAAAAACGGTAAAGCGGTGTTTAAAATTTCTTTTCACTTTTGCAATTAAATTAAAATTATTTTTACGAAATACTATTAACTTTTACTTATTCAAAATCATTTTTTCTCCAAATACTACCGATTTTTCTATTAAGTATTCTCTCTAAAATCACTTTAAAAACATGTTTTTAGAGTAGAAGAAACCACAAACACTCTTATATGCCTACATAAATATTGATGTGTCATCTAAGAGATTCTTGTACTCCTTTCATCCCAAAATCAATCAATGATACTAAGGTGAACATGGTTATTAATTTTTTGAATTGAGAATGGAATATTTGAGATGGATAAAAAAGAAAAGAAGATAATGTAGGAGAAGAGCAAATCCTTGAATGATTAGCTAATTCATCCCGTGCAACGCACGGGTGAAATTATAGGTGGATATGTTAATTGACTTTTCCAAATTAGTATTTCTTATTCATCTTCTATGCTCATGTTATGAGAGTAAAATATGCATCTTTTGTTTATATATAGCTATAAAGGTGTGATAATGTAAAACCATTTTCTTAGAAATATCTTGTTGATTCTTTTCAGTTTAAGCTAATATTGGTTATTTGGTGTTTGAATTCTGTAATAGTATAAGAGCCAAATGACATAACATACTGAAATTAATTGAACCACTAATATTTTTAAGAGTGAATTCCCTAAATGGGACTAAAATAGAAGATAATTGTTCAAATAGGACTTCATTTGAAACTATGTTTCATAGGATTTAAAATCACCTACTTGTACAAAAATGCCCTTAATGAAAGTTTTTTTAATTTATAATTTAAAAGTAAAATAGAAATTGAAGAAACCTAAAAATTTCAACATAGCAGTAAGACTGCCGCTGCTGTCGCACCATTCCCCTTGCCCCCAGCCTGCCGCCGCCATCACCGACGGCGCCCTTGTCGGAAAAGTCTGTCGATGCACCCCACCCGCACCGCCTCCTCGGCAGTGTCACCATCCATCGCCGCCGGCTGGTGTTGCCCAACCAGAGCTGCAACCTGTCGCCATCACCATCCTCTGCCATCTCTGGTGCGTTGTCGCTCCACCTCCAAGCACAGCCCCGTCATCACAACTTTGATGCCATACATCTGCCATTAGGTTGACAGGTTTAGCTTTGAAGAGTATTTGGAATCTGTCAAGAACAAGGTTTTTCATATCTGCCATAAAGTTGGCAGATTTATGTTGGAAGTTTAACGCAAAAATGTCATAAATTTGGCAAAAAATGAAGTCAATAACTAAATATTCAAAAACTCAAAAAAATGAAATAAGCACTTTAACTTAATCAAAAAATAAAAATAAGAAGGCTAAAGGGTCAAATAGGTCCTTGTACCCTTTCGGATTGCTCAATTTGCCCCCTCAACCCAAAAAAGCTCCAATTGGCACACTGAACTCGATAAAAAAATTCAAATTTCACTTTTTGCAGGTTTCAATCCGGTCACCGCCATGTCACCCGGTAGGGTGCCAACTGTGCATGTGACGTGGCAACTTAGGGGGTCAAATAAGCCCCTGAACCCGATCGAATCGTTCAATTTACCCCCTCAACCCTAAAAAATGTCAAAAAAAATTTAAGGGTTGAGGGGGTAAATTGAAAATTTCAGTCGGGTTCAGAGGCTTATTTGACCCCCTAAGTTGCCATGTCACATGCACAGTTGGCACCCTACCGGATGATGTGGCGGTGACCGGCTTGTGACCTGCAAAAAGTAAAATTTGAATCTTTTTATGGAGTTCAGGGTGCCAATTGGAGCTTTTTTGAGTTCAGGGGGCAAATTGAACAATCCGGAAAGGTACAGGGGCCTATTTGACCCTTTAGCCAAATAAGAAGTTATTGATTTTTTAGAGAAATCAATTTACACAAAAGCGTTTATGTCATAATGCGATGGTCTCTGTACATATTTCTGCCATAAACTTGGTAGAATCTGAAACCATCTGGAAAATCGGAACTTAAAAAAAAAACTAAGAAATCAGAAATCAAAAATTAGAAAATACAAAACAGAATTCCAAAAAATTGACAAAAATCAATGCCAAGTTCTAAAGAAATGTGAGAATATGAGGAAGATCATAAAAATCAATGTCTAATCTCATTAAAATAGAGGAATAAGAGAAGGAGGAGGAAGAGAAGAGGGTGGATGAGTAGATTGGGGAGGAGGAGGAGGAGGAGGAGGAGGAAGAGGAAGAGGAAGAGGAAGAAGAGGAGGAGGAGGAGGAGGAGGAGGAGGAGGAAGAAGAAGAAGAAGAAGAAGAAGAAGAAGAAGAAGAAGAAGAAGAAGATGATGATGATGATGATGATGATGATGATGATGAAACCTGCGATGGGGCGTGGTGAAGTTGGTAGTGACGGCGGCGGCGTGAAGCAGCAGAGTTAGTGGCGGCGATGGCTGCGATGCACATGGAGAAACTGCAGAGGGAGATGTCGATCGATTTTTGACGTAGGGAGAAAATCATCGATCTTGCCAGGAGAAAGAGAAATGAGATGGAAAAGTAAAGAATTTAGGGATTAATTAGAAGAAGGGTATTAATGGTATGGAATTTTATTATGTTTCTACATAGGACTAATATAGTCCTATTTAAGAAATAAAAAACTTAAGGTCCTATTAGTGAATTTTCATTATGTTTTAGTCCTACTTAGGACAAATACTATATTTTTAAATGACCACCACTAGCCTTTGTATTTTTGAGGATGTACATTCATTTTATCTTTTCATATATTGTTTCTTAGCAATTAAAGTTTGTTAATCAGATGGTTGATAGATTGTAAGCCTCTTTGAGTAGTGGTGGATCTTGACTGATTCATGTCATTTTTCAGTCATTAACATTCTCCATGCGGGTCTCATGGATTTCGATCGATTCATGTCACTTTCAGTCCTTAACCTTCTCCATGAGGGAGTGGTATGTCCGCTTAAGGGCAAGTTATGGTGTAGTTTTGTGCTTCATTTGTAAAAGGAATTATCCTCGGCACCATAATTGACCTGATTTCATTTTGGAGAAATCAGAAGTTCAAAAGTGCACGTGGTTAAGCTAATCTTCGAATTGAGTTCATCCATATCAGACCAAATCAGATCAGACTAGATTCGATTATTGTAAAATACACATAACACATACATATACTATGTACTAAATTAGACCAAACCAGTTTCTGTAAAAATGTAATTTTTTTAAAGGAGCGGTAAAACGTGACTTGAACTACATCAATAAGGAAAATTATACTAGACTTAAACATTAATGAACTAAATTAAATATTGAAAGAAAAAAACTTACACCGAGAAGTAGAAAAAAAATAAGTTGACTTGAGTTTGGGCCCACCATAAGGCTAATATAGGTCCACAATAAAAAAGACGACATGGATCGTACGAAACAAGAAACCAAAGGTTCTCATGCATATATACATGAAAACATGCAAGAATGGACGATTGCTTGAGAGTTGAGGCGTAGTAGGGTGTACTACGTAGATATGATATATAGCCAATATAGGTGGAGATAGAGGACCACGCACGTACGTATAGGCCAATGAATCAGAACCGCACTTGATGCTTCTGCTGCTGCATCAGCAGCTCATTTGGCATCATATGTATTAGGACCATATGTATGTATGTGGGGATAACATAAAGCAAAACGCCATTACTAAAGCATGTATGTTTCTATATATAAGTACTTCCTCGGTCCCTATTCAAAAGCCCTCTTTGACATTATTGGACCTGTTTTGACATTGTTTGATACTATTAGATATTGTACGTCTTGCACTGTTTTGTTTACCATACAGGGAAATGACACTTTTATAGAACGGCCCGATCGATCTGCCATCTTGCGGGTTGTGGCAGTTGGCGCCTTGTCCCTTTGGACAATCTATTACTCGATTGTGTCATATTTCGGTGCTCGGGCCAGCACCTCAGCGTAGCTAGTCCCTGGATTCCTTTTCAGGTCCCTGTATAGGTCCCCTGTCACCAAGGCACTATTGGTGAAGAAGGTAATGTCAGTGCACTCCGTCAGGACCTCGACCTTTAAACTCTCATCCCTCCAGCAGATCAAGAATGCAGAAAGTTATTCTACGACAAAAGTGCTTCTTTGGCGTGGTGCTACACGCGAACTGGTCCATGAATTGCCTAGGCAGTTGATCAAAATAGTCTATGGTTCTAGGCCTCAGCTGGCCGAACAATTCCTGGGCAGGACCCCGGAGGGTGCGAAGAACAACCTACAAATGGCGTCTGTTGCTCCCAACATGGTGAGCCCACCCTGGAAAGTCATCAAGTGGGACTGCGAGTCCCCGACCCCATTGACGAGCACTTTGTCACGGTGCGTCAAAATAAATTCAATACTAGCACTAATACGTAGTATAGCGTAGTAGAGTTCGTATCCACATGGAAAGGAATACTTTTCTTTTTAATTTAAGGAGTAAGTAAAGGGGGGGATTTGGATTGAGTGATTTAATTTAATTAAAAACTAAGATGAACGACTTATATGAGATTGAATTCAAAGATAAAAAGGACTTGACATTGCTACTTTCCACTTGTTGATATATTTTAGTCGATCATTGTTATATCTATAACTTATTCCCTCTCGAATACTCAATCGGGGAGTATATCCACTTCATCGAGGGTAGTTATTAACAACGGGCGTTCATTAATAACCCTTACTATTAATCAAATATAGAACAACGTCTTATACTGATTTAATAGTAGCATTTAATCTTTCTAACTCCTTGATGAAATCAATTGAGATTGATAACCTCAACACAACGGTTTCGGTTTAACCAACAAAATTAATCCCTCTTAAGTTTATTAAGCACGACCGTGCATTAATAAACCGAAGTTACTTACTTGTGAAACCATCAACGATTAACCATCGGTTCATTGATCGTTTCTAGTAATAATTAATATATGAAACAAAACTAGTTAATCCTTTAAGTTATGTTCAAAATATTAATATGAAATATGAATAGGAATTAATTAATATTCAAGGAAGAGTATTATTAAAGAAGATGAATCATACTATAATTAATATCAAGATGTTAACTAATTGTCATCTTAGCAACACTCCCCAACATTAATATAGAGGAAGAAAGTACTACTATAACTAATGTCAAGATGTTAGCTAATTATCATCTTAGCAACACTCTCCAACATTAATATAGAGATAGTATTAAGGAAAGAACTAATAATTAATATTCAATGGGAGAAGTTTAAGGAAATAACTCACAACTTTAATAATCAACAAGCTTCAAGAGCAACACCAAGAAATGGAAGTTTAGCTCCTCATTTGGAGACTAAACATAGCTAGAAAAATATAAAGAAATGCTATTCTAAAATTAGCTTAAGAGTATGGAAGAAGGGATGATTTTTAGAGAAGAAAAAGAGTGCTATTTATAGGTGTTTTTCAACACCTTTGGCCGGGTACCCGACCGGGTCAAGTACTTACCCGACCGGATCCGGTCAAAATCAGATAATCCGCCCCGTTCTGGTGAACTTCGCACACTGGGTTGTCCCCGGTCACTTCTCACCCGACTGGGTGAGGTATAGGGCCCGAACGGGTCCAGCTCTTTCCTCAGCAGTTCAGTTTTCAAATCAGACCCGACCGGGTGAAGTCTTCTACCTAGTCGGGTATTTCCTCCTGGACAGTAAAAATTCCTTTTTCTACACTTCAAAGTCCTCCTTTTCAACACCCTAATTCTACTTTACAACTTACAAATGAGAACTAAAATACAATTACAACTAAAATCACACAAATGTTTACACACTAAATAAAACGTCAAACAATCACCATCAATCAAACATAAAAACATATAATTATGCACTACTAATTAGTGTGCATCAAACACCCTCACACTTAAACCTTTACTCGTCTCGAGTAAATCAAATTCAATCCAAGAAGTCCTTTTAAAGTGACAAGAATATCAACGCAAAACATCCAAGAGTGTTTTTACCACAATACAAAGTAATCACAAAGCATCCCCAAAAGTAAATAAAGTAAAAAGGGGTCTTAAACTTCATCTTTATCTCCATTTCTCTTTTAAGCTTATCACATTCAGGATCCTGCAAAATAGACATTTCTCTCATTCTCTCGTTTTGCCTAGGTGCCCTTTCAGGTTTTCATCCCAGCTTCCCACATTTTTCTTTTAATTCTTACAACCTCCCTCTTTATTTTATTGCTTTATTTTTTGCTTGAGTTGCCCTTTGTGGGTTTTCAACTCAACAAGCTTTTATTTTATTTTATTTAAAAAAAACAAAATGGAAAGAGTAGGATTGTGAGCATACCAGAATGATCTCTGCACCCCCACACTTAGTATCTGGCATTGTCCCTAGTGCCTGCCCATACCTCCACCTTGGTGTCTGTCCTCATCCATGTGATCCCCGCTATAACCACCATCATCGCCTCCACCACCGGAACTCGATCCTCCAAAGTAACCCCACTGAGAGGGGTCATACCATGACGGTGCGGGAGGGGGAGTGGTCATAGAGGAAAAGGAGCCATGGTGTGCTACATAAGAGTATATCGGACCAAAGGTTCGCCTTTGGTCCTCCTCATATCTCCGCCAGTCTTCTTGTCATTGTTCCTCTATCCTCTCAAAGTTATGCCTCTGCTCAGTTCTATACTGATCAACTCGCTCCTGAAGTACGATGTAGTTGTTATTGATCATGTTCATGTTATCGAGCATCTGTTGCTCGAATGGTGAGTATTGGTAGGCTGGAGCATCAGGTTGTTGTGGTGGTGGATTGGGTATGAAGGGCGGGTTTTCTTCAACATGTCCTTGGCCGGGCTTATCTTGTGCATGGTGTGCCGGGATCGCCCCGGGGAGACAGTAGTGATGACAATCACCGATTTCATGACCCACGATATCTAGGGGGACGTCAGAGGATGGAATATGGATAGATATGTTGTGACGTGGGATAATAAGCCAGTTGTAGATTGGTGTCCCAGTAGGTGTCATGTGAGATAGAACCAAATCTTTGGTCTTTTGTACAAGCCATGACGTGCAAATGAGTTGTTTAGGAGTAATGGGGCCTGGGTCTACAAAACCATATAAAGTGGCTAGATGTGTGATTAGGCCCCTATCACAATTTGTCCTGATGACGTTGCCACATTTTTGAAATGAGTCCATAAGATGGAGGTAACGTCAACTGACTCTGGTCCAGCTAAAACAGCTTGTGCCAGAACAAACACATCCCACATTCTTGTGTGATGATTATTCGGTCTTCCGAGGGAACAATTTGAACAGAATTTTAAGAAAATTTGGAAGACCGGATGTTGCACATAGTTCACACTCAACTTAGAAAGGTCCACCACACTGTGTCCTGTCATTCTTTTCCATAACTCATACCCCACAAGAGTATCATAAGCACGAGCTTCATCAAACAAAGGGAGGCCAAAATGATGTGCAAATTCTCTTTTGGTTAATGAATGATTTTCATTGAGTAAACGAAAGGTGATGGTGTCATTTGCATGATCATCATCATCCTTTGTATACACATATGAACTAAAGAATTCATAAACCAAATGAGGATAAGTCACATATTGCATTTCTAGCAACCTAGTCATTCCGATCCTTGCAAATATATCACGCATGATCATATCAATCCAAAGGAGTGCTAAAGTAGTAAGGCACATGAACCGGGATTGTTTTACCTCCCTTTTGGCTTGTTCCTTGAAGTGTTTTTTGTGTGCCTCTGTTGCAAATTCCACGCTTTCATAGCCCGCCACGGGTGGGATGGCCCTTGAAGAAGAAACTTTGGATTTTTTTGGAGCCATTGAAGTTGATTTTTTTGGTTTTTTTCTTGAGGGATTTTCGGAATTTTGGCTAGGGTGGAGTTTGGGTGGCTTTTATGGGTATGGTGTTAAAGAGGATGGTGAGAAGAGCAAGAATATGGTATTAGTTGAGAATTTTGGGAAGATTTCGGAGCTTGAATGTCCAAGAATGGAGATTTTCAGACCTTGGGGTAGGGTTTTTTGGGTTTGGTTTATTTGGGAGATGTTGGGGGGATTTATGGGTATAGAAATGAAGAGGGAAGTGAGGAGAAGGAGAATATGGGATTATTTGGTGAATTTGGTGGGAAAATGGGGAAGATTTGAAGATTTTGGTGGATAAAAATGGGGAATTTTGGTTTTTTGGTGCGTTGGAGAAGAAGAAGAATGGGAGGGGGAAAGGGGAAACCCGACCTGGTATAGGCATGTTTCCCGTTCGCCCGGCCGGGTAAGGCCATACGCCCGGTCGGGCCTTTCATTGTTTTCAATCCAGTAGCTACTGGAACGTTTACCTGGCCGGGTGAATTGGGCTACCCGGTCGGGTTTGTAGCTATTTCAAAAATTTAAATGCATACTTGTCCGGGTTTTCGGTAATACCCGAATGGGTATGCATTCCAGTGGGTTTCAGAGCCAAAAATATGCACAGACCCGGTCGGGTGGTTGAATTACCCGGTCGGGTCTTATGCCCTTTTCTCGTTTTCACCCGGTGGCTGTGTTGCCCGGGTATTGTGTTTTTGTGAGGGAACCGGACCAGGTTGTTGAGATACCCGATCGGGTTTCAGCCCAGGCTAAAAAAAATTTTTAATTAAAACACACACACGAATAAAAATGAAGAAATTGGGTTGCCTCCCAAGAAGCGCTTGATTTAATGTCGCGGCACGACATCATTTTTATTTTATTTTCTTTTATGTGAGATCGTGAACATCCCTTGTTTCATCTTTCTTTTTCGGCCTTCTCCAGTAAGGCCGGGATTTCTTCCTTGTTATCACTTCAACCCCAGGTGGGATCCATTCTCTTTTTGAAAATTTGAACAATTCCCTATGCTCAATTTGTTCTTCTTTTTCAAAAAGTGTGATTTTCTTAGCTTCTTTTTCAACAAAAACATTCGGTGCTTGTGGTTCAAAAACATTTAGAGAACAAAGAGATTGGTCTTTAATTTGTTTTTTCGTAGAATCAAAGATGTTGAATTCTACTTTTTGATCATCAAACTCTAAAGTTAATGAACCATTAGAAACGTCTATTTTTGCTTTTGCGGTTTTTAGAAAAGGTCTACCCAAGAGGATGGATGTTGTTTGATTGTCATCTCCCATTTCAAGGACATAGAAGTCAACAGGGAAAATCAGATTTTCAACTTTTACGAGTACGTCCTCTACGACGCCCTTGGGGTATGTGCTAGACCTATCCGCCAATTGGATTACCACACCAGTTTCATTCATTGGGCCATGTTTTAGAGACTTGTATAACGAATATGGAATAACATTGATCGAAGCCCCTAAATCCAACAAGGCCCTCGAAAATAAAGTGTCCCCTATTTTGCATGGGATTGTGAACATGCCTGGATCGCAACATTTCTCGGGGATTTTCTTTTGAAATATCTCCGAGACACGTTCACTAACCTCCACCTTTTGTTTTCCCTTTAATTTGCTTTTTCTTTTAATTGTGCATAATTCTTTTAAAAATTTAGCAAAACGGGGAACACTTTTAATTAAGTTAAGGAGCGGAATGTTTACCTCACATTTGGCGAAAGTCTGATACATGTTAGCATCTTTCTCCAGCTTCCTTGTTTCCTTCAGTGCTTCGGGGAATGGGGGTAGTGGTTCATATGAGGACAATGGTGGAAACTTTGTTTTTATGGTCCTCTCTTCCGGTTAAAAGTCTTCTTCAAGGTCAACCTCCTTTTTATCTTTCTCTTCTTCCTTATGCACCTCTTTCAATGCCGTCCCACTCCTCAACATGATTGCATTAACATGTTGTCTCAGGTTTTGCTCCGTTTGAGAGGGGAGTCTACCCAGATCTTTTGCCTCGAGCCGGCTCACAGCACTCGAAATTTGGCTCATTTGGTTCTCCAAATTTTGAATGCTAGATTTAGTCGTTTCTTGAAATTGGGCCACACTTTGTTGTATCGTTGATACACTCATGGTAAGTGCTCGAATCATGTCTTCAGTAGACATATTTGAGCTTGAAGTTTGGCCTTGGGAGGGTTGGTTGTATTGTTGAGAAGAAGAATTTGGTTGTTGTGGATTTCCATACCTTAAATTTGGATGATCTCTCCATCCTGGATTGTATGTGTTGTCATGCGGATCGTACCTCCTTTGACCTTGGAACCCCAATGCGTTGACTTGTTCGGGATTCTCCTCTTGTAGTGTTGGGCAAGAATCGGTGAGATGCCCTTGTGTTGAACATATGCCGCAGACCTTGACTTCTTTTGTTTTTGGATTTAAGAGAAAATCTTTAACCAAAGAAGTCAAGCCAGCCACTTGACTTTCCAACGAGGTGTTAGATTCTGCTGTCATAACTCTTTTTGAAGACCGCCGGTCATAGTGTCTACAATTCTCGACCAACTCCGAGATAAGATTCCTAGCTTGAGAAGGGGTTTTGTTTACAATTCCTCCTCCACATGCGGCGTTGATCGTCCGTCTATCATCATTGCAAAGACCATCTGATGGAGTATATGGCCCGGGAACCCCCGGCCCACAGACTCCTACTACTCCAGCAAAGGCCCAACAGGCCCAACAGGCCCAAATCACAGCGCCCAGAGTACCAAGCAGTCCGCACAACGCACAGGGGTGCCTTCGGACCCCTGGCCGAAGGCTCCAAATTGTCACAGAGCGGGTTTCTCAAGCAAATTAGGAAACTGGGAGAAAATGGCGAAAACAGCAGCCCTCGGCACTGTGAGCCCTCGGCACCAGGGTGCCATCGGGCGGGAGAGCCCTCGGTTACTGCTCTATAGCCGAAGGCATCTCACTCGACAAGATATCTGCCTCACATGCGTACAGATCACCGTACCCCGCACAGACGTCCCGTCCAACAGCCGCATTAAATGCGGCCACATGCGGCTGCCAGCGCCAACCAGTTGAGGTGACCCCTCGGCCAACGAGCGCTTGACACGTGTCCCTGCCCGGCATTTATTGCTACTATAAATAGCACCCCATTTCCCCATTTGTAACCACGCTTAATACATATCGAATATACACTCTCTCTCTTACTTGTTTGCTCTGACTTCTCTCTAAGTTATTCCCCGTAATAACCCTTCGGATATATACCCCCGGGTAGACTATCCATCATTTGGTGCTTTCATTGAGAGCTTGAACAATCGAGTAAGAAACCCTCCCCCTCGACCAAACACAAAACACAAGCCCTTTATCAAAATGGTGAGGACAACACGTGCCAATTCAAAGAACGTAGAAGACAAGAACCTGGCCCTCGGTGACGTCAACGCCCCCGAAGCCTCTCACAGGGATCCCGAGGGCGGTGTCATCGCTGGGCTGGTACAGGCGGCTGTCGACCTACGCCTTCAGATCCAACAAAACGCCCCCGATGCCCGCCTCAGCATCGAGGCCAAGAAGAAAAACCGGAGCGATGACCAAGTCAGCCCTCCGGTTCTCACCATCGACGTACAATCGGTGCTCTCCGCCTTCATCCAGACGCTCACCCAGAACCCGGGTGCCTTCGGCACCCTGGCTCCAGCTCACCCTCAGATCGGGGAAAATATCATGCTTCCCCCTCTGCCACACCCCTTCAGAAATCCCACCCCTCGGGTGAGAAACGACGAGGGGGTGGTGGCCCAAGAGACATCCTCCCAGGAAGTTCAGTCCCGGGACCGCCATAATGACAACAGGGAGAGGCCCCGTACTTCCGCCCTCAACCGGCTCGGAGGAGGGCCAGACCGCCGAGGGGTCCAAGACCGCCTCGGGGGGAAAGCACTCCAAAGGCCCCAGGAAAGCGGGGGATCTGTTTCGAGGGCAGACGAGGAGCGTCCCCCTCGGGACAAAGGCAAGGCACCCCTTCACGCTGATGATGCTCGGCACCAAATCAACCAGGCCCACTCGGCCCAGGTTCGTTCGCAGGGGGCGGAGACCCTCCCGAGGGACCCCCGGGACGAGATTATTGCGGCCCTCCAACGCCGGCTTGACGAGATGGAGTCCAACAAAGCTAACGCCACCACCTCCACCCCTCACTCAGACCTCAAATACGAGGCCATGATGGCCAAGATGGAGGAATTACAGAAGAAGGTGGCCGAGGGCTCCGGGGAACCCGTCATCCAGCTCCGGACTCGGACGCCATTTACCCCAAGGGTATTGGCGGCCCGGATCCCGGAAAAATACCGAGGGCAACACATACAGCCCTACAGCGGGAAAACGGACCCCCAGGAACATTACAGCAAGTACCAGAACAGCATGATGATGGTGGGGGCGTCAGACGAATATTTGTGTCATTGGTTCCTCTCCACCTTAGAGGGACCAGCATACGAATGGTTCAACAGGCTGCCCGAGGGCTGCATTGATTCGTGGCAAGAACTCGCCCAGCGATTCTTGACACAATTTGCCGGGAGGCGTCGCACAAGGAAGCACTTCTCCCACCTCCTAACGATACGCCAAAAGAAGGATGAGGCCCTTCGGGATTTCCTAGAGCGCTGGAGGACGGAGGCCGACAAGGTCGACGGTGCTGATGACGGGACCCTCCTGGCCCTCCTGGCCCTCCTACAAACAGTCCTCCGCACCGGCAACTTTTCCAGGAGCCTCATTATTGAACCCCCCCGCGACTACATAAGGGCCTTGCAGCGGGGGGACCGGTATGCTGAGGCCGAGGAGGTGGAGAAGTATCACCAACACCCGGACCAGCAGCCCCCGAGGGCTGACAACAAGCATAACCGAGGGCCGGGGGCTCCTCCAAATCGCCCCAAGACTTCGGGACCCTCCGATGACCGCCCTCGGCAAGGCCAAGCCAAGCCCGGGGGAGGTTATAAGAGCAACCCTAAGACTTGGGCCCAGCCCATTCTCCTGGACCGCCCTCGGACACCATTGGCGCACCCCGTCAGCATCATCCTCGATTTTGCCGAGGAGAGGGGCCTCGTTGAGCGCGACTCTCGCGCACCCCCGGAGGTACACGCTATCAACCCTCAGTTCCCCTACTGTCGCTTCCATCGGCACCAGGGGCACAGGACCGATGACTGCCATCAGCTGAAGACGGCCATCGAGAGATTAATACAGGCGGGGCACCTGTCCCAATTTGTACAGAGCCCTCGGCAGGAGGGACCTTCTCATCAGGGACCTCCCCGAGGGCACCATACGAAGGTGAATGCCTGGGTAAATCCGAACACCATCCCCCTCGGCAAGAAGAGGGAGATCGGAAACTTGGAAGAAGAGGAGGAGGAGTACCCCCACTACCAGGAAAAGAAACGCCAAATCCTCATGATCACCGGTGGCAATACAGGGGGCGATTCCACCAGCCAACGAAAGAAGTGGGCTCAATCGCTTTACGTGGGGGAAGTCACTCATATTCCCCCGGTAAAGCGATTGAGGGAGGAACCCATCACCTTCACCAACGCAGATCTCCCTCCTACTTCTTCTCCTCACAGGGATGCTTTGGTGATTCGAACGGAGATCAACGACACCATTATTCACCGAACTTACATTGACACGGGCAGCTCCGTCAATGTAATGTACCTCAGCACCTTCAGAGAGCTGCATCTGGAGAGGGGGTCCCTTCGGCCCATTAAGACTCCTCTTGCCGGCTTCACCGGCGATACTATTGATTCCGAAGGGGTAATAACCCTCCCGGTGATCTTCGGCGACGGGCTCCATAGAGCCCAGCTCGAGGTGGAGTTCGTCGTCGTCAACATTGACTGCGCCCACAACATCATCCTCGGCCGGCCAGCCCTCGAGGACCTCGAAGCCATCATCTCCATGAGGCATCTCTGCCTCAAGTTTCCCGCCGAGGGGGGCATTGGCTACTCCCGGGGGAACCAAAAAATTGCCCGCGCCTGCTATCTTCAGGTCACTAAGAAGGTAAGCAAGACGGAATTCCGTGTTGACACCATCACCGGAGCCGTCGACCAAGAGGAAAGAAGGCCGAGGGCTGAACCGGCCGAGGACGTAGAAGACTTTGCGCTCGATCCGGCCCAGCCGGAGAGAGTCGTGCAGATTGGAGCCCAGCTCCCTGAAGATTTGAAGACCGGTATCATCGACGCCCTCCGCGCCTACTCCACTGTCTTTGCATGGGGGCCGAAGGGTCATCACCCACCGCCTCTCGGTGGACCCTTCGGCAAAAGCAGTACAACAACGAAGGAGACCCCTCTCCGCCGAGAGGAGGGAATTCGTGAAGAAGGAGGTCGCCATGCTCCTCTCAATCAAGCACATCAAGGAGGTGAAATACCCCTCATGGTTGGCGAATGTAGTCCTCGCACAGAAGCCCCCTACCTTCCGCATGTGTGTGGACTACACTGATCTCAACAAAGCATGCCCTATGGATCCATTCCCTCTACCAAACATTGATCAATTGGTGGATGAGACCGCAGGGTGTGAAATCATGTCCTTCCTCGATGCCTTCCGAGGGTACCATCAAATATTCATGCACAAGGAGGACGCCGAAAAAACTGCCTTCATGACTCCCGAGGGCATCTTCTGCTACCTAGTGATGGCCTTCGGCCTAAAGAAATCGGGGGCCACTTACACCCGGATGGTGGCCCGGGTCTTTCAAGCCGTCCTAGGGCGCACCATGGAGGCCTATGTCGACGACATGATCGTCAAGAGCAAGCAATCTTCCAGCCATGCTGACGACCTCCGGGAAATCTTCGCCATCATGCAAAAATTCAACCTTCGGCTAAACCCGAAGAAGTGCACCTTCGGCGTCCAAGGGGGCAAATTCTTAGGCTACATGGTGAGCCGAAGGGGTATTGAGGCCAACCCCGAGAAGATCCAGGCCATCATCAATATGGAGCCCCCACGCAATGTAAAGGAAGTTCAACGGTTGACGGGCCGCCTGGCAGCCCTCAACCGTTTTCTATCTAAATCGGCGGAGAAGTCTCTACCCTTCTTCCAGATCATGAGGAAGACGGCTGGCTTTCTATGGACTCCGGAATGCCAGGGGGCTTTCGATGAGCTCAAAAGATATCTATCTTCACCTCCTGTGCTCTCCAAACCCAAGGTAGGGGAGACCCTCTACCTCTACCTTGGGGTCAGCCCGGCGGCCATCAGCTCTGTGCTCATCCGGGAGGAAGACGGCATCCAACATGCCATCTTCTACGTTAGCAAGACCCTAAGGGAGGCCGAGCTCAGGTACTCCCCTGTGGAAAAAACGGTGTTGGCCATCGTTTGGACTGTCAAGAAGTTGGGCCACTACTTTCAGGCTCACCCAGTTCAGGTCCTCACTCATCAACCCCTCGGCGCCCTCATGAGGAGCCCCACCAGCTCCTCCCGCATGGTTAAATGGGCTATCTTCTTGAGCCAGTACAACATTGACATCCGTCCAAGGCCTGCCATCAAGGGCCAAGCCCTAGCGGACTTTGTGACGGAATGTACCGCAAGGGCAGCCACGGACGGGGAGCCCTCGGCTACCTCGGACGACTGGTGGACCCTCTACACTGATGGCTCCTCCGCGACCCAAGCATGCGGGGGAGGGGTAGTCCTCATTACTCCCGAGGGCTTCAGGGCCTACTATGCAATCCGCTTCTCCTTCAAAGTCTCCAACAATGAGGCCGAGTATGAGGCCCTCCTATGTGGCCTCCGGCTGGCTGCCAACATGAGGGCTCGGCAGATCCACATCAAATGCGACTCCAAGTTGGTCGTTGGCCAAATCTCCGAAGAATATGAGGCCAAGGAGGGAAGAATGAAACAGTACAAGGAAGCGGCCAAGGAGTTGCTTAAGGTATTTGAGGCACACTCTCTTACTCAAATACCGAGGGCTCAGAACTCCGAGGCCGACATATTGTCTAAGCTCTCGGCTGACTCCCCCGAGCACATCTCCAAAATTGCCAAAATCGAGGAACTCAGCCTCTCAAGCATCCATGCGAGCCCCGTTATGAACATACAACAACGACAGGAGGATTGGATCTCAGATATCACCGCCTTCATCTCCACAGGGCAGCTACCCGAGGATGAGGCCCGCGCTAAACTGGCAAAACTGAGGGCTCCCAGCTACGCCATCGAAGATGGGAGGCTCTACAAACGATCTTACAATGGCACGCTACTTCGGTGCCTTCATCCAGATGAAGCCGAGGTCGCAATGGAGGAAGTGCACAGTGGCACTTGCTCAGCTCACCAGGGACCCTTCTCCATGTCCCGAAGGCTCATTCTCCAGGGCTACTTCTGGCCAACCATGGCCAGGGACTGTGCTGACCTTGCCCGGAGGTGCACCGCATGCCAACATTTCCAGAAAGCTCCCGGCAGACCAGCGGTCAACTATGCCCCCATCAGCACCTCTGTCCCGTTTTCCCGATGGGGGATAGACCTTGTGGGCCCTCTGCCGAGGGGTACCTCCAACAACAGATACATCATTGTGGCCGTCGACTATTTTACCAAGTGGGTGGAGGCTGAACCCCTCGCCAGCATCACAGAGGCAAAGTGCCGTCACTTCGTCCTCAAGAACATCCTCACGAGGTTTGGCGTCCCCCAGCAGATCATCTCCGACAATGGGACACAATTTGAGGCAGCCCCCTTCCGTGCCCTTCTGGAGGCATGGGGCATCAAACACACCTTCTCCTCCGTTGCCTACCCTCAAGGCAACGGGCAAGTAGAGAATGCCAACCGGACCTTGCTCGAGGGCCTCAAAAAGAAGCTGGAGGCCGAGGGCGGTGGCTGGGTAGAAGAACTTCACAACATCCTATGGGCCTACCGCACTACCCCTCGGCGCGCTACAGGTGAAACACCCTTCTCCCTCTGCTACGGTTTTGAAGCCAAAGCTCCTACAGAAGTCACCCTTCCTACCCGAAGGGTGATCCAATACGACCCCGAGTTCAACGACAGCAACATGGCCCTCGACCTCCACCTCATTTCAGAACGCCGGGAGCAGGCCTTCATCCGGGCAGAAAACTACTGAAGGCAAGTTAAATGCTACATCGACGCCAAAGTTCGCACCCGAGAATTTCAAGTGGGGGACTATGTCCTCCGGAGGAGGGAAGCCAGCCAACCAACCGAGGGAGGAAAAATGGCACCAAAATTCGAAGGCCCCTACATCATAGCAGCCATCATAAAACCCGGGACCTACAAACTCAAACGCCCCAATGGGAAAGAAGTCCCTAGGCACTGGAATGTACACCATTTAGTTAAATTTTATCAATAATGTAAGAGCGGCCAGGCCCTCATAACTAGTGAATGTACTATCCTATGGCCCAAGGCCCCCAATTTCGAAGAATGAAGATACATTCAAGACATCAAGCCCTCATACTGACTACAAGCCCCAGGCCTCACCACGAGAAGAACCCCCTCCGGCACCAAGTGCCGAGGGAGGACACCATCAACACCTACAACAAACAGTGAAAACACCACGTGTTTTCAGTCAAGACCCCTCGGCACCCAGTGCCGAGGGTACATCCCCACCTTCAAAAAAGAAAAGATGAGAACACCAAGTGTTCCTACAGAAGACCCTTCGGCACCCAGTGCCGAGGGTACACCTCCATCATCAAATATCATCAAAGAAGACCCCTCGGCACCCAGTGCCAGGGATATACTCTCCTCTCAACTTCCAAACATCTATTGGGAAACACCAAGTGTTTCATTTGAAGACCCTTCGGTACCAAGTACCGAGGGTAGACGCCTACATCAACTACAACAAAAGAGAACACCAAGTGTTCCTACAGAAGACCCCTCGGTACCAAGTACCAGGGGGCTACACATCGAAACTAACACCAAGTGTTGTTTTTAAAAGCCGTACCCCACGAGGACGCATATACCGAAGGCGCCACCATCGGTGCCGGCGGCACGTGGTGCCCTCGGCCATTTGCAACTAGTGTGCAAATGAAACCCTTCCTTGAAACGCTTTCCGCGTCACTACCCCCAGGGTATGACAGGTATGAGAAATGCCCAGGATTCGACTTTCAAAAACGGAACGCTATCCGCGTCACTACCACCAGGGTATGACAGGCATGAGAAATGCCCAGGATTCGACTTCCAAACCGAAACGCTCCCCGCGCCACCACCCCAAGGGTGTGGCAGGCCACAGACTATGTCTAGCGCCGAGGGGACGACTTTCAAAAATGAGGCGCTTTCCGCGCCATCCCCCAAGGGGAGGCAGGTTACGGACCACCATATCTTGTGCCCAGGAAACGTCCCTCGATCCCCTCGGCACTCGGAAGGTTAACCCGAGGGAGGAGAGCCATTGGTGTATTCTGATGGTCTCCTAATAGGCCCAGCCTTACCAAGAAACCAAGTTTCTTGATGCCTTCCCTTCACCACCAACCAAAAAAAAAAAAAAAAAAAGAGGGGGTGAAGGGGAGTAGACTCAGCGAGAAATCAAAGAGTACACTCCAACAAAGTCACAACATGCCGAGGGCTCCCCATGGGAACACCTCCGGCAATTGAAGACTCCTATTTCCCGAAGGATACTACTCAAGGAAATATCATCAGGAAACGGCTAAGTCCACTACCTGGTCACCTCCGGTCACAAAGACACCGAAGGCTTCAACAATACAAAGGGACTGGACTACCCAAGGTCCACTAAACGGTACTTCAAACAAACACCGAAGGCATCTGTTATGCACAAATACCGAGGGCTCTTTCCCCATGACAAGGGTCAAATTCTACAACTTTTAAAGTGTATGCCGAGGGCACACACTCCTCATCGGCTTTCTTCACAACAACAGGATTCAACATCAATTTATGCTTAGAAAAATTCTAAGTCCTGAAGGAGCAGCCCCCGGGCACCCGAAGGCTACACAAGGAAGCAGCACTTGAAAAAATTCTAAGTCCTAAAGATTGGGCCCCCGGCCCAATCAATATTACAGCCAAGGGAATATGGTGGCCGAAGGCCATGCAATACAACAACACTTAAAAAAAGGGGGTATTCTGTCCTAAACGAGTAGCCCCCGGGCATCTTGCAAAGTGATGTGGAATCAGAGGGCACCTATCACCCGAAGGCACCCAAGGAAAAATTCACACTTAGAATATTTTCTAAGTCCTACATGCTTTCCCCCCGGTCAACTACTCTTACATCAAGGAGGAATGCCATCTACCGAAGGCTCTCAAGGGGGATTTTACACTTAGAATATTTTCTAAGTCCTACATGCTTTCCCCCCGGTCAGCTACTCATACATCATGGAGGTAGGCCACCTCCCGAAGGCTCTCGAGGGAAACTCTACACTTAGAAGATTTTCTAAGTCCTACATATTTCACCCTCATCTCAAGGGACCTAATTGCCGAAGGCTACCTATCAATCGAGGGCTACAGTTCACAAGGAATCAACACTCAAGAAAATCTTCTAAGTCCTAAAAGAATTATCCCCCGGCCTATTCCATATTACAGGTGGGGCTCCACAGTAGCCGAAGGCTAAATGGCATACTACACTTGCAAAAAAATCTCTAAGTCCTGTGCATCGGGCCCTCGGTCCAACATTCACACATCAGGAATGGGCGCCATATCCCGAAGGCTCTCAAGGGGGAATCTACACTTAGAGATTTTTCTAAGTCCTAGGATGTGGGTTACTACAAACGCCCGAAGGCCTCATGCTGTGCTACACTTAGAAAAAATTTTCTAAGTCCTAATTGCTGCCGAACCATCGTTTGCATGTCCAGCAGAGGGTGCCCAACTACCGAAGGCTCCTAAGGGCTAGCTACAATCAGATAGTATTCTAAGTCCTAGACATACATTCAAAAATACCGAAGGCATACATTCAAAGGAGAAGGCATACATTCAAAACATAAGGCGCATTCGAAGATGAAAAGCCCGGAGGCAGCATGCATTTCATCAAAAACAAGAGTAAGTGTGAAATTACAAGCAGGCCGAAGCCGAGGGATAAATAATGTCATCACTACAAATATATGTTTACATGATAAAAAGTACATATCAAATCATGTTACTCCCGGGGGCCGCCTCCCCCGATGGCTTCGAGGTCACTTCTGCGTCGGCCTCAGGTTCGTCGCCCTCGGCTTCCTTCATGAGCTCAGAGTCCTCTAGGTCTGGCCTCTCGACATCGGGGGGAAGAGGAACGCGGATGTCTGGCTGCAGGGGGGAGCCCGTATGCTGCCGGGTCAAAGTCTTTTGGCTCGATCTTCAAGTGGCGAGCCATCCTCCGATAGATGAGGGCTTGAGTGAAAAACTCGCCCCCATCGTAGTATTGTTTACCCTTTCGGGAAACCCACTCCACGCCAGGTCCATCACACCACTCTTCGACCGAGGACTCGACGATCGAGGACAGCCATTGCTTGTGCTCCTCGGACCGCCATCCCCCTGCCAAGAACCCCGAGATTGCGTCCTCCCGGGCTCTCTCGACGGCTTCAACCTTCGCGGCCTCGGCTTCCTTGGCAGCTTTCTCCAAGGCCTCAGCTGCGGACCTCTCGGCTTCTGCCCTACCCCGATCCGCGGCCTCCGCCCGCAGGGTCATCTGCCGAAGGCTCTCCTCCAGCATGGCCATCTGCCGAACAGCGTCTGCATTCTGGCGGATGAGCTCCCGCATCTTGGCCTCCTGCTCGGCCTTGCGAAGGCGCCACTCCTCTAGCCGCCGGGCTTGCTCCCCGAGGGCAATGCAGGTCTACAAAAACAAAGGGGTTAGCAAGGCCAAATATGGTTTCTTAGCTCCAAGTAAAAAGGAAAGAAATAGGCGTAAAAGACTTACTGTGAGGGAGGACCGGAGGATCCTGTCCTCGAGGGCTTCGTCTTCATTAGCCCCGAGGGCAACCCTGTCAATCTCGAGGGTAATGCCTCTCAGAAGCGCCCTCGGGTCGGCCGTACCGTTCATCACGGCCGTACCAGCCGGGAGGGAAACCATGAGGACCTCGGAAGATGGCCCCTGAACTCCCGGCGGCACCTTCGCCACCTGCATGTCCTCATCTGCCCCGGGGGCAGGGCCTTCATCAACAATGATCACCGGGGGGATTTCTTCCCGGCATCCCCGGTCTTGGGCTTCTTGCCCTCGGGATCTCTGCCCGAGCCCTTCCTTTTGGCGGCAGCAGCAGCATCAATGCTTGGGCCCACCGACGGCCCCTCCGGTTTTTTGAAGAAGTCACCGGCGGGTTTTGGGACACCGGCGTCCGTCCCCCTCGGGCCCTTTGAGGGTTTCTTCTTCTTCAAGTCTGCAATGCCTCTAACATTCATCATTTTAACTGGGACACCTGCGAAAAACAAAGGAATGGGGTTAGAATCGAGGGGTCGCTGACCGAGGGCACAAAGAACAAAAAGAAAAAAAAAACACGAACAGGATAAGCTATGTGCTAAGGGACCTCGTAGACTACCTCTTGTTCCCCCGAAGGCCTCAGCAAAAACGGGGTACTTCTCATCCGCTTCACCAATAAATCGGTATCTCCGAAAGCCGAGGGCGTAGAATCCCTTGTCGACAGTATAGTCTTTGATGGAGACCTGCTTGGTGCGACCCTCCGGGATTTTCGCTATCACCAGGCCGTCTTTTTCGAGGGCGGCGCTTCCAACCTTCGGATGCCGACGGAAGCGATCCCGAAGTTCCACCGGGAATGGGTTCTCAGCAACCCTGACATAGCACCAGCGCTCCTTCCAGCCCTTGTTTGACGAAGGCGCCTCCGTAAACAGCTTCCACTTGGCCACCTGCTGCAGGTTGGCGAAGCCCTCGGCATTCGCGTGACCCCCTCGACAGAGGTTGAAGCTCTGGAAGAACAAGTCCAGGCTGGGGGTCACCCCTCGGTCCCTACAGAGGTTTAAAAAGCCCGCCACGTAGGAATGGCTATTAGGTGTCAGCTGGCAGGGCACCAAGCCAACGAACCTCAGGTACTCCCGGAGGAAGGGGTGCAGCGGGAACCGAAGGCCCATGGAGACCGACAGCACGTGTACTGCAATGCACCCTTCAGGCGCCCGAGAGAGCACATCGTCAACTCCCGGCTCGATCACCTCGGCCGAGGGCCCTACATGTAGCTGCGTCACGTAGAGGTCCGCCCTGTCCGCCTTCGACCTTATCTCCAAGGCAGCCGTGTTGAGCCAGGAATACCCCTCCGGCATATCTACGGGTTTCCCCTGATCAGCAGCTATGACCTTCTTCTTGGGGACAGCCGCCTTGGCCTTCTTCTTCCCGGGGGCCACCCGGATGGGAACCGCGTTCAGCGGCTGGGAAGTACTGGCCTCACCAGCACCCCGAGGGGGAAGGACGGCCACAGTGACCTTCGCCCTCTCCTTCTCCTCCTCCTCTTCAGCAACTTGGACGGCGAGGGCCAACTCTTCATCCTCGACAGTTCGCTCGAATTCCTCCGCCTCGGCCTCAGCCGTCAGATCCTTCTGCACCTCAGTGGCGAGGGCTGCATCACCACAATCCGAGGGCTGACCACTGCTTGACTCCACATCGGAGATGCCTTCGTCCTCCATCGAGGGCGTCCTCGAGATGTCCTGAGAGTCACTCTGGGACGACATTCGCACCCTAGTTCGAGGGTTCGTAGACGGTAGTGTTTCCTAACTTTTCTATCTCCTAAACTAAGGGCACAGTACAGCTATGCTAGAAGGAGAAAGGCAGGGAGCACTGACCTCGAAAGCTGAGTTAGGACCGAAGGCTGCTGTTTCTCTCTCTAGAAAAATTGGCAGAGCTTCGCTAACAGGTTTTTCGCACACGGAGGAATGCCTGGCCTTGGGGTATTTATAGGCGATAGAATCCGGGCTTATGCCTGGATTCCGGGCCTCTGGATGGATGCCATCATTACGCACCGTCGTTTCACCCAACCGGTGACGCCGCCCACGAACAGCCAGCCATCACACGCCACGTGTGCCATCCCCCCAACGGCTATATCCTGTCGTTACGTATTCCAACGGCTATATTTCCAACGGCTATATTCTGGAAGCCCCCGGGTTTTCTACTTCACTCCACTTCATCAAGGATTGCCTCCGGGTGCACTCACCCAGAAGTGCCCCCGGGTTGTGCCCCACACAGCACATTACACACGCCTTCGGGATCACTCCTTCAAATCCCCAGGCCTGCATATCAGGGGCACCCCTCGGGGTTTCCCCCTTAGCACTGCAAAACCGGGTAGCCCCCGGGGAGTGCCTCATTGACGGAGGGCCCATGGCACACAGGTAATGGGAGCCCTAGGGTATCTTCATCACCAACTCATCAACAAACAGTGGACCCCCCGGTAACAACTTCACTGCTGCCCTCATCTGGCAGGCCCTCGATCCCTGGATTGAGGGGCTCCCCTTCGGCACCACCAGGACATCAACAGCAAGCCTTCGGCAAATCAACACAGGAGCCCTCAGAAGAGAGAGCCTTCGGCATTCCCGTCATTCTCCATTTTTCACCGAGGTTTGACATTTTCGATTCATCATTGGGGGAATTCGGTGCACTCTTTTTCCCTCATTAGGATTTTTTCCCAAAGGGTTTTTCCTAATGAGGTTTTTAACGAGGCATCCCCCCAAAATGAAACGAAAAGCGTCAGCCTTCGGCCCACAACAGCAACGTAACTGCTTTACTCCTTTTCACCACTTTACAAGTGCCTCAAGGAGTGGGGGACTGGAGGACCCCTTCGGGAAAATCATTAAATTACAACAAAGCAAGCCCTCAAGTCCCGACATGTGGGTAACTGAGGGATTGCCTTCGGCAGGGACATAAAAGCAACAACTCCTCACCAACTTCAGAGATCACGACAGGACAACATCAAAGGGCAAGCACAAATTACTCCTTTTCCCTCAAGTACCTTTCGGCAAAAGGAGTGAGGGACTCCTGATGGAGTATATGGCCCGGGAACCCCCGGCCCACAGACTCCTACTACTCCAGCAAAGGCCCAACAGGCCCAACAGGCCCAAATCACAGCGCCCAGAGTACCAAGCAGTCCGCACAACGCACAGGGGTGCCTTCGGACCCCTGGCCGAAGGCTCCAAATTGTCACAGAGCGGGTTTCTCAAGCAAATTAGGAAACTGGGAGAAAATGGTGAAAACAGCAGCCCTCGGCACTGTGAGCCCTCGGCACCAGGGTGCCATCGGGCGGGAGAGCCCTCGGTTACTGCTCTATAGCCGAAGGCATCTCACTCGACAAGATATCTGCCTCACATGCGTACAGATCACCGTACCCCGCACAGACGTCCCGTCCAACAGCCGCATTAAATGCGGCCACATGCGGCTGCCAGCGCCAACCAGTTGAGGTGACCCCTCGGCCAACGAGCGCTTGACACGTGTCCCTGCCCGGCATTTATTGCTACTATAAATAGCACCCCATTTCCCCATTTGTAACCACGCTTAATACATATCGAATATACACTCTCTCTCTTACTTGTTTGCTCTGACTTCTCTCTAAGTTATTCCCCGTAATAACCCTTCGGATATATACCCCCGGGTAGACTATCCATCACCATCATAGAAGTATAGGATGAGGTCTTGCTCCGAATAGCCGTGGTATGGACAGCTCGCACAAAGTTTCTTGAATCGTTCCCAATATTCGTAGAACGATTCATCATCTTTCTGCTGCACATTGCTGATTTGCTTTTTGAGAGATGAGGAGACAGAGGCAGGATAGTACCTTTCGAGGAAAACTTTCTTCATGGCCGCCCATGTACCTATACTTCCCGAAGGAAGATAGAATAGCCAATCTTTTGCGGTATCTTTTAGGGAGAACGGAAAGGCCCTCAACCTGATCTGCTCCTCGGTGACTCCATTTGTGCACATGGTTGTGCAAACAATATGGAATACCGATAGATGTTTGTTTGACGAGCACTTTGTCACGGTGCGTCAAAATAAATTCAATACTAGCACTAATACGTTGTATAGCGTAGTAGAGTTCGTATCCACAGGGAAAGGAATACTTTTCTTTTTAATTTAAGGAGTAAGTAAAGGGGGGATTTGGATTGAGTGATTTAATTTAATTAAAAACTAAGATGAACGACTTATATGAGATTTAATTCAAAGATAAAAAGGACTTGGCATTGCTACTTTCCACTTGTTGATATATTTTAGTCGATCATTGTTATATCTATAACTTATTCCCTCTCGAATACTCAATCGGGGAGTATATCCACTTCATCGAGGGTAGTTATTAACAACGATCGTTCATTAATAACCCTTACTATTAATCAAATATAGAACAACGCCTTATACCGATTTAATAGTAGCATTTAATCTTTCTAACTCCTTGATGAAATCAATTAAGATTGATAACCTCAAAACAACGGTTTCGGTTTAACCAACAAAATTAATCCCTCTTAAGTTTATTAACCACGACCGTGCATTAATAAACCGAAGTTACTTACTTGTGAAACCATCAACGATTAACCATCGGATCGTTGATCGTTTCTAGATATAATTAATATTGAGATGTTGACTAATTTTCATCTTAGCAACACTCCCCCACATTAATATAGAAATAGATTAAGGGAAGAATTAATATTCAAGGAGAGAAGTTAAGAAAATTACTCACAACTTTAATGATCAACAAGCTTCAAGAGCAAAACCAAGAAATGGAAGTTTAGCTCCTCATCTGGAGACTAAAAATGCTAGAAAAATATAAAGAAATGATATTCTAAACTGATCTTAAGAGTATATGTGAATTGGTAATCAAATGGGAAGGAAAAGGGGTTTTTACCCGACCGGGTTTTGCAGAAACTCAATCGGGTTTCCTGAGTAATTGAATTGTCCGAAATCTTCATTAGTCACATCTACCCGATCAGGTTTTTGATTTACCCGATCGGGTAAAAGACAAATCTTTGCCAAATCTTCGCCCTGCACATTTAATTGCCTCCAAATTAGATTTGATCTTCGGGTCAAGTCAAACCCGATCGGGTGTTTGCTTTACCCGACCGGGTTTTTGACTATTTTCCCAAAATTTCACTTTTTCTTGTTCCCTTGCACTTTTCTTGACCTTTCCAAGATCCTTTTGATGATCTTTACCTAGTTTAAGCTCAGAAAATCCTTAATCTAAACAAATTACAAACAAATACGAAAAATAAAGTATTACACCTAAAGTGTGTAATTTCCCAAACAACAACCAATAAAACTAGTTAAAATTACACACATAAACAAACATAACACTATATTATCATAACATCTAGATTATGCCGACTTGATTAATACTTTTGCATCTAAAATTGTCCGGTGAGTTGTACTTAATTAGTTTTTTGAATACTTTGACATTAAGGTAATTTTATTTAATTAGTCGTTTTTATGATGTTTAATCTTCAACTTCAAAGAAAATTACAGTACAAAAATTTATAATGGGGCCTTTTATGAAGTTCGGACTCGAGCTTGAGTTTTCGTAGGATCGACATTGTTCCTACTGCAGTGAAATTACGCAGCAGGGGAGTTGATATTCCAATTATTTGCAAGGTGTGTGAGGAAGAGGAAGAAAACATTGATCACCGAACGTGTTCAAGAGCGGAGGAAAGTTGACAAGTCAAGGATCAGAATTCTAGTAGGGAGGCAGACAGTTTTGAATCATGGATCAAATGATGCTCGCACACCTTGGATGAGGAAAGAAGTTGCAGGTTAGTGATTCTTCTTTGTAAACAAAGAAATGGATTTGTTCGAAAAGATAAGCAGCTCGGTGAGGTAGTAGTGAATCAATATGAAGATATGTCGGCACTCGTAGGTAGGGTGGATAAATATTAACGTAGATGGGGCAGTCAATGAGGCCGAAAGAATCAAGACCTAGAGCTGGATCGCTAGGGATGAAGATGGTGAATTCTATCTATGATAAGGGTGAATTAAAAGAGGCTCAATGGATACCATCTGAAACAGAAGCATTGGATGTGAGAGTAGCGTTGTTGGGGGCAATACATAAAGGATGACAGCAATTAAAAATTGAGACCTATGTTTTGACAATGGTTTAGGGTATTCAAAAAGATTGTGGGTCTTAATACTTAGCTTTGATTTTAGATGATGCTACATATTACAGTTCTTCGTAAGAGACATAGCAATTTTCATGTCTCCTTTTGTAGAAGATATGTGAGTCGTGTTGCTCATGCTTTAATTAGAGCATGTGTATATATCTAACTGTAATACCCAAGATTAATTTAAGAGGATTAATAGTACTACTCATGCCAATAAGGTGCATCTCCTTTTAAGGGAGCTCATCAGCTAAGAACTCCAAAGTTAAGCGTGCTTGCACGGGAGTAGTCTTGGGATGGGTGACCCCCTGGGAAGTTTCTCAGGGCGCGCACGAGTGAGGACAAAGTGCGCGAAAAAGGCTAGTGGCGGTTTGTGAGGACAGTACTAGAGGTCAGAAGTAACTACCTCGGGGCCTACGGGGCCGGGGTGTTACACTAACGATTCGAACTCATGTCTTAGTATTAGGTATGAGAAGATTCCTGATTTTGTTGTCTAGGCTTGATTCAGAGTGATTTACTTGAGTAATAGGATTGCTTATTTATCATGAAAATCATATAAGAAAGTGAAAAAATTTCATTTTATTCAAAATATTATTGAATTAGGATTTAAAAGACTAGTTATAATTACGGCTTTGAAAAACTTGATAATTTTCTTAAGAAATCATTATTTTACGGAGACTAGTTAAGTTGAGGTAGTCGAAATTAGGATCGATAGATAATATAGACCGTGATTGGACAAATGTTTGTGATGTAATAAAGTTAGAGGGGATAAGGGTTGGTGTAAATAGAGCTATCAAATGAGCAACTCACTTCTACCGGACCCATCTAAGGTGGATTATGATTTTCGTGGATTGAGTGAGATCGACTTGTTTAATGATGGCTCAAAATTTCCATAAACCTAAACCAATTCACCTTACATGTGCATTTGGTCAAAATTTTCATAGTATAGTTTAAGATACTATTTGAATTACTACTATAAAAAAACCAAAACACATTATCTTATAGACACTAGTTAAATTCGGAATAGTCAAGATTGGATGGGCAATTTGGGAATTTCCCATTCAATGTTTTTCTATTTGTACACAAATTTTACACTACTAATGGACACATCATATTGATAGACAATGATGTTCTTTTTTAAAACGAATTGTTTGTGTACACAAATATCCAAAATGTGTGTATAATTTGTATATTAATTTTGTATACAAATGTAATTATGGGAAATAGGAGTTTATTGGAAACAAATATAGGGAGGGCTTTATTTAGTTAGCTGCAAAGGCAAGGGTTTAAGAATTTCAGCAACCGCGGCCATATATCTAGGGTTCCTCAGTATCGGCTGTCCATCAAGTAATCAATCCAACTGCTAAGAAGGATGGATTCGTTCTCTTCTCCGTCAAGTGGATCGCAGTCACAATTTTCGACTGGTAACATGATGGATGAGATAAAAAATCAGCTCGCCCAAGCTTATTTTGAGCAATTCATCGAGGTTCCATACTGCTTCCCCCCTTTCTCTTTTTTTAACAAGCTCTCTTATCGTTTTATAATGATATAAAACTCCTATAACTGATATGTTAAATTAACTGTGCTCTAAGACTTCTTGAATTTTCTGCTAGTGTTTCAACAGAAGATATGTGTTTAGGCGTACAAATGGTTAAAACTCCTTACAATCTGTGTGTATGATAAGTAATAACTGAGAAAAAGTCTAGTTTTGCTATTATTGAATGTATTTAGTTTTTGTACTCCTTATGTTTTACAATCATGACGTATCTCTCAATTTAATTATTATTGGATTGGTTATACCTGAAATCTTTTTCTTTTTAATGAGGATAACCAAAATAATCTTAATACAGCTCCAGTCTAATTTGATTTCACTTAGTTCTGTATTCCAGTTTTTGGTCAAAGTCTGCTATAATCAGAAGTGCTGAATTTCTTTGTGGTACATCGCGAAATAGGCAAAAAGAAAAAAACATTCCTAAATGATTTTCTACCAATTGAGTAATAAAGTATAGTTCAATTGAGTTACTCATACGTGGTCTCCTTTCATAGTTGTCTACAGAGGACATATAATGTTCTTTGCTAACTATATCGGGATAGAAATGGGACTAACTAGGGAGTTATTTTTGGCATTCTACATAATATGTGATGCTATAATGGCACTCTTGAATGCCTCATTGTTCAATTAGATGCTAATAACTTTTCAGTTAAATGCTATACTTTTTAAATACCGCATTCAAATGCCTCAAGTTATGTTCCAACTAGCCAAACACTCTGTTATGTTGATGACTCAAAACTTTAAGATTAGTTTTTCTAAAAGTATCAATGTAATCATAGCCTACCATTGTTTCTCCCATGTGATACAAAAAAAGATTACCTTGTTTTGTTTGACTTTCAACACCTTCTGGGGAAGGTAAGGTGAGTTTAACTTGTTTAGTTTGGGTTTTTAGATTGTTGGGGTGATCTCAGATCACTTAGAGAATTGTTGTAATGATGTATTAATCTTGTTACCTTGGATCTATGTGCTAATTGTATGATACTCATGGTAATATCCCATTGGTTCCCTTAAACCAAATGGTTGTTGTATTTGTATTGAAATAGATTTAAGAATTTAAGATTACAATTTGGATTATCCCAACCACACACATCATGTAATTTTTTAGTTAGCCCATGCCCACGTTCACGTTCAAACTCATTTACATCATTTCTTTAATCCCACATTGCATAGGTTAGTGTTATGCTTCCCTAATCTCACATTACCTTCCAAGGTAATTACATTTTCTAGGATGCAAGAACCAAATGCCCTCCAAAGTATTTATGTGATCCTTGTATATAAACAGATCTTTAGTGGACTCCAAACAATTTTATGTTTTATCTTAATCGTTGCAGACTGTGAGAGACAAATGTTTTGACAAATGTATCACCAAGCCAGGGAGTAGCTTGAGTGGGAGTGAAAGTAGTTGCATCTCCAGGTGTGTTGAACGATATGTAGAGGCGACCGGGATCGTCGGCAAAGCTCTCTTCAGCCAGCCTCGTTGAAACAATTGACACATCAAGGGTGATGTAATCATGGTTTAGACCACATTTATCTTGTAGATTATTTCAGTCCTTATTACTTTGTTATGGTTTTGCCATTTTGAGAATCAACAAATTTATGGATGAAAATGAAGTTGCCTGAAATTTCTGTTATCAGATAGCCAAGCAATGTTATTATTATTCAAATAATCAAAACTTATCACTATTGACTCTAGTACAAGTGTTTTATTTTTCCCCAATTTATATTTCGATACAAAAAGTAAAAAAATGTTAACCTAAAGTACTTTGAAAGTAAAAAAATGTGTTGATGTGATTATCTCAGGAGGAGTTGGTGCACTCCATATTTCGTTAGCTCTTTTGTTTCAACTTCTGCCATTATATTTACTGCTTCAAGGTGTGTAGTATGTACTCGGCATAAAGATCCCTGTAAAGATGCAAAAAAGCACATACATATGTGTTTATATAAGGACCTGACCAACAACAATATGATGCTCATGAATTGAAATATACTTATATACAGAGTATGCCTTACATGGAATACTGGATAGCATCAACAGCACGACCCGAGGGCAGGAAATCATTGACAGCAACATTCTTGTTCTCATTCTTCTTGTCTAAAAATCGATTATACAAAGAAAAAAAAGTCACTCTATAAGCACAATGGGATATTTAATATTTTAACGTACTCTGTACGGTCTAAAATGACTACAACATACTATAGGCAATTTCGTTTGAAGTTTGAACTATTTACTCCATTCTGATTTCTGAAAATGAAAATTAGTTTGGCTGTTTGGCACTAGTTTTAAGGAAATGAAAGAGAGTAGCTTTTTACCATGCAACTTTCTAAAAGAATGAAAAGTAATATGGATGGAAGGTGAAAAGATTGATAAATAGATCAAATATAAAAGTAAAAAGTAAGTTGGGTTCAGAAATTCAGAATTCAGATTAATAATGTGTTCAAATTTGGGATAGAAGACTACGGAGTATGTACAAAGACTGTAAAACATATAGTAAAGTGATTAAGTTGCCCCTATTTATTCATATTTGTTTGCCATTTGTAGGGTATGTTTCTCAGTTTATGAAAAAATTAAAAGAAATTCCCCTAAATAGGAGTAAAAACAATGCAAAATTCTAAAATAGGAGCAATATATTTTTATTCATTGAATATGAGTAATTATTCTGAAAAACTGTCAACTATAGCATTAATATTATCATATTGTGTTTGGTAATGTCAAAATATGAGAGTAACAGCAGACCCGTCTTTAGGGATTCTGATGCCCTAGACAAAAATTATTTAAGAAGGTTATTTTTCCTGGTAATAAATATACATAGCCTCTACCATAAAACTTTAATCTCCATTTAATAACCCTGAATGAACCCATTATTTTATTTAGATCATTGAGATTCTCATTTTCATTGTCCGAGTAACAGTAAGTTATTCATATTTAGGTAAGAAAACATAGTACTCCCTTTTTAGAATTTTACATTATTTTTAGTTTTATTTCAGAAAATTTCCCCAAAACTAATTATCAGACTAAAACTATAGCTTTACTTTGAATGACAATTAGTTTGTAACTAAAGGCGTTTAATTATATTGAAAACATGAAATCAAGCTTACAATCTTCAAAGAAACGTCGGATTTCAGCCAACCGATGAGGAGGGAGTTGGTTTATATCAGTGTAGTGGCGATATTCGGGATCATCAGCACAAACTGCTATGATCTTATCATCCATTTCCCCCTATACATATCAAGATGAATCAGATTTATGTTACACTTGTGAGAAAGATAATATGTACTGTATGAAGTAAATGTGAAATCCATCTATTAATTAACCTAAACTTAGAACCTGATCAATCATGGGCATCAATCCTATGGGCCTGGCTCGAAGAAAGCAACCGGGTATGGCAGGTTCTTGCATGAGGACTAGAACATCCATGGGGTCATTGTCTTCACATAATGTGCGAGGAATGAAGCCATAGTTGTGTGGGTACACCACAGATGAATACAAGACACGATCAACCTGTAGAATTGTTCTATTCTTAATATGTAAATTATTGAAGAACTTAAGGGGGTGATGATATTTATATATGATTGTGGGCTGTTATACCTTAATCAGGCCAGTTTTCTTGTCAAGTTCATATTTCACTTTGCTTCCTTTTGTTATTTCAATAACCTGTAAAATGTATCAAGTTAGATATATATATATATATATGCTACATAAAACAAACTGGCATTTACTAATTACATCGTGTGTGGATTGTATTACTTACAACATTCACAATATTGGGAGCTTCAGCTCCTACAAGGAATAAGAACAAACCAAACAACAAGAATCAATTCATGCTAAAAAAATACTATGAAGTAATAAAACTAAGAAATTCATGCAATGATATTACATTATCAATTGCCACTTTTTTGTGATGCAATTTCGTTCATTTTAATTTCTGACTAGCGCTGACTTTTTACAATTCCCTGCCTTACCCAATTTTTATTTGATATTTGAATTTCTATTTTCAAAATTTTTTATAAAGATTAGGAAAATTTGTTAGTATTAGACGCAATTTGATGGTAAAGGGAGTATAATATGCTACTATTGTACATTTTCTAAATGGTGTTATGATGCCAATGAAAAAAAGTAATTGTAATTATATGTTATTAGTTATTTTTAGGTTAGCTAAATTTTCTTTACTTTTATGATGAATTACATTAAGAGTTATCTTCATTTGATCGTTCATGGATATGAACTTTTTGTGATCGATAAGAAAAGATAAATCAAAGTAAGATGGAGAAATACCAATCTCAAGATCATGCCAAGGATGGGCAGCAACAGATCTCCTTGACAGAGATGAGAGAATCCTCTCGTTCAGGCGGGGAGCACCCTTCTCAGCGCCACCTTCTTCTTGGCTCATTTTATTTTTATTTTTTGATTCAATAGGTGCAATGGTATCAATAAAGATGGAACAAATGGGTCAATCCTGACTTATATATAGTCATCCTTGTTACACAGAGCGCATGTTTCGGGCATCCATCTCGGTCAAACTTCCCAAGAAACATGGGATTAATTAGCCTCTCACTAAAATAAAATATTATATAATATCAAATTCAACCTTTGTAGATTATTTTCCATACGTGGTTATTAATAAATAGGATACAAGAAGAGAGTTTCTCTCGAGTATACGACTATCAATTTTATATACATTCTATACAACATAATCATGTACACAAAAATAACTAATGTACATTGATAATAAAGCAATGAAAAATGGCAGGAATATTATCTATAGGTTTCAATAGACAAAAATATAACTATTTTAGAAATTGACAAAAAAGTGACTCATCCCCTGGAAACTCTCACCCTTCTCCTCCTGCGTCATTCCTTCTCCACCGTTCCTACATCGGCCACGGGTGTTCATAGAGTCGCCACCATCTCCAGACCGTCGTCGTCGTGACGCCACTCGCCACCGTCTCCAAGCCATCATTGTCGCGTTGCCAATCGATAGTTGCCACCATCGCCATCGACCAGATCCGCCCCCGACCCTCCATCTCCATCAACCAGGTTCGTCGCTCTAGTTTCTCCTCCTATTGTCTTCTTCTCCTTCATCGATCGTTGACTCGTGTTCGGATTCTTGATGGTGGTGGTTGGATCTGATCTTGAAGGCAAGGGTTCACGGTGGCTGGATTTGTTCTTGACGGTGAAGAGTGAAGACGACGCGTCCAGGTGTGCGATGGATACTAAGTCAATAGGCCATATATTCAGTAATTTAGGCTAGCTAAACTCTTGCATCAATGATATTCTAGGCATTAGAATTACCTTTCTTCTGTCAACTGTAATTCAACACCAACTTCTTGCCTTACTCGTCTTCAATTCTACGAACAATTATTATATTGTTAATGGATTAATGTCTAGATTTTAAAGGGGTGTTACAACTTACAGAGTGACATGCCCTACATATACGTGTGGAGATAGCTAGCAGTGGTGTGGTGGTGGGGCGGCTGTCATAGGGTGGGGTGTGGTGTTTGGCAGCAACTGTGGAGGGGCTCAGGGTTGGGGAGGGGGCTGGTAGGCTGGGGAAGGGGGTGGTGTGCGGGGGCTGAGTGCGGGTGTGGTGGTTGGGGAGGCGGCAGTGGCGGTGCTGTTGGGTGGCGGCCAAATTTGGTTGAAACTTGCGTTTCCGGCAACCATAGTGACACCAGCGGCGGAAGTGACACCGACGGAGGAGATGTCACTGCGAAGGTGTCACTATAGCCAGTGGTTTTCAGGCGGCGGCGGTCACCGGTGGGAAGAAGTTGTGGATGTCACTGTGTATTTGTCACTGTAGTGTGTCACTGTGGTTTGCGGCGGCGTCACTGTGGCGGTGGCACTATGACGATGTCACTGTGGCGGTGGTGGTGGTGGTGGTGGTGTAATTGGAGTGAACATTTTGACTTTGACAACTCTCGGTGACAAGAAAAACGAACACAGTGACATAATTTTTTTGCAGTGACATCATGTTTTCTAATCCCAAATGTGTGACCTTGTTAATCACTTTTTTGTCAATTTTTAAAAGTACTCACATTTTTGGAAATTCAGTCGAATTTAGTAATATTAAGGGAATAACCCCTAGAGCAATTGCTCAATATATGAGTAAAATGTGGACAAAGATTTAAAATAGATCCAAGTATATTTTGATCTCAAAATAGGACTTGTGGAGTCTTAGAATAAAACAATAAAAACTTTATGAAACAAATATGAATGAGAGCTTTTGGATTAAATCAATGACACTCATGTAGTTTTCAAACTTTAATATAACTAGGATTAAATTATAATTTAATTCAACTTAACAAGTATTGTGTGCTTAGTATTTTGGTTTTTCATATTTATATTTATTATAATTCCGTATTACTTACTATTATAAATATGAACTCCGTGGTAAATGTTTTCAAGATATTTTCATCATTTTCAATGGAGCCAAAGACAAGCTTTTATGAAGCACCCGTTAATTTAAATGGCGTCTGATGGATAGTCTACCCGGGGGTATATATCCGAAGGGTTATTACGGGGAATAACTTAGAGAGAAGTCAGAGCAAGTAAGTAAAAGTAGAGAGAGGGTGTATTCAGTATGAATGCCGTTTTCAGCGTGGTTACAAATGAGGAAATGGGGTGCTATTTATAGTAGCTGACGAGCACTGTGTCACGGTGCGTCAAAGTAAATTCAATACTAACACTTATACGTAGTATAGCGTAGTAGAGTTCGTATCCACAGGGAAAGGAATAATTCTCTTTTTATGATACTTAGTAAATAAAAAGGGGGGATTTGGATTGAGTGATTTAATTTAATTAAGAACTAAGATGAACAACCTATATGTGTTTAATTCAAAGATAAAAAGGACTTGGCATTGCTCTTTTCCACTTGTTGATATATTTTAGTCGATCATTGTTATATCTATAACTTATTCCCTCTCGAATACTCAATCGGGGAGTATATCCACTTCATCGAGGGCAGTTATTAACAACGACCGTTCATTAATAACCCTTACTATTAATCAAATATAGAACAGCGCCTTATACCGATTTAATAGTAGCATTTAATCTTTCTAACTCCTTGATGAAAACAATTGAGATTGATAACCTCAACACAAGCGGTTTCGGTTTAACCAACAAAATTAATCCCTCTTAAGTTTATTAACCACGACCGTGCATTAATAAACCGAAGTTACTTACTTGTGAAACCATCAACGATTAACCATCGGTTCGTTGATCGTTTCTAGTAATAATTAATATATGAAACAAAACTAGTTGATCCTTTAAGTAATGTTCAAAATATTAATATGAAATAAGAGTAGGGATTAATTAATATTCAAGGAAGAATATTATTAATGAAGATGAATCCTACTATAATTAATATCAAGATGTTAACTAATTGTCATCTTAGCAACACTCCTCAATATTAATATAGAGGAAGAAAATACCATTCTAACTAATGTCGAGATGTTAACTAATTGTCATCTTAGCAACACTCCCCAACATTAATATAGAGATGATATTAAGGAAAGAACTATTAATTAATATTCAAGGAAAGAAGTTAAGAAAATAACTCACAACTTTAATAATCAACAAGCTTCAAGAGCAACACCAAGAATGGAAGTTTAGCTCCTCATTTGGAGACTAAACATAGCTAGAAAAATATAAAGAAATGCTATTCTAAACTGAGCTAAAGAGTATGGAAGAAGGGATCCTGAAATGTGAAGGAAAATGGGGCTATTTATAGGTGTTTTCAACACCTAATGCCGGATACCCGGCCGGGTATTTTGACATACCCGACCGGGTATTTACCAAATCAAATATTTTCCCATGTTTTTGTGTCTTCTGCACGTTCTTTGGTCCGAAATCACAGAATACCCGACCGGGTATATGGAATACCCGACCGGGTATTTGCTAATTTTGTAGCAATTTCCTTTGTCACTTCATACCCGGCCGGGTAAAGTCCATACCCGACCGGGTTTTGCACAAAACTCAGGTTTCTTCATCCTTTTTGCTTCCAAACCTATCCTAAACTTATAGCTCAACTAACTACAACTTACAACAAACAATAAAATGCTAAAAATACGATTACAATCAAATGCAAACTAGCAACTATAAACTTACACAAAACTAGTAAATAAACATTACAAACAATAATAAAAATGTATACTTAGGCACTAACAACTAGTGCCCATCAGTAGCAATAAATGCCGGACAGGGACACGTGTCAAGCGCTCATTGGCCGAGGGGTCACCTCAACTGGTTGGCGCTGGCAGCCGCATGTGGCCGCATTTAATGCGGCTGTTGGATGGGACGTCTGTGCAGGGTACGGCGATCTGTACGCATGTGAGGTGGATATCTTGTCGAGTGAGATGCCTTCGGCCATAGAGCAGTAGCCGAGGGCTCCTCCAACCGATGGCACCCTGGTGCCGAGGGCTCACAGTGCCGAGGGCTACTGTTTTCGCCGTTTTCTCCCAGTTTCTTAATTTGCTTGAGAAACCCGTTCTGTGAGAATTTAGAGCCTTCGGCCAGGGGGCCGAAGACACCCCTGGCGCGTGGTGCGGGCTGCTTGGTACTCTGGGCGCTGTGATTTGGGCCTGCTGGGCCTTCTGGGCCCGTTGGGCCTTCGCTGGAGTAGTAGGAGTCTGTGGGCCGGGGGTTCCCGGGCCATATACTCCATCAGGAGTCCCTCACTCCTTTTGCCGAAAGGTACTTGAGGGAAAAAAGAGTAATTTGTGCTTGCCCTTTGATGTTGTCCTGTCATGATCTCTGAAGTTGGTGAGGAGTTGTTGCTTTTATGTCCCTGCCGAAGGCAGTCCCTCAGTTACCCACATGTCGGGACTTGAGGGCTTGCCTTGTCGTTTGTTGGAATTTCACTGATTTTGTAATTTAATGATTTTCCCGAGGGGGTCCTCCAGTCCCCCACTCCTTGAGGCACTTGTAAAGTGGTGAAAAGGAGTAAAGTAGTTACGTTGCTGTTGTGGGCCGAAGGCTGACGCTTTTTGTTTCATTTTGGGGGGATGCCTCGTTAAAAACCTCATTGGGAAAAACCCTGTGGGAAAAAATCCTAATGAGGGAAAAAGAGTGCACCGAATTCCCCCAATGATGAATCGAAAATGTCAAACCTTGGTAAAAAATGGAGAATAACGGGAATGCCGAAGGCTCTTCCTTGCCCGGCTGGACGAGGGATCCCTCGAGGCGAAGGTCCTCCCGAATGCTGCCTCCGTAAGTCACCTTCCCTTCTTTGCTCATTGTTCTGTTTTCCTTCTATATTATGTTCATTATGCCTTATTCTTGCCTTCGTGAATTGCAGACATTTATGGGCCTCTGCGAGCACCTCCGAAGGGTGGATCAAATGAGGGAGGCTAAGGGTGCCGCCGAGGGGGAGGCCGCCCTCCTCAGGAAGAAGCTTGCTGAAGCCGAGGACTCTCTCCGTCTGGCCACCGACGACATGGAGCAGAGGGTGCAGGCTGCAAGGGCCGAAGGGGTCAATGAGGGGCTAGCCAGGGCCGGGGAGGCCGCCGCTGAGGCCACCCGTATTGCTGCCGATGAAGCCCGCGCGGCTCAAGAAGAGGCCGTCTCCAAGGCTCGAGAGGATGCGGTGATCAGCTTCACGGCCGAAGGGTGGAAGGCCGAAGACCGCAGGGAATGGCTCGCTTCGGTGGTGGGGGCTTCAGCAGACGAGTGGGTCGGGGGCCCCAGAAAGATGTGGCTTGCCGAGAGGGGCGACTCGTACTACCAAGGCGGGGAGTTCTTCACCCAACGCCTCATCTACCGGAAGCTTGCGAAGCACTTCCAGGTGGCACCGGAGGAGTTCCGTCCAGTGGCTTATGGTCTCCCCCCCCCCCCCAGCCAGATGTCAGGATCCTGCTCCCCGAGGGGGAAGAGAGGCCAGTTCTTGAAGACTCGGAGACCCTCCGGGAGTGCGGCCTTGGGGGTGAAGAAGATGAAGCCGAGAGCGAGGCGATGTCCACAGTACCCCCTTCTTGAATTGTAATCCCCCCTTTTGTGTTGTAATTGTTGGCCTCGGCCTCCTTTGTAACAGTGTATTTAAACTCCCTTTTTTGAATGAATGAGTACATATATGCCCTCGGGCCTTTGACATATAACATGCTTCCTTTTGATTTGTTCATTGTCGAATACATGCCTTCGTCTTGCTATGGATGTATGCCTGTGTTTCTTTGAATGTATGTTTTAGGACTTAGAATTTTTTCTGACTGTAGCTTGCCCCTGGAAGCCTTCGGTAGTTGGGCACCCTCTGCTGGATATGCAACCGAGGGTTCAGCAGCAATTAGGACTTAGAAATTTTTCCTAAGTGTAGCACAGCATGAGGCCTTCGGGCGTTTGTAGTAACCCAAATCCTAGGACTTAGAAAAATTTCTAAGTGTAGATTTCCCCTTGAGAGCCTTCGGGATATGGCATCCCTTCCTGATGTGTGATTGTTGGACCGAGGGCCCAATGTACAGGACCTAGAAATTTTTTGCAAGTGTAGTATGCCACGTAGCCTTCGGCTACTGTGGAGCCTCAACTGAAATATTGAGTAGGCCGGGGGCCAATTCTTTAGGACTTAGGAAATTTTCTTGAGTGTTGATTCCATGTGTACTGTAGCCTTCGATTGATAGGCAGCCTTCGGCAATTAGGTCCCTTGAGATGAGGGTGAAATATGTAGGACTTAGAAAATCTTCTAAGTGTAGAGTTTCCCTTGGGAGCCTTCGGGAGATGGCATCCCTCCATGATGTATGAGTAGCTGACCGGGGGGGGGGGGGGGGGGGGAATATGCAGGACTTAGAAAATATTCTAAGTGTAAAATTTCCCTTGGGAGCCTTCGGGAGATGGCATCCCTCCTTGATGTATGAGTAGTTGACCGGGGAAAAGCATGTAGGACTTAGAAAATATTCTAAGTGTGGATTTTCCCTTGGGAGCCTTCGGGAGATGGCATCCCTTCTTGATGTATGGCCTTCGACTGTCATATTCCTCTAGCTGCAATACTGATTGAGCCGGGGGCCCATCTTTAGGACATAGAATTTTTTTTGTTTGCAAGTGTTGTTGTATCGCATAGCCTTCGGCTATTGTATTCCCCTGGCTGTAATGTTGATTGAGCCGGGGGCCCAATTTTAGGACTTGGAATTTTTTCAAGTGTTGTTTCTTTGTGTAGCCTTCGGGTGATAGGTGCCATCTGACTCTGCATTACTTTGCGAGATGCCTGGGGGCTACTAATTTAGGACTTAGAATATTTTCTAAGCGTAAATTGGTGTTGAGCTTCCGGATGTAGATCCCTTGTGTTGTATAAGTCTCTGGCCGAGGGCCAAATATGTGTGGAATCCTGTTGTTGTGAAGAATGCCAACGATGAGTGTGTGCCCTCGGCATAATTTTTAAAAGTTGTAGATTTCGACCCTTGCTGGAGCCTTCGGTGCCTGTGTGACCGGAGGTGACCAGGCAGTGGACTTAGCCGTTTCCTGATGATATTTGTTTGAGTGGTATCCTTCGGGAAATAGGAGCCTTCAATTACCGGAGGTGTCCCCGTGGGGAGCCCTCGGGATGTTGTGATCTGTTGGAGTGTACTCTTTGATTTCTCGCTGAGTCTACTCCCCTTCACCCTTTTTTTTTGTTTGTTTTTGGTTGGTGGTGAAGGGAAGGCATCAAGAAACTTGGTTTCTTGGTAAGGCTGGGCCTATTAGGAGACCATCAGAATACACCAATGGCTCTCCTCCCTCGGGTTAACCTTCCGAGTTCCGAGGGGATCGAGGGACGTTTCCTGGGCACAAGATATGGTGGTCCGTAACCTGCCTCCCCTTGGGGGATGGCGCGGAAAGCGCCTCATTTTTGAAAGTCGTCCCCTCGGCGCTAGACATAGTCTGTGGCCTGCCACACCCTTGGGGTGGTGGCGCGGGGAGCGTTTCGGTTTGGAAGTCGAATCCTGGGCATTTCTCATGCCTGTCATACCCTGGGGGTAGTGACGCGGATAGCGTTCCGTTTTTGAAAGTCGAATCCTGGGCATTTCTCATGCCTGTCATACCCTGGGGGTAGTGACGCGGAAAGCGTTTCAAGGAAGGGTTTTCATTTGCACACTGGTTGCAAATGGCCGGGGGCACTATGTGCCGCCGGCACCGATGGTGGCGCCTTCGGTATATGCGTCCTCGTGGGGTACGGCTTTTTAGAAACAACACTTGGTGTTAGTTTCGATGTGTAGCCCCCGGTACTTGGTACCGAGGGGTCTGCTGTAGGAACACTTGGTGTTCTCTTTTGTTGTAGTTGATGTAGGCGTCTACCCTCGGTACTTGGTACCGAAGGGTCTTCAAATGAAACACTTGGTGTTTCCCAACAGATGTTTGGAAGTTGATAGGAGAGCATATCCCTGGCACTGGGTGCCGAGGGGTCTTCTTTGAAACATTTTGGTGTTTTTTTTTCTTCGTTTCGATGTTTGATGATGGAGGTGTACCCTCGGCACTGGGTGCCGAAGGGTCTTCTGTAGGAACACTTGGTGTTCTCATCTTTTCTTGTTTGATGATGAAGGTGGGAAGGTACCCTCGGCACTGGGTGCCGAAGGAAAATGAAACACATGGCGTTCCTTGTTGTTGGTGATAGGAGTTCCCTCCCTCGGTACTTGGTACCGAGGGGTCTTGACTGAAAACATGTGGTGTTTTCACTGTTTGTTGTAGGTGTTGATGGTGTCCGCCCTCGGCACTTTGTGCCGGAGGGGGTTCTTCTCGTGGTGAGGCCTGGGGCCTGTAGTCAGTATGAGGGCTTGATGTCTTGAATGTATCTTCATTCTTCGAAATTGGAGGCCTTGGGCCATAGGATAGTACATTCACTAGTTATGAGGGCTTGGCCGCTCTTACATTATTGATAAAATTTAACTAAATGGTGTACATTCCAGTGCCTAGGGACTTCTTTCCCATTGGGGCGTTTGAGCTTGTAGGTCCCGGGTTTGATGATGGCTGCTATGATGTAGGGGCCTTCGAATTTTGGTGCCATTTTTCCTCCTTCGGCTGGTTGGCTGGCTTCCCTCCTCCGGAGGACATAGTCCCCCACTTGAAATTCTCGGGTGCGAACTTTGGCGTCGATGTAGCTTTTAACTTGCCTTCGGTAGTTTTCTGCCCGGATGAAGGCCTGCTCCCGGCGTTCTGAAATGAGGTGGAGGTCGAGGGCCATGTTGCTGTCGTTAACCTCGGGGTCATATTGGATCACCCTTCGGGTGGGAAGGGTGACTTCCGTAGGAGCTTTGGCTTCAAAACCGTAGCAGAGGGAGAAGGGTGTTTCACCTGTTGCTCGCCGAGGGGTGGTGCGATAGGCCCAAAGGATGTTGTGGAGTTCTTCCACCCAACCACCACCCTCGGCCTCCAGCTTCTTTTTGAGGCCCTCGAGCAAGGTCCGGTTGGCATTCTCTACTTGCCCGTTGCCTTGAGGGTATGCAACGGAGGAGAAGGTGTGCTTGATGCCCCATGCCTCCAGAAGGGCACAGAAGGGGGCTGCCTCAAACTGTGTCCCATTGTCGGAGATAATTTGCTGGGGCACGCCAAACCTTGTGAGGATGTTCTTGAGGACAAAATGACGGCACTTCGCCTCTGTGATGCTAACGAGGGGCTCAGCCTCCACCCATTTGGTAAAGTAGTCGATGGCCACAATGATATACCTGTTGTTTGAGGTACCCCTCGGCAGAGGGCCCACAAGGTCTATCCCCCATCGAGAAAAAGGGACAGATGTGCTGATGGGGGCGTAGTTGACCGCTGGCCTGCCGGGGGCTTTCTGGAAATGTTGACATGCGGTGCACCTCCGGGCAAGGTCAGCACAATCCCTGGCCATGGTTGGCCAGAAGTATCCCTGGAGAATAAGCCTTCGGGACATGGAGAAGGGTCCCTGGTGAGCTGAGCAAGTGCCATTGTGCACTTCCTCCATTGCGACCTCGGCTTCATCTGGATGAAGGCACCGAAGTAGCGTGCCATTGTAAGATCGTTTGTAGAGCCTTCCATCTTCGATGGTGTAGCTAGGAGCCCTCAGCTTCGCCAGTTTAGCACGGGTCTCACTCTCGGGTAGCTGCCCTGTGGAGATGAAGGCGGTGATATCTGAGATCCAATCCTCTTGGCGATGTTGTATGTTCATAACGGGGCTTGCATGGATGCTTGAGAGGCTGAGTTCCTCAATTTTGGCAATTTTGGAGATGTGCTCGGGGGAGTCGGCCGAAAGCTTAGATAATATGTCGGCCTCGGAGTTCTGAGCCCTCAGTATTTGAGTGAGAGAGTGTGCCTCAAATACCTTAAGCAACTCCTTGGCCGCTTCCTTGTATTGTTTCATTATTCCCTCCTTGGCCTCATATTCCTCGGAGATTTGGCCAACGACCAACTTGGAGTCGCATTTGATGTGGATCTGCCGAGCCCTCATGTTGGCAGCCAGCCGAAGGCCACATAGGAGGGCCTCATATTCGGCCTCGTTGTTGGAGACTTTGAAGGAGAAGCGGATTGCATAGTAGGCTCTGAAGCCCTCGGGAGTAATGAGGACTACCCCTCCCCCCCCATGCTTTGGTCGCGGAGGAGCCGTCAGTGTAGAGGGTCCACCAGTCGTCCGAGGTAGCCGAGGGCTCCCCGTCCGTGGCTGCCCTTGCGGTACACTCCGTCACAAAGTCCGCCAGGGCTTGGCCCTTGATGGCAGGCCTTGGACGGATGTCAATGTTGTACTGGCTAAAGAAGATAGCCCATTTCACCATGCGGGAGGAGCTGGTGGGGCTCCTCATGAGGGCGCCGAGGGGTTGATGAGTGAGGACCTGAACCGGGTGAGCCTGAAAGTAGTGGCCCAACTTCTTGACAGTCCAAACGCTGGCCAACACCGTTTTTTCCACAGGGGAGTACCTGAGCTCGGCCTCCCTTAGGGTCTTGCTAACGTAGAAGATGGCATGTTGGGTGCCGTCTTCCTCCCGAATGAGCACAGAGCTGATGGCCGCCGGGCTAACCCCAAGGTAGAGGTAGAGGGTCTCCCCTACCTTGGGTTTGGAGAGTACAGGAGGTGAAGATAGATATCGTTTGAGCTCGTCGAAAGCCCCCTGGCATTCTGGAGTCCATAGAAAGCCAGCCGTCTTCCTCATGATCTGGAAGAAGGGTAGAGACTTCTCCGCTGATTTAGATAGAAAGCCGTTGAGGGCTGCCAGGCGGCCCGTCAACCGTTGAACTTCCTTCACATTGCGTGGGGGCTCCATGTTGATGATGGCCTGGATTTTCTCGGGATTGGCCTCAATACCCCTTCGGCTCACCATGTAGCCCAAGAACTTGCCCCCTTGGACGCCAAAGGTGCACTTCTTCGGGTTTAGCCGAAGGTTGAATTTTTGCATGATGGCGAAGATTTCCCGGAGGTCGTCAGCATGGCTGGAAGATTGTTTGCTCTTGACGATCATGTCGTCAACATAGGCCTCCATGGTGCGCCCTAGGACGGCTTGAAAGACCCGGGCCACCATCCGGGTATAGGTGGCCCCCGAGTTCTTTAGGCCGAAGGCCATCACTAGGTAGCAGAAGATGCCCTCGGGAGTCATGAAGGCAGTTTTTTCGGCGTCCTCCTCGTGCATGAAAATTTGGTGGTACCCTCGGAAGGCATCGAGGAAGGACATGATCTCACACCCTGCGGTCTCATCCACCAGTTGGTCAATGTTTGGTAGAGGGAATGGATCCATAGGGCACGCTTTGTTGAGATCGGTGTAGTCCACGCACATGCGGAAGGTAGGGGGCTTATGTGCGAGGACTACATTTGCCAGCCATGAGGGGTATTTCACCTCCTTGATGTGCTTAATTGAGAGGAGCATGGCGACCTCCTTCTTCACGAATTCCCTCCTCTCGGCGGAGAGGGGTCTCCTTCGTTGTTGTACTGCTTTTGCCGAGGGGTCCACCGAGAGGCGGTGGGTGATGACCCTTCGGCTGATTCCCGGCATGTCCTCCAGCCCCCATGCAAAGACAGTGGAGTAGGCGCGGAGGGCGTCGGTGATACCAGTCTTCAAATCTTCAGGGAGCTGGGCTCCAATCTTCACGACTCTCTCCGGCTGGGCCGGATCGAGCGCAAAGTCTTCTACGTCCTCGGCCGGTTCAGCCCTCGGACTTCTTTCCTCTTGGTCGATGGTTCCGGTGATGGTGTCAACACGGAATTCTGTCTTGCTCACCTTCTTAGTGACCTGAAGATAGCAGGCGCGGGCAATTTTCTGGTTCCCCCGGGAGTAGCCAATGCCCCCCTCGGCGGGAAACTTGAGGCAGAGGTGCCTCATGGAGATGATGGCTTCGAGGTCCTCGAGGGCTGGCCGGCCGAGGATGATGTTGTGGGCGCAGTCAATGTTGACGACGACGAACTCCACTTCGAGTTGGGCTCTATGGAGCCCGTCGCCGAAGATCACCGGGAGGGTTATTACCCCCTCGGAATCAATAGTGTCACCGGTGAAGCCGGCAAGAGGGGTCTTAATGGGCCGAAGGGACCCCCTCTCCAGATGCAGCTCTCTGAAGGTGCTGAGGTACATTACATTGACGGAGCTGCCCGTGTCAATGTAAGTTCGGTGAATGATGGTGTCGTTTATCTCCGTCCGAATCACCAAGGCATCCCTGTGAGGAGAAGAAGTAGGAGGGAGATCTGCGTTGGTGAAGGTGATGGGTTCCTCCCTCAGTCTTTTTACCGGGGGCATATGAGTGACTTCCCCCACGTAAAGCGATTGAGCCCACTTCTTTCGTTGGCTGGTGGAATCGCCCCCTGTATTGCCACCGGTGATCATGAGGATGTGGCGTTTTTTCTCCTGGTAGTGGGGGTATTCCTCTTCCTCTTCTTCCAAGTTTCCAATCTCCCTCTTCTTGCCGAGGGGGATGGTATTCGGGTTTACCCAAGCATTTACCTTCGTGTGGTGCCCTCGGGGAGGCCCCTGATGAGAAGGTCCCTCCTGCCGAGGGCTCTGAACAAATTGGGACAGGTGCCCTGCTTGTATTAACCTCTCGATGGCTGTCTTCAGCTGATGGCAGTCATCGATCATGTGCCCCTGGTGCCGGTGGAAGCGACAGTAGGGGAACTGAGGGTTGATAGCGTGTACCTCCGGGGGTGCGCGAGAGTCGCGCTCAACGAGGCCCCTCTCCTCAGCAAAATCGAGGATGATGCTGACGGGGTGCGTCAATGGTGTCCGAGGGTGGTCCAGGAGAATGGGCTGTGCCCAAGTCTTAGGGTTGCTCTTATAACCTCCCCCGGGCTTGGCTTGGCCTTGCCGAGGGCGGTCATCAGAGGGTCCCGAAGTCTTGGGGTGATTTGGAGGAGCCCCCGGCCCTCGGTTATGCTTGTTGTCAGCCCTCGGGGGCTGCTGGTCCGGATGCTGGTGATACTTCTCCACCTCCTCGGCCTCAGCATATCGGTCCCCCCGCTGCAAAGCCCTTATGTAGTCGCGGGGGGGTTCAATGATGAGGCTCCTTGAAAAGTTGCCGGTGCGGAGGACGGTTTGTAGGAGGGCCAGGAGGGTCCCGTCATCATCACCGTCGACCTTGTCGGCCTCCGTCCTCCAGCGCTCTAGGAAATCCCGAAGGGTCTCATCCTTCTTCTGGCGTATTGTTAGGAGGTGGGAGAAGTGCTTCCTTTTGCGACGCCTCCCGGCAAATTGTGTCAAGAATCGCTGGGCGAGTTCTTGCCATGAATCAATGCAGCCCTCGGGTAGCCTGTTGAACCATTCGTACGCCGGCCCCTCTAAGGTGGAGAGGAACCATCGACACAAATATTCGTCTGACGCCCCCACCATCATCATGATGTTCTGGTATTTACTGTAGTGTTCCTGGGGGTCCGTTTTCCCGTTGTAGGGCTGTATGTGTTGCCCTCGGTATTTCTCCGGGATCCGGGCCGCCAATACCCTTGGGGTAAATGGCGTCCGAGTCCGGAGCTGGATGACGGGTTCTCCGGAGCCCTCGGCCACCTTCTTCTGCAACTCCTCCATGTTGGCCATCATGGCCTCGTATTTGAGATCTGAATGAGGGGTGGAGGTGGTGGCGTGAGCTTTGTTGGACTCCATCTCGTCAAGCCGGCGTTGGAGGGCCGCAATAATTTCGTCCCGGGGATCCTTCGGGAGGGTCTCCGCCCCTGCGAACGAACCCGGGCCGAGTGGGCCTGGTGGATCTGGTGGCGAGCGTCATCGGCATGAAGGGGTGCCTTGCCTTTGTCCCGAGGGGGACGCTCCTCGCCTGCCCTCGAAACAGATCCCTCGCTTTCCTGGGGCCTTTGGAGTGCTTTCCCCCCGAGGCGGTCTTGGACCCCTCGGCGGTTTGGCCCTCCTCTGAGCCGGTTGAGGGCGGAAGTACGGGGCCTTTCCCTGTTGTCAATATGGCGGTCCCGGGACTGAACTTCCTGGGAGGACGTATCTTGGGCCACCACCCCTTCGTCGTTTCTCACCCGAGGGGTGGGATTTCCGAAGGGGTGTGGCAGAGGGGGAAGTATGATATTTTCCCCGATCTGAGGGTGAGCTGGAGCCAGGGTGCCGAAGGCACCCGGGTTCTGGGTGAGCGTTTGGATGAAGGCGGAGAGCGCCGATTGTACGTCGATGGTGAGAACCGGAGGGCTGACTTGGTCATCGCTCCGGTTTTTCTTCTTGGCCTCAATGCCGAGGCGGGCATCGGGGGCATTCTGTTGGATCTGAAGGCGTAGATCGACAGCCGCCTGTTCCAGCCCAGCGATGACACCGCCCTCGGGAGCCCTGTGAGAGGCTTCGGAGGCGTTGACGTCGCCGAGGGCCAGGTTCTTGTCTTCTACGTTCTTTGAGTTGGCACGTGTTGTTCTCACCATTTTGATAGAGGGCTAGTGTTTTGTGTTTGGTCGAGGGGGAGGGTTTCTTACTCGATGGTTCGACCTCTCAACGAGAGCACCAAATGATGGATAGTCTACCCGGGGGTATATATCCGAAGGGTTATTACGGGGAATAACTTAGAGAGAAGTCAGAGCAAGTAAGTAAAAGTAGAGAGAGAGTGTATTCAGTATGAATGCCGTTTTCAGCGTGGTTACAAATGAGGAAATGGGGTGCTATTTATAGTAGCAATAAATGCCGGACAGGGACACGTGTCAAGCGCTCATTGGCCGAGGGGTCACCTCAACTGGTTGGCGCTGGCAGCCGCATGTGGCCGCATTTAATGCGGCTGTTGGATGGGACGTCTGTGCAGGGTACGGCGATCTGTACGCATGTGAGGCGGATATCTTGTCGAGTGAGATGCCTTCGGCCATAGAGCAGTAGCCGAGGGCTCCTCCAACCGATGGCACCCTGGTGCCGAGGGCTCACAATGCCGAGGGCTACTGTTTTCGCCGTTTTCTCCCAGTTTCTTAATTTGCTTGAGAAACCCGTTCTGTGAGAATTTAGAGCCTTCGGCCAGGGGGCCGAAGGCACCCCTGGCGCGTGGTGCGGGCTGCTTTGTACTCTGGGCGCTGTGATTTGGGCCTGCTGGGCCTTCTGGACCTGTTGGGCCTTCGCTGGAGTAGTAGGAGTCTGTGGGCCGGGGGTTCCCGGGCCATATACTCCATCAGCGTCCATGCAATTTTTGACGCGATTGTGATCAAGTTCTATATTTTAGAATTAGAAAAATGAAAGTAGTAGCCCATCCCATCTTCTTTTATACTATCTATCTATTATTTTATATTGGAAAAATTGATCGTAATAATCCCAACTATTGGCGGTCCGCTCATAATAATCCCAACTATCGATTATTTCAGAATAATCCCAACTTTAGGGACCTTCCGCCAATAATGGTCCGACGTGACCAATTATAAATAAATTCATGTAGTTTCTAAAGAGATATAGCATGTAATCCCTATAACTAATCCCAAATTTTAATGTTTACGCTTAAATTCTATTAAAAATTCACTTGTTAGAGCAGGTAATATGCGGTCTTGGACCAATATTGGCGGACGGTCCATATAGTTGGGATTATCCAAAAATAATCAATAGTTGGGATTATTGTTAGCGGGCTGGCAATAGTTGGGATTATTATTTTCAATTTTTCCTTTTATATTTTGTAAAAGGAAATAAAAGATAGAAAAAGGAATAATAAAATATTACTCCCTCCGGTCCTAAATGAAATTCACACTTTGACTTCACACAAATTAAGGAAATAAATTTGACTTTACTGTAGAGTACACTGTTGTGACACTGTTTGACACTGTTTTGCACTGTTTTGATGTAGATAATTTGCCAAATAAGGAAGAGAGAAGAAGTGTGAAGTTTATTTTGGACCTACCCAATAAGGAAAGTGTGAATTTCATTTAGGACTGGAGGGAGTATAAATTAAAACTTCTAAAATCTTTTCGATTACTAGAAAAAGATTCACTTCTCACAAAAATTAAATTTATAGTTGATTAGCATTTATAATATCACATAAAATATTCCAATAAAACTAAATAAGTTGGTTGTACAAATGTTGTAATATTCACAATTTTATCGAATGAATCATGTAAAAAATATAAATGCAATTTGCTATTGTTATCGCCAAATATCTTTTCATACAGGTAGAGTACGAATTATAACAAATACAAATATGTCGTATAAGCTAACTTTATCATAATGAATGTATGAGAAGTGCATAAAATAAAGTGATATGTGCTATATTTGTATTTTTCATGTCTAAATTATTTATTTATATCCTAAAGATGAAGAGTGAATAAAATTACAAAGTATTTATATATACATTACAAGTAGTTCAGTGTTCGATTCGGTTTACGGTTTTTCGATTTTAAACCAAACCAAACCATTTGGTTTGAGCAAATTGCTACCAAACTGTTTACTTAAGTAAACCCAAACCAAACCAAAACACCAATTTTCGGTTCGGTTCAGTTCGGTTCGGTCAAACCAAACCATTTTGCTTAGCCCTCATAGAGTCATGGACTCATGGGTCATATGGAAACAGTCTTTCTGCAATATAGACATATAGTCATGAATAAAGATGCATACATCCGACTAGGGATAGACTGTGCCGGTTTGGACCGACCCGGTACCCGTCCCGGACCGCTACTTTGCGGTACCGCCCCAGCCCGGCCGACATGACCGAGACCAAGCTTTGGGGCCCGAACCGGGGGTAAAATGGGGCGGGCTTCGAGACGTTATTTTAGTGGACCAGCCCACCCGGTCCGGGACCGGTCCGGGCCAAAATATTTTTTTTTTTTAGTTTTTTGGCATTGGGCCGCTGCTAGGTGGGTTTGGCTGGGTGTTTTGGCGGGGTTTGGGGTGGGGGTGGGGGGTAAGAATAAATTAGAAAAAGACTAACTTAAAAAAGAAAATTGACCCAACCCAACCCAACCCGCGCCCGGCCTGGCCCGGTTCAAACTCGGGCCAGTACCAGGCCTTCAGCCTAAATTCCCAGTCCCACCCAATTAATCCCGACCCGGACCTAGTCCATGCCTACATGGCTACATCCGACTCCTCTTACCACATCGTAGGTGTGAACTTTTGTGACACTATGATAATGTAATGTTGTGTTGTTGATACTTTTATGCATCAACTCATTGACCTATAGGACGCGCATAAAACCAACAAGTTAGTTAGGTTGAAATTCTACTCTGCCATTAAATGGGTTGGATTGACCCAACCCACAAAAGGCATAAGTCACCACAGATTAGGGATGGACTCGGGCCGGGTCAACCGGACCGAAACCGGCCCGGTACTGTTACGAACCGGCCCGAACCAAGGCCCGGGTCCGGGCCGGGTGCTTTATACCCGGACCAGGATTTTTCGGGCCAAGCTCTAGGTCGCAATAAAATGAACCGGCCCAGCCAAGTTCGGGCCAAAAAAATGTTTTTCAAAATTTTTGGGAGGTAAACGGGTTGGGCTAGGTGTTTTGGACGGGTTTGGGTGGGGGATGGGGGTAGGAAGTAATTAGAAAACCAAAAAAAAATAAGGTACTCGGCCCAGGCCTGAACCGGACCCTGTAGCTACCCGGGCTGATTCCGGGTCTCAACAAACCCAAAAAAAGGCCAGGCCTTCCCAGACCGGCCCGACTCCATCCCTACCACAGATTGGGTCTGGGTGGGGTAGGTTTGCCCATTTGAGAGCACTATTCGCATTTCGCACCCCTTGTTTGTTACATCACAAACACTTTTTCCATTGAACCTTTTATAGAGCTAGAAAAGAGGCATTTTACACGAGGATGGAGTGATGGACCCAGACCTGTTCGTGTCTTTTTCAGGGCCAGCCGGTTCCAGTTCTAATTGGTTTCAGATCAATTTTTAAGCTTATACAACAACATACAAGCCTCATTCCCAAAAGAATTTGGGATTGACAGCAATTTTAAGCCTATGATAATAAATAATGTAAAAAATCATAACCAAAATTAGTTATAGCCTAATATCACTTAACCATCGCAAGCTGCTTGGACCAGTAACGGGACCAAAAGAACGGGTGCCCCGCTTTTCACCCATTCAGTCCCAGTCTTGTTCCATCCCTACTGTGCGCCATACATAGTTTGTATATTCTCTGCAAGTCTAGAACTTCTATTGCAAGTCCAAACACATACATACAGCCATATCTCACTTTCCATCAACAATTCACTCTTCCATTTTCAGGTCATGGCTAGCCACCCATCAAATGAATAACTATAATGCATTCTACTCCCTATAAGGTAAACTAAGAAACATGGGAGAAGAGTGCAAACTGTGATGTGTGATGGGCAAGACAAAGGAAGATCTAAGGGAAACAGAAACTACGTGATTCACAAAGCTACTTTCTCCTTTTGTTGAAGAATGGGAGGGTCAACATCGATGCCCATATTAGCTGCTGTGCCGGCTATAATCCTCATTGCTGACTCAATACTTGAACAGTTCAGATCTGGCAACTTTTCTTGAGCAATTGCCCTCAGCTGATCAATAGTGACTTTCCCCACTCTCACCTTCTGCGGGTCCTTGGAACCTTTTTCCGCTCCTACAAAGTTAATTAATCAAAACAATTAATTTTACTCTGCATCTTACATTTACTACTCTGGAGTATTAATCACATGTACTGCGGAGTATTATTTTGATTCGTAAGATCAAATATACAAGTCACTGTTACATTTTTTGTTCAACATTGTCTAAATATGAAGCCTTGGCGCTTAAGCGAGAGATCATGGGTTCAAGTCTTGGAAGCAACCTCTTCTTAAAATAACAAGAGAAGGCTTGCTCTGTATACATTCTTGTGGTGGGACCCTACCCCGGACCCTCACCTTGCAGGAACGCCAATGTGCACCGGGCTGCCCTTTTATTGGCTAAACATGAAATGTTACCGACTTACCTCCATCCCAAAATAACAGTTACAAAACTTTTTGACATGCAGATTAAGACAGTGGGATAAAAAACATAAAATACCCTCTACTTTTATAGAAGCAGAGAAAAAGCAAGTTGAAATGATAAGTTGATCATTTCATTTCATATCATTTTCATTTACCCCAGTGCCGCAAAGGCTCCCACCTACGGTGGGGTAAGGGGGGGTCGGAATGATAAGTTGATGATTTAAGTTAAAGGAAGGATGAAGTGTTAATAATATGTAGGATCATTTGCAAAAGAGGAAATGCAACTTTATTTTGGGATAACCCAAAAAGGAAATACGTGACAATTACGTAGTATTTTGGGACAGAGGGAATAACAAAAAAAACTTATAAACATACCAGATACTGAGTTACTCTCATTAAAGTTGGGATATTTAAGAATAAAATCCCAAGTACTTAAATACTTCATCCGTTCCTTTTTAATTGCAACAGTCAATGTTTCACGTTTGCCAACGCACAAGTTTGACCATTAATATCTTTCATTCCCTATTAGTAAAAAATTTTAAAAAAATCATATTTTGAAAATTTAGAATGAAAAGAATTTAACAATATTTTTTAAACATTTAATTTATAATACATTAATTAATAAAATATAGTCAAAGTAGAATATGTGAATAGTGCAAAAAGTCCAATGTTGCAATTAAAAGAGAACGAAGGTAGTATGTAAATGCATTTCATATAGAATTCAAGATTATATTGGGGTTAATTGATTGATCGCTATGACACTGAAGTCAAACCACACTAAAAGATTAAACATCACCTACGAGCTAGTTAGTTAAATGACTTGAATCTGGTGTCTTATTAACTCATCATTTCCCATTTACTTGTCCCATTTGAGACTTTAATAGTCAGAAACAAGAAAGCATGCTAGCTATAATAACCCAATCCAGAAGTTGCATCTAGTCTTCACCTTCAATAACTAATCACGTTAACATATGATTAGTTCTCATATGTACCTATCAGGCTATCAAGTGTGTGCAATCAAGTGTTTGCAGATTATTTGACAGTAACAGAAAAAGTATGCTTCATGAATCACCAAGAGATGTGTTTTGGATATAGTCCGAATATTCAGCAACAATTTCCTACAAATGGTATTGACTACCGAATAACCTTTTACATCTGCCAGAATAAGTGATCTTTGACTTGAAGCCGTAAAGAATTCAGGATTTGGGTTGGGATAATTCAAGAAGGCCATAAGGCACTCCGGCCAAACCATACAAAAGTTTGAATATAAACTTTTAGCTAGTTCAACCCAAGTTCTTATTAACCCACAATTCTCTGTATAATAGTTCGACTTAGGATTCCACACAAGCCAGCTTAAAGCATATTTTTCCTCTCTTACTGAGCTATCTAAACCGTATTTTAGAGATGCTTGAATCTCAGGGGTTGGGCCGAAAGAAACAGATATACACTACAACCATTGCTGGTTTACACAATGTCTCCATTTAGTGATGTAGATTACATTTCCTACCAATTTTTCCAAAACATGTATATACAAAGTAAACCAAATTTTTTAACAGAGGATACTTTACTCCTTGCAATCTTAAGAAAAGGATCCTCAAATCTCATAATTACAAGAAAACTAATTATCTGACACAATTATTGTGTCTAGGTTTTTATACAGCAAATTCATAGCAAGAAGCTGGTATAGAGTGTACACAGTAAATGAACAGATTTGGGTACTAAACGTTTGTAGCTAAACAGTCATCCCTCTCAACCATAGAGGGATAGAGGTAGATCAGACACAACATACTTAGCGCACTTTGTTGCAATTAAGCTGAGTTCAGCAATAAAAAATTTCAACAAACCCCGACTTGAGGAATTATTTAAAGAAAATAGAGAAAGCTGAAAAATTGAAAAGAATTTTAATGGAAAGCCAAAACCTACCAGCTGCCTTTAGTAGCAACACTGAAGCAGGTGGTGTCTTCAAGACAAAGGTGAAGCTTTTATCCTGCATCATTGTCAACCAGCAGTGACATAAACATATTACCTAATGAACAAACTTCACCATAGGTGTTATAGTCAAACACGAACATAAGAATTGCAGAATCAGAACTAAAACATAAACAAAAGCTTAAGTTTAACATTTCTCCTATGAATGAAAAATGACGATCAAGATAGAGCAAATGGAAATTAGGGAACTAACATCAAAGATGGTGACTTCAACAGGAATGATATAACCGGCTTTATCTGCAGTCCTGGCATTATAATCCTTACAAAAAGCCATGATGTTGACACCTTTCGCACCCAATGCGGGTCCTACAGGTGGAGCCGGCGTCGCCTTCCCTGCCTCCAGAGCCAGCTTTACCACGGCAGTGACTGTAAGTTCATCTCAAGTCAATATGACAATATTTCCCAATCAGGGGGGCGCGGGGGGGGGGGGGGGGGGGGGGGGGGGGGGGCATTCACAATATGAAAATAAATATACCACGGCCAGCAATACAAGTTGTCACCTTTCTTGGCTTTTCCGCCGGATGGCTTAGGAGGAGCCATGGCGAATACAGTGAGAGGCCTGCGAGAGGAAATGAGAGACACGGGCTTACTGCGATTGTGGAGGAAATGGAGAGGGATGCCTGGGTTTGAAGAGAGATTGAAATAAGGAGGAAAAGATGAGAGTTTTATCCCATTTCCTTGGAGATGGCTTGTTGACGACAATGAAGCTGCCATTACTGCCTTCAATTTTTAGCTCGATCGAGAAGTGGATAAAAGGCCAACACCCTGACCTTTTTCTTCTGGCTCCTGCAAGTGGCTAGGGAAGAGCGACACCGTTTAATTTGGAGGACTTGTCTCAAAGGTTGAGTAAGGATGTGTTCAGTATCATATCCATCAGACTAGATCAAACTAGATTTTCCTATTTATAAAATACACAGAGAACAGACATTACTAGATCAGACCAATTCAAACCAAATCAGACCAGACTTGAACAAATCAGATCATACCATACTACCAAATTTCAATCCAAGTAAAAACATTCTAAAAGGTTTTAAAATGAATAATGCTCCGCCTAAACCAGAAAAAGTAATGGCCAACACCCTGAACACTTTCTTATGGTTTAATTACACTTTTTGCATACCATCTTTGTCAACACAAAAAAAGTTATCTTTATACAGGATACTCGTCTGGAAATACAGAAGTTATCTATATACAGACAATATTGTATGTGATGGTACCAAGGACCCTGACCATGACCCAATTATGTAGTCCAGAACGGGATCAGCCTTTAATGGGATTAGCCTGATTAACACGATTAGCCCATAAACGGGATCAAGACCTGAACGGGATTCATATTGAATAAACCGCTAGACCCGATTAGGGATCAGGCCCACGATAGGAACCCACAGCCAGGCTGGGCTGGACAGCAGACCTCGAGCCTAGGCGGAGTTCCAGTGAGGTTGGGATATTCCTAGGGTTTACGTGGCGAGTTATCATTTGAGTATGGCTATTGGGTAGCAAGCATAACTCGACAGGAAACGTAGACTTGAAGGAGATAATCATTTCACAATGGCCAAGACGTTACAGGAGTTCTATTCGAACTAATGTATAATTAATACTCCATCTGTCCCATATTTAACTCCGGTTTTGACCGGGCACGGGTTTTAAGATAGTGGGATTTGTGTGGTGGAGAGTTATGCAGAGGAAAGAGAAATGTGTAAGAATGGTTGTGAACCACATATTCTTTACCAAAAAGGAAAAAAGGAGATAAATTTGGGACGGGCCGAAAAGGAAAGAATGAAGATAATTTCGGGACGGAGGGAGTAGCATTTAATGTAGTAGTTTCCTTCTAGAATACTAACTTCTAGAGTCTATAAATACTTCCTGTAAATACCCTATGAGGGGATAGAGAAATCATTCATCCAAATAATAATAATACTGCCTTACGCTACCATATCTTGATATCTTTAGTAGATTTAGCTCTCGTGGTTGGATTAAACTCTGTCAGTATGTATAGACATACAAAATGTGTGAATGGTTTACACAAAAAAGAGTATATCTGGCATTTTTGTTTTGCAATAGAGATTTTGACACGAATAGAGGTTTTAAAATAGTTTCAATATTCCAACTCAAATCTCATCCAAGTTTTATACTTGTTTATATTACATTAAAAATTCCACTAGTACATGGATTGTGTAGCATGGACCCGATCTTGATTCCATACCAAGACCGGAAGTCCGGAACCGCCAAATTTTGAATCGGAAAATAAAATTTTGATCCATGAACCGGACCTGTGAGAAAGAGGTTCTGATCCCGCCTCCATTTTTAGGTTGAGATAAGGATTGAACCGGTTTCAATTATTATTTTGTAGTTATTTTGCTACTAAACCATTGCAAAGCATTTCATAACAGTTAAAAGTCCTTAAAGTATAAAAAAGGCGTTGATGGGGTGAGAAAGGTTTGACAATGTTCTGAAAAAATAAAAACCCCAAGACCGATCCGAAACTGAGACTGGTTGGGGACCGGAAGCATCGAGGACCAAAAATAAAAGTCCCAATCTCGATCCTCCATATATTTTTTCAAAAACTGTTAGGTCCAGGACCGGAACTAGCAAGAGTCCATACCAGTTTTGTGATGTTTAATTTTACAACGATCGTGGGTAGACTTTTAGGGTTGAATCTAATAGAATTCTTATAGGCTTAGTATTGTACTTTACATTAAACTCTCTCTAATATAAATATATCTGCCAGGGCTCCTCAGGGAGTAACCTTTTCCATTATTTCACATGGTATCAAGAGCACAGTAAAAACCCTAATAATTTTTTTTTCGATCCTCTCTCTACTGCCGCCGCCAGATATGACCTCTCCCTCCACGCAGGCTTCTTCCGCAGCGTTGTCCATGGCAGTTTCCTCCGCCGCTGGTCTATCTTCTTCTTCCGTCGCGGCAGGATTTTCCCTATCGCCCGGCGCTCCACTTCGGTACGGAACGCAGCCGGCCACCAACTCCGAAACAGGTGTGACGTTTTCATCCACCTTCGCTTCTCCCAGCCGGACCGCCGTGCCTCACTCTCTTTTTCCGACCATGCCTCCGGCGTTTCCTTGGCCGGCACCTACTCCAGTACAGCGGATGTCTTTAGATCCGCCACCCCTCTCGGCCGGGCCTTTTTCTGGACCCACATTTGTTGGATCACCGGGTGTCTCCTCTACCTTACCCCCTCTTCGGACCACCGTGGGCAGTGCAGCCGGTTCCCCCTTGACAGAGCTTGTACACAGCATCTCTCATGTCGCTACTAATGTCACCAATATTGTTACCACAAAGCTCCTAGCAGTGGAAGACTATACTACTTGGCATACTCAGTTTGAGTCCTTTCTTGTCTCACAAGGTCTTCTTGGCATGGTTGATGGCTCCATTCAGGTACCCCCTGCTTATTCCATAGATGCTCTTAACCGTCAAACTCACAATCCCGAATTTTCTACTTGGTTAAGAATTGATCAAACCATCCGTTCATGGTTATTTGCAACCCTATCTAGGGATGTTCTTATCGATGTACGTGATTTAAAACATTCATATGAAATTTGGGAGCGGTTGGAGTCTCGGTTTATGTCTGCTAGTTTAGCGAGATCTATGGAATTAAAGCGTTTATTTAATCAAATTAAAAAGAAACCTGATCAGTCCATGGATAATTATTTGCGAGAAATTAAAACATTAGCTGATGATCTTGCCACAATCAATTGTCCTGTGCCTCAGCGTGAAATTTTAAAAACTACTATTATGGGTCTAGGACCTGAGTATGAATCTTTATACTAATGCACCGGATCCCATCAGAACTCCGAAGTTAAGCGTGCTTGGGCGAGAGTAGTACTAGGATGGGTGACCCCCTGGGAAGTCCTCATGAAACCTAACATGTCGGCTAACATAGACTCGACCTGTGAAAGGATCCAAACAACGATAGCCTTTATAACCGGATGCATAGCCAACATCAACCGACACTGTCTCACCTGAAACCACCTCACCTACGTCCACTACGGTAGTTAATCACCATCCCATGCAAACCCGTGCTAAGTCAGGAATTTTTAAGCCTAAAACCATTTTTAATTTAAGTACAGTTACTGTCAATGCAGATCCTACCTGTTTTACTGAGGCAAATAAACAATTAAAATGGCGTGAGGCAATGGCTGATGAATTTAATGCACTCATTAATAATAATACGTGGGACTTGGTGCCCTTTGATAACTCTAAAAATATTGTTGGTTGTAAGTGGATTTATAAAACTAAATATCATTCTGATGGATCTTTAGAACGCCATAAAGCTCGATTAGTTGCACAGGGTTTTAATCAGCAGGCAGGTATTGATTTCTCTGAAACTTTTAGTCCTGTCGTTAAACCCACCACTGTTCGTATTGTACTTACTCTATCTATTTCTTTCGGTGGGGGTATACGACAACTTGATGTTAAAAATGCCTTCTTACATGGGAATCTGACAGAAGAAGTTTATATGCGGCAGCCTCGTGGTTTTATTCACCCTCACTTTCCTAATCATATTTGTCGTCTGCGGAAGGCCATTTATGGCCTTAAGCAAGCTCCACGAGCCTGGTTTCATAGATTTAGTAGCTTTCTTCTACAGCATAATTTTTCCTGTAGCAAATCCGACAATTCTTTGTTCATATACCGCCAGAATAATACTATTATCTATTTATTACTATATATGTGGATGATATTATTATTACTGGCAATTCTGATTTCTCTGTTACCCAATTTATTTCAATTATATCTAAACATTTTGCTATGAAAGACTTGGGTAATCTCCATTATTTCCTGGGTGTTGAGGCCATTCGTTCAGCTAAAGGTTTGTTTCTCTCTCAACATAAATATGTTACTGACCTTCTAGCTCGTTTTCACCTTCATACTGTCAAACCTGTTCGCACCCCGTTAGCTTCCCGTACCACTCTGTCTCTTTCTGATGGTGAGCTACTATCTGATTCTACTGAGTATCGCAGCATGGTTGGTGCATTACAATATTTAACTTTGACACGGCCAGATATTACTTATGCAGTCCACTTAGTGTCTCAGTTCATGCATGCTCCTCGTACCACTCATATTTTTGCAGTCAAAAGAATTTTCAGATATTTGCAGGGAACACGAGATCATGGACTTTGGCTTCAGCAGTCTAATCGGCCAACCTGTATAGTTGCTTACTCCGATGCAGATTGGGCAGGTTGTCCTGATAGTTCTCGGTCTACCACAGGTTTTGCTGTATTTTTGGGCCCTAATTTGGTTTCCTGGAAGGCTAAGAAGCAGCCCACTGTGTCCAAGTCCTCCACAGAAGCGGAATATCGTGCCATTGCTTACACAGTACAAGACACACTACATATCCGTTCAGTCCTGTTCGAACTTGGATGGCCTATCTCCGAGCCGGTACATTTATTATGTGACAATATATCTGCTTCTTACTTGACTGCAAATCCAGTTCACCATGCTCGAAGTAAACATATTCAGATTGATTATCATTTTGTTCGCGAACGGGTTGCTCATGGAGATCTGATTGTTCAACATGTTCCTACTCATCTACAGCTGGCAGATATTTTTACTAAAATTCTATCTAGTCAACGTTTTCATTTTTTGAAAGACAACCTGTGCGTTGTATCTCCCGCAGAGTTTGAGGGGGTGTAATAGAATTCTTATAGACTTAGTATTGTACTTTACATTAAACTCTCTCTAATATAAATATATCTGTCAGGGCTCCTCAGGGAGTAACCTTTTCCATTATTTCACAGAATCAATCATCAAAGCTAAGATTTGTTCAATTTTGGACTACTCAGTTCTGAGCTATCTTTTCTATGAAATACTAATTATAATTTTTTTGAAAGAAAAACGGGAGAACTATCAAATAAGCCCTCGAACTTTCATAAAAAGTGCAAATAAGCCCTTTTATAGGAGGTTATGTCTGGTTGTTGCCATTTTGGACTGTTTCCGGTGGAATTTTTTGATGAAATATTTTGACTCTCTTCTTCATTAAGTCTAGTTTATTCATACCAAATTTCAGGTAAAAATTCAATCGGGAAGGCGGTCAAATGAATTTTTGAAGATAATTGTGCAATTAGACAGCGCAATATATTTCATAAAATCATTTGACTGCCTTCTAGATTGAAGTTTTACACGAAATTTAGTATGAGTAAACTAGACTTAATTAAGACGATGCTCAAAAAATTCCATCAAAAATTCCACCGGAAACTGCCCCAAATGGCGACAGCCGGACAAAGCCTCCTATAAAAAGCCTTATTTGCACTTTTTATGAAAGTTCGAGGGCTTATTTGATAGTTCTCCCAAAGAAAAACACTTATTTATTAATGATAATGGGTGTCATCAGAGACAAAGCAATCCAATTGCTCAGAGATACCCTGGGGTGAGACATAGAACTCATCAACCCCTGATAACCTCGCATTATGGTAGGTTAATCTAACATCATCGATGTACTCACTACTAGAATCAAATCTCCTGGTTTTCCAGCCTTCAACAAGGGAGAAGAGGTTCCATCAGCCACCTCCAAAGACATCATTCTGATTTTACCAGCCATCAGGAAGGGAGAAGAGGTTTGCCCAGCCACCTCTGACAAGAACTAATGGAATTCTAGGCGATGTTGATTCAATAGCACCGCCGCAAAGCCATTTTCTGACCCAGTTCTATCTACCTTCATACCAACTTCAACTTCCACCAGATTATGAAAATCCACTGCCCTACGTTTCTTAGATTCCCCTTCATCAAGGACTCTGGCTTGGTTGTGCTCTTCTTCTCTCTCCCATTTTTCCTTTTCCTTTCGAAATCTACCCCTAGACCAAATAGCATCCCACCTCTGAAGCCTTCTCTTGAATTTCTATTTGTTGCCCCTATTTTTTACTGTCCTCCCTAGTATTTTTTCAGCTCACGCCCTGCACACATAATTAACCACTTATTCCTCGGTGAGCTCTTCCCCGTCACAAATTTGCCCTCATCCAGGGGCCATAAGACTTTTCACCCACCCATGACCCTGCACTTATGTTTGATGGACAATATCTATCAATGTGGCCTAAAACTTCACATATAAAACGAAGATTTGGAAGTTTCTCATATTTGAAATACGCCCAAAACCAGGTATCCCCCTCTTCCCTCACATGTGTTCATTTTAGTGTGTTCTTTATATCTAGAATACCACGGATACGGACATACTCCTTACTATCGTTGTTCATAGTTGTTTCATTAGGGTTGGACTCGGGCCGGGCCAACCGGCCCGGAACCGGACCGGCCCGCTACTGTGCGGGCCCGGACCGGCCCGCTACTGTGCGGGCCCGGACCGGCCCGCTACTGTGCGGGCCCGGACCGGCCCGCTACTGTGCGGGCCCGGACCGGCCCGGTGAATCGGTTGGTTGTTCGGGCTCGGGCCTTTCAAAAGGTGAACCGGCCCGGTCGATTCGGGCCCGGTCGGGCCAATTTTTTTTTTTTTTGATTTTTTTTAAGTTTTTGGGTTGGGCTGGGTATTTTGGGCCATTTGAGGTGGCTAGGGTTGGTTTGGGGGTGATGGGGAGGGTTGGGGGTTAACTAGGAAAAGCCAAAAAAAAAATTAGAACCGAGGCCCGACCCGGCCCGGACCCGGGGGTTACTCGGGCTGGTTCCGAGCCTCCCCTTCATGAACCGAGGCCCGGTCGGGCCCAGGCCAGAACCGGGCCCGAACCGGAACCGGTCCATCCCTATGTTTCATCAATCTTTATCAACTTCCCAGCTAGGGATGGACTCGATTCGGGCCTTGAACCGGTCGGGCCTCGGTTCAAGGTATGGGAGGCCCGGAACCGGCTCGGGTAACCCCCGGGCCGGGCCGGGCCTCGATTCTATTTTTTTTGGCTTTTAATAGTTAACCCCCAACCCTCCCCCTCACCCCCAAACCAACCCTAACCACGTCAAATGGCCCAAAATACCCAGCCCAACCCAAAAACTTAAAAAAAATTCAAAAAAAATTAAAAAAAAATTTGGCCCGGCCCGAGCCCGAACCGGCCGGGCCGGTTCACCTTTTGAAGGGCCCGAGCCCGAACCGAGATCCACCGAGCCGGGTGGCCCGAACCGGCCAACCAACCGATTCACCGGGCCGGTCCGGTTCTGGGCCGGTCCGGTTCTGGGCCGGTTGGCCCGGCCCGAGTCCACCCCTATTCCCAGCTAGGGATGGACTCGGGCCGGGTGGCCCGACCCGAGACCGGCACTGTTCCGGCCCGGCCCGACCCGGTGGCCCGGTCAGTGACCGGTCCGGGTAGGCCCGGCCCATGGGTTTTCCGGTCCGGGCTCGGGTCACCCAAAACAAGGCCCGACCCGGCCGGGCCCGGGCCCGGTTCGGGCCAAAAAATATTTTATTTTTTTTCAATTTTTTTTAACTTTTCGGGTTGGCCTGGGTATTTTGGGCCATTTGGGGTGGTTTGGGGGGTTGGGGGTGGGAGGGGGGTTAATTAGGAAGAGGAAAACAAAAAAAAATATAATGGGCCTTGCCCGGCCCGGACCCGGTGGTTACCCGGGCCGGTCCCGGGTCCACCATTTCTGACCCGCCAGCCCGCCCGGGCCTAGGCCCGACCCAGACGTGGCCCGGACCCAAGTCCAACCCTATTCCCAGCCTTCCCTAGATATCAACCAATACTAATTAGAGAAAAGGATCAAATAAGGCATTCTACTATTATGAAATAGTCACATAAGATCATGTACTCAATAAAGTGTCATATAAGTACCTCTACTTGTATAAAGCAATCAAATGAATCCTAACGACTTATTTAACACCTAATCCCAATTTTTGCTTACATGTCGACTTTTTTGACTAGTATTTCAACCAATCTTAGTTAAATATTCAACATATGCCGTATAATATATTCTAAAAAGATGGTCAGAAGTACGTTGAAATCGGGATTAAGAGGTGTTAAATAGGTCATTAGGTTTCATTTGATTGCTTTTTACAAGTAGATGTACTTATAAGACACTTTATTGAGTACATGACCTTATGTAACTATTTCATAATAGTAGAAGGCCTTATTTTACCCTTTTCTCATACTAATTATGATTATTGTGATATCAAATAAGCGATTTCCATTACAAACGACTCATCTGTACATTTTCTATATACACAACTATTAATATGTAAAATCTGTCAAGAATGAAATTAATAGATATCTCACGCATGCAATCAACCTATCTTTAGATTGATCGATCGTCAGAACAAATACATAGTTAATTGCCACAAAAGGTACACAAATTTGATTTTTTTCAAACCCTCAAAATGGAGTTGCGTAGAATTTGGCTGGATGATGCGTAAAATTGCACGGCCTAGTTATTGACAGGTCAACAGTGCTGCAGCAACTCCTTTCAAAGATTCACTGGCTTTGATCATATCAGATTCTGAGTGACCAGCAGAGACAAACAACCTAATTCCCACTGGTAAGTTGCATTTGTCCAGCGTTGATCTCTTAGTGGTCGCAACAAAAACTGAATCTTCCTTCAGCACCTGTAATGACAATTTATGTATCACATGACATTAGTTCTAAGAACAATGTGTGGGCACCAAACTCGGCTCTAGTGCCAATGTGGGATCAGGTATGATTCATGCTCAAAAAAAACATTGTAGATAGCCCAGGGAAGTTCATTGCCCTGGAGGGAGACACTAGATGAGGATACATAAAACATAATATTTGATAAACAATAGAGCATTAGCGTCTAGAAACAAAAGGCACACACATACACGTGCACACATCTATACATATGACATACATGTGTGTGCGCTTGCATGTTTCCTAGATTGGATATCAAGAACAGTACTTACTCTATCAGCAATATCCTCTAGCACTTGTAGGTCACTCTTCAAAGAACCAGTTGACTTCTTTAGTTTGAGGAATACAATTGGAGAAAGCGGATCACTCACTAAATCTAGACCTTTTATATCTGATAAACCTGCAGGCATCCAAGAAATCATTCTTGCACTTAATTCTTGGAGCAGGTCGAAGGACAGTACAAGATAGTTTTAAAACATACAGACCCGCGAGGATAGTTTTGATATTTTCCCTTAGTTTGGTAATGAGATCGGGATTTTCTTCCAGGATATCGATGGCCGTGATTGCAGCACTTGCTAGATATGGTGGCAAAGAAGCAGAAAAGACATAACCAGAACTACTGAGTCGCTGCCAGAAGTAGCAAAATATTTAGATATAGATACATATACATTAAACTTATATGGTCTGATTGGGTGATCATCATACCTGGTGATCAATGACTCTATTGCTACCCGTGCAAAATCCTCCTTCAGTGGCTAATGCATGTCCCATTGCAGCTGTTATGATGTCAATCTTTTCAACCTGTGAATGGATGTCATCATCCAATATAAGTACACAGATTTAATGACTAAGTTTAAGAAAAGTATGTCATTACGTACTGGTACTCCAAAGTGTTCAGTAAGACCTCTCCCTGAACTGCCAAGAACACCAAAAGAATTGCTCTCATCCAGTAAAACACGGAACTTAAATTCTTCTTTAAGTTTTATGATTGCATCTAATGGAGCAATTTGACCAGAATTCTGCAGGTAGCGCTAAATATGGTCAACAGGCATGAAGGTAATATTTGCAGTGGAAAGTAAGTACAATGCAAATGAATGCAGAAGTTAAAATTAAAATCATGTAAAATGGAACTCTCTGAGGCCTCATTGGGGGGAGAATGCTCTAAGTGGTGCCGAAGTGATTTTATAATCAAATTTTAAATTTGCTATAACCACTGTGTACCTGATATACTGCTTCCACAACAATATAGCGTCTGAGTTTCTTAGCTCGCTTATTCTCTTGAATAACTTTCTCCAGCGTACTCCTTAATGAATCCATATTGTTGTGCTTAAAATATATAACTGTACTCCTAGACAGCTGAAGCCCATTTTGTATTCCCCAGTGAACTCCTTCATCCCTGCAAGAGCATAGACCACTGGTGGTATTATTACTAGGGCTAACATGGATTTCATGCTTAAAGTCCTTGTCATTTCACGTTGAGCTAATCATATGAATCCCCTCAGCCTATTGCAACTGCCTTGTCTAATCCCAGGACTTCTTTTTGTACCGCACAACCCTCAAAGTTTTTATTTCAAAATTCAAACACTATGTCCTCTCTACCTTCTCTCATCAATTAGCCCCATCAATTCCTTAAAAAAAGTTAATCTTGTGTCAGCCACCTGTCTTTTACAGCGTGGAAATTTTAGTATCCAAATCATATCCAACTAATTCAAAACAAAATCAGGCCTTCAACTCATGCTCCGAAAGTAAACATGGTACAGATCAACTACATTCTTCCCCACATTCTAATCAAGTTAGGGCAGAATAAGACTCATCACATGAATAGTTAGGGGTGAATTACTTTTTACATTGAAGTTGCATATTCCGAACTACAATAGGGATAATATCATCATTAAATCCCTAAATATTACCCAGATGGAAAACCTAAATGAGAAATCAGTACTGTCTTAAGGCAGAAACATAGACATAAACTCCTTGCATTTCACCCTCACCACAAACCTGCAACTAAGACCTTCAATGCACAATATTTATATGTATCTGTATATGTATATGTACCTACTGACAACTGCAATTGTTAAAAGGGGATGCAGCATGACACAAAAAAAATGGGGATCAAGTTGTACAAAATGAATTACAGGGCGATTGGGTAAGAAAATCAAAATAGCCAAAGGGCTCAAGGGAAAGTCGTTGAAAGAACATTGATATAGAACTAGATATTTTACATACACTGAAAAAAGGGTACTATTGTCTGAATAAATAGAAAGAAAGACCATAAGGTAATCTCCCGCCCCCACTCATTTCAATAACAAAAAGCCAATTAATGAAAAACATAAGTTACTGTTGGCAACATGAGATCAACACAGTTGGAGCAACTTTTCAGATCAAAAGATGAAACTGTGCTAGTATATAAAAAGTATAAAAATGAATAGTATTGAATCCAAATCTTGTGTACTATATGGATAATAAAGAAAAGATGACCCCGCAGTTTGCCCTACTGTAGTATTCCAAACAGTACATGATGTACACATGTTACTTCAAAAACTTTCACTCCATTAAAGTAATGGTTCCTCTAGAAAAGATACACTGAAAGCTCAGATAAAAATGAAGTACAAGTACAAGCACAAGTATACTCACACAACAATCACATCTCCTTTTTTGCAGAATGCTGGAATTGCACTGAACATTGTAGAAAGTCCATAAGAGTAGAGTATAGAATCAGGTGTCCCTATAAACTTTGCTATTCTGGCTTCACAATCTAGGTGAACATCTGGATAAATGAAGAATATAAGATGGGTCTTACAATCAAACCATGAAGTCGGAATAGCAATGTACAAGTTAACGAGTAACTGTTATATGCAGCTCCACCGTGTATTCGGTATCTTACCAATTGTTCCATAAAACCCACGAGGACCGCAAGACCCAACACCATACTTTTCCAGTGCTCTAGTGCATGTTTCCTGTACCAAAACACAGGTGTGAATGCTGTTAACTCAACTAAAGGTAATAAAAGAAGTAAAGATCAAAATGTTAAAAAAGTTTTCTTACAAGTATCTTTTCATGTCCAACAAAACCAAGGTAATTTGCTGAAGTGAAGTTTACAACTTCTTTGCCATCAATTATAGCATGAGGTCCTGCAGCACTGTTCCAACACAACTTTGAAGGAATGCACCAGAAGAAAATCAACCTCTAAAGGGAGTTTTGCCACTTTTAGTCCTCCAACTACTCTGCCAATGACACTTTTGAAATTCTACTTTCTTCCTTTTCACTTTTAATCCTTCAACTGTTATGAAAGATTCTTTTGTACTCATTTTTAAATTTTCCACCATCCCTTGATTATTGTGGAAGTAGCACTTTTAATCCTCCAACTATCACAATGAAGCTTTTGATCCTTCAGCTATTGTGAAGATATTCAAACACGACTACCAAACATGTCATTAACACAATAGTCGGAGGCCTAAAAGTGGCAAAAACTCTTTTATGGACACATCATAACTTAAATGTTAAAAGAAAATACACTTTTAAACACACTTAGTAAGTAAGAAAGGGTGAATTGAAAAGAGCAATGCAGAAGTAAAAAATGTGGCATGTCTGCTAGACTGAATACATATATATTCTTCAAAAACTCTATGCTTATCCCTATTCACGATAGCAAAAATATAAAAGGAGTAGCTTGAATATCTCTTCTAAATCTAATAACAAGATGAATCAAATAAAGAGGTGAGAGTTTCCACCTTTCCAAGACTTGAGGTTCATGTGTCATCTCAGCTGTGATTGTAGGAATAAGAGGGTCTGGGGTCCATTCTTCGCATAGCTCATCAATTTCCTAAAAACAAGAGCAAAAACATTAATCAAATTGCATGATACACAGATGTAATGTGGTAATGAGCTGTGAACGAGATAGACATACTTGGAACCGTAAAATGTTCATTCGGGCTGAATATAATAGTTATTAATATATGTTTAGCTACTACGGTGCTATTGAGGATATATGTGAATTAGTAAATGTGTCCTTAAAACAACTTCAACTTCAAGTTGAGTCTGGTTTGGTCCAGTCTGCTTAAGTCTAATCTAGTCTATTAAGTCTGATATGATCTCGTAAATGTCTAGTGTATATGTATCTTACTATTGTTTAAGAACTTTAAGTGTGGTGTGATCTGGTCTAACAGTTTAGGTCTAGTTTGGTCTGCGACTGAAACAAGTCCAATAAAAAACATCTGAAGATGGAACCAAAATTTGCAATTTTGTAAATTGTAATGAAGTACTTCCAAATTCTAATGAATAAAAAATAGGCAGCCCGGTGTACATTGGTGTCCCCGCAAGGCAAGGATATGAGGAAGGGTCCCACCACAAGGGTGTATAAGGAGCAAGTCTTCCCTTGTAATTTTTACAACATGCCGCTCCCAAGACTTGAACCTGTGATATCTTGGTCACATAGCAACACCGTAACAGGTGAGCCAAGGCTCCCCACAAATTCTAATGAATGAAAGTGGAAGTTTTAGTCTGGGTTTGCAATGCTAAAAGCAGTAAAATGTATTCTGCCAAGTTAATCTAACATAACAAACGATGCAAAACTTATGTTCAGCCAAGAACAATAATGATGGATCCACACTAAATGGAATTCTAGGACTCCTTATATGTTACATTCTATTATTCTGGAACAAACCTTCTTTGTCAATGGCCTTTTGGGTGGCTTATAACTCTTCTGGGAGAGAAGAAATAAGATGACCACCAGAAGAAGTCCCTCCATAAAAAGATGCCCTACAATCAAAATTATGGAATTGATATTGCATAGCAAACATCATGGTATGAAGAATAAAAAACTCTTTGAGACATATATAAAGAAACAAATACCCCCAACAGGCACTCCGAAAAAAACAGCTCCTGAAAAAGGAGCCTCAAATGTTGATTCCACCCAATCAGATGCAAGTTTCAATCTATCCCTGAAAAGTGACATGGTTGTATCCATTACCATGCCGTACACTCTTTCAACTTTTGAGCCTTAGGAGAAATGAGCTTGTTCCATAAAATCACCTATCTCATTCTTCTACTCTGTCATATTCAACAGAGATGCATTAGATTCACAACATTTTATAGTTTGCACTTTGCAGTTAAAAACTGAAACAAGAGATAAAACAAAATGATAATATGCAACATAAAACCATAGATGTACAACAGCTGTCAGATAAGTCCTCATGCTTTGTTAAATAACTTCCTCATCCCCGATAAAGCTCATGTTTAATCATTTTGTATTCCACATGAAGTCATGAACTGGTACAAGAAGTTGCCTATTAATTAATGAAGTCAATCAAATCTTGCACAAGCTTATATAGAAGGTCTCTGAAGAGTAATGGCGTAAAGAACTCATATTTGGTTGACCCGGAAATGTCTGTTGGGGGGTTTATAGCAAAAACTTCTCCTACATACAAAAGAAGTAGTAAAAGGGTACTAAGTTACCACCCAAAAACACGGGTTTAATTAATTTCACTTTTGGTCCCACCATTAATAGGTAATCCCTACATTTGGTCCCAGGCATTCAATTCTCCACTTTTGATCCTAGGACTATACCTTTGTTATACTTTATAGTCATTCTGCCCATTTGTCAGGTCACCTCATACAATTTTCTGTATGTTCTCAACGGAAAGTAGTAGGAAGGACCATGAGTGACAAAAAAATATACTCGTCGGACTAAAATTGGAGATATAAATATTAAGGGATTAACCTCCAAAAGTAGTCACGTTATAATGGTTCTGACATCAAAAGTGGAAGTAGTACTCCCTCTGTCCCATTTTACTTGTATTACTTTCTTTTTTGGGTTGTCCCAAAATAAGTGTCACATTTCCTTTTTTGGAAAGAAATATGTGATCTGAAGCATTACACTTTATTATAATCAAATCTCAACCTTAACTTTTATTTTTTCAACCACTTTATTAATAATTGTGTCAAACCAAAGTAGAACAAATAAAATGCAACGGAGGTAGTAGTACTCTTGAAGGCTGGCTTTATAAAGCACCAAGCTAAGTGTTTTTAAGTCTTAGACAGTGTGGTTTTGAGATGATTATATATAATGGTCCAATGTGCTGTGTTTGTAATCAGTCGTGGATGTAGAACCTTTACTGTGGTGTGGTTTAATCTGTTTAAGTGTGGTCTGGTTTGATCTTTTTACGTCTGATATGGGCTGAAATAATTCAAGTAAAAACAACCTAACCAACACTGCTGGCATATTGGTTGGTCATAAAATTACAGCTTATTACAACTCCTTAGGTTAGAAAATTATTCATCGTTTAACTGAAATACTCCGTAACAGATAAAGAACGAACTTCAACAACACCCTCTAAGCTTGATCTATTCACTGTTGATAAGATATTAAAGATATGTAGGAACAAACAAAACAAGATGCGATGAAATAAGAAGACAGTTAGTAATAATCGACTAACCTCGGGATACTACACGAACGGCGTGGTGTAGACTGCGTCCGCTAAGGGCGAGAGGAGCTGGAAACGGAGAGCAAATACGACCCGTCTGGCTGAGAGATGAGCGGTAGAAAGAAGGGACCCTAGAAAGAAATGGTAGATCGGAATATCGGATGCATTGGAACACAATCGGCATGTAATTAGACCGGATCAAACACTGGGGTTTGGGCCAAAAACTTTAATTAAAATCATTTAATTTGACAGATTTTAAATTATACTTCTCGTCCCCTAAAAAATGTCTACTTTTTCTTTTTTAATTGTACAACTAATTTTGTTATTTTCTCATTCATTTAAGAGAGATTTTCCAAAATAAGAGTAAGTAGAGTTTGAAATTTTAAAATAAAATTGTTATGTTTTTGTTATCAAAATAAGAGTAACATAATAGTATTTATTGTCATCTTGTAGACGTGACTGTCAAATAGTTGCATAATTATGCATTCAACATGTCAATATTTATTATGATTAATCGTAATATTTTTCAAACATGGCAATATTTTTTCATCATACAGTAACAACTTCTATTTCGGAATAAAAAACATAGTAGTCCTATTTGAAATTCAAAAAATTGTTTACTCCTATTTAGTATAATTTCCATTTAATTATAGAATTTGTGATTCATGTTAATTCTTTCTGCTTTGCACAAATTTCAATCACGCATTTCTTAGTTTATTATTTTTCGTGCTAGTAAAACTTGATCAAGTTTTAAGAGACGGAGGAGTATATTTTAGTAGCCCTTATTTGGTAACATTGAAAACGGTACGTTAAATGGGTTGAATCTATTAAAACTGATTAAATTCTAGTTGAACCGGCCGACTCACTAATGTGTTGATTTGCGGAATAATATATTTTGAATTTATTAATGATAAATAAACATAAAATCTTACGGAGAATAGTTTCAATGATCTTCTACGGTAATTTTAGCTAATTAAATCACAAAAGCAGCTAAAACTCACTTATATTGATTATTATACTCCCCCCATCCACAAAACTTGGTCAAACTTCTTCTTTTCTAATCGTCCCAAATAACATTTCCATTTAGAGTAAAAAAATATGGTTAAAGTAGTCTCTTTCCTGTACACAAATTTCAACCACATATTCTTTATTTTATTATTCTTTAATAAGATAGATAAGTTGCATCTGCCAAAAAAAAGATAGATAAGCTGAAAATATTAATTATCAACCGGGTTCTTAATAGCTTCATGCTGAAAAGTAAACATTAAAGTCAGTAATAAAATTTTAAAACTAATATGTAATAAATCTCATAAACTAATCTAAGATTTAACTTATGTGTAAAATTCACTCACATCAATAAGCGTTAAAATATTTAAAGAAACCTTACAAATTGATTTCGCCACAATTAATTACATAGTATTTTACATATACCATATTTATTAATCTTAAATTTTAGTGTTCATTATTGATATAGTATATGGTCCAGGACCACCGGTCTATATACTCATGCCACCTCAACAGACTCAACTACTTCTAACAGGCCGAACAAGCAACTGGACATCCCTCGGTCCCAAGACCAAGGGCTACAGACAATGACTTCTCGCATAGATGTCATCCTCCATATTCGATCCTGAAAATCCGTGTATGTGTATCAGCTCTCGGAATAGGCTTTCGGCCTCAAAGAGAACCCCTTGGCTTCGAGCCCGGGAGTATTTCGTGTCGGTAATTACATCACTTAACCACTGCATTTAATGCTCCGCTATGTGGCCACACTTGCCTCACATCGATGCTCTCTCTCATAGACTAGTTTTACACGTGTATGTGCATTTAGTGCACTTAGCATTTATGCCTGGTGTAAATTGTCGCCCCTTGGGGAAAGGTGTAACGGTTCGAAAATCATTAATACGATTGCTCTATCTCCCCCACTTGATATCTCTGTCTTCTCTCTCTATATACCGCTTGTGATATCCCGATTTAGCTATCTATCAATTATAACTATCACTTTCTTACACTAACTAGTGTTTATCAAATACATTATATCATAGGCATTTATTTATTTGAAACAAAACAGATCTCTAATTGAATCGAAAGCAAAGCACTCAGGGTTGGAAAAATGTTTAAAAAATTTGCTACTATGTGCACAATTGACAATGAATCTCCTATTTATCTAAAGCGCCTAAGGACGTTAGATGGTCGTTTTACCGTTGCTACAACTCCAAATATTCCACGCCGTTTTCCGTTCTCCTGCTATAAGTGAGCGACGATGCTTTTCTCAATTCATTTCAGAATTCATGCTTTTGCTCAGGGCTAAGGTTCCGAAGTTCGTGTACACAACCAGACCGTTTCACTTTCCGATGCGGCTAACCTCGGTTCGTCTGGAACCTTAAATGGATTCCCATTGGTGGCCTTCTCCATCGACGAGTTACAGCTCCTATCCCATCCCTTCCGGTATGCTCTTGTAGGTACATTCCCCTTCGGACCCCCCCCCCCATCACTGCAATTAGAAAAGCTTTTCTGGCTTTAGGGTTTTCTCAACCCTTTTCGGTCGGTTAGCTACACTCAAACATTATCCTTATTAATTTCAAAACGTATCTCGACTTCCATAGATTTTGGGAAAAAGGTTCCTGGTATTTTTTGGGGTTACAGATGGTTGTGACCCGATGGACATCGGCGTTCTCCGTTGAGCGTGACTGTCTAGATTTCCCTTGAGGGTCTTCCTATCCACCTCCATGATTTACGGGCTTTTAACTCTATCACTAAGCTGCTGGGGAAACCCATCCGAATAGACACCCCCATTGCTGGTGTGGGACTTAAGCACAAAACAAGATTTGGATGCCAATATTGGTGCCCCTGTTTTGGTGAAATAACTGTCCAGGCCCCTGTTGTGGCTAATCCAGTACTTACTGATAATAGCTAGGTTACCAAAGTTGTTGTGGATGAAATTACCAGTGCCGGGGATCCTCTTACTCCGGGTCCTACTCCCATTGGTATTCTGGAATTAGAATTTGCTGCCCTTCCGGTTGTTGCTAAGGATTTTATTGAGAATGTTAAAAATGATGCAAAACAGGTTAGCCATGGTGTTCTGGCTGTTATCACCTCTGATTGTGTTCCTTTTCATGATCAATCTGCAGTTTGTATTCCAACTGATAATCTCGTTCATAATACCATTAATGATTTGGTTGATATTACATTTTTTTGGATAAAATGTAAATATATATCCAGAAATTATTAATACAACGCATCAAAAAATATCACAAAAACTATCTAAGCTAGCTAGCTAACCTAATAGTATCCACCATTCCCTCCCACCTCCACCCAAAGGTTTGGGCAGGAGAGAGATTTTAGAAGGTCCATCAAAACATCAAAACTAGCGCGGAACAGGCCCCAACTTAGTGTCCAAAAAAATCCAAACTATGGCACGGGATAGTCCTCGGCTCATATATCAAAACAAATAAAATCAAAACTAGTTATGGGCTAATGAAGGCCCGTCCCTAGCAACATCCCAACCAAAATATCCAAGAATCCAGGTTTCAAGTCCAATGAAGGAGCCTCCACCCTTCCTCATCAGCAACCAAAATCAGAACATTTGGCCCAAACACACACGTGTATAATCAGAAACTAGGCTTCCAGGATCCAGGCCAATGAAACCCATCACCGAAGCTAGAGCCCACCAAACTCGCGCGGCCCAGCAGGCCATCCCCTAGGGTTTGCAGCCCAAGAGTGACTTCTGCCATCGCGTCAAGTCTGTGCCGCCCTCTTCCAAATTCAAAATCGTTGAGCAGCCACGTCAGCGACGCATCAACATCCGTCGTCCCCCCACCTCCGCCAGGCTCCAGCGTCATCCCAGCATCAACGGCGAGAAGGAAAAAACCATCCGGAGAGAAAGAACCTTGCCACACCGATACTTCACCTGCCACCCCCATCCCCGTTAGACCCCGGTGACCCCCAACGGCAACGATGAACAGCGTCAAACGGCGGTACAACAGTAGCCGGGAAAACATCAGCTTATGCAACAAACAAACCCAATGTAACCAACCAGCGAACCCACAGTAAAAGACACCATCCACAATCACAGCAGGCCAGCAGTTCAAACCAAACTTCAAGTCAAGAAACTCAAACCACGAACCAGACATCAGGGGTAAAAACAAAGCAAGTAGTTGGACAAGGAAAACCAAGCTGAGACTAAAATTCCAGGACACCAAACTCCGGCCTCCGGTGACTACGACTCCACCCCTAAGCCTTGGCCAAGCTTAGGGACTGTACCGCGTAGCTAAAAGTGGCAGCGCCATGAAAACTTGCACCGACAGCGCCATGGTTGATATTACATTACATGATGTAGATGTGACTGTTATTTCTGCCCCTGTTATTGATTGTTTAGAGGTACATGCATTCCCTGTTAGTGGTAATGCAATGGATGCTGAGGCCCCTAATGAAGCTTCTATCTTTGGTTCAATGGTTACAAATAATGACTTTGGTCCTATCTTCCTGGTAACAGACCATACCAATGCCCAAATTGATGATTTATTGATACTATTTTGTCTAGTACTCTTTGACTTCTAACTTTGACTTAACTCCAGCTGGAATTACGGATCCTGGTATTGTTATGGTGGTAATAGACAACAACGCGGTCCCTATTGATGCTACTCTATCTGTCCACATCGAGGCCCTTACTGATGATACTACCCATGTTGTGGTTATCCAGCATATTATGGCTATTGATGAAACCCCGATGGCCACCCTTCACGAGGCGGTAATCGAGGATGTTCACCAATCGGTCACCTATGATGCAAACAAAGTTTTATTAGAGGCCCAAAATGAAATGATGAGATCATCTTTGACCCAACGTTTGATTGTGTAGTTACTACACCTAACCCAGTCTTGTATGGTGATGAAAATATTTCTGAGGACATCCCAATGCTAAACTTTTCTGCTTTAGGTTATGCAGAGATCGATGATGAATACCTTGAAGGATTTACTCGGGTAAAAAGCAAAAGAAGCAAAGTAATAAAATAATAAAATACATTACAGAACACGAAAAAAATAGAGTACATAGTAATTTATTTAATTAAGTAAAGTATATTATAATTAAGTAAAGTAGACCACACTTTGTACTTGCCATGCATGACATTAATTTAATTATTATCTGATATGATTAAAGAACTTAAGAGCGTCTTTAAATTTATTTTGTAAATTGGTGTTGCAGATTAGTTTTACACCATATTCTTTGTCCTTTGTGTATAGAAGTTTTGATGATCAGTTGAAATTGCATTTTATAGGGTGATGGCTGGAAAGTAGTTGCAAATTTTGAGGGAAACTTCCCCAATAGGATTAAACAAATTCCATTTGATAGACAATTTGATATAAACAACATCAAGAGGGTGTGTTTCTATCGCATTCTAAAAATAAATTGTTTGGAATTCAATGTTCCTTCTCTCTGGTGGGTTATGTGACTGGTTTACTCATTACCAGATTGTATTAGAAGTTGATGGTTATAAACCTTACCTCATTTCCCCTGAAAAAGGTTAAGATCTTTAATAAAAGGCGTCCTAGAGCTCGCAAAAGAGCCTTCTCGTCTTTGCGTAGATGAGGTAAATGATCTTTCTGCACGAATGTTGGCGTTGCTATTTTAATTTATACATGTTAAGCCCATACTTATAATTTGAGAGCTTGAACACTTTTATATATTTGACGTGGCTAGAGTTGGTAGAATGACATTGATATTTGAAATAGTTTTAGATTCATAACTCTTCATTTTACAATAAGTGGTAAAAAAATACAATAAGTGGTAAGACTTGCTTTTCAATGAATCCCCTGGTTGTTGAGATCCTTATTCTTCTTTTATTTTATTTTTCATTCAATTGTGTATCTTATTGTTAAATTCACTGTTGCTCCATTTAGATAATATAAAAAGTAAAAAAACAGAAACATTGAAACATTTGGAAGTGACTGTTCGTGATTTGTTCTTAGTGAGTGTTTGTTTGATTATTTTCTGGGTGTCGATTGAGGGTAATAAAACATGTAAGATCAATTGATTTGGTTTGTTGTTTTTTTCAATGATTGATTTTTGTTGCTATAAAACACGTAATAAAACATGATTGACTGATTTAGCAGAATGAGTGAAATAATGGTGCAATTTGACATTCTTGATTCATTTTTTTTTTTGCAACTTAATGTATTTAGATGTTGGAACCAAGAAAACCTATAAAGCCAAATTCTGGAGGCCCGCTATTGTCCCCTGTGTAATTTGTCCAGCTTGGCATATCCTTGAATATATACCATGGAGAGATTATGCTTGGAAAGTAGTAACCAAGTAACCAACTAACCATCAATTTATAACAATAGATCAAACCAACCATATCTATAATGGAAAAGAGTTCCTCATCCATCTTGTTGATTGTTGGTCCCGTTTACACAAGGAACAGTCTAGAGGGGGGTGAATAGACTGTTCAAGTTTCAAACTTTTCTCTAAGTCTTAACAGACTTGACAGAGAGGGTCGAGTTCTGGTGGCAGAACTGGACCTGGCAGCGGATGAGTTCTGGTCGGGTAGCCTTCAGAAACACACTAAGGCTATGTTTGGCTAGCCATTTCAGCTCAAAATGGGCTGAATTATTCTAAATTCAGCTAATTATTATCTAACTAATCATGTTCGGCAAAGGGGCTTAAAAGGGCTGGATCTAAAATAATGGAGCTGAAGCAGAACGCTACCCAAGCCAACGTTTTCGTTCAGCCTGTTATATAATTTACTTTCGTTCCCAGATTATCCCCGCTCCTGTAGTCCGGTGAGCCCCGTCTTTCTTTTCTCCTCAGCCGATCGTCGCTTTCTCTCGCAAATCACCTGCCTTTCTCAGTGCATGTATTCTTTACAGAGAGAGGGAGAAGACGGTGGATGATGGACTCATGGTTTGATTCCGTGTGAGCTAGGGAATCAGATGAAGAGACCTGCCACGACTGACCATGCACCTTGCGATCTTATCAATTTCTCTCATCTTCTTCCCCAATTTTCCATTTTTTACTGCTTTTGATGTGTCTTACTTCTACTCCGTTGCTTGGATGACAAATGATTTGAAGCATGATTCATTGTTTCGTTGAATCATTTTTCTTATTTTTACTTTTATGTTTTAGAAAAAAACTTAACTCTTAATATTTACTCCTGATAAAGTATTACGTATAAAAATATTTAATATCATAAATCATTATAAGACATATTTTATTCTCTTAATGAAATATACTATCATGCCCTTTAGTGTAATTTCATATTATTCGGATACTTTTTCAGTTCTTTTTGCCAAACGGGTCTACTTTATTCAGTTAGCCATTCAGATTCAGCATTTCAAAGTTCAGCTCCAGACAATAATCTTTAATTCAGACAATAGCCTCTATTTCAGACATTAGTCTCCAGTTTCAGCTCGTTCTGCCAAACATAGCCTAAGGCAAATGCCTTTCTGATAACTCTTAAGACAAGATCTGTTGAACACAAAGTCCAAGTCTTTAAGAGTTAATCAGTTGAATCTTAATGCAGGAAAGTAAAATGCGTAAAGTAAGTGACATCGGAGATTTTTATAGTGGTTCAAGGAACAACGCGTTCCTCTAGTCCACTGTTCAACTAAGCTTGTAAAAACGATGATTACAACACTTAGAGCTAGCACTTAAGAAGCTCTCCACGTCTTCTTCAAGTCCAGCTATCACCCGGGAGGCTCTTCCTAGCTTCTTGATGACTGGTCTCATTTCACTGAGTCTCCTTGAAGTATCACCACTTCACTACTCTAGTTACTTTGAGATGTCCTTTCTTTTGCAAGAAGTGTTTCAGTTAAGAAAGGTTTGTCCAACGTAGCTTCGTCACAAGAGATGTGTAGATGAGGCTCTGGAAGTGTTGAAGAACTGGAGGAATGATTCTCTCACGTTGGAAAGAAGAGATATGGAGTTTATAATCTTTTCCAACGTAAAGTTTTTCTTGTTGAGATGTTGAAGATGTAGTCTAAAGAGTTTGAATATTTTGCTTGTAAGAGAGTTGTGAATCGTTAGGGATCCTGTTCTTCGAAGAGTATCTTATATACTGAGAGATGCCTTCATGTTGGAGTGTAGAGGACATCTTCATTAAATGCATGTACAGTTGACTTGACTGTTTGATCCTCAAAAAGTAGGTGGCTTGCTATTTTGGGGGTGCGAAGATCTTCGCCTGGTCAATCATCAGCTTAAAATATCTCAACGTGTGAAGCTCATTAAATGAGCATTAAATGCGTGAACAGTAGCAACTCTCGTTGAGAGGCTCCTAGCCGTTAAGGAATATCCCGTTAGTTTAACAACTATTTAAAATGCCTTTGAATGTTTCTAAGTGTGACCGAATCTGATGAGGTTCTCTGATAGCAACTCTGATGGCCGACTCTGGTGGCAACTCTGGTGACCAGCTCTGGTAGCAACTCTGATCAAGAGATCCAAGAGAGTTTCTGGCCTATCGACTATGCTATAACATACATAAAGAAAAATTCTAATACAAGATTTCTAAAGGGGTACTCTAATATCCTACAAGATTGAGCAAAGACTTCGAAGAACTGTGAAGATTTCAGAGAATCAATTCGGTTTTATGCTTGGGCGCTCAACAATTGAGGCCATTCACCTTCTTCGGCAACTTATGGAGAAGTATAGAGACGCTTATAAGGATCTACATTTGGTATTCATTGACTTAGAAAAGGCATGTGATAGGGTACCTCGAGAAGTTCTTTGGTGGACCTTAACTAGAAAAGGCATATCACGCAAGTATATCAGTATCATCATGGATATGTTTGAGGATTGTACTACAAGTGTCCGTACTAGTGTAGGGAGGACTGAAGAGTTCCCTATTACTATCGGAGTGCACTAAGGATCGGCTCTGAGCCCTTTCTTATTTGCCATAGTCATGGATGAACTTACAAAGTCAATTCAAGACGATATACCGTGGTGCATGATGTTTACCGATGACATTGTATTGATTGATGAGACGCAATCAGGTCTTAAAGCAATGTTGGAAGTATGGCGACAAATATTGGAGAATAAGGGTTTCAAACTAAGTCGGAGCAAGACAGAATACATGGAGTGCAAGTTTGGTGGAGGTAGAAGCAGTGGTAATAGCGGAATTACTCTGGATGGTAAGGAGATACTAGTCGGCGCTATGTTCCGTTACTTGGGCTCCATAATTCAGAAGGACGATGAGTTAGATGGAGATGTATCTCATAGAATCAGAATAGGGTGGATGAAGTGGAAGAGTGTGTCAGGATTTTTATGCGATCGAGGTATGCCGACTAGACTGAATGGTAAACTTTATAGGACGACAATTAGGCCTGCATTACTGTATGGCGTAGAGTGTTGGACGGTGAAACAATGTTATATTCAAAAGATGAGTGTGACAGAGATGCGCATGCTGCGTTGGATGTGTGGGCATACTAGGAAGGACCACGTGAGGAATGAGACAATCAGACAAAGAGTGGGAGTAGCACCTATTGAAGACAAGATGTGGTAGTCGCGCCTACGGTGGTTTGGTCATGTGCGTAGAAGACCGAGTGATGCACCTGTCAGACGAGTTGAGATGTGTGGAGAAGAGACAGGGAAGAGAGGGGGAGGAAGACCCAAACAGACGTGAGTTATGGGAGTTCAAAGTGATATGCTTCTTCTGGGGTTGGATGAGAGCATGACTTTGGAGAGAGCTAAGTGGAGGGCGGGTATTCATGAGGAGGAGTGATCTCGTATCATCTTTTCCCCTCATCTTTTTTTCTTTGTTTTTTTATCCTTATGTATAAGCATTATTTGTATCCTTTTTATTTTATCTTTTTATGTATATTCATCTCTTTTTATATTATCTTTTTATAATAGCTTATCTTTTTTATCTTTATTTTCTTTCTTTTTCTTTTGGTGGTGATATCATGTATCGATTCATGTTAGCCGACCTCAATATCTTTTGGGACTAAGGCTTGGATGTTGTTGTTGTATTGATGAAATAGTCCATTTCCAAATTGCCAATAGTCATGTATTATACAACACATGCAAACAGATATAGTTAAAACATTTAGTACAAATACTCATTTGAACTCCTTAAGACCATACACAGGGAGCTGAGTTTATTACCAAACTTGATATCATTCATTATTCAACCATACAATATAGTACATATGGTGTTCCACTTGATTGGAAACATGTTCTATTGGAGATCGGTTGATATTATATGTTGAATTTTACAGACGGTCTGTAACATGAATACCTAAATTTGCACAATTATATGACTATATAAAAATTTGATATTATCCAACAAGAGTACTCAATAAACAAAAAAAGAATATACATTGACCTTTTAAGTAAATTTTTATAAATCATAACTACTAATTGCTAAAGGATTAGTGTCAACTATAAAATACAAAAAATATGCTTGAATAAATTATTTGAGATATAATAATTTAGCAATTGTAGTAAAATAACAAGTATATAATTGCAAATGAAATTGATAGTAGAAGATCGATATATTCAAGTCAATGATAGTCCAAATTAGAAGTTTTTACATTGGACAACCTCCAACACGTGTGGCCCAAATTCATCGCAACACGTGAATTAATTGGGAAGAAATGACAATCCTAATACACCATTAGATGGGTTGAAATGGGTTAGCTTGCGGGTTCGTCTCATTTCAATATATAACTTCATTCACTGTCAACACAATTCTTTTTTAAATTCTAATTTTGACAAAAATCTTAACCATTTTCAAAATTTGATATTTGTAACTCAATCAAATATAGTGTGTAATCTATGAAATCACATATAATAATGGGTCTTTCTATAGTACCTTCGTTATTTAGAAGTGTACTGGTGCATTTTGTTGAGTGGTCCACTAAAAAAATTGCACGTGTACATTTTCTACATCCTCTGCAACCTTCATTCTTCCAAATGGTGATGTGGCATAGTTTGATTGGGTTACAAAAGTTGTGTACCGGTGCATTCTAAATTAACTAAGGCACCATAGATTTTTCCATAATTTATTACCTCTACAACTTTGTTGTACTTATTTATTTATTTGCATTTCTATACGTGTCATAAGAAAAACCTTAACTTTAAGCACATATCTTACCGTGCTGTGCACGGGTCCCGTGTTGTGCACGGGTCCCGTGCTGTGCACGGGTACACATACTAGTAATACTATATTTTCTTTCACATCAATGGGAGAAAAGATTGATGTTAGTCACAACATTGGTAAGACTCCTCCGATTTTGAAATTACATGAACAAATTAAAACAACCATTTCATCAAGAGTCTGATGCCACATCACAACGGAATACCTAAATTTGCACAATTATACATTTATGATACTAAATCGTCGCCTGTAAGCGACACGTCATCCATCCTCCATTGGGTGGTGTCAAATATGCAAACGACACATAACGGGATTCCTATGTGTATGGCGTAGAGTATTGCACGGGGAAACAGTGTCACATTAAACCAGGTGAATTTTTTTCCACTTCTTTCAGTGGATTTTTTCCAGCAACTTTTTCAAAAAAACATTCGAGTGAAATTTATCGGCGACTTTTTCAACAAAATTGGGAAAATGTCGCAAAGCTGTTTGAAAGTGTAAGGATTGTTGGAGAAGACGGTGGGGCAAGGGATGGGAAGCTTTGTAAGAATTAAAATTAAATAAAGATTATTAGTCACTTTTTTTAAATGAAAATTATTTATATATTGTAACAAACACCGGGTCATCATACACTTTCCAAACAAAAGGAAAAAAAACTTGTATAACACTTCATCAACAATTAGTGAGAGACCAACGAAAAAAGATGTATTTAATTGTGAGATTATTGTGCGATTACGTAAAAGTGAGACTCTTTCGATAAGATCAATAAAAGGTGGATCAGTATTAACAATTTTTCCTATAATAATATTTCCATAAATCCCCGTAATTAAGCAAATTCATGAATTCCGTTATATCAGCTAGAATTTCATAAATTTTAGTGCATTTCACCACTTGTTTCGAGTGAATATCATGTGTAGTATTTCATTATTACGGAATACAAGATTCCGTTTGGCAAAACTAAAATTGACTAAGTTGGCTAATTCTGATGAAAATGATGAAATTCTGACTGAAGTGATTCGGTTGTCTGATTATGCTGATATATATATATATCATAATATATATATATATATATATTATTAATAAAATAAAGAAAACCGATACTCTCTCTGTCCCACTCAACTTTGCAAACCTTCATTTTTTGTTTGTTCCAAAAACTTTGTCACAATCCTTTTAAAACAAAGAAAACCGATACTCTCTCTAATGAGCACTTTGTCGTAGTGCATCAAAATAAATTCAATACTAACACTTATACGTAGTACATTGAAGTAGAGTTCATATCCACAGGGAAAGGAATAGTTCTCTTTTTATGAACTAGTAAATAAAATGGGGGTTTTGGGATCGAGTAATTTAATTTAATTAAACACTAAGTTGAACGATTTATATGAGTTTTAATTCAAAGATAAAAGAGACTTGGCTTTGCTACTTTCCACTTGTTGATATATTTAGTGTATCCTTGTTATATCTATAACTTATCCCCTTTTGAATACTCAATCGAGGAGTATCTCCAATTCATCGAGGGTAGTTATTAAAATTGACCGTTCATTAATAACTCTTACTAGTAATCAAATATAGAACAACGCCTTATACTGATTTAATAGTAGCATTTAATCTTTCTAACTCCTTGATGAAATCAATTGAGATTGATAACCTCAACACAATGGTTTCGGTTTAACCAACAAAATTGATCCCTCTTAAGTTTATTAACCACGACCGTGCATTAATAAACCGAAGTTACTTACTTGTGAAACCATCAACGATTAACCATCGGTTCATTGATCGTTTCTAGTAATAATTAATATTGAGATGTTAACTAATTGTCATCTTAGCAACACTTCCAAACATTAATATAGAGATAGATTAAGGGAGGAATTAATATTCAAGGAGAGAAGTTAAGAAAATAACTCACAACTTTAATAATCAACAAGCTTCAAGAGCAAAACCAAGAAATGGAATTTAGCTCCTCATTTGGAGACTAAACATGCTAGAAAAATATAAAGAAAATACTATTCTAAGTTGAGCTTAAGTATATGGAAGAAGGGATATCTAAAAGTGAAGGAAAATGAGGTTATATATAGGTGTTTTCAAGACCTATAGCCGGATACCCGACCGGGTATTTATCAAATCAAATCTTTTTCCATGTTTTTGTGTTCTTCTGCACGTTTTTTGCCCGAAATCACTTCATACCCGACCAGGTATTTGCTAGTTTCGCATCAATTTCCTCTTTCACTTCATACCCGGCCGGTAAAGGCCATACCCGACCGGTTTTCGCATAAAACTCAGGTTTTTTCATTCTTTTTGCTTCCAAACCTATCCTAAAATTATAACCCAACTAACTACAACTTACAACAAACAATAAAATGCTAGAAATACGATTACAATCAAATCCAAACTAACACCTACAAATTTGCACAATACTAATAAATAAATATTACAAACAATAATAAAAATGTATACTTAGGCACTAACAAATAGTGCCTATAAAACACCCCCACACTTGAACCTTTACCCGTCTCGAGTAAATCAAAACGTGCTCATGAAATTTCCAAAAATAATAGTGGTAAAACAACCATCCACAAGTGTTTTTGAAAATCAACATAAACATGTTCCGATGATCAAAACACAAGAATAATGGAAGGTCTTCAACGTCATTGAAATCATCTTCTTTTCCTCCTCATGTATACGTATACAGTATACCCTTAGGGTCCGTGAAAATAAAAGAGATACTTTCTCTCATTCTCTCATTTTGCCTAGGTTCCCTTTTGGGGTTTCATCCCAGCTTCTCACATTTTTTTCCTTTTTAACCTCACAAACTCACTCTTCTTTTTGCTTTTATTTTGCTTAAGTTGCCCTTTTGAGTTTTCAACCTAACAAGCTTTTTTTTTGCTTTTAAAAGTAAAAACAAGAATGAAGAGCATGAATGTGAGCATACCATGATCATCTCTCCCCCCGAACTAGTTGGAGCACTGTCCCTAGTGCTCATCTCTGTCAAAGTTTCCATCATAGCCTCCTCCGAAATTGCCGCCGGCGCCACCATAGCCACCACCACCATGTCCATTTTGTACCATTTTGTGCATTTGTTGGGGGAAGTTCTTGCGGTGAGCATGATTGGTGAACTCGAGGTCTTCATAACCGAGAACCTTGAAATTGGAGCATTGAAGGAGGAGGAAGATCCTCTAATCCTTTTCGGAGCCATGGTTTTCCCTTTGCTTGAACTTGGTGGGTGATTTCCGGACTTGGGGTTTGTGGGGTTGGAAAGTTCGGATTTTTAGGATGTTGGGTGTTTGGAGGGTGTGGAGATGTAGAGGATGATGAAGAGAACAAGAAATTGTTTTTTTTTTTTGGAAAATTTTCGAACCTTGGGGGGTTTGGGTACGGTTTTTTTTTTGGATTTTGGATTTTGGTGGATTTGGTGGATTTTTGGGTATAGAAATTGAGGGGATGATGTGTAGAAGAAGATTATGTGGTTGGTTTGAATTTTTGGTGGAGGAAGAAGGTGGATTAGAAGCTTGAATGCACAAAAATGGAGGTTGGGAGGGGGTTTGGTTGTGAATGGGGAAGGAGATGGGTCGAGAATGAGCTGGTTTGGAATGGAAATCCGACTGAAATGTCGTATGCTCGGCCGGGTTTTACTCAACCCCGAATGGGTATACTGACTGTCGCTTGGCAGAATGTTTTTCAGGCCAATACTCGGTCGGGTTTTCTTGATACCCGGTCGGGTATGTGACAATTTTTTTGTTTTTCTCAATTTTTTCTTTGCCCGGCCGGTTTTTGATGCCATACCCGAATGGGTAAGCATTCCAGGGGGTTTCGGGGATGAAAATTAGTAAAAACCTGGTCGGGTTTTGTGCATACCCGGTCGGGTTTTCGTTCATTTTAATTTTTACAATTTTTCTACCCGGTCCGGGTATTCAGTTTTTGTGCAGCACAGCCGACGGGGTTGGTGTATACCCGGCCGAGTTTTGTCCAGTTTCAGTTCAAAACTTTTTTTAAAAAAAGTGCAAAGTTCACATAAAATAAGATAAGTAGATGTACCTTGCATGAGTTGCCTCCCAAGAAGCGCCTCATTTACCGTCGCGACGTGACGCCATCATTTTGTTCAGTCGTTTAAGCTTGGATCGTGATAATCCATCTTCTTCATATTTTCACTTGTTGCACTTTCGTAGAAATGCTCAATTTTCCGACCCTTCACTATGAAAATCTTTCCAAGATCAAATATCCATATTTCCATTGAATCATGTGGTGAGAGTGAGGGAAAGAAATTATTGTTTAGCATGGTCAATGGAAAGTGTTTCGATTCCTTAATTTTTATGAAGATTTCAAAGCTGTCAATGTCTTTTTCAATTTTATGAGTTTCTCCTAAAGTTTTTAGAACTGTTGGGGGTACCTCAAAGGATGATAAGGATAGATATTTGAAGTATTTCACTGAAATTTTTAATTTGGATGGGAGTTGATTTAGCTCGATGCAGGCTGTCAAGTTTGGGATCGTTCTTTTTTTTTGTGTGATGGCGGCTGCTTGCTACCGGTGGACTTTTTGCTGAATTTTCATGCTTGAATCGTTCTTTTTTTGTGATGGGGGTTGTCCCTTCTTTAACTGAATTATTTTACCTAGGTTAGGATTTTCTAGCTTAGATAGTAATTGTGGTATGTTTTTTGATGCATTGTAAAATGTTATTTTTGGATGATTATATATATATTTACATTTCATCCAAAAAAGGATAGATATTTGACCTTGAAACTCGGTTCAACCTCTTCTTTGACCAGCTGGAGCTTCATGTCTCTTTCTTCTTCTACTTCTTCTGGATTTTGGGTCTCCTTTTGCATTTCCTTCTCATTTGTCAATGTGATTGCAAAAGTTTGCTATTTAGGATCACATTCTATTTGAGAGAGAAATTTTCCCGAATCCATTGCTTAAAGCCTACTCAAAGCTTCGGCTATTTGACTCATTTGAGTTTCCAAGTTTAAAATGCTAGACTTGGTCTCATTTTGAAATTGCATTATGTTATTTTGTATGATGGTCATGTTGGAAGCAATAGCCCGAACCATATCCTCCGTAGACATGTTAGAGTTGGAGAATGGATCATACCTCACGTGAGGTACTTTCCTTTCGAAACCAACATAATCAAATTGTTCAAGGTATTCTTCTTGGAGCTTTGGACAAAAACCCGAAAAATGCCTGTGAGACATGCAAATGTTGCAAGTCTTGACATCTCGAACTTTTGAGCATAAGATAGACTCCTTTATTGAAGAAGCCAAGACGGAAATTTCACTCTCTAAGAGTGTTGTGTTGGTATCCATATACTCATGTAAGCTCAGAAAATAGAAAAGTAAGATTTTTTTTAATATTATTTTTGAAAATAAATAAATAAATTAATTAATTGCCTTTCCCCGGCAACGGCGCCAAATTTGATGAGCACTTTGTCGTAGTGCGTCAAAATATATTCAATACTAACACTTATACGTAGTACAGTGAAGTAGAGTTCGTATCCACAAGGAAAGGAATAATTCTCTTTTTATGAACTAGTAAATAAAAGGGGGGTTTTGGGATTGAGTGATTTAATTTAATTAAACACTAAGTTGAACGACTTATATGAGTTTTAATTCAAAGATAAAAGAGACTTGGCTTTGCTATTTTCCACTTGTTGATATATTCAGTCGATCCTTGTTATATCTATAATTTATCCCCTCTCGAATACTCAATCGAGGAGTATCTCCAATTCAGCGAGGGTAGTTATTAACAACGACCGTTCATTAATAACCCTTACTATTAATCAAATATAGAACAACGCCTTATACTGATTTAATAGCAGCATTTAATCTTTCTAACTCCTTGATGAAATCAATTGAGATTGATAACCTCAACACAACGATTTTGGTTTAACCAACAAAATTGGATCCCTCTTAAGTTTATTAACCACGACCGTGCATTAATAAACCGAAGTTACTTACTTGTGAAACCATCAACGATTAACCATCGGTTTGTTGATCGTTTCTAGTAATAATTAATATTGAGATGTTAACTAATTGGCATCTTAGCAACACTCCCCAACATTAATATAGAGATAGATTAAGGGAGGAATTAATATTCAAGGAGAGATCTTAAGAAAATAACTCACAACTTTAATAATCAACAAGCTTCAAGAGCAAAACCAAGAAATGGAAGTTTAGCTCCTCATTTGGAGACTAAACATGCTAGAAAAATACAAAGAAAATACTATTCTATGTTGAGCTTAAGTATATGGAAGAAGGGATGTATAAAAGTGAAGGAAAATGAGGTTATTTATAGGTGTTTTCAAGACCTATGGCCGGATACCCGGCCGGGTATTTGCCATACCCGACCGGGTATTTATCAAATTGATGGAGTATATGGCCCGGGAACCCCCGGCCCATAGACCCTGTTACTCTAACACAGGCACAACGGGCCCAGGAAGCGCAATGGCCCAAAGCACAACGGCCTGAATGTCAAGAAGTCCACGGTGTACATATCGAGGCCTTCGGCTCCATGACCGAAGGCCCAAGATCTCACAGGACAGCCAGATTTTAGCATACGAAGCCACTGGGAGAAAATGGCAGAATGCAGGAGCCTTCGGCATCTTCTCATAGGAGTAGCCTTCGGCTACGGAGAGCCCTCGTCCACGGAGGAGCCTTCGGCCCAACATATACAGCCGAAGGCATCCTCCTCGACAGAATCTCCTCTCCACATGCGCCTGAATCACCGTACTAAGTACAATGTCACGTCCAACCACCGCATTTAATGCGGCCACATGCAAATGCCGGTGCCACCCCGATGGAAATGACCCTCGGCCGTTAGATTGTTGACACATGTACTCTCATCGCATTTATGGCTGCTATAAATAGCAAGCCTTATTCCCTTTGTAGCCCACGCTGAGTTCATTTAATACATTTGACTCTCTCTCTTACTTGTTTGCTCTGACTTCTCTCTAGTTATTCTCCGCAATAACCCTCGGGTAAGCAACCCCCAGGTACACTATCCATCACAAATCAAATCTTTTTCCATGTTCTTGTGTTCTTCTGCACGTTCGTTTGCCCGAAATCCCTTCATACCCGAGCCGGTATAGGGAATACCCGACCGGGTATTTGCTAGTTTCGCAGCAATTTCCTATTTCACTTCATACCCGACCGGGTAAAGGCCATACATGACCGGGTTTTGCATAAAACTCAGGTTTCTTCATCCTTTTTGCTTCCAAACCTACCCTAAACTTATAACCCAAATAACTACAACTTACAACAAACAATAAAATGCTAGTAATACGATTACAATCAAATGCAAACTAACAACTACAAATTTGCACAATACTAGTAAATAAATATTACAAAACATAATAAAAATGTATACTTAGGCACTAACAAATAGTGCCTATCAGTCTCCTCTGCACAAATCTCAATCTCTCAATTACACTTTTTCTATTTCTCACCTAATTTGAACTTGACAAAGTCCATTGGGATGAAGGTAATATAAAAAAATAACTACAATGGTCATCTACAAGTCAATGCACCCAGAAAAGTTAATTCAACCTTACTTAGGTAGTGTTTACGATTGCTTCTACTTCAAAAAAGTATTTTTTTAAAAGTGATATTGAAGAAAGTGCTTATTGGGTTAATAGACCTGATAGCAGGTCGGTCCATTATTCTTCGAACATGAGGACCACCACAGGGCCCATTCGGAGAAGACGCTCGTCCCAAGACAAAGGCCTAGCTAACAGGAGCTAGGTGGTCTTGCGGAACCCTCGGCTGAAGTCTACCGGCCGCACGGATCCACGCCCTTGTACATCACATGACCCAAACCTGATTGATTGGAGGATGCTCGTCCTCTACCAGGGAGTAGGATCAGGAACATGTCCTTGGCCCATCGAGGACCTCGAGCCAAGCTCGTCAAGACGCTCGTCCCAGGTCATGGTAGGAAACCAAGATATTGGCGAGAGGCACATTTAATGCAGTAGATTTGGTGGTTGGAAACTTGCCGTCCACAACCTCCATGTTAGCAGCACTACCTACCCCTTGATAGTATAAATAATAGCATTTATTTCTTTGTAAGAGGATGACAACTTATTACTCTTAGCAAATAGTAATTGTCTCAGCTCTTAGTACAATGTTAGATGAACGGCTTCAAGGCAAGTAGTTGAAGTGTGTTGTATACGGACCCTTATTATCATTTAATAAGATACAACTCACTTACTACTTAGTATTTTGATTCATTTTGCTTGTTTACACTCTAATCCACCAAAATATCCACTCAAAACTCAAGGGAAACGTGTTGAGCCTTTGGGTTGAAGGAATAAACCTCAACGGTGCTTAACACTAAAAGTTGATAGTGTTTGAAATAATGAAAAACAGTTTAATTCTGATTTGTTTAATTGAGAATCGCTGAAATGGATTCATGTTTAAAAAAATGAAAAACATTTTAATAGAAAAAGTGAAAATCAGTTTAAAACACTTTTGGCCGCTTCTAACTTTTAGCTTTTAAGTGTTTAATTTAAGTAGAAGTTGACATTTGAAAACACCCATTTCAGCTTTTTTAAACCAAAAGCTGAAAAACACTTATTTTAATTTTTAGCGAACACTCCCTTATTTTGATTATTACACGATTTAGTGTAGGAAATTAATGGTTGAATATTTAGTGAAAATATATACGTAGTATACACAATCGTATATTAACACAAATTACGGTGGAGCTAATGCACGGTATTTAAAGGAAGCATGGTATTTCGAGCAAACGTCAAAAAGGTGTTCCGTAATTTCCAACACAAACATAGCCGTGACTTTTGTTTGTCTTTCTCATCCCAAAATATAGAGCAATTAACTGCGCTTTTTTCGTGTACAAAAGCATGTCCTTACCCCAATTAATTTCGTAGTCATTGTAGTCCCTAATGAAACAAAATGGAATTAAATGTTCATCTGCAAATAAATTTCAGTTTCGTATTAATTTCAAGCTAAATTCAAGTAGTTTCCGGTTTAAGAAAAAATAAGTTCATTAGTTATCTTTAATTTCAACACAAATTTTAATACAATAATTACACATATATATGACTAAAGTAAATGTTGTTTACCAAAATGTGATCTCATAGTATAGTGACCATACATAGTAGTAATTTAATCATAGTAATTTATGTTCTATTTTTGTACTTAAGTGACCTTGGAATTATACCACAGTAACAATTAACCTTTTTTTTAAATAAATTAATTTTTGTAATATTTTTGAAAAACCTCGAGGAGATAAAGTAATACTCTCTATCACACGGCATAGTTTTGTTTGAATTTTACAACTTTATTAACAATATTTTTATTACTATCTCTGTCCCACTATGTTTGGAACAAAAGGGTGTGACACAACTACTTTTAGGAAAAAGTGGAATTGTGTGATAGATATTGAATTGATAAAGTGTAAATAAAGTAAGAATGAATTGTAACCACCCAAATATTACCAAATAGCCTAAAGGGTCAAATAGGTACATGAACTAACTTAAAGTGTTCAATTAGCCCCTTATATAGGAGGTTCTCCTCGGCCGTCGCCAATTGGGGAGGTTCCCGGTGGAATATTTTGATGAAACTTTTTGAGCATCTTCTTCATTAAGTCTAGTTACCCATACCAAATTTCAGCTAAAAATTCAACCGGGAAGGCAGTCAAATGATTTTTTGAAGATAACTGCGCAGTTAAACAGCGGAGTACATTTCGGAAAATCATTTGACTGTCTTCCCGATTTAATTTTTAGCTGAAATTTGATATGGGTAACCTAGACTTAATGAAGAATATGCCCAAAAAATTTTATCAAAAAATTCTATCTGAAAGCGCCCCAATTAGCGACGACCGAACAGAACCTCCTAAATAAGGGGCTAATTGAACACTTTAAGTTAGTTCATGTACCTATTTGACCCTTTAGCTTACCAAATATGATGTGAAACAAACTTAATGAGACAGACGAAAAGGTAAAACGATATAAAGTTAGGGACAGACGAAGTATAAAACTAAACAATTATAATACAAAAATCGGAAGGAAAAACATAAAATTTTTCCTTATTTCGTGAAAGAGTAAATGAAAAAATAATAAAATATTTCCAAAATAAGAATAACGATAATGTAAAATTCGAGTAAAATATTTATTTTCCTTAACAGAAATGCATTATTGTAATTCTGAAATAATACTATTATTATACTCCGTACTTAGATAGTACTAGTAGTCATTGATAGATATTGTCGTATTAATACGAGAAAACTATCAGATAGGCTCTTGTACTATAGCGAAAACATCAATTAAGCCCTCACACTTAAAAAAGACTCAATTGAACCCTCGAACTTTTAAAAAGCACTAAATTGGGCGTTTTATCAGGTAAAGGTCCGGTTTCCCGGTTAACAATCCCGCATGGCGCCAGCGTGACATTTTTTTCTTTCCCTTTTTCTTTTATCCTTTCTTTTTCTATTTCTCTTTTCTTTTTTTCTAGTTCTTTACCTATTTCTTTCTTCTCCTCTAAGCTCATACACATGGATATTGTTCAAGCCGTGCACTCTCCCTCCGACGGCCACTCCAGCTTCAAGCGACGAAGACCACTCCACATGCTCTGAGCGACGAAGATCACGCCGTACTTCCAGTGGGTCTTCCATGGTGATCTTATTAGACCCACTTCACATGCTCAAAAACTGGACCAAATCCTCTTCCCCCAACCTTGGAAGTTTGGAACGACCTCACCTCCAACCTCCATGGCACCACCTGTAAATGGCCGGATCTATAGGCCCCATCTTTTTTTACCTCTCCAATAGCACCAATCTCTATGCCTTGGGCCTCTCCTCCAATCCCCTCGCCGGTCCCATCTCGTCGGATGTGGGTTTCGCCTGGAATTCCTCCCCAGTGGTATGAACGGGATCTGTGAGGCCGACAGAGGGTGTACGGACGTGAACGTCTGGAACAGTATCCATGTGTATATCATGAAGCTTGGTGCCCGGCGGCACAGGTGTGGTGGGTCATGGATGGCGGGTTGTCAGTGATGAAGGTCAACGGCGTGGGTGACTCCAGGTGAGCGTAGAGGAGAAGAAAGAAAGAGGAAAAGAAAAGAGAAAAAGAAAGGGGAAAAGAAAAAAAATAAAAGAAAAATGTCACGCGGGCGCCATGCGGGCACCACACAAGTGCCACACTGGCTGGTAACCGGAAACCGGACTTCAACAGGGGTAAAATGCTCAATTGAGTGTTTTTTAAAAGTTCGGATGTTCACTTGAGTCTTTTTAAGTACGAGGACTTAGTTGATGTTTTCGCTATAGTACATGGGTTTATTTGATAGTTTTCTCTATTAATATTATACGGAGTAATTAGCACTATTTTCAAACATAACAAGAGAGAACTATCAAATAAGCCCTCGAACTTTCATAAAAAGTGTAAATAAACCCTTTTATAGGAGGTTCTGTCCGACCGTCGCCATTTGGGACGGTTTCCGGTGGAATTTTTTGATGAATTTTTTTGAGCGTCTTCTTCACTGAGTCGAGTTTACTCATACCAAATTTAAGCTAAAAACTAAATTTTTAAGGCAATCAAATGAATTTTTGAATACAACTTCGCAGTTAGACAGCGCAATATATTTTCGAAAATCATTTGACTGTCTTCTCGATTGAATTTTTATCTGAAGTTTGGTATGTGTAAACTAGACTTAATGAAGAAGATGTTCAAAAAATTTCATCAAATAATTCCATCGGAAACCGCTCCAAATGACGACGACCGGACATAGTCTCCTATAAAAGGACTTATTTGCACTTTTTATGAAAGTTCGATGACTTATTTGATACAAGTATATAATAATTATACTAGTTGAAAAAATGTCCGTTGGTTGTGTTTTCTTTTAAGGTTTTTGGTCTATTTGTGAAGTACTGAAGTCACTTTCGTCTTTTGCATTTAGTCTGCGAGGCGTGGAAGAAAAATAGAATCAAGATCCTTCCTCTCCTTTTCCTTCCCCACTCTTTTGTTTTTGTTCATCTTCTGTATCTGAATCCCTCCTTTTCAATTCTTGCCTTAATGAAGCCATTACTTTCCTATTTTTCTTTAATGGCTGAGCTAGCTTCAACTCTCAAGCTCTGAGGCTGTTTGCGTCTACTGTGTGTGGATTGGGGGAAAAAGAAGAAGAAGAAGCAGAGCAGATGGGATTGATCCCAGGGACCAGGCCGCCATTGCACAAGCCTGGAAAGGGCGTATCTTCAAGATGGGTCTTCTTGCTTTGCATTGCAAGCTTTTGCTTCGGTGTTCTTATAGTCAACAGGTTGTTTCAGCTACTATTTTCATCCTTCAGTTTCTTAATCTTGTCTGTAATCTTCTGCACTATAAAGTTCAGTAGATGGCAAGCCGCAAATTTGTAGTGGCAGATTTGATTATTGCAAGTTATAAGTTGTTGGCTTGTTGCATATGTCATCTTGTTTTGGGGTAAGGTTAAAAGTCTAAGATTAGGGATTCAGAACGGTGCATTTAGTCATATACTGCAATTTCTTGCACAGATTTAGGGATTCAAAGCTTCACTTTTTATGTGAGAACTAAAAAGTCAAGCAGTTCAAATTAACATTGATCCTTCATCCTTTAGATTGTACATACTAAGTTACCTCCCAACCGAGTGTAACATATATAAGGTTGGACTTCCTTCCTAGAGAGTCAATGTAATAAGTGGTATTTTATATTTAACAGATGTAGGATAAACTCTTTAACAATATGTGAATATTTGTCTGGCATAATACCTAAAGTGGAAAAGTTGAATCAGATTTTTATTTTCAGGTGATTATATTAAACAGTTTGCTGAATGTACTATCAGGTTGTGGTCAGTAGCCATCACAACGGTAGAGGGGGGGGGTTCTCCAGAACAGCTAAAGTCAGGAGGTTCTCACCCTGTTGCTAAGTGCCAACATAATAAGGCAAGTCTGGCTGATGAATATTGTTCTGAGTCTGTTAGGGCCTATTTGGATGGAGGGTTTTGGAAGGGGAGGTTTGAGAGATCTTTGTCTGTACAGGGTATGCCCCTTGCAATTAGGTTTTTAGGAGGATGCGATGTGCACTGACCTTACCACTACCATAGCAGACTAGCAGTACAGACTAAGCATGCCAAGCCTTTTTCTCTCCAAAACCTTTCACCCAAACAGACATTTAAGCTTCACCGTTTTTTACTTTTTATGGCATTCATACTAATTGCAGGAATCTTTTTGTTTTCTTTCAGGAAAGAGATATACTAACCCGGGTTTCTCAAACTCACAATGTGATAATGTAATTTTTTATCCCTTTCTTCTAAGTTAATCATAAGATTCTTTACATCTGCTCCATTTAACACTCCATTAACTGGTAAAACTTTTCAGGGAGTTGGATAAAACAATATCAACTCTGGAAATGCAGCTTGCTTCAGCCAGAGCTGCTAAAGAACACAAGGGGGGAAAAGATGACTTTGTTGAAGGAAAACTAGGGAGTGAACCTTTGACTGATCGTCCAAAACATTTTTTTGTCATGGGAATCATGACAGGTTTCAGCAGCAGAAAGCGGAGAGATTCAGTTAGAGAAACTTGGATGCCTGGAGGTAAAGGTTTCTATATAGATTTCTGAGTTAATACCCAGTTTAGTATCTCAACTATAGGCTACAACTTAATATTTAAAACTTTTTATGGACTCAATATGGTCCTTGACTAATGGCTATGATATTTGGACCCGATTTAGTCCTCATTCATATGTGGTTTTAAATAAGAAGTGTGATTTTTTCTGTTCTCAAGATTTAGACCCAGTTTCATCATCTTGGCCATCAAGGATTTAATTTCGATCCAATAGTTCTCAGTGAACGAAAATACCCTTCTTAATAATACCAGAATATGCATGAGGCCTTTACTGAGTCTAAATTGCACAGTTGAGAACCTAATTGAGCCCAATAGAAAATTGGGATCAAATTCAGTAATGGTGTATAGTTGAGGAACCAGAATGGTTATTAACTCTATTTTTTTTACCATGCATATTTGGTTTTTCAATATATTTTATCTGTATCAGGGGAAAATCTGATGAAGTTGGAAAAAGAAAAAGGTATTATAATACGTTTTGTGATAGGCCACAGGTAAGTTCTGTTATGGAAAAAATCTAACAATATTACAAGGAAATGTTTGTTGCAATTAATGAAATCCTGATCTCCTCTTCCCACTGTATAGTGCTGCTCGAGATGGAGTCTTGGATCGTGCCATTGATGCTGAAGAGGCACAACATAAAGATTTCTTAAGACTGGTATTAACTTTTTTCTTTTCACATAACATAAAGTCATGACCTTTTGTTATTCTTTTACCTTCTGTTTACTGTCTTCTCAATTCAAGTAATACTAGGAAAGTAGAAGCCTTATATTGACCAACTTTAGCGGTGATTTACTCATTTACTGATTTAAGATGATTACAAACCCGTGTCTAGTATATGGTTTCATCTTTGAATGAAACCCATACATATGGTTATAATTGTTAAATCCATTTCCTACAGCTTTAATATTTTTACCCCATTCTTCTATTCACTGTCCACTTTCTTTGTTATCTTTTTACAGTGTTTGCTAAAGTTGACACTAAGGGGTCATCCTGCATGTCTACTTAAATTTTTGACCGTTAAAGAAACTCTTAGTTTAGTAATACCATTAACAAACCTATAGAGAGGAGTGTAAGAATGAAGACATTTATACTTGTGGGTTCTGTCTAAAGTTAAAATTAAAGAAATACAGAAAATAAGTTTGTGAACATAAGGGACACTGAGAATAAAACAGTAAAGGGGTTTGACCATTAGGTGCAGATAACAATTGGTGTTTTCCAAATACCTCTGATTGTTGTGATGAAATAAACTGTGCTTAAACCTGACATGTTTTATTATGGGACTATATGCAGAATCATGTAGAGGGATATCATGAATTACCCACAAAAACACAAATATACTTTTCAACTGTTTCTGCACAATGGGATGCTGACTTCTATATCAAAGTTGATGATGATGTGCATGTCAATCTTGGTGAGGATTCAGTCTTGTTCTGACACAAATTATCAATTTATAGTATTTTTTTGTTATGATTTGGAGTTCTATTCTAAAATTCAACCTGAGTTGGAGGAATAGCTCAAAACCTTATATGGTGGTTTGTATCTTTATAATTGGTCAGCATGAGGTGTTTTAACTTTTAACCATTTTGAGATAGCAATTATCATTCTATAGATGCTGACTCAATTAAATATCCTCTAAACAGGTATAGTGGGGTCAATATTAGCTCGCCATCGTTCTAAACCCCGTATTTATGTTGGTTGCATGAAGTCTGGACCCGTTCTTGCACAAAAGTAAGTATGCTGGATGATGGTGTATGATAAACGGCCTAGTAGTGTGTAAATTTTACTTAATGTATATGTGATATGCAGAGGTGTTAAGTATCATGAACCGGAATACTGGAAATTTGGTGAGGAGGGTAACAAGTACTTTAGGCATGCAACTGGACAAATATATGCTATCTCCAAGGATTTGGCTACTTATATATCTATTAACAGGTTCAAGTTTTTTTCTTCAAATTATTGGAGTTTATATGGACTGTTGTATAGTACAGTGTCAGAGAAACATCTGATTCAACTTATAACAATTTGCTTAGGAACATACTTCATCGATTTGCAAACGAAGATGTTTCTCTAGGGTCTTGGTTTATTGGCCTCGATGTAGAGTATATAGATGACCGGAGCCTATGCTGTGGGACACCCCCTGGTAAGGCCTGCCTATCGATATTTTAAGTTTGGCGAATGGCATCAAATTCTATGTTGCACTTCGGTCTGCACTGCATTGCAGACCTGAGAGTTTGGTTAGTGTTTTCAAAGGTCATTTTGCTACAAGTAAAATAAATTAAACTTAAACATCTGCAAATTTGTGTAATGATTATTCTTTCACAACCACAATGGTGCTTTTATCTTGTCATATAACAGAATGATTATCTTTTTCTTTTCAAAAAGTGCACAACCCCAACAGATTAAAAAAATATCATTTGCAATCACTTGTGTCTTTGCTTTGGATTCAAGATTGCGAGTGGAAGTCACAGGCAGGGAACCTTTGTGGGGCATCATTTGATTGGAGCTGTAGCGGAGTGTGTAAATCAGTAGAAAGAATGGAAGAGGTACACCAGAGATGCGGTGAGGGTGATGTAGCAATCTGGCATACCAGCTTTTGATACCCTCAATATCTTTTATTATTATTATTCATTCTTTAGATGATCTTTGTGATTTTTCTTCTTCTTGCCCCTCGGGAGGTGTATCACGATAGTCAAATGTATATGCATATTTGCGGCAATCCGAAACCGGGTAGTTCATTTCTGTGCCAATTTTTGCTCATCAAAGATTGCTACTTACCTGTTGGACAAACAAACCTGCAAAAGAGATATATTAGTTTGTAATACAAATCCCTGATGTTTTTTAAATCATTTACTCCTTTTTGTGTCGTTAATCGTTATATGGCGACTATCATGGTGGACTATTAGTGACTATCCGTGGATGTTAATAGAACATTATATTAAGGACTTGTGTCTAATTCCTTTAATTACTTATAAGTATAAATATGATCCTAGGGCTACAGGTAGGGATGGACTAAACCGGCCCGGCCCGGCCTGTTACTGTTTGGGCCGGGATCGGTTGGCTGGTTCCGGGCTTTTAGCCCGTTTGGGCGGGCCGGGTGGGCCGGGCTCGGGCTCAACTTTTGGTGAACCGGCCCAGGCGGTTCGGGCCGGGCCCGGTTCAATTTTTCTTTTCAATTTTTTTTCTTTTCTAGGTTAGGGCTTGGTGTTTGGGGGGGGGGGGGGGGTTGGGGGGTTGGGGGATGGAGGTGAAGGGGGGGGGGGGGGGGGTCGGGTGTTAATTAGAAACCCAAAAAAAAAATTGAACTTGACCCGGGCCCGGACCCGGTATCAACCCGGGCTGGTTCCGGGCCCAACATTTTGCAAAAAAGCTCGCCCGGGCCTGGCTCGGAACCGGAACCGGACCGGCCCGGGTCCAACCCTAGCTACAGGTAAGCCACTATTCATTATTCAATATGGTATCAGCAGCCTAGGTATCTCCATCCTAATACCTCGTACAATGTCAGCCGCACTCCCAACTTCTGGAACGGCGCCCACTTTGGCGCAGCCGTCTGCTACGCAACTGCCGTCCTCAACGGTGCTGCAGTCTACAAACTCAACACAGGCGCCCAGATCAAACTCAACCATGGAAAGCCACTATTCATTATTCAATAGATGTATTTCAAGCAATGCTAAAGACGATTTAATCATGACTTATGGTGCAAATAACTTGTCTTTAACTCTTGTGAATGGACGAGTTCGAAATTTATTTTAATCATGATCTGTTTACGTAGTTTATTCGTACTTTGCGTGGTTCTTGCTCATGTAATAACCTTCAATAATAGGAAAAACTTGTTTGTGCATGTTTTGTGTACACATTTTTATACGCCCTTTATTTTACTTTTGTATATGGGCAATTCATTTAAGAAGTGTAGAAAATTGAAAGTTGCCTGTGTACATAGACAAATGTGTGAAATGTGTGCAAAAATATGTACACTAGAATAGAGAGGAGAGAACAAATGTTTTGAATATATTTCTGCATATGAAACTAGTTTACAAGGCTGTTATTTATACACATCATAATCATGTATATAAGGTAAATAATAATACTATATTAAATGACAAAGATATGTAACGACTAAATACAATATTATGTTTTAAATGCAAATCATTTCTTTCCTTCAATATGCCCCCGCAAGCCAGGTATTCTGTCACCGCCAAGAATCCTGAGCTTGTCTCTAAGAAAGATGAAGCTTTACCGAGGAAGCGGTTTGGTGAGGGCATCAACTATCTGATCAGAGGATGAGATATGATGAACTTGAAGAAGTCCACGTTGAACCCGCTGCCGAACAAAATGAAAGTCAATGGCTACATGTTTCATGCGAGAGTGGAAGACAGGATTGGCTGAAGATGTAGTAGCACATTTGTTATCACAAAGGAGGAGTGGAGGAGAGAGGAGCGGGTGTTGTAACTCACGCAAAAGAGATTCAATCCAAATAATTTCAGAGGCAGCGGTGGAAAGAGCCCGGTATTCAGCTTCCGTGGAAGACTTAGCAATAGTGCGCTGCTTAACTGATTTCCAAGATATAAAAGACTCCCCGAGAAAAATGGCATATGCGCTGGTAGAGGAACGATCATCAGGATTCCCTGCCCATTCAGCATCAGCAAAGGCACAGAGAGAAGGGGATGTGCTTCGACAAAGGTGGAGGCCATGAGAGGTGGTACCCTGCAGATAGCGCAAAAGACGTTTGAGAAGCTAGCAGTGATTAATCGTAGGTTTATGCATGAATTGAGCGAGCTTGTTAATAGCAAAGGCAACGTCTGGACGGGTAAGATTCAAATATCGAAGTGACCAAAGGAGCCGGAACTGTCAAACAGCGTTAATGAGGCAGAGGGAGCTAACGGTGTAGCCACAGGATTAGCCTCATCCATTTTTAATATTTTTAATAAGTTCATAACGTATTTATGTTGATCAAGAAAGAGTCCGCCCTGTGTAGGAGTAACCTGCATGCCCAAAAAATAGTGTAAGGCTCCAAAATCCTTGATAGAGAACCGGTGGGCCAAAGAGTCAATAGTCTGACGTATCAAGTGAGGTGTAGAGCCAGTAACAATAATGTCATCCACATAAACCAATACATAGATGTAAGATGGATGGGAGGAAAAAATGAACAGATTGGCATCGACAACAGATTGATAAAACCTAAGTGAGAGAAGGAAGCCACTAAGAGATTGATACCACATACGAGGTGCCTGTTTAAGGCCCATAAATAGATTTCCGAAGACGACAAACAAACCCAGAACCATCATTAAAGTCAGGAGGTTGTTTCATGTAAACTTCCTCCTGAAGTGTCCCATGTAGGAATGCGTTATTGACATCTAACTGATGTACCAGCCAACCATGAGAAAGAGCAATTGTCACGCCCCGGACTTACCCGGACACATCAACAACCCGCCGTACAGTATGAATAGTCAACCGCAGTCCAACTCATCCATACTATACAATGCGTCTTGAATACCATTCACACATAGTACATCCATAAACAAACATAATGTAAAAACATTCATTAAAGCAGCGGAAACATTAATAGAAGTGTTCAAGCCACGCTCGGCAAATTAGGCATACAAGCCCCCAAATAATTGTTCAAAATAATATCTATGAGCATTTATATAGTTGTTTTAAAACAGAACGGAAGAAGCACGAACCACGTCTTCTTTCATTGATCTTCCTGAAGCAACAGACGATGGTAGCAACCTTCAAGTTCTACTTGAAACTGTGAGGTGGCCTCCCCCATGATTCCGTGAAGGGGAGGTCAGTACTTTGAAGCATTTGAAAAGTACAATGACAACTACATTGAATATAATCAAATTTTCAATTTCTAAGACCCTTAAATAGAGTGACATCATAATATATATGATAATTCATATTTGCCCCTTATTATCTTTATAATAAGTTAATTTATTAATTTGTCAGCACGCGGCCCCCTTTATATATCCCATTTCATTCATCGTTCACACGACACAACCCGTAGGTCTTATTGTTTCTATGTGACTTGCTACCGCTGTCCGAGGCCTCGTAAGGTCATCGGTTCGGATTCCAACATCCCGCCCCTGGACTCATACCCATCATCCCATGGGAAGGTAAGGCCCTTCAGGGTCCTATCTTATGTGTTACCGCTGTCGGAGCCTAGTTAGGTCTCCGGTTCGGATTCCACCCTAACCCGTGATCACATCGGAAGTCCATGCTATCCAACCCCACTCTTTAGAGTCGAGAAGGGCCATGGTCCTTACTTATTACCATAATTCAACCGGCTATCCTCAAGGACTACCGAACACACCTGTAGGCCAATCCTATATCTAGAATCAATTTATTATTCACTTTATCTTGGGTATCCTTTAAGGTCTACCCCTAGTATAACTTAAAGTTCATACATTCCTACCTTAAAGCATCTCTTAAGACTACTTAAGGCATAAAATTTCACAATCCAACCTTAGAATCAATTCTAGCAACATTTTACTTTAATGCCCGACTAGTATATTAATACTATTCGGATTAATTCCAACAAACAAAGTTCTCCATTCATAGTCATATAGATAATTCCAAACCAATTTTCCATTGAAAATATCATCTATATCAATATACAAAATATCACTTTTAATCACGCATATATTCTTATATGAAGTAAAAAGCATGTATCAACATAAGTTTCATAGTTAATTCCATTATCAAGTCAACATACTCATGACACATGATCATACACAATTTACTCTTAAATTTGTATATCATGCTCCTTTTCCTTATAGACAATAGTCTTCTCATTTTTAGGCATTATTAATCATTAATAATCCATCAAAAACACATTTAATTACCTTAGGTAATCTCATTAAATTAACTCACTAATTATAAGCAATATAGTCAACCATCCTCACCTCGAATGAGCTTTAAGATCGAAGTCCTACCCTTCTCGGTTGAACTCCGGCGAAACTCCGGTGAACTCCGGAGATACTCCGGTGATACTCCGGCGATAGTTAGGAACACCTTACTCAAGCTCCTAACAAGGTTTTATCACCGCAAAACCCAAATCAACACAAATAACCTCTGAAAGGTTATTTTCCGGTGAACCGGTCATTTGGCTTCTAAGTCCGTTCTTGGACTTAGAACTACCTTCCAATCCCTTGTTCTACACTTCTAAAAATTTAGAACAATCATAGGGGTCCTCCATATGATATATAAGTCATATGATAAATAAAAAGTAAAGGAAAAGTCACTATAAGGTCATTACCTTAATCCTTCACACTTTTCCCTAACTTTTTCCTTGGACGGTTTGAATTATATTTTATTTTATCGGGCCAAATAAAATATATCACACGTTCCTAATCATTATAGGCCTTTAGAAAAGATGTACGTTCCACAAATTTAATTTAGAAATCTCTGAAATTCATTTCGGGCTATTATCCGACTGATACCGGTAATTGGGCCTCGTGTGACCAACGGGTCAACTCTATGCCCTTTCTATGGCCCAACTAAAATATTGATAAGCGTTTTATTAACGTAATTTATACAACAATTTATAAACGCTTTTATACTTAAAAGAATAAAACTCTCACACATATGTCTCGTTTTGCAAGAAATACTATAACCGACAATTGGATCAAATACGAGGATGAAAAGTCACGCGAAGAATCCCGACAAGTAAAGGTCAACCAAACGCATCCCGAGAACAAAAGAAAAAAGGAGAAAATACACCAAAGGGGTGAAAGTCGCCCGGCTTTCACCAAAACCGGCCGGTTTTCACCAACCAGCCATCCCGTTGCCGTCCGAAGATGAAGGAAAAGCACCCGGAGCAAAAACAGACGAAAGCCGCCCGACTTTCATGAAAGGCGCCCGGCTTTGGGCGCCGTGGAAAATATTCAGCAAACCGAACCAAAAGCCGCCTGGCTTTTGGCGAAAGCCGCCTGGCTTTTGGCGAAAGCCGCCCGGCTTTCGGTCCCTGGAGCGGAGAAGACCGTTTTAAACTCGCAAAAGCCGCCCGGCTTTTGCGAAAGTCGCCCGCCTTTCGCCTGGAGCTGATTAAAACAAGCAACAGTCATCACAATCATTCGGGCAAAACACCAAATCCCATTAAGGAGCTTGCTTCCTTGTCCGAAAATGGCCGTTGAGAACTCAATATTTAAGAGGATTGAAGCCCTCTCAAGAGATTATTCCATATTCTACACACTTTACTTCTATTTTGGCATCCCAAGAGCAACCCCTTGGTCTTGGGAGAAGTTCTACACTTGGGGAAAGCTTTATCCACCATAGCTTTGGAGTTGTGGTATCATTTTCTTATGTATTTCATTGTATTTTATCATTTCAATACTTGTAATTTTATTATGAATTGTTCTAGCTAATTTTCTATAGCCAAGGTTAGGGATGAAACTTTACGCACTCTAGGTGTTTGATGTATGTTCTCAACCAAATTATTATGATCTTTCCTTTATATTTTAATGTGTATGACTACGGTGTACAACGTATGATTATATCGTTGGGTTTATTTGAGCAATTAACGTTGAGTTATAAACCGTGCACTTAAAGGTTAGACATATTCTAATTGTGGATAGAAATATACCTCAATTGAGTATGGTGGTTTTTATAATGTCCTAATCTTCAATGGGGTTAATTTTAGATGAATGCGAACCGTGACGGGATTCACACGTAGAATTAATCACAATCTCGCTGCCGTAACAGGAGTTAGAATACTTTAGTGACATTCCACTCATAAGAATTGGCGAAAGAACATATATTCATCACTAGGAGTCGTTTAGGAGTAATCCCGAACCCTTGGTTGCTTTTATTATCTCTTAAAAAAATCAAAAAGCTTTACTCTTTCCTTAATTCTTTCACTAAACCGCTTTCACTTTTGAATCATATAAACAACGTTTCCTTGTGTTCGACCCGGTATTTTTACCGGAATTTATTACTACATTGGCACTTGTACACTTGCAAGTTTCAGCCGATCAAGTTTTTGGCGTCGTTGCCGGGGAAACGGTTTTGTTTTATACGATTCAACAAAAATTCCTGAATTTTCCAATTACATTTCACTTGGTATTGTTTTAAATTTTGTTGTGTAGACAAGCTCTTAGTGCATGCTATTGAGAAGTCAAGGCTCTACAAACCTTGAACCTATCAACCTTGAAATCGAGAGAGCTTGTAGAAGGAATCGAAAGAAGGAAGCAAAAGCACCAACAATGCTTCCTACACTCAATGAAAGGAAGAGGCCCGTCATTGCAACAACTCCTTCTTGCATCGTGCTTAGCGAGGCGGCACGAGACTATGAGTTGCGGAATAGCTACTTCAACGCTATGCCGCATTTTTATGGACAACCAGGGGAGAATCCATTAAATTTCATCACTGAATTTTATGGGTTCATTCAAGGTGTTCCAAGGAATGGCCTAAATGAAGGTGATCTTAGGCTCAAATGCTTCCCTTACACCTTGAAGGGAGCGGCAAGAGGGTGGTTTCTAGAGCAAGCACCGGCATCCTATACTACTTGGGATGAAATATACAATGTATTCATCTCCAAGTACTACACCCCAACAATGACGCAAGAGCTACGACAACGAATCTTCAACTTCAAACAACAAGTTGGAGAACTTTTTCAAGACGCATGGAGGCGTTTCAAGTCTTTGTTGAAGGAATGCCCCCATCACCGCATTCCTCTTGACCTCCAAATTGACACTTTTTACAATGGTTTGAACTCATCTTGTCAAGCTATTGTGGACAACCGAGCGGAGGGATACATTGGCAACAAAACCGAGACGGAAGCTTTTAGAATTCTTGAGTCTATTGCTTCAAATCATCAACTTCAAGGAGGAGACATCAAGGTAGCGGGAGTGAATGAGATTTCTATCACTCATGAACTAGACAAAAGATTTGAAGAATTTCAAATCAAAGTCCAACAAAATGTGCAAACATCAATTCAAACAGCTTTGCAAGCCGTTATTGGAGGTGTTCAACAAGTAGCGAATGTGGAGAGTGTCTCCAACGTGGAAGGTAACTCATCTCAACATCTTGAGGATGTTAGTTACATGAATTCCTATGGTAACCGGGCAAATCAAGGAGGAAATAATTTTTCCAACAACAATCAACAACGGTACAACCAAGGAAACAATTGGAAGCCACAAGGGAATTCTTCAAACCCTCAACCCGGAGCTCCCAAATTTGGGCAATCACAAGAACCTACTGTGGAGGAGATGATGAGGCTTCTCACAAAGAATGTAGCCGCTATGAAAGCCCAAAATGAAGAAAACCACAGTAGAATGGAGGCATCCATTGGGAATCTCCACAATCAATTCACCAAACTTGACATGCGTTTTGAAGATCAAAATAGGAAGCTTAATCAACGCATGGACAGTCTTGAGCAATATACCAAGTCCTCTATTCATAACTTGGAAGTTCAAATTGGTCAACTTGCTCAAGAAAGGACCACTAGAGAGCATGGAAGATTTCCCACAACAAGCTAGGTTAATCCAAGAGAAACGGCTATGGCAATCACTTTGAGAAGTGGTAAGGAAATGAAGGGGGTGGTTATTCAAGATGTACCCTTGGAGAAACAAGGAGATGAAAAGCTAGATGAGCATGTCTCATTACCACCACCCATGGCAACATATGTTCCCCCTATTCCCTACCCTCAAAAGTTGAAGAAGAAGGATGAGAAAAAACAATTCAAGAAGTTCCTAGACATTTTTACCAAGTTGAGCATCAACATCCCTTTCGCTGAGGCTATAGCGGAAATACCCTCATATGCGAAATTTCTGAAAAATATCCTCAATAACAAGAAGAAGTTAGCGGATTTTGCGACCATACCGGTTGTACGACAGAGTTCAATTCTTCCCGTATTTCCACGAGTGGTTTCTCTAATACATGAGATGGATCCGACACATACTTCTTTAGCATAGACACGCGGAATACGTTATGTATCTTCTCCAACTCTGGAGTCAACTGTAATCGGTATGCTACGACTCCAATTCTCTCAAGAATCACAAATGGTCATATGTATCGTGGGTTAAGTTTCCCTCGGCTCTGGAATCGGATGATTCCCTTCCAAGGTGAAACTTTCAAGAATACTTCATCTCCCACCTTAAACTCTAAGGCTATTCGACGCTTATCGGCATAACTCTTCTGTCTATCCTTGGTGGTCTTAAGCCTCTCACGAATCATCTTCACCTTTGATTTGGTGATCTCTACCAATTTTGTGCTCTCAAGTTTGGCCATGCCAACCTCATCCCAACACAAAGGTGTACATCATCTCCTTCCATACAGTGCCTCGTATGGAGGCATGCCTATACTAGCCCGATAACTGTTGTTATAGGCAAACTCCACAAGTGCTAAGTGGTTGTCCCAACTTCCAATTCTGTGCTCTCAAGTTTGGCCATGCCAACCTCATCCCAACACAAAGGTGTACATCATCTCCTTCCATACAATGCCTCGTATGGAGGCATGCCTATACTCGCCTGATAACTGTTGTTATAGGCAAACTCCACCAGTACTAAGTGGTTGTCCCAACTTCCTTGGAACTCCAATGCACAGACTCTCAACATATCCTCCAATATTTGTATAATCCGCTCAGATTGTCCATCCGTCTGTGGATGAAGGGCAGTGCTAAACTTCAACTTTGTTCCCATAGAATCTTAGAACTTCAGCCAAAATCGTGATGTGAATCGTGGATCTCTATCGGATACAATGGTTATTGGAACCCCGTGTAGCCTCACAATTTCATCCACATATAATTTGGCTAGCCTCTCCAATGCATACGTGGTGTTGATAGGTAGAAAATATGCACTCTTCGTGAGCCTATCCACCACAACCCATACAACGTCATAGTTCTTAACCGTCTGTGGTAATCCTACCACAAAATCCATAGTCACGTGCTCCCATTTCCATTCAGGAATGGAAAGTGGCTGTAATAATCTAGCTAGGTGCTGATGTTCTGCCTTAATTTGTTGACAAGTAAGGCATCCACTGATGTACTCGGCTATTTCCCTCTTCATATCGGACCACCAGTAACTTTCCTTTAAATCACGGTACATTTTCGTGCCCCCCGGGTGCATGGCATACGACGATGAATGAGTCTCCTCTAAGATGGACTTTCGGAGCTCACCATCTGATGGTACACACACTCGTTCATGAAATAATAGGAGACCATCGTCTCTTTCCCTGCTAGCATGCGTTCTCGGACCTTTGTAAGTTCTTCGTCAGCTTCTTGACCCTTCTTGATCTCATCAAGTAAAGTAGGTCTCACCTCAAATCTCGCCAATAAGGCGCCATCACTAGATGCCTCCAATTGAGCTCTCAATGCCCTCAGGATAGTTAACCATGCTCCCGATGAGCTCCTCTGGCTCAAGGAATCCGTTACCACGTTGGCTTTACCGGGGTGGTACTCAATGATTAGATGGTAGTCTTTTATCAACTCCATCCATCGCCTCTGTCACATGTTCAACTCTTTCTGAGTAAACACATATTTCAAGCTCTTATGGTCAGTGTATATGTGACATGTCTCTCCGTAGAGATAATGTCTCCAAATCTTTAGTGCAAATACCACTGCCCCCATCTCTAGATGATGAGTAGGAATAATTTACCTCATGCTTCTTCAATTGTCATGAAGCATAGGCAATCACCCTCCCATTCTGCATCAACACACATCCAAGCCCTTGGATGCTCGCATCGCTTTAGATATCGTACCTCATACCCTGTTTGGGTAATGCCAGTACTGGTGCCTCCGTCAATCTTTTCTTCAATTCTAGGAATGCCTTCTCACATCGATCATCACATACAAACTTAGCCCCCTTTCGAGTGAGCTTTGTCAATGGTGATGCCAAAGCTGAGAACTTCTCCACGAATTTCCTATAGTATCCTGCCAATCCAAGGAAACTACGAATTTCCTTAACATTCTTTGGCCTCTCCCATTCGGTAATGGCCTCAATCTTCTTGTTGTCAATTGCAATTCCCGATCCCGAAACTACATGCCCGAGAAAGCCAATCTCCCTTAGCCAAAATTCACACTTAGAAAATTTAGCATGGAGTTGCTTCTCTCGTAGTGTCTCAAGAACAAGTACTAAGTGTTCCTCATGCTCCTCTTCACTCTTCGAGTAAATCAAGATGTCATCTATGAACACAATCACAAATCGGTCCAAGTATTTATGAAATACCCGGTTCATCAAGTGCATAAATGCCGCCAGAGCGTTTGTTAGCCCAAACGACATGACTAAGAACTCAAAGTGACCATACCTTGTGCGGAAAGCACTCTTCAGTATGTCACCCTCCTTTATCTTCAATTGATGGTAACCCGACCTCAAGTCAATCTTCGAAAACACTGTTGTTTCTTGGAGCTGATCAAAAAAGTCATCAATCCTGGGTAAAGGATACCTATTCTTGATTGTGACCTTATTTAGTTGACGATAGTCAATACACATTCGAAGCGTCCCATCTTTCTTTTTCACAAATAGCACCGGTGCTCCCCACGGGGAATAACTCGGCCTTATGAAACCATTATCCAATAGCTCTTGCAATTGGGTTTTCAACTCATTAAGTTCTGCGGGTGCCATTCGGTATGGTGGTATAGAGATTGGTTTGGTGTCAGGCTTAACCTCGATCACGAACTCAATCTCTCTATCGGGTGGAAGTCCCGGTAAGTCTTTCGGGAAGATGTCCGGATACTTGCACACTACTCTCACATCATTGATGTCTATCTCCTCTTTGGTTTTATCTACCACATATGCTAGATACGCGTGTCATCCCTTTCTCATCATGTTTCTTGCCCTCACGGCGGATATGATACAACTGTTTGATTTGCCTCTATCTCCCTCAAAGCGTAAGGTCAACCCTTCACCGCTTTCAAGTTCAAGAACCTTCGTGTAACAATCAACCCTAGCATCATGCTTCTCAAGCCAATCCGTTCCGAGGATTACATTGAACTCAATTATACTCAGCGGTACAAAATCACATGTCAAGGTTTGGCCCTCCACTTTCACCTCACATGATGGATAGTGGCTATCTCTTTCGATATCATCCCCCATAGGTGTGGATACCAATAGGGTTTGAGTCATCGGTACAAGTAGTACGTTGAATCCCCCGGCGAACGCCTCACTCACAAATGATCGTTGCGCTCCGGTATCGATAAGAATTCTCACACTTTTCCCATTAATCTCTAGCGTTCCTACATTTATAAGCCATGCAAAATACATTTCCTACTACCTCTATACATCTATAGAGGTTTATTATGTTCACACACATGTTTGGGATCAATGAGAGGTCTTAACGTTTGCAAAACGGAGCAAAAACTCATCATTGGGCAGCATGGGTGCCACACATGGCGTGCCTCAGAGGCACGCACGGCGTGCGTGGCTGGAATTTTCATGAGGATCTACTGCCCCTCAAGCACGGAGGGACGCACGACGGACGTACGGCGTGCGTGCAGGCTGCACACGGCGTGCCTGAAGTCATTTTTCCGGATGGCTACTGCCACCCACGCACGGAGGGACGCACGGCGTGCGTGTGAAGGGCACATGGCGTGCCTGGGAAAATTGTATTAAATCAGATATATACATATTAATAATGTGCTACATTACTCTTTCTCAAACGATCCATATATTAAACTCAATCCTACCAACACAATAAATAATTTAAATTCTACAAATTAAATAAATTCAAGCATAATAATAACTTTAACAACTTATATACTCCCTCCGTCCCTTAAAACTTTGTTATCTTTCCTTTTTGGGACGTCTCAAAAAACTTTGCCACTTTCCCTTTTAATCATCTATTTTGTGGTTTCTGTTATTTCTTTCTCCTCTGTACAAATCTCAACCACACAGTTTTTACTTTATTATTCTCCGTGCCGGTCAACTTTGGCAAAGTTTTAAGGGACAGAGGTAGTATTTCATAACACCAAATACAAATAAAATAATCCAAAAGAAACAGCAATTTCGAACTAAAATTGAAAAAACCCTAGATTTAAAGAAAATTGTGAAATACCTCGAATAAAACGGTTGGAAGTCGATACAATCGAGCACAAACGACCTCGGAAGCACCATGTCTGTTTTCCCTTTGATTTGAGCTTCTTTAGCACGTTGGCCGGCCGAATTGGAGTTGGAATCACAGCGGAGCCTCTTCCCCTTCTTCCCCTTTTTTGTCGTTCTGCGTTCGGGAAGGAGAAGGGTTTTTTGTTTATTAATGAGCTGCCACTTCAAGTGACGGATTTTGTATTGTATAGAAGAATCGTCACTCCAAGTGGCGGCTTTTGTACATCGTGATGAAGAGCCGTCACTTGGAGTGGCGGCTTTCCTGAACCGTGGTTAATCCCAATAGTATTTTGGGAATTATTCTTAACCTGTCAGTAATTTGGGATTTATTTATTTAATTAGCATTATTCCGAGAAAAAAACTCTAAAATAATCTTACCCTCATTCATCTTTATTAGTTTGTAGAGATCGATCATTCCTAAGAGAGAGAGTGTGTGACATTCTAAGAGAACAGAGAAAATTCTTCGTGTAAAAATTTCACAGATTATTATAAATGGATTCTTTTTTGCTTCTCTACTCGTTATGTGTATGCATTCTTATATGTCGTTGCTGATTTATGGGTTCCAATAGTCATAGAGTCTTCATAGAGTTTAATGTGTCAAACACCCGTACTCCCCAGAACCCATATTTCGGGGTGCTATGCACATAACATCCCGAAACAACACATTTAGCAATTTGAAAATCACTTATCTTAATGCTATGATTGAAAATGTAAGCGATCAATTTTGTCAAAATCACTAAATTATTCAAAAAAGACCAACCATTTTTCTTTTATTCGGCAATTAAATTCCTTCTTCATGATGTTATACAAATGGTTAATCATAACACATGTAGTTCGACATAGCTCTTAAATCATAGAGGGCTAGTACATAAGATTGATATACTACGAGGGGGTTTGACACATTGAACCCGTTTTCACAAGTACAATTTTTTTTGAATAATTTTAAGATTTCCTTCATTTCAAATCAATCGATGTATTAAATCATTTTAGAATGTTTTCAATTGAATTGACTTTTTATCAACGTGGGTGTATTTTAAGCATATATTTGAATATATGCTTAAGGTCATTACAACTTTTTCATGAAAAGAGATATTATTGACAAACAAGCACATTAATGGAAAATTCATCCAAATAGAGTGGAAGCTATTCCAAAACAAAAGAATGAATCCAGAATAGGTTATGTCTGGAAAATTTTGTTAGAATATGTATATCTATATTACAATTTGTGACATAGGTATAATATGGCAGTTGATGTCTTGCCAAGAAAAGTAATCAAAGTCATTGAGCATAAAATGGCAAATTTCTTCTGGGGTTCTACAAATAGTAAGTTTAATTATCATTGGAGGAGGTGGGATAATTTATGCTTGCCAACGGATGAAGGAGGTTTGGGTTTAAGAAGTTTAAGTGACATCCAGAAGGCTTTTTCCTTGAAATTATGGTGGAAATGGAAAACTTCTACATCTTTATGGACTGATTTCTTTAATGCAGGATGCCCTAGAGGGCATAGCATTGCTCTAAAGGTGACTGATTCCCCTATTTGGAGAAGATTGTGGTATATCAATGATCTACCTTTATGTGAGCTAGACCCTAATCAAAATTGGATATGGACTCCTGATAGTAAAGGGCCTTTTTCTTTTAAATCTGCATACGAAGAAAACAGACAAAAATCAGCTCCTACTTTTGTCAACAAACATATCTGGCACCCTAAACAAAAGCCTAAGCTTCAAATTTTTCAATGGAAGAAGCTTAATAGATTTCTTCCTTTCAAGGAAAATCTTACAAGATTCAATATGGTCCTTAATCCTTCCATTTGTCCTTGGTGTAGGAATCATTCAGAGAGTATGAACCATGTTCTTTACCTGTGCTCTAAGATTCAGCCTATTTGGAACTATTTCTCTACTATTTTAGATATTCCTCAAATTGGTTCTTCCGCCAGGCAGCTTTGTTTCCAATGGTGGCTTAGGGCTGGTAGTAAGACTATGATTGATATTTTTAAAATTAACCTCCTGGGCATTATTTGTTGGCACATATGGAAGGTTTATTCAAGTCTTATTTGGGGTTCTGAGCATGTTATTCCTACTGCAGATAGCATTATTTGGAAGATTAAACTTTATACTCAATCCTGGGCTTTAAGTTTAACTGGTATGAAATTGTTTAAAGTTGGAGAGGTCCTATTCACAGAGCAATTGGTTCCTACTGGTTTCCGGTTAAAATCTAAAATCTTCAGACAGATTCGTTGGCAACGACCAAAAGGAAATTTGAAACTAAATGTCGTCGATGCTTCCTTTGTACCTGATACTGCGGCTGGAGGCGCTATGTTGAGAAATGAAAGGGGAGAATTTCTGCTTGCTGTTCAATTTCCGGTGAGAGCAACGTCGAGTCAAGAGGCGGAGTTCCAAGCTTTGCTCATTGCTTCGCGCTGGGTTGTGGAGGCTGGATTTGTTGGAATACAGGTTGAAAGTGACGCTTTGGAGGCTCTCGGCCACATTTTAGGCAAGCGAACTGGAAGATGGATAGATGATATTTTGTCGTTGAGGGAATTGGCCTTCCGGGTTGGGCTTCGTTTTGGACATGTTTGTCGGGAAGGAAATTGTTCGGCCCATTATTTAGATAATAATCGGGTAGCCCAATTCCATGTGTTATCTAATTTGAGCTCTCTTCCTCCTTTAGTTAAAAGTGCTTATTATTTAGACTTCTTTAATATTCCATCTTTTAGACGCACTTTGTAATTTTCTCTAGAGGGTTTGGTCTAGTCCCCCTCTTTTGTACTTGTCTTTTTATTAATAAAACATGGCAAATGTTCCCCCGACATTTTCCCCACAAACAATTGTGACATAGGTCAGTGTGTATTTTAATCAAGTTAATGAAGAACGTAATAGACGTGTGAAATTTAATTCAATGATGTTGTGGGTAATCTAAGGTTATGTTATCAATGAAACCTTACAAGAAACGGGAGAATTTTTCTAGGGTTGCAGCCAGCACCGCCTAGTTGATTTCCGGTGGTACTCCGCTTCTTGGAGTACGGCGCCGAGACCGAAGCTCCCTTTGGTAAGTTCGGAGGAATTGGGCTTTGATCGGAAGAATGAGTGTGATGACATGGAATTGCAGAGGCTTGGGAAACCCGGCATCGGTGCAGTGTCTTTCGGACCTGGTGCAGAGGAACAAACCATCGATCATATATTTGATGGAGACAAAGCTTCGCTGCAGAAGGGCAAAGGATGTTCTCCGATCGCTAGGGTATATAATCAGCGAAGGTACGGACGCGGAAGGGCAAGGAGGAGGAGTTATTCTGGGATGGAACGAAGACTGCGATGTAACGGTGGTTGAATTGAACTCCAATTTCGTTGATTGCCAGGTCTGTAGCGTGGAAGGAGGTTTAATGTGGAGGTTCACCGGATACTATGCATACCCGGAGACGATAAGGAGGCGGGCGGCGTGGAATCTGTTGCAAAGACTGGCAGCGAGCAATTCTTCCCCTTGGTTGGTCATGGGAGACATGAATGATATCATGTATATGTCAGAGAAGAAAGGACGGATACCACATCCACCGTGGCGTTTGAATGGATTCAGAGGAGCAGTGGCAACCTGTGGATTGCGGGACTTCCCGTTTGACGGATACCAGTGGACATGGGAACGGGGGAAAGGAACTCCAAACTGGGTGGAGGAAAAACTAGACCAAATTCTTGTCAATGATTCTTGGTGGGATAATTTTAGGGAGGCAAGAGCAAACTCAGTCGAAGCTTCCACAAGTGACCATATGGCTTTAGTTATTCGTATAAAGTCTACATGTCATAATAGGACGGAGAAAAGATTTCGGTTTGAGAATCATTGGCTGAAGGAGGAGGAATGCAGAACAATAGTGGCAAATAGTTGGAGGGCAGGAGTACAGTTGACTGTGGGAGATAGGCTGCTATTTTGTGGGAAGGAATTAGCAAAATGGGATGGAAGCAGAACTAAAGGCTTTTGACACCAGATTCAAGCATGCAACAAGCGCTTGGTGTGGCTAAGATGGAAGGAGGACATGGCTAATGTTACGGAATTTATTCGCACTAGACTGGTACTAAACTCATTGTTGGAAAAGGAAAATTAGTACTGGAGACAGAGAGTGAAGGAATTCTGGCTGAGAGAATGAGATATTTCCCGGTTCTTCCATAACGCAGTTAAGGCGCGCAGGAGGAAAAATAAACTGCAAGGATTACGGCGGCCAGATGGAAGCTGGGCAACGGGCAGGGAAGAGATAGGGGATATGGTGTATAATTATTTTGCTGGTTTATTCACAGAGCTACCTCGGACAGCCGAGGAGGAGGTTCTCGGACCGCTTGGAACGGTGAGCTAGACGCAGAATGACAGGCTAATACGGCAAATAACAATGGAGGAGGTTAAGGAAGCTGCATTTAATATGCATCCGGAGAAGGCACCGGGTACGGATGGGATGAATCCGGCGTTTTTCCAAAAAATTTGAGATATTGTGGGCCCGGAGGTTGTGGATATGTGTAGAAGTATTTTTGATAGTGGGAGAATTCCTAGAGATATAAATATTACTAATATTGTTTTAATCCCAAAGAAGGAGAGGCCTGAGAACATGGGGGACTGGAGATCGATTGCTTTATGTAATGTTGTGTATAAAATCTTTTCCAAAGTCCTAGCCAACCGTATGAAAGGTTTATTGGGAGATTTGATAAGAGAGAACCAGAGCGCGTTTATCCCAGGAAGGTCGATAGTGGATAATATTGTGGTTGCTTTTGAGACTCAGCACTGTCTGAAGAGGAAGCAAGGGGGTAAAGAGGGATTTGTGGCACTCAAATTAGACATGAGTAAAGCTTATGATAGAGTGAGTTGGAGTTTCTTGGAGAAAATAATGGGGAGAATGGGTTTCGAGGCACGATGGATTGGTCTCATAATGGAGTGTATCAGTACAGTTAGCTATCACATCCAATTCGAGAAGGGTGCTCTAGGGCCGATCATCCCAAGTAGAGGGCTGAGACAAGAGGATCCACTATCCCCCTATTTATTTATCCTAGTGGCCGAAGGCCTGAGTTCGTTGCTAAGGAGGGCGGAAAGCAGAGGAGATGTGAACAGGGTAGCAGTATGCAGAGGAGCTCCAAAGGTACCACACCTATTTTTCGCAGACGACAACTTCTTATTTTTTAAAGCCAATCCAGTCGAGTGTGATAATGTAAAAAAGATATTAAATTATTATGAAGAAATGTCTGGGCAGGTGGTGAATTTTGCTAAGTCTACAGTATATTTCAGCCCCAATACGACTGAGCAGATTAGAGATATGCGCAGACAGAAGTTGGGGGTTTTTGCTGAGGGAGAGCATGGGCAATATTTGGGATTACCGGCAATGGTTGGGAGAAATAAAGGAGCTATTTTGAGTTATTTGAAGGACCGGATTCATAGAAGAATCAAGAGTTGGAACAACCGGTTCCTCTCTAGGGCGGGTCGAGCTGTGTTATTAAAAAATGTGGTCCAGGCGATGCCAGCTTACGTCATGAATGTATTTTTATTGCCTAAGGAATTATGCGACGAGAAAGAAAAATTAATGAATGGGTTCTGGTGGAGAGGTTCGAAGCTGGATCAAAAAGGAATGAGGTGGAGGAGTTGGAAGAATTTGTGTAAACCCAAAGAGGCGGGCGGACTGGGATTCAGGCAGTTAAGGGAGTTTAATCTAGCTATGCTAGCCAAGCAGGGGTGGAGGTTGATCAATGATCAAGGCAGCCTCATGGGAAAAATCTTAAAGGCAAGGTATTTTCCCAATTCTAACTTTCTTAATGCTAAGTTGGGGAATAACCCTTCCTTTGTTTGGAGAAGTATTTTTGAGACACAGGATTTGTTGAAAAAGAATATAAGAAGACGAGTTGGGAATGACATAGATGTTCAGGTGTGGGCGGATGTGTGGCTACCGGGAATAGATGAGGGTAGAATAACTTCATCAAAACCACAAGGAGTGCGGGACATGAACGTGGCGGCCCTGAGAGATGTCACTGGGAAGAAGTGGAATGAAGAGAGAATAGGGGCTATGTTTAATGAAGTTGATAAAAGAAGAATCCTGAGCATACCCATTAGTGCTGGCAATAGAGAGGATGTCTACTGGTGGAAAGGTGAAACTAATGGAGTTTATTCTGTGAAAAGTTGTTACAAGTTGCAGATGGGAGAACAGGCAGGAGTCGCGAATGGTGCTTGGGTGCAACTCTGGTCAGCCAAAGTTCCTTCTAAATTAAATTTTTTTATTTGGCAGGTTTTAGATGGGACGATTCCTACAGTGGATAAATTGCGCCAGAGAGGTATAGCTGTGCCGAATGGGTGAAAACTATGTGATGACCCGGCGGAATCCCTGGAGCATGTCTTTCAGAGTTGCAGTTGGGCTCGGCTGGTGTGGCAGGCAGCTGGCATAAATGCCGAGGAGGATAAGCCGATAGAAGGTTGGCTGAGAAAGGGCATTGAGATGGGGGACGAGGAAAAGAAGGGTAAATTTATGGCGCTACTTTGGAGTCTATGGAAAAGGAGAAACAATGCGGTTTGGAAGGATCAAAAGCAGGACACTACTAGTGTTATCAATGGAGCTGCAGGGATGCTAGCAAGCTGGAAGGAAACCAAGACCAGGGGAGACTGGCAGATGTTCCTCAAGTTAAAGAAAAAGGAAAGTGGAAGAGACCGAAGAAAGATTATATAAAAATTAATGTGGATGGTGCGGTTAATGAGAGTGGGGTGTGAGGGCTTGGGGATGGGTGGCGAGAGATGATGAGGGGACTTTTTTGAAAGCTCAAGGGGGGCCCAGCGGCTGCGAACTGGACAGTGGCAGAGACACAAGCTCATGGGTTGCAGGAAGCTATTAAGGGAGCTATCCGGGAAGGATGAAACCACGTCGAGTTCGAGTCAGATGCATTGATAGTTGTGAAGAATATAAAATCAGGGGAAGGGTGCTTGTATTTACAAATTATTATAGAGGATATTAGAGATGTGTTAGAAACTAAGAGTGATTTTTCTCTTTATTATTATAATAGATCTGCGAACAGTGTGGCTCATGCAATAGCAAGAGGACCCGTAAATCTCCCAGATCAGCATAGTATTTAAGATGTGGCTCCTAGATGTATTGATAGCCTGTTGGCTACTGATTGTTTGGATTAATAAGAATGTCTAGAGTTGATGACCAAAGTTATGCTATCAATGACAATGTCTTTTGACACATTTTTCATACTTTTTTTTTAAAAAATTTACTCGTAGTATTTAGCGTTTTGCTAAAATTTTTAACCCCTTAAATATTGTTTTGAAAAGTAATTCTTAAAATGTATAACATTAATAAAACAACGAAAATTTATATGAAAAATTAGTATACATGACTCTCTACAAATTTAGTCAAAAATATGCATTACCTAACAAGTTTAATAGACCACCGGATATTGTACATAAATAAATTTATAAAACATGGTTAAAGTTATTATTTTCAAAGAACTAGAAAACCCATAATAAAGAGTGAATTATTTGCAAAAGTTACACCTAGTAAGAGCCCATTTGGAGATCCTGTTTTTCGGCTTATCGACTTATCAGGCAACTTTTTCACCTAGCACGTAACTTTTGATTTCGTGCACTGAATTGTGTAATAATAAGAAAAAGTACGGTTGAAGTTACTTTTCTGGTTCTATTGGCTAAAGTTACTGTAGAGGATCATTTTAACAATTTTTCATATATTTTTTCTTTATTTTATTAGTAAAAAATATTTTAAATATAATTTTTTCATAAATTAGCAGAATCAGCCAATTCAGTCACTTCAGCAAAAACTTCATAAATTTCAGCAGAATTAACCGATTCGGCCAATTTTTCTGCCAAAACTTCATAAATTTCAGCAGAATCAACCGATTCGATCAATTTGAATGTTAGCAAAGGCTCTAAATTTGTGGTTGAAAATGTCTTGTCGAAATCATACCAAATGTATGTAATGATAAGTAATGTCAAAAACTTTTTTTTAATGATACCACTTTTGATTTCAATCATTTCATAGAGATATATAATCATCACATATGGAGAATTTAACATGTTTTACTTTAAAAAATGTGAAAGTGTGATGGTAAGGGCATATTTAACATGTGTTCGTTTCGCACAGGTAATTGAAAATGAAAAAAAAGAAGTGAGAAAGCATCCGCGGGATTTTGGAATAAGTTGCCATGGCCTCATGGGGTACCTCATTTTCCTTCATGAATTATTGGCCATTATTTCATTTTTTGTACTCTGTATTTTTAAACTAGCTACTTTGTACTTATAAAATCACCATAGTACTACCTACCAAAAACTATTGTTGGCTACAATTATTTATTGACCAGACAGTCAAATTAAATTTGGCATAACAAGGTAGTCTTCAATAGGGTGTAGAAGGGTTGCATACAACATACTTTCCTACTACTTCCGCCCCATTTTATGTAATTTGACACAATTATTAATACAGTGGTTGAAAAAATAAAAATTGTGTATAAGATATGATAACATAAAGTAAAATGTTGTTGAACACATTTCTTTCCAAAAAGGAAACATGTCACTTACTTTGAAATAATTCAAAAAGTAAAGTAAGATAGATTAAATGAGACAAAGAAGTATTATATTAATATTACTTATTTTTTCATTAATTATGTAATTAAAGGCGATCATTGCACTCCAGGGGCGTCTAATGAATTTAGAGGTCTCAACTCCAAATAAAAAACAAGGGCCTCACATTAATAAAAAAATCTTAATTTAAATACTTATACTCAAATCAATTGAAATTCATCAAACAATATAATTAAAAAAAATCCTAAAAGTTACTTAATACTAGTACGATTTAAAGCAACACAACACACTGTTCAAACAATTTGAGTAAAAGACTTTTAAAATGACCGACGAAAGAAATGATGGATCTTCATTATTACTCATGCTTAGTATAATACTAACAAATTGGGGCCCCATAAATTGAAGGACCCTGTTATGTAGAACCAGTTTAACCTCCTTACAAACTTGTGTGACACCCCATATAAATAAACCAACATCATACACTTGAAGAGTATCTTGTACATAGGCTTCCACTATGCATATCCAAATAAAAGGACCCTCAATACAAGCAATTACAATTCTATCATGTAAGAAATATTTAGAATTGAAAACTTGGATGTCAACAAAACCGAAATCACCAGAAAATTATAGACTTGGTTCTTCAATACATCCATATTAAACTGATGCAACCTATGAGATCTCATTCATAGATTAAATTTTGTCCAATTAGATACATTTTTGAATGTTCTTTAGGGCTCCTTTTGGAACGTATCTTCATGTGTAAAGGACGCCTTTTCCATTCATAAGGCTAGAGGCGTCTTGAGGACTTTGGAGACCCCAGACAAAAAAATCATATTCAAATCATAAAAAATCATATGAAAAAAGCATATTCAAATTCCAGATATAACGTGAACGTCCAAAGGAAAAATCATGAAAAAGAATTTAACTAGTTATCTCAACTTATTCTTTCTTTTTGTACTAATATATAATACAAAATTCATAAAAAATAAATTAACAAAACCAAGAATCTATAAATAAAAATGACAAATCAAAGAAAATAAATAATTTAGTAATACCAATACCATCACATTAATTATTTCATGCCTATATCATACGACGTATAATCTAATCCATACAATACCAATTTGTTTTACAAGCTAAGTATAGCAATATTAACCCAATAATTTTTAAATTATAACTATTTGTCATACATTCGGAATATTAAATATTTAACTACTTTATCATGTTACGAGCAATGCCTTGTGCAAAGTGGACGGTGGATACATCCTCTCAAGTAGGTCCTTAAAACATCGTAACCATTCTCTTCCCCAAATTAACCTTGACAAAGCTGCATCCACCCCAATTGGCGCACATTTGGGAAAGCTCTGGGAAATAACTCACAAACACACCTATATTAAATATTTGAAAGGTCAACGTGAAATATTTTTTAAAATGGCTAACTTAGTCAAACTAACCTTTTGACTCCCTTATCAAGTTTTTAGTTTTAACACCATAATAAATCAAGCATGTCTCCTTCCAAATACAAATAAATAATAATATCAGAAATTCTTCATGAAATGAAGAGATCAAAGCACACGTTTGGTAATCGATGTTTTTAACTTGTCATCCATTTTTTTTAACGTGTAATAATGAAAATAAGTAAAGTTAAAGTTATCCCTTTTGACTGAATTGGCTAAACTGCTAAAGTTATTGTAAATCACCATTTTAATTTTTTCATATAATGTTTTTTATAATTTAGCATTTTTTTAAATTCAACCAATTTCATTAATATCTAAACAAGCTAACAAAGCCCTAAACATATGGTATATACTCCGTAATAATTACTCATAACTTTTTTTGAGAGAATGACGCAAGAGTGCAACATTTTGGAAAACCATTCCAAAAAGTTTAAAATATGTGTACATGGCAACATGTTGTGGGACCCTCAACAAAATAAATCTCTTAATTTTTAAAATCCTTATAACTTTTGCATTTGTTTTCCGTTGTTTATAAAAAATATATCAAAACTCATAATTTTTAATTATCTTCATATGACACCAATACCACATATATAAAGTTTTTTTAAAAAGTTTGAACTGTTGAAGTTTTTGGACCCAAGTTTTTTCTTAAAATTTAGATCACATGATTTTTTACACTTATTCACTCACGACAATATTTGTAAATTAAATCCTTACGATTATTATTATAATCAATTTTATTCTTTTTACGAATTATTATGATTTAAAAATTCAAACATTCCCAATGTAATTTAAATAAATTTGTAGTTTAGTTTTTTTATTATTACTCCAAGCCTATTTTTGAAAAGAATAATTGAAAGATGTAAAAACATTAATCGTGAGATCTTGATTTTATCACTTCAATCTCAATTTTGTCACTTAAATCTACTTTAGGTATTTCAGGTCCTAGAAGTTTTTTTTTTAAACTTTATATGTACAATATTGGTGTCATATGAAAGGTTATAAAAAATTAATGATGGATAGTCTATCCGGGGGTATATATCCGAAGGGTTATTACGGGGAATAACTTAGAGAGAAGTCAAAGCAAGTAAGTAAAAGTAGAGAGAGAGTGTATTCAGTATGAATGCCGTTTTCAGCGTGGTTACAAATGAGGAAATGGGGTGCTATTTATAGTAGCAATAAATGCCGGACAGGGACACGTGTCAAGCGCTCATTGGCCGAGGGGTCACCTCAACTGGTTGGCACTGGCAGCCGCATGTGGCCGCATTTAATGCGGCTGTTGGATGGGACGTCTGTGCAGGGTACGGTGATCTGCACGCATGTGAGGCGGATATCTTGTCGGGTGAGATGCCTTCGGCTATAGAGCAATGGTCGAGGGCTCCTCCAACCGATGGCACTCTGGTGCCGAGGGCTCACAGTGCCGAGGGCTACTGTTTCCCCGTTTTCTCCCAGTTTCTTAATTTGCTTGCGAAGCCCGTCCTGTGAGAGTTTAGAGCCTTCGGCCAGGGGGCCGAAGGCGCCCCTGGCGCGTAGTGCGGGCTGCTTGGTACTTTGGGCGCTGTGATCTGGGCCTGTTGAGCCTTCTGGGCCTGTTGGGCCTTCGCTGGAGTAGTAGGAGTCTGTGGGCCGGGGGTTCCCGGGCCATATACTCCATCAGGAGTCCCTCACTCCTTTTGCCGAAAGGTACTTGAGGGAAAAGGAGTAACTTGTGCTTGCCCTTTGATGTTGTCCCATCGTGATCTCTGAAGTTGGTGAGGAGTTGTTGCTCTTATGTCCCTGCCGGAGGCAGTCCCTCAGTTACCCACATGTCGGGACTTGAGGGCTTGCCTTGTCGTTTGTTGGAATTTCACTAATTTTGTAATTTAATGATTTTCCCGAGGGGGTCCTCCAGTCCCCCACTCCTTAAGGCACTTGTAAAGTGGTGAAAAGGAGTAGAGTAGTTGTGTTGCTGTTGTGGGCCGAAGGCTGACGTTTTTCGTTTCATTTTGGGGGGATGCCTCGTTAAAAACCTCATTAGGAAAAACCCTGGGGGAAAAAATCCTAATGAGGGAAAAAGAGTGCACCGAATTCCCCCAATGATGAATCGAAAATGTCAAACCTTGGTCAAAAATGGAGAATAACGGTAATGCCGAAGGCTCTTCTTTTTCTGAGGGCTCATGTATTGATCAGCCGAAGGCTTGCCGTTGATATCCTGGGGATGCCGAAGGGGAGCCCCTCAATCCGGGGATCGAGGGCCTACTGGATGAGGGCGGCAGCGGAGTTGTTACCGGGGGGTCCACTGTTTGTTGATTAGTTGGCGATGAAGATACCCGAGGGCTCCCATTACCTGTGTGCGACGGGTTATCCGTCAATGAAGGCAACTCCCCGGGGGCTACCCGGTTTTGCAGTGCTGAGGGGGAATTCCCGAGGGGTGCCCTGATATGAAGCCTTGGGTTTCTGAAGGAGTGATCCCGAAGGCGTCTGTTATGTGCTGTGTGGGGCACACCCCGGGGGCACTTCTGAGTGAGTGCACCCGGAGGCTATCCTTGATGAAGTGGAGTGAAGTAGAAAACCCGGGGGCTTCCGGAATATAGCCGTTGGAAATATAGCCGTTGGAATATGTAACGACAGGATATAGCCGTTGGGGGGGGGGGTGGCACACGTGGCGTGTGATGGCTGGCTGTTCGTTGGCGGCGTCACCGGTTGGGTGAAACGACGGTGTGTAATGATGACGGTCCGTCCGGAGGCCCGGTTTCCGGGCCCAAGCCCGGATTCCAGCGCCTATAAATACCCCAAGGCCAGAGCCATTTCCCCTTGTGCGATCATTTGTCTTAGCGAAGCTCTGCCCAAAATTCTAGTGAGAGAAAATCAGGCCTTCGGTCGAAACTTCTGCTTTCAAGGTCAGTGCCCGCTTTCCCTTCATCTCTTAGCTACCTGTACTGTGCCCTTAGGTTAGGAGATAGAAAAGTTAGGAAACACTAGCGTCTACGAGCCCTCGAACTAGAGTGTGAATGTCGTCCCAGAGTGATTCTCAAGATATCTCGAGGACGCCCTCGATGGAGGACGAAGGCATCTCCGACTTGGAGTCCAGCAGTGGTCAGCTCTCGGATGGTGGTGATGCAGCCCTCGCCACTGAGGTGCAGAAGGATCTGATGGCCGAGGCCGAGGCGGAGGAATTCGAGCGAACTGCCGAGGATGAAGAGTTGGCCCTCGCCATCCAAGTTGCTGAAGAGGAGGAGGAAAAGGAGAGGGCGAAGGTCACTGTGGCTGTCCTTCCCCCTCGGGGTGCTGGTGAGGCCAGTACTTCCCAGCCGCTGAATGCAGTTCCCATAGAAGAAGGCCAAGGCAGCTGTCCCCAAGAAGAAGGTTATCGCTGCTGATCAGGGGAAACCCGTAGATATGCCGGAGGGGTATTCCTGGCTCAACACGGCTGCCTTGGAGATAAAGTCGAAGGCGGACAGGGCGGACCTCTACGTGACGCAGCTACATGTAGGGCCCTCGGCCGAGGTGGTCGAGCCGGGAGTTGACGACGTGCTCTCTCGGGCGCCTGAGGGGTGCATTGCAGTACACGTACTGTCGGTCTCCATGGGCCTTCGGTTCCCTCTGCACCCCTTCCTCTGGGAGTACCTGAGGTTTGTTGGCTTGGTACCCTGCCAGCTGACACCTAATAGCCACTCCTACGTGGCGGGTTTTTTAAATCTCTGTAGGGACCGAGGGGTGACCCCCAGCCTGGACTTGTTCTTCCAGAGCTTCAACCTCTGTCGAGGGGGTCACGCGAATGCCGAGGGCTTTGCCAACAAGCAGCAGGTGGCCAGGTGGAAGCTGTTCACGGAGGCGCCTTCGTCCAATAAGGGCTGGAAGGAGCGCTGGTGCTATGTCAGGGTTGCTGAGAACCCATTTCCGGCGGAACTTCGGGATCGCTTCCGTCGGCATCGGAAGGTTGGAAGCGCCGCCCTCGATAAAGACGGCCTGGTGATAGCCAAAATCCCGGAGGGTCGCACAAAGCAGGTCTCCATCAAAGACTATACTGCCGACAAGGGATTCTACGCCCTCGGCTTTCGGAGATACCGATTTATTGGGGAAGCGGACGAGAAGTACCCCATTTTTGCTGAGGCCTTCGGGGGAACAGGAGGTAGTCTACGAGGTCCCTCGGTTTTCATATCTTAGCACATAGCTTATCTTGTTCGTGTTTTTTTTTTCTTTTTATTCTTTGTGCCTTTGGTCAGTAACCCCTCGATTTTAACCCCATACCTTTTTTTTTGCAGGTTTCCCAGTGAAAATGATGAACGTCAGAGGCCTTGCAGACCTGAAGAAGAAAAAACCCTCCAAGGGCCCGAGGGGGACGGACGCCGGTGTCCCAAAACCCGCCGGTGACTTCTTCAAAAAACCGGAGGGGCCGTCGGTGGGCCCAAGTGCTGATGCTGCCGCTGCCGCCAAAAGGAAGGGCTCGGGCAGAGATCCCGAGGGCAAGAAGCCCAAGACCGGGGATGCCGAGAAGAAAGTCCCCCCGGTGATCATTGTTGATGAAGGCCCTGCCTCCGGGGCGAATGAGGACATGCAGGTGGCGAAAGTGCCGCCGGGAGTTCAGGGGCCATTTTCCGAGGTCCTCATGGTTTCCCTCCCGGCTGGTACGGCCGTGATGAACGGTACGGCCGACCCGAGGGCGCTTCTGAGAGGCATCACCCTCGAGATTGACAGAGTAGCCCTCGGGGCTGATGAAGACGAAGCCCTCGAGGACAGGATCCTCCTGTCTTCCCTCACAGTAAGTCTTTTACGTTTATTTCTTTCTTTTTTACTTCGAGCCAAGAAACCATGTTTGGCCTCGCTAACCCCTTTGTTTTTGCAGACCTGCATTGCCCTCGGGGAGCAAGCCCGGCGGCTAGAGGAGTGGCGCCTTCGCAAGGCCGAGCAGGAGGCCAAGATGCGGGAGCTCATCCGCCAGAATGCAGACGCTGTTCGGCAGATGGCTATGCTGGAGGAGAGCCTTCGGCAGATGACCCTGCGGGCGGAGGCCGCAGATCGGGGTAGGGCAGAAGCCGAGAGGTCCGCAGCTGAGGCTTTGGAGAGAGCTGTCAAGGAAGCCGAGGCCGCAAAGGTGGAAGCCGTCGAGAGAGCCCGAGGGGACGCAATCTCGGGGTTCTTGGCAGGGGGGTGGCGGTCCGAGGAGCACAAGCAATGGCTGTCCTCGGTCGTCGAGTCCTCGGTCGACGAGTGGTGTGATGGGCCTGGCGTGGAGTTGGTTTCCCGAAAGGGTAAACAATACTATGATGGGGGCGAGTTTTTCACTCAAGCCCTCATCTACCGGAGGATGGCTCGCCACTTGAAGATCGAGCCAAAGGACTTTGACCCGGCAGCATACGGGCTCCCCCCTGCAGCCAGACATCCGCGTTCTTCTTCCCCCCGATGTCGAGAGGCCAGACCTGGAGGACTCTGAGCTCATGAAGGAAGCCGAGGGCGACGAACCTGAGGCCGACGCAGAAGTCACCTCGAAGCCATCGGGGGAGGCGGCCCCCGGGAATGACATTATTTGATATGTGTTTTGTATTATGTAAACATGTATTTGTAATGGTGACATTATTCATCCTTCGGCTTCGGCCTGCTTGTAACATTTATTCGTAATCACATTTGCCCTCTGATTGTTGATGATTGAATGATTGCCTTCGGGCTGTGTTTATATGACTTGTTTTCTCCAATTCCTTTCTTCTTGAATGTATGCCTCCGTTTTCCTTGAGTGTATGCCTTCGGTATTTTTGAATGTATGCCTTCGTTCCTTTGAATGTGTGTTTTAGGACTTAGAGTATTTTCTGATTGTAGCTTGCCCCTGGAAGCCTTCGGTAGTTGGGCACCCTTTGCTGGATATGCAACCGAGGGTTCAGCAGCAATTAGGACTTAGAAATTTTTCCTAAGTGTAGCACAGCATGAGGCCTTCGGGCATCTGTAGTAACCCAAATCCTAGGACTTAGAAAAATTTCTAAGTGTAGATTTCCCCTTGAGAGCCTTCGGGATATGGCATCCCTTCCTGATGTGTGATTGTTGGACCGAGGGCCCAATGTACAGGACTTAGAATTTTTTTGCAAGTGTAGTACGTTACGTAGCCTTCGGCTACTGTGGAGCCTCAACTGAAATATTGAGTAGGCCGGGGGCCAATTCTTTAGGACCTAGGAAATTTTCTTGAGTGTTGATTCCTTGTGTACTGTAGCCTTCGATTGATAGGCAGCCTTCGGCGATTAGGTCCCTTGAGATGAGGGTGAAATATGTAGGACTTAGAAAATCTTCTAAGTGTAGAGTTTCCCTTGGGAGCCTTCGGGAGATGGCGTCCCTCCATGATGTACGAGTAGCTGACCGGGGGGGAAAATATGCAGGACTTAGAAAATATTCTAAGTGTAAATTTTCCCTTGGGAGCCTTCGGGAGATGGCATCCCTCCTTGATGTATGAGTAGTTGACCGGGGAAAAACATGTAGGACTTAGAAAATATTCTAAGTGTGGATTTTCCCTTGGGAGCCTTCGGGAGATGGCATCCCTTCTTGATGTATGAGTAGTTGACCGGGGAAAAACATGTAGGACTTAGAAAATATTCTAAGTGTGGATTTTCCCTTGGGAGCCTTCGGGAGATGGCATCCCTTCTTGATGTATGAGTAGTTGACCGGGGGAAAAACATGTAGGACTTAGAAAATATTCTAAGTGTAGATTTTCCCTTGGGAGCCTTCGGGAGATGGCATCCCTTCTTGATGTATGGCCTTCGACTGTCATATTCCTCTAGCTGCAGTACTGATTGAGCCGGGGGCCCATCTTTAGGACATAGAATTTTTTCAAGTGCTGCTTCCTTGTGTAGCCTTCGGGTGATAGGTGCCCTCTGACTCTACATTACTTTGCGAGATGCCCGGGGCTGCTCATTCAGGACTTAGAATTTTTTCTAAGCATAAATTGATGTTGAATCCTGTTGCTGTGAAGAAAGCCAATGAGGAGTGTGTGCCCTCGGCATACACTTTAAAAGTCGTAGAAGTTGACCCTTGTCATGGGGAAAGGGCCCTCGGTACTAGCACGTAACAGATGCCTTCGGTATATGTTTGAAGGTACCGTCTTAGTGTACTTTGGATAGTCCAGTCCCTTTGTATTGTTGAAGCCTTCGGTGTTTGTGTGACCGGAGGTGACCAGGCAGTGGACTTAGCCGTTTCTCGATGCTATTTGTTCGAGTAGTATCCTTCGGGAAATAGGAGCCTTCAGTTACCGGAGGTGTTCCCGTGGGGAGCCCTCGGCTTGTTGTGATCTGTTGGAGTGTACTCTTTGATTTCTCGCTGAGTCTACTCCCCTTCACCCCTTTTTTTTTGGTTGGTGGTGAAGGGAAGGCATCAAGAAACTTGGTTTCTTGGTAAGGCTGGGCCTATTAGGAGACCATCAGAACACACCAATGGCTCTCCTCCCTCGGGTTAACCTTCCGAGTTCCGAGGGGATCGAGGGACGTTTCCTGGGCACAAGATATGGTGGTCCGTAACCTGCCTCCCCTTGGGGGATGGCGCGGAAAGCGCCTCATTTTTGAAAGTCGTCCCCTCGGCGCTAGACATAGTCCGTGGCCTGCCATACCCTTGGGGTGGTGGCGCGGGGAGCGTTTCGGTTTGGAAGTCGAATCCTGGGCATTTCTCATGCCTGTCATACCCCGGGGGTAGTGACGCGGATAGCGTTCCGTTTTTGAAAGTCGAATCCTGGGCATTTCTCATGCCTGTCATACCCTGGGGGTAGTGATGCGGAAAGCGTTTCAAGGAAGGGTTTTCATTTGCACACTAGTTGCAAATGGCCGGGGGCACTACGTGCCGCCGGCACCGATGGTGGCGCCTTCGGTATATGCGTCCTCGTGGGGTACGGCTTTTAGAAACAACACTTGGTGTTAGTTTCGATGTGTAGCCCCCGGTACTTGGTACCGAGGGGTCTTCTGTAGGAACACTGGGTGTTCTCATTTGTCGTAGTTGATGTAGGCGTCTACCCTCGGTACTTGGTACCGAAGGGTCTCCAAATGAAACACTTGGTGTTTCCCAACAGATGCTTGGAAGTTGATAGGAGAGCATATCCCTGGCACTGGGTGCCGAGGGGTCTTCTTTGAAACATTTGGTGTTTTTTCTTCGTTTCGATGTTTGATGATGGAGGTGTACCCTCAGCACTGGGTGCCGAAGGGTCTTCTGTAGGAACACTTGGTGTTCTCATCTTTTTCTTTTTTGATGTTGAAGGTGGGAATGTACCCTCGGCACTGGGTGCCGAAGGGAAATGAAACACATGGTGCTCCTTGTTGTTGGTGATAGGAGTTCCCTCCCTCGGTACTTGGTACCGAGGGATCTTGACTGAAAACACGTGGGGTTTTCACCGTTGTTGTAGGTGTTGATGGTGTCCGCCCTCGGCACTTGGTGCCGGAGGGGGTTCTTCTCGTGGTGAGGCCGGGGGCCTGTAGTCAGTATGAGGGCTTGATGTCTTGAATGTATCTTCATTCTTCGAAATTGAAGGCCTTGGGCCATAGGATAGTACATTCACTAGTTATGAGGGCTTGGCCGCTCTTACATTATTGATAAAATTTAACTAAGTGGTGTACATTCCAGTGCCTAGGGACTTCTTTCCCGTTGGGGCGTTTGAGCTTGTAGGTCCCAGGTTTGATGATGGCTGCTATGATGTAGGGGCCTTCGAATTTTGGTGCCATTTTTCCTCCCTCGGTTGGTTGGCTGGCTTCCCTCCTCCGGAGGACATAGTCCCCCACTTGAAATTCTCGGGTGCGAACTTTGGCGTCGATGTAGCTTTTAACTTGCCTTCGGTAGTTTTCCGCCCGGATGAAGGCCTGCTCCCGGCGTTCTGAAATGAGGTGGAGGTCGAGGGCCATGTTGCTGTCGTTGACCTCGGGGTCATATTGGATCACCCTTCGGGTGGGAAGGGTGACTTCCGTAGGAGCTTTGGCTTCAAAACCGTAGCAGAGGGAGAAGGGTGTTTCACCTGTTGCTCGCCGAGGGGTGGTGCGGTAGGCCCAAAGGATGTTGTGCAGTTCTTCCACCCAGCCACCGCCCTCGGCCTCCAGCTTCTTTTTGAGGCCCTCGAGCAAGGTCCGGTTGGCGTTCTCTACTTGCCCGTTGCCTTGAGGGTAGGCAACGGAGGAGAAGGTGTGTTTGATGCCCCATGCCTCCAGAAGGGCACATAAGGGGGCTGCCTCAAATTGTGTCCCATTGTCGGAGATGATCTACTGGGGGACGCCAAACCTTGTGAGGATGTTCTTGAGGACGAAGTGACGGCACTTCGCCTCTGTGATGCTGGCGAGGGGTTCAGCCTCCACCCACCTGGTAAAATAGTCGACGGCCACAATGATGTATCTGTTGTTGGAGGTACCCCTCGGCAGAGTGCCCACAAGGTCTATCCCCCATCGAGAAAATGGGACAGAGGTGCTGATGGGGGCATAGTTGACCGCTGGCCTACCGGGAGCTTTCTGGAAATGTTGACATGCGGTGCACCTCCGGGCAAGGTCAGCACAATCCCTGGCCATGGTTGGCCAGAAGTAGCCCTGGAGAATGAGCCTTCGGGACATGGAGAAGGGTCCCTGGTGAGCTGAGCAAGTGCCACTGTGCACTTCCTCCATTGCGACCTCGGCTTCATCTGGATGAAGGCACCGAAGTAGCGTGCCATTGTAAGATCGTTTGTAGAGCCTTCCATCTTCGATGGTGTAGCTGGGAGCCCTCAGTTTTGCCAGTTTAGCGCGGGCCTCATTCTCGGGTAGCTGCCCTGTGGAGATGAAGGTGGTGATATCTGAGATCCAATCCTCCTGACGTTGTTGTATGTTCATAACGGGGCTTGCATGGATGCTTGATAGGCTGAGTTCCTCGATTTTGGCAATTTTGGAGATGTGCTCGGGGGAGTCGGCCGAGAGCTTAGATAATATGTCGGCCTCGGAGTTCTGAGCCCGCGGTATTTGAGTGAGAGAGTGTGCCTCAAATACCTTAAGCAACTCCTTGGCCGCTTCCTTGTACTGTTTCATTCTCCCCTCCTTGGCCTCATATTCTTCGGAGATTTGGCCAACGACCAACCTGGAGTCGCATTTGATGTGGATCTGCCGAGCCCTCATGTTGGCAGCCAGCCGAAGGCCACATAGGAGGGCCTCATATTCGGCCTCATTGTTGGAGACCTTGAAGGAGAAGCGGACTGCATAGTAGGCCCTGAAGCCCTCGGGAGTAATGAGGACTACCCCTCCTCCGCATGCTTTGGTCGCGGAGGAGCCGTCAGTGTAGAGGGTCCACCAGTCGTCTGAGGTAGCCGAGGGCTCCCCGTCCGTGGCTGCCCTTGCGGTACATTCCGTCACAAAGTCCGCCAGGGCTTGGCCCTTGATGGCAGGCCTTGGACGGATGTCAATGTTGTACTGGCTCAAGAAGATAGCCCATTTAACCATGCGGGAGGAACTGGTGGGGCTCCTCATGAGGGCGCCGAGGGGTTGATGAGTGAGGACCTGAACCGGGTGAGCCTGAAAGTAGTGGCCCAACTTCTTGACAGTCCAAACAATGGCCAACACCGTTTTTTCCACAGGGGAGTACCTGAGCTCGGCTTCCCTTAGGGTCTTGCTGACGTAGAAGATGGCATGTTGGATGCCGTCTTCCTCCCGGATGAGCACAGAGCTGATGGCCGCCGGGCTGACCCCAAGGTAGAGATAGAGGGTTTCCCCTACCTTTGGTTTTGAGAGCACGGGGGGTGAAGATAGATACCGCTTGAGTTCGTCGAAAGCCCCCTGGCATTCTGTAGTCCATAGAAAGCCAGCCGTCTTCCTCATGATCTGGAAGAAGGGTAGAGACTTCTCCGCCGATTTAGATAGAAAGCGGTTGAGGGCTGCCAGGCGGCCCGTCAACCGTTGAACTTCCTTCACGTTGCGTGGGGGCTCCATGTTGATGATGGCCTGGATCTTCTCGGGATTGGCCTCAATACCCCTTCGGCTCACCATGTAGCCCAAGAATTTGCCTCCTTGGACGCCAAAGGTGCACTTCTTCGGGTTTAGCTGAAGGTTGAATTTTTGCATGATGGCGAAGATTTCCCGGAGGTCGTCAGCATGGCTGGAAGATTGTTTGCTTTTGACGATCATGTCATCAACATAGGCCTCCATGGTGCGCCCTAGGACGGCTTGAAAGACCCGGGCCACCATCCGGGTGTAGGTGGCCCCTGAGTTCTTTAGGCCGAAGGCCATGACTAGGTATCGAGGAAGGACATGATCTCACACCCTGCGGTCTCATCCACTAGTTGATCAATATTTGGTATAGGGAACGGGTCCATAGGGCACGCCTTGTTGAGATCGGTGTAGTCCACGCACATGCGGAAGGTAGGGGGCTTCTGTGCCAGGACCACATTCGCTAGCCATGAGGGGTATTTCACCTCCTTGATGTGCTTAATAGAGAGGAGCATGGCGACCTCCTTCTTCACAAATTCCCTCCTCTCGGCGGAGAGGGGTCTTCTTCGTTGCTGCACTGCCTTTGCCGAAGGGTCCACCGAGAGGCGGTGGGTGATGACCCTTCGGTTGATTCCCGGCATGTCCTCCGGCCCCCATGCAAAGACAGTGGAGTAGGCGCGGAGGGCGTCGGTGATACCGGTCTTCAAATCTTCAGGGAGCTGGGCTCCAATCTTCACGACTCTCTCCGGCTGGGCCGGATCGAGCGCAAAGTCTTCTACGTCCTCGGCCGGTTCAGCCCTCGGCCTTCTTTCCTCTTGGTCGATGGTTCCGGTGATGGTGTCAACACGGAATTCCGTCTTGCTTACCTTCTTAGTGACCTGAAGATAGCAGGCGCGGGCAATTTTCTGGTTCCCCCGGGAGTAGCCAATTCCCCCCTCGGCGGGAAACTTGAGGCAGAGATGCCTCATGGAGATGATGGCTTCGAGGTCCTCGAGGGCTGGCCGGCCGAGGATGATGTTGTGGGCGCAGTCAATGTTGACGACGACGAACTCCACCTCGAGCTGGGCTCTATGGAGCCCGTCGCCGAAGATCACCGGGAGGGTTATTACCCCCTCGGAATCAATAGTGTCGTCGGTGAAGCCGGCAAGAGGGGTCTTAATGGGCCGAAGGGACCCCCTCTCCAGATGCAGCTCTCTGAAGGTGCTGAGGTACATTACATTGACGGAGCTGCCCGTGTCAACGTAAGTTCGGTGAATGATGGTGTCGTTTATCTCCGTCCGAATCACAAAGGCATCCCTGTGAGGGGAAGAAGTGGGGGGGAGGTCTGCGTTGGTGAAGGTGATGGGTTCCTCCCTCAGTCGCTTTACCGGGGGCATATGAGTGACTTCCCCCACGTAAAGCGATTGAGCCCACTTCTTTCGCTGGCTGGTGGAATCGCCCCCTGTATTGCCACCGGTGATCATGAGGATGTGGCGTTTCTTCTCCTGGTAGTGGGGGTACTCCTCCTCCTCTTCCAAGTTCCCGATCTCCCTCTTCTTGCCGAGGGGGATGGTGTTCGGATTTACCCAGGCATTTACCTTCGTATGGTGCCCTCGGGGAGGTCCCTGATGAGAAAGTCCCTCCTGCCGAGGGCTCTGGACAAATTGGGACAGGTGCCCCGCCTGTATTAATCTCTCGATGGCCGTCTTCAGCTGATGGCAGTCATCGGTCATGTGCCCCTGGTGCCGATGGAAGCGACAGTAGGGGAACTGAGGGTTGATAGCGTGTACCTCCGGGGGTGCGCGAGAATCACGCTCAACGAGGCCCCTCTCCTCGGCAAAATCGAGGATGATGCTGACGGGGTGCGTCAATGGTGTCCGAGGGCGGTCCAGGAGAATGGGCTGTGCCCAAGTCTTGGGGTTGCTCTTATATCCTCCCCCGGGCTTGGCTTGGCCTTGCCGAGGGCGGTCATCAGAGGGTCCCGAAGCCTTGGGGCGATTTGGAGGAGCCCCCGGCCCTCGGTTATGCTTGTTGTTAGCCCTCGGGGGCTGCTGGTCCGGATGCTGGTGATACTTCTCCACCTCCTCGGCCTCAGCATATCGGTCCCCCCGCTGCAAAGCCCTTATGTAGTCGCGGGGGGGTTCAATGATGAGGCTCCTTGAAAAGTTGCCGGTGCGGAGGACAGTTTGTAGGAGGGCCAGGAGGGTCCCGTCATCAACACCGTCGACCTTGTCGGCCTCCGTCCTCCAGCGCTCTAGGAAGTCCCGAAGGGTCTCATCCCTCTTCTGGCGTATGGTTAGGAGGTGGGAGAAGTGCTTCCTTGTGCGACGCCTCCCGGAAAATTGTGTCAAGAATCGCTGGGCGAGTTCTTGCCAGGAATCAATACAGCCCTCGGGTAGCCTGTTGAACCATTCGTATGCCGGCCCCTCTAAGGTGGAGAGGAACCAACGACACAAATATTCGTCCGACGCCCCTACCATCATCATGCTGTTCTGGTACTTGCTGTAATGTTCCTGGGGGTCCGTTTTTCCGTTGTAGGGCTGTATATGTTGCCCTCGGTATTTTTCCGGGATCCGGGCCGCCAATACCCTTGGGGTAAATGGCGTCCGAGTCCGGAGCTGGATGACGGGTTCCCCGGAGCCCTCGGCCACCTTCTTCTGTAACTCCTCCATTTTGGCCATCATGGCCTCGTATTTGAGATCTGAACGAGGGGTGGAGGTGGTGGCGCGAGCTTTGTTGGACTCCATCTCGTCAAGCCGGTGTTGGAGGGCCGCAATAATCTCATCCCGGGGATCCTTCGGGAGGGTCTCCGCCCCCTGCGAACGAACCCGGGCCGAGTGGGCCTGGTTGATTTGGTGCCGAGCATCATCGGCATGAAGGGGTGCCTTGCCTTTGTCCCGAGGGGGACGCTCCTCGTCTGCCCTCGAAACAGATCCCCCGCTTTCCTGGGGCCTTTGGAGTGCTTTCCCCCCGAGGCGGTCTTGGACCCCCCGGCGGTCTGGCCCTCCTCCGAGCCGGTTGAGGGCGGAAGTACGGGGCCTTTCCCTGTTGTCATTATGGCGGTCCCGGGACTGAACTTCCTGGGAGGACGTATCTTGGGCCACCACCCCTTCGTCGTTTCTCACCTGAGGGGTGGGATTTCCGAAGGGGTGTGGCAGAGGGGGAAGTATGATATTTTCCCCGATCTGAGGGTGAGCAGGAGCCAGGGTGCCGAAGGCACCCGGGTTCTGGGTGAGCGTTTGGATGAAGGCGGAGAGCGCCGATTGTACGTCGATGGTGAGAACCGGAGGGCTGACTTGGTCATCGCTCCGGTTTTTCTTCTTGGCCTCGATGCCGAGGCGGGCATCGGGGGCATTTTGTTGGATCTGAAGGCGTAGGTCGACAGCCGCCTGTTCCAGCCCAGCAATGACACCGCCCTCGGGAGCCCTGTGAGAGGCTTCGGGGGCGTTGACGTCGCCGAGGGCCAGGTTCTTGTCTTCTACGTTCTTTGAGTTGGCACGTGTTGTCCTCACCATTTTGATAGAGGGCTAGTGTTTTGTGTTTGGTCGAGGGGGAGGGTTTCTTACTTGATTGTTCGAGCTCTCAACGAGAGCACCAAATGATGGATAGTCTACCCGGGGGTATATATCCGAAGGGTTATTACGGGGAATAACTTAGAGAGAAGTCAGAGCAAGTAAGTAAAAGTAGAGAGAGAGTGTGTATTCAGTATGAATGCCGTTTCCAGCGTGGTTACAAATGAGGAAATGGGGTGCTATTTATAGTAGCAATAAATGCCGGACAGGGACACGTGTCAAGCGCTCATTGGCCGAGGGGTCACCTCAACTGGTTGGCACTGGCAGCCGCATGTGGCCGCATTTAATGCGGCTGTTGGATGGGACGTCTGTGCAGGGTACGGTGATCTGCACGCATGTGAGGCGGATATCTTGTCGGGTGAGATGCCTTCGGCTATAGAGCAATGGCCGAGGGCTCCTCCAACCGATGGCACTCTGGTGCCGAGGGCTCACAGTGCCGAGGGCTACTGTTTTCGCCGTTTTCTCCTAGTTTCTTAATTTGCTTGCGAAGCCCGTCCTGTGAGAGTTTAGAGCCTTCGGCCAGGGGGCCGAAGGCGCCCCTGACGCGTAGTGCGGGCTGCTTGGTACTCTGGGCGCTGTGATCTGGGCCTGTTGAGCCTTCTGGGCCTGTTGGGCCTTCGCTGGAGTAGTAGGAGTCTGTGGGCCGGGGGTTCCCGGGCCATATACTCCATCAATTAAGATTTTTAATATATTTTTTGTAAACAATGAAAAACAAGTGAAAAAATTATTAAGCTTCAAAAAAGAAAAAGAATTAATTTAGAGTGAGGCAAATCATTTTCTAAATTTACACTTTTTAGAATGGAATGTAAGAAACATGCTTTTATTTATAACACCCACTTTTTTTCTACAGCCAACTAATTTGATTAGTTGTATTGACTTGTCTTTTAACTCACAACTATTTAAAATGAGGCTCATTTTCATTGTCATGTTATAAATGTGGCTGAAATCTTCAATCTCACCCTTACATATACGACATTCTTCTTGACATTCTTTCTTATGGAAAATTGAATAGAACTCATCCTTTTAAGCACAAGTAAGCTCCACGCATGCGGCGTGTCAATTCTTTCCTTGTGGTTTTCTTTGCAATCGCTCTCACAAGTCACAACACTGAACGCCTCAGCACCATTGAATGATTATCAACATCAAGTCATAAATATATTTGCGGATACTCCATTAGCAAAAATATTGTTTGGGGAGGAAACTGAAAGAGCATTAAAATTGAGGGGACGAAGCGGAATAAATCTTGCCCATGGCAATCCTGACCGCTGGTTTATCTGATTCTTGATCATCTCTTCTTCCCATTCAGAAAATCTTATCCTTTGCAGCTCTTCGGACACAAGTAGTTTTTGTCCCCATTCCACTCTCTTCTTCTGCAGAAAACATCCGCATTCCATTAGTATTATATTCTCCAAATTCCCCTGTTTATCTTTATCCATTCCACCGCAGTACATATTTAATTTTTCCGGGCTTATTCTATCTTCTTGTTAGTTTACTGTAAATCTCTTATCTCTTTCTTCTTTCTATTTTGGAACCCATATAGAGTTATAGTCATCACTGCACTTAAAGATTCTATCTTTATCCGTTGGATTGAATAGCCGGGTGTGTATTAATTTATTGGTTTCAATTTCTTGGTTGGGGTTAATGGCTTTATTATCGGCGTTGGTTGAAATTTTCCAAAAGAAATCGATCGGAGATGGTATACTTGAGCTGATGATGTGGACGACGCCTATCTGGGTGGCTGTGGTTGTTGGAGTACTTGTGGGTTGGGCCTGGAGGCCCAGATGGGCTGATCTTTGTTCCAGTAGAGATTCCTTTGTCTCCATGGTGTCCTCTTCTTCTTGCCTGCAGCAGCTCTTCACTGGTTTTAGCTCCAGATTCATGTCTGATGAGATCTCACATCTCACCCCTAACTCCAGGTTGGTCGAATTTTATACTCCTTCAATCCAAAATAGAAGTTAGGTTTGTCATTTTACTATTTATTTGTTAGACTATTTCCTATTATTATTTGATTTGATATATCAAGTTTGTATCATGTTCGGTTTCTGTTTTTGTTGTTTAGTAGAAGTTTTTGTCCTTTTCTAATTATTAATACTGATATGATTGTTGTTAGAAGTGAGCTAACCTAATCTATAATAAAAAATGAAGCAAATTTCATATTTTGAATTCTTGCTGACAGTGGAAATTGAATTGGGATTTTTTAGCTTCACAGTTGCTTCCTGAAAGTAGAAGTTCTAAAGTTGTAGATGAGTGACCTTCATCATGTGTACCGATATTAATACTAACTTGAATGTTATTAGAATAGAGTTAAACCTAACCGATAGTAAAATTAAACAAATTTCATATTTTGAATTATTTCTGAGTTCTGACTGACAGTGGGAATTGCATTGGGATTTTTTTCAGTTCATAGTTGCTTCTGGAAAGTGGAAGTTCTGAAGTTTCGATGAGTGACCTTCATCATTTGTACCTATATTAATACTAACTTGAATGTTATTGGAATAGAGTTAAACATAATCGATAATAAAATAAAGCAAATTTCTGATTTTGGATTCTTTCTGACTGACTGGGCATTGCATTGGGATATTTTCAGTTCATCTTTGCTTCGGGAAAGTGGAAATTCTGAAGCTGTAGATGATAGTGACCTTCATCACCTGTATCAATTAGTTGAAGAGAAAGATGGTGGCCCTGCCTGGATTCAGATGATGGACAGGACTGCGAAGAACATGAGTTATCAGGCATGGCGAAGAGATCCTGAGGTACTAACCCCTTCTTATGGATATTGTGAGCTAAGATATAAATAGGAAACTGCATAAATCCTTCGAAGTTACAAGCTGAGCTTAAATGATGATAGTATGTCTTCAACATCCCTAACCAATGCAACATAAAAGTATCTATTTACTCCAACTATACTGGTTAAATACAAAGATACGAACTTACATATGTTAGTTTTGCCACTTCTTCTATCGGGTTGATCTTGTAAGTCTTAGATCCTTTTTGGTAAGAATAGGTTTTATTAAATCAGCTGAAATTGGCAGAATCTTCAATTATAAAAAAAGATACTAAAATATATTTTGTTGATAAAATGAATAAGAAATACAATCGAAAAGTACATTCAACCTTTTTCCCCATCGTTAACCATTTCCGCACTTTTAACTAAAAAGTTAAGCAAAAAAAAAGGCTTACCAAACAGACACTTGATATGGTTTGCTGCTACCCAATATAAAAGTATAAACTAAAATATATGACTTCATACTAATCTTGCTCTAAGGTTGAGGATCTACTCATCTTACATGTAATAACTAAGTTTGATGCGTGTTTAGAATGGACCTCCGCAATATCGAAGCAGAACTGTATATGAAGATGCTAGCCCCGAATTGGTGAGAGATTTCTTTTGGGATGATGAGTTTCGAACGAAGTGGGATGACATGCTGTTACATGCTGAAATGCTGGAAGATTATCCTAACACTGGAACCATGGTGGTCCACTGGGTACGCAAGGTATGGGCTACTTCTTCCATTTTATGTATTGTTTCCCTTTGAATCTATCTACTCATTAATTGGCCGATATTCTTAACTACTTCTGTTTTTCTATGTTTTTGCTGCAGTTTCCGTTCTTCTGCAGTGATAGAGAATACATTATTGGCCGTCGAATATGGAAATCTGGAAATACGTATTACTGTGTTACTAAGGTGAGCAAAAGAAATTTAAGGTGTAAAAGAATTTGAAACTTTGCAACATTTCCTGCTTGCTGCTAGGGTAGTTTTCTTTTTAAAACACTGCTAAAAAGTATAATTGCTAAAGTTTTTGACAATCCTCAAGTAGTTTTTTCTTAGGGCCTGTTTGATTTGATGATTTCAGAGAAAAGGGGGAGGAAGACTCTGACTCTTATTTTACTAATAACTAATACATGGAGTATGTGCTATGTTTGTTAGTTTTAGACCAAAAATCATCATATGACTAGTTAGACCTTGAATTTGTATATAGGTTTTACCTTCAAATAAAAATACTTTTAAAATAAATAAATATAACCCCTCTCCTTCCTTTGCCTATGAAATCCATGAATCAAACAAATCCTTAAAAGTTGATTGTTTAGAGATGACTGATCATTGCAACATTTTGCAGGGTGTGAGGAATTCATCCGTTCCACGAAAAAACAAACCAAGGCGTGTTGATTTGTATTATTCAAGCTGGTGTATTCGACCAGGTAATAATAATATAAAATATGCAAAAATGTGCTTGTGTTGACTACTTGACAAGATAAATTTCTGATTTTGGTCATTCGACTATAATGATTTTCCATTTCTGGACTTGCTGTCACGGGAAGTTTCTAGTGGTTTCCGGAACATGCTTGAGTAGGGTAAAGAAGTCATCCTGTGATTATTAAAAGTTTCCAGTTGTAGCCCATTGAACTTGCTTCTTTTTGTCTAATTGATTTGTTCAAATGACCTATTAGCTATTCGTTTACATTCATAAACTGAGATTAGTAATTTTTTCAATGGAACAGCTGAATCTTCGAGAGATGGTGAGATGAGTGCATGTGAGGTGATACTCTTCCATCATGAGGACATGGGTATACCATGGGAAATTGCCAAACTTGGTGTTCGGCAGGGAATGTGGGGAGCAGTCAAGAAGATCGACTCAGGTTTACGTGGATATCAGAAATATAGAGCATCATCTGTGGAAGCCCCATTGTCAAGATGCGCTTTCATGGCCCAACTTAACACCAAAGTGACTTCTGATGATTTGGAGTCACTGGGGAGAAGAAGACAGAGTGTTAGTGACATAGAAGCTTGCGGTGATTCTTCAAAGGATAATAACCCAACTATGGGAAGGAATGTGCCTAAGCTTGTCATTGTTGGTGGAGCGGTTGCCCTTGCTTGCAGCATTGACCGTGGACTCCTCACCAAAGCTCTTATATTCGGAGTTGCTCGAAAACTTGCAGGGTTTGGGAAAAGGTTGTAAGTTGGGGGTGGGGTGGAGGTAGATTGGGAAATTAGGTGGTCGCGGGTGTAATTGTGAGTTATTCTTGCTCTCTACATCTTCCTGAGAGCTACTTCTCCAGGCTCCAGCCAAATATATCAAGGCATTCATTTGTCTTTGGAGTTTTACGCAATGAACCTGTAATATTGGTGGGATTTTCCATATACGCCTAACACTTCCTCACCAAGACTGGATGCCCAATACTCTGTTAATAGAGGACATTAATAGACTTGCTCATTTCTTTCATTTCAATAATTTTTAATTTTTAAATTAATTTATGTGTCTTAAACAAAGGCAAACGGTAAAATTAAAGTTGTTAAAATCAAAATTAATGTGTCTACAACAAAGGCAAATGGTAGTATGATTTTACATTGATGAATCCATTTGAGTCACTGGTTACATCGCAATTCATAATTCATGTGCAAAAAATCGTAATAGAAGCAAAAACATCATTTTAGAAGAGCATTAGAGCATATGAAATCATGGAAAGTTTATACTTTATAGAAATGAACTTTTCAATGCAAGTGTTCAGAAAATCATTATATGATGGACATGGTATATAATTGCAATAGGAATAAAATAAACGTTTTCATACAAATGACCGAAAATTATATTTTTATATGGCTTTCAGAAAAGAATATATTTCGATGTCATACTTGTTTTCAAGTATATTAATTGTTATTTTATATTTATTGTTTATTATTATTTTTATTAATTGTTTTGACACTAAAAGGTACATGTAAATCTAGTTCATGACACAATATTTATAATTCTTCAAGTCACGACCCACGAGTAATGTCAATTGCAAATTTATAGGTTTGTTTCATACTTTCATTCTGGGTAATTATTATTAACATAATAAAAATTCTAAAAAAATCTGAAGATTTGAAGTTCATTCTAAAAATTCGACTTTTACAACTTTGGCCAAAATTACTTCTGTCGAGGGTGAGGGCTCCTACCCAGCAAAATCAGAATCAATATAAATGCCATTAACACAAAGTTTACACTTGTCTACGATGTCATTGAGTAGTGCATATATCTCATCAGTTCTATGGTGTGACTTGTCCTCAACAATAAACTTATGCATTTGGCCTCCTCCTTCAATGATGAAGCTGTAACCTGCCCCCTTTCTTATATGGGATCCCTTCATCACCTTCCTTAGACGCATAACCCCATCCCACCTCCCTGCCCTTGCATATATATTTGAAAGAATGACATAGTTTCCTGGATTCCATGGTTCCCATTCAGAGAGGAAGTGTGCTGCTTTCTCTGCAAGTTCAACGTTGCAGTGGAAACTGCACCCTCCCAATAGAGTCCCCCAAACAACAGAATCAGGTCTCATTGGCATGTTTTGAATGAGATCATATGCTTCTTCCAAATTGCCCGCACGTCCTAAAAGGTCAACCATGCATCCGTAATGCTCCAGTTTGGGAGCAATGGAGAACTTTTTTTCCATGGACGTGAAGAGCTCCCATCCTCTTGCTACCATGCCTCCTCCATGTGTGCATGCCATGATTGCTCCAACGAATGTAACATCGTCAGGTGAAATTCTTTCTCCCTGAGTTCCAATCAAAGAAATATTTACAATACGGCACCGCTTGTTTCTTTCCAGCAAAATGAATAAATGATGCTTCCAGAGAATACTTCTGGAGGAAAATGCTTTCAGGGAAATCAAGCTGTTTAACAGTCACACAACGAAATTGAAATAAAAAAGCAATTTACCAACCACTAGATTAGTTGTTTGACCACATCCAATAGCTAAAGTCAAGTGAAAAAGTAAAGAACGGCTGATAGGCCATTTAAAAAACACTCCCCTCCCCATTGTGAAAACTGGAAAATGGTTGCCTGTGCAACACAGATGAGATTTTGTGAGAAAATATTTTCAGGTGCGAAGCATAGATAAGATTTTGTGAGAAAATATTTTTAGGTGCCAAGCATAGATAAGATTTTGTGGAAAATATTTAGGGAGATTTCTCAAAATAGGAGTAAATGGAGTTTGGAATTCCAAAATATGACTACTTACTACTATATTTTTATTCTTGAAGTAGGGCTAAAATGACATTATTTACTGTCATCTTGTAGACGTGACTGCCAAATAATTGCAGTACAGTATTGAAAGTGATCCAACGTGTGCATGAGGGCTTATGTGGACGTGCATACGTAGAAAACAATTTATTATTGATGCTTTTATTTGTTTTGAATAAGTCAAGTAGTTAGAGTAATTGTAGGAGTTGTTTGATCCATTAACTAGGAAGTGGTTATACGTGCAATATGGCTACACTTTAGGAAGTTGTTATTTACTCTTATCAAGCATTGTATTTGGGGTTATTTAAAGCCCAAGTTTATTCATTAATATATGAGTGAGTTTTATCCCATACTCGTTGATTAGTTTAGCTTGAAAGATAGCTTGTGTGAGTGTGTTAATACACACGTTGAGAGTTAACATACAGTGCATCTAACATGACAATATTTATTATAATTAATGAAAGTATTTTTCAATCATGACAATATTTTTCATACATGGCAGTAACAACTCCTATTTCGGGAAGAAAAACATAGTAGTCCTATTTTGGAATTTCAAACCTCATTTGCTCATATTTAGGGCAATTTCCCAAATATTTACCAGGGCCAACCACACGAACCCGAGCCTAAATGTGTATGCAATGAAAGAATTAAACAATGTTCCAAAACATATTTAAAGAGCACTAACCAACATTTCGTTGAAGAGTTCGAGTGCTTCAGTGCCTTTGCCATGAATGGCTAAACCCATGATCATAGTATTCCAAGAGCACAAGTTCCTTCTCTTGCCCATGTTAACAAAAACTTCCATTGCTGTGTCAAGCCTGCCACATTTTACGTACAATTCCAATACAGCGTTACGAACAAACATATTCTGGAAGAATCCATTTTCCCTTGCATAAGCCTCGATTCTCTTGCCAACCTCTAAAGCCCCAAGATTTGCACACGCCGGAAGAATACTAGCTATGGTCACTTGATTTGGCCTAACTTCAGTCTCCTTTTCCATTTCTCTAAAAATGGCAAGAGCATCCCCATACTGACCGTTTTGTGTGAAACCTGATATCATTGTAGTCCAAGATATCACATTCCTTGAAGGCATTGTTGAAAATAAATGCAAGGCTTCATCCATATTCCCATTCTTGACATAACCAGCAATCAAAGAGTTCCATGTGGGTAAATCCCTTATTTTCACCTCCTCGAATTGCCTTCGGGCTGAACCGATCGAGCCCGTCTTAGCATACATGTCAATCAATGCAGTTAAGGCAAATATATCAAGTAGAAAGCCATGCTTGATGAGATCAGAATGGAGAACTTGGCCCAATCTAAGATTCGAAAGGTTGGAGCAAGAAACAAAAAGGAAGGTGAAAGTGTGCGCATTTGGGAAGCATCCCTGACGGCACATTTGGATGTAGAGAGAGAAACACTGGGAGTGAGGCCCATCAGAAGAGTAGGCCTGAATGAGCTTGTTGTATAGGAAGACTGTTGGGTTAGGAGTATTGTCAAACAGTTTGTGGGCGTATGGGATGTTTGGGATTTCAAGTAGTTTAGTAATCAAGAATTGAGTAAAATCTAGACCATTTCTTAGGGTGTGGGCGTGTATCTTTTTCACTTGGTTCATAAGGAGTCCAACAAGGTTTCTTGTTTAACTAATCAACAGATGTCTAAGATACAAATTTGTCAGAAAGGAATTGAAAAAATTGCTAAGAATCTTGTAAGACAAGCAACAGGTTAGAGCGACCAGAATTCCTGCCGCAAAAAATAATGTTAACCATCAGTTTAACATTAATCGAACGAAGGTAGCACTTTTATTAATAAACCCCGACAATACAAAATTGGAAATATTACTCCACTTCACAAGCAAGGGAAAACCAACAGTGGGGAGGCTGCTCTAAATAACACAGTTAGATACATTTTTAAGACTAGTGATATGGAGTTATGGATCACAGATACTTAGCACTGTGGTGCCATTCATGGAGGTAATTAAACTTTGCGAAAAAGGCGTTATGATTTCCAATCCATGTTATCAAATAAAATACTCTAACCCTAATTGGCAACATGTCTAACGAGTAACGACTCTACACGAAGTACTCATACTTAAGCTAAAATCCTCTATTCTAACATGAATGAAAGCAGAGGCAGAAAAAGCAGCTAATTGGATAAAGCAACATAATTGAGAACATAATTCAATAGCTATTGAATTCTTAGAAGTTGGAGTTATGGAAAACGGATAATTGATAATTTAGTTTTAGAATATGTACCGAAATATACCGTTCCAAGATGATATGCCCAGGAAAGCAAAAAAAATGAGACAGTCACTGGAGCGGCTTGAGCCCTGTCGCCCAGAATGCGTACCGAAGTATTGATGCTAAAAGACGTTTTCATAGAAACTTTTGATCGTGAACAGAAGCAGAGAGTTTATGTTGAGAACATATATTTCACTTTGTACGTTTTTTATACGTATTTGATTAATGTTTTTGTCCATTTGTAGTTCTTCTCCATGATTTTAACCATCTAAAAATTGTTGAAAGAATTGTATATGAGCGAAAACACATTTGAGGCGTCTCAAAAGTGGCTGAAGTAAAAAACTTGAACCAATTATGGAATTAATGTGATACTCGTAGAATCAAAAGTGGAATTTAATTAATTTATTTTTATATTAGGTAACTTTTTACAAAACATTTTTATTTTTAAAAAATCTGTTGAAATTGTTGTGTTAAGTATAAGAAAAAGAGTAAAAAAGACATCAAAGCTTTCTAATGAAGTTTAGATTGGACATAAAGATTTTAAATTTTTCTATTCATTTTCACTCACCCTCTAACATTTTTGTTAAATGCTCCTTCCTCGTTATCATGTTTATCGTTTTTCGTTCATGTTACAATTCTCAATAAATGTAATCCCATGTGTCCAACAACTCTAATTAATTTATACCTAATTAATAAAGTTTGGAGACATATACGAAGAAGAAACCAATGATGTGGGATATTCCTTCAACATCAAACTCATCTGAGGTACGCAAAATTGACTCCGCTGATTAAATGAAGCTTCGAACATTGTTGAGCGACATCCTGGATGTCCAAGGGTTTGCAAATGCAGGAATGCAAATGAAACTCGCGTTAAAATGTCACTTTGGACATCATGGGCTGCGAAGAATCGAGGGAGACACTTCCATGAATGTCCTTATCATGAGGTATTGTTTTAATTATTCTTGAAGATATGAAAATAGGAAGATATCATGAAAATGTAATTTCATGTATATTCATATTCTTGTGTTTGATGTATATACTCAGAAGGATGTGGCTTTTTTGAATGTCACGATGAGCCATTGATCGATAGAGCGCAAGACAAGTTATCAATGAGCTTCAACGGAAGAATAGAAGAACGCGATGTAACTTTTTTAACACTTTAAATAGTACTCCCTATGTTCCCCAAACTTTACAAAGTTTGATTAGGACTAGAAAATAATAAAGCAAAATCATGTGGTTAAAAGAGAAATACTAGAAACCACAAATTTATTGATTAAAATAAAAAGTGATAAAATTTTGGCAGATTTAAAACATGAAAGATAATATAGTTTCTTGGGAGTATACAAGTTACAAAATAGGGACTTACACCTACCAATCATGAGTTAAATTGAACACTCATTTTTATTAAACTTGTAGTCTCTTAAAAACTTACAAAAATACACTTTGAGCGAATTATGTTAAGCTTCCATAGTCCCTCTGTCTCAAAATTAACTTCCTCTGTCTCAAAATTAACTTCCATAGTACATTTGAGGATCGTGTGTATTGTATGGTGGAAAATTGTACATAAGAGAGAGAAATGTGTAAAAATGTACTATCGTATAAAAATTGTTATGAATAATAAATTATTTACTAAAAAGAAAAAATAAAAATTATTTTGAAACACTAAAAAATTTTGAACTTTAATCATAAACATAAAGAGTACTTTCAATTTTCAAACCAAATTAGAGAATATCACCCGAAATAGGATTAAAACAATTTGAAAATTCCAAAATAGGGCTGTCATATTTTTATTCCTAAAATAGGACTAATTATTGGCATGTTTTTGGCAGTACCAGACTTCAAACATGACAGTATTTTCGAAACATGATAGTAATTAGTTCTATTTTGTGAATAAAAATATGACAGTCTTATTTTGAAATTTTCAAAGTATTTTGGTCATATTTCGGGAACTTTCCCAATGAATTTTCCAAATCTCCTTATTTCTAAGGGGGTGTCCTCAACACAGATTTTAAAGGATTTCTAAAGATTGTAAATCTTATGAATTTTAAAAGAATTCCATAGATTCCATGGATTTTAACACATTATCCTCCAATTTCCATTTACAAGATCTAAGGGCTGCACTCCTCGTTTATCCTCCTGCTGTCTTTGAATTATAGACGCATATTGATAATATACTCCGTATATCATTACTTCTTGACAAAGAGAACTCTAATCCGTTTGACTGGTAAAGGACAAACTTGAATATTATGCTTTGTAAAAAAGTATATATAAGGGCTAAAGGACTTGTTGAGTTTAAGTAACGAATGACCCGAAGGCCCAACATCAACCTTGCATCTAGGGTAAAGTTGCTACAGTAATGAGTATAAAAGAAATATAAAAACTCATAGATTCACTCAAATAGTCTTGCTTGTATTAACACAGTAATACTGATTACACGGAAATGGTCGAACGGTAATTACGGCCCAGAGGCTAATACAAGAGCTAGAATGCAATATAAGCTTGAGAGTAAACAAATGCTAACTTTTACAATGAATTAAATACTGCTATTTATACTAGATGGGGTTATGAGGTGCCTCCCATGCCACTTGACGCCCCCATGATCCAGCATTAACTGCAATCGGTTACTCGAGCAATGTTCGTTCGGGATTAAGTCCAGCTAAGCCATCAATCAGGAATAAACTAATTACCCAAGTAGTAATTATATCCCATTCGGGCTGTGCCAATTAGGGCCTGCCGTTCGGGCCTGGTGATTCTCCCCGGGCCTTTCCTTGCGCCTGGGCTTCAGGGATATTTTGGGCCACCGTATTGGGCCAGACCTTAATATCCCATCACAAGTCCCCCACTTCTGATGTTCCGAGCGTGCTCGGGACATAAGGAAGTAGAAAAAGTGATCTTTCCACCGTTCGGTGTGATCCCGTTCGTGCTCTTTGGTAGTGCTTGCCAGCTCATGACATGACGGTTCGAAACTCTATGGTGAATGTCGCATGTATTCCCCATGTAATCGTCATGATTACTTGACGTTTCGCCTCCATTCGACACGTGTCCCTTGGAGCATCCCTTGCTATGTGTTCGCCTGGGATTGGTCCGCGAATCGGCGCCTTTTGGTATAAGTATGACTTTGGGCCCTTGGACCCGGGTTTTCAAATTTTGCATCTTCATCCAAGCGCTCTGCCTTCTCTCCAAATCCCTAATTTTCCCAGGCTCGCTCAAGTAATCACCAATGTTCTTCTTTCTGTTTTCTCTTCCAGTTCGGCACAAATGTCAAAGAGTTCTGGTTCTTCTGACCCCTCAATTATTGAGTTGGGTCGGGATTCTGAGATGGATGCCACTTTGGATGACATCGAGGGCACTAGTGCCGCTGCAGAAAATGTGGCCGAAGATGCCCCTTCTACTAGCGGTTCCGGAGACGCCCACCCCGGCGAATCTTCTAGTGAGACTTCGGGTGGTGGTTCTGATAGTGCGGAATCCGGCGATGATGTAGTGGTGATGAAGGAAGGCCCTCCTGACGATACCCCTCATCACCACCTGGAGTTGAGGTCCATTAAAAATGAAAGGCAAAAACTCTCGCCCAAACTCAGAGCCCAGATTCCTGCCCTAATTCCTGACCCGGTTGATTTTTGCCTTCATGCTGGCCTCCATCCCCTATGCCACCGCCCCAGAATGGTGGTGGTGCATCTCGATTCCGTCAAGGCCAGGTTAAGGTTCCTGTTGCACCCTTTCTTTGTGGCTCTCTTTAATCATTACCAAGTAGTTCCGGCCTAAATAATGCTAAATTCCTATTGGGTCATTGCTGGGTTTATTTGCTGTTGCGTGGATGTTGATCTAGTGCCCAATCTGGACGTCTTCCAACATTTCTTCAAGGTCGCTCCCCAACAGATCGACGGATTCCTGGCAGCGAGTGCCCGAACGAGGCGGATTCTCTTCAAGGGGAACCTTACCTCCATCAAGGGGTGGAAAGACCGATTCTTTTTTGTTTCCATCCCAGATGGCCTTATCCCACAGAGGTGGAATGCGTATCCGCCCAAATCCAACGAGCCCTTCCTTTCTAAGGAGCTAGAAGAGAAGATCATCGTTGTGGAGAGGGCCAGGACGCTGGACATTATGGACTACTTACCTCCCGCTCGGCTTGTGGGAGCTCGGATAGGTACCGCCCGAATTCCTGGACTTCTTGACTGAAAACCAAGTGTCATGGCTCGGGCGGTCCTACCGTGCGCGAAACTTACATACATGCTTGTTTCACACACGCTAAGACTACTCGGTACTAACATTTTCCTTTATTTTTTCAGCTCCCAATACTGAAGCAGTCATGAACAGGAATCGTCTTGAAGAAATGGGTGCGGCTAAGAAAAAGAAGCCGACCAAGAAGAAGGCTAGGACCTCAGCCCATGAGACCACCCAATCGGCCGCCCAACCTGAGCTTCAGCAGCCTCAACCACTTCGACAAGTGCCTCTTGAGGAGGTAAACTTTACCGATATGGCGGTAGATCAGCAGTTTGGGGATCTGCAAAACAACCCTCTTTTTAATGATGCCCCGGGTTCATTCGGTGTTGTCGATGTTGGGGCCGAACATGCCTTTGTTTCCAAGCCTATGGAGCCAATTTTGATGGAAGACCCGCTCCATGCGATCATAGAACAAGGTGGATGCCATACCTGTCGGGTTGTTAGTACCTCCGCCATGATGAATGATTACCGCCTTCCCAAGCTTACAGTCAAGCAGGCTGAGACAGGGGTCGCCCTTGCCACTCTTAAGGTAAATTCCCATCGTTCGTTTCTTTGTTCGTCTTTAATGCCATTCGGTAAATAACTGTTTTATCTTGCAGGCCGACTACTATAGTGTTCAGCTCCAGCTTGCTCGGTTTGAAAGAGAGGAGGAGCTGATCAGGGCTTGGATGTCTGCTGAGCGGGCTACTGCTGCAGTGCTTCAGGCTGCCGATCAGGAGCAAAAGAAGTTTGAGGCTGAGTTTGGTCAACTTCGGGTGGGCCTGACCACTGCTAGGTCTAAGGTTCACGTTGTTGAGGCCGCTCAGGTTGTCTTTAAAGAAAGCGAACCTCAGATCTCGGACGATCCTCGGGAAATATTTGTTGATTTGTCTGTCGTCCGGGCCTCAACATAGGATGAATTCCGATCCTCTGAGGAGTTAACGAAAGCTGCTGAAGAGCATGGGCTGGCTCGGGCAGGCACCCTATTTGGGAAGCGCCTAGAACAGCTTCCTCGAGGCCCGACCCGTCTTGAGGGGGGGGGGGGGGGGTAAATATGGCCGATGAGACTGCGGTTGGCAAGGAATGGGTTGAGGCTTTGGCCAAGAATACCTATGTTGAAGGCTGTTAGCGGGTCATGGAGGGCGTGGTGCCGATCCTGGAGCAGTTCATTGGCCGGCCGATTGAAACCAAGGATTTTTCTGAGGATAAGGTCCTCCTGAACCAGCTTAAGAAATTCCATCGCAATCAACAACGGGTAGCCGATCGGGCCGCGGGTATGGAGCCTGCACCCCCAACCGATGATGAGGCGATGAAGAAGAGGATGACGAGGCCGAAGAGTAAAGATGCCGGCCAGTAGTTTTATTTTGATATTTTTGTGTATTCACCTGTTTCCTTTTCTCTTTTGATCTCTAATGTACATTCCGGCCAGCAGTGTCGAGGAGTAAAATACTTTTTTGTCTATCTTTCCTTATTTTCTTGCATGATTCATTCCCGTTCTTTCCCTTTATCTTTCATTTGGCCATTCGAACTCCCCCACTTAGCCTTTTGGGCTTAGCAATTTTTCATACCAACTTCGTCCCGTTAGGGGTTCCCCAACCGCATATGACTCGAGCAAGATTCATATACTGTAACTTCTCATTTGGTGATACCCCGTTCGGGATTAGCCTTATGTTTCATCCGTTTTCCCATATTTATGGAATTCGACGGGGATATTGATCCTTCTTGAGGAAATGATTAAAGTTGGCCGTCCTCACCGTCAAGCAATCTGTCCGGGGTCTCTGGCTATATCATCGAACAAAGATTCCGTATCAAAATATGTTAATGAGCTTCCTAATCCTTTGGACTTGGTACTTTTTCCAGGCATCATACAGCCGTTCGGGACATTGGGATTTGTATAGTTGCCCTTCCTATCTCTTTCTGGCCCTTACGTCGTTCCGAATTATCTAGATGAATCACCCATTCGGTCGTTCGGCAGGTTTCTGCGACCTATGAGGTAGTCCATTAAGCTTTCACCACGTGTCCCTCCTGGGTTTGTTTCCAGGATGTTGATCCTTCTATAAATATGGGGAAGGTGGTGCCTCCTCCTTTTCTGCTGCTTCCTTAATCGTTGCTAGCTTTCTCTCTCTAGAAATCCTCCATGCACCTCTTTTGCGAGGTATTTATAACCTCTTTTTCCCTTCATTTATGTCCAATTATTTTTATTCAGACGAGGAAGGCATGGTTCTGATCCGTCATTCTTCAAGGGGAAATCAGAGCTAGGATTCCACCCTTCGATCTAGTCATCGTGGCTCGTTGGCCCTGCGAACTAGTCGTCATGGTTCGTCGAAGCTAATGATTGAGATAAGATTTCAAACCATAGTTTCGATTCCCCCGTTCAATCCATCTGGTTTTGACCATCCTGTTCAATGGTTCGTCCATACTGCTGGTTTCACATCATCTCCCAAACTAGCCTAAAAACCCCCGTTTGGTTCTCCAGAACGTAAGGTCAAAACTGAGTTGAAATGATGGCTCTTCTCCAGACCGTAGTTAGGTTCCCTCATTCGGTTGTCCAGAATGATTTGCCATACTTGCAGTCGAGATGAGGCTTTCAAACCATAGTTTCGATTCCCTCGTTCGATCCATCTGGTTTTGACCAGTCTGTTCGATGGTTCGTCCATACTGATGGTTTCACACCATCTCCCAAACTAAGTTGAAATGGTGGCTCTTCTCCAGATCGTAGTAAGGCTCCTTCGTTCGGTCATCCGGAACGATTCGCCCTTACATGCAGTCGAGATGAGGCTTTAAGCTATAGTTTCGATTCCCCCGTTCGATCCATCTGGTTTTGACCAGTCTGTTCGATGGTTCGTCCATACTTGTGGCTACATAAAGTTATGTCTCCCTCTGTTTTTTTATAAGAGCCGGCAACAACCGTTTTTATTGATAAAATTTACGAAGATGCTCAACGTTCCAGGTTCCCACCGAACGACCTTCAGTTGTTCTGAGGCCAAACGTCTCGGTTGTGTACTTTTTCCAAATTTGATATGGGCCTTCCCAGTTCTTGGCTAGTTTCCCGCTTTCGAGCGGTTTGCTTTTCTCCCTTTTCTGAGGACGAGATCTCCCACTTCTACCGATCGAATCTTGACCTGCTTGTCAAAATACCTCCGAGTTGCTCGTTGATACTCCTCCATTCTTCTTGTGGCCAAGTCCCTTCTTTCTTCAATGAAGTGCAATTCTGCCCGCAAGACATCTTCGTTACGTTCGGGGTCAAAATGCATAGTTCGGTACGTGGGTACCAGAACTTCCGTTGGGACTTTGGCCTGGAACTCGTATGATAGAGTGAACGGTGGACGGCTAGTAGCCGTCCTGGAGGTCGTTCGCTAAGTCCATAATATGTAGTTTAGTTGATCAGGCCATGACGAGGAGTACTCTTGGAGTTTCTTTTTCATCCCGTCCATGATTGTTCTATTCATATTCTCGACCTGGCCGTTCGCCTGGGGGTAGGCCACTGATGCCCTAGAGTGTTTGATGCCCCACTTGGTCAGGTATTGCTCAAAGCTCTTGCTCACGAATTGGCTGCCGTTGTCGGTGATGATCTGCTCCGGGAGGCTGAACCGACAAATGATGTTTTGCCAGACAAATTTTTGGCATCGAAAGTCCATGATGCTGGCCAAAGTTTCGGCCTCCACCCATTTGGTAAAGTAGTCAATCCCCACAATGATGTACTTCTTCCGCGCTGGTGCTGTAAGTAGGGGCCCTAGCAAGTCGATCCTCCACCTAGCGAATGACAATGCTGTAGTCATTGGTGTATAGAAACTTGCCGGTCATCCGGACACCAGGGCGTATTGCTGCAGGTTTTACACTTCCTTGTATGCTCGAAACAGTCATGCTGAATGGTTGGCTAGTAATACCCTTGCAAGATGTTTTTTCTTGCAAGAGTTTTCGGACCTTGATGGCTCGAACAGATTCCTTGGTGAATTTCTTCCATTACCGCTACCGCAAGACCGGACGAGAGACACTTTAGGTACGGTCCCCCAAAAGTCTTTTTGTACAATTGTCCATCTACCATCTCAAACATGGGAACCCTCCTCTAGATGCATTTGGCCTTGTATGCCAAGTTCTTGTCTGTTAGGAGGGATCCATCCTTCAGGTAGTTGGTCATGTCCATGACCCAACTAGGAACAACATAGGATATAGCCTCCATCCGAGGGACCTTTGTAGCTGATGTAGGCAGCGTCTCCTGGTGGGAAAATTGTTGGATGTGTTCAGGGATAAACTAAGCCCGATCGTCCAATGCAGCATCCTCGAGCTTTGATAAAACATCTGCCTTAGCATTTTCTATCCGGGAAACCTGATCGAGGACTACTTGTTCAAATTTTTCGATTTGTTCCTCGATCAATTCCTTGTAGGCTTTCATTCTTTCCACCTTTTCTTTGGCAGTCCCATTCATCTGGCCAACTACCAGCTGGCTATCCGACCAAACTTTCAGCCGATCGGCATCCAGGACTTTGGCATACTTTAAACCTGCAATAAGGGCCTCATACTCGACCTCATTGTTAGTTACTTTAAAATCAAAATGAATGGAATAGTATGCCTTGAACCCCTCAGGTGATGTGATCACGGCTCCGCCACCACAACCCTTTGCACTTGAGGCACCATCCACGTACATCTCCCATCAATTATCCAGGACGTTCTTGTTCGATTTATCCTCCGATGGCCGAGCGGTACATTCTTCTATGAAATCTGCTAAGGCCTGACCTTTAATGGTAGGTCGTGGCCTGAAGTCTACTTCATACTGCCTGATCAGGAGTGACCACTTGGTAATGCGTCCACTGCCCATCGGGTTCCTCAGGATGGTGGCGAGCGGTTGAGTAGTAAAAATAGTTACCGGATGGGCCTGAAAATATGGTGTTAGTCGTTTGATAGCAGCTATCAAGGCCAGAATGGTTTTCTCCATCAAGGTGTATCGTGTTTCGGGGCCGTTCAGGGCCTTGCTGATAAAATAGATCGGTCACTCAACCCCATCGATTTCTTTCAACAGTACCGAACTGACAACAAGATCAGCCGCTGCGAGATACATATACAAATGCTCCCCTGGATCAACCTTGGTCAGAACCAGGGGGAAGACAGGTAGGTTTTGAAATCTTCAAAGGCCGTTTGACACTCTGTTGTCCACTCGAACGGGTTGGCCTTTTTCATGATCTGGAAAAATGGGATTGCCCTATTGGCTAATTTGGAAAGGAACCCTTTTAATGCGGCTAGCCGACCAGTCAACCTCTGAACCTCCTTCAGGTTCCTAGGTGCTTCCATGTCCATGATTGCCTTGATTTTTTCAAGATCAGGTTCAATCCCCCATTCGCTCATCATGTATCCCAAGAATTTGCCCCCCCCCCCCCCCCCCTTAACCGCAAAGGCACACTTCTTGGGATTCAGTCTCATGTTCACCTTCCTCATGATTCCGAAGACTTTTTCCATATCCCGAACATGATCCTCCTTCCTCCTGCTTTTGATCAGGATGTCATCCACATAAGATTCCATGGTGACCCCCAACACTTCTTTGAAAAACATCCCGATCATTTTATGGAATGTGGCCATAGCATTCTTCAACCCGAACGACATGACAATGTAGCAAAATTACCCGTCTGAGGTGACGAACGCTATTGTTTCAGCATCAGCCGAGTGCATAAAGATCTGGTGATACCCTCAGAAGGCATCCATAAAGCTCAATAGTTCACACCCGGCGGTCTCATCTACCAGCAAATCGATCCGAGGCACAGGATAAGGATCCATGGGGCATGCCTTGTTCAGATCGGAATAGTCAACGCACATCCTCCAAGTTGGCCCCTTTGGGGCGAGGACTACATTAGTCAACCACTCCACGTGGATTACCGGCCTAATGTACTTGATTTTGAGTAGTGTGGCCACCTCCTGTTTGGTAAAATCTCATCGTTCGGCTGCGTGGTAGCGTTCCTTCTGCTGGACTGGTTTAACGTCCGGCCGAACGGCTAACTCATGACAAATAATTTTCGGGCCTATGCCCGACATATATTCTGGTCCTCTAGAAAACAAGACTTGGAACTCCATGAGTACTGCAATCACCCCTTCCCGAATCTCAGGGGCCAAATCCACCTGAATTGCAACCTGCCGATCGGGGGGTGAATCAAGCTCAACATATTCCAGCAAGGTGGCTGGCTCAGGGCGTGCGATAAATTCCATCCGGCAGGTTTCCTCCGCAATGCTATTCACCCACAGGTCCCGATCATTTATCTCCTTCATTGCTTCCCTGTAACAGCTTCGGGCTGTGGCCGGATCTGTTCGGGCTACTCCAACCCCAGTGTCAGTTGGGAACTTTATGCAGGAGTGCCAAACGGAAGCAATTGTTTCCAAGTCTTCTAATCCGGGTCGGCCAAATATGGCATTGTGGGCGCATTGAATGTCCACCACTACAAATGTCATACGGACTGCCGCCCGGTGTCCCTCATCTCCAATTTCGACCAGAAGGGAGATGGTCCCTTCCGTATCGATACAATTTCCCGTGAAGCTTGCCAACGACATTTTCAGGGATGTCAACTGCAGGTCCCTCCCCATTTTCATCCTCTCCAACGTCCGCAAATACAGGACGTTCACGCTACTCCCTGTATCCACCAAGACTAGGCGGATAAGGGCATTATAAACACACATACTCAGCACCAGCTCGTCCTTGTGCGGACTTGGTGATGCATAAAGATCCACAGGACCGAATGTGATTGGTTCGATCCTTATCTTCTTCAAAGGCGGGTCGGAGACGAAAGCCACAAGTAAGCTATGCTCGAACTTCTTCCGTTCAGCAGCCGTGTCCCCAGTTTCTCCCCCACCAAAGATGACCTTGATTTCCATTCTGGGCTTCTTCCCTAGATTTCTTGAACCTTCGGCCTCCTCTTTAGGCAGTATATATACATCATTCCGCGGTTGGGCATCTCGCTGATCGTCCCTCTTCTAGCTTTTGGATTTTTTGAGGGGTCCTGTGTCATTTGGATTCCGGTTCACATATTTCCCCAAGTGGCCGTGCTGGATCAATTCCTCGATGGTTACCTGAAGCGCTTGGCAAGTATGGGTGGCATGCCTCTTCCTCTTGTGGTATTGACAATAAGCATCCTCGTTCCCTATATGGTCCCTTGTATCTGTAGGGGGAGGGATGAAGTTCTTCTCATGGTGAAAGACGGATGCAATGGAAAGGACGAGCGGGGTGAAGCGCTTTGTTTTGGTAGGGGGTGCGGCCGCTGGGACAGGACCCAGCCGATCGGCCAATTTTGCTGGTGCAGAAGGTGTAGCCACCTTATCCCTAATCATAATTTCTTCCTCAAGGGCGGCATGCTTCTGGGCCCTAGCCAGCACTTCGGTATATGCCGTCCGTGGGTTCTTCTTCAGGTCCCTATAAAGTTCCCCAGTCTATAGGGCATCAGTGAAGAGGGTGATTAATGTGTCCTCCGTCATGCTTCCGACCTTCAGGGTTTCGTCTCTCCATCTTTTCAAAAACTGATTGATGGATTCTCTTGGCCCCTGCTTGACACTAGTTAGGTATCTGAAGTGTCGTTTAGGAGTGGCACTAGAAGCAAATTGTGCCGAGAACAAAGATGACAATTTGGCGAAACTGCCGATCGACCAGGTTGCAGGGTCCTGAACCACTCCTGGGCGGGCCCCCTGAGCGTGCTAAAAAATAGCCTGCAAATGGCTGCATCTGTCGCTCCCAACAACATGAGCCCTCCTTGATAACTTCTCAAATGTATATGAAGATCTCCCACCCCATCATACGTCTGACCGGTCGGCGGTCTGGCATCCCTATGGATTTCCGCATTCATGATCGCTCTGGTGAAGGGGGAAGTGATCCCAACCTGTTCCGGGGTGGGTTGCAGGGGTGTTCTGTTCACATGCTCTCTCAATTTAGTCATCTGCCTCCTCATTTCGGTCATTTCCTCCTCATGAGCCGTATGGGGAGGTGATGGTAGAGTTCCCAGATCCACCAACTCCGGGGTTCTTTCTGGTGGGGGTCCATTCCGGTTCTGACGTCTTCGTAAGATCCGGGTACCATCACATTCTTCGTACTAGAAATGGGGACCAACTGGCGTGGCTCATCTCGCTTGGGACCCGACCGGGGTGTGGTCACTATGAGTGTGCTGCCTGTCCCTAGTCTCGTGAGCCCTTCGGTGATCTCCCCGATGAGCCCGTGCATGGACCGAGGCCCTGGTCATTTCCGTATCAGCAGTGCTATCATTAAATGCAATTTGTGTTGTGTAACTGGATTGCCCCCATCCTACGCATCTGCCATTTGCTGCATCACCCTCGCTAGGTCGCGCATGGCATGAGGATTTATTCTGAGTGCTTCAGGGATAAAGAAGTCTCTGTCGAATTGTTGGTAGGACGCATCGTTGGAGCGTCCCTGGGTGGTCCTACTGTCCTCGCGTCTTCCCGAGCTTCCACCAGTATAATGAGAAGTGATTCTGACCATTTTGCAGGTAGTTTTTTTTTTGCTTAAATCAGTGTTTTGCTTTGGAAACTTTTAGTAAACGTTTTCCACAGACGGCACCAATCTTGAGGTTAAGTACCGAATGACCCAAAGGCCCAACACCAACCTTGGATCTAGGGTAAAGGTTCTACATTAATGTGTATAAAAGAAATATAAAAACTGATAGATTCACTCAAATAGTCTTGCTTGTATTAACACAGTAATAGTGATTACACGGAAATGGCTGAACGGTAGTTACAGCCCAGAGGCTAATACAAGAGCTAGAATGCAATATAAGCTTGAGAGTAAACAAATGCTAACCCTTACAATGAATTAAATGCTGCTATTTATACTAGATGGGGGTATGGGGTGCTCTAATATGATTGGTTGTCTCCCATGCCACTTGACGTCCGCATGATCCAACATTAACTGCAGTCGGTTACTCGAGCAATGTTTGTTCGGGATTAAGTCCAGCTAAGCCATCAATCAGGAATAAGCTAATTACCCAAGTAGTAATTATATCCCGTTCGGGATGTGCCGAACGAGGCCTGCCGTTCGAGTCTGATGATTCTCCTTGGGCCTTTCCTTGCGCCTAGGCTTCAGGGATATTTTGGGCCGCCGTATAGGGCTGGACCTTAATATCCCATTAGGACTAAAGAAAAATGGGCAAACCAGATAGGGCGCCTTCCAACTCTGAATTGGTAGTACAAAAGGGTTTTGGTTGTTGATTGACAACGGCGGCTATGTAATTACATACGCCAGCGATGAAGGTGGCAATGGATACCAGAGCTGAGCCTCAAGATCTCCGCCTTAGAGGTGGGGAAAAACGCCGATGAATTTTTTAAACGATGGATTTGGAAATCCGAGAGTTAGGGGGGAGATTGTGTTGGATTGAGTTGTTCTATTATTTGGCATAGAAATCCATTAAAATCTTTTAAAATCCATGAAAGTAGATAATTAGTGAAATACGTAAAATGTTTGAGGATACCTGGATTTTTTAAGACTCCATTAAAATCCAAATTGAAAACACCTGGATTTGGATGAAATTTTAAACTCCAGTAAAATATTTTAAAATCCGTGTTCTTGACGGATCGAGGGTCTATGCCTTACTTAAGCAGCCAAGGAGGGTGCCTGGCTGTTTAACTCTGTCAGATCGGAAATTTGACGGCCGAAGATCTTGGGTTCCAACCCGGAGCCCTTTGCAGATCTCGAGATCCTGCTCGTTGCTTCGCTGCCGTCGGATGCTGCAAGGCACCCTGCCTTATGGGAGACGATCTTGATCCGTTCTTGACACTCATAAATTTGAATGAATGAATGAATCCGGATAGATTGTGGAGCCCGAGATGCGGGCGGCATCGTTGACAGGGTAAACTTTGTTCCCTGGTAACTTCACTAAAAAGCTGTGCCAGTTTAACGGCTATTATTGACGCCGTTATATATAATCAATCCCGAGTAGTTATCACACTTCACTGCTCCTCCGACTCACTCCCCAATTCACAGCCTCGCCGCACTTTCCTTTTGCTGCAACTGAGTATTCGAAGTCGACATTAATGGCGGCCGAAGCTTTACATCCTTATCGTCTCGGATTTCCGCTCACAATTTTCTTATCTGGTATCCTTAAGTTGGTTGAATTCCTTTGGTTTTTAATACAGGATTTTTAATTTGTTGTGTGTGGTTGCAATCATGACGCCAGATTTGTTTCCATTCTTTTCTTTTTGTAGTTTCATGGATTTTAATTTTACCGCAAGCTTCGGCGAGCTCGATTGGAATCAACTACGGCCAGGTGGCTAACAACCTTCCTCCGCCGGAAAAAGTGGTGCCGCTAGTGAAAGCCGTCGGAGCCAGCAGGTTGAAGCTCTATGACGCGGACCCTAAAGTGCTCAAAGCTTTCGCCAACACTAACGTGGAGTTCATTGTGAGCATTCCAAATGAGGACTTGTCTAGAATGAAAGATCCAGCCAAGGCTCAGGATTGGGTTAAGCAGAACGTGGAGGCGTATCTTCCGGCAACCAGAATCACCTGCATCGCCGTCGGAAACGAAGTGCTCACACTAAACGACACCAATCTCTCCGGCAACCTCCTCCCGGCGATGCAGAGCATCCACACCGCCCTGGTGAACCTCGACCTGGACCGCAAAGTCCGAGTCACCACCGCACATTCACTCGCCGTGCTCGCGACTTCGTATCCGCCGTCCGCCGGGGCGTTCCGGCGAGATCTGATAACTTACGTCTGTCAGATCCTGGATTTCCATGTCAAAACCGGGTCACCTTTTCTGATCAACGCGTATCCGTATTTCGCGTACAAGGCGAATCCGAAGCAGGTTTCGCTCGATTTCGTGCTGTTCCAGCCAAACCAGGGGATTGTTGACCCCGTCTCCCATCTCCACTACGATAACATGCTGTTCGCTCAGATCGACGCGGTCCACTCGGCTCTGGGGACGCTAGGGTATAAGAACGTGTGCGTCCAGATCTCGGAGACAGGGTGGCCGTCCAATGGCGACGCCGACGAGGCGGGAGCGACGCCGCAGAACGCGAGGAAGTACAACTGCAACCTCATGAATCTGATGACTCAGAAGAAGGGGACTCCGATGAGGCCGAACGACGACCTGAACATCTACGTTTTCGCGATGTTCAACGAGAACATGAAGCCCGGCCCGGCTTCGGAGCGCAACTACGGGCTGTTCAAGCCCGACGGAACCCCCGCCTACTTTCTCGGAATCACAATCAGTTCAAACACTTCTACCAGTTCGACTCCTCCCGTAAAAACCCCTCCTGCTATTACGCCGCCGTCACTGTCAGCTCCGCCGGGGACCTCCGATTCGGGATACCTGTCCATTTCTTCAGATTCGGTTCGTCATTTAACCTTTAATGCTTCTTCTTCACATATTATAAGTTGTTATTAATTGAAACGATTAAATTTTGCAGGCGAGATGTACAGGAATCGAGTTGATTTTGCAGATAGGAGGATGGATTATTTTTGGAGATCTGTTGATGAGGACATAGCTTAGCAAGGCCATGTGGAAAAGGTGACAATGGCCGGACGGGAGTTCAGCTTTTGGAACTCTGGTCGGTGGGTTTGCCTCTTTTGGAATCAATCAGTTGTCGACAGCGGATTTTCTCCATTATTAGACTGTCCCTCCTCTCATAAGCTTCTTCTTCCTCAGGGCTGTTGTACCATTATTATTAGGTGTTGAGAGGAGGAGTGTATTATTTTTTGAGATTATTGTTATTACTGCCTCCATAACACTCAATTTTTGTCTACTCATATGGTCAATAAGAGTCATTTTTATTCCCAAATTGTGACTGTTGGCTTTTTATCAAATTCAAATTAAAGTTTTGCACCGGGCTTCTGAATATTTTAATAATTTAGACGGGTATAAGAAGTATAAAATGGATATTTTACCATTTAAACTAATGAACAAAATTATAATTTGATGGATTCATTTTTATTTTGAACTCTGATGGTTTGGATATTTATATTTAGTATTTACACGCTGTTGGTAGAAAATAGAGAAGAGATATTGCAATTTGCAAAAGCTTGCAAGGGATATATAGAATTTTTTACTTACCTTGTTGCTCTTGTGCAAAAATAGTGTTCACATGTTTCCTAGATGCTTCGATGTTTGAATACCTTGTTGCTCTTACCATGTTGGATGTTTGATGCTTGAATTTTTACTTTTCAATAAAGTGATTCAAAAGTAAAAATTGCTATTAAGATATAAGAAGAATAAAGTGAAATGATAAGAATCAGGTCAAACAAATGAACGGGTAAAAATACAGACATAACGTATTTTTAAAATACGTTATGTCTGTACAGAAAAAAAAAAAATCTTACACAAGCATATGTAAAAAGTGTGTACACAAAAAAGTGTGTACCTTTAGAATTTTTCATTCTTCAATGTGCTAGATGACTTGCATTCTTCTTTTGGTATGGTCATGATTTTTGAACTTTTTATTTGGCCATCTCTATTAGATGTTTCAGTTTTAGTTATAAAAGTAATATTTACCCTCATACTATTAATATTTTTTATGCTATTTACATAGCATTTAAAAGTGTAATTTTTTTGGTATGCAACCATTGTTATACATAGTACTCCCTCCGTCCCGTTACAAGGTTTCCACTTTCCTTTTTTGGATGTCCCGTTAGAAGATTCTCATTTCCATTTTAGGATGCAATTAACAATCTTAAGTTACAAATTAGTCATTAAATATTACAAATAATACATTTACAACATCACAGTTATCAATACTAACACATTATAATATATACCGTGTCGTTTAATTATTTCTCAAAATATACCTGAAGTACTTTATTTAATTATCACCTAAATAACCGTGTCGTTTTGTTATGGTCTCCTTCTAGCAGGACGGAGGTAGTACTACGTATTTCATAGCGGTGTTTTTTATATGATCACATAAAGTCGTTTGTTCACGTTTATTTAGGGTGTGTTTAGGAGTTGGGTTTTGGAGGGGAGTGGAAGGTTAATGGGAGCTTATGACCCTCTTTTTCATGTTCGGTAGTTTAAAAAATTGGAGGGAGTGATTTTGGAGGGTTTTTGTAACCTTTCAAAACCCTCCAAATGCTTAATTTTTAAGTTCTCCCAATTTGGAGGGTTTTGGAGGATAATTAACAAAATGGTAATTTAAGCTAAATTAAAAATGAATATCAGCTCAATGATTTGAATTCGTCATATCTGAAGGTGATTTTAATTATAATTCTTTCAAAAACCATCTTCTTACAATTTTATTACTCCCAAATACAAAGAAAAAGCTTCCTCATTCTCCTCTCTTTTTCCCCTCCAACAACATACCTCCAAAATCTCCCCCTCCCCTTCCCTTCAAACTCCCGAACATACCCTTACATTCTTTTGACACATCAATTTACTTTATTTGTAATTTACTCCGTATGTTTTATTTTGATTTCATATCAAATGTCATTTTTGACTTGATGGCTGTGATGTGTATTAATGTACTTGGGCATAGAAAGCCACAACAAGCTAACAATAAAGATTATTACTCCGTATGATGCTCATTGCTCACGGGTCATGTTTTTTTAATCATAAGTTGAATTTTGTAATTTAGAAAGATAATCATTTAATTATGTTGTTATGAAATTAATTGTGAAGTGATTGTGGTATATGATTTTTTTTATTCTAATGTGTTAATATAGGTTTGATTGCCAGTATTGATAATTAGATTTATAGACAAATATGTGTTACATATCTTTCACAGCCATTTCTAATTCCCCAATTATATATTAATTGGCGAAAAGTGCAATATTTACCAAAAAAATATTTAACTTCCTAATAAAAAATCAAATACTTCTAAATTAAATCATCTCTTGCTATATACGGTTGTAGAATCATCTCTTGGTATGAGAACTTATTTGACATTTTTCTCTATAAATAAATAATGCTCCCAAAGACTTAGAGCCATTTAATAACATTGAAATTGATGAACTAGCAATCATGTTAACAAAGTAGGAGAAATGACCCTGTCCCGCACTCATGCGTCCAAACGCCGTTCGAACACAGCCGTTTGGGGAGGTTCTCAGTGGAATTTTTTGATAAAATGTTTTGAGCATGTTCCTCATCAAGTCTAGTTTATCCATACCCAATTTCAGATCAAAACTAGATCAGGAAGGCAGTCAAATAATTTGTTGAAGTTAACTACGTTTTTCTATGTACAATTTGGCGCAGTTAACTTCAACAAATTATTTGATTGCCTTCCCGATCGAATTTTGATTTGAAATTTGGTATGGATAAACTAGACTTGATGAGAAACATGATTAAGAAACTTCATGAAAACAATCCACCAAGAACAGCCCCAAACGGTGATGTTCGGACGGCGTTCAGACAGAGAAGTGCTGGACAGGAGCACTTCTCATAAGGTAGAGACTTATATCTATCAAACATGCACAAAATATATGCGTGTGTTTTTATATTTACAACTTTCCAATCGTACGTATTAGAATATGAAAAAGTTGTTTGTACACATAAGTTGTACATATTTTGTATATACCTCGTAGTTGTCTGTGTATACATGCAACTCGTTCAGAAGATGCATGTGTACATAGACAACTAGGAGTGTGTACACCGAATGTGTATGACTTATGTGTACAAAAAGAATGATCCTTTTTTATTTGATTGTGCAAAAAGAATGATCCTTAGAATATAAGAGTAGCATTCACGTCATGCCGACCTGACAGGAACCCCATATGGCAAATTCCAGTTATTAACAAAAATAAAGTTAATGACTCAATTTTATTTATTCATTAGTATTAACTATTAATTTCAACCACTAGATCTTACTACCTCCGTCCCCCTGTTATTGTCCCATTGCGGTTTACATTGTTTGAGTGACGATAAAGCAAACAGATCCTTGTCCGCACTAGAATTATGTTTAGGAAAAAATTGCATATTCAGAAACTACATTAAATGTTTTATAAAGTCACAAAAACCAGAATCAAATTTGATAAAAATTTGATAAATAAAGTAAGAGATTAAAAATGATTTGTGTTGACCAAGTGAATAAGAAATGGGACAATAACAGAGGGCGAATGGAGTACAATTTTATTCTTTAATGCTTATGGACTTCTGGTGTAGGGAAGGTGTAACTAAAGAAGAGAAGCCTTACATTTTTTTGAGCAATGCTTTTTAACCTATAATAGTATATGTTCTATGTTAAGATCAACATCTTTGAATTGAGATAAACTAGATTCTCACCCGTGCGATACACGATACAAATTTTAATAACATAATGTAATATGGTTTTTTGAATCAATTAACAATAACATCAGAGATGAATAAATAGAATATAATTCATATTTGAGTTAAAAGTGAACAATTATATAATAAATACGGAGTAATAAATAATTATATAATTAAGAATAAAGAGAAGTAAGAGTTTTTTTATTATATCAAGAAAACATGCAAGACACCCTCTAGAAAGGTATTACAGACCTAACACTTTAAGCAACACTACAAAAAAACTCGCTCTTTGTCACGGATTTTTGTCACGGATTACGGCCGTGACAAAGTTGTCACGGGCTTTGTCACGGAATATTGGGATTTGTCACGAAAATGTTTTGTCACGGATAGGTCCGTGACAAAATCCGTGACAAAATATTGTCACAGATTTGGTCCGTGACAAATTTACTCCGGCGACCGGTTTTTTACTCCGGTGAATACTTTTTTTGCTCCCGGGCATTTGTCACGGACTGTTCCGTGACAAATCCGTGACAAATCCGTGACAAATTTCAAAAAAACTTTGTCACGGATCCATCCGTGACAAAATCCGTGACAAACCTCAATCATTGATTTTCCAGCGGTAACCTTTAATAATACGGTAATGCAATTTGAAATAGTAAAAACAACATTATGACCAACATTTTTTGTCCAATATATGAAATAGATAATTCATATGATATATATGCAATCTTAGTTTTTCAAAGATAAATGATATAGTTTTAATATATTTTTTTAAATTAAATAAATTAACAAAAGATAAATATGTCCATATATTCAAAACTATATAAATCCAACCTATTACTCGATGTTGCAAAAATCGGACTGGGAAGTGACCCAAACAAATGACCAGGTCAAGGGTCAACTGGGACCCTGAGGGTCAACCCCGTAAAGACTGGTAAACCTGGTCAAGACCGGTAAACTCGGTCAAGACCGATAAACCCGAACAACACAATATATATAAATATATAACGTATGGTTACATTTGTAAAGCAAAAAATATTTTTCTTCCTAATTAATAAACTATTACGTAGTATTATGTAGTCAGTAGCGGACATGGAATTCTCATTTTGGGGATTTAAATGCTTTTACAATTAAAATTTTAATGAACACTAAATAATTATATTAAATTTATTGGTGTATATTCTGACATTTTTAAGAGCTTTGAGTGTTCATGTGACATTTTGTATCAATAGTATGTATCATTAGAGCAGCTTTAATGTTACAATGTACACGATGCACATGTGATCTGGGAGATAACCACATAAATATGAACAAACAAATTATCTCTCTCCTTACTTGAATTATTTTATACAATTTTGGTAATTTTTTTCACAATGTCAAGAAGACTGTAGATGTTGACATTATGATTGACATTGAAGAGAAAAGCTTATCAAATTTGTATAAAATCATTTAAATAAGGAGAGAGATAAATTATTTGCTAATACTCATGTGGCCATGTAGATCATGCCACATGTGCACCATGTACATCGTAGCATTGGAGATGCTCTTAGTTTTCATATTATTGTTATTTACTAATTAATAAAGAAGGCTACTCTTAAAAGAATAATTACTTTTAAGAAGCCTTTTATTTCGATAAGTTGGAGTAGATCAGTTGGTAGTGTGGTTGCTTTGAGGTATGGGCCGGGTTCGGGTTTCGGCCGGTTTTATCAGTTATATCCGTTTTTTTACTCTGTGAGCGGTTTAGAGGACAATTGGATCAAATCAATTTCCGATTCACCGGGTTCCGGGCAGGTCTGGTTCTTTAAACACAGCTACTCCGTATTATTTATTCAACCTTTTATTGGACATTACTCAAATCTGGATGAAACTCAATTTTCAAAATATTTGGAATCATTTTAACGACATAAGTTCAGTCCATCCAAAATCGGCCCATTGCATTCCCCCAGCTCATTTTTACAGCACCAGCCAAATTAACACTATATACGATAATCTAAAAAAAACCCGAACACCCCCTATATAATGTCTCTACCCATTATTGCCTCCCTAATTCATCCGTACTATTCCAACACCTTTATCGGATAATACAACGCTCTCAAATCTCTTCGTCCACACATGAGTATCATACGTTAACACGATGTTCTCTGAAAATTTTCGTATGTGAACTTAAGTCTTGATCTCAATCTCATTCACTGCTTGTTCGTTGATGAATCGGGCTCCACCGACGGAGGGTAATCAGTGCGGTGTATAGGACATGTGTCCCACCGGTAGCCCGACCTTAGCGTACGGTTGACTGTCCGAATATTTTTGGTATATTTCTAATTTTTAAAATGTGTATTCTTGCTTATCTTTCATTTGCTACTATTTTTTGCAAAGGCATGGATGTGTATCAGTTGCGTATTTGAGGTTCACCCGAAGTTATTAAACATGCATGTTATTACGTAGTATAGAATATTTTATCAAAAAATTATAGGTATTAGTAGGTTGTTATTGATGTTTCCACTTTTATACTTCAATAATAAAAAAGTTTTCAGCCTGTGTCGATCAGTGTTTATCCATCTCATTGGTTAGTCCAAATTAGGTAACTGTTATTTTCTGTCTTTTTATTACGGAGTATATACTTCAGCCTGTGTCAATCTGTTTTTATTATTTTGTGTCTCAATTAGGTAAATGTTATACATCTCAGTGTTGATCCATCTCTTGAGCTTTCAGCTTTTGTCAATCAGTGCTTATCTCCATCTCATTGGTCCGTTTTTATTATTTTCTGTCTCAATGAATTTAGACGTGGGCTGACTAAACACACATCTTTTAGGCTTTTGTATAAGAATGCAATCTTGTTAGAATGTTAGTCCTTACATATTGTTCGGAGATAAATTAATTTTTTTGAAACATAGTTGGGCTACATTAATAAAAATGGCTTTTGAAACACTTGTATTAGTATGGTTGTAATTTTTATTAAAATACATCGATTTCAAAATATTTGTATTTAGGCTGTACATTTAGCATAGCTAGAGCATTTAGTATTTACCCTATAACATTTTT